>OY728148.1:1801322223-1803822223 GCA_963277665.1 Viscum album | reverse complement strand
AAGAGATGTATATTGAATTTATAACACATTTACAGTGGAATGGAAAGAATATGAAAGTGGAATAATATATCTCTATATGCCTCACTTTTCATAAAGTCATGGATGATCACCAAGGAATATTTTCAATGTTTTAATCTATACATATCCCATCTATAAATGGGAGCACATTACTATTTATTTGGTCACAAGTGTACAAAAAATGGGTCAGAATCATGATTCTGTAAGGTTTATTGTATATCCTCTCAAAATGTGAGATCACATCATCCCTATTCATGAATCTAATATAGTAGAAGACTTTACAAAACTACATATTTAGGATATTTAAATATTTTATGGAAGACCAGTTCCAATCATCTCTAATTGATATCGTTATTTAACCTCTTGGATTTAGTGATATTTATAGAAATAATTTGATACCTAGTTGACCATAAGCACGACATATCATCATAAAATGGATAGAAATTCAGAATGGAAAGCCCAATGTTAGAATACTTGAACCAATATTGTCTTATGTATTCTGGTGGATTTTGGGAGGATCATATATAGTATTTGGAATTTTTTAATGAATAATAGTTATCAAGGATTAACACACGATGCTCATTTTGAGGTATGTTATCGCCATAATTTTTGGTATCAACTTTGTTGAGTATAAATTGGAGATGTATTAATGTAGGTATGAAGTATTTTTTAGGGATGATTAAAAAAATTCATATGATCAGTAAAAGGGTAAAGAAAACACATACTCATAAAAAAATTTATGTGGATATTAATCATCATCCGTTATCATTTGATGTGGAAGATCATGTTTTTATGAAATTATATATAATGATATGGAATTGATGCTTAGGTAAGTAGGGTAAATTCACTCATCAGTACATCATAACCATTGAGATACTAAAATCGATTAGTGATATAGAATATCAGTTGGCTTTACCACCAAAATTCAACTCTATACATCATTTATTTCATGTATATCTATGGGATTAGTAGCATTATGATCTTGGACATTTGATTTGATGGGAACACGTTGATCATGAACTAGATTGTACTTTTTAACATGTTCTAATTTATGTTTGGGATATACCATAAAATTTGTTATATAGAAAGACTACATATATTTTGTGAGTTTTATAGTATCATGGTCATATTTTAGAAGATACGCGTGAATGGGTTGAATATTTCTAGGGAAATGACCTAAACATTTAAAAATAACTTGAATTATTCAACATTACTAGATTGTAAAAACTAATAGTGGGGAGAATATAACATCCCTATTTTCAATTAATTTACCCATTTTATTATTTATTTTTGATGTTATATAATACTTTTTAAGAGTTTAAATAGTTTTTATATCGTTTGAGAGTGTATTGGTATAGTTTCTAATAGTTCATGTTTTGAGAATGATTAAGGGGAGCTGGGAAACATCTCTAACAAAACATGGAACCGTTTTTAGGAGTTACGGGATAAGGACATATTTTCTTAAAAAAATTCAAAACCATGTGAATTCTATGTGAAATCATGAAATTGGATATAATGGGAAAATTCAATTCGGGCATAGGTATTTTCAAACCTTGTGAATCAACCATGTGAGAGGTATTTTAAAGACATTATCCAAAATTGGGTTTCCAAAACCAGAAATCCAAATCATGAAGTGTTCCATTATTATTATAAAAAATTTATTTTAACATGGTTTTATCCCTAAAAAAGTCATATTTTCTCTTCTCTCATGATCGTGAACTATTTTCCTTCCTTAATCATTCATAGTTATTTTTTATTTCGAAGTTGGTTTTGAAGAATCAAAATCTGTTTTATCTATGAAATCAAATGTAAGTCTTCATTTTATATCATCCACTTTATATCTTCTAATATTATATCACCCAAAACGTTAGATATAATATATTATAGATATTTCTATTATTTATGTTTTCTTAATATGATATTGTGACTAGATCTATAGAATGAATTGTATTTTGATCTAGAAACTAATGTTTTCTTGGTGTCATTCATTGTTGTTATTACCTGTTGAGAGGTAGGTGGTGTATATCTCATCTCTAATTATTATAGAATATAATTTATTTTGTTATTAAATGATTTTCTTGAATTTTTAAATTAAAATTCAAATAAATTCACGAATGAAACCCTTTTGTTTTATGATTTGGGATCATAGGATTTTGAATGGATTTCAAAAACACCTTTGGTTTATAATTTTTTATTATGGTTCACCAATTACAGTTTTTATTTAATTAAATAAATACATTAGATAAAATGTTTTAAAGGGAATAAATATTTTATGTTTAATGTTATGATATAGTAATATTTCATACATAATTATCATGTGTTCTTATTGTGTGGGGACTTGTTGAAATAGACCTAGTGAATGGTTCCAGAATGAAAATGGAATATGGGATTATCTCTTTATGATGACCTAGTAAATAATGGTTCACCACTCATTAGTGGGGGTATTTTCTTTCAATAAGAATATGTGTGTGACTGTGGAATTTTAATGGGTGTTCCATGTGAATAGAAAATTTAAATAAACTAATATAGTTCAATTACTTTTAGTTTAATTGTTTGGTTATGGGAAATTATTTTTATACTAATCTGTTTTTTATAAATATAATTTTTAAACTATGATCTAATGTGTTATGGTCTTAGTGGCATGAGTTTTGAAGTATCCTAAGGAAATATTTCTTGTTTTGATTACTCGCCCCTATATGTTCCCTTTTTTGTGAATGCAAATTCTATTCTTCATGAAAAATATAAATGAATAGTATCATTCTTCTATTGTGGAACATCATTATTCTACTTCCTTGGGTTGATTTTTGGGATATTATATCTCCCCTTATAGAGTGGTTTGTGTGATTCCACATAGGTGTTGTTTTTTTGAGATATATTTTGGTCTTCTTGAGTTTCAATTATATACTTTTTCACCGCAACTCTTAATTTTTTTGGATTTAACTTTAGTTTAATTAATTATACACATGATCATATATTTATTTCATAATTTATGTTTTATCTTGTTAATATAGTTTTTAGGTAAATTATCTCCCAATGTTTAATATGCACTTGGAATTTATTTACAGCCTTTGGTTTCTTGGGGATGTCACTATAAGTTAGTGACAACTCTAAACTAACCCAATCTAATGGGGTGGGTGAGGTTGTTAAATCAACTTACATCACACACTTATGATATCTCTAAGAAATTTATATGAATTTTAATCATTAATATTTTATTTGTTGTTGGTGGATTAGACATGGGGATGTTATTTATATCCCAAAACCACTATAAAAAACTTGTGTATCACAATATTTATTTTCTTTTATTTATATCGTATCATCTTATTAAAAGGGAAGTAAAAAATCTCAAACAAAATCAAGAGGGATGTTTTAATTTTGTGAATTATATTTGAAGGAATCAATTCACCCCTTCTCCACTCTTGATTTCTTTTCTATAATTATTTTGGGACAATAAAAAATTGATTCAAATTCTAATTATTAACTCATATAATAAATTTTCCATATTATTTCTTAATAATAATAATATTCACAATATATGATGAGGTTCTGTAACATTTCATATAGCCTAAATTTCTTAATATAGTGTAACACATGTATAATTTTTAAATAGAAAATTTATTCATTTATAACATCGATAATTCTGAAAATTGTTTGTTTGGTATTTTTGGGACCTCGATATATAATACATCATTAAAATATATAATATGACAAAACATTGATAAAATCATTCATTATAGACCTATTATATTATGGTTTACCCTCCTTAATATGTAAGATCACCTAGGTTCATATATCAAATAAAATGCGAGATGAAACCCTAATAAGGGGAAAGTAATAAAAACATTTAATACATAATCAATGTGGGAAACCAAGATATAATTATTAATGTTATTGGATCGTAACAATAGATAAGGATAATTCAATAAAAAAGCATAACATTTCAATATATAATACCATTAAATCTTTACGTGAAACAAAGGATTTTTATTGAATCATGATTCATAATAATAGAGTACAAAAGGAAAAGGTTGAAATAATGAGATTGTTCCATAAATGTAATAAGGACGAATCATGTTCATAAATCAAATTTCATTACTAAGATATCATAACATTGTGTTTTAATTTCTCCTTCCATATAGAATAACATATAGTGAAAGTTTCACTTCCCATGAACCCCAACATAATGCTCTAATATCTATACCCATTTACCAAACATAGAATATCATGGGATATAACATTACAAAATACATTTTATAGTTATATAATTCAAGTTCTATCTATTTTATTATGATATGTTTAATATCTTATGTGACACATATGACCAAAAGTACACAACAATCATATAAACATTTATAAGCATAAAATTAATACACTAAAGTAAAATTGAATGTTAGAGGTTGTTAGAAATGATGCTAAACTATTTCTTAGTGATTTAAAAAACAACCACTATGTTGGGTGTCAATAATAACATCATATATATTTCAATTTTGTTTTTTGAAAATAAATAGTGGTACATGATCTAGTTTATTGCACATTAAGAAAACATAGGGAAACATGTTTTTTATTATTTTGCATATATCTTGTAAAATGATTTACCATATTAGTGGAGGTTTACGAATAACTGCTAAGGTTGTCACCAATGTACCATATTTAGAAGAAATTTATATAACATCCAATAAATATTGTATTTTTATAAACTTCAATGACATATTCAACGGTGGGTTTAGCAATTTCGAGTTTCTTGGTAGTGGGAAAACCCACCGTACCATACTTATAAGTGGTCTGAACTACCACTAAGTATAGTATTGTTCGAAAATAATGATATCTCAAAAAACTAGTAATACACTCCACCAATTGAAAAAAAAAAAAAAATATTACCCAACTTGTATAACATAAAAATGAAAATAATTTCTAGGTTTAAATATACAAAAAACATTATAAAAATGAACTTAATAATATTACTATTACCAAAATAATCATTTAATATATAATATAACATTTCAATTTTTACTCAATGTCATCACTCCCACTCACCTTTAATCACTATATATTTGTCATAATATTAATTAAATCATTGAATACATCCTCTATGTAGTACCAATTTTTAATGTATTTTAATTCTCATTAGTAAAAAACAAATTTCAAAAATATTACGAATCTATAAGTGAGACAATCACCAAAATTATTGGCAATGAAAATATTAGACATAAAAAAATAATTTTAAATAAAAACCATGTATATTTTTAAATAATAAATAAATTAGAATTTATATGTGAAAATAAGTTATTTTTTTTCATTTTAATCAATTTTAGCTCAAATTCTGGATTTTGTTCATTCTGTGAATAATCGTACTCTTTCAAGATCATTATCCCAGCATTCGAGATCAGAAGAATCATAAAAACATCTGTAAGTATTCTCATATTACTCTAATTATTATTAGAACTCAAATATATTCTTATATTTAATAATAAACTATTATTTTTATGATTTTTATAGGCTAGGGTTGCTAAAACCTTTGTTTGTTTTTGTTTTTTGGGATTTTTGAACCTTCATATGAATCTCAATATTCTCTTTTTTGTGGTTTTCACTCTATTATTTTTTTAATGGTTGGTAGTTCTATAAATATTTAATTTAAAATTTATAAAGCTTATTTTAATATGTATTTAGAAAAAAATATGTTTATATCTCTTTTTATTATGTGGTGAAAATTTCATTTCGGTGCTATGTATTGAAATTAATAAGTTTCTTCTAAATTAAAGTAATTATTTTATCTCTAATATTTATAGATTGTTGTTTTCTGAAATTTAATGGTATAAATTTAAATCATATTTTTTTGGTAAATTTTTAGAAATAAATACTTAGATATTATACCATGTTTGGTTAAAAAATTTCTTTTTAAGGATTGTTTTAATTAAGATAAATACTTTTTTGTAAGGGATTACAGACATGTCTTGTTTTTCAGAGAACCTAATTCATCGAGGGGTGGTGGAGGAGGTGGTGGAGTCACAGTTTTATTAAATTAAAATTAATCATAAAAAATTATCAAAAAATATTAACCTCACGGATCTTATGTAACACCCACCGTATGTCTATGGTGTTGATGTTTATATTGTTTTATATATTAAGTCTTAATTGTAGGTTCTGTGAAGTTACAGCTAGAAACATGGAATTTTTGGAGGTTTTCCTTCAATGCATAGTTGAGGTGACTGATTTAATGGAAAACCATGTAGCCACCATTTTTTCTAGTTCATTTTGAACCCAAAAAAATGGGATTTCCTAGGATATCCATTGTTAATCCTAAACCATTTGGGCCCTATGAGTAATTATGTATGTCACAAATGAGTTTGGATTAAGGGATATATATTTCACACATTTTGGGAAACAATGAAACAAGCATTCATATAACCTCCATGTTCTGGGAGTACTAATGTCAATGGTTGTAACATGGTTAGTACAATTAGGTGGTACCTAAGAGAAACTATAGGATTATTTTTTTCTTGGATAATTTCATTGCATGTTTAGCACAAATTTTGGAAAGCCATGGGGCCTAACTGTGAATATTTCCGAGGGATTTAGATTTTTTTCCTTTCCCCATTTATTACTATTTATTTTTTTATACCCTGCCTTATAAAACTAGACATTCCCTCACACATATGCTTCCAAATCACATCAAACTGACCCCCTCCCCACCATGTTCATGCATGTCACCCCTGAACCATCGTCGCTACTCCTCCCTCACACAACATCCCACATGAAACCACTCCTTACTAGTTTTCCCTTTCCACATAAGACCTACTCCTATAAGCCTCCCCCATTGTTCTCATGAAATACCATATTCCAAACCCTCTATATACGAGTGTACCTCCATCTCCTGAATCATGTTCATTTTTGAAGATTTTTTGTGTGATCTTTATAGTTTGGGGTCAGATCACATAGTTATTATCCCCCACTTCCCCTATCCTTCGTTCCTTATGATATCCTCCTCTATATCATCATGATTCGGTTATGATGAAACCTAGGGATACCATGCTTAATATATTTTGGGGTTTTGTTGATTATATTGTTTATTTGGGATCCTTTTCCATTTATGGGTGTCCTCTAATGAATTCAACATGATTTTGATCCATGTAGCTTTCTTCTAGATTTATTTTGTTTGGGATAAGGTAGGTGTTTCTATTCTATCACTTTCTATTTTAATCCATTAATTTAATAATGTTTTTAAGTGATTTATCTTTTAATTTATTACTATATGTATGACCTGTGAGGGTAAATATAATATAAAATAGGTTTTTAAACCTTTTAATGGGATGTGAGACTATTCCATGTGTTTGTGAAAATTCATGGATGTATTTTGAAGAATTATTTTTGTTTTTAATGTGGTAGACATAATCTGTTTGAATTTTTAAAAGTATTCTTGATTTATATTGGGTTTCAAACCAATTTTTTTGGTTCGTTTTTTAATGTATTGATATATATTTTAGTTTATAATGGTTTTGGAAATATCTAAATGACTTGGGTAACATAACTAAGAATTGTTTTCAAATGGGGATCATATATTGAAACTCATGTGTCTTTGAATATTTTCAAAGGTGTTCTAAAAATGGTAAGACTAATTTCCCATTTTATCATCAATTTTTTTTGATGAAATGGATTATCATTCCGTAATTTTTTGAAAGTGATGGATCATTTTTCAATTTATGGAAAAGAGTTTTCATAAATGATTTGATTCTATTTTCTATCCCTTTGTGATTCTTATCTATGGTATTTTCATGTGAACCCTTTTGTTGATCATTCGTTTATTACACTAAATATTCTATTAATATTTTTTATGTGGATTCTTTTTTGAGTGTATTAGGTGATATTCACATTGTTTTTATATTTTTTATCCATGAGTGAATGAATGATTTATTGTAACTACCTATATTTCGATTGGTCATGGGAACCCAGTTAGCTAATTGAGCATCTAGAATTATACTGCAATATGTAGTTTCACACTTTTAATGTCCCCTCATGTTATTGACAGGGATAAATGGGGTGTTTCATTCTAAATAGGCTTGGTGAAGGCTAGTTCGGTGCTGATATTAGGAAGAAATGTATGCTAATTGGTTATTCTATTCAATGAAGTCCAGGATGGTCTCATGCCAGCACCTAGGGTATATCACATGACACTAGAATCCTTCTTTTTATGGTTAGTGTTATTTAATATTTCAATTGATTATATCCACTACATATGGAATTATTTTCCAAAACATATATACTTGTCAATTCATTCTTATTTTTATATTACCTAAAATAGAAGTTCATGATTGTATTAATTCTTCTACCTTTTGTGGTTTTCTATCCAAATGATTTGAAAATGAATTTTGGAATATTTTTAATCAACAAAAATGAAATCATGAATTTAAAGTGTTTTCAAGAATTGTTTTACAATTTATATTGAAACGAATTTATATCAACCAAAACTTTTCATAAATAGATATTACATATTAATTTATGAATAGTAATTAGATAACATTTTGATCCATGTTGGAGTAATTTAGGTCCAGTATCATTAGAAACTAGGAAGCATAAAAAACATGTTCATAAAATATCAACATAGTCACCCACTAATTTCTTCATAACTATCACCTTTCTTAGACATATCAAACGTAAAACGTTTGTTCATAACCTGATGAAAGGAAACTTTTGAAAAGGGTATGGTTATATTCTAATTATGGGTAAAAAATGGAAATATAAATCCCCACAATAAGATAACATTATCATAAGGGAATAAGGATTTGATATTTATATTTTAAAACCATACCAAAAGTATCAACAAACATAATACTAATTAATGGAAAAAAATCACGATAATTCATAATACATGAAACATAATAGAGTCAAAGAACATGGACCATGAAATTTCAACATAGGAATTCATTTTTGAAAAAAAAAACATTAGCATATAAAATCATTTACGTAGTATTCAAGTCTCATTTATAATGATTTAATAGTGGAATAAGTTCACTCCGCAGGCCATTGTAGTATTCACGATTCACTCCCACGTCTATCATAGTAGACAAAGTCCTTTTCTAAACTGTCTTCACTCCCCATTCTAGTCTTATTTATCTCATGAGATATATAACATTACCCAATTAATTGGAAGGAGATATAGGTCCCGACCATAAAATAATGAAAATAATTTATATTTTCACCACATAAACATTATTCATTCATTATATTAGAACACATAAAGGGAAATGGGTTTCATAAAACTTTTATCATAACATCATAGAATAACCCGGGGAAAAGGAACTGATTTCATAAACATAAACCATCCATAAAAAAATTGGTGTCTTTGGATTGTATCCCAAGTAAATAATAAGTTAAATCGTGGTTTTATGACTTTATTGAATAGAAATACCATTAAATTATCATTTAACATTATTGAGAAAACAAACATTCCATTTTGAAATGGCGTCTTTAAAAAAACAAAGCAACTATAAAGGAATAAGTTTCTATAAAAATATACATGTAATATTGAAAATAAATCTTCAAACCAAATTTTATTTATGGTGAAGGAAATATACATTCAATTCATATAAGTTAAAAAGATTCCTTCCTTATTTTTTTTGTAAAATTCACTATGTACCATGTTTGGAAGAAGAAGAAATATTTCATTCAAATACATTTGAAAAATTAAAACATGGGTATAATGACATTAAAAATTAACGCGAGAATACTAAAAACATTGTATAAATAATTTAAAAAATTATTGAAATTAAAAAAAAGTTTTTTTGACAAAATAGAAAAAGAAAGTTAATTTTCCTTAAAATTTATTTCTATATATCGAGTACATTAGATGTTGAGAATGAAATAAAAACATGTATTTTAAAGATTAACTAGAGTATAGTAATATTGATGAGTTTTATTCACTGGAAGATTATAATATTTCATCATCAAAGTCATAGTGTTAATCAATCCAAATAAACAATGAGATTATGACATAATATCTATTCCTCAGTTCACCTTACTTAAAAAGAATGATAACCACATGTATAATAAATTTAAATTTATTATAATTACATACCCAGGTAATGTTCATACTTATAATTTCATATTTTTCCAATCATAACTTTTCACCACCATCTTTTATCAATAATTATTTATTAAAACAATCATTTCTGGGTGTTAACAGTTTCGTTAATCATGAGTATTTCAGAATAGTAGGTCTGTTAATTTTACATTTATCATACTTATATAATATATACAATATTAATCATAAAATAATTATCATATTTATTAATTACATATATATTTAGAGTCATCAAAAAAATTTATATATATGAGAATGAATTAAATTATTCATTGAGACAGTAGGTGGTACCTACGCATGGACATTATTTTCTTTTTCGAATGATGGACTGAATAAAATTTAGATATTAATTCACCATTCCTGGAATATTATTATATCATATATAAATATATATATATTATGATATTTTAAAAATATTTCATTATTACTATTTAAGTAAAATATAATTGAAAAACAAATCATATCGCTTTATAGAGGTGGTAGTCTACACATATGCACAAACAACATCACTATTTCCCGAAAGATTAGACAATAAGAAGGTAGATGTGATATTACAATTAAAAAAATATAATTTTTTCATAGATAAAGTAATAAAAATTAAACCCATCTTAATACCCATCAATAATATATGGTTATTAAAAACAAATTGTATCACATTGTGGAGATGGTAAGTTGTACATACGCTTGAGCAATACATTCACTTATCATTTGACGGGAAAGATTCTACAGAATTGTGTTTTCATAATCATAATAACATATAATTAATTTCATTTTATACAATTAATTATTATATAATACATAACATACTTTTATAGGAGGTAATGAATAATATAAAAGATATTGATTGATTAAGGTGATTACATATTCTTTGAAATAAAACCTTTATATCCCCTCTAAAGGGCGCTAGGGATAGTATTTTAGGAATAAAAACATATTTATAATGAGTTCAGTTCTTTTTATAAGATAAATTGTTAGATTTTTTTGACGTTTAAGACTCAATGTTGTGTAAATATGTGATAAAGACGTTACGTTTTTATAATTGAATTGAGAGGCACATTTTGAATTCCTAAAAAGATTAAATTGTAAAAAATCCAATATTGATTAAAATTCTAACAGATGGAAATGTATAAGAAGATAAGGTTGAATTGAGTTTTAGTACAGTCATCCAATATAATTTAGAAATGTTTTTATATAAATTTAATCCTTGTCATTTTGATTAACCCTTAGTTTACCAATTTTAGTTTTAATTATGGTAACAACTATTTAAATATTAAAGGGTTGTAATTTTAAATATATTTTTAATATTGTAACATAAATAGAATATTAGAAAATTTTGGACCATATAATATCCATATAGACTTATTATAATTTTTTTTATTTTTTAAATAATTTTTTAAAAATTTAATTCTCAGTTGGAAGTAAAACTTGTAACTCTAATGTATTTATTAAAGAAAACAAGAATTATAAGGCATAAATGAGGTGTAATGATCTTACACAAATAAGAAAATTACTGTTATTGAATTTTTATTTATAATAAAGCATAAAAAATCATTTCACTTCTAAAAGATTCCATACTTTAGTGATTCAATATCCATTTTCCATTCGGATAAACAAAGTACAAGTGAAAACATATTGATTCCTGTTCAGTATACTAACAGACCATAAGAAGAAAAAATTCCTTATAAGATACAGTGAACAAAATCATCAAGTTTTAGTGGAATCAAATATCAATATATCCTATATTAAGTAGTCCAAATGAGATTGTTCCATCAAACTAACAACGTCGATCATAAACTTTGGAAAAAATAACTGGTAAATTCATTTAAAGGCATACGGAATCATTATTTTCTCAAAAATCATCTAAATATTCCACCATTCATAATAGGTTCACAAATGGGTTTCAAAAAATAATAGTTCTCATTGTTGTAAAAGTGGACGTTGGAAGTTTAAAACACAATTTAAAACCAAAATGGCAGATCAAAGATATATAAAACTATGAATGTCAAAGAAAATAAGCCTTAAAATCAATGAATTCTCCCCTAAAAATATATAAACAAAATCCCATAAATTACTATAATAATAAAAAATGACTCTGAGGAAACCATAGTTTCAGATAAAATAAAAAGGCTTGTAAAAAATAACATCATTTATAAAAAAACCACTAAAATAATTATTTTCATATAAGAGTGAGTGATCTTATACCTACTATAGAAAAAATTATAATTTACCAAAACCAGGTGGTTCCATCCATAGTAAAATATATTTTTAATAAAATATAGACATCTTGTTGAAAATCCATACAAGAATCTAAAAATAGTTTCATGATTACAATATTCAATCATAGGAGAATCTTATATACATTGAAATTTATGCAACCATGCTTCAAAAAAGGAAAAAACTAAAAGGAATAATTGCCATGGAATGTATCAAAATATAAAATTAGTATTTTGATCAAATTAATCCCCCATAATAATGAACATTATAATTCTTATCTTAATTTAAGTATCCACATAATTTTCACTAACCATGTATTTATATGGTACAATTTCATCTTGCTCATCCATCCAATAGTCTATATATTCTTTTAAATCCATCTTAATCTGATATGAATACCTTACTATGGGGTCCACCTCTTCAAAATTATTTATATACATAAATATTTTATTACCTCAGGATTTAAAATCATCATCCTCATGTTTTAGGGGATTAAAAAAATAATTCTTAAATGAAACTAGTGATCTAGTAACAATTGTTCTTTAAATATTAGAGTAATCTCCCTGTTTCATCATATTCCTTTGATTTATAGTAATAAAATCATCTGAGTTAACTGTGGGTTTTTTATATGTCACAGTACTAGATTATAATATGGCCTCCTTAATATGAAATTTTCCCCATAAATATTAGGTAAATATTAATAAGAATAAAATTGGACATCTTGATCCTCCCCTTATGGGAGTTGAATAGCTCTTGGAATCATAGAATCTTATACATCGGTATTGTTAATATTCTTATAATCATAATTGAGAGACTGGGTGTTATAAAAAAACATCCAAAAACCCGAAAAATCAGCAGGATGAAGCTGGTAATTGAATGTCCCAACCATAATTTTCTCAGCATCATTAAACAAATTACCAATGTAATCAGCATCCATGCCTTTATGCTCACATTTCTCAACCTATTTTAAAATATTTTGTTTGAAGGGGGGTTTAATAAAAGCTCTAAATCCACTATCATTTGTGAATTGTCCAATTTTAACAAATTTAATATGATAACATTGAATATTTTCAAAAATAATCTTCTTATAAGAATCCTACATCACCATTTTTAATCCACATGTGTGGCGTCAGTGATTGGGACCTGCCAATTTCTACAAAAACTCTACCTATAGATGGTCGAGAAAATTTATATTAGAAATTTTAATCTTCAATGTTTTTTCAAATAATGTAATCAATCGAAAATAGTGCTTCATGATTAAATATTTTATCTAAAAACCCTAGAATCCTAACCAGAATGCGGTGATTGAAGGCTCGTGTTCAGTGAAAAAATTTGGGGACCACAATAATAATTTCATGGAACATCCACTAAAGGACTAAAAACCTCTCTTCCAAAGATAGTATTTATCAATTTCAAATGTGAATCATAAAACTACCTATGAATATTTTAAAATAACAACATAAATTATTGAAAATCTAATGGATTTTAAAGATGTTATATAGAAAATGAGTGAGGTAATTTTCATAATGAGCTTTACAAAAAGAATAAAATGGAGATAAATATAAATAAAGTGATCCTTCTCATTTGATAAGGAGACAAATTAGTGAAATATATATATTAATATCTTATCATCTCGATGTACACTATAGTATTTGAATCATTATGAACTTGCAATAATTCATCATGCATAGTAACGAATCCCACGAATGATCCAGAGCATGTGTTAAGGTTTCATGGTTTTTTATTGGAGGGTGTTCTTTCCAGTAATTTCATCTTCTTCTAACAATTTAGTTTTCAATTTTTAAAAAATTTAACACAATAGTAATGTGATAAAATATCATTATTTTTAGTTTTGGAATGATTCATTTAATATGAGTTAATCAAAAAACCCTAAATTTTCAATATGAATCTAATATTTTCACACAACACTAATATGTCATATTAACCTATAAAAATAATGGGACATTAAAAATTACTCATTTTATATCACATTTAAATTTTTCAAAATCGTTAATTTTATTTTCCCATTAATTGAATAAATACATTGTTGGCATTGTATAAGAGTATAAGGTGTTTATATAATATATAACAATTGGAAATAAATTATCATCATGAATATAATTTCATTATATATAAAATTAAAATTAATATTCATTAAGAACTAGTTTTTGGTGGTATTTTCACACATAATGATAATTTATAATCTAGAGAGTTATGTTTAGTAACTTTAATTGATTTAGAAATTATATAAATCATTTTTATGGATAGGTATAATGTTCTGGCATGGGTTCCACTAAAACTAGCGTCTCAGGATAGATCTCCAAATGATCTTAAGTGTGCCTCCACATATCTTAGAGGATACTAATTTTAAGTAAGGGACTAATGGATATTGTGGGGAAATTGTAACCTTGTAACTAGTGTAAACTAAAAATAGAAAATAAAATAAACAATGAAATGAAATTATAATAAGCACCCAAATCATTACATACCACATTAACAATATAAGGACGTACCCAAAAAAAATATAGTAAAATATGACATTACATGTTAGTTTATTGTTTCATAAGTGAATAAAAATAGTAAACTAAATACAACCCCCAAATCGAGACCAAATATCATGTGGGGTCCCCTTGTCCATGATTCATCCTATATCCCACATTAACCATATTGCATAAAGACTTTTGTAACACCCTGATATTTTATGAGATATAATCTTTTTAATTTATTTGATGTCTTCTATTGTACACTACACCCTGATAATCTTGTATTATACACAACACTGTATTATCTTCCATTTTATGCAACACTATTCTTGGCTCGTGTTACACACAATTCCCTGTTTTTTCTGGAGGTTATTCTATGAAACATTAATTATAGATTTTGTTTAATTTATAAATGAAATATGTTTTGATTATGTTATACAAAACACCAGTGGGATCTTGAACTACACGCATCCCTGACTTGTCCTGCATTACACACAATCGCAACCTTCCTTGATAGCTTGTGTAGTACGCAATACCGAGTTTCACTAAACAATGATATGTTATTAAAATAATATATAAACTAGTTGTTATAAATAATAATACCCAATTTTTTAAATTTTATAAATTTTATCATTCATAATGGACTTCATTTTTGGATTTATAATATCGACGTTTCCTTAGGGTGAATTTTTGGCTTTTTTCTGAAAGCATTCTTGTTTTGATGAATAGTGAAAAACACTAAGTTATAGTTTAAAACAAAATTTTTATGTAAGTAATTATTTATTTTATTTAAATTTATTTTGGTTAAAAATAGATAAATAATACCTATATATGTTCAATTTAATTCATTGGATTCATTTTATAATAATTTTATATATATAAAAATATTATTGAACGTTTTATCATCTTTTACCCACCTCCTAGGAGAATTTGCAAATTTACATTAAACATAATTTTACCACTTCTGTGAGTGGAAGTTCAAAAATCCAAGACACATGGTTGATATTAGTAAGCATAATGTGGATCAATAAGATAAAATAATTTTTGGTGAATAGTAACTGTTTACTTTTATTTACCACTGTTAAAAGTGAATAGGGTAATTAAGGGTTAAGATGATATTATTATTACCCTAAAACATGACATAATTCTATTGCATAAGTTTAATTCGACCAAAAAAGACCTTAGGAATAAAATATGACCATTTAGGTCCACTTTTATTAGATTAGGACATTTATTATTTTTTTATTTAAAGAATAGTTAAAATAGTTGAAATCAAAGTTTAATAAATAAAACATTTTTAATATAGGGTTATAAATAAGATAAATTAGACTCTAAATATTAATTAGAAAACTAAAAATATTTCCTATATAAGGGTAATTTTATTTTAGTTTGTAGACATTAAATAACTCAATTTAATTATGACACAATAATGATGTAGTAATTACCTTATTAATGAAATATTAACATAAATGATTTTATAAATACCCAAATGAATCTAATTTGAGACTTTTGATGCATTAAACTAATTTTATAGGTTAATATAACATATTATTTTTGGTTAGAAGAATTCTTTTCCAAGTAATAATGCTATTATAAATTTATAAAAAACAAAATACCAAATAGTGTCAAAATTGACAGAAAAAAGATTTTAAAATAAATATAAACTTATTAATTGATATTATATTACTAAAAATATAAGGCTAGGCTAAATGATTTATATAATAATATATATCAACTTAATAAACCAATTGGGGTTCTATTGGTCGTTTATAGTATGTTTATTAACCATATTGTGTAAGAATACAAGAAGACACGGTAAAACATAAATTATTTATCTTATAGTTAAATCTAAATTATAAGGTTAAAATGGTAACCTAAACTTGTATAAAACCTATTTTTTGAGATGGTTTCAACCCATTGCCACCCTATCTTCAATATACGTCACTTTGGGGCCATTATAAACCGAATATGAATTTATTATAAAATAATATTTTATGTTTTTTATAAGGTGCCCCTCACCCCTCTTATAAAAAGAACTCACCCTTCTCTCTAATTCACACTTAAAAATCCATTTGGATCGGCAAAAAACTTCCCAAATACCATATAAACTTTAATCCCTTAATCCTAGAGGACTTAATTTAGTCAGAAAGCCAACCTATGTAGCCCTTCTGATCAAATCAAAAGGAAGAACCCAATGAAGAAGTAAATATCTCACCACCTATTTCAAGTTCCTTTCTTCTTCCACTTCATCCTTCTTTGTTGTTTACATTATAAAATAATAAATACAGTGTATTATATATACTATTATGTTATTATAAAAATGGTTCAACCATATTAGTTATTTTATCGAATCTATAAATGAAAAAGTCACCACACATGCGTACGTACGGCTTACCCTTTCCATGTCATGGTGTTGTTTGTTATTACAACATTTCATCTTTTTGATGGGTATAATAATGAGTATAAATGATATAAGTAATAAATAGAACATTTTTATGATTCTTTATATATGACATAACATCCAATTATATATGATTTTAATATCAAAATAATGATATTGCCGCTCGTGCGTACGTAAGGACTGCCGTCTCCACGAACGCGGTTAGATTCATTTTCCATGATTAACCATTCAAGTATGATTATAAAGAATATATAATAAATAATCATTAAATATATAACATAATATTGATACTAGATTTATGTACATATATGTTTCATTTACTTAATTCCATTCAATTCAATAAGGAAATGAAAATAGTGTTCATGCATATGTACGACCTACCATCTCCATGAATGGTGTATTCCTTCCATTTATCGATCTATCATATATATTTATATGATGAATATATATTTTATATAAATAATGTTTTAAATTTTTGAATTATGTAAATCAGGATATAAGTAATAATATCAAGAACAACAAGTCGAAACACGTACGATAAATGAAACGATTTTACCCACAACGATGCTTTAACATTGAATTTACAAAAGAACGGGCAATATAAAGTCATAAGTGATTCATATATGATATCATAAATATTATTATGGTTATTTTAAAAGTTAATAATATGTTTAAAAACACATTAAAAGAGTTTTGGACATGTACGGAAGAAATTGGACTTATGGTAAGGGGTAATTTTGCAATCTCACTTTTATATGAGATTGCTTATATGTAAGTATTTACTGGGGTATATTTTTCATCCATGCCCATAAAATGTTTTTCATAAAGTTATTAATATTCTTAAATGTATTTTTAAAGTCATTTTTACCCCTTTTTGACTTTTAATTTGTGTTATGGAAGGAATCGTTATTTTTTTACCATACGTTGTACTTTTTTTACTTTTTCATTAAAAGTATGATGATAATGTTTTTTTAACTTATACGGCATGAACGGATTTTTTATTGTTCCATAACGCCTAATTTTCATGAAAATTCCTCTATAATATTTCATGATTATTTTCAACAAAATAATTCTCTTTTAAAATTGAATTGAATTATGTGAAAAGAAAATTATTTTGAAGAAGAAAGGATCTTTTCTTCAATAATTCATTTCAAGTGTTTTATCAAAACTATTTTCCATCTAACATGACATTATTTAGTATGTTTATGTTTCAAGTATAATGTCTCTATTATTTACATTCTTTGATATTTCTTATGATGAAATTATATCCATTTATTTTATTTTGATTATGTTATGATGGGATGATGTTTATGAAACCCATTTTATTCATTGGTTTATTATGAATGATTTATGATTATTTTGTGGCACATGAAAGGATTATTTCACTATGAGATGGGTGGGACCTATTTCTCACTCCAATGCATTGGATAATGACTTATATATCATGAGATAGACATGGTTGGAACAACAAGTTAATCTGGTTCAGTGATACAGGACTGGAATGGGGAGTGAACTCAATTCAGTAAGGGACTTTGTACACAATGTTGGTCATGACAGCAATTCCCTGCCTACTATGGAAATCATATCATGTGCATAATGGTTTTCCACAGTTACATGTTTTATTTTATCATGATTAATGTTCCTTTATGATCTATGACTTATGTACTATCATGATATTTGTCATTGCTCATGATTTTTAAGTTTTATGTTCATGTTTTTACGTTCAAATGTTTATGGATTGTTTTCAAGTTCTCCATGTTTACCCTTAATGAGCATTTGAGCTCACCCTATTTATGTTTTATTTTCCAAAAGATATAAATAAAGGTTTTAGGAAAGAAAACCAAAGTGGAATATATTTATGGGAGATGTTGAAGATCTTTCACCATGATTAGAAGATTATGCTCTGAGTTTCCATAGACACTAAGCTAATATGGTGTTTGGGCATCTGTTTTTGTCATGTATTAAGAATTCTGAAAAGGTAATTCAATTTCTATGTACATCAAGATTTGGGTCTCCACAGTTGGTATCAGAGTGAAGGTTTAGCTAACCTTTGGATGCTAGGATCTGAAATCTTTAGTGAGATCCCTAGAGTTATTTCTAAGGTATGTCTAGTGATGTCCCTAAGGTTAAGTATAAGTATAGGTTATAGTCCTAGAATTATGATAGTGATCATGAATAACCTAAGATTAAAACTATGATGTTAGAGATTAAAAGTACTCCCCTTTATTATGTTTTTTTCCTAAAATGATTTTTTCCTCTCACACTATTCTTTTTGGGTTTTTGAAAATGGTTGGATACCGGACGATTCATGTTAATGGAGACTATGATGGACTATGGAATGATATTATTCCTGATCAAGAAAATGAAATGGGATTTGGAATGTGAAACATTGTTATCATTCCTAATCAAAAATCTCTTCATATCATCAATAATTTCAACTTTGGAAATTTTCTTGACTCAGTTAATAAGATAAACAGAGAGTTTCATGATGATCATAGAGGAATGAAAGATCAATTTTCTTCAGGTAAATCAAGTGGGAAGAGACATCATGGAGAATGTGTCAAAGGAACTGGAAGATGATTTGGGTGTGGAAGAAAAGGACACCGAGCCAATAAATACAAAGGAAAGGGTTCAATTAACACTATGGAAAATGATAATGATATTGATAAGACATTAACAACAGTTAAATGTTTTAAATTTGGAATGTACAGGAATTATGTAATCCAATGCCCTAAGGGAAAGTATCATGAAGAGAATCAGTATGGTCATACAGGTAGTATTTATGTTCATTATGATGAGGAGATTACAAATGATATATCATATGAAAGAAGTGTTGAGGAATAAAATGATGAAGCTCGGTCGATGGTTTAAGAAGGTAGTGGACTGATTTTATATTTATCAAGAGTAATGTTTTCTAGGTAATTTAATGGTACAATTGAATAAAGAAACATCTAAGGATTGTTAGACTATTTTTTTTCCTTGAGTATTTGAAAGTATACATTGAATGGTACCAGTAACCATGAATGGATATTCAGATATTTTTGGAAAGCATATGATATGAGCATAATGAAGGGATAAGGAGAAAATAATATGTTGGATATTATTAATGAGATCATGATTGATATAAGGACAAAGTGATATCCTGGTGTGAGTATATAGTATTTTTGCGATTTTGGAATGTGGAAGGAGTTAACTTTTGATAGAATTCATGTTTTCACTAAGGTTCTATAGTAATTCAGGTTTTAATAGAGTACATGATTAAGGAATTCAAATGTTTGGAATGTGACCAAAAAGATATATCTTATGATAAATGGGGGATAAATGATGGTATTCACATGCTTGGTAGATGACCCTTCTAGTAGTCATTTTCTTTATACTATGAGATTAGACATAAGTATTTCTGAGAAGTCTTAAGGTTGGAATGGATTATGTTGAACATCAAATTGTACAGTTTAAGGCTAGAACCTTATTGATTTTATTTCTGGAATGTTATAATAGTATATTTTATGAAAAGGGACAACTTGCAGAATGGACGACAACCCGTCGCGTCGGGCAAGGTTATGGGAATCGAACCCACATTCGAAGTGTGACATGCCTTTATCTCCTACCACTATCCTACAAGAAGTCCCTATTTAGTAGAAATTAGTTTTATTTTATTAGTATGTATGATAGTTGGAGTCTAATTCCATTTTTAGAATCGTATATAATTAACCTCTCCATAGATGGACATATGTATATTTTATAAATTTTTCTAACCTTTTGTTTGAGACAGATGGAATGACCTATCATTATATCGCATGATCGCTAACACATCACTAATGACAAATTCAACTTCATTTCTTTAATATATGAAGTGAAATTGTTCAAGGAATGACCAATGGTGAGATTGTACCAAAATCAGTTATGTTTTTATTCTAATTCCATTTTTTTCATCTTTAGAAAAAAGATCTTGAAAACCAAAAACATTGTCCTAGATAGTACCTTAGATCATCACAAATTTATGGCTTTGTTATTGTTGGATTTTTTATATCCATGTTCTCGACTAATCTCCATCAGAACTTGATGGTTAGATTTCACTTCCTTATCCATATTTCGCGTATGTCTTCCTTTGTGGAAACCCAATGATGAGTTAATTTGGGTAACTATTATGTTTCATACTTCACTTTTTAAAAATAAGTTTTAGTATTCCATTTTACAATGTGGGGTTCTATGAATGAAACTTTCAAGTAGAAAACGATTTATAACCCTGAAGAATTTCGAGGGAGAAATTAATTTTAAGGGGGGAAGAATGTAACACCCCGAGAATTAATGAGATATTTTTTTAATTTTTTTAATGTCTTATATTGTACACTACACCAAGTTATCTTGTACTATACGCAACACCATTTTAGCTTGCAGTATACGCAACAATATTCTTGGCTCATGTTACACACAATTTCATGTTTATTTTGTGGAAATTATTCTACGCAACATTAACAACATATTTTGTTTAATGTATAAATGAAATAAGTTTTTATTATGTTATAAGAAATAAAAAAGGGAACGTTCACTATACACAGCCCTGACATGGCTTGCATTGAACGCAATCACGACCTTCCTCGATAGCATTTGTAGTACGCAATACCGAGTTTCACTAAACAACGATATCTAATTAAAATATTATATAAACTAGCTGTTATGAATAGTGATACAAAATTTTTGAAATTTTATAAATTTTATCATTCAAAATGGACTTCATTTTTGGATTCATAATATCTAAATTAGCTTAGCGTGAATTTTTGATATTTTTCTGAAAACATTCAATTTTTGATGAATAGTGAAAAACACTGATGTATAGTTTAAAACCGAATTTTTATTTAAATAATTATTTATTTTATGTAAATTTATTTTAGGTAAAAATAGATACATAAAACATATATAAGTTAAATTTAATTAATTGGAGTCATGTTATAATAATTTCATATATATAAAATTTTTATTGAACTTTTTAGTGTCTTTTACCCACCTCCTAGGAGAGTTTTCAAATTTACATAAAATTTTTTTCCCCACATCTGTGAGAGGAATTTAAAAAATCTGAGAGACAGGGTTGATATCAGAAAGTAAAATGTGGTTCAATAAAATAAAAATAATTTTTGGTGAATAGTAATGTTTTACTTTTATTTACCAGGTTTAAAAGTAAATTGGGAAATTAAGGGTAAAGATGACATTATTATTACCCTAAAACATGGAATAATTCTATCGGATAAGTGTAATTCGACCAAAAACAACCTTAGGAATAAAATATGACAATTTTGGTCCACTTCGATAAGATTAAGACATTTATTATTATTTTATTTAAAGAAAAGTTAAAATAGTTAAAATCAAAGTTTAATAAATAAAACATTTATAATATTTGGTTATACATAAGATAAATTCGACTATAAATATTCATTTGAAATATAAAAATCTTTCCTACATAATGGTAATTTATTTATATTTTTTAGACATTATATATTTTAATTTATATATGACACAATAATGATGTAGTAAATACCTTATTATGGAAATATTAACATAATTGATATTACAAATACCCAAATGAATGTAATTTGAGACTTTTTTACGAATTAAACTAATTTTATAGGTTAATATATTACATTACGGTTTGTTATATGGATATTTTTGGAAGTAATAATGCTGTTATGAATTTAGAAAAAACAAAATACCAAATAGTGTCAAAATTGACATAAACGAGTTTTTAAAACAAATATTAAATTATTAATTGATATTTTATTCCTAGAAATATATGGTTTTTCCAAAAGACATATATAATAATATATATGACATTAATGAACCAATTTTGGTTCTATTTATTGTTTATAGTAAGTTTATTAACCATATAGTGTAAGAATACAAGAAGACATGTTAAAAGTTAAACTATTTAACTTAGAGTTAAATCTAAATGTTAAGTTCAAAATTGTAACATAAACTTGTCTAAAACCTATTGGTTGGAATTATTTAGACCCATACCCAACCTAGCCTATAAATAATTCACTTTGGAGCCATTATAAACTGAATATTATTTTATTATAAAATAATATTTTAAGTTCTTCCTAAGGTGCCCCTCAACCCTCTTATAAAAGGGCACTCACCCATATCTCTAATTCACACCTCCAAAGCCTTTTGGATCATCCAAATCCTACCCAAATACCCTCTAAACTATCCTCCCTTCATCTAAGAGGCCTTAATTTATCAAGAAAGCAAACCTAAAAATCCCTTTTGATCAAATCAAATGGATGAACCTGAAGAATAGGTAAATATCTCACCACCTATTTCATGATCCATTCTTCTTCCACTTCCTCCTTCTTTGTTTTTTCCATTATAAAATAATAATTCCAGTATCTTCCTGATTCTATGATGTTATTATAAAAATTTTACAACCATTTTAGTTATTTTATCCATCCTATGAATGAAAAAGTCACCACACGTGCGTACGTACGACTTACCGTCTCCACGTCATGGTGTAGTTTGTTATTCAAACATTTCATTATTTGGATGGGTATAATAATGAGTATAAATGATATAAATAATAAATATAACATTATTATGATTCTTTATATATGATAAACCATCCAATTATATGATATTTTAATATCAAAATAATGATATTGTTGTTTTTGCGTACGTATGAACTACCGTCTCCACGAATGCGATGAGATTAATTTTCCATGATTAACCATTAAAGTATGATTATAAAGTATATATAATAAATAATCATGAATTATATTACATAATAATGATACTGGATTTATTAACATATATGTTTCATTTACTTAATTCCATTCAATTCAATAAGGAAATGAAAACAGTGGTCATGCGTACGTACGGCCTACCGTCTCGATGAACGGTGCATTTCCTTCCATTTATCGATCTATCATATATATTTATATGATGAACATATATTATATATAAATAATTTTTTACATTCTGGAATTAATTAAATCAGGATATAAGTAATAATATCAAGAAAAAAAGTCGGAAGACGTACGAAAGATGAAACGATTTTACCCAAAACGCTGCTTTAACATGGAATTTACAAAAGAACAGTTAATATAAAGTCATAAGTGAATCATATATGATATCATTAATATTATTATGGTTATTATAAAAGTCAATAATACATTTAAACCCACTATACAAGAGTTTCATAAACTTACGGAAGAAATTGGACCAAAGGTAAGCGGTAATTTTGCAATCTCTTTTTTATCTGAGATTGCTTATACATAAGAATTTACTAGGGTATATTTTTCATCCATGTGCACAAAATGTTTTCCATAAAGTGTTTAATACTCTTCCATGTATGTTTAAAGTAATTTTTACCCATCTTTGTCTTTTACATTGTGTTGTGGAATGAATCATTCTTTTGTTTACCATACGTGGTACTTTTTTGACTTTTCTATTAAAAGAGTGAGGATAATGTATTTTAACTTATAAGGCATGAACTGATTTTTTAGAGTTTCATAACGCCTAATTTTCATAAATCCTCCTCTACAATATTTCATGATGATTCTCTAAAAAATTCTTTTCTTTTAAAATTGAATGGCATTTTGTGAAAAGAAAATGATTTTGAAGAAGAAAGGATATTTTCCTCATGAATTCAATTCAAGTGTTTTATCAAAACTATTTTCCATCTAAGATGACATTATTTAGTATGTTTATGTTTCAAGTATAATGTATCTATTATTTACATGGTTTGATTTTTCTTATGAAAAAATGATATCCATTTCATTTATATGGATTATGTTATGATGGGATGATGTTTATGAAACCCATTGCATTCGTTGGATTATTATGAATGATGTATGTTTATTTTGTGTCACAGGAAAGAATTATTTTAGTATGACATGGATGGGACATATATCTACCTCAAATTAATTGGGAAAAGATTTATATCTCATGAGATATACATGTCTAGAATGGAAATCTAATTAGGTTTAGTGATAAAGGACTGGTATGAGGATTGAACTCGATTCAGTATGGGACTTTGTCCACTTGGATGGTCTTTGAAGCAATGACTTGCCTACTATAGAAATCATATCATATGCTTAATTCTTTTCCAAAATTAAATCTTTTATTTTATCATGATTAATGTTCCTTTTTGATCTATGACTTATGTACTGCCAAGATTTATGTCATTGCTCAAGATTTTGATGTTTTATGTTCATTGTTTTACGATCAAATGTTTATGGATTGTTTTTAAGTTCTCCATGTTTACCCTCACTGAGCATTTGAGCTCACAATTTTTATGTTTTATTTTCCCCAGGAAATAAATAGTGGTTTTAGGTAAAAAAACCATAGGGGAGTATCTTTATGGGATATGTTGAAGATCTTTCACCATGATTATAATATTATGTTATGAGTTTCCAAAGACACGAAACTAATATGGTCTTTGGGCGTCTGTTCTTGTCGTGTATTAAGTATTCCACAAAAGTAATGTAATGTCTATGTATGTCAAGATTTTTGTCTCTACAACTTTTCCCTTATCCTGACCTATAGCCATGAAGTCTACTCAACCACCCAAGTTTGGTCTGGGTAGGGTGTCAGTACAACTCAGTAGGCTACCAATGAAAGTGTCTCCAATAATATGGGGTATAATAGTAGTGTAAACAGAATAATAAATAAGAATGTAAATGCATTAATTAAAATAGATTTCCTTATGTAATTAAATATTTATTAACAACTCTTGTTCATAGTTTTGAATTCACCCATACTCATCAATCTGACTTCTTCAAAATTTTCGTCGTCAAAAGTATGTGTTAAATGGGTCCATGGCGTTGAAAAAGAGAATTAGTCTATTTAACCAATGAAGATTCATATCACCATGTCCAGCCATCCCAATTTTTTTATAGAACACTATGTTCATAACCTAGAAGTTATAAGCATTAGTTAATTCTTTGATACTTATAGGGGGTTCCTGGAGCATCACTCTTTCCCAACCATTGTGGAGTAGCATTACTCAAAAATCCCACGAAACCATTTTTTAAATTTTAAAAGGAAATTCATAAATAAACTTTTAAAATTCTCATCATAATTTACATTTAAAAGGATATTTGACATTAAACCCTTTCAATATGGTTAAACACATTGACAAACCCCTATAACCATTTCTCACATTTACCAATTTATAATCCATAAGTCATTTATCTTGTTCAATTAAATTCCAAAACCCCTTTATTACATTCAAAAATCCATATCATAATAAAATTTTTGTTAATTTAATAAATCTGGAAATTCATCATTCAAAATACCATTCCCATGTTCCTGGAAGTGGTATTCCCCATGGGTGAGCATATCATTGGCCTAATCAACCTCAATGAATCCAACAAGGATCTGTAGGGCTTCAACGCAAAATTTTCAAACAAGTTTTCTCTTTTATTATAAAAGTTTCAATTGTGTATCCCAATAGAAGAAAAACTGCATACACATAAAATAATTTTCAAGACTAAGGTATATACCATATATTTCACCTACACCATGTTTGTAGAATAACCCTCTCTCAAAGACGACCCTTAATTTAAACCCAAATGACCCTCAATGTCCAATATAATAACTTAAAGTATAAAAATATTCTGGTTTTGGAGGGATAAGAATTATAATAAAAGTCCTATTATAGAAAATTGAATAAATATGAGTACTAGACTCACCCGGAGGTTCAAATTGGTACTAGTGGTGCTTCAAACAACAAATGAATGAGGGATAATGACACATGAAGGAGGAGGGAGCACTTGGTTCATGACTCTGGCTGCTAGATGTGGAAGGATGGTATATATTTTACAATAAATCATAAATCCCCATGGGTTTAAACATAAAACTCCCTCTTCTAATGAGTACCATGGTATGGACACATGATCGGACCAAATATTCACCAACATTGAACCATCCTCTATCCAAGAGGAGATCGGGGTTTCATTTTCTCTTAGGGATACTAGACAGTTTATTAGACCATACGGAGGAAATCCATTTAGATCTATCCAAATTCACCCATTTTTCAATCTCCCCTTGCATTAATTATCAATAGTTGGCCATCCCCCCGTAGGATACACAATTATGGCACACAACTTGAATTAAACGTGCCCTAAATGTTCGCCCTGTGTAGTATAGAATCTTTTGTTCCCATCTACTGTCCTGAACCAATGATACACCCCCCATGTCCACTCATATTATATGGAAAAAATTCACTAAACACTGTAAAGTGTGTTAACTAAATAGTTCAATAAGGAAATAATTTTTTTAAAGGATGGAATGATACATCCCCGCTACTTTATAACATATTATCATGGTGCTTCACTCCAATGAATCATTATGCCTCTAAGTTATAAAGTTCAGGCCACTAGTCCCACATATCCATCACCCGCTCCCATGTATACTCCAGGAGTCATCCATGCTTCCATAGTACTCATATTAAAAGAATGATCTTACCCTTGAAGAGTTATCCATCTATAATCCCCAATATGAACTAGATTCTCCACGAAGGACTTATTAGATTCATGCTAAATATCATAAACATATATCACATAAGAAGGGTTTCAGTGATACATTCCATGTTGAGACATGGGGAAAATATCATCCATAGTACTATATCACTATAGAAGAGATAATCATTACCCCACTATTTTGATCTTCTTTTGAATATCAATTGTCCCCACATAAATGCATACCAACTTTCCATATTTTGTAATTCAATGGTGTACTATCCTCATTGAAACAAAAATAAATATATTGGTACCCACTAAAAACTAAAGAGTTTAATGACTTATATCAACATAAAACTGAAATCTACCATATTTCAATGATATATGCATCTGAATATAAGAAACATACTCGGATGTCTCTTGAATGATACATGATTCCAATAAAAATGATTCACCTTCTTCCACAAATCATAAGGGAGAACTACATGGCCTACCATAGAAAACATTTTATGGTTCCATATATAGAGAAATATATATTTTTATAGGAAAACTCAATGAGCGATAATTGTATATCCTATGATCCACCAAATTCTAACATACATTCTCTCAACATGTCCTCTAAAATGGAAATTGTATGTTCTGATTTCCCATTTGTCTATGGGTGAAAAAAACATACTCAGAAATACAATTTTTCCCAAAATATTATGAAAAACTTTCTAGAAGTGTGAATTAAAATGTCGATCACTCTCTAAAACTATACATCATGGAACCCATCAAAAAAATATTATCTCACAAACATACAATTCACCAAATAGGTCGATGGTGATAGTCTCTAAAATTGTCTTAAAATAGGATAAATTTTTTATTTGATCCACAATCACCCAAATTGTGGCATTCATCGAAGGTTTTCTCAGATGCCCCACCCCCAAAATCAATGGTAACATCATCCAATATATACTCTTAAATGGTTAACAAATCAAAAATTATAGCTGTTCGGTGATGCTTAGACATCACATGATGGAATCTGTTCCATCATGTAATGATACATGAAATCTCAATTTTCATTCCAATTCACCAATACTGGCTCTTAAGATCTCATTAAATCTTGGTCAAACCAGGGTGAACCACCCACATCAAAGCATGTAACTCATGATTCATCTCCTTTTGCATTCAAGTAAGAATGACTACATGGCCATGAACATGAACAATCTAATCCTCGAAAATATTTCCATGAGAAGGTGGCTCACTACCATAAAAGATTTCTCTCAATGATAAATATTTTGAATCCTCGTATTTCCCCTCTAACATGTTTTAGAAGAGATGGATTAACTGATAAGGAAATGTACTTCATCTTTACATTGACCTCATGAACACCTATATGAATCTCAGTGAACAAAACCATCATCCTATAATGGAAACTAGACTCCCAAACTATCCAATATGTGTCTTTTTACTCAAGGCATATGAAACTCTATTTCTATCTCCCATCATAAAATCTAACTCAAATTCAAAATACTTCATATAATCAACCCATATCCATTAAAAAGGAAAATCCATGCTAGGGGAAGATATACTTAAGGATTTTATGGTTGTAAAAAACAAAATACTTCTCACATAAAAGATAATGCTGCCGAAATTTCAAGGAATAAACCATTGTGGCCAATTCAATATAATGCATAGGATAGTTCTATTCTAGTGTCCTTAACTATAGTGATCCATATTACCTAACTCAATCTCCCTACAAAAATAATTCACACATTCAAATCACAGATTCCTCAAAAAGTAATGTATAATACTTACCTTTATCGGTTAAGATCAAGATTGGTGTAGTGTTCAAGAATTTATTTCTCTCATTAAAAACCTTATCAAATACTTCATACCACTCAAAAAATACAAACATCTTGGATTGTCCTGAAATAATTTCATCCTATAATTAAAAATATTAAATAAACATTATTTAGAAACCCGATAAGCCCAAAAATCATCTTATATCAAAAAAATCATGGGCCTCTCCTATAATACAACTAAATGTACCTTATCTAGGTATATTGAAGTACCTTCCTCTATGATTATATATCCCATTAAATGTACAATGATTGTCAATAAGTGAAACATTGATATCATGATGTATAGTCCATTCCTTATTAGTGTGATTTTGATTATATCAACATACTGATAATGACCATTTAATGACTAGTAGTACACGAAGATGACATCCACAAAAACATCTATAAATTGATCCATGTATGGGTAAATTATTTGGTTTATAAAATCCAAAAAAACCATAGGAGAGTTCATCCAACTGATGAAATTATAAAGAATACATATAAATGATACCTTATTTTCAAAAAAGATAGTGGTATATCAGATGGTCTCACCCATAGATGATGATAAGATAACCTCAAATAAATATTTGAGGACACACAATAACCCTTATGAAAGTCGCATAGATCATCGATTAATAGAATTGGATATTGGTTCTTAACAAACATTCGATTCAACTTCCAGTAATTGTCACACGATTGTATGGTTCAATCTATCTTATTAGAAAACAAAACTAGAGATCAACTTGGTGATGCACTTGATTGATAAAACCATTATTATCTGATTCCTCTAACAATATTTTATGGTCATATATATCTACAAGATTCATTCTATAAGTCAGGATATAAATGGTGTCAATTCCAAAAATTATCTAAATCATGAACTCAACCTATCTTTTAGGTGGTAGTGCTAATAAGTTTTCCAGAAACATGTCATGGATCCATTCAACCACTGGAGGGAATAAATTAGTCCACACTACCTAATCATCTAGAAAAATAATCATAGCATGGGATGTGATCTCACTAATTTAAAAAAGAACTGTCCCTACACTTCCTTTTAAGATATCTTAGTCCCTTTTTGAACATAAGTGTCACCATTAGTACATGTAAAACTCACTCCCCTATAGTAACCGTCAATGTATTCCTAGAATGAAATCAGTTTTCCATCCCTAGTATCAGGTCAACCCATGACATATCAAGAACATATAATTCCCAAAGGATATGGTACCCACTAACCTCGAGGGAACACTCTTGGAATTCCTTGAAACTTTATGATCATACTCCTAAATGTTTCTCAATAGACATAACCCCACAAACGTATTCCACCCCAAGACCCAATATACTTAAAAATAATCTAGGAATAAAATAATTTGAGTAAAATATATTAAATAAGACACTAGAAAGAGTGTAATCTTTAGGAATCATACTTCAAAATATTGATGGTCTGTCCTCACTACTACCAGGGGTAGGCTCAACTGCGTGGTGCTAATATTTCCCACAACCCTAGGTTTTTTTCTAGGTTACCAGTACTTCAATAACATTATGATTTGAATTCCCTTGCTCTTAAGTGCCTTGTCTTCCACTGTGAATGAAACTATAGGAGGAAATCAAACATCCTAGAAGATATGGATTAGAAAACCAGATTTTAGTGCTCTATACTAGCCTAGATCCTCCACCACTTTAGGCCTTATATAGGTTCCTAAAAAACCTCTATATATGACCCATACTACCACATGATCAATATTACCATAGTGGTTGAGTACACTAACCTTCCATGTGTCTTGGTTGACCATACTGATAGCAGATGAGTAAACTTAATCTCTAAGAGAGAGTCTATCTACAATAGACATATTTTCCTCCATTGTTCTAGTGGAGATTCTCATAATAGAACTTCATATTATTGAAATATGTACCACCAAAATTCCCAAATGAAATCATTTTTCCACCACATGAGGCCTCCTTCATGTCCCCTTATGATATGAGAGCCTAATCCACTACCTAAAAAAACTCTTAAAAAATATATTAACCTAGGACATGATATTACATTGAATACCATCCTAAAAACATTTGGCTACGACATCTTCCTCTCCAATAACTATCAAAGAAAAAAACTATGAATCTGTGAATCTGCAACATAATCCATCATCATCATACTTCCCTCAGTCAATTGCATAAGCAATTCATCATTCCTTTTACTTAGTGTATCTTGGTTAAATTTCTATAGGAAATTCTCAATTATTCCCTTTATTTCTGTTCCCTCCAAACTCTTGTCCTGAGCCTACATATCCCACAATTTATTTGTTGGTCCATGAAACATTTTGGATTCAAACTTGACTCTATTATCAATGTTAATCTCTATGATTTATTGCATCAAATGGATATAATCCATCCAGAACACATATTCTCCATTCCCACCCTCAATCGAAAACTTAAAAGGGTGTTTCAGCTAAAACTCTATCATCTATTCAAACATAATCAGCACAGCCCACCCTGGGTATCTCTACAAAAATACATAAAATTAGAAAAAAATTCATGGAACTATATATCCCATATATTGTCCAAAACCATGGAGTACATTCCCCACTTTTACATGATAATTCTTAGAGTTTTAATCCAATCACCTAACTCATAGGCATCACCATGGTGGAATCTCTCTAATATTTCAAACATGAATCTCAAAACACATAAAATATGGTTACCATGATTTAAAAAAATAGTTCCCATATATTTTAATAACAAATAAAGCCTCATACAATATCCCAATGGGTAAAAACACCACACCATCACAATACTCGATAATCTCTATCTGGATCCATGGTCAACATGGGTTAAATCATACTTACATAATCATAAACCTTTTATTATACATCTTTTTTACCATTTAACTTCAAAAAATAATTCCTTTTTATTTAGGTACTATAAAGACCCAAAAATCCCATGTAATTTATTTTAAATTAGTTAGAATTATTATGAGTCTAAAAAAATTGATGGTGTGTGATTCTGAGGCCCGGTGTGCCCAGAATGAATTCTTCAACTTTTTTAATGTACGTTCAGTAAACGTGTGAGCAGTATTTTAAATCTTGTGTGTCATTAATTGGATTGAAAATATGATGGCATCGTTTAATCTAGAACATCAGGATTCACCTTGAAACAAATTTAATTTGTCCAGCGTGGGCCGAGAGTAAAAGTTAATTTCTGGACTTTTTGAGAAAAAAAATAAAAAAAATTATTTAAAAGAATTATTTTCTTATTTTCTCTTCGTTGCATGGAAGACGAAAATGTTGTGGCGCAGTGAAAATGCTGTGATGGGGCATAGGAAATGAAAAAAAAAGGATTAATTGTATTCTATAACATAATAGTGATTTAAATGGTGAAAACAGTGATGTTGTTTCATAAATAAAACAGTGTACGTCACATCCTTATGGAAACGCTGCAGTGTGATTCTATATATAGTTTGACATGCTAGTAAAAATAAGGGGAAGGGTTTGGAGGATTCTCGGGTGAAGATCTGACAAAATCCCACCACGACGAAGATTTACCAATGACAAAGAACACCTTTGGAAGGTCAGAACTAGGAAGCGTCGTCAATGTCGTAAACCCTTGAGGACAAACATGCGACAACGAACATCATAAGAAGTAGGGTTTTACATGTTTTGATGTTCCCCCACTTCCCATTCATGATAAATATAATGAAAAAGGACCAATTCACTAATGGGTTGATATACCTCTCATCTAATCACGTGGATGGTGGTTGCTGGATTTTAAACTCGGGGATTATTCTTCCTCTTGTTATTATCAATTTTTCCTCATGTTTTAAACACTAATGCGGAGGGAATGGGCCAAAACCAAAAATACCCAGACCCTCCACTAAACATGTCCTTGGTACGTTTTTAGTGGAAGAGCAATGAATGCAGTGGAAATGTGTTTGAGGGCCACAAAACAATGGTATCATTCTTGTGGCCCATGGAAATAGCCGTCGGCGTGCCCTACCAGTGGGGGTCGGAGGACACCCACAAGAAATGGCCGCGAACGGTGGAAGGTGGAATGCCCACATGGGCCACAGGGGAAAGAAGAAACAGCCCCGAGCGGGCCATATGGGAGATGGGTTGCGCCCACAGGGACCACTAACAATAGTGGCCACAACCGGCATGCCATGGTAGGAAGGAAAGGTATGGATCCGTTGCTGCACCGCGTCGCACCGGACGAAACAACCATGCATATGTGAGTCTAGTTGGGTAAAGAGGTCCACCTTTAAGTGGATTCTGGTCCGCTGAATGGTCCAGACCCACGGCCTAGTGGGCCGTAACCTCCAGTAGGCCAGTCCGAACCCGCGACCCAGCAGGCCATCGCAGGTGGGCCGAGCCCCCACTAGGAGGGTCGGGCCAACTGTGGCCCAGGCACACAAACTAGTCGGGCCGACCTCGATGGACTAGACCCAGTGGAAATGGGCCACCCCTTAATGGTCTAGACTCGGGAATGGGTAGGCAAACCCCAAGACTCGTTACGTCTGGCAGGCCTGACAATGTTAGACTAGGCCCAAACCCAACCTTCCACGAATAAAGAAATGCCTGTAACTGAAGAATCGAGTGTCCATTAGACATGTCATCAGTGGTGTTGGGACCCCTTTTAGGAAGCGGTCCCTTTGTCATATTCTAGTGGGCCTAACCAAACTGGGTCGGACTAGGGTGTGATCACCAACATTTCACAAAAAGGGGGTTAACTAACAGATTGGCAGTCCTATCGACGTTTCATCTCTGGAATAAGGACCCTTTTGACAAGGCGGTTCATTGGATATACTCTAAGTGAGTTTTTACTATGTTTGACATGTGACCTGGGTTGGATCAGACTTGAATCCAACAGGGCCGTATTTATAAAAGTGCACATATCTCACAGACCAGGCATCTGATCGATGCGTCGTCTGTCACGTTGGGTCCCCTATGATAGGGTGGTCTCATGGGTATGATTTTTGCGAGACATCATACTAGTTTGAAAGGAACTTATGGATTGATTATAAGATTCTTCCAGAGATCAGGTGTGCTTCATGTGAGAATCCAGTGGTTGGCTTTGACATGTGAAAGAAGAGTGACCCATGCGGGTCAGCATCAGAAACTCCAGAGTGTGGTGATCTAGTTGTAAGACTAATAATCACTAAATCTGCATCAATGACCATGACAGGTCGGCACTAGTGACAAATATGGGTCAGAATCAGTGACCAATATGGAGCATCATATAACGACCATTATGGGTCAGCATCCGCAACCATCATGGGGCAGCATCTAGCAACCAGTACGAGTTCGCACCAGCAACAAATACAAGTCAACATCTAGCAAGCACTACGTGTCAGCATAAAGTGACCAATATAGTTTAGGAGTAGAGTTACTATGGATAGAATGATCTGTCTTTATGACTAGTCATCTCTATCCCTCTAACCTTGAAGTTATACCATTAGATTGAGCTTTCCATTTTTCTTTGTGCTTCATGATCTAGATAAAGCTAGTGATATTACCTTTGTGGTATTTCTTATTACAGTTTTCTTTTGTGGGTTACTGATTTTCTTTCGGGGGTCTCAGGGTCCCCTACCTGGTATATTTATACTCACCCCTAGATCAGCTCCACCTGCACGTGTGTGCCAGTTGTAGACTAATTACACTCCAAGGAAGAATTTAGAGGTTCGGGACATGGTGGAGGATGGAGAGATGAGAGTAGAAGAGATCCTATTATTTTTAATTATACACACATCTACGACCCTATAAGTAGAGCTCTAGGGGAGATGTGACATCTATTTACTTTCCTTGAGTTTTTAGTTCTTGTATTCTGGCCCACAGTTTTCTATTTACTATTGTACTTGTGGTGGTACTTTACTCTCGTGGTTGTACACTACTTTTTTTGGTTGATTACTTCACATTCCCTTTTTTAGTTTGTGTTGATCTTTATGTTAATTCCTTCCCTATTCGTGAAAAAATCTGCAGTTTCTAGTCACCTACCCCTGGCCTATGGAAGGCGGGCTTGGGGTAGTCATGTCTGGGCCCCATGGGACAGGTCGTGACAAAGTGGTATCAAAGGGAGGTTGGTTCTACCAGTAGAACTAAGATTCTACTTTTAATGAGGAAATTTTGAAAAGGGTAATGAGTTCTATTTTTAGTTCGGGAAGTCCAGTGTTGGTGTGACGGCTGACGTATCTACACATCATGACCCTAAATTTTATTTTCCGACATGGTATATGAAAACACTGCTTTCTTGTGTTTTGAATGGTTTTTGTGATCTTTATTGAGTCAGATCACTAGTTATAACATTTTGAGCATGGAAAATCTATTTCTTAGAGAATTCATCCACAAATTCATCCAGCCAGGATTTCAAATAGAGATCGTGAAATTGGTCCACCAACCGATGAGGCATCAGTATAGGTACCACCTATATTGATGGAACCTTCTGGTGTTGTACCAGTAGCACCACCACCCATTGAGTAACAGATGATACTAGGGGATCATGTAATCTAACTGAGTGTGTTTCATGAGTTCCATAGATTGATACCTATAAGGTATCGAGGAGAGACAAACCCACATCAAACGGAGGACTGACTTGAGGTGGTTTTGTGGGTCTTTCTCTTAGTAGAGACACCCGCCGAGTTGATGGAAATCTTGGTTGCTATCCTTTTCAAGACTCGACAGGACGATGGTGGAGCTCGATGGTATAGGTGCATGATGAGAAGACCCTCACCTGAATGGACTTTGAGAGACTTTTCATGGAAGATTTTTTTCTAGTGACACTACGCTCTGTGCGTATTAAGAATATGTTTCATCTGTAGTAGGCCAACCAAACTGTGGCTCAGTACTCTACGAGATATAATTACATCTCGTGGTACTCGACTAACATGGTACGTGACCCCTAAATCATGGCCTGGACCATTTAACAGGGGATCAGATGAGAGTTTAGTGATTCTATAGCTTCTCTCAATATCATGACATATGATGGGGTGCTAGGGAGAGCTTTATTGATTGAGATCTTCCTTACCAAGCATGCACAAACAGTGATATCCCCTACTAGATTATATTTAGAAGAGTCATATATATCTGGTAGTAGTCATATAACATAAAATCCCATGTGGGATAGACCTTTTTAAGGGCATCCCAAGGATGCTAGGTCAGCAGTGCGAGGCTCGAGAGGCCGTGGGAGCCACCAAGGAGGCATGATTTGTTTTTCATATAAGGGACAGGGTCACAGAGCTCATTTTTGTCTGACTCTCTATGCAGATGATTGGAAAATGGTGGAGAGGCCACCGAGGAAGTGACAGTGGTAGGAGCATGAGCATCAGCCAAGTAGCAGACAAGGCAGGGAAGTAGGATGTGCAGCGAGAGGTGGTCTGGGTCACCAGGAATTACCACCACCACCCCCAGGTGGTCCACCACACTTTCAGGGAGCTGGTGGATGTGGAAATTCCCAACTACAGGTAGTAGATTCTAATAATCCTGACACCCCTGAAATGGTACGAGTTATGATCTATATCATCTCTTCTTTAGAATAAGTGATTATCGACACAGGTGCTACCAATTATTTCCATTCCATGGACTTAGTTTGAGACACTGATATTCCAATTGATATTTTTTCTTGATCTTTGTGTTTGGATACCCCTATGGGGAGATTTAGTGGTCAATTACTAGTGCCGATAGTGAGACCTTACTCTTAGAGGATAGTGTTTTTTATGGGATCTTCTAGTAGCGGCATTGAAGCCCTACGACATGATTCTAGGCATGGATCGGCTATCAGGAGTTCATGCACAGATTGACTGCTTGAGACATACATAGCGATGTACTCATAGATATGGAGGCAAAATTTCCTTTTCGGGTGAGAAGGAAAACAGCGCATCATGAAATGGAATTTCACTCAAGGAGGTGCATCTGATTACATATCAGCTGGCTTGAATGACCTTCAACATGGTGTATGAGGTGATTACACAATTCCCAATAGTGGCGTACTAGTATAATGACGTCTTTCCATAAGATGTCCCAAGAATACGTCCTCTTAGAGAGGTAGATTTCCTCATTAATTTGTACCCAAGAACAACACCGATTTATACAGCAACATATTGGATGGGCCTTGCGAAGCTCCGAGAGCTGAGCGTACAGTTGGAGGACTTACAGAAGAAAATATTTGTAAGGCATGGTGTTTCTCCATGGCCATCCTCAGTGTTGTTTTCTAAGAAGGCAGATGGAATTTTGTGGCTATGCATGGACTTCAGGTGACAAAACTAGATGACCGTGAATAACAAGTATCCTCTAATGAGGATTTATTATTTATTTGATCGGTTGAAAGGATAAAAGTAGTGCTCGAAGATAGACCTCATATCTGGCTATCATCAGCTTAAGGTACACAACAAGGAACTATCAAAGACATCCTTATGATATCTCTATTTCCATTACGAATTCAAGGTGATGCCTTTCGGCATGGACAATTCTCCAATAGTGTTCATGGGTCTCATGAACTAGATCTTCCATCCATACCTAGATCGCTTTGTGGTGGTCTTCATCGATGACATATTGGTGTACTCAGCATCGAAGGAAGAGCACACTGTACACTTGATGATTGTTCCAGACACACTCTGGGAGCACCAGTTATATGGGAAGCACTGGAAGTGTGAATTCTGGATACGGAAGGTCAACTTCTTAGGACACATTATCATAGAGGCTGGAGTTCCAATGGTTTCAGCGAAGATCGATGCAATACCTTCTTTGGATCCACCCAATAATGTTATTGCGGTGTGGAGCTTCTTTGGATTATAATGCTACTATAAGAGGATTGTACCCAATTTCTCCAGAGTAGTAGCACCTATGACTGCCTTAAATAATAAGGTGAAACTCTTCCTATGGTCAGAGACATGCCCGTAGAGATTTCTATAGCTGAGGTAGAGCATGACGAATGCTCCCATCCTGAGGTTGCAGGAGGAGGGCACTTACTATGTGGTTTACTATGATGCATCAAGGACTGTAATCGGTTATGTCCTGATGTAGGATAGTGAAATGATTGATTATGTCTCATGAATGTTGAGGCCCCATGAGATGAATTATGTGACTTGAGAATTGGAGTGGGCAACAGTAGTCTTCGCACTGAAGATGTGCAGACACTATTTGATGGGAGAGAAGATCATTGTTTTCTAAGACCAAAAGAGTCTCAGATATAATTTCACAATGAAATATATAAATATGATATAGTTTCTATGTCTACAGTTCCTCTAGGATTATGACTTTGAGAATTCATATACTTCTGGGAAGAGGAATGTAGTGGCCAGTGCACTTAATCAGAGATCGAGTTTGCCGCTACTGAACGAGGCTTTAGAGCAGTTAGCCGCACTCCAAATATACTACTTGGAAAAATTTGAGATAGTACACCTCCAATATATTGTAGTTCCCCCTCCAATCCTTCCCCGAGTTAGGGAGGCATAACTCAGAGACAGTTGTTGTGGGACTATGTGTGCTCATATATCCATAGGTCATGCACCTGACAGATATTTTGAAGGTGGGGAGCACGCTATCAATTTAAAAGGACATAAATTTGTACTAATGATCCATGTGAGGAGGTTCTGATGGAGTTCTTTACATCCCCCATATTAGTACATCCAGGCATGATGAATATGTATTAGGACCTCTAGCATCAGTAATGGTGGACAGGGATGAAGAATGTTGTGGTGGAGTTTGTTTCTAGATGCATCACTTGCTAAAGAGTGAAGGTTGAGCACCCGGTACAAGAATTCTTGACCCAACCCCTCGAGATACCATATTGGAAGTGGGAAGGGATATTTATGGACTTCGTGATGGGGTTACCATGCACATCCAGATGTCATGATACTATTTCAAAGATCATTGACCGGCTCACTAAGTATGCCCACTTCCAGAATATTCAAGAGAAGGGTTCGGTAGAGAGCTTGGGACATCTCTACATTCAATAGATCATAAGACTTCATGGGGTGACTTTGATGACAGTCTTAGACCATGACGAATGCTTCACATCTCGATTTTGGAAAGGATTGCAAGAGGATTTTGGGACTCATCTTCACTTGAGCATATCTTTTCACTCGCAGACAGATGGTCAGACTGAGTGTACCATCCAGGCCATGGAGTACATGCTTTGTGCATGTGTCCTAGTTTGTTGTCATAGTTGGGAGGACCACATAACATTTGTGTAGTTCGAGTACAAAAACATCTATCACTCCACCATTGGTATGTCCCCTGTTGAGGCATTGTACAGAGGAGCATGCAGATCACCCTTGTGTTGGAAAAATTCAAGAGAGCTAGGACTCGTGGTCCCAGAGATGGTAAAGGCTACCATAGATAAGTTGTAGGACATCTGAGAGCATATGAAGATTACATAGAGTCGAAATAAGTCTTATGATTATAGGAAACATATACCACTAGAGTTATAGGAGGGGGACTCAGTATTCATGTGATTCTCCCCATGACAGGGACTATAGAGATTTGGCCGAGGTGGAAAACTTTTACTGTGGTTTATCAGACCATTCATAATACATTAAAGGATTGGAATGGTGGTATACCACTTACAACTATCATCGTTGTAAGAGAGGTTGCACGATGTCTTCCACATATCCCAGCTGAGGAGATACGTGCATGAACCATTTCACATCATCGACTATGGCGAGCTGAGATGGATGAAGGGGAGACTTTTTTCTATTACCCGGTGGAGATAGAAGACTTACATAATTAGATCCTTTATGGGTGGTCGACACCTCTGGTTCATGTTATGTGGCAGCACGGGAATCTCCAAGAGAGCGCATTGGAGAAAGAGGCCCATACGCATGCCCAGTACCCCTCTTTGTTTGTGTAGCCTAGTTTGGGTTTCAGGGACGTAAATCCCTACAATGGGGAGAATTTAATGTCCAAAAAAATCCTTGTAATTTTTTTTAAAATTATTTGGGATTATTATGAGTCTGAAAAAATTGACAGTTCATGATTTCGATGCCCGGTGAGCCCAGAATGAATTTGTGAACTTTTTTAAGGTACGTTTAGTAAACATGCGAGCAAGATATTCTATCTTTTGACTCTTTCCTCGGATCGAAAATACGAGGGTACTGTTGAATTCAGAATGCTGGTATTCTCCTAGAAAATACTTAACTTCGGTCGGTGGGGGACGAAGAAAAATGTTAATTTTTGGACTTTTCAAGAAAAAAAATAATAAAATTATTTAGAAGATTTTTTTATTCTTTTCCCTCTATTGTTTGGATGAAGAGGACACTACGGGGCAGCAACGATGCGGTGATGGGGAATATTAAATGAAACAGATGGATGGCCCATATTCCCCAACATAACTATGAATAAAATGGTGAAAAATAGCATAATGATGAAACATCGCATCATTATGGAAATGATGCAGTGTGGTTCTATAAATAGTCTAATGTGCCAGAAAAAATAAGGGGATGGATTTGGATGATTCTAAGGAGAAGCTCTGACTCCCTCCCACCCCAGTGAAGAATGATAAGAAATGAATAATTCTTTTGAAAGGTGAGCACTATGAAGCATCGTCGACATCATAAACCCAAAAGGATTAACGTGTGACAACGAACATCATAAAAGTTAGGGGGTTTATATACTTTGATGTTCCATCACTTCCCATTCTTGAAACAAATAATTATTCCAGACCAACCGACTAATGGGTATATCTGTGTCTCGTCTAATAATGGGGATGGTTGTTTCCAAATCATAAACACAGATATTATTCTTCCTTTTTTATCAATTTTTCTTCATGTTTAAAATGATAATGTAGAGGGCATGGGCCAAAACCTACAAGGCCCGAACACACTGCTAAACTGGTCCATGGTGCATTCTTCGTGAAGGAGAAATGAACACGGAAACAATGAATTTAAGAGACATGAAACAATTGTGGTGTTCTGGTGGCCCATAGAAACAACAGTCGATGCACCTTGCATACAACGTCCAATGGTGGCTGGAGGAGACCCGCTGAAACCAGCTGTGGATGGTGGAAGGGGTCGCACCATCGCACACCGCAGTGGCCAGAGGCAGCTGGACCAAGCCGAATGCACTGGCGATGGGCGGTGCCCGCTGGTGCTGGCAACGGTAACCACTACATCCAGTGGGCCACGACATGAAGGGGTGACAAGGACCTCATGCCGTGTCATTCTAGAAAAAAAAATCCTCACAACTGTGGGGCCAACTGGGTGAAGTTTTCTTCCATTATGAAGATAAGGTCGAACACGAGTCGGTCGAATGGGATAGACCCTCAGCCCAGTGGTCTAGCACGCGGGGGGGGGGGAGCCCTAACCCAATGGGCCAAGCCAAATGTAGGCTGGACCCACAAACCAGTTTTGCTGACCCTGATGGGCCAGAACAAGTGGAACCGGGCCAACCTTTAATGGGCCGGACCCGGGAGGGGTGAGGAAGACCCCAGGACACGTTGTGTCGGGTCAACCATACCATGTCAGACAGGGCCTAGACATAACCGGGCCCTGAATAAAGAAAAGCTCGTAATTGAAAAATTGGGTGTCTATTTGAAACACTATCAGTGGCATTGGGACCTATTTTGGGAAGCGGTCCCTTTGGAATATTCTAGAGGGCCTGACCGAACCGGGATAGACCGAGGTGTGATCCCGCTTGTTTCACGGAAATGGGTGTAACTAGAAAACCAGGCGTCTGATCGACGCATCATCTATGGAATAAGGACCCCTATAAAAAGGAGGTCCATTGTAGATACTCTATATTAGTTTTGATGGATTTTGACGAGCGGACCCTTTTGGATCAGTCATGAATCCAACCGGGTCCTTTTTACAAAAGTGTCCATATCTCACAGACCCAGCGTCTGGTCAATGTGTTGTCTTCCACGTTGGGACACCTATGACAGGGCAGTCACTTGGGTACGAATTTTACATGACTTCTTATAGGTTGAAAAGGGACTGATGGATTCCGGAGCAATGTCCTTTGGAGATCAGGCGTGCTTCATGGGAGAATCCAATGGTTGGTTGTGACATGAGGAAGAAGTGCAACCAATGTGGGTCAACATTACAAACTCTAGAGTGGGATGACCTAGTTGTATGACAAATAATCCCTACCTATGCATCAGTGACTATGACGGGTCAATAATAGTGACATAATAGGGGTCAGCATCAGCGGCCAATACAAGTTATCATATATCAACCAATATGGTTCCGCACTAGTAACCAATAAGGGTCAGCATCTAGTGACCAATATGGGTCAGCATAAAATGACCTATATGGTTCAGTAGTAGAGTTACAATAGATAGGATTGTTTGGATTTACGACTAGTCATCCCTCTCCCAGTAACCTTGATGTTATATCATTTGAGTGAGTAGTCTGTTTTTCTTTTTTATTTATGATCTGGATCATGTTTGTGATATAACCTTTGTGGTATTTCTTGTGATTTTTCAATTGTAGATTACTGCAAGACCTTCAGCGCTATTGAGGTCCCCTACTGGGTATTGTTATACCCCCCCATACATGGTCTCCACCCACACATGTGTGTTTGTTGCATACTACAAAATCTTTGAGGATGACTTTGTAGGATCCGGACTTGATGAAGCTTGGGGCGACGGGAGAGGTCAAGATCTTTTTCTTCAACTTCAAACATACATCTAATACCCTCCAAGTATAGCTCTAGGGCAGATGTGATAGCTGTTTACTGCCCATCAGTTTCTAGGTCTTGTATTCCATCCCATTATTTTCATTTTACAATTGTACATGTGGTTGTATTTTACTCTAATGGTTGTATCATACTTTTGTTGGTTTTTAATTTTATTGGTCCTTTTTGAGTGTTTAAAGATATAAAAGGTAATTCCTTCCATATTTGAAAAAATAAATTAGGTTCTAGTCACCAACCCATTGCCTATGGAAGGTGAGATTGGGGTAGTCACATCGATGCCCCGTCGGACGGGTCGTTACAGGTACCATATTAATCATTCCAATTCAATGGAATCAAAATTAAAACCAATTAAAATTAATTATTATGCACTATTTTAAAAATTCCCATTTATGAACCATTCAAATTTAAAAAGTTTTACAATTTTTAGTTGGCACGAATTCCTTAAACCCCAAAATAAACAAATGCATTTTCAAATCCCATAACCTAACCGTAACCATCCTTTATTGAGTTCCTAACAAGATTTATGCCACATATATCCCTATGAACCTAAAAATTTGCATGCATACACAAACCTCATTCCACACTTCCCCATGTGTAATGTCATGAATAATAATTACATCCCATTACATGGGGATCACCCAAGGTAAAAAAATGTATAATTAAGACCAACGAATATAAAAAACAAAAATCTCACCCTATGTAGTTGGGATTTCTCCACACATGGGTTAGATACTCCCATGATCAAACTCAATGAAAAGGTATGACACATTATATTATCTCATCTACCATTTCCAAAGACTATGGAAACATAAATAAAACCCCCTATGATAAAACTTTGTAATGTCTCGGCCAGAGTGCCACTATAACCTGTGTGCTAAGATGAATTTCTACATGACCTTAAGTGAACCTCCCCATATTGCAGAGGATTCTAACTAGTAGTGAGGGAAAAATGGATATTGTGGGGAGAATATATCATATTTACCAGATTAAACAAACAGTATAATTTAAAATAAATGTCAACATTCAATAATAATATTTTCCAAAAACATCACATTCTACATTCTCAATTTGGGATACTTCCCACAAATTGATATAGTATAAAATAAAATATAATGTAATTATAACATTTCAGATGAAAATAAAAATAAGACACTAAATACAATCACCAAATCGAGTCCCAAAATGAAGTCAGGTCTCCTCATTCATGATTCTACCCATATCCCACATCAACTATCTAGAATAAGGTGTTTTCCCTTATCCCGACTTACAACCATAAAGAATATTTAGGTGTCCAGTGAAGTCCAATGCATGGTGCGAGTATAAATTAGGAGGCCACCTCTAATATTGTATTTAATAATATCAAGTCTAATCATTGTGCATGGTATAAGTAAAAACAATTAAGGAAATCCATGAATTAAAACTGCATTAATTATTTAATAGTATTTTAATTTATCACTCATGTTTTTAGTTCCCAGTGTCACCCTTACTCAGAAAACCTACTTCATACCAATTTTGTTCATCTGAAACATGTGTCAAAATGGGTCATAGGTTATAAAACAGTGATTTGTAGTCCCAGTATCCAACCACGATTTGTAACACCATGTTTGTACATCCCAACCATGATATGTAAAACTATGTATTTACCATTGGATTCAATAGGGTCACTCCTTTTTTCAAAACATTCAATTCATAGGGGTTCTTAGAGAACAAGTCAAGCATGCCCAAGGGAGAGGTGCATCAGGATAACATCCCAAACAACCATCCGTTCACATTTTCAATAGAACTTTATCATTATCCTTTTTTTAAACAAAAACAACATAGGTGCACAATTTTATTTATCACAATTTAATGGTTCGCTATATTCATTATATTCTCAATTACTATAGTTATTCCTTTTCAACCAAAACGATCCATTATAACTATTTACCACCAGTTTCACGATGGATAACCAGACTAACAAAACCATTTAACCATTTCTCACAAAACCTTTTTATAAGACATAACACAATTAGCTTAATAAAGTCTTGAAAATCACTCCCTTATTCATTTCCAATATGGACACCCCATTTTCAATTGGTTTAATCTCATATAACCTACCATTCACTATTTAAAAAATATATTCTCATGTTCATGGAAGTGGAATTCCCCGTGGGTGATTATAATCCCAGTCTAATAAACATCGAAAAATCTAACATGGATGATGAGGGTTTCAACACACCATTTAAAGACCCGTTTTTAAATTTCTTAACAAGGGTTCGAATTCGCAGCGAAATGATTCAAAGGCACAACCACATACACCAAAATTAATCATCCGGATAATGGGATATATCTTATATACCACTTAACCTGAGTTAATAGATGAACTCTCACTCAAACAAGGACCTTGATTCATTCCCATGCAGCCCTCAATAAAAAATTTAATAATCTGATTGAAAATATAGTTTCTGACAATTTGGAAGATTACAAACAATTACAAAAGGCCTGTTGTGAAATATAAAATAATTAAGATTGGTAGACTCACCTAGATCTTTGATTCGAAACCAACGATGCCTCAAACAATCCATGATTGAGGTAGAATATCCCTTGAAGGAGGAGGTATCCCTTGATTCATCACTCTAGAAACTCGTTGTTGAAAAAGGATAAAAACCAGATAGGAAATAATAAATTCCAAGGTGGGAAATGTGAAATTACTTCTTTTAATGATGCACACTGTTTGTTTGCATGGTTAGCCAAACTATATGCTAATCATGTACCACCCTCTATATATTAGTTGGCATGAGTCACATATTCTCCTAAGGATCCCACGATATTTTCTAAATCATGTAATGTTCATGATTTTTTATTATTTGAATGTCACATGGTTTTCAGTCTCCCATTTCTTTGTTTGTCAACCATGTACCCTTCTCTTAAAGGCTTCATGGATATGGCACAGGGTTAGTACTAACCATATTCCAAACATGAGGCCTGCAAAATAAAGCCTATTTTCTTCATTTTTAATATCCTGAACCCCAAAGACACCCCTGAGTCCCCTGATATTCTCAGGAAACATATCATTAACCATTATAATGTGACATAACTAAAAACTTAAACAAGGATATACCTCTTTGAAATCGTGTTATATTACAATAAATTTCCTTTCTTGTAGTCCATTTTGAGCCTACAGTTGTAAGGGTTTAATTACATTCATCCAATAAGAATTATGATGGACAATTGTGGCCTTAATAATTATTTTTAATCTATATTAAATGGGTTTACCCCTTGTTGTGATGAAAAAGTTTACAAGGGTTACTATTCATATAGAAAAAATATTAAAGGTCCCGTTTATCAAATTTGAACCAATTAATTACAAAAATTTAATTATTTTTTCTATTTATATACCTCTAAATGTAAGATATTAATTTTAAACTAAATATCTAAAATGTGACCAAAACTACATTTTAGAAATAAATAATCTATTAACAATTAACCTAAATTTATATCTATCCAATTCCGAGAAAAGTATTTCTTGAGTGTTTAAAATATCTTATAACCTAAATAATAAATTCATTTTTAAAAAATCATTCATCAATATTGATAAATTTAATTTATTTATATAAATTTAAATTTCAGACATAAAAATAGTTTTTAATAAAAATAATCACTTTTATTTACAAATAATAATTATTTTTAATTTTAATAATTTGATAACAGATGAGTTTGTTCGATAAATGTGTAGACCAAATATTTTTCATAATATATTTATTAATATTCATAATAAATGACCTAATGAATAGGTGATAAAATTCACATAGTATTTTAAAAATGTTGTGTGGTTCTTCTAAAATCACTATTAAATGTAACAGAGTATATTAAAGAAATAAAAAAATCAATAGAAATATTTCAAAAAATATATGGGGGTGTCACATTCTACCACCATTAAAATGAATTAATACCTATAAATTTATCACTATGATACAAACATATGTGGATACTTGAACTTCATTAAATCCCAAATTTCCCACATAGCTTCCTCAAATTGGTGTATTCGTCACAAAACATTGACTTGGTGGGTGTTCAGGTTTTATAAAAATTTCTCTATGTGATCTGAAATATCCACTTATTAATCCACATAAGAATGTTATTTTCCCAATAGTATAACCTTTGAGTTTAATACACGTGAAGGGTCAGGTATATACTTCTTCAGGAGAGATTCGTAGAACACATCATGAACTGGAAATCGTTTCAGTGGAAGTATAGATCGATAAGTTATTATCAAGAGATGGTAAAGAATTTTAAAAGCACTAATATACCTAGGTCTTATCATTAATTTCTTTCCAAATATCATCACCATATTCAAGGGATATATTTTTAGAAATACCTTATCACAAACAACAAACTAAATATCCTTCTAATGACTATCAGAATAACTATTTTTCAACTCTGAGATACACTTATCTGTTGTTGAATCACTTTATCCTTCTCCGCCATTTCGTCTTATAAATAAGGTCCTAATAGATTTATGTGTCAAAATTCATTCAATTAAAATGTAATTATTCTTATCTTACCTTATAGGAAATCATAATGAGCCATATAAATGTTGTATTGAAATCTACTATTGTTTCAAAATATCAACAAAGGAAGGTACTAATCCTAACCAGATTTGAAATTCATTTAGAATGCTCCAAAAAATTATTCTATAGTTTGAATGTTACTTTAATAATGACCATAATTCTAAGGATGATAAGTAGTTCTAAAACATTATTTTTTATCATTAGTAGGATATAGACTTCTCCAAAATGTAGAGTTAAATCTCAAATCCTGATCACATAAAATTGATAGTTGTATACCATGATGTATTACCGCTTCCATAATATAAAATCAAGTATATTGATCATGATAGAAATATTCTCCAATGAAAATGATGTTTTATAAATTCATAAGGTGGTTGACTATAATAAAAATAAAAACATTCCCATTATATGTTTTTGGGAGTTAGGAAAAAATGAACATGGATGTTCTCTGATATCCATTATGGTATGGGTATTTATTGTAACATAAGCATATACATTAATCTCTCAGCCTTGCTGAAATACCAATCACTGAGTTACATACTCAATAACATCCCTATTTATTTCGTCCCATAATAAATACTTGTTCATGTCTAAATACATATTCATAATTCTAGGAAGAATGTATAATAAAAAACTATGAGCCATCTTGATTAGATCATTCTTAAAATCTTATATGGATGAAAAAGAAATTAAGTTCACAAAATTTTATCCTTACATCACAATCATTGTTTATCTAAGGAACAATCCTCGCCTTCTTTTCCATCTCTACATATTCCTTTGTTTCATCTTTAATCATCACTTGAATATATGGTTGAACACTAATTTGAGCTAGATAAGATCTCTCCCCCTCTATTTCATTTATGATATCTAACTCCAACCATTAAACCATATATAAATATTGGATCTGTTGCGAACCTCATCAAAGACAAGCAAGCCTGATCCTTTCGACATAGAGAATATTCCACCTTGTTTTCTTTCTCAGTGTAGTAATATATTGAGCATTCATAATCTGTAATTAGCATAAACCATTTTCATTGCCTTGTGTTCATATCATTTCATGTGAAAATATACATTAAAAATATTTGATTAGTATATACGTGACACCTATATCCATAGACATAATGTGTCCAAATATTTAATGCAAAAATAACCACAACTACCTCCAAATCAGGAGTTGTGTAACTTTACTCATGGACCATTAATTTCCATGATGCATAAGTTATAACTATATTTTTGCGAAAAGGACACATCACATTCCATTATTTATTGCATAATTATACATTACATACACTTCTCTATTATGGGGTACTATAAGAATATGTGAACTTAATAGTTTTCTATTCAGTTCTATAAAACATTCCTCACAGCCATCCATCCAAAGGAACATGGCTCCTTTCAAATTTAATTTGGTGAGTGGATTCGATATCCATGAAAAATTATCTATAAAGAAACAATAATATATATCCAAACTAAGAAAACTATGGATCTCATTCATAGTTTCTATCTGGGCTAGTGTTCAATAACATCTATCTTTGAAGGATGTAATGATACATGCTCACATGAAATTATATGACCTATGAATGTTACTTTTAAAAGACAATATTCAAACGTGGTAAATTTTTCATAATGATTCTCTTTCCTTGGGGGCTTCATCACAATTCTAAAATGATCTTCATTTATTATTTTTATAATTAATTTAATTTATTTTTTTTTTCATTTTTTTCATTTTTTTCTTTTTATTCTTTTATTATTTATTTATTTGTTTGTTTGTTATTATTTTTTAATATTTTCTCATGTGTTTATTCTTATTATATAATCTTATTATATATTTATTATTCATTATTTATAAACATTTATTTTTTATCATATTTTTATTATAATTTATTTTTTATTTTTAATTATTTATTATTTATTTAATATTTTTTCTTAGTTATTTATATAATTATTATTTATTATTTCTTTTATACTTTTGATAACTATACACATGCACATTTAACTAAATGTGTTAAATATAGAAATTATATGTTGGCTGACATTTGAACCCCTTACCTCTTTCATATTCTCCAATGAATTTACCACTCCAACAGACTCATCATGTGGTGAATACACAAAATTTAATATACTTATATATTAATTGAAAAACCAAAAAATACATAAAAAATAGATATAAGATAAAAATTTATTAATAAAAAATTATTAATCAATAATCAATAATAAAAAATTGAAAATTAATAATTAGTAATTAATAATTAATTTTTTGTTATAAATTATTAATTATTTATAAATAATAATTACTAATTACTAATTACTAATTACTAATTAATAATTAATAATTAATAATTACTAATTTAAAATTATTAATTAATAAATAAAATACAAATTAATAACAAATAAATTCATGATATATAAATAAATGGTAAATAAAAATAGTAAATAATAAATAATAAAACAAAATAATAAATGGTATATATTAAAGAGGAAATTATAATGAATAATAAATAAATAAAAGCTCCATAAATAACTAATAAATAAATATTAAATATATAATAATTAATAAATAATAAATAAATATTGAATAAACAAAAAATAATAATTAATATTTAATAAATAATTGATAAATATAAAATAAATGTAAAATAAATGTAAAATAAATAATAAATACATTATAAATAACTAATAGTTAAATATTAAATAATTAAATAATTAATAATTAATAAATAAATAATCATTAAATAAAAAAATAATAAATGAAAAAGAAATAATAAAAATGATAATAAATAAAAAAACAAATAAATAATGATAAATAATAAATAAATAATACATAATAAGTAATAAATAAATTAATATTAAATAGTCATTCAATAGTAAATTTATAAAAAAAATAAATCAATAATAAAACATAAATAATTTAATAAATTATAAATTATAAATATAAAAAATAAAAAATAAAAAATAAATATTATATTATACATTATAAAATTATGAAATAATAAAATAATAAAATAATAAAATAATAAATGGATATAATAATCTAAAAATATATATACTTATAACAACATTTACATAATATATATAAATACATATTTATGTTACATAAATATATATAAAAACACTCTGATAAAAAATTTTATATTTATATAAATATATATAACTACAAGAAAATATAAACATATATATATATATATACATATATGATATAAAAATATATAAACAGAAATATGTATAAATATTTTAAAATTTATATAAAATTGATAATTATTTATTTTAAATGAAATGAATAAAAAAAAATTATTAACATTTTGTTTATATGCTTAAGAATACATTTGTATGTAAATATTTATTTATACATCTAGTTTATTATAAGTAAATATAAGAAAATATGCATATATATTAATTATAAATAAAACTACATTATAGAAAATGATAAACTTTAAAACCCATAATATCAATTTGAATGTAAAAATTGAGAATAAATTGAGTCCCCACCAAAAAAGGGAATAATAGACTCTTAAATGAGGCTAAAAATATATAGAATGTTTAAAAAATATCATACCCTTAAAACACATAAAAACATTAAGAAAATCTAAAAACACTAAAACCCATAAAAACCATGAAACGATTGTGAATTATAATATGAGAGTTTTTTTAGTTCTACAACTAGTCAAATTGAAACTCATTTAATGAGATATCGATTTGATATGTGGTATAGGTAGAATGGACACCAGGATCAAAAGTATTCTTTTCAGTTTTTTTGTAGTTTGTTTTAAGTTTCATGTTATTATTAACTAATAGTTATAAATATTTACTAACAACCAAATAATATTTAATAGAAATTATAAATAATAAATTATATAATAGAGTTGATAATGTATCAAAAACCATAAATCAAAAATAAATATTTTTTTTAAAAAATCATTAATTTCAATTTGGTTTTTCAAAAAACCACTGGAAAAAATAAGATTACTTTTTGAAAAAAAGTCAAAAAATTATAAAAAAATAAAAAATAAAAACATGAAGTGACAGTTTCAACAACCATCACTAAATTGTGTTTGGAAAAACATTTAGTGGAAGTTTTCAAAATTGCCACGAAATAACTCGCCAGGAAATGCTATTTTTGTAGTGATAGTCAGGGCACTATTAATACTAAATAGTATCATAATAAATACACACTGTAAAAACCTTGTACTAAATATTTCCATGGGTATATCCTCCTTCTTTTACCTTAATTGATGACATTGGATTAAAAATTGATCATTGAAATTTATTGAGCTCCAAGCACTTGATAAAATAAGTTATCATAATGGGGTAGAGGAGAATTTTTGTTGATATTGATCTTGTTAATTTCTAGATAATCAATAAAATGTCCCATTTATCCAAATTTTATCTTAATGAATAGAACTTTGGAACCCCAAGGTGATACACATGGACAAATGAATCCCATTTCAATATTCTCAAGGAGAACTTCTTCAATTCATGTAGCTCAATTGGGGAAATTCTATAAGGTGCCTTGAAAATAAGTGCAGCACCTGGTATGAGTTCTATTAAAAATTTAACATCAATATTTGTTGGAAGAGAAGGAAACACTTCTGAAAAGGTAGTAACAATCATCCACATAGTAGTAATAAAATATATTTTGAGTTTCATGACAACCATCTCAGATAGACACCACTTTTTAATTCAAATCGTTGCCCAAACAACAGATGTAATTTCCATCAGATGTTCATTTTTTCATCACATTGATTGGAAATAATTGAATGATTCAAAATATTAAATTTAACTTCCCTTAACTAGAAATTTATGTTAGAATTATTAAAATAAATCCAAAAAATTCCCAAAACAATATTGATTTCCATTAAAGGAAAAATAAAAAAAAAGCAGGAAACAATTACCACAAACATCAACCATAGATAAATCATATACATAGGATGTGATCATCATACAATTATGTGATTTTACTACTAACATAAATTTTAAGGAAGAATTGTGATACATTTATAAAATAGTATAAAAATAAAATAGTGGGTAGATATATAATCAAATAAGGCATTAGATGTTCTTGAGTGGATGATGAGTGTACCTTTCACCATGTAGGAATTGTACCCCTCATCCAAAATAGTTATCACATGAAATCCCCTTTTGTCTTTGGGATCAAGAGGTTTTTCATTTCTATCATATTCAGTAACCTACAAGTTTCGGAATTGGTTAGCATAATTCTCATACTATTTTCATTTAAAACACTGATGTCTAGGTGGTTTATTCTATGGAGATTTTTCTCTATTCATATAACTGGTTAAGTTCCTCTTATACCCTTGGAATTGGATTTCCCGATGACCATCCTTTCCATAATAAAAACACACAATAGTTCTCTTAAGACACTCTCACCCTTGTTTAATTCCACACATCAAGCATAAAAGAATGCTAATCTTCTTTTCACTATTTATTTTATAATTTAATTTGACTTCGAATTTTATATGTATATCGAAACGATGAAATTTATGGGAAATTAAAATATCCTTATCCACCTTGAGAGAACATAAAATAATTATTCATAGCTAATGAAGTACCTTATGGATAATTCCCAATTAGGGACTTTGTTTTAATGCACTAAAGAATTGATCAAACTAATATACAGGTTGGATAAAAAACTAAAACATTACGTCACAAGTCCTATAAAATTTTCTTTATAAGTGCCAATGGAATCCTAATCCTTATGATTTTACACAGGTAATTCATTTTCCATTTTTTTATTAAAATAAAAAATTTACTTTATGTAAAATAATATTTTAAGGAAATTCCACTCAATAGATTTGATTTATTATTATTTTCTTATGTTCTTGATAAGTGTACACCACTGATCTTACTCACCATTCAAAAAGAAAATCACAAGAATAAATCTATAATTTTCTAAACTCTAATGAATGTAAAATAACTTTTCAATGGTACTGGTCTATTACTCAGAAACCGAGGGATCAGTAGACCAACTACAATATGGTGGAAATTTTCTCATAAAAGACACAATTTAAATTATTCCATCCTTTTCTTGTTATGAATATTAGTAGGAAGAATATCTTGAGAATGTATTTTTTTCAAAGAAAAAATATTTTTAATTCCAACTCCCATAACCTTTGGTATCTATGGTGGAAAATAATTACATTTTTTATCTCATTCAGTATTAACACAATTCATTTGGGCTTCGATTATTAACTAAAACTTGAAATCAGAGTTTTAGAAAAAATAATTACTGTGTCAGCCCCCATAATCATGAAAATCATTTATATGATGTCTAAATCTTGATACATTGTTCTATGAAAAATTAGTTTTAACATGGGTCATTCATTATCACTGCCAAATGTTTAGGATATTATTATATACTTAGACTTATCCCATGGGATCATGCTAAATGTTTCTCAACCTAGATTCTAAAGGGTGACTAAACCTTTCTCAGATACCAACTATAGTGACCCATTCATATCATATATAGAAATTACATATTAATATATTAATATTCATTACATAACATTTTCATCAATGTCATAATAATTTATGACTAGTATCTTTGAAAGCATAGTAACATAGATAAATAGATAATAAAATATCAACAACATCTTCCAATTATTTCATTATAGCTAGAATCCTTCCTAGAAAAATCATAATTGATACATTTCTTCATACTTGGGGAAAGAAAACATAATAAAATGGTGAACTTAGATGATTAGAAAGGGTTAAAAAGGGAGATATCAATGATCACATAATCATAACATGAGCATAATTGTATAATAACATGGACTCAACATTTGAAAATTGTACCCTTTATATCAAATATAATTATATTAAGTCATGGAATAAATTTTGGAATTTTATAAGATATGAATCATAACATAATCAAATAACATGAACTATAAAACTTTTATATAGAAATTTATTTTTTTTGGAATACACATAATCAAAGAAAATCATATACTTAATAGTCAAGGATCATTTCCAAGGATATTATGGGGGAATATATTTTTCACCAAACCATTATATCAGCCAAGGATCACTCCCAGGACTATCATAGTGGAAAAAATCCTTCATTAAACAAGGTTTACTCCCACATTTAGTACTATTTACCTCAGGAGATGTCAATAATTTCCCAATTCATTAGAGGGATAAATAGTTCCCACCCTTCACATAATGAAAATCATACATATTTGTTCAACAAGATCATAAAACATTCATTATATCATAACCCTTGAAAACAAATGGGTTTCATAAGAATTTCATTATTTAATCATATAATAAACCATGGAAGAAAAGTTAATTCAATTCACATAGTTTCATCAAAAAATAATACATCCCGAAAAAGAATAAGGATGGTTTTCTTGGGTTATATCCCAAATAAATAATTAGTGAAATCAGGGCTTGTTTTCACTGATTAATAGAAATTCCATTAAATGATCATTGAACATTCTTGAAGAAAATATCATTTCCATTTTGTAATCACTTATTTTTGAAAAATTTCAAACATATAATGTAAAAAATATTTAATTGAAAATAACCATGTAAAGATATAAAGTACAAATCAAATAAAAGGTTTTTCAGGATGGTGGGGAAATTAGTTCATGCTATATATGTTAAAAAATATTCCTTCCATATTTATATCAGAAAAGACACCTAGTTATTATTTTGGGAAAAAATATTATTAGAAAATGTTATATAGAAAGTAAATAATGGTACAAACAATTAAATAATCATGGGAATAGTAAAAAATGTCTTTAATATATTTTTAAAAAATATTGATATCAAAGAAAAAGGGGTTTTATTCGAAGAGATAGATAAATATTTTTTTATTTAAAAATATATTTTCAATCTAACAAGTACTTAAGATGATGAAAATGAAATGAAAACATTTATATTAAATAATAATCATAGGAGAAGATAATTAATGAGTTTTCTTGAGTGTATTATCATAATATTTCTTCATCAGAGGAATTTTCATGATTAATACTGATAAATAAAGATATTCTGGCATGAAACCCTTATCTTCAGTCTACCATTAATCAAAATAACCATATCCACTTGTATATTAAATTTAAATTTATTAAAAATTTACACCAGATTCATATTCAAACTTATAATATCATACATTATCCATATATAACAATTATAAATCCTCTTTTTTCAATATTTATTTATCGAAATCCTCATTTGTGGGTGTTAACTATTTCATTTTTCATTATTATTTCACCTCTTTAGTTCTAGTACTTGTACATTTACCTTGGTTGCATCAGATCCAGAATATTTATCATGATTTAAATATCACACGTATTCATTATATACATATTTATATTCAAACATAATGATTATTCTTAGAAAAATGAATTATATATTTCATGTAGACATTAGGTCATATGTACACATGAATGATGTTTTCATTTTTCAACAGATGGAACAAAATAAAGGTAAATATTAACTAACCCTCATATGATAATTATTAAATCATATATATTAGTCGAATTATTCCTTACTTCCATATAATTATAATATAAATAAATAATGAATCACACCAGTTTGTGGGGGTGGTAGTCTACATGTATGTGTGAACGACATTATCATTTCCCAAAGGATTGGATGGTATGTATGTAGATGTGATATTAAAAATAAAAAAAATTATAATTTTTAAAAAAATAAAATATATAAATATTAAACCCATAATAATTCCAATCCCTATATTATGGTGATAAAAAATGAATTGTATCATTTTGTGGAGATGGTAAGTTGTACGTACGCATGAGTGATATATTCCCATATCATTTAATAGAAACATGGTTTAAAATGGTGATTTCGTCATCATAATAAAATTAAATAATATTTAGGATACTAAATTTATAATTTAATGATATATACCATATATTTAGTGTATATAAATAATATTAGAAAAGAAAGTGTTCGGTAATGGTGATTACCACTTCTTTGGAGGGACTATATTAGATCTCCTATAAAGTGATCTAGGATTGGAATTTTGGGAACAAAAAAAACATATAATTTATCCATAGAATTTTATAAGAAAATTTTTATATTTTGGAGCTATAAGTCTCCAATTTGTGTAAACATGTGATCAAGGAAGAGCCCTTTAATAACTTTTGGAGTTTTTAAAAAGATAAAATTATAATAGAATAATTATAAAGTTAAATGCCTAAAAAATGATAGGTATTACAATATAATGTTTTATAGGGTTAAAATAACATTAAATAATATAATTAAGACATTTTTTGGTTCCATTTTAGACATTTACATTTTTATTATCCATTAGTTAACCATTTTTTAGCTACAGTAACAATGGTTTCATTATTAAAGGGTTATATTTTTTCCTAAAAGGTGAAAATTTTACCATAAATGGTCAATTTATGGAATTTTAGACCATATAATATTCAACTTAAATTCTTTCATGCTTTTATTTTATATAAAGAAAATTAATAGAATATTATTTTGACAAAATATAATTATTATCAATTTTAACATTGTTATTTTAATTTGATGTAAAATTCAAAAATAAAATGTTTTAATTCGAATATATTATTTTAATGCAACAATAATATTTTCTATGCACCTATAGAATTTTTGGAATTCCACAAATTACTCTAATTACATCAATGTTAATATTTTCAAAATCATTTATTTTATTTTTACATTTATTGAAAAAATATTGTTTTGGTGTTGTGTAAGCATTTGGGGAAATAATATAAAACATAAAATTTAGAAATTAATTTTAATCATTAATATAATTTTTTTATGAAAAATATTACTAGTAATATTCATTCATTATTAGTTTTTTTACTATGTAAAAAAAGGGTATTTAAAACATAGAGAGTAACTTTTTGTAACTTTATTTGATTTTAGTAATATATAAATAATTTTCAAGGGGGAGTGTCTATTAAACTAATAAAATTCTAAAATACGGTATTAAGGGTAGTATTACCTTAATCTAATATTAATTAGGATGAAACATTTTTTTTATCAATTGATTTTAATCAAGATAAATTAGATTTATCCATAACTGAGTGGATAATGATTACTATAGTATTTATTCATATTGGCCAAAATTATAAAGGGAATATATAGAAAATTTGAAAATAATGATTTTAATTATGTAATTTATTTTATATAACTAAATATAGATAATTTAGATAAATTATAATTAATATAGTTAGGAAAATTAAACAAATACTCCTTTTCAAAAAAATGTTTTTCTCATAAAAATATATTTATTTTTACCCTCTGACTAAAAAATATTTTCTTTTATGTTTAAAATAATTTACCAAGTAAATAATAAATTTACGTCAATAAATTCATTCACCGATAGTGATTAATTAAATTTATTAATATAAAAATACAATGTATTCATAATGAATATTTTTATAAAAAACATCACATTTATGTTGAAAAAATTTTATTTAAAATTATATTCATTTTGTAACTAATAAATTGATTTTATAAATGTGTATAACATATATTTTTTCATAATTTTGTTATTACTATTAATAATCTCAAATCTAATGGCATGGTGATAACATAAATATAATATTATAATAATGCAGCATGGTTCTTCTAAATTAGTTGTTTCTTGCAATGAAAGATATTGAAGAAATAAAAGTATTTATTGAGAAATATTTTGAAAATATATTTGGGTGTTAAAGTACACTCTTATGAGAAAATTATAAAATTGTTTGTTTTGAAACTCTAATGGTGTGAGTGTTCTGAAATAGTAGTTTGGACAATTGGTTTGGGATTAAAATATGTGTTTTATAAGTGATTAATTAAATTTAATAAATATCATGGAAAATATTTTTTAGAAGACTTATGATGAATTGTTTCTTCATTTTTATAGAATTATATAAAAAATATACTTTTTTGTTTATTACAATCTATAATTCTTATGATGTAATATGAAAGTGACTACTTAGTTTTGGTGGTTTGTGGTATCTGGGTGAGTGATTTTTTGCTCACACCTATGTTATTATCTCAATTGGAGGATCCTAGTTATTTTTTCGGTATAATTTTTGAGAATTAATTTATTTAGGTATGTTTTATTTTATAAAATCCAGACAACTATGCATATTTATAGGTTTTTGTAGGACATGTTTTTACTTCCCTCGAATACCCTATAGATTTTCCTTATCTTATTTGTCTTCGAGATTTAGCCTTTTAGTACTTTCTATGGGATAATGGTAACAACCAAATATTGTGGGATATGAAAATAAAATTATTACTAATCTTTTCCTTGAAGGAGAGTGAGGCCACGATGGTGAGGGTGGTTTTTGGTGCTCATTAATTTTTACTAAATTCATATATTTTTATTTAGTTTTGGTTTCTATTTTTATATTATTGTGGATGTATGAAATATGTATTGGTCAAGATGGATTTTTATAATATTTTTATGGAATATTTAACACTGATTACTGTGTAAAACCATTGAAAAATGAGTTCAGGTGATACCCATAATCTAGTTTCAAGCTTGTAGGGATGGAGAATACCCTTCGGTAACGTGGTGGGCTACTGTGAGCATCTTTCAGATGGATATCCCAGGATGGATCATTAAAAATGGATTCAATTATTAGGATATTATTTTCTATAGGATCTTATGATTTTGGAGGACATGTGGTATTTGCAATGTTAGGTTAATGTCATTTTAGAGTTCACTTGAACCCGAGAGGCAGGTGTAGGGATAATCTAGGTAGCTCTTTTTTTCTTGAGCCTCCAATTTAAATGGAAGAAGTTTTGAATTTTGTAATATAAATTCATTATATTTACCATTGATTATGTTTTGATAATAATTCTCATTTTTTATTTCCCTTGGGGACCAGATTTGATATTGGAATGGGGACTAAGAAAAAAGTATAGATGAATTATTGGTTTGTAGGTTATGAAAAACCATGAGACAACCAAACACATAATGATAGACTTTCTCTGATAACCATTTCATGATTTGAATGTGTCCATCAACAATGTTTCAAAGTTGTTCAAGATCCTTTATCCCTATTTATTTTATATTTATAAAACATAACCCTTGGACATACATTATATTTCGGAAATGGGAAAAGAATCATGGTCAGCCATGAGATATGGTGTAATCATGGTTCAAGAATTTTGGTCTGCCTTTGTATATGATACAGTGAATGTTATTTGAAATTCATTTTTTGTGGGTGAAAAAAATGGTTTTCCAAAAATATTTTTAATGATAGGCCTTAGGGATTTCATGTAATGTTATCAAGGTTTCATGACATTTTATGAAATAGTTTATTTCATTTTAATTTTGGAAATAAAATTGTGCGATTGGTCTTCCATTTAAATGAATGTGGTGTTTTAAAATATGGGTTTCAAATTTTAAGGCAACCCAACAATTTTCAAATTGCTTTTTGTGACATGTTTGGTTTTTACCCATTTTGAGTGTAATTTAAAAGGGAAATGATTTAAAAATTATGTCAAAAAAAGTGTTTATTTCATTTTGAAACTCAGAGTAATGTTTTGTTTTTAAAACTGCATGGTGTTTGTTTTGAAATTGGTTTTGGAAAAAATTTAAAATTAACCATTATTCACAAGTGAATTGGGATTATAATTTGCAATTTTTTTGGTTGCGGATGAAATAATTCCCAATTTTAATGGATCCAGGGTTATAAAAATGGTATTTTTGTAAAAAAAATTAAATTTTTAGTAAATATTGGGTATATTTTTTTCACTTATGAGTTTTTCGACATCATAGTGTCATTTTATATCAACGAACTCATATGTTTCTTTGCATCACGTAGTCTAATGCAATCCCCCTCCATGAAATTCCTAGCATGAAATAACTGTGTTCATTGTAGGGGTATTTCCTCATTTTTTTAACACTTCTCAAGACTATGATGAGGTGGAATCTGTTATTTCCTTCTTAAAATATGGTGTATTGGTTTTTACTTATGCAATTATTCTTTAGTGGATACTTTTAATATAGTTGGTTATAATGTTTTCGACCTTTGAGCCATATAAATTTTTGGATTATCCTTTCATGGGGTGTCTTATATAATATTTGGATTGGAATATTCCCTTGGTTCTATTTGGAAACATTTTTTGGTTTGATGGATGATATACCATTTAGGGGTGTGATATTGTTGATATTAGGGAGTAATATCATGGGGAGTCCTTTCTCATTCTTTCATGAGTTTTTCTATAGTTTCTGGTTATAAGAGGACTTCCTTTTTGGGAATTTTTTTCATGCCTTTTTGATTGATGTGTGGTGATTCCCTTCCTTTCTTTAATCCATGGGTTTTTTTGCTCATTCCCATGGACATGGTATGTTCCTTTGGAGCATGCATGTAAACGTAGAATGTATATTTTTTTCAAGGGAGTTGAGGATACCAACAGGTTGTGTTTTTCATCCCAAATTAATTTGGGATAGTATTATGTAGATTTGGATCTAGAACCACCCTTTTACTCTGGTTGTGGCCCTTATGTTAGAGCCATATCATTTCTTTGCAAGGAATGTCTTCCATTATTGATATTTTTTCTTGGATTAATTGGTTTTAGTGATCAAATTTTTATATCCATTGGGATTTTACCAAGAGTAGTGTTATCCTTGTGGATGTGAGCTGGTTTCATATGGTTGGCTTTGTCTACCGGAGTTTTGTGAATTCCATTTAGATATTTTAGGAATGTGGTTACTTGGTGATGTCCTATCTTTTTTAATAATATGGTGATATTAGTTTTACCATTATATTTCATTTCAAAATTTTGGGGATAGAGATATTCCGAATCAATTTATTTAGAGTTTCTCCAAGTGTTTTATTTATTGGTTATTTTTTAGGTTTTAGAAGAAGCTTGGTTTCTTGAGAATTATATTTCCATGGATATTTATTTTATAATTCCTTCCCTTTTGACATACACTTTGACCTAAGACTCTATGTGGTTAGAAAATTGTATGGTGGGTAGGTTTTCACCCCCATTTTATCATTATGGTATTTATTTTTATATAATTATATTAGTTTGAGGTTGTATTTATGTTTCTGTGGAGTTTTTGTATGAATCATGTAAAATTTTGAGGTTTTTATTCATTTAATGGTTGAGGTGAACATATTGAAGAAAAACATTATGGCCTCCATTTTTTACATTTCATTTTTAACACTAAAGGTTGAGGTTTCATAGGTTTCATGTGGTTAAGCCTAAACTATGTGATCCCTATAAGTAATTTTGTAGGTCTTTAGTGAGTATTGAATATGGTGCACGTCTTGTAAATAGTTAGATAAATTGTGTGACAAACATGTGTATATCCTTCGTTTTTGAGAAGTTCCAATTGGAATGGTAATTTTATGGTTTTTAAAAAGATTCGATTCCTTATAGAAACCATGTAATCCATTTTATTATCTTGGAAGAGGACAATTCATAGTTCATTCATGGTCTAGAAAATAATTAAACCTAAACATGCGGTTATCCCATATCAGTAAAATTTATTTTTTCCCTTCTTTAATTAATTATTATTTTTCATTTTAACCCCACCCCCAAAACAACTAACCATTCCCTCAGCCCTCTCCTCGTTTTTCATTTAATTCCCCCCCCCCTCCATGGGTGAATGAGACACCCCCTCGTCTTGGCCACCTCTCTAACCTCAAGCAGCCTCCCTCGCATGACCCACCCCTAATTCTGGGATTCTAAAACATGTGTCATACTCCCACTATTATATCCTTGTGTTCTAGCACAACACTCTATAATTAAAACCCCATATCCGAGTATGCCTCTCTAACTCTCTATAATTTTCTTCATTATTTATTATTTTTGTGAGATATTTTTGATTTTGGGTCAGCTCGCCTTGGTATTCTTTAAACGTGAATAAAATTATTTTTTCATTGTGATTTCTCCACCATATAGTTATTATTTTTTATAAACCCAAGATTAAACAGATAATAAAAATTTAGTTTTTTATGATTTTAGGTGGTTTTTGGGTTCGTTTTTTTATTTTTTTTGTGTCCCCCATTGAAGGAGACATGATTATGTTTACTATAGTATACTTCTATCTTGATTTCCTTTAGATTGACGTTGGTTTTTATATGTCGTGATTTTTGATTGCATGGATTTTTTTATTGAGGCTTTTTTGGTGATTTATCAGTTAATTTATTCCAAAATATATGACCCATGTGGGGTCATTTGATACAAAATTGGGTTTTAGACCATGTCATGCGATGTCAGTCCATGCTATGTGTTTATGAAAATGATATTTTGTCTTCTAAATAATGTTTTTGGTTTTTAAAGAGGTGGAGAAAACCTTATTGATGTTTTATAATTTATTCATAATTTTATTCAGGTTTAAAAATAAGTGTTTTAGGTTGTTAATTTTAAAAGTGATGTGATAACCAATGTTTTGGTTTATTATAGGTTTTGGTAATATCCAAATTAGTTAGGTGATTTAAAAAGGGTGTGTTATCCCATGGGGGTTGTATTTTGAGACTCATGTGGCCTTAAATGCATCAAATGCTATTTAAAATCGGGAAGAACAATTTCACATTCGAGTTTAAAAATTGTTTTTAAGAAATGGATTAGAATTCCAAATATTATTTTGAAGTGATAACCCAATTTTAATTTTAAGAAAATCTGTTTTCATAAAGTATGCGATTCCATATTGGGACTCATTGTGGTTCATGGGGCCCATAGTGGCGTGTGACCCCTTGTGGGGTTGTTAGTTTTAATTTATTTCAGGAGTCGTATATGTTTGTTGGTTATGGGTCTACCTTTTTGGTGGTATGATGTTATTTATACATTATTTTAAAATCTTTTATAGTTGAATAAATAAAATATTGACTATTCTCACCTCCATTTTGTTTGGTCTAGTAATCCTAGGTAACTATGTGAGAATATAGACTTATAATGCACTATTTACCTTCACACTACTAGTGTCCTCTATAGTTAGTTATAGGGCTATATGGGGTGTTCTATTCTATTGTGGTTGGATATAGGATAGTCTGTTGGTGGTATTTGGATGAAAATTATGTGAGTGGGTAGGTCCATTGATGAAAGTCGAAGAAAACCTCACAATAAAACCTTAGGTGTGTCTAATGACACTAAGATTATTCTTAGTATTGTTTTGGGGATTTATCTTGTGGTTTAATTTTATCCTCTACTTCTTGGATTATAGATTGGAACCTATATAATTATCATTTGTTTCATATTGTTGTATAAATTGACATAGTGGTTCATGATACTATTCTTTCTTCCTTCATTTTTTGGTTATCTTTCCTAATTATTTGAAATGGGATTTTGAAATATTTATAAATAAGTAAAATAGAAACTTTATTTTAATTTTACTTCAAAATATTTTTAAAAATTAGTTTGAAAGGTGTTATTTGGAGAGAAAAGTGTAAATTAGTTTTTTAAACTACAAGACAATAACAGTATTGAAATGGTGTTTTAGCCAGGTGGATAGGGATAGGAAAAAGGTGTTTCTATGAAATTAGTTCCATTTAAGAAAAATCATGGAAATGATTTTTAATCACGCTTATTTTCAATATATTTATATAAAATGATTACTTTTATATTTTCCTTTAAACTAGTATTCTTAGGATGTAATATAAATGATAAATCATAGTTTTTTAGAGTTATGGAAGCCTACTTAGGGCTTATGTTCTCATAACTATATTATAATATCAACTAAAATTTCTTGGTTCTTCTTCAAACTACTTGATGAGTGTTGATTATTTGAGGTTAGTTTTATTTTATCACATTCATCCTACTTTTCTATTACCTAAATTTAGTAGTTCCAGTAATTATTTTTCTAGAATAAATATTCCCTTTATTTTATTTATCTTATATATTTATTATTTTAATTTTCTAAAAATTATGGTAACTACATATTCTAATGGGTGAATAAAATCCCGTGGGTGGGAATCTTTGTCCTATAAGAGAGGGTGATCAGTGTGGCGTTGGATGTTTTTTGTGCACCTTGATCCTAATTACAATCATTGTTTGTTACTAGGTATTTTTTTATTTTTATTTTTTGTGAACATAATACATTAATATAAGATATACTAGATTTATATTATATTCATTCAATCAGGATTTAATATTATTATTAATAAATTTAATTTCCATGTGTGTTCATGTGATGCCCAGGTACTAGTTTCCAGCTCATGGGGATTGAGAACACCCATAATTTTTGTGGCAAGCCATTTCATTACATGTTATAATACTTTATGAAGAAACACACAAAACTAATTAAATCACATTAAATATCACTGAATCAATTCATTAGAAAACTAACATAAATGAATATATACTAAATAGAAAAACCCAAAAACTACAAATATACACTAATATTTCCAAAAAAATATCAAAAACTAACCGTATATAATTGAATTAAATGGATTTATTAAAAATTTACATGAAAGAGGTTAAAACTATATTACTATAAGCCAAAAAATAAAATAAAATTTTTACAAAATAATTAAAACAAGTTTTAATTAACAATAATTAGATGACTTAAAAACCTACAATAATAATTAAATAAAAAATTATATATAAACATGAAAAAATTGAACTGATTTCTTAAAAATTAAATCAAACCTAATTAAAATAATAAAAACCTTTTAGAAAAGAACCAAATTTATTTTAATTGAATAAAACCATCCTCAACTGGGAAAACTATATTTCATTTGACCATACTTGAAGTAAAATTAACCAACTCCCCATTCACAATACAAACCTGTATTATTGATACTTACCCAAACAAATTCTAACAAAATTAAGAAAATAAACTTGATATTAACTAAATCAACCCAAATATAACTTATCATGTACCCTAAAATATCATATTCACTTTAATACCATGAAATTCGTATTATGGTTCATAAATGGCCTTGATATACAGATAGAAATTTATAGTTGGAAGATATATTTCAATGAGATATTGATATCTAAAAACCATTTCATCATTAATTATTAAACATGATATTATAAATTATTCAGGTGAGTTAATAATTTTACATATTTTAATTAAAAACTATTGGAATTTTGAAATTAGGATTATAGTGGTTTGATGGAGCTTTGAATTTGTTTCTAGAAACTATTCAAAAAAATAACTAATCTGAACCCAACTATACTAAATCAAACAATATAATTTTGTTATATTATTATGTTCTTATGTGCCTACTACGAATATGACTAATATAAAAGAATAAAATATAATAACAAATATAGATTAGAAGTTTCAATTTATGAAGTTTATGATACTAATATTAGCATGATGTAATATATACCAAAAAATGTGACATGCTAGTAGCCTCTTGATGGTCACTGAGTTACCTTTTGGATTTGGCATAACCCTACATCACCAATAGTAGGAATACCATTTAATGAAAACATAACAAGAAAAGATAGTATGGTAAAACAATTAATCAGTGTATGTGAGGAATTGTAACCTATGTACCATTGGTAGATTTAATCATATGTACTCTTGGTGTACTTTTTGTAGTATGAGTAGAATGGTTTTTTTGTGATGTAGAGTAGATACCATCTCAAAACCTCTTCAAGTGAAATATTACTACAAAATTATCAATGAAAATCATAATACAATTAAAATAGAAATTCAATTATATGTCATCATATTCATATGAATTCAATTAAATATTAAAAAGGACTCCATATTTGATATTATAGTAAGTTTCTTCTAAGTTGAAAATTTAATTATGATCTTATCTGGTGAAAATTATTTCTTTTTCATGATCTTCACATCCCACACATGTCCAAAATTTCCAATATCATTATACAAAAAAAATCATTGTGATTTTGTTCATGGGGTACACTATCAAAAATTTCATTACCTTTATCACTAATATCATGACCATTTCTTTGTTTCATGGGGACAACAATGCTCCACCCTCAATATAATATATCATTGACAAAATATAACATTATCACTTGGTTAGAAAAAAATATGTTGATATTTTTCTTCATGTTTAATTATATTGATCATCCAATAAAAGTTGACATAAGTTACATGTAATGATTATTTCCTTTTACCACTATTATTATTATAACTCTTGTATTTGAATAAGGCAATTGATAATTTTTAATGATAATTTAACTTGATAATATCAATAAAATTCCAAAGTAACTTTAATCTAAAACTATAAAAAAACCTTCATTTTCTCTTTTAACATGTTCCCCATGATCTATAGTATTAATCATTAAAGTAGAAATATTTTAATCATTTAATATTCTAGAATTTATTATAGTAACTTTAGTTAAATAAATCAAATCATCTAGTAGTTCAACTTAATTATTAGTATTTACTAACAATAAACATTTATATATAATTACATTAATTAAATAATATACTTAGCAAGATAACGATAATCGAAATATATAATATAATAAGAATGTTATTGACTTGAAAACTAATCAATAATTTCTATGTTATCCTATTTTGTTATTTTTTCCTCCTTATAGATTTGACTCTTAAGATGTATTTTTATTTGTGTCATCAATTATTTAGATATATGGATTATAAATATTAGTTTTTAGTATAATATATATATTTTATTTTCTTAACAAAAAATCAATAAATGTAAATGTGGATGCTTTTCTAACTTTATTACCTGAAGTTGAAATCATTGAGGGGTTATAATCATATTTTGAATGACTTGTATTTTCAACAATGTAATGACCTTGAACTATATCAATTAAATTTCCTTTTTAATTTTATTTTATATATCATATATCACATAAAATCACTTATAAAACATAATACAAACATCATAAATGAATAATGAATAAAATAAGAGGTATTTCGAGAAGTTAAGGAACCTATACCGATGAAATAGTAACTTGACCTTTTGAGTAGTAACATGACCCTTATGAATAGTAAATCAATATAATGAATATTGAAATCACACGTGCATGTATATATAGGAACATTATAAATGAAAGTATCATGTAATTTTATCATAATTTAATTAATTGAATTTTTAAAAAATTGTTAAATTAAGAGTTGGAAGTTTTGTAAGTCATAAATATTTAATTAAAATTATATAATTAAAAATATCATTTACAAGAAATTAATTTCATATAAAATGCATTCATAAATTAAAATATTTTTATCTTATGATTTTAGGATACGTTTATGGTACATTAGTTAATTATTTAATGTGTCATAACATCAGTTATAGATTTCAAATCCGTATTTTTTTAGTAAATGATTGTATAATTTAAAAATTAAATTTCTTAATGAAAATTATTTTAATAAAATGGGATTTATTTTTGGATTCTACCAGTAAAAAAAATGGTTAGGGTGAATTTTCTTTATTTTCTGAAAATACAAGAATTTCTTGGGAATTTTACAATATGATAATTTATAAAAAATGATAAATAAAATATTTATTGATTCCTATGTGAACATTGGTTGATATAATCACCCATGTTTTGAACTCATATGCACATATTTCTATATTTAGTATAAATAAGAATCAATATTTCTTCTCTTGAGAAAAATAATAAAATAATGACAAATCAACCCTCTCCTACAGTATAAATACCACCTATAACCACCACTTCTCATCACACCTCCAAGCCTTGAATCTTGTAAATTTTATACCTAGTTATCTCCAAAATCCTCTCCCCCACTTCTAGGTGATCATTTTCTTAAAAATATACCAAAACCTTTTCCCTAAGGTGGTTATTAAGGAGGAGAATTCTAGAGGTAAAATCATCCTCCTTTTCCCTTTAATCTCTTTCCATGTTCTTGTCTTTTATTATTTATTCCTAACCATTACTATCCAAATGAGCATGATAAATATAGTATCATCTTTATAGTGTGTGTATATATATATATCATGTTAACATAATATACTTACTCAAACTCCTTTCTCAGTTTCTTTTATTTTTGAAAATATAATCATCATCAGAGAAGTGCTGATTTACAACCTTCATGGATGAAAACTTTTATTCATCTATTTCTTCTTCCAGGATGGTTATGAATAATTTTTTTTAAATAGGATATAATATAAATATTACAACCTTTCTTATGTTATGGAAGTAAAATATTTTCCTAATAATAAAGGATAAAAAAAGGAGTTCGTTATGATGAATAATCACCGTAATAATTTCAATGATTTTTAAGCGTTGGAGTTTAGAAAAAACTGGTTGTACTTTGATTCCATGTATATTTATTGTATTTAAATATTAAACATATTTTTACGTATTTTTAATTTTTCATAATGATTATGATGTAATAATGTCCTCGAGTACTTATTGCATTGATATGGTAATGGACGCTCCCTGCTATGATAAAAACCATGAAATGCTATAACTACATTCTTAAAAATAGTTCTACAGTTGTATGACATACTATGTTGGGAAACAAATCATGAAAACCATCAGGTTTGAGTACTCAAAATCATATGATAATTCCTCCTATGAAGTTCTCATTTGGTAATCTCCAATACAAGAGATTATAAGAACAAAACTGCAAGTAGGAATTACGCATGTTTTGGTGTCATCAGATATTTATATTTTCAATAGGGTATAATGATCCTTAGAGATTAATATTATCATTAATACATGTCATGACTCATGCACTTTTATTTAATGATGAAAACCGTCACTTTGACAGTTGGCGGGAAGTAGGGTACGTTGGGTGCATTGTGAGTGGCATGTTATTAATGGATAAGTCAAGGCATGATTTTTCCCATCCATTTATTGAAGTTCATATCAATGAAATTTGATTAAAATATAATCACCATGCAAAATTCCTTGTCCGTGGTATAATAATGAGTTTCTTTAAGGTATTCATAGAATGACATATCATGAAAATAAGTTGATGACACTTTCAAGAAACCTTCTTGATGATATATTGCGATAAAGGGATTATATTAAACAGTGAGCTTTCGTATGTGGATGTCATTATTGTGACATTAAGTGATTTCTCTTGGGTTACATGACCCTTTGATAGATAGTACTTTTGTACATTAGGCAATCCCACCTAATTCTAAAGAGAATAAATCCAAGCGGATGACACACTAAGTATTTCTGGTGGTCTCGGTTAAATTCTATTTGAATTTAATTAATAAATATTATTCTCAAGGTAGTGGAATAATTTTATTCAAGTTAAAATGATTGTATAAATTAAATAAATATTTATTCACAGGATTGTTGAGAAAATTTATTTATTTATTTTATTGAAAATTTAATAAATATTTATTTATTAGTTTTTAAATAAAATATTTGTTTAAGTGAATAATTTATTTTAATTATTTATTTGGGTGTTCAATAAATGGAATTGAAGTTCGAGACATGCAAGGTCAGTCCGCTAGTAAAATAATTATTTGAAAGATGATAAATAATTATTTAACTAGTTGGTACAAATTAAAATAATACTACTATTATTTTGTCACACGAAATTTTACTTAAAATTCCATGTTGCGGAAGATGGAACACCATAAATAAAGACGTGGTATTATTATTAATAGCATGGGTTTTCTCTAAGGGTATAAATGTATTCAATTACTATTACACAATTAAATATTGTAACTGATGCCCCAGATCAATAAATAAACATAAATATCTATTGTATCTTGTACCGAACCACACACTGGGGGAATTGGGAATTATCGAGGAAAAAATTTCTCTCTCAAATCCTCTTCCCGCCTCTCTCAAGAACAAGAGAGGTTCATCAAGGCTGAATAACAAGTGACCAATAATGACTGACACAAGACACTTTCTTCTCCGCACTGGAACATGAATAACGAGTGGTGTCAATCAGAGTCCATCAGAGAACATGTGTATCACCACTAGATTGATTATGGTTTGGATCATTTCAAGGAAAAAATGATAATCCAGAATGGCCATTCTGAACAGTCCACATAATCAATGAACAAAATACATAAGATCTATGTATAATTTTCATTTGTAAATTAATTAAATTAATTATAAACATAATGTGAAAGATCCTCTCTAAAGGTTTTAGGCCACTTCCTTGTTTATCTACATATTTTATTATATTCTGTGGAGACTGGAGTTCATCATCATATTGATCCTCGAATAATAATTGATGATGGTAAATATTAAAGTGGGTGTCCGCCCACCAGTGCTTCCTCTACCCTCGGAACCTTCAAATGGTATTAGAGGTAGAATACATCATAGTTTATAATTATTCAGATAATTTATTGATGATTTATGGTATAATAATTTAGGTTTTCAATTCATGTTTAATCACTATTTTAATCTAGATTTCAAGATCTGTGCTCCACATTTTTTTTCTCATTCACCTTTTAGAAATTATCTTTTCTATTAATTGTGATTAAAATAAAATAGAAAATCTCCTTCAGAGGTGGCAAAGGTTCCGAGTTGTACAACACTAGAATACAAAGTGTGTACTTGGATTTACACATCGTGTATCAAGGTTCAATGCATTGGGACTAGCCTTCCAAACCAATTCATGTCATTAGATTTTGTCTATGTCATATAGACTACATGTGTTTACTAGGAAACAATGGAACACAGTTTCCATATTACAAGATGTGTGTCCCACCGGACATGGCGTGTAGTTCCTACAGGTTAGGTTTGGACTGTGTACCTCATACACGGCTTGCTCAACTAGAGACCGCGTAATGCAGTTACTATATGGTGTGTGGCCCAATGGACATATTGTGTACTCCAAATATTTATAAATTACATTTACACACCATATCCCTAGGCATGTATATCATATAAAAGATGAATGATTGTACATAGCATCTTGTGGGATCTACACACTGTGTACTCATCCAAATTATGCAGATTTATTAAAATTTGTTATTATTTTACAAAAACCCTTTAAACATGTACCATGGTGCAGGCATAAAGATGAGGCACACCAAATGATAGGTATTTTATGTATATGTGTTTAATTTAATATCGAAATAATGTTCATTTCAACCCATTAGGTTATTACGAACAATAACTCACTGGGATTCCTACAAGGTACATGTTACGTACAATGAAAATTTTAAATTAATTTATTTGTTTAATATTATAATGGATTATAATATCAAGGAAATTCAAAAAAGGATTATGATAAAAGGATTTATTAATTAAAGATAATAATAAATCAATTAGAGTGAAATTTATCTTAATAATAATGATTAAATAATTGAAAACTGTTTTTATTAAATGCATAACTCATTACAGGTTTGTGGTTGATCATGATCTAGACCAAGACCTATGTATGTGATTGTTTTAATTTTAATTTATGTATTAAATTAATTGTTGGTCGGTGATCCATCTCTCCTCATTAATATGTAGGGACTGCGTACCCATGGTTTCTTTTATGTAAACCCCCTCCTACCCCTCACCTACATGTGAGTTTAAAATCATAGGTAATAGATTGAACTCCCATGAAGGAGGAGGCAGTTCTAGCAGGAGCCGAGACGAAACCAATCCCAGGAGATACAGAGGTGGACAGGTGAAAAGCTGTAATCACGTACCCTAAAGATCAAGAAGTTTATCTGCTAATCTAGGGTTAGTATATCAACCTCTAGATGAAAAAATATTATAGAAGATCATGATCATTCCCTTTCAATTATATTAATTCTCTCGGTTTCATGGTTTATCATTATAGATTTATTGTCATGATCACATAATTATATTACTAAATAAGGCTACAAGATGGTACTGAAATAATCTAGGATTATGCATAAATATAATCAAGACATTGGTAATCACATATGTATATTACACATTATTTTAGCAAGCATGTGATAATGATAATAATTAATTCACAGATAAGAGATAAAAATCCCTAAAATAAAATATTAAGTCAGACCAAGCCTTATGTTACTTCCCTCATCTCAACGTTAAAATTTTTATTACTCAAAGAGAAGACACAAACAAGGCCTATACAGGCCAAAAGTGGGGAAAACCAATGGTTTCCCCCTAAATCAAGTTCACCCCCTCAAGTTTAAGAAAGGATACATCAGAAAGCTGACAAAAAACAAGTTACTGAGGACCGCAAGTGAGGCCAGATTGTAAGCCAATTTTTTCCCTTCCTCCTAGGTGTGGGTGACTGTAATGTAGTTTCACAAAAGGGCCTTACATTACCTAATGTTGGAAGTGATTAACCAAGGGACAGATCCCTTTCCATGTAATGCATCATGGATAATCATGTAATTATTCTTTATTTGGTAAAAACTCAATAACACTATGTGTTTGACCTACCCTTGTTGGGACACTAACGTTTATAAAAGAATACCTTATGAAAGGTTTCAGGTTGAAATAGATATATTAAATCAATAAGAGTATCCCTTAGTACACTTGGTGTAATATTGGAGGCAAGAGGTAAGGAAATCCAAAGTACAAATTATTGAATTGGGGAGTCCACTCAATAGATCATGGAGCTGCAAGCCCTGAGTTAGCAACGACCTTTCTACCTAAATACCTTCAAATATCTTGAACAACCCTTTTGGGGTTTTGCGAAGGGGTATAAGAATCCTTTCCAGTAGTATGTAATGAAAACTAGACATTTCGAGTTTAATGGTGAGGGCCATTGTGACTTGAAAAAATATAGGGAGACTTAATAAAATTTATTTATTAATCCTTATAAAATTTAATGAAGAAATTACTAATGATCCGATCTTTTAATTGTCAAATAAAAATGACTAGATCTTCAAACACACAATCTCTGTGATCAATTCTTGATAAAGATAACATCCTCACCAGTAGTAACATCCATGAATGATTTAGTTTCCTCTGGGTTATCCTACGCCATGAATGGAAGTATTATGTATTGGAGTCAAAATTACATAATCCACCATCCAAAGAGTCAATTGATGAGGATTTCATGTTCTATTAGAAACATATGAACGACATGATCTATGATCAATGTATTATACTATCATCAATGTCTACTAAGACCATGATGTCACATGAAAACATGGATTCATATATCATGCTCGAGCACCATCATGTTCTTTACTAGTAAAGATAAAGATAAAGAAGTTTGGAGATCTCTAAATCACTATTTCAGAGTAATCATGGAGAGGGTTCCACGATTGGGCCTCATGTAATCAATATCATTGGCTACAGTGAGTGTCTGGAGGTTCTAGGGTTTATTCTCCCCAATGAACTGGGAAACAATATCATTTCGCATCACCCCCTTAGAGATTCTCCAACATGGTTGTCAATTTCAACCTGAACAACATTGAGAAGTCTCTATCTAATATTCATACCATCATTTTCCATGTGGACAAATATATAAAGTGTGAAAAGCCTTATATAATTATGGTGAAAAGGTGGAAAGGGAAGGTGAAAATCATTAATCCCAAAGCTTCTTCTTGGCCTTCCTTGAAAAGGAAGATTAAAGAGGAGGTAAGGGAAGATGAGGTTGTTTGTTTCGCATGTGGTAAGAAAGGCCACTGGTAAAAAAACCACACCTATCTAAAGAAGTAAGGGAAAGATAATGGTATATTTGTTATTAAATGAAATCTATTAGTTTCTACAAATTTGTTATTGGATATAGATTTTGGTTCTCACATATGTATCCAAATATAGGAACCAAGTAGATTTCGGACGATTGACCAAGGGGAGGTTGATCATTTAGTATCCAACAGATCCAGAAATACTATTATAGCTATTGGGGACTACTAACTCATGTTTAAAATAGGGATGATCTCTTTGTTAATGGGTTGTTATTAAATGACATATGTAACTAAAAAATTATTTCTATATCCATATTTCATGTTTGGAAAATAATTTTTCTCCTTTTACAAATATATCATTTTTTAAAGCACATTTATTCAATCATCATTTTGTGCTGGATTACACAAACCATGTAACAGAAATCGATTAAATAGATACTTCACATGACTCACACCACACCCAAATTTAGCATCATATTCATGGTCATGTAAATGAGAAACACTTGAGAAATTTACATCACAATGGATATATAAATTATTTCGAACTAAAACCACATGGTGTATTTCAATCATGTTTACGAGGAAAAATGACCAAAGCCCCATTTAGTGGGAAAGGTGAAAGGGCTAAATAAATTTTTGAATTGGTTCACACATATGTGTGTGGACCATTTCCAATTGAAGCAAGGGGAGGGTACTCATACTTCCAGACTATTACAGATGACTTTAGTAGATATGGATATATCTACTTAATGAGGTATAAATTGGATTATTTTGATTTTTTCAAAGATTAAAAGAATGAAGTTCAAAACCAGTTTGGTTATAAGACTAAGAAACTCTGATCAGACCAAGGTGGTGAATATCTTAATAAAGTCTCCACTGATTACTTATGAGAATTTTGGATCCTATCCCAACTCACTCATCCTTACATGCCCCAGTGTAATGGTGTGATAAAAATCTTGAACCACACTCTATTGGACATGGTGAGATCAATGATGAGTCATGAAGGTCTTCAATTATCCTTTTGGGAATATTCATTACAAATAGTTTAACACATACAAACCATGTAAAAACTAAATAGATTAATGTTATTCCATATGAGTTCTGGAGTTGAAATAAATTCATGTAATCAAATTTACATTTGTGGGGAAGTGATGAGTTTGTTAAGGCCTCTTCAGGTAACAAACTTGCACCTTGAGGTAAAAAGTGTACCTTTATAGGATACCCTAAGGAAACAAGGGGATATTACCTATACAACCCCTTAGAAAAATAGGTTATTGTGGAAAGACATTCCATATTACTTGAGAAAGACCACATCTACAAAATAGATAGTGTGAGCAAGATAGACTTCAATGAAGTTGAGTCACAAGGTACACAAGAGTTGGTACATGAGAAAATTGTACAAAGCCCCATGCAAGAAATAATTGTTCTAGAGACATAAGAACTGTGTAGGAGAACTAGAGATGATATAGAATCATAAGGGTACAGTTTTCTATTTTTTATGAATGGTGACCCATTATTAGTTGATAATAATGATCCTCTAACCTACAAAGAAGTAGTAATAGGAACAAATGTTGCCAAGTGGAAAGAATCCATGACTTCTAATATGGATTCCATGTACCCAAACCATTTATTTATTTTGGTAGATCCTCCAATTGGTGTAAATCCTATTGGTTGAATATGGGTATTCAAGAATAAAATGGATATTGAAGGACATGTCAATACCTATAATGCACGACTGGTTGAAAAAGCATTCCAGGACATCAAGGCATTAACTATGAAAATACATTTTCACCCGTTAAAATGATGAAGTCCATCTAAATTATTTTGGCCATTTCCACTTACCATGATTATGATATTTGGAAAATGTATTTCAAAATACCCTTCATTAATGGGAACCTTCAGGAAAATGTCATCATGACATTACTTGAAGGGTTTATGACTCCAATATATTCCAATAAGGTGTGAAAGTTGCAAAAAACCATTTATGGATGAATGTAAGCATCCATGTCTGGGAACATTCATTTTGATAAAGACATAATGAAATTTGGTTTTATCAAGAAAAAATGTGAGCCTTTTGTATACAAATGGATTGTGGGAGTGTAGTCATTTTCTAAATAGTATATGTGGATGACATATTACAAATTGGAAATGGGATACCGGTATTATAGTCTGTTAAGGAATGGTGTAATCAGTGATTCTCCATGAAAGACTTGGGCGAAGAAGGATATATTATTGGGATCATGATCCATCTTGATATATCCAAGTGATTTCTAGGCCTATTTGAAAGTACATATTTTGATAAGATACTGAAGAGATTCAGTATGGAACAATCCAAGAGGGGGTTGTTTCCAATATCACATGACATTCATCTTTAAAATAAAATGTGTTCACAGACACCTAATGAAAGAAATATAATGTCAAGGACTCCATAAACATCATTTATTGGGTTAGTCATGTATTTCATGATATGTATTGGGCTAGATGTCACCAGTGCATTGAGTGTGTTATGTAAATATAAAGCTAACCTAGGTGACCACCATTGGATGGTAGTCAAGACTATCCTAAATATATGAGGCGTACTATGGATATGTTCTTACTCTATGGATGAGATGAGGAACTATTAATCAAAGGATATGAATATTCTAGTTTCCAAACTGATCATGATGGAATGAAGTCACACATGGGATGCATCTTCTATTTGAATGGAGGTGTAGTGAGATGGAAGATCTCAAAGCAGAGTGTGGTCACAGTTTATATAGAAATGTCCAAGTATATCGCATCTTCTATGGTAGATAAAGAAGTTGTTTGGAAGAAAATATTCATCTAGGAGCTATATGTGACACCTAGCAGTTAAGATCTCATCACAATGTACTATGATAATACAACAACATTGGATCTCGCAAAAGAGCCAAGGTCACATTATCAGACAAAAATAATACCTCAGATGTATCATCTCTTGAGGGATTCTTCTGAGAGAGGTGAAGTTGTAATGAGCAGTTTTTCCATGGAAGAAAACGTAAAGGACCCCTTGAATAAATCCTTGACTCAGTAGAAACATGATCATCATGTGAAGTCTAGAGGACTAAAAGTCATAGGCAGTTGGCTCTAGTCCATGTTGGAGTTTGTAAGAGTCGGTTTCCAAGAATAAATTGGTATTACATTGATTATATGGATATTTAAGGTATTTAAATATTAAACACCTTATTAAATACTCTTCATTTTCCAACATGACTATGATTTAATATTGTCCTAGAGTATTTTTTGTATTGATAAGGTCATGGAAGTTCCCCACTATGATGATAACATTGAAATGATATAACAATATTCTTAAATATAGTTATACAGTTGGATGACATACTATGATGGGACACATAACATGCAGACTATCAGGTATTAGTACTCATAAGAAGATGAGACTACCTCTCATTAAGGATTCACATGGTAATCCCTAGGATAAGAGATTATGATAAAAGACCCGCCCGTAGAAATTCCACTTGTTTTTCTGTCATCATATATTTCTATTTATGAGAAAATGTTATGATCCATTGAGTTTAAGATTATCATTAATATGTTTCATGACTTTAGCACTATGATTTAATGATTAAACATTCACGTAGACAGTTGGTGGGAAGTATGGTACACTGGGTGTGTCTTGAGTGGCATGTTATTAATGGATTTTTAGAGGATGGATTTGTCTATTCCATTTATAGAAGTTGATATATTATCCCTTTGATTCTAATTGGACCATCGTCCGAAATTCCATAGCCACGGTGTAATTATGAATATATTTCATTTAGTTAAAGAACGACATATCAAGAATAAATGTTGATGACACTATCATAAGACATGCTTTATGAGATATTGTGATAAAGGGATTATATTAAATAGTGAGCATTCATATGTGGATGTTTCTTTAAGACTTTAATTTCATTCCCTTGAGTTCCGTTAACCAATTCTAGATACTACTCTTGGACATTAGGAATTATCGCCTAATGCTAAAGAAAAAGAATACTACAGGGTCACACACTAAGTGTTTGTGGTGGTCTCAGTTAAATTCTATTTGAATTAAATTAATTAATATTATTCTCAAGACAATGGAATAATTTTATTCAAGTTAAAATGATTTCATAAATTAAATAAAAATTTATTCACCTGATTATGGATAAAATTCTTTTTTATTTTATTAAACATATAAAAATATGTATTTACTAGATTGTAAATAAAAAATTATTTTAATAGAATAATTTATTTATTTATTTATTCGGGTGTTCAATAAATAGAAGTGTAGTTAAATCGAACCAAGGCTGGTCTGATAGTAAAATAATTATTTTCAAGATGACAAATAATTATATAACTAGTTGGAAAAAATTAAAATAAAGCTCATATTATTTTGTGACATGGATGTTGTTTTATAATTCCATTTTGTGCAAGTTGGCGTACCATAAATAATGACACTGTATTATTATTAAATTCTTGGGATTTATCTAATGTTATGAATGTATTTAATTGTTTTTATGCAATTATATATTGTAACAGAATCCCCATGTCAACAAATAGACATGTACGCCTATTATGCCATGTACCGAACCGCACACCTGGTGAATTGATAATTTTTTAGATAAAAAATTTCTATCTAAAATCATCTTTCTATCCCTCTCATTATCAAGAGATGTTATTCAAGGCCAAATAAAATGAAATCAAGAACAACTGATTGAAGACACTCGCTTCGCCACACTAGCACCCATAGAATGGGTGGTTTCAATCGGAGGCCATCATAACATGTTTGGATCACCGCTAGAGGGATTATTTTTAGGTTTATTGCAAGCACACCCAGATAATCAAGATGGATAATTCGGGAAAATCAAAATCAACATCAATTAAAATACCGAATATCCAAGTAATATTTTATTTAGAAAATTAATTAAATTAATTTTAAAGATGATGTGCAAGATACTCTCTAATGGTTTTGGGACTCTTCCATATTTATCCAAATCATTGATTTTATTCCATGGACACTGACATTCATCTTCATATTGATCTGGGAATAATCATTGATCATGGTAAAAATTAAAGATTTTGTCAGCCCAACCGTGCTTCTGTTATACGAGGAACCTTCACTATTATCACTAAATGTATTATCTAATTATTTATCCTCATACCATATAATAAAATGATATATATAACCATTTACACTTCAATATGTTCATTAATTTCATATAAATTCAATTCTGTAGAATTACACCCATTCGACCTGAACTTTTCCACTCATATACAAGTATACCATTCATGAAAACCAAGGAATCGAACGCTCAATAGCAATAAAATTGTATCTTATAACTCATGAAATATGTCATAAATTAACATAATAAAATTATAATAAATAAAATAAATGTAGATAAGGTTCTAACTTAATTAAGTAGTTGATTTAATTTGATTATCTAGCATATTAAGGTAAATTGCAGAACACATCCAAACATATGGTAAGGGTTTCCATTCCAAACCTCCGTTATCATTCGGGTTATGATTAATTTATTTATACACCAATTTAATTATTAAGTTTTTTATATAATTATTATAAATTATATGTATATATTAAAAAATAAATTTTCCATATCATTTCATCTTTCTTCTAGAAGAAATATTTGTTCTTCTCAAGGTTCCCTTCACAATTCCTCCCAATACATAAGTGTGGTTAAAGAGAACGTCTCAATTTCTTACCTATTTTAAAGTAACATCTGTAATATGTTCTAAGAGAAAATTATATTTAAAAAATTAATATTTTTTTCAATGAAACTATATTTTTTCATTACAGTTTTTACACAAAAAATTATGAAAATTAAAAGTTATTTTTCCCAAAGAACTCTTCCTTGTAATGTAAAAAGGGCATTTCTTTCAAGAATTACTCAATGATTTTACTAGAATATTTTCATCTATTTAAAAACATCTGTATAATTTTATGATTTATTCAGATTAATATATTATTATTTTCATCTACCATATGTTATTAAATTTTTTGTGACTAGTTTGACTGTGGATATGAAATCTTGATACCATTCGCCATACAACTCAGATTTGTTAGTGATTATAATTATAGATTAAGAAAGGTTATTTACATTTCATATGTTTATATTTTTTATGATTACCCCACTTCATATGACGAATGCATTGGACTTCAAAATAGATAGGTGGGGCCCATTATAGCCTATTTATGTAGTAGTAAGTCTCATGAGGAAAAACATAATTGGGTTTAGGTTGATCCATTACCATCATATTTTAAGACGTCTAGTATTAGGCATTGATGATATGATTCAGATATACAACATTATTCATTCCCTAATTATGAAATTATAAATTGATAAACCATGAGATATTTGAATATAATAATATCCATCACTATGGTTCATTATCTTTTTATCAAGTATATGAATTTATTTACACTGCCTTCATTCATGACATATTATGCACATGATTATTTTAAAAATCATGTGTTTTTTTTGTTTTTTACAATGCTTAATGTTTATTTTTATGTTAACATCTAATGTATTACTTACCCTTATTGAGCATCTGATCCCAATCCTTTTTTATTATTTATTTTTCCTGAGGATTCTAAGACGAATATTATGAATGACTTGAAGGGATAATCTAGGAGTTATTGATGCCAACAATGGAATCTCTATATTTTTTTTTCAATTCATGTTGTAATGTAAAATCTATGTATGTATATTGTTTTCCAATGATAATAAACTATTCAGTCCTTCGAGATGTAATTCATCGTTATCTTATAAATGTAATAAAGTAAGTCACTGGATTCAGCCTACTAGGGTCGAAGTCCTTAGAATCAACATGTCATAACCGTTTAAATATAATATCTACCATATCCAAATACATTTAGTAGAAGGCTAATAAATATTTGGAATGTTAACCTTATGAAATAAAAAATTATGGATGAGAATTATTATTCTTGTATGATCGAAAATAATGAATATTACCAATGATAAACTGTATTAAATTTATATATAAACATCATAAGTAGTGAAAAAAAGTATAATTCATTAAATAGATAAAAATGAAAATAAATTTCCACATTATAGATATGTCCAAAGATAATGTACGGGTCCTCCAATAATAACATCCTTGACAAAATGGACAATTAGATAAATAATCACAGTGAAAATGATGGGGATGATCATCTTTAAATGGTGTAGTGTTCATAAATTTCGTTCTAGATGTCAATGTAGATCAATTAGGTTTATGTTATTCAAAAAAAGCATTCTAAAAAGTGTGCAAAATTAAATTAGAACTGCAGTTATGTTTTTTGGTGGAAAATAATAAATTTATTATGGATTTTATTTCTCCATCAAAATATATAAGTAATTAATTTTTAATGCATGTTATTTTTTATGGAAAAATCAACACATCATGAAATGTTACTTGAATATCCATTAGGGAGTTATATATTTTTTTAAAATTAAATCGAAAACATCATTTTATTGATTTATATTTGAAAATTATTCTTTTGGATATTTCCCATTCTTATTTTCCCATATATAATAATTTATATTTAATAATTATATGACCTTGTTTCCATTTTAATGATCCTAATATTTAGCCTAATCATTAAGCTTTGTATAAATAAAATTTCCACACATGTTCTTCTCAATTTGTATGACATCAAGATTTGTGATCTAATAAATTAAATATATAATATAGAAGATCACCAAATATACTAAATTTATGATATTTATGTGTTTCTATTGTATCTAAATGAATAAAATACATTCCCTAAATAAATATAAGTTAAATTTATTTCAAATTTCTCAAACAAAATTTGATAATTTTTCAATATTTTTAATGAAAATAAAAAATATTGTGAAAGACTTAAAACAATTTTCCATTAAACCATGACCTGTTAAACTGAATTTAATGAGATATATCAAGGAAGAAATGATGACTTATGAATCACCATTTTCTTATAAGTTAGTAGTTAAGGATGAAAAACAAAGTCAGAATGTAGGAAAAAAAACATAGTATGTCTCAATCAGAAAATTTTAAAAGTCTAAGAAATTTAATAATGTTCCACATTAGGGAAGCATATGTTGTTATAATTTTCATGGTATACACATCATGTGTTTATACACTATTACATAACTCCAATATTTTATGGTTAAGAGGCTAAAAATGGACATTAATGTTATTTCCAATAATGTTTTTATGAATAATCATCAATATAATGAATGAAGTTTGTTGAATACACATTCATAGAGGTAAATTATAAGATATAAAAATAGTAACTCATATGCTATTATTATTACATAAAGTACCAAAAGGATTGAATCCATTATATTCTAGTACCAAAAATGAATTTCTTATATTAGAAGGAAAATTAGGATATTGGGAATCAAAGGCCTTCCAAGATTGGGAATCTCATAGATGTCACGTGAACTAATCGTTTTTATTTTAAAATTCATGGAACTTCATATGTTTAGGGGTTTTAGGTGACCTAAATAGTATTTTTAATCATAGTAGTAAAGAAAACTAATCTAAAACCATCACTATTGGTTTTTTCCTATTTATTCATGGTACTATATTGATTGAGAATAAAATCATTATTTTTTTACTTCTATCTAGAAGTAAATAAATATTTCACAATTATCTATTAGTAATTTCATGTATCTTCATATAATAGAGATAAATATTGATAATAACCTTATGAATTTTAATATCCCACCCTCTACCCATTAGTGTAGGAAGGAATATGATTCTAAAAACCTTAGTTCAAGTCCCTAGTGCACCAAAGGCTGATAATAAATATCATGGGATCTACTCCATCATAGAGTATGATTTACCCTTAAACAAAAAACCATCAAGAAAAACATAATAAAGATATATAATATGATTTAAAATATACTACTAGAATAAAATCCAATTCTATAAACAAATGATCATCAGTGTAATAATAGAATATAAAATAAATAAAATTTTTATAATCCCTTGATTTATAAAATTAATATACAGTACACTAAATGAAAAAATACCCAAGGCACTAAGGTGGATTCATTCCATACTCCAAGACTCAACTTCCTCTAAAATATCTATCTCTAAATATCCTTTACCCCATCACCATGATGCTCCACTGGTAAAATAAAAAACAATACACTTAACCTTATCTTGATAACCAATGGCTATATACTCATAAAGGTTCATATATAGGGGTGAGTATACAACCTGTTAGTTGGAGAACTAATACACTAAGACTCAAGAGGGTGTTGAATTGAGTTCTTAAAAATATTATTCACTTTAAAAAACCATATATTCATATATAAGAAATTATAATCCTTTCTTATCACGTGTCAGTAGATGAGAATAAATGTATTAGGAAAAGATAGAACACATGATATTTATAGTATTTTGGAAAAATAAATTCCCTAGTCTTATCCCCCAATTCATAACTCTAAGGGATTGGTGATTTCAATAGTACTAGTAATTTTATTAGGTACAACGCTGTATGTGTGAAAGAATTCATCACATGGTAAAAGAATAAATACTTTTACCAGGCTCTAATATGGCATTATAAAAACACCATCCTTCAACACTAGGAATAAGGAGTGCTCATTTTCTGTAGTTGTAATGAATAATGTTATGTACCAAAATAATAACATAGTTTCATGGTGAAACTAACAGAAGTGAATTCATCTTCAAGAGAGTTAGTGAGAGTGAAAATTTTCATATGGAGAGTCTTATGAGTTATAGAAACATAAATGTTGATCACACATCTATAGAAAAATTGAAGAATCTTCTTATTTTTCTTTTTAGACATAGAAAGTGTAGAAGCATCAAGATGGATTAATAATATTTCTACTCTTCTATCTATTGTTGTATCAAAGGAATTTTTATATCCATACCTTTATATCACACTATATGTCATCTAATGAAATGATCATGATAAAATATTCATTTTTATTTTTTTAAATATCACCTTGAAAACAAATCAATTGTAATGAAAATATCATATGTACCTTTATATCATGGTACGTATACCCATTAGAATATCACATTGAAGTTGTTGTGTAATGTTTTAATTCATAAAAATAACCATTAATTTAAATTAAAAATATATCAACAGTAACAATTACTAAATTTATAGAACCACATAACCATTTATATGTCTTCACATAGAAAATCTTCACATATTTGAATTAATATAGTTCAATTGGTCCTATTAGTCATTATTCGCATAGAAGAATTAATTATGCTTCTAAATCACTTATCCATTTCCTTATATATCCAAAATTCATGTAGGCATCTTACTGAAGTAGCTGAATTTTACAAATCTGACAGAATCATAATGTTAATTTAAGCCATATAGATTATTATTCAATAGGACTATTTCAGGTTACTGAATTCCCAATATAGACGACACAATGTTTTTTCATCAACATTGGTGATTTCTTACAAATCTGATTTAGTGATGTTTTCGATTTTTTTAATGTAGTCGAATCATCATGTAGCTCGATTTCCAGACATGTAAATTACAACCCAAACATATTGAATTATAAAACCTAATTGAATTAACTCAAACTAAAAAATAATATGATTATACCTGATGAAAACACATAAATCAAAAACAAAATATAAAGGGGATTTTGTATCATCAAAACATAAATCACATATAATATGTAGGGGAAACATTAATAGTCCATATATCTCTCACTTTTTGATGATCACAAACAAATTTAAATTATAAACATGATATTTTATACATTTAATTATATTTTTATAAAAATATATATTTTTTTATACATTTAAAATTTTGTTACTATAATTTCTTATCCCCCCAAAACATACCCCCCTTGCATTTCATTTAAAAGGGTAATAGAGTAAAAACACACTTGATATAGCACCAAAAATTATTAACAGTTAATAAGAAATGATGAAACTAAATATAGATTGTTGAAGGATTGGAAATCATAAATAACAATATATAAAACATTTAAAAATATAAAAAAATAATTAAAACATTTAATTAAAGATATATCTAAGAAACACATAATAAATGGGTAAATACAATTATATTAATGATCAGTATTGTTACAAAAGTATATTGAATCATTGTCCAAATATATATATATATATATTACATATTTATACAAACTTAGATTATGTATCTAGTCAAATTTGGTTCGATATTTGGGTTGTGGTTTCTTAAAGGTTTGAAATGGATGAGAGTTAGTGGGAGTGTCTATCACAAGAGGTAGTACAACTCATTGAAGCGTCACTGTAGCACTATCATTGAATCCAACTATTGATATGTCACTGGATATTAGGTTAGGTGTGCTTATAACTTTCTCATGATACCATGAAGGCACAATAAAATCATATGAACCTACAGGGATAGGTCCAATTTCATTACAGGTCTCAAAAATGTATCTTCTTTTCCTAACCACTTAGTAATAAATGAAACATAAACATTGAATTTTTCTTGCTTATAAATGAGAGATGGATGAACCTCACCATAAAATATTTTCATGGATTATTTAAATGTGTATAGAGGGGTGGGTTCTAGAGTTCTTCTTCATGTGAGAAAATATTGATAACTTATACATAGATCAATCATTAAGATGATATTTGGTTTGTAAAACTCAAATATTCATGGTTACATTTATATATTATCTTTGATTTAATGGTATGGTATAGGCTATCTATAATTGAAAAATAATATTCATGACAACTATAGTAATTGATTTAATCTTTTATAACATTATTTTACATCGGTTTCACAATATTTCTAGAAATCCTAGAATGTAATGATCAACATTTGATTATGAGGGTTTAATATAGTTATATAATAAATTAATGTCTCATTTAACATTTTTTTGTGGAAAACACTCAATAGATACCACATCAATATTTAACACATGCCTTAATTCCTAATATAGCTGGTCATTGGTATTTCAAGACCAACGATGATTAGGAAATCACATTGTTTGATGGGATTATTGGTCGGGATCATGACGCCTGTTTTGGAGGAATTATTTGCTTCTATGGGACTCTCTTATAGATTTATGATATTTTCATGAATTTTCCCAAATCCCAATATGTGAATAGTTATGCAAATAATAAAATCAGGGGTAGAATCCCTATACATGAGAGAATATGTTTTATTAATAACATCATATATTTATATCCAGTTTTCTATATAAGTTTCACAGTATTTCTAAACAACGAGGGGCTATTTATGTTTTAAAGCCATGTGACTACGAAATTTGGAGTTTACTACTATCTAGAATGGTGAGTAGTGTTCTTAGATTGGGATTAAACCATTATTAGGTGTCCTTCATATCTAGTGAAAATTGGAATAAAATTTCATGTAGTTCGTATAGTACCATTCCGTGTAGATAAATATATGGTTTAAAAGACTGATTGGAGGGATTTAAAGCATTGGGTAGGGATCTCATCCCTTAAAAAAGAACCCTACAATTAATTTTTTAATAATAATTAGATTCATTGTACTTCAAAACATATATCATGATTAAATCCCCTATTTGAGTGGAATTTATATCATGTTGTAGACATGAACACCACAAAACTATAGAAACATGTGAATTATGCTTAGCGTAAGAAACAAGATATATCAGAAAATAAAACATATTGCTAAGGATTGAAGGTTGGATTATTAAAAGGCTTACTCAAGGAGGTTTCCATGAATGGGGTGTTAATATGTTAGTCATAAAATCATTGAAAATACCTAATCTTGAGTGATTCATAAATGGTGTGATAAAAATATATAGAAATTTATAAGACACAGTGACTAGGGAGATCAGGCCTTTGAAATACATCCTACATATCATGCATATGACAAGAATCAGAGACATTATAGATCACTTTGTGTCTCTATCCGGGTAATTAGTGAAAGAAGATAGTGGACCCATGGGAATTGAGTGAGCTATAAGAGGTGAGTCTCATGGAATATTGAGGGAAATGCACTAAGGTGAATGCCCAATATTTATCCTCGTATGGAAAAAGACTGAGTACCATGATAGGTTTGACAATATGTTTTTTATGAAAACAATTATCGTTTGTGGGAATGGGAAAAATTGGATTTCATGAGTTAAAAAATCATTTTCAGTTAAGAAAAAATACCCACATAAATGGGTACATATACAAAGTAACATTGTTGAGGGTCCACATGACTCTAGGGTACATATCCACGTAGGCCTCTTTAATAAGGATATCATGTCTAAAGGTTTCTTTCTGACAGGTCTGAGGATGTCAATCTAAAAAGGCGAACATGTCTAAGAATATATGACTAACATTTCTAAGGATGTCTATTTCTTAGGGTTGGTAAGTTTGATCATGTATTACTAACATGTTTGAGGGATTTCCTGTGATCCAAGATACTTTTCTACATGTCATCGTGTGATATTCCAACATGTCTGAGGGTTTTCTCATGAACTAGCCTAACATATCCAGTGGTCATCGCATGATCTAGCTGATATGTCAAGGAATATTCAAATTATCTTCCTATGAAGATCATGTATCATCACATGAACCAATGAACATGTCTAGGTGTTTTCACTAGTGCAAAAAAGGCGATTTAATGTCAGTTATATTTTCATTTCTGAAGTTAGTATTTAACAAAAGTCTATAACGGTGAGGTTAAAAACAATGTTTTCACCATCGGTTTTTGAAAAACAAAATCCGAAAATAATGTTGGACTTTGTTTTCAGTTTTTTTATCAGATAAAATAACGCCAAAAATTAGTCACATACTTGTGTTTGGGGTGAGTTTTTATTAAAACTGATGCTGAAAACATGTTATTTCTTTAAATTGGTTGTCGTCGACTTGTATGGAAACTGCCGATGAAAGTTATAAATATTTTTAAAAAAAATTGGAATATTAAGATTCCTAAATAATCAGAATACCTATAATAGAAAAATAGTTTATAGAAATCAAAAAACATGTATCATGGATTAAAATTTGGAAACAATTACAAACATTTAACTAGTTAAAAAAACTTATCTATACCGTTGTATTATAGAGTAGATATAAAAAACACATACCTAAAATTTAAAACGTGATCATTGTGGGTTATTGTCGAAGAATTAATTTGATATCATTATTTTCAAACACCTATTATAAAAAAAGAATTATTTTAATAAGGCATGTCATTTTGAAAATGTAATATTATTCATAAACCTTAGTATACATGCCGTAAATCGTAATCATACTTAAAAAATAGTTCACAAAAAAATATCTTAGAAGGGTAAGAACATTTTCTATGTAAGAATGGTCATCATTGAATTTCTACAATAACATTGAATGATATGAGACTAAAAAATAGAATACTGTGATAGAAAATATAAAATAATTAATATATGTTACCTTATCAAATTCAGTAGTTACCCCTGTTTTGATTATCTCATACATGAATCATAGAACATAATAACCAAATTTAATATTTCCTTGTTGAAGATGACATTACAAATATAAAACATTAACATGATAAAAAACCAATATATATATATATATATATGAAGAAATCATAATAATATCTAATATAAAAATAAATATCATTACTTCCACATATTGGATTTCATTTGGTTTATTTATCAAAATGTGTTCTTTTTAAAATAAATCCATGAACATAATTTTCATACAATCTAAATAATAATTCTTGTATAAACAACGATAATTAAACATAAATAGATTATAAAAAAAATCATAAATTTTTAAGAAGGTGGAAATTTTTTGACAACACCCCCTGATAAAGAGCCAAACCAATATAAGGTGCATCCACTTGGGAAAAATAAATCTAATATAAAAATCATTGTTCATAATAAAAAGATAAAAATCAATTTCATTATAATGATCATTTGTTTATAATTATGTTTCTGTTCTTACATATGAAGAAATAGAAACAAAACTATACCCAATCGCTATTGACATTAATCTCTCACATATATATAGAAATCTATGAGGATTCATCACATATTACACATCCATGGAAATGTATTCTTAATCTATCACACTATAAATGAACGTGTTGCCATTTTTTATAAGATGCATGTGTATATACCTAATTAAAAAATTAATATAGTTTATCTATTTACACAATCTTTAATTAAAGAAAAAAATTGAAATGTCAATTTAGTTACATGGAAAACAATTGGAACACCTTCACATTGAGATCTTGAAAATCAACAAGATGCATGATATCTTCATTGATTATTCTCAATGGAATGCCTCTTCCATATATACTGGTTTCCATCCAAATCGCAATAATATTATCCAAAGAATAATAATCCGGAGATAATAATTATATCCCATTAGAAATATCAGAAGTATATACAGTCGATTATTCCTGAACTATTTGTTTCATTCATGAAATTTATTTTTATTTAATAAAATCCTATATAAGTTAAATGAGAGAATAAATTATAACTAAATTTAAATAATATATAATTAATATTATAAAAAACATATACATCATTGAAAATTTAAATAAGAGTGTCATCTATCCAAGGTAAAAAAATAATCCATATAATCACCAACTCTGGTAACCTCCTCAGTAGGAAAGCGTGGAAGAGCATTAGGATCAATAATATCAAATATTTATACTCTAAAATGAACCATATTCAATTCCTAGTGATGTAAAAAATCCACCAAAAAATTCATGAGACCTAATACTCCAATATTTACTTGAGGATCTCTGGTATTCAACACATAGTATATTGATTGGTCTGAGAGAGGAGGTCGAGGATCAATGTTGGTAGGCTAGGAAGGGTAGTTGTAAGAACCCGACCCTAGTTTCCCGGAGTTAGTGCCTTATTTTATTACATTGGCATATAAACAAGGAATATGAATCCCAAATGGCCGAGTAGTTTAGTATTATTGGAAACAAGTTACATACATAAGATTAACATTACAACATGAAGGAAAATACCACTCTACCTTATTCCACTAGAAACATCACGTCTCCTATATTATGCTTGAAAGTCATTAATAAATTACTTATTCATGTCCTGAGAAAATGAAACATAATAAATGGGTGGGATCAAATGATCAGTAAGAGTAAAAAATACAGTGGAAGAAAATATAAACATTAGACATGGTGAATAATTTAAAACACATGGATTTAATAATAATGTTGAACACATTATGGCAGGAATATGAGTTGAGTAAATAATTCCATAATAAAACATAATCATGGGTATTGTACTAGTCGAATAACCACATGAACATTAAATTACTGGCTTCTGAATGAGAGACATTCATGTGTCGGGCATTCTGGAACAAGTTGTCAAGGCCTCAACAAAGACTTCTAATGATTAAGGCCACGACCAAAATCCATATCACATTGGGAAAGGCCTCGGCCAATTCCACGTCTACATGTCTCATGAGACCTACCGATGCATCGAGGGGATATAGAGGGCCCCACATATCACATAATAAGTCAAATTCATACCTTATATGAACAGGGATAAACATAAACAACATATACATTCATAATGAAACTATCTTATGTAATTTAACTAATCTTCCCTATCATTAAACATAAAACTCTAACCATTCAAAGTAATATGGTGAATGGTTTTCAGATAGATAGTCCACAATAAAGTTAGTCATAAACCATTAAATATAATATGGTAGAAGACTTCATAAATGTTTAAACCCAATAATACCATGTAATCGACAAGAGTGTTGAATTAGACCAAAACACTCTTATAAAATCATTTAGCAATTCTCGAGATAAATACTATTGTATTTTGAATAGAAGAGTTCTTTTGGGAAAATATTTGTATAAAACCAGAATTAAATTAAGATATTATTTTAAGAATAAAATTATTGATTTTATAAAGATAAAGGTTTCCATAAAAATATTATAGAGTGCCCTTGAAAATTGGTAAGAGTTTGAGAAATTCTCTTGGATGGGGCTTGTATTTTGGAAACAATTTTGAAAGTTCCTTCTAAAACGTGTAACTATCGATAAAATAAGGAAGGGTTATGGTTTTTAAACATATATATAATACTCAAAAATAATATATGAGGAGTACATATCAATACATAAGAATTTCATTGAGGTAATTAGACAATTAAAGTAACCCAAATGAAAATGGGAGTTTGGGTGAGAAAACCCATACCTTAACTCCGAATGTGTTCCACTCTTGTACTTAAGCTCCTATAAGATGAAATTATACTTTTTAATGACTTATTTCAGAACTTAATAGCCATTTATTTAGTTTAACATAATTCTGGTTAGTTCATTTATGTCTTTATTGATAAGTTATTGTATAGAATTTCGTCGTTCTAGAGTGTTTGTTTCCTTTGTTTTCATATTCGGTTCACCTGCTTTTACGAATTTTGGTGGAGTGGATGTAAATATCCAGAATTGAAATTAAATATTATTTATGAATATCCAGAATCGTTAATGTCCATTTCTATCATTTGGTTACATGGAAAGTGGTATAATCATTAGATAACAATCACTTCAATTATTTGGCGGTATTTCGATTATTATGAACTAGTTTTGTCATATAAATTAATAATATGTACATATACTAGTTCTTGAATTTAATTAGGTTTTAAGACATATATTATAGTCTGGTTCAGCCATTAAAATTTTTTCATGACCAATAATGAAGGAAAGATTAAATAATGAAACTTCATCATCCACGATGGTATAAATTCTAACCTCATGGTCATCGATTACGTTTATAAAAATAAAAGAGAGAGAGTAAGAATATTTATGATGGTTATTCCATTCACGTGATATAATTATATTATATAGATGATACCGGAGTTATCATGATCATTTGGATAGAGGAGGTGAGGAAATGATAGCAACAGAAGATAAATTTAAATGAAAGCAAATGAAAAAGAAGGGTTATTTACCTCGTGAAATAACCTCGTTGACAAACACCTTAAGGGAAGGGGTTTTGTTATTTTGGAAAGACCAGAATATTCTTGGACGTGGGGAGAGAGTAGGAAAGGGTAATTGGGCATAAAATTGAGGAGATTCAAGTCTTAGATGAGTTAAAATAAGAGGGAGTGTTGAGGTGTTTTTATAGTGGATGACATGAGTTAATTTTGAATATTTAATTAATTATTTTATTATTTCCTTCAAGAAAAACAATAGTGTTGTTTCATGTGACCCATAATAGTAATAAGTGCATGTGATTTTGAAACAAGTGGCCTTAAATCACTTATGATGTCATAATTATTGTATTTAACTGATAATTTGTATATACAGAATTTTATTATATTTCACTATTCATCAAAAATTCATGAATTTCAGAAAAATACCAAAAATTCACCCCTACCATTTTTTGACATGTATAATTTAAAAGTAAAATCCATTTTTCAAAAATAATTTTCTAAATATTATTAATTTAATTTTTAAATAAATTCATAGTTAATTAGAAAAATAACAATCTTAGAGGTATAATTAGTTTTATGTGACATTGAGAAACTAATTAAGATCTCATTATGTTATTACCTTAACAAAATAAAAAAATATCATTATTTACTATTCATAAGGGTCATATTACTATTCATATTAATATTCATAAGGGTTTGCTACTCATCACCAAAAATCATGTTTGTTCTATCAAACTCCAAATGACTTACTGAGCAAAACTCTAGATGACCATTTTTCGAAATTTGAAACATAGAACTGGAAAATTTATATTTAATGGCTAGGTTTTGGCAGTCTCCTAAATAACCTAGTGTTGTTTCAAAGGAATGCAGGGATGTATAGAATGTATTTAGGAGAAACATACCATTAAATGTTTGGGGTGCTACATTATTCCATCTTTTAAAAATTTCATCCTCAAAATTTTATGTATAAAGCCCACCAAAAAGGCATGGGTGATGCTTTTTCATAACATCCTTAGGTTCCCATGTTACTTCCTCCATATTATGGTTTCTCCAAAGAACCTTTACTAGATGAGTTGTCCAATTTCTCAATACCATCTCCCTTGTGTCAAGACTATTGATAAGGTTTTCATAGTATGATAAATTAGGTTCCAGTTCTGTTCTTTCATATGTGAGTACATGTGTTGGGTCTGGCATGTACTTATTTAACAATGATATGTGGAACGCATCATGAAATCGGGGGAGATTTGGCGGCATCGCTAAATGGTAATCTAAAACTCTTATTCTTTCCATAATATCAAATGTTATGATGTACCTGGGGCTCAGTTTCCATTTCTTACCAAACGTTAAGACACCCTTCCATGGAGATACTTTCAGATATACATGATCTCCCACTTGATATTCAATGTCCTTTCTCCAGTTGTTAGCATAACTCTTATGCCTACTTTGGAATGATTTAATATGGGCTTTTATTTTCTTCACCTTTTTCAAGGTCTCTTCAATAAGTTCTGGGCCAATAAGCTTCCTTTCACCAACTTCATCCCAACAAGTTGGAGTTCGACATCTCTTTCTATATAATGCTTCATATAGAGCCATTTGAATAATAGAATGGATACTATTGTTCTAGGAAAATTCAACCGAAGGAATGTATTGATCCCACATACCTTGGAAGTCAAGAGATCAGGATCTCAGTATGACATTCGGTGTTTGAATAGTCCTTTTAGACTGTCCATCAGTTTGAGGGTGATATGTAGTACTCATACGAAGCTCAGTATTCAAATCCTTCTAGAGACATTTCCCGAATATTGATGTAAACCAGGGATCTCGATTAGAAACAATCGATAGAGGTGCACCATGAAGTCTCACAACTACATTAATATAAAGTCTTTCCTAGAGCTCAAGTGGTAAATCCGCTCTTTTGGGAAGGAAGTGTGCTGATTTAGTGATACAATCAACAATTACACATATTTAATCATTCCATCAAGGTGTCCTCAGTCGTCCTATGACAAATTCCATCATAATGTTATCCTACTCCCACATAGGAATAGGTAGAGGTTTCATCACACCTTTGAGATGTTGTCTTTCCGTCTTCACCTGTTGACAAACTAGACACCTTGATAGGTAGTCAGGAATTTCGCGCTTCATATTATCCCACCAAATATATTCCTTTAGATATCTATACATCTTGGTGCTACCCGGGTTTATTGATAAATTTGAGCTATGAGGATCATCTAATAGTTCCCTTTTTATCTCAGGTGTTGATGGAACGCATAACCTCTTCTAAAAATTCATAACTCCTTCTTCACACACGAAGTCAGCCAGTCTCCCATCCTTAACTGCATTAATTTTCTTGTGCAGATTCTCATCATCAGATTGAGAAATTTTTATCTTCTCTAGTAAAGATGGTTTAGAAATCATTTTAAAGAGGAGTGATGTTTCCCCTTCTTTAACAATTCCCATATCCATCTTTAGTAGATCCATGAACATATGATCTCTTTCAATTATCATTTTAGTCAGAAGGACATGATCTTTTATGTTTAACGCATTTTCCACCTTATTTTCCTTTCTTGGGTGGTAGTGTATTCAACAATCATACTCATTGAGTAACTTGAGCCATCTTCTTTTCCTCGTGTTGAGTTCATTTTGTGTGAAAATATATTTCAAACTCTTGTGGTCTGTATAAATATCACAACTCTCTCTATAGAGATAATGCCTCCATATTTTAAGAGAAAGATTACAGCTGCTAACTCAAGATCTTGAGTTGGATAATTTGTCTCATGAGTCTTCAACTTTCATGATGCATAAGCAATAACTTTATTGTTTTTCATAAGGATGCAACCCAATCCATTCTTTGATGCATCAGTGTATATTTCAAATCCATCACTTCCAGATGGAAGAGTCCAAATTGGAGCATTGACCAATCATATTTTTAATTCATTGAAGCATAATGTACATTCATTTGTCACAAAAAAATAACTTTTTTACATGTGATCTTGGTTAGCGGGTTAGCCAGTCGGGCAAAATTTTGAACGAAACGCTGATAATAACCTACTATGCCCTTAAAACTGCGTACCTCCGTTATGCTTGTTGGCATGGGCCAATCTTGGATTGCGTTTGTCTTCACAGGATCAACTAGGATTCCATCCTTAGAGGCAATATGACCCAGAAAGGAAACTGATAGAAGCCAGAATTCACACTTTCTAAACTTCCCATATAATTTATATCTTTTAAGAGTTATCAGAATAACCCGCAAGTGATTCTCATAGTCTTCATATCTTTTTAATTATACATGGATATCATCGATGAATACCAAATAAATGTAATCACGATATTCCTTGAAAACTATATTCATTAAATCCATAAAAACAGAGGGTGCATTTTTCATCCCAAAAGGCATCACTATAAACTCGTATTGCCCATACCTGGTCCGAAATGCTGCTTTAGGCATATCATCCTTCCTCACACGCAACCGTTGATATACGGATCGAAGCTCAATCTTGGAAAAGTATTTACCACCATGAAGTTGGTCAAATAAATCCTCCATCCCGGGAAAAGGATACTTATTCTTTATTATAATCGCATTGATTTCCCTATAATCAATGAAAAGCCTCAGGGATCCATCTTTCTTCTTGAAAAAGAGGACAGGGACTCCCCATGGAGAAAAACTAGGTCAAATAAATCCTTTTTCACTCAAATACTCTAGTTGTTTATTTAGCTCTACCAATTCCACAGTGGCCATTCTATTGGGATACGTTGATATAGGTCTGGTATCAGTAATTAAACCAATAGAGAACTCAAATTCCCGCTCTTGAGGATTTCCATGTAAATCCTCTCAAAATACATCATTATACTCATTCAATATGTGCACATCTTCAATTTGAAGATTTATTTCCTTGCCCATAGATATTGGATTATATTTATCTTCAAGTATTTTATTCAGTAGATCTACTGGGGTGGTTCTAGATAAGAATCAGGTGGAAATGTTTCCACCCTAAAGTCAAGGGATTCTACACCATTTTCAAAAAAATTAACTTCCTTCTTTTTATAATAAATCATTGAAATATAATTTTATATCCAATACATACTGAAAATTATATCAAATTTAGACATTGGTATGATGATAAGGTTAGAAACTAGAGCACATTTTGGTGTTTGGAAGAGGACTAGTCGACATGCCTTGGTTGCAATGATACATCCCCTAAGAGTTTTGACTGACAACTCCTTTATTAAATCAAATTTGACACTTCTAATTTTCTTGGAAAACTGGGAAGATATAAATGAATGCGATGATCCAGAATTAAATAAAGTGTCAGCTAAGTTTGAGGAAACAAATAATGTACATGCCACCACATCATTATGAATTTCATCCTCTGCATTTGTGATTGCATAAACTTGTCTCTGATCCATTGGCAATTTCTATTGCATATTTCCTTGATGCTTTGGACAATCAGTAGCATAGTGTCCCATCACCCGACAATTATATCATTGAACATCATTGGCTTCCTTCTTCCCATTGCAATCACCAGCAAGATGGCCTTTCCAACCACATTTTTATAATACTCATTTTCCTTTTAAGCATGCACTAGGGTGCTTCCTTCCACAATTTTCACATAGTGGAAATTCAAATCTTCCCTTCTTCCCTATTTCCTTATTTTCCTTTTAAGGGTTTTCAAAAGCACTATTATTTTCTAGATTCCCCTTGATTTCATAATACATAGAGATTTTTTTTTCTATCTTGATATCACATGAAACTATATCCTCATATGATGAAAAACTTTGGGATACTAGTGCCCATCGGAGGAATGACTTTAGGACCTCAAATAATCGATCAATTTTTCTCCTTGGATTTCGTTTGTAGTCCAAAACATGTCTTTCTATCCTTGTGAATTTATCTTTGTACTTTGCGACATTATCCACTTCCTTCTGCCTCATATTCAAGAATTACCTCTCAATAACTGCTCTTTGTTCACGAGAAAGGTATTTCTCCAAGATATTTCCTTAAAGTGACTCCTCTACGTCTCCTCTATTTCTTCCTCCTCCTTTGTGTTTTTTATTAATGAACACAACTGATCCTCATCTCCTGATAAAAGATAGACTGTTATCACAACCTTCTCTCTTTCATTGCATCCCATGGTGTGAAATATCTTCTCAAGGGAACATATCCACTGATCTTCTACAAAAGGTTTCGTAGTCCTGTTGAATGATGGAGGTTGTTATTGCATAAAGCGATATAACATAGCTCCTCCACATTGTGGATCCAGATTCTCCATATAGGTAAGGTTATTATTCATAACCGAAGCGAGTTATCTGAGTATAGTTATGAGTTTCTCAGCACAAGAGCTAACATCATTATCTTGCATCATAGGGAAATCCCTATAGGGGACACGCATGTTTCTGCGGTTTCCATTCCTTCTACTTGGCGCCACCCCTAGATAATAGAACACGTTAGATTAGGTTATGAATCGTAATGTATAATCTTAACGTAACAAAATACTTAGAAACAAATTGATATCCTACTTATAGATAATCCCATATTCACAAAAATGGTTTCATTGAGGAATATTTAACATTTAAATCCTTCATAATGGCTTGTAATAAAAATGTGAATTATCCTAATCGTATCCCCAGGGAGTGTCATAACAAAGAGTGTAGCAAGGCCCATTGTCACCCGTTCTCGTTTGAGTCTAGCTCAAAGCGGTGATTTCGGGATTTACCCCTTGATACATCTATTCCAGAGATGCCTCTACTAGCTCGTATCCAGACAGGGATGTATTTCTTGAAAGATCTACATAATTTATTCTTTACCAAAATTCTAGAACATTATTGTATGTATATACTAAAATACAAACACAGGGACTCTTCCTTTATTCTACGTTTTCTAAATCTAGTTTCCAATTATTCTACCAAAGTTCATTTGATACCAACAGTTAGAACCTAACCCCCATTGCCCAGAGTCGGTGCCCTATTTTATTATATTGGCATATAATCCCAGAATACGAATCCTGAAGGACCGAGTAGTTTAGTATTTTTAGAAACAAGTTACATACATAAGTTTAACATTACAACATGAAGGGAAATAGAACACTAATTTATTCCACTAGAAACATCACGTCTCCTAGATTATGCTTGCAAGTCATTCATAAATTACATCTTCATGTCCAGATAAAATGAAACATAAGAAAGGGGTGAGCTCAAACTCTCAGTAAGAGTAATAAATACAGCAAAAGATAATCTAAACATTAGACATTGTGAATAATTTTAAACACCTTTTTTTAATAATAAACTTGAACACATTATGGAAAGAATATGAGTTGAGTAAATAATGCCATAATAAAACATAAGCATGGTTGTTCTACTAGTTGAATAACCACTTGAACATTCAATTACTCGCTTCATAATGAGGTAAGTGCATGTGTCGGACATTCTGGAACATTTTTTCAAGGCCTCAGAAAATACATCTACTGATTAAGGCCTTGGCCAAAATCCATATCACATTGGGAAAGGCCTCGGCCAATTCCATATCTAGGTGTCTCATGAGACCTACTGGTGCATCGAGGGGATATAGTGGTCCCAACCCATCACATAATAAGTCATATTCATTCTTCATATGAGCAAGTATAAACATAAACAATATATACATTCATAATGAATCTATCATATTTAATGTAACTAACCTACCCCAATCATTAAACATAAATCTATAACCATTCCAAGTAAAATGGTGAATGGATTAAGATAGATTGTCTACAAAAAAATTAGTCATAAAAAATTAAATATAATATGTTAGATGACCTCATAATTGATTAAAACCAATAATACCATGGAATCAATAAGAGTGTTGAATTAGACAAAAACAATCTTATAAAATCATTAAGCAATTCTCGAGATAACTACTCTTTTTTTGAAAAGAAGTGTTCTTTTGAAAAAATCATTGTATAAAACAATAAGTGAAGTAAGGTAGTATTTTAAGAATAAAATTATTGATCATATAAAGATAAAGGTTTCCAAAAACATATTATAGAGTTCCCTTGAAAATAGGTAAGAATTTGAGAAATTCTCTTGAATCAGGCTTGTATTTTGGAAACAATTTGGAAAGTTCCTTTTAAAACGTGTAACTATCCATAAAGTAAGGAAGGTTTGGGGTTTTTAGACATATATATAATACTACCACAGAATATATGAGGTGTAAATATCAATAAATAATAATTTCATTGAGGTAATTATACAATGAAAGTAACCCGAATGAAAATGGGAGTTTGGGTGAGAAAACCCATACCTTAACTCCAAACATGTTTCAATCATGTAATTAAGCTCCTGGAATATGAAATTATACTTTTTAATATCATATTTCAGAACCTAATAAACATTTATTTAGTTTATCATAATTATGATAAGTTTATTTATATCTTTATTGATAAGTTATTGTATTGAATTTCATCGTTCTGGAGTTTTCGTTTCCTTTATGTTTTATATTTGGTTCACATGATTTTAAGTAATGAAGTGGAATGGAAGTAAATATCTAGAATTGAAATTAAATATTATTTATGAACTTACAAAATCTTTAATGTCAATTTCTATCATTTGGTTACATGGAATGAGGTTGAATCATTAGATGACAATCACTTTGATTATTTGGTGGAATTCAGATTATTATGAACTAGTTTTTTCATATAAATTAATAATATGTACATATAATGGTTCATGAATATTAATTGTGTTTTAATACTTATTTAATAGTCTGGTTCATTCATCAATATGGTTTCATTGTATAGACCTGAAGCTTAACGTACATGGACATTACATTACTTTTGCGGAATACTTAATACATAACAAAAACAGACACACAAGGACCGTAATAGTTCAGTGTCTTTGGAAACTTGGAACGTAATCTTCTAATCGTGGTGAAAGATCTTCAAAATATCCCATAAAGATCTTCCACTTTTTGATTCCTTACCTAAAACCTTTATTTATCTCCTGGGGAAAAGAAAACATAAAAGGTTGAGCTCAAATGCTCAGTAAGGGTAAACAAAATAAATATCAATCACATCATATTCATAAGAACATAAAAATTTGGAAATCTTACCCTGCAAAAGAGATCATAATTTCATAACATGGGATAAATCATGGTAGTGAAATGTATTCCCAATAATAATAACATAAAACATGAAACTTTGTGGCATGCACAAATAATCATATAGAATCATTTCGTATTAGTCAAGACTCATTGCCAATACTATCTTAGTGGACAAAGTCCATTTCTGAACCGAGTTCACTCCTCGTTTCAGTCCTGTTTTACTAAACAGGTTTAACCTACCATTCCAGTCATGTCTATCTCATGAGATATACAATAATTACCCAATGCATTGGAGGGAGATACAGGTCCCACCCATCTCATAATGATACCTTTCTTATGTGTGCCACAAAATCATAAACCATACATCATAGCATAACCCATGTAATCAAAATGGGATTCTTAAACAACATGACATCATAAAAAAATTCATAGAAGATAAAGGAATTCATAAAAGTAATTCCATCACAAAATAATCAAATCAATGTAACAATAGGGATATAAACAGGACCCTATATTATCTTAGATGGAAAATAATTTTGATAAAATAGTTGAATTCCATTCTTGAGGAAAATATCCTTTCTACTTCAAAAACATTTTTCTTTCTTAACATGTCATATAATATTGAACTAAAATAAGTTGATTAAAAATAAACTTGAAAACATGTAAAGGAATATTCATAGAAATAATGTTCTAAAAATCGATTCATGCCGTATAAGTTAAAAAAACATTCTTCTTATACTTTTGTCAGAAAAGTGAAAAAGTACCTCATACGAAAAACGACAAAAGATTCCTTTCATATCTTTTACTAAAACCTCAATGAAGGGTAAAATTGGATTTAAAAAATTGTAGGTGTATTGAAATAATATTGCATATTGAGTAAACATGGATGTGGATGATAAAATATACCCTAGTAAATACCAAAGTATAAACAATCTCGGATAAAAATGAGATTGTGATATTTACCTTACCATAGGTCTGATTTGCTTCGTAAGTGTCCAAACCTCCTGTATAATGATTTAAATAATGTCATTGACTAATTCTAGAATCATAATCATTGTTATGATATCATATATGGTTCACTTATGACTTTATATTACCCGTTCTTTTGTAAATTCCATGTTAAAGATCGTTTTTGGTAAAATTGTTTCATTTACCGTCCGTGTTTTGACTTGTAATTATTCATATGATTACTTAGATCATGATTACTTACATCCAGAATGTAAAACATGATTTATATATAATATATATTCATAATATACATATATATAATAGATCGATAAATGGAAATAAGTACACCGTTCATGGAGACGGTAGGCCGTACATACGCATGAACGTTGTTTTCGTTTCCTCATTGAATTGAATGGAATTAATTGGATGACATATATATATATATATATATATCCAATATCATTATTATGTAATATATTTCATGATTACTTATTATATATACTTTATAATCATTTATGAGTGGTTAATCATTGAGAATGAATCTCATCGCGTCGTGGAGACGGTATTCCGTACGTACGCACGAGCGATGATATCATTCCCATGATCGTGGAATTTTATTGGAGTGTATGTATACTATTACAGAATCAATATCACTTTACAATAATCATATATATCTATTATTTACACCATTATACCCATCCAATTACGGTGGTGGTGGAAAATAGATTACACCACGGCGTGGAGACGGTATTCCGTACGTTTGCACGCGTGGTGATTTCGTTTTCCGTAGAATGGATAGATGGTGAAATAGGGTTGTTTCATACTTATAATAACATATCAGTATATGAGTGATACTGATGTTATTACTTCATAATGAAACAACCCAAGAAGAATAAGTGGAAGAAGAAATAAAGGTGAAAGAATCGGTAACAGAAATTACCTCTTCTTTGAAGCGCCTCTTTGAGACCTCCTCTTAGGGCACTAACATTGGTCTTTGAAGAAGACCAGGACCTATAGGATATTTCTAGGGAAGTGGAGAAAATAATTGGGCAGGTTTTGGCTGAGATTGAAGGCTCAAAGTAGTGTGTGGAAGAGAGGGAGGAGGTGCCCTTTTATAAGGGAGGAGAGGGGCACCTTTGGAATTCTTAAAAATATTAATTTATAATAAATCTAACCCCACTTAAAAACCTCTGAAAATGACTCATATTATAATATTATATGAGATAGGGAATTGTCCATAATTGGATAATTTATAACAGGTTATACCATATAAATGTAAATTTATAATTTTTAAATATTTTTGTGATTTTTAAACAATTTTATAATATGTTATTTTTATAAAATAACAATACTGTCAATTTTGACACTATTCATTTATTTGAATTTAAATAAAATATATACTGAAGATATGTTCGAACTAAAAGCTTTACTAGATTCATAAAAGGTCATATGTATCTATAAAATTAGTGGAGAACATCAAATGGTTCATATAATATTTATTTTATTATTTTTAAAACCATTTATTTGGTTTATCTCTTAATAAAATAATTACTACAACATTTTTGTATAATTATTTAATATACTTATTTGTTGCAAAAATATTAAAAATAAAATCCTATAAATAATATAAATCTATTACCTTCCACAATAAAGCTTTTACTCGAATTTATCATCTTAAAATCACAATAGTTAAATTGTTATATTTATTAAATTATGAAGGTGACAACTTTGGCATCATTTAAAATAAAATAATATAAGTGTCATAATTACTTTTATAAGACTCTAATAGGTTATATATTAGTTCATTGGATGCTTAAGGTGTATATATACACTAACAATAAGTTTTTGTCAGGTTTGTGGGCCTTTAAATGGGTATTATTTTTTCAATAAAAACTATATTACTAATTTTTCACTTAATAAATAATTTCTGCATCATTATTGTATCACCATTAATGACAATTATTTAATCCCTAAAAATTATAAATAAATTATCATGATGTAGATAATTTTATTAGATTTCTGGAGACTATTCAAGTTCAAAGATTTATGATGTTTATAACTAAATTAAAATTATTATACTTATAAAATTTAAGAGTGTGACATGTTGTCACTTTCTTTGGTTTTAATAATAATTAAATTATTTTCACGGTCAAAAGTCCATAAAATGAATATAATCCAACCCTCAAGTTATATGGGTTTACTTTTATCAATCCAATATAATTTTGGCATGTGTCAGGGTAATTTTATAATATTATATTTACCCTTAATTACCCGATTTACATTTAACTATGGTAAATAAAATTTACCGAAGTTACTATTCATAATTCCCAAAAATAAAAAGAAGCTTATTAACATAATTTGGACCCACTGATTCCAAATATGGAATCCATTTTTCCAAATTCAATACATAAAAGTTTCAGAAATTAAATTAAAATTAATCCCGTTGTCGAAAGAAAATTGGTTTTTCTTTATAACATTGCAAAAGATTGAATTGATTTAACCTACGAATTTAATTTAAAATCAATGATAATGACATAGATTATATTAAATGGTAAAAATATATTCGATTTATACTTTAAAACCATTCAATATTATAATTTAACCATATAAATTATTGCGATAAAAAAATTTGTTTTTAATTAAAATATAGCGTGTTTTTACTATTCATCAAAATATGAAAGTTACCAGAATAATTTGAAAAATTTATCCAAAGTAAATTTTTATTTCTTGATTCCAAAGAAGAATTTTATTTTTTAAAATTGAACATATAAACATGTCAAAAACTAGATTTAATGTTGGTGCGCCATCAAAATGCGGCAAAACTGCATTTTTTGAAAAATACTTATTTTACCCGAAAAATTTATTTTGTTCTTATACCATGTTCAAGAAAATGTGTAAGATGAATAATAATGTTATAAAATTAAAATTTATTTAATACTATTCATAACTTCTAGTTCATAATAATATTATAATAATATATCGTTGTTTAGTAAAACCCGGTATTGCATACAACACACGCTATCGAGGAAGGTCGTGATTGCGTGTAATGCAAGCCAAGTCAGGGTTTCGTGTTGTGAAAGAATCCTTAATTGTTTTGTATAAGAGAATCCAACCATATTTCATTTATACATTGAATATATATATATATACTCAATTTTGCATAGAATAACTATTATCAAAATTTGTGTAACACGATCCAAGTATAGTGTTGTATATACTGTAAGATAATACGGTGTTGCGTACAGCACAAGGTAATCTTGGTGTAGCATACAACATAAGACATTAATGAAATTAAATGAATATTTTTCCTAAAATCTTGGGGCGTTACATTCTACCCCCCCTTAAAATGAATTTCACCCTCAAAATTCATCGGGGTTATAAATGGTTTACTACTCAAAAGTTTCTTTAATAGAAACCCACATCGTAAAAAGGAATACCAAAACATGGCTTTAAAAACTAAAGTATGAAATGTAATGGTTACCCAAATTAACTCATCACTGGGTTTCCACATAGGAGAACATAGGTGAAAATATGGATATGGAAGAAAAATCTAACCATCAGGTTCTGATGGAGAGTGGTAGAGAACATGGCTATGAAAAACCCAACAATCACAAAGCTATAGATTTGTGATGATCTAAGGTACCATCTGATTCATCGGATATAAGGGAAATAGGACAACATTTTTGGTTTTCAAGATCATTTCCCTAAAGTTGATGAATTAAAAGAAATACTTACATGATTTTGGTACAATCTCACTGTTGTTCGTGAATTGAACAATTTCCACTTTATCCCTTAAAGAAATGAAGTTGAATTTGTTATTCGTGATGTGTTAGAAGATCATGTGATAGAGTGATGGGTCATTCCATCTCTTTCAAAAAAATGATTAGCAAAAGTTATAAGTCCATCTTATGGTTAGATTAATCGTATATGGTTCCAAAAATGAACTTATACTTCATATATCATACCGCTTAATAAAATAAAACTAGTTTCTACTAACCAGGGACTTCATGTAGGACAGTGGTAGGCGATAAAGGCCAGTCGCATTTCAGTTGTGGGTTCGATTCACACAGCCTTGTCCGACTTGATGGGCTGTCACCCGCCCTACAGGTTGTCCTTTTTCTAAAACTATATTACTATAACATCCCATCAATAATATCGAAAAAACTTCTATCCTTAAACAATACTAACTTATGTCTAACATAACCCATTACAATCTTTAGGATTATCCATAATACTACAGTCCACTATCATAATATAGTGAAAACTATTACTAGATATTTAATACCATCGTTGATCCCCTAAATCATGTATTCTCTTGAAGAATGAATACCAAATGAACCTTAGTGAAAACATGAATGCAATCAAAAGTTAACTCTTTCCACATACCAAAATCCAAAAATTCTATATAATCAAACCATGATATAACCTTCTCCTTATATCAGTCATGATCTCATGAACATGGTCAAACATTTCATTTTCTCGTTTTCCTTTAATTATGCGCATATCATCTTTTTTTCCAAAAATATCTCAATCACATTCCATGGTTACCGGTACCATTGAAAAGCACAATATACCAATACATAAATATTACAATATTCCATGATATTATATACAACATTATTTTGGAATCCCATTACATAAACACTTAATCATTCCACCACATTGTTTTCCTATTCAACATCGCCAATAGTGATCGCATGTGACTTCCCTTTGCCTGTTGCCTTAAGTGGTTCCTCATATCGATCATCACTAACCCTTGGATTAGGGCATTGATCAGCATAATTCCCCATTTCCTTGCACTTGAAGCATTGAAGTGTAGTAGGTTCATTCTGTGTATCCCTTCCTTTGTTTGCATCAATAGACTTCTTCTTCCCATCATTGCGGCATTCAAATGCCCGATGACTTTACTTTCCACATTTGAAACATTTACTTGTCCCTTTAAGACAATCTCCACCATGCTTCTTTCCACACTTTGTGTATAGGGAAACATTCATCTTCTTTTCACCATTATTCTGAGATTTCTCCCTGAACTCCATCTTTCGTTTCTTGTCAAAACTATGAGATGGATAAGTAACACCAACTTCATTTCTACCTTGATAGCACAACGCAAAATTTATTCATAGCTACTGAAGTCTCTTATAGCTAATGCCCTTCGAAGATTTGTTTTTAACCCACTGAAGAATCGATCAACTTTACTTTCAGGTTGGATGATAAATCCAGATACATACCTGGAAAGCCTTGTAAAATTCGCTTTGTATATACCAACAGATTCATCATCCTTTTGCTTTAGTTCAAGAAACTCCTTCTCCATCATTGTTTGAAGAATACGAGGGATGTACTTTTTGAAAAATAAGTTCTTGAACTCGTCCCATTCCATGGACTCAATTTCATCTCTTGGCCTTGTATTCATGATAAGATTCCACCATTGATCAGCTTCACCTTCCAAACGATATACTGCTAAGATGACTTTATCATGTTCAGAACATTGAAGAACTTAAAATATCTTTTAAGTAGTATTGATCCATTGTTCAGTAATAAGTGGATCAGAAGAGCCACTGAAAGAAGGTGGATGTTGCCTCATGAAGGACTCAATAGAATATTGTTCCCTTCTCTGCTCATTTGGATGTCCAGAATGATTCATAGCTTGTGTAAGTATAGCAATAAGATTTTTTACTCCATATCCCATAACATTTTTTTGTTCAGGAGGACAATCATTGCATTTTCCATTACATTGATCAAGACGGTTCCTTTGGGTTCCAGCCATCATCTAAAACCCAAAAAGAATAGTGTGAGATGTAAAAATAATGATAGGGAAAACAATATAATAAAGGGGGAGTACCTTCAATATCTAACATCTTAGGTTAAATTATAAGATCGTTACTGTAGTTCTAGGATTATATCCTATACGTATACTTATCCTTAGGGACATCCCTAGACATACCTGAGAAATATCTCTAGGGATCTCACTAATTTTTTCGCATCCTAGCTTCCAAAGGTTGACTAATACTTTCCTCTGAGACCAATTGTAGAGACCCAAAGCTTAATGTACATGGACATTACATTACTTTTTAGGAATTATTAATATATAACAAAAACAGACACACAAGGACCGTAATAGTTTAGTGTCTTTGGAAACATGGAACGTAATCTTCTAATCATGGTGAAAGATCTTAAAAATCTCCCATAAAGATATTCCACCTTTTGTTTCCTTACCTAAAACCTTTATTTATATATTGGGGAAAAGAAAACATAAAAGGGTGATCTCAAATGCTCAGTAAGGGTAAACAAAATAAATATCAATCACATCATATTCATAAGAACATAACAATTTGGAAATATTACCCTGCAAAAGAGATCATAATTTCATAACATGGGATAAATCATGGTAGTGAAATGTAATCCCAATAATCATAACATAAAACATGAAACTTTTTGGCATGCACACATAATCATAGAGAATCATTTCTTATTAGTCAAGACTCATTGCCAAGACTATCTTAGTGGACAAAGTCCATTTCTGAACCGAGTTCACTCCACGTTTCAGTCCTGTTTTACTGAACCAGTTTAACCTACCGTTCCAGACATGTCTATCTCATGAGATATAAAATCTTTACCTAATTAATTGGTGGGAGATATAGGTCCCACCCATCTCATAATGATACCATTCTTATGTGTGCCACAAAATCATAAACCATACATCATAGCATAACCCATGTAATAAAAATGGGATTCTTAAACAACATGACATCATAAAACAATTCATAGAAGATAAAGTAATTCATAAAAATAATTCCATCACAACATAATCAAATCAATGTAATAATAGGGATAGAAACAGGACCCTATATTATCTTAGATGGAAAGTAATTTTGATAAAATACTTGAATTCCATTCTTGAGGAAAATATCCTTTCTACTTCAAAAACATTTTTCTTTCTTAAAATGTCATATAATATTGAACTAAAAGAAGTTGATTAAAAATAAACATGAAAACATGTAAAGGTAGATTCATAGAAATAAGGTTCTAAAAATCCATTCATGCTGTATAAGTTAAAAAACATTATTCTCGTACTTTTGTAGGAAAAGTCAAAAAGTACCTCGTACGAAAAACGACAAAAGATTCCTTTCATATCTTTTACTAAAAACTCACCGAAGGGTAAAATTGTATTTAAAAAATTGTAGGTGGATGGAAATAATATTACATATTGAGGAAACATAGATGTGGATGATAAAATACACCCCAGTAAATACCAAAGTATAAACAATCTCGGATAAAAATGAGATTGTGATATTTCCCTTACCTTAGGTCTGATTTGCTTCGTAAGTGTCCAACCCTCCTGTATAATGATTTAAATAATGTCATTTACTTATTCCAGAATCGTAATCATTGTTATGATATCATATATGGTTCACTTATGACTTTATATTACCCGTTCTTTTGTAAATTCCATGTTAAAGAGCGTTTTGGGTAAAATTGTTTCATTTTTCATCCGTGTTTTGACTTGTAATTATCCATATGATTACTTAGATCATGATTACTTAAATCCAGAATGTAAAACATGATTTATATATAATATATATTCAGAATATACATATATATTTTAGGTCTATAAATGTAAATAAATACACCGTTCATGAGGACGGTTGGCCGTACGTACGCATGAACGTTGTTTTCGTTTCCTCATTGAATTGAATGGAATTAATTGGATGACATACATATATATATACATAATTCCAGTATCATTATTATGTCATATATTTCATTATTACTTATTATATATACTTTATAATCATTTATGAATGGTTAATCATTGAGAATGAATCTCATCGCGTCGTGGAGACGGTATTCCGTACGTACGCACGAGCGATGATATCATTCCCATGATCGTGGAATTATATTGGAGCGTATGTATACTATTACAGAATCAATATAACTTTACAATAATCATATATAGCTATTATTTACACCACTATACCCATCCAAGTAAGGTGGTGGTGGAAAATAGATTACACCACGGCCTGGAAACGTTATTCCGTACGTACACACGCGCGGTGATTTTGTTTTTCTGTAGAATGGATAGATGGTGAAATAGGGTTGTTTCATACTTATAATAAAATATCAGTATATGAGTGATACTGATGTTATTACTTCATAATGAAACAACCTAATAAGAATAAGTGGAAGAAGAAATAAAGGTGAAAGAATCGGTAACAGAAATTACCTCTTCTTTGAAGCGCCTCTTTGTGACCTCCTCTTAGGGCACTAAAATTGGTCTTTGAAGAAGACCAGGACCTCTAGGATGTTTCTATGGAAGTGTAGAAGATAATTTTTCAGGGTTTGGTCGAGTTGAAGGCTCAAAGTAGTGTGTGGAAGAGAGGGAGGAGGTGCCCTTTTATAAGGGAGGAGAGGGGCACCTTTGGAATTCTTAAATATATTAATTTATAATAAATCTAACTCCAATTAAAAACCTCCAAAAATGACTCATATTAGAATATTAGATGATATGGGGTTGTAAGATAATCAACCAATCAAATTTATACATGTTTGGATATTATTTTAAACATTATCAACTTGATTTATCCTTATTTAATCAATTTAATTTTATTTGTGGTAATAACATTCTAAATTTTAAATTATAACAAATAATTACTTATTTGTTGTGAATTGTCCATAATTGGATACTTTATAACAAGTTATACCATATAAATGTAAATTTATAATTTTTAAATATTTTTGTGATTTTTAAACAATTTTATAATATGTTATTTTTATAAAATAACAATAGTGTCAATTTTGACATTATTCATTTATTTGAATTTAAATAAAATATATACAGAAGATATGTTTGAACTAAAAGCTTTAATAGATTCATAAAAGGTCATATGTATCTATAAAATTAGTGCAGAACATTAAATAGTTCAGATAATATTTAGTTTATTTTTTTTAAAACCATTTATTTGGTTTATCTCTTAATAAAATAATTACTACAATATTTTTGTATAATTATTTGATATACTTATTTGTTGCAAACAAACTAAAAATAAAATACTATAATTAAGATAAATCTATTTGCTTTCACAAGTAATCTTTTACTCGAATTTATCATCTTAAAATCACAATAGTTAAATTGTTATATTTATTAAATTATGAAGGTGACAACTTTGGCATTATTTAAAATAAAATAATATAAGTGTCATAATAACATTTATAAGACTCCAAACGGTTATATATTTGTTCATTGGATGATTAAGGTGTATATATACACTACCAATAAGTTTTGGGTCAGTTTTGTGGGCCTTCTAATGGGTATTACTATTTCAATAAAAACTATATTACTGATTTTTCACTTAATAAATAATTTCTGCATCATTAATGTATCACTATTAATGAGAATTATTTAATCCCTAAAAATTCTAAATAAATTTTCATGATGTAGATAATTTTATTATATTTCTTTAGACTATTCAAGTTCTAATGTTTATGATGTTTATCACTAAATTAAAATTATTATACTTATAAGATTTAAGAGAGTGACATGTTGTCACTTTCTTTGGTTTTAATAATAATTAATTTATTTTCATGGTTAAAAGTCCATAAAATGAATCTAATCCGACCCTTAGGTTATATGGGTTTACTTTTAGCAATCCAATAGAATTTTGGCATTTGTTAGGGTATGTTTATAATATTATATTTACCCTTAATTACCCGATTTACATATAACTATGGTAAAAAAATATTATCGTAGTAACTATTCATAATTCCCAAAACTAAAAAGAAGCTTATTAACATAATTTTGACCCACTGATTCCAAATATGGAATCCATTTTTCAAAATTCAATACATAAAATTTGCAGAAATTAAATTAAAATTAATCCCGTTGTCGAAAGAAAATTGGTTTTTCTTTAAAACATTGCAAAAGATTAAATTGATTTAACCTACGAATTTAATGTAAAATCAATGCTAATGACATACATTATATTAAATGGTAAAAATATATTCTATTTATACTTTAAAACCATTCAATATTATAATTTAACCATATAAATTATTGCGATGAAAAAAGTAGTTTTTAATTAAAATATAGCGTGTTTTTACTATTCATCAAAATATAAAAGTTACCAGAATAATTTGAAAATTTTATCCATAGTGAATTTTTATATCTTTATTCCAAATAAGAATTTTATTTTGTCAAATTGAACTTATAAACATGTCAAAAACTAGATGTAAAGTTGGTGTGCCATCAAAATGCGGCAAAACTGCATTTTTTTAAAAATACTTATTTTACCCGAAAAATTTATTTTGTTCTTATACCATTTTCTAGAAAATGTGTAAGATGAATAATAATGTTATAAAATTCAAAATATAGTTAATACTATTCATAACGGCTAGTTCATAATAATATTATAATAATATATCATTGTTTAGTAAAACCCGATATTGCGTACAACAAACGCTATCGAGGAAGGTCGTGATTGCGTGTAATGCAAGCCAATTCAGGGTTCCGTGTTGTGCAAGAATCCTTCGTTGTTTCGTATAACAGAATCCAACCATATTTCATTTATACATTGAATATATATATATATATATATATATATATATATACACACACTTAATGTTGCGTAGAATAACTATTATCAAAATTGTGTGTAACACGATCCAAGAATTGTGTTGTGTATACTGTAAGATAATACGGTGTTGCGTATAGAACAAGGTAATCTTGGTGTAGCATACAACACAAGACATTAATGAAATTAAATGAATATTTTTCATAAAATCTCGGGGCGTTACATTCTACCCCCCTTTAAATGAATTTCGCCCTCGAAATTTGTCGGGGTTATAAATGGTTTACTACTCGAAAGTTTCTTTAATAGAAACCCACATCGTAAAAAGGAATACCAAAACATGGCATTAAAAACTAAAGTATGAAATGTAATGGTTACCCAAATTAACTCATCATTGGGTTTCCACGTAGGAGAACATAGGTGACAATATGGATATTGAAGAAAAATCTAACCATCAGGTTCTGATGGAGAGTGGTAGAGAACATGGCTATGAAAAAACCAACAATCACAAAGCTATAGATTTGTGATGATCTAAGGTACCATCTGATTCCTCGTATATAAGGGAACTAGGACAACATTTTTGGTTTTCAAGATCATTTCCCTAAAGTTGATGAATTAAAAGAAATACTTACATGATTTTGGTACAATCTCACTGTTGTTCGTGAATTGAACAATTTCCACATCATCCCTTAATGAAATAAAGTTGAATTTGTTATTCGTGATTTGTTAGCAGATCATGTGATAGAGTGATGGGTCATTCCATCTCTTTCGAACAAAAGGTTAGCAAACGTTATAAGTCAATCTTATGGTTAGATTAATCGTATATGGTTCCACAAATGAACTTATACTTCATATATCATACCGCTTAATAAACTAAAACTAGTTTCTACTAACCAGGGACTTCCTGTAGGCCAGTGGTAGGCAATAAAGGCCAGTCACATTTCGGTTGTGGGTTTGATTCCCACAGCCTTGTCCGACTTGATGGGTTGTCGCCCATCCTGCAGGTTGTCCTTTTTCTAAAACTATATTACTATAACATCCCATCAATAATATCGAAAAAAATTCTATCCTTAAACAATACTAACTTATGTCTAACATAACCCATTACAATCTTTAGGCTTATCCATAATACTACAGTCCACTCTCATAATATAGTGAAAACTATTACCATATATATAATACCATCGTTGATCCCCTTTATCACATATTCTCTTGAAGAATGAATACCCATTGAACCTTAGTGAAAACATGAATGCAGTCAAATGTTAACTCTTTCCACATACCAAAATCCAAAAATTCTATATAATCAAACCATGATATAACCTTCTCCTTATATCAGTCATGATCTCATGAACATGGTCAAACATTTCATTTTCTCGTTTTCCTTTAATTATGCGCATATCATCTTTTTTTCCAAAAATATCTCAATCACATTCCATGGTTACCGGTACCATTGAAAACCACAATATACCAATACATAAATATTACAATATTCCACGATACTATATACAACATTATTTTTGAATCCCATTACATAAGAACTTAATCATTCCACCACATTGTTGTCATATTCAACATCGCCAATAGTGATCGCATGTGACTTCCCTTTGTCCTTTTCCTTAAGTGGTTGCTCATGTCGATCATCACTAACCCTTGGATTAGGGCATTTATTAGCATAATGCATCATTTCCTTGTTCTTGAAGCATTGAAGTGTAGTAGGTTCATTCTGTGTATCCCTTCCTTTGTTTGCATCAGTAGACATCATCTTCCCATCATTGCGGCATTCAAATGCCCGATGACCTTCCTTTCCACATTTGAAACATTTACTTGTCCCTTTAAAACAATCTCCACCATGCTTCTTTCCACACTTTGAGCATAGGGAAACATTCATCTTCTTTTCACCATTATTCTGAGATTTCTCCTTGAACTCCATCTTTCGTTTCTTGTCAAAACAATGAGATGGATAAGGATCACCAACTTCCATTTCTACCTTGATAGCACAACACACAATTTCTTCATAGCTACTGAAGTCTCTTATAGCTAATTCCCTTCAAAGATTTGGTTTTAAGCCACTGAAGAATCGATCAACTTTACTTTTAGGTTGGATGATAAATCCAGATGCATACCTGGAAAGCCTTGTAAAATTCGCTTCGTATATGCCAACAGATTCATCATCCTTTTGCTTTAGTTAAAGAAACTCCTTCTCCATCTTTGTTCAAAGAATACGAGGGAAGTAATTATTGAAAAATAAGTTCTTGAACTCGTCCCATTCCATGGACTCAATTTCATCTCTTGGCCTTGTATTCTTGATAAGATTCCACCATTGATTAGCTTCACCTTCCAAACGATATACTGCTAAGATGACTTTATCATGTTCAGAACATTGATGAACTGATAATATCTTTTCTGTAGTACTGATCCATTGTTCAGCAATAAGTTGATCAGAAGACCCACTGAAAGAAGGTCGAAATTGCCTCATGAAGGACTCAATGGAATATTGTTCCCTTCTCTGCTCATTTGGAAGTCTAGAATGATTCATAGCCTTTGTAAGTATAGCAATAATATTTTTCACTCCATCTCCCATAACATTTGTTTGTTCAGGAGGACAATCATTGCATTGTCCATTACATTGATCAGCATAGTTCCTTCGGGTTCCAGCCATCGTCTAAAACCCAAAAAGAATAGTGTGAGAGGTAAAAATCACGCTAGGGAAAACAATATAATAAAGGGGGAGTAACTTCAATATCTAACATTTTAGGTTAAATTCTAAGATCGTTACTGTAGTTCTAGGACTATATCCTATACGTATACTTATCCTTATGGACATCCCTAGACATACCTGAGAAATATCTTTAGGGATCTCACTAATGTGTTCGCATCCTAGTTTCCAAAGGTTGACTAAACCTTTCCTTTGATACCAACTGTAGAGACCCGAATCGTAATGTACATGGACATTACATTACTTTTGCAGAATACATAATACATAACAAAAATAGACACACAAGGACCGTAATAGTTTAGTGTCTTTGGAAACTTGGAACGTAATCTTCTAATCATGGTGAAAGATCTTCAAAATATCCCATAAAGATATTCACCTTTTTGTTTCCTTACCTAAAACCTTTATTTATATACTGGGGAAAAGAAAACATAAAAGGGTGATCTCAAATGCTTAGTAAGGGTAAAAAAAAGAAATATCAATCACATCATATTCATAAGAACATAACAATTTGGAAATCTTACCCTACAAAAGAGATCATAATTTCATAACATGGGATAAATCATGGTAGTGAAATGTAATCCCAATAATCAAAACATAAAACATGAAACTTTGTGGCATGCACACATAATCATAGAGAATAATTTCTTATTAGTCAAGACTCATTGCCAAGACTATCTTAGCAGACAAAGTCCATTTCTGAACCGAGTTCACTCCTCGTTTCAGTCCTGTTTTACTGAACCGGTTTAACCTACCATTCCAGCCATGTCTATCTCATGAGATATAAAATCTTTAACCAATGTAGTTGATGGATATATAGGTCCCACCCATCTCATAATGATACCTTTCTTATGTGTGCCACAAAATCATAAACCATACATCATAGCATAACCCATGTAATAAAAATGGGATTCTTAAACAACATGACATCATAAAACAATTCATAGAAGATAAAGGAATTCATAAAAATAATTCCATCACAACATAATCAAATCAAAGCAAAAATAGGGATATAAACAGGACCCTATATTATCTTAGATGGAAAATGATTTTGGTAAAACAGTTGAATTCCATTCTTGAGGAAAATATACTTTCTACTTCAAAAACATTTTTATTTCTTAACATGTCATATAATATTGAACTAAAAGAAGTTGATTAAAAATAAACATGAAAACTTGTAAAGGAATATTCATAGAAATAATTTTCTAAAAATCCATTCATGCCGTATAAGTTAAAAAAACATTCTTCTCGTACTTTTGTCAGAAAAGTCAAAAAGTACCTCGTAAGAAAAATGACAAAAGATTCCTTTCATATCTTTTACTAAAAACTCACCAAAGGGTAAAATTGGATTTAAAAAATTGTAGGTGGATGGAAATAATATTAAATATTTAGGAAACATGGATGTGGATGATAAAATACACCCTAGTAAATACCAAATTATAAACAATCTCGGATAAAAATGAGATTGTGATATTTCCCTTACCTTAGGTCCGATTTGCTTCGTAAGTGTCCGAACCTCCTGTATAATGATTTAAATAATGTCATTGAATTATTCCAGAATCATAATCATTGTTATGATATCATATATGGTTCACTTATGACTTTATATTACACGTTCTTTTGTAAATTCCATGTTAAAGAGCGTTTTTGGTAAAATTGTTTCATTTGTTGTCCGTGTTTTGACTTGTAATTATTCATATGATTACATAAATCATGATTACATACATCCAGAATGTAAAAAATGATTTATATATAATATATATATTCAGAATATACATATATATAATAGATCGATAAATGGAAATAAATACACCGTTCATGGAGACGGTAGGCCGTACGTACGCATGAACGTTGTTTTCGTTTCCTCATTGAATTGAATGGAATTAATTGGATGACATACATATATATATACATAAATCCAGTATCATTATTATGTAATATATTTCATGATTAATTATTATATATACTTTATAATCATTTATGAATGGTTAATCATTGAGAATGAATCTCACCGCGTCATGGAGACAGTATTCCGTACGTACGCACGAGCGATGATATTGTTCCCATGATCGTGGAATTTTATTGGAGTGTATGTATACTATTACAGAATCAATATTACTTTACAATAATCATATATAGCTATTATTTACACCATTATTCCCATCCAAGTAAGGTGGCGGTGGAAAATAGATTACACCACGGCGTGGAGACGTTACTCCGTACGTACGCACGCGCGGTGATTTCTTTTTCCGTAGAATGGATAGATGGTGAAATAGGGTTGTTTCATACTTATAATAATATTTCAGTATATGAGTGATACTGATGTTTTTACTTCATAATGAAACAACCTAATAAGAATAAGTGGAAGAAGAAATAAAGGTGAAAGAATCGGTAATGGAAATTATCTCTTCTTTGAAGCGCCTCTTTGAGACCTCCTCTTAGGGCACTAAAATTGGTCTTTGAAGAAGACCAGGACCACTAGGATGTTCCTAGGGAAGTGGAGAAGAGAATTTTCCAGGGTTTGGAAGAGCATTAAGGCTCAAAGTAGTGTGTGGAAGAGAGGAAGGAGGTGCCCTTTTATAAGGGAGGAGAGGGGCACCTTTGGAATTCTTAAAAATATTAATTTATAAAAAATATAACCCCACATAAAAACCTCCAAAAATGACTAATATTCAAATATTAGATGAGATAGGGTTGCAATCTAATCAACCAGTCAAATTTAGACATGTTTGGATCTTATTTTAAGCATTATCAACTTGATTCATCCTTATTTAATCAATTTAATTTTATTTGTGGTAATAACATTCTAAATTTTAAATTATAACAAATAATTACTTATTTGTTGTTAATTGTCCATAATTGGATACTTTATAAAATATTATACCATATAAATGTAAATTTATAATTTTTAAATATTTTTGTGATTTTTAAATAATTTTATAATATGTTATTTTTATAAAATAACAATAGTGTCAATTTTGACACTATTCATTTATTTGAATATAAATAAAATATATACAGAATATATGTTCGAATTAAAAGCTTTAATAGATTCATAAAAGGTCATATGTATCTATAAAATTAGTGGAGAACATTAAATAGTTCATATAATATTTATTTTATTATTTTTAAAACCATTTATTTGGTTTATCTCTTAATAAAATAATTACTACAACATTTTTGTATAATTATTTAATATACTTATTTTTTGCAAAAAAATTAAAAATAAAATCATATAATTAAGATAAATCTATTACCTTTCACAATAAGACCTTTACTTGAATTTATCATCTTTAAATCACAATAGTTAAATTGTTATATTTATTAAATTATGAAGGTGACAACTTTGGCATCATTTAAAATAAAATAATATAAGTGTCATTATCACTTTTAGAAGACTCCAAACGGTTATATATTCGTTCATTCGATGCTTAAGGTGTATATATACACTACCAATAAGTTTTGGTCAGGTTTGTGGGCCTTTTAATGGGTATTATTATTTCAATAAAAACTATATTACTGATTTTTCACTTAATAAATAATTTCTACATCATTAATGTATAACCATTAATGACAATTATTTAATCCCTAAAAATTATAAATAAATTATCATGATGTAGATAATTTTATTATATTTCTGGAGACTATTCAAGTTCAATGATTTATTATGTTTATCACTAAATTAAAATTATTATACTTATAAGATTTAAGAGAGTGGCATGTTGTCACTTTCTTTGGTTTTAATAATAATTAAATTATTTTCATGGTCAAAAGTCCATAAAATAAATCTAATCCGACCCTTAGGTTATATGGGTTTACTTTTAGCTATCCAATAGAAGTTTATCATGTGTTAGGGTAATTTTATAATATTATATTTACCCTTAATTACCTGATTTATATTTAACTATGGTAAATAAAATTTACCGTAGTTACTATTCATAATTCCCAAAAATAAAAAGTAGCTTATTAACATAATTTGGACTTACTGATTCCAAATATGGAAGCCAATTTTCCAAATTCAATACATAAAAGTTGCATAAAATTAATTAAAATTAATCCTGTTGTCGAATGAAAACATGTTTTTCTCTAAAACATTACAAAAGATTGAATTGATTTAACCTACAATTTTAATGTAAAATCAATGCTAATGACATACATTATATTAAATGGTAAAAATATATTATATTTATAATTTAAAACCATTCAATATTATAATTTAACCATATAAATTATTGCGATGAAAAAAGTTGTTTTTAATTAAAATATAGCGTGTTTTTACTATTCATCAACATATGAAAGTTACCAGAATAATTTGAAAAATTTATCCAAAGTAAATTTTTATTTCCTGATTCCAAAGAATAATTTTATTTTGTCAAATTGAACTTATAAACATGTCAAAAACTAGATTTAAAGTTAGTACGCCATCAAAATGTGGCAAAACTGCATTTTTTGAAAAATACTTATTTTACCCGAAAAATTTATTTTGTTCTTATACCATGTTCTAGAAAATGTTTAAGATGAATAATAATGTTATAAAATTAAAAATTTAGTTAATACTATTCATAACGGCTAGTTCATTATAATATTATAATAATATATCGTTGTTTAATAAAACCCGGTATTGTGTACAACACACGCTATCGAGGAAGGTCGTGATTGCGTGTAATGCAAGTCAAGTCAGGGTTGTGTGTTGTGCAAGAATCCTTCGTTTTTTCGTATAACATAATACAACCATATTTCATTTATACGTTGAATATATATATATATATATACTCAATGTGGCGTAGAATAACTATTATCAAAATTGTGTGTAACACGATCCAAGAATAGTGTTGTGTATACTGTAAGCTAATACGGTGTTCCGTATAGCACAAGGTAATCTTGGTGTAGCATACAAAACAAGACATTAATGAAATTAAATGAATATTTTTCATAAAATCTCAGGGCGTTACATTCATGGCCAGTAATGAAGGAAGGATTGAAGAACAAAACTTCGTCATCCATGAAGGTTATAAATTGGATCCTCAAAGACATCGATTTCATTTATAAAAATAAAATGGAGCGAGTAAGAATATTTATGATGTTTCATCCATTAAAAGGATATAAATCCAGTATATAGATTATACTGGAGTTATCATGATAATTTGGATAGGGGGGGTGAGGAGAGGATAGCAAAAGAAGAATAATTGAAATGAAAGAAAATGAAAAAGAAGGGTGCATTACCTCTAGAAATTACCTCCTTGAAAAACTTTTTAAGGGAAGGGGTTTTGGTATTTTGGAAAGACCAGAATCTTCTTGGACATGGGGAGAGACTAGAGAAGGGTAATTGGGAAGAAAATTTAGGAGCTTCAAGGATTAGAGGATTGAATAGAAGAGGGAGTGGTGAGGGGTTTTCATAGTGGAGGAGAGGAGTAAATTTTGAATATTTAATTCATTATTTTATTATTTACCTCAATACAACCAATAGTGTGGATTCATATGAACCCGAATAGTAATAAGGGCATGTGAGTTCAAACCATGTGGCCTTATCATAATTAGTGTATTTAACTGATAATTTTTATATATGGTATTTTATCGTATTTCACTATTCATAAAAAATTAATGATTTTCAGAAAAATACCAAAAATTCACCCCTACCATTTTTCGACATGTTAAATTCAAAAGTGAAACCCATTTTCCAAAAATAATGTTCTTGATATTATTAATTTAATTTTTAAATAAAGACATAGTTAATTTGAAAAATAACAATCTTAGAGGTATAATTAGTTTTATGTGACAGTGAAAAATTAATTAAGATCTCATTATCATATTATCTTAAGAAAATAAAATAATATCATTATTTACTATTCATAAGGGTCCTATTACTGTTCATATTACTATTCATATTACTATTCATAAGGGTATGTTACTATTCTCCAAAAATCAAGTCTTTTATATCAGACTCCAATGAATTACTGAACATAACTCTAGATGACCATTTTTTGAAATTCAAAACATAGAAGTGGAAAATTTATATTAAATGGAGAGGTTTGGACTATCTCCTAAATAAACTAGTTTTGTTTCAATGGAACATAGGGATGTATATAATGTATTTAAGAGAAACATACCATAAAATGTTTGGGGTGCTACATTATTCCCTCCATTAGAAATTTCGTCCACGAAATTGTATGTATAAATCCCACCAAAAATGTGTGGGTGATTCTTTTTCATAACATCCTCTGGTTCCCATGTTTCTTCCTCCATATTCTGGTTTCTCCAAAGAACCTTTGCATGATGAGTGGTCTGATTTCTCAATACCTGCTCCACTGTGTCAAGAATCTTGATAGACTTTTCACAGTATGAAAAATATGTTTCCAGTTCTATTTCTTCATATGTGAGTACATGTGTTAGGTATAGCATGAATTTCTTTAACAGTTATAAGTGGTACAAATCAAGAAATCTAGAGAGTTTTGGTGGCATCGCTAAATGGTAAGCTATAACTCTGATTCATTCCAGAATATCAAATGGTCCGATGTATTTGGGGCTCAGTTTCCCTTTCTTACCAAACCTTAAGACACCGTTCCATGGAGATACTTTCAAAAATACATGATCTCCCACTTGAAATTCCAAGTCCTTTCTCCGGTTGTCAGCATAACTCTTCTTCCTACTTTGGGATTCTTTAATATGGGCTTTTATTTTCTTCACCTTTGTCATGGTCTCTTCAATATGTTCTAGGCCAAGAAGTTTCCTTTAACCAACTCTGTCCAAAAAAGTTGTATTTCGACATCTCTTTCCATATAATGCTTCATATGGAGCCATTTGAATACTAGAATGGAAACAATTGTTGTAGGAAAATTCCACCAAAGGCAATTATTGATCCCACATACCTTGGATGCCAATAGATCATGATCTCAGTATGTATTTTAGAGTTTGAATTTTCCTTTCAGACTATCCGTCAGTTTGAGGGTGATATGCAGTATTCATATGAACCTAATTATTCAAAGCCTACTCGAGACTGTTCCAGAAATTTAATGTAAACCGGGGTCTCAATCGGAGAAAATTGATAGGGGTGTACCATGAAGTCTCACAACTTCATTAATATAAAGTATTTCCTAGAACTCAAGGGGAAAATCATCTCTTATTAGAAGGAAATGTGTTGATTTAGTGAGATGATCAACAATTAACCATATTGCATCATTCCTTCTAGGTTTCCTCGGTAGTCTGGTGACAAAATCCATCATAGTGTTATCCAACATCTCTATAGGAATAGGTAAAGGTTTCATCACTCCTTTGGAATGTTGTCTCTCTGACTTCACCTATTGAAAACTAGACACATTGACATGTAGTCAGCAATTACTTGCATCATATTATCCCAAAAACAAATATTCCTTCACATCTCTATACATCATGGTGCTACTTGGGTGTTTAGAGAAATTTGAGCTATGAGCATCATATAATAGTTCTGTTTTTAGCTCAGGTAGGAATGGAACACATAACCTCTTCCCAAACATTGGAACACCTTCTTTATACCTAAAGTCTTCTAGTCTCCCATCTTTAACTGCATTAATTTTCATGAGAAGCTTCTCATCATCAGATTGAGAAATTTTTATCTTATCTAGTAAATATTGGTTAGCAATAATTTTATAGAGGAGTGATGTTTCCCCAAACCTAACAATTCTCATGTCAATCTTCAGTAGATCCATGAACATAAGATCTCTTTCAATCATCATTTGAGTCTGATCACCACGATCATTCATGCTTAATGCATATGCCACATTATTCCCCTTTCCTGGGTGGTAGTGTATTGAACAGTCGTAATCTTTGAGTAACTCAAGCCATCTTCTTTGCCACATGTTGAGTTCTTTTTTTTTTAAAATATATTTCAAACTCTTTTGGTTCGTATAAATCACACATCTCTCTCTGTATAGATAATTCCCCCCTATTTTTTAGAGCAAATATTATACTTGCTAACTCTAGATCATGAGTCGGATAATTTTTATCATGAGTCTTCAACTGTCTTGATGCATAAGCAATAAATTTATCATTTTTTATAATAAAGAAACCCATTACATTCTTCGATGCATTGTTGTATATTATAGATACATCACTTCTAGATTGAAGAGTCAAAATTGGATCATTGACCAATATTCTTTTCAATTCATCGAAGCAATCTGTAAATTATTTTTTCCACACAAACATACCTCTGTTACATGTGAGCTTGGTTAGTGGGTTATCCAGTCAGGCATCATTCTGAACAAAACGCCGATAATGACCTGTTAAGCCAATAAAACTGCGGACCTCGGTTATGTTTGTTGGTGTGGGCCAATTTTGAATTGCCCTTGTATTCAAAGGATCAACCTGGATTCCATCCTTTGAGACAATATGACCCTGAAAATAAACTGATTGAAGAAAGAATTCACACTTGATAAACATCCAATGTAATTTATTTCTTCTAAGAGTTCTCAGAATAACCCGCAAATGATTCTCAGGGTCTTCATATCTTTTGGAGTATACAAGGATATCATCGATGAATGCCACAAAACTGTTATAAAGATATTCCTTGAAAATTCTGTTCATTAAATCCATGAAAACAGAGGGTGAATTTTTCATTCCAAAAGGCATCACTGTAAACTCGCAATGCCCATACCTAGTCTGAAATGCTATTTTAGGAATGTCTTCCTTCCTCACAAGCAACTGATGATATCCAGATCAAAGGTCAATATTCGAAAAGTATTGAGCTCCATGAATTTGGTCAAATAAATCATCTATCTAGGGTAGAGGATACTTATTATTTATTGTAATAGCATTGATTTCCTTGTAATCAATGCAAAGCCTCATGGATCCATCTTTCTTCTTGATAAAGATGACACGGTCTCCCCATGGAGAAACACTAGGTCAAATAAATCCTTTTCAACTCAAATACTCTAGTTGTTTCTTTAGCTCTACTAATTCCATAGTGGCCATTCTATAAGGAGTCTTGGATATAGGTATGGTTTTAGTAATTAAATCAATGGAGAACTCAACTTCCCGCTCTAGTGGATTCCCAGGTAAATCCTCTAGAAATACATCAAAGTAATCTTTCACTATGTGCACATCATTAATTTAAAGATTTATTTCCACACCCATGGATATTGGTTTATCTTTATCTCCAATTATTGTATTCAATAGAGCTACTGGGGTGGTTCTATATAAGAATCAGGTGGTAATGTTTCCACCCTAAAGACAAGGGATTCTACACAATTTTCAAAAATTGTAACTTCCTTCTTCTTAAAATAAATCTAGGCATCATTATTTGATATCAAATACATACCGAGAATTTTATCAGATTCAGACATTGGTATGATGATAAGTTTAGAAACTAGAGCACATTTTAGTGTCTGGAGGGGGACTAATCGAAATGCCTTGGTTGCAATGATACATCCCCAATGAGTTTTGACTGAAAACTCCTTTATTAAATCAAATTGGACATATCTAATTTTCCTAGCACACTGGGAAGATATAAATGAATGCGATGATCTAGAATCAAATAAAGTGTTGGATAAGTTTGAGAAAATAATTAAATTACATGCCATGACATCATTAGGTTTTTCAACCTCTACAGTTGTCATTGTAGGAGCTCGTCCATGATCCCTTGGCCTTTTCTGTTGCATATTTCCTTGACTTTTTGGACAATCATTAGCATAGTGTCCCATCTCCTGACAATTATAGCATTGAACATCATTGGCTTCCTTCCTCCCTTTACAATAACCACCAAGATGGCCTTTCTGACCACATTTGCAGCATACCCTTCCTTTTAAGTATACACAAGGGTTTTTCCTTCCACAATTGTCACATGGTGGATATATAACTCATCAATTCTTCCCTATTTAATTATTTCCTTTTTAGGGGTTTCAGAAGCCCTCTTCTTTTATGGTTTTCCCTTAAAGTCATAAGACATAGAGAATTCATTTTCAGTCTTGATAGCACATGAAACTATATCCTTATATGATGAAAAACTTTTGGAGACCAGTGCCCGTCAGAGGAATGGCTTTAGGCCATCAAATAATTGATCAATTTTTCTCCTTGGATTTCGTATGTAGTCCCTAGCTTGTCTTGATAACATTGTGATGTTAGCATCATACATTGCAACATTAACATCTTCCTTCATCCTCAGATTCAATAATTTCCTCTCCATATCTTCTCTTTATTCACGAGGAAAGTATTTCTGCTGGAAGATTTCCTTAATGTCCCTCTACTACATCTCCTATATTTATTCCCCCTCCTTTGTGTTTTGGATTATCGGCATCCACTGATTCGCATCTCCCGATAGACGATATACTTCCTAGAAAAACTTCTCTCTTTCATTACATCCCAAGGCAAGAAATATCTTCTCAAGGGAACATATCCACTGCTCTGCTACAAAAGGGTTTGTTGTCCCGTTGAATGATAGAGGTTGTTGTCACATAAAGCGATCTAATATAGCTCCTCCATGTGGTGGATCTGGATGCTCCATACAGGTAAGGTTGTTATTTTTAACCTGAGTAAGTTTTCTCAGTATAGTTATGATTTACTCAGCAACAGAGCTAACATCATTATCTTGCATCAGAGGAAAATTCCTATTGTGGACACATGTGTTTGTGCAGTTTCCATTCATTCCAATTGGTGCCATCTCAAGATAATGGAACACACTAGATTAGTTTATGAATCATAATATATAATATTAACTTAACAAAATTCTTAGAAAAAATTAAGATCCTACGAATGGCTAATCCCATATTCAAAAAAATGGATTCTTTGAGGAATATTCAACATTTAGATCCTTCATAATGGCTTTTAATGAAAATTTGAATTATCCTAAGAATATCCCCAGGAGTTTCATAACCCAGAGTGCAAAAAGGCCCTTTGTCGTGCACCAGTTCCCATTCGATTCTAGCTCAAAGTAGTGTTTTCTGGTTTTACCCCTAGATATATCTGTGCCATAACAGCCTCAACCTGCTCGTATCCAGACAGGGATGTATTTCATAAAATATCCACAAAATCTATTCTTTACCAAAATACCAGGATGTTATTGTATGTATATCCTTAAATGCTATCTTAGGGACTCTTCCCTAATTCTACGTTTTCTAAATCTAGTTTCCAAGTATTCTACTAAACTTCTGCTGATACAATTATAAGAACCCGACCCCAGTTGCCCAGAGTCGGTGCCTTATTTTATTACATTGGAATATAAACAAGGAATACTAATCTTGAAGGACCGAGTAGTTTAGTATTATTAGAAACAATTTACATGCATATGTTTAACATTACAACATGATGGGAAATACAACACTAATGTATTCCACTAGAAACATCACCTCTCCAAGATTATTCTTGCAAGTCATTCATTAATTACTTCTTCAGGTCTTGAGAAAATGAATCATAAGAAATAGGTGAGCTCAAATGCTCAGTAAGAGTAATAAATACAGTGTAAGATAATATTAATATTAGATATAGTGAATAATTTAAAACACATGCCTTTAATAATTAACTTTTAACACATTATGAAAGGAATATGAGTTGAGAAAACAATGCCATAATAAAACATAATCATGGGTACTCTACTATTCCAATAACCACGTGAAATTTCAATAACTCACTGCATAATATGGGAAGTGCATATACCAGACATTCTAGAACATTTTAATAAGGCCTTGGTAAAGACGTCGAATGATTAAGGCCTCGGCCAAAATCCAAATCACATTGAGAAAGGCCTCAATCAATTCCATGTCTAGATTTTTCATGAGACCTACCGATGCATCGAGGGGCTATATAGCTCCCCACCCATCACATAACTAGTCGAATGAATTCCTCATATGAGCAGGGATAAACATAAACAACATATACACTCATAATGAAACTATCATAAGTAATCTAACTGACCTTCCCTAATCATTAAACATAAAACTCTAACCATTCCATGTAATATGGCGATTGGTTTTAGGATAGATAATAGACAATAAAGGTGACATATTACATTAAATATAATATGTTATATGACTTCATAAATTATTAAACCCAATAAAACCATGGAATCAACAAATGCATTGAATTAGACGAAAACACTCTTATAAAATCATTAAGAAATTCTCGAGATAAATACTCTTTTATTTTGAAAAGAAGTATTCTTTTAGAAAAATCGTTGTATAAAACCAGAAGTGAAGTAAGATATTATTTTCAGAAGAAAATTATTGATTTTATAAAAATAAATTTTTCCAAAAACATATTATAGTGTGCCCTTGAAAATAGGTAAGAATTTGAGAAATTCTCTTGAATCGGGCTTGTATTTTGGAAACAATTTTGAAAGTTCCTTTTAAAATGTGTAAATATCCATAAAATATAGAAGGGTTATGGTTTTTAAACATGTATATAATACTCACCAAGAATATATGAGGAGTACATATCAATAAATAATAATTTCATTGAGGTAAGTAGACAATGAAAGTAACCCGAACGAAAATGGGAGTTCAGGTGAGAAAACCCATACCTTAATTCCAAACGTGTTCCACTCCTGTACATAATCTCCTGGAATATAAAATTATACTTTTTAATAACTTATTTCAGAACCTAATATACATGTATTAATTTACCATAATTCGGGATAGTTTATTTATGTCTTTATTGATAAGTTGTTGTATTTAATTTTGCCATTCTGGAGTGTTCGTTTCCATTTTTTCATATTCAGTTCACTTGCTTTTAAGTAATGAAGTGGAATGGTTGTAAATCTACATAATTGAAATTAAATATTATTTATGAACATCCAGTATAGTTAATGTCCATTTCTATCATTTGGTTTCATGGAATGAGGTTGAATCATTAGATGACAATCACTTCGATTATTTGGCGGTATTTGGATTTTTATGAACTAGTTTTGTCATATAAATTAATAATATGTACATATAGTGGTTCTTGAATATTAATTAGGTTTTAATAAATATATTATTTCTTGGTTCAGACATTAATATGGATTCATGACCAGTAATGAAGGAATATTAAAGAACGAAACTTCGTCGTCCAAGAAGGATATAAATTGAAACCTCATGGACGTCGATTTCGTTTATAAAATTAAAAGGGAGGGAGTAAGAATATTTATGATGGTTCTTCCATTCACATGATATAAATCCCGTATATAGATGATATGGGATCTATCTTGATCATTTGGACAGAGGAGGTAAGGAGAGTATAGAAAAATAAGATTAATTAAAATGAAAGAAAATAAAAAGGAAGGGTGCTTTACCTCTTCAAATAACCTCCTTGAGAAACTCCTTAAGGGAAGGGGTATGGGTATTTTGGAAAGACCAATATCTTCTTGGACGTGGGAAGAGACTAGGGAAGGTTTATTGGGTAGAACATTGAGGATATTCCAGGAATATTGGAGAGAATAGAAGAGGGAGTAGTGAGGGGTTTTTTTAGTGGAGGAGAGGAGTAAATTTTGAATATTTTATTCATTATTTTATTATTTCCCTAAATACAACCAATAGTGTTGTTTCATGTGACCCATAATAGTAATAAGTGCATGTGAGTTCGAACTAAGTGGCCTTAAATCACTTATGATGTCATAATTAGTGTATTTAACTTATAATTTGTATATACGGTATTTTATCGTATTTCACTATTCATAAAAAATTAATGAATTTCAGAAAAATCTCAAAAATTCACCCCTACCATTTTTCTATTTGTAGAATTTAAAAGTGAGATCCATTTTTCAAAAATATTATTAATTTAATTTTTAAATAAGGGCATAGGTAATTTGAAAAATAACAATCTTAGATTTATAATGTGTTTATGTGACGTTGAAAAATTAATTAAGATCTCATTATGTTTTTACTATAAGAAAATAAAATAATATCATTATATACTACTCATAAGGGTCATATTACTATTCATATTACTATTCACATTACTATTCATAAGGGTATGTTACTATTCACCAAAAATCAAGTTTGTTCTATCATACTTCATATGATATTATAAACACAACTCTAGATGACCATTTTTCTAAATTCAAAACAGATAAGTGGAAAATTAATTAATAATGGCTAGGTTTTTACAATCTCCTAAATAACCTAGTGTTATTCCAAAGGAACACAGTAATGTATAGAATTTATTTAAGAAAAAAATTACCATAAATTTTTGGGGAGCTACAGTAGTCCAGCTAGGATGGCTATAGAGACTGCACAGCTGGCTTGGCATGTTGGGAAGGATGGATAAACTATGACTGTCTTGACAATTGTTATAAAAAATCATGTTACATGGCTTGTTTAATTTGAAAATTCATACACTATTTTGTATCTTTTAGCTCTGGTGTTAAGGATACTATTTTTGAGTATCCTGATTTATTAATCTGATGACAAAAAACATTTTGAATACTAAAACCCACCCAACATCCTCTAACACAGCTGTGGTGATCAGACATTCCTAAAGTAGTGGCTAGGATATACATACTACCCACAGGGGTAAAAGATACATGTGTAACTTGCTCTTGATTTTCATCCTAAAATGATATATTAAAATTTTATATTAGTGTTTATAATTTATTAAAAATAAAAACTCCTGACAAATAAATAATATTCACAAATAAATTTGTAGCTACTTTATTATCTTTTCCATATGATACTAAAACTTTTCCATTATTGAAGGTGAGTGGGGTGATAAAGGACCAAACTGAACCACTTTAGAACCATTGGTGGCGTTTGATCTTAGTTCTTCAAACCTTTCCTCAATCATTTTTGGCTCCAACAAATGATACCCTTCACGTGATAAAGTATGAGGGTATACATTCTGCAATTGGATTTCAGGATGGGATTTCTGGGAGGCATGATATAGGAAATGTAAACTAATAAGTAATTATTTACATATATATGAATTTTTATAGTACAATATAATTATCATACCAGAAACGATTCATCATATTATCTCAAAACAAATTTCTTCTATGTACAATCATCTATAAACTCATACTTGAGGAATGTGTTTTTGTTTTTTCTTTTTCCAAAAAAATAATTCTTTGTCAACATCATTTTTAAATCTCCCTATATAACCCATTCCAATGTAATACATATTTTATTAATTTCTTTATTTTGTCAAAAATAAATATCTTCTGTAATTGAATAAAATAATAATTATTCATTTAAAATATATCATATTCAAAAAATATAAAAATTAATCAACTATGATATTATACAATTACGGCCTCCCAATGATGGTATTTCTCTATCATGTTGGTGTCCTTCCTATCAGGTTATAATATTCTAATCTTATGATGACTCTACATGGAGATTAAGATGATAAATTATAATTCATTTAGTCTATTGAATTATTATCATCATAAATATTAATATGTAGTCCCTCTTCTCATTGAGTAAGTGACATTTTTGGTAAATGTGTAAGGCTACATTTACTAACTTGATAACTCAATTTCATAATAATAAAATCATAATAATCCACCACAGATATCTACTCAGCAGTCCTTCAATTTGTTTGTAAATTAAACGTTTGTTTTCATTAAGTAATTTTATTATTGTATATTTAATAATATGAAAAAATAAAAATACCTTGGTACATGCTCTTATATCTGTATATCAATTTTCTCATTGAAATATACAATTGTAATAAAATATTTGTGGACCATCATATTATTAGAAAATTGAATAACAAGAAAATAGTAAAACTTAAGTATGCAAGTAAAAAAGGGCACACATGTGTATATCAATGAAAAAAACTATATTGTTATGATTCTTAACCAAAAAAATATAGAAGGTAAATAAATAATTATATACATTACTTATAAAATTATAGAAACATTTATAAATTTAAATATCTAATGGTTATTAAATAATACAGTTTTTACACTTGAAATTTTTTAAAAATAAAAGTAATGTAAATAAAAACCAGATTAATTTGGAGAGTATTTTAGTGTTTCCTCGTATCCCTTTAGCATGATCATTTCTTATTGTATGCATTATGTATGCGTTATTATCATTGTTACCCTGAAATCATGGAATAGAAAAGAAGCATTTTATAAATCTATAACATAATCATGATCATCATACTCATCAACCAAATGGATTTTTACCCTTGAAAAATGAGGCACCACTGGAAATTCTATTGATCACTAACATAAAATATTTTCTTTCATGTGTGTCCATGATAAATGGTTCCACAATGAAACTATTGTTTTTCAAATCAACCTTCTTAAATACATATTCAACATGTTTCACACCACTATTACTTGAAATAAAATTAAACTTAAACATGGTGACTTGAAATTTAATATAATCAATTTTCCATACATCTTCATGTACTCCAAAATATGTAATTGATAAAAAATTTTATTTTCTCTAGAACATGAAAAATGCAGTTCTTTAGTGAAGACCATTACACGAAAATTCTAAATGGTAATTGTTTCATCTAGATTTGTGGTGTAAAATGTGTACCCATTAATATTAAAAATATACTATGTGATCACATTAAGAGATAGTCTCTCTGCCTACTACTTCAATGTTTCTAATGTAGATATATATGTGGTGAAATTCTCATTAAACCCTGAAACTAATTTCTTTTTATGCTCAATCTTCATCCACTTTTAATTTCTTTTAAAATAGTATAAATTAATTTAGTAGTATGTGATGTTATATAAGATTAAAACTTACCTCTGTTATTCAAAATAAATAAATGTGCATGCATCACAACATCACATGGAATGAACTTTACCTTTAAGCCTCTAATCCCTCTACCGTCCCTAAAAACTATCATATATCGAGATATTGGGAGACCAATATGCTCCACTACAAACAAATAATCATTATCTAACTCCATCTAATCATCTGATAAATATTTTTGAATAATAGAGGACTCTGGTTGATAAGGATTTTTAACATATCCCTTAAAATTTTTCATTTATATTTTGAAAGGATAAATGTTTCATAATTAAATAGTACCACATATTCTTATCTCACAAACCAAATTAATATCTATAAGAACCATTATATAAAAAATAGATATGAAATAAATTTTTAGTTGAAAAAGAATAGGAATAACTTTATTCTCTAACACATCTAAAACATTTTGGTCAACCACTTTGATAAAAATGTATTTTAAAAAATTAGATAATATGATGATAGTATTTCTGATAGATGTCATCAATTTACCATGCAGTGTGCCTAGTAGAATATTTTGCATCAATATATGAAATTCATGAGTTTTCAGACATATTAATTTACAATCATTCAATGTCACCAAATTTTTCACATTTGTAGAATAACCACTAAGTAATTTAATACAATAAATACACTTACAAAAATTCTTCTTTTCAATCTTTCTTAATGTGTGACAGGACATAGGTAAATATATTCATTTTTGTTTCATAGTGGGATAAAACTCTAAATTTATACCCATTGATATCAAGCCCAATATAGCATGAAATCCATCTTTTTTCTCACCTTGTACGTCTAACAAAGATCCAATCAAATTGTCACATATGGTGTTCTCAAAATGTATTACATTGATGTTATATTTTATCTTTAAAAATCTCCAATAAGGTATTTTGAATAATATAGACTATTTATTATATATATTTATTTAATGAAAAGAACTTATTTTCATTCCTAATGTTGAATTAATATTTTTCACCATGTTGTAGTATTCATCCCTAGAAAATGGTTTAGTGGGAAGGTAGTATCCCTATAAACTATTTAATTATTTTTTTAATATATGATATGGATGATCAATTAGAAATAAAAAAATATTCAATGACCCATGTACACCGTCTTTCTTCCATTCTGCAATTGATAATATGAAGTCTCTTATTCAAAAAATTGGACATGATTTGTGTCCCTTAACACTGTAGCGAAATAATTTTCCATATGTGTGAAAGTCATTTATAGTGAACATTATCCTAGAATGAAAAACAAAATACTCTTTCTTGTATGCAATAAAAAAATTTAACACATGCCTTACATAGAAGATTCAAATCATCAATAACTCATTAATGATACACATCAAAATCATTTCCCATCTATTTTGATCTAGAAGCCATTAAGCTCATCATAATATATTTTTCTTCATACATAGATATGGAGAAAAATTGTGAACTACCAACACAGTGGACATGAACAATGTTGGATACCTAAGCTCTGACATAGATTCATTCTATCAGTACACAAACCCATTCATAGATTTCTATCTTCACTTCTAAATACATCAAAAAAATTATCAAATCTCTTCCACTTTGGTGAATCAGCATGGTGATGTAACATACAATTAGAGATGCACTCATCTGAATGTCATCTTATCATTTTTGTGTAAATTAAATTTGAGAATCTATGCTTTAAATGTGTAATTGTTGGAAATTTCCAAATTACTTTCGAAGGAGAATTGATTCCAGAACCTACGAATTATTCACAACTGAATTATCATAATTATTAGAAACAATTATTGGATGATACCATTAAAAATTACAACATTTATTTTTCATGAGGTTATATTATAGTTACTATGATTGAATCTAAGTTTCATTTTCCTTCTATATAATAGCATGATTTCCCACATATAAGACAACTATATAAATATTAATATTCTTTCCTATAAAACACACAATCTTTTGGGAATGATTTTATCTTTTTATACCCCAATCCCATTGGGATAATATTTTATTCGCCACATAATTGAATTATTGAAGCCCATTTCCTTCAAGAAGTATCTCTTCTAAAAGCTCAAGTTAGTTGGAGAAACTTTTATCACTCCAACCATTTCATGATTTCAAGTTAACTAATCTCAAAACTAATGATAACATTTCATACTTACTACAACCTAGGAATAATGGGTTTTCACAATCTCTATACAGTCATTCTATAGTTTCTACCTTTTATGGTTCAAATACCTAAATCATAAATTAATTCTTCAATACAATCCTATTCCTTATTATGAATATTTTTATCAACATTAGATGTTGAATCTTCAGATATTTTACCATGCTAGATCCAATATGTATGATTAAGGCTAAAACAATAAAAAACAAGATGATCCTTGATTCATATGAAGTTTATTTTTCTTATATTCAGACACTTCATACATAGATAGAAAATAATATCAATTTCATGAAGATTTCATCTATAAAATTACAAGAATTGATCAACTCCTTTTTCATATTCACTAGTAGTTCATTGTAAATTTCCCCAATTATGGTCCATTCAATACCTGATATCGAAGTATGATTCGTGAATATATTAGAACATATAATAGTTTTAAAATATATATTTAAACAGATAAATTAAACAAAATACATTCAATTAAAATGATTGGTAATCAAATTTTAAATACTTAGTTATCACAACAACATCAATATGGAATGGAACCTCCCCCGAGGAATAGGATATGACTTCATAACAAATATAAATATAAATACTACATCAATGTGATTGAGAAATATAATTACTTTAATAATATATAATGTAATTTTATTTTTCAGATCAAATTATCAAATTACATCCAAATCACAATATTATATCAATGATTGAATAACCTTGTGAAAAAATAATGTACCATATAATTATATAAAATCACATTGACCACACATAAAAATTTATCAAAATATTATTTATCCGGTCACATGATCATTTTAACATTTCATTTTAACAATTCATATAATCATTATTTAGAAAATATCAAAAACCACAAATTCTACATCAAATTACATGATTTATGTGAATTTATTCAACTATCACTATTCATCCCTTTTTCCTATTATAAATTTATCTACATTCCTAATCTTAATTGGATAACTAACAACCACTTATCCTTAGATATCTAATATATTTAAATAGTTCATGTATCAATAACCTCTTCTAGAATCCTGTCATCATAGATCAATTTCAACCAATTAATATTAAACTTTTTATCAACAAATTAATCAATATTAAACACATATCACAATGTCAAAAAAATATGAATGAAATATATTTTACAAATCATTGATTCACAAAAATATCAATTTATATATATCATCACAAAAGTTTGATATTTTCCACAAATAAAAAATTTATCAAAATAAAAATTACATAAGAACAAAATTTATAATTAAGAATCTACTGAATACAATTAATTGAAACAATAACTCAACAATAAAAAAATTATAAATAATATTAATCAAAATTTTAAAAAAAAACTTCAAAAACTAGGACTTCACCATGGAAAATGGATCCCTAATTTTATCATTCTCCCTTAAATTTGTTGCAAGAAAAAACACTATAATATTTAGTAAAAATTATTTGATAAATAAACAATAAAAAATAATTAAATTCCAACTAAGGATGATGGTCAGCCAGAAAACGGTTTGTGAAGAGAAATATGTCTCTATATTATGGAATAATGGTAGTGAATGAAGAATCGAACCACATATCATGAAATAATGATAAAAAATGAATAAAATAATCAATAATCAATGTTGAGATCACCGGGTTGCTGTCGTCGGGTTCATCATGAGTGTAAGAGCTTTCAAAATTCACAAAAAAATGAGGTTTTTCCCAACCCATATAATTTTTAAAAACATTTCTACGTCTGTTATTAGGAAAAATAATTTTGAATTATTATTTTTATTTGTAGAATACATTTCTAGAAAAATCAATTTTGAATTTTTTTTAATTTCAACGTCAGTTTTACATAGAACCAATGCCGAAAAGGATTCATTTACGGTGGTGGTTTTTTAGAATAACTGACATCATAAATGAACCTTAATTCTATTTTGGAATCATTTTATAATATAAATAACACCATATCATTGACATTAAAGACACTATTTCTACTAGTGAGTCTCACGATCTGCCTTACATGTTTAGGTTTCATCACATGAACTAGTTCACATGTCCTTATGTTTCATAGGATTATTGAATATATCACATGAAACAGATAACCCCTTCACATGAAAATTAGTGTATCATCCTTTACATGAATCCTATATCATTTTCATCATTCCTATAATAAAGGCCTTATTATTTATCAAGCATTTCCTTAATTAGACATCACATTATCAAGCTAGAACAATGAAGCCCAATTACATGATTCGAATGAAATATTATTGATCCTTAATTTACTAAATGAACTGATAATGTGAATCATTTAGACCTAAATTGTAACCTCATATGTCACCGACCAGATATACTAGGTTGAAGAAAATTGTATTATGTAATCCTTTTCCCAAGAAAGTTTGCTTCTATCACCATGTTTTTTTCTTCATGTGTCATGGGGGATTGTTTAGGATTTTCCACCGAGAATATTTTCCTCTTTGCATAGTGATTAAGTCTTATATCATGGATTGATTCTGTGGATGAATTGTGTGCTATGAGTGATCGAAATGCATGTTATCAGTGATTTCATCCATTTTTTGATATAAATAGTGAATTCATGATCACTCCAACATTATGATACCTCTTGAACCTATTTCATTTAAATGTTATTCAATGTTATCAAATCAAAATACCCAAGAGAGTCTGTGTTATCATGTGGACATATGTGTGGAACATTGTGTGATCAGCCCAACACATCAAAAGGCCTTCGTGAGATCATGTTGCATGTTATAGGACCATCATGAGATCCAGGACAGCATGTCGAATGGATTTTTCATGATCTAGGATACTATATTGGGGTACATTCATGAGACCACCCTAACATATCCAAAATCTTATTCTTGATCAGGGAGCAATCCATGCAAACTGCATGATACCTATGAGTGAAATGAAACTTAACTTTCTTTAGAGTGAGGATCCCACCATTTTTATCTTTTATTATATGAATGCCTTTATATCTATTAGGTGTTTTTAAAATACATTTTTTCATGATTATAATTATCCATATACTGGGATTCACATGAACCTTATGATGTTGTAAAATCCTTCAACGATTAGAAGTTATTTTCAGATGACATTCTCATGATCAGTTTCTAGATCACATGAAGCACATAAACCCTTTTCACAAAAAAATATTATAACTCCTCCTAACATAATGATCTTATCATTTTAAACTTTTTCCACATGAATGAATCAATGGTTTTGATTATTTTTTCAATATACATGTCCCATGATTAGAAGGAATCATCCAAGGTGATTTTCATGACCATTAGTGATTGTTTAGAATAATTTACATTATCAAGAGGTCTTATCAGACAACTTTCACATGATAAGTGTATAGATCACTTGAATCATCTAACCAGTTTACATGAAAAACATCATAACTTTTCTTCCCAAAAGGATCATTCAATTTTTTATCTTTTACAATATTAAATCCTTGGGTGACTGTCATGTTTTCTCCCATGAGGGAATTACATGAGCAGGTAGATGGGTGTAAGGTTATTTTTATGATTAAGAGGACTTTTTTAAGGGTATTCCACATGAAAATTTTGAGATAACAAATGAATTTTTTTGATTAAATTGGCATGTTGTAAAAATTTCACATAATCATTTTACAAATCATATGAATCTTATAACCCCTTTTGTGATTCGACTAAGGTCATGCGATCACAAATCCAATTGAATGTTACAAAATTTTCATGCAAAAGATGATTAATCTCAATATATCCCTTATTCTACATTCCTTCATTTGTGGTGAAAATAATACCAATAAATAATGTGTTTGTTAAAAAAATATTTTAGATTCTCATTTAGTATGAACTATTAAATAACACCAAAAGAAGTGAAATCAAATGAAATAGGGATGTAGTTCTAAGGATGTGACTATCTGGCTATGTCCATTTGTATATAATTGGCTGTTATTTTGAACATCTTTTGTTTGTAAAAGAGAAATAATGTATTCTAAGAGATTCCCAATAAACTGGGGGAAATGGGAAATCCATTTTACTTATAATTAAAACATCTATGGATCTTAGATTTAAACTCTTTAACATTATTATTTGTTAATAATACTTTTTATAACCTCTCTATGAGAACCAATCACTCTGTCAGATCATATGATTCTCCATACACTATTTCGTTATCTAGATGACTCTTAAATCTCCGATTATTTGGGTCCATGGAAGGCTTTCTTAAACTACTTTGTTTGTCTCTATCGATAGGGATTCTAGGAATTATGTTCTTGGGTGACATGAGGTCATATATTTCATTATATAATTTTGACAAACTCCTCATGGTCATGTCATTGCGAACCCTGAATATATTATTTGATCATGAGACCTTATATTCGTCATGGAATCATGAAACGTAGACTAGGTCACACACTCCACTTGATGTTGTCCCATAACACACTTTTTAAATTCAATCTACCCTTTTTATGATTCCTCCATTGTTCTACAACATTCCTTTCCATGTTTCGTCCCATATGAATTAGAGTTTGCAAACATAATCTATTAAGATTTATACGAGGGATTTGATTTCTAAGAACCACAATTTTGATCCTTTGTATTTTTTCTTTTTTGACATTGACATTCTAAAGGGTATTATTTTAATCAGTCTCCAAAATTATTCCCTGTCACATAGAATAACTTTATTTGCTTCAGTCTTCTAGACAACTTCACTATTACCTTTTCCAACCATAACCAATCATATAGCTAGTTTTCATAATCCCTTGACTATATCTAGTCGATTGACTCTGAGCACATCCAACTAATCATAGGGCCTCTTTGTTGATTTTCATGTACATTATTTCACTCCTTGTTGATCTTGAATGGCAATGATCTCACTCATGAACTAATTTCTCAGAGTTAATTAGATATACTTGTATCTTCCTTAGAAAATAGAAAATTTTGCAGGAGTTTGATTTGGGGTCTACTCCATGGCCATAATTTTTCTTATGAATGGGTATGTCCATTCTATTTTTGACAAAGTGGCATATTATTTTTTGATCAAATACATAAAATCCATCTTTTTGAGGAAACATGGATTTCATAGTTCATCAGGTCCCATCAATCGTAACTCCTTAGAGAGATAAACATTCACTAGTGTCCTAGCACCAACACTTTTTATTTGACCCATGGAAAGGTAGGGATCATCAAATTGGATATTTATCTTTTTGGGGTAATAAATAATCTGTGGGAAATGTACGTTGAATTTAAACATACAAAGTATGTTTGGGATAACCCTGAATAGAGTCCATTCTTGTCATGAGAAATGATCACTGTTTTGAAGGAGAGGATAAAAAAGGATATGAGTTTATTATTGATCATTTCGTTCGAGGATTAGTTTAATATCAAAATATTTCATAGAGGGGATTGACCAAATGGAGTTTAGAGAGTATGATTTATCTAGATATTGTGTGATTTAAGAGGAATCTTCAGTCCTTCAATGAGTGATATTTATTTTAATATTTTAAAACTATTTTTTATGCTGCAGACGCACGTAATAGTGTTTGGAAAGAACATTAGTAATGGAAACCTAGTTGAAAAAAGGGTGACCACTCAACCTAGTCATGCCAGTCCTTTCTCTTCTATATCAACTATTTACGAATATTTAACAATTTAACACATTCTAAAGGACAATATGGCCTTTCTGGTTTTAATTATTTTTGGATTGGAAATCACTTTTGGTGTTATCGGTAAATTATTTCCACTAAAATCATTGGTTCCATTTTACACCATTGATCACTCAATGTATTCTTGGTCAACACCATATCATTGTACTTCCATGATGTTGTTATCATGCTTACCAAAAACAATTGTATTAATTTTTTAGCATACCCTACACCCTTGAATCTATTCGTTGATGATGATAGTAGTTCCCTTGTTGATTGTTCATATAATGTTTCCTTTTGGGATGGGGTTATTGCTGCCTATTGAGAGAAAATATTCATATTATATCCATAAACCCCATATATATTTTCTCATCAGTACTATCTCATTTAGTAGGGCCCTTCTCTCCCCATTTATAGTGTGGAAGGGGAATGAAATCCTAGTATTTTTTATCAATTATATATATATTTTCATTTGAGGATATTTAATATAATATTTATTTGCTTCGTTCCAATTCATCTATTTACAAATCAAAAGATTATACATTATCTAGGAAGGAATATTATATAGATGGTGTACTAAGCCGACCAATTTAGATGGTCAAAACAACATATGCCTCCCTGAACCCCTTATTTTGTTCCTCAATGAAAATAGTTTTAGACTCTGGAATCCATTCAAACAAATATCCCCGCAAAAATAATGAATCCTTTGGGGATGAGGTTGATCTCTTCTAGAAAAAACATATCTCCTCAATATCTTAATTGGAGGATGCATAATCCATATGAGGGTAAAAAAATGTAATTGGTGATGGGAGTGACATCTAATACACTCGTATTCCTTCTTCATTGGTTGGGTTAGCCATTCCATTGTTGTATTTGATAAATCTAATATGTAATATACTTGTCTCCACATATTAATACACCCTCAAAAATAGTTTCTGAGAGAGTGATGACATGAGAACTGATTTGGCACCAGATTCATTCCATAATTATTAAGACACCCTAGAATGAAATTCCTAGTTAGGGGTAGTTCCTCCACTTGATTTTATGGATTTTGGAAATTCAGGTTGTAACACCCCACCCCTACCCCATTGTCTTGAGGAGGTGGTGCGGGTTACTTGGACTTAAGCGACGTTCCCAAGGTGTCAAAGGCTAGCAATAAATGTCAAGGGCTTCAGGAACAAGTTGGGGAACAATTTTACCTTAAGAAAAAACCAACCAAACCATCCACTATCAATCTCTATATGATGCGTGTTAACCAAAACATTCAAACATTTATTCCCAAAGGACACCCAAGTTGTTCCACAGTGCATCCCAAAACCAATTCAACTAGACATGTCTATATCACATCAGAGTACAAAGTGAAAACTAAACAAAAAACCCAACAGAAGCGAAGATGCACTCCATGTCTCCACACCAAGCTCCAGGCTCCAAGATCCACCCATAAATCATGATGCACCACTAAAGGAGGGTGATAACTTACCTATTCCCATGTCACGATACACAACATCTGCAAAGACACCAACGTGCCAAAGTAGGGGTGAGTAATAAAACATAGTATGATTTCCCCAAATGACTTCCCTACACACACCACTAGGATAAAGCCATTATCACATTTATATAAAAGTGTTTATATAAATTAAATCACAAGTGAAACCATTTCCATAAGCCAAAAATTCCCATACCAAGCCATCACAACCAAACCAAGAAACGAAGGGAAATACAGACCATCATGTCATAGGACAAACATGCCACACAAGGAAGGAAAATCAACCATGCCATGCCCGGAATCCAATTCAACCATTTCACATTCACACAACCAATTCCATCTATGCATAGAAACACGTATCAAAGAAACCATAACTATGTGACTTCCCGCCCAACTTGTTCACCCATCTTCAGCTAGCAGGACTTCCCACCCATTACGTAACAATCCAAAACGATTACGGTGGGACTTCCCGCCTAACTCATAACACTGGGACTTCCCGCCCAACTCGATCAACTTTTATAGTGAGACTTCCCGCCCACTTCCTCACAACATTTCAATCAAGACAATCCAAGCATAAACTCACCCAGGTCACAACAACATGCAATTTACCAATTCCATCGTATACCATTCAACTACAATAAATCATCCATTTATTGAAAACCATTTCCATGCCAAAAAACCTTTCAATAAAATAATAACTTTATTGAAATCCATTTCCATCAATCATTTTCACAACCAATCTCAACAACCCATTTTAAAATCCACAACAATAGCATTTCCCCACAAAACCCCATTTTTCCCAAAACATCCCAAATGGATTTACAACCAATATCGAATAACAAATAACAATTAATTTTCAGAACAAAAACAAATTTTAACAATGAACCACTTTTTCAAACCAAGTGGAGTTGATAGAGAAGAAACCTACATTTAGGGTTCCCGAGAAATCGACCCACAAGAAACCGCACCTCAAATCTGGCGAACGCACCACCGAAACCTCTCTAGATCTTCTTCCCTAACATTCACAAGACCTAAAAACATCATCCAAGGAATCCAAAACCATATATCTACACACAAAAACTTAATATCTAGAAAACCAAGAAATAATGGGATGTAGATCTAGAAGAAAACACAAGGAAACCAGGAGGAGAGACTTACTCAGGAGAAACCACCTTCCATCCACTAAGAAACCTCTTCAAAAATCTTCCTAATCGGGTGGAAGAGCCCATCCAACCCTTGATAACCAAAAATCCCGAGTGTGCTTTGAGTGGGAGAATATTTGGAGAGGAATGAGGTATCTCGAGTGAGCTTGGGTTTTAAAACCCTATTTTTACGTGGCCACACGGTTATCCCGCACAGTTTTGAAAAAAGTGCGCTAACCGTGCACATGATACTGCCTTGAATGCTAGGGTCCACATGGTATTCTCGCATCGTTTGGAAAATCGTGCACAGGTCGTAAGATGCCTACTCTGTCCCCCCTACACGGTTTCCTCGGGAATCAGCACGGTTTCCACTAATCGTTCTCAAACCATTCTCCCTAATAAAATCCAACAAACTCATTTAAAACCATCCAAACTCTCCCAACCTCTTCTCAACTCATCCCATGCACTTTAAACACATAAAAATGCATAAACAAAGGCCACATACCTCAAACATGGGGTACTAAATTCTCCCCACCATTGGTCTTTCTATCTTTGGAATGTAGTGAACCCATCCATTGTCGAAAGGGATTGGGCCATTGCTCGACCATCGCTTTCTCATGCTCCCAAGTCTCGTCTTGAATCTGACCATGTTACCAAAAAACATGAACTAAACTAATTCCTTTACCATGCAAGACTTTCTCTTTCCTACCCATAAGCCTCACTGGCACGTGCACCAATGATGCATTCTGTTCTAGCTCATTATGATCCCATGGAATCACAAGGTCATGATCTAGCTGAAACTTTTTCAATTGTGACACATGAAACACATTCTGCACCACACTGAACCTAGGTGGAAAATCCAAATGATAATCCACCTCACCAACCCACTCAAGAATCTCAACAAGGTCCAATATACCTCAATGATAACTTTCCATGCTTCCCAAACTGACGATGTCCCATCCTAGGAGAGATCCTCAGGAAAACATGATCACTCACCTCAAACAATAATAGAGATCAAAGATGATCCGCATATGATTTCAGACAACTCTGAGTCGTCTCCATCCTCTTCCTGATCAAATTAATCTTCTCTGTAGTCTTCTAGACAAGGCTCGGTCCAATAATAGAGGATTCACCTGTTTCCACCCAACATAGTGGAGAATGACATGACCTCCATTACAACGTTTCAAATAGAGCCATGTGTATGGATGCCAGATAACTGTTATTGTACGAAAACTCAACCAACAACAAGTGATCCTCCAACGAGCCACCAAAATCCATGACACAAGCCTGCAACATATCCTCCAGAGATTGTATCGTCCTCTCAGATTGACCATCCGTCTGAGGGTGATATGCCGTGATCATAGTCAACTATGTCCCAACGGCATGCTGCAAGGATTTCGAGAAACAAGATGTAAAATTAGATCTCTATCTGATACAATCACAACTGGAACACCATGCCTCTTTACCACCTACCAGATATAGATTTTGGACAGATCCTCCACTGTATGAGATTCGCAAATTGGAATGAAATGGGCTGACTTCATTAGCTGCTCCACTATCACAAAAATAGAATCGTGCTTTCTGACAGTTCTTGGGAGACCTGTGACAAAATCCATCGCTATTTGCTCCCACTTCCAAACAGGTATTGGTAAAGACTGCAACATTTATGCTGGCATCTGATGCTTTTCCTTGACCTACTGAAAATTATAGAATTTTGAAACAAACTCTGTGACACTTCTTTCCATACCATCCCACCAGAACTACACTTTCAACACTTTATACATTTTCTAAATTCCAGGATGAAAAAACCACCTAAATTGATGATATGCTAGGAGAACATCCTCATGACAAGAAACTGGTACAACCATCCTATCCAAAGACACAAAACTAAATCTTTATTCAGTTTCCAACCTTCAATGGTCTCCCCACCATTGAGTCTCGACCCCATGATCACACACAGAGAATCAGATATATGTGCCTCTTTAACAAGCCCAACTAAGTCAAGAATCAACAAAACCGGAAAGAAGACCGCTCTATCTCCCAGGTCCTCACATTCAAACCTCATGTCCGCTATAACCGACATCAACTTCCACTAGTATGAAAATTCCAAAAGTCACACTTTGAAAATTTGGCATACAACCGATGATCCCTCAAGATCCCCAGCACTATCGCCAAGTGTTGCTCACGCTCCACCCTTGTCTTAGAATACACCAGAATATCATCTACAAACACCACCACAAATGAATCCAAATATCTCTAAAATATACAATTCATCAATTCCATGAACACTTCTAGCGCATTCGTTAGACCAAAGGGACTAACCACATTTTCATAAGGGCCATATCTACTTCTGAAAGTTATTTTAGGAATATCTTCCTTCCTCGCCCACAGTTGATGATATCCTGACCTCAGGTCGATCTTGGAGAACCATTGTGCTCCCCTCAACTGGTCGAACAAATCATCAATTCATGGAAGTGGATATCTATTATTTATCATAACTTGGTTAAGTCTAGGATAATCAACACATAGTCTCAAAGTTCCATCTGCCTTTTTCACAAACAACACTGGAACTGCCCAAGGAGATGAGCTAGGCCAGATGAACCCTTTGAAATCTAACCCTTCCAACTAGACTTTCACTTACTGCAATTTATTAGGTGCCATCTGGTAAGACAGAAGTGAGATAAGACTATTCCCTGGATGGTGATTAATCATAAACTCCACTTATCTTACGGGAGTTGACCCAGATAATTACTCAGGAAAAACATCCATGAACTGATCCACCACTGCTAGAAGAACACTCTGCTCAACACTATCAATTGATTCCAACGACAACACCACCAACTGATATGATAATGTGCCAACAACTGGTGCCAAAAAACCCATTACACCTTGCCTTTCATGCTTCTCTCCTCTAAAGAGATGTCTAACGCCATCATGTGTCGTAAAATCCACTTTCCTCGCATCACAGTCGATGTGGGACTTAAAAACCACCAGTAAATCCATTCCTAGGATTACATCATACCCATCCATCTCAATCATTGGGAGATTACACATTAGCTCAACCTCCCCCACAATGATACAACATTCTCTACACAAGAAGTCTCGACACTCTCTTCAACCCAGAGGAGTTTTATGTTTTAATTCCAAGGGCCTAATTTCTACCCTTAAACCCAGCAAATCAACAACACGTGTAGAAATAAAAGAGTGTGAATCACCCATATCAAACAACACATCCATCAAGGTAGAATTTATAAGAATAGTACCTCCCACCATGGATGGTCACGACTGATCATCCACCACAACCTACTCGGATCCGAACAATGGCTTTGTTTCCACACTCTGATCTTTATTTCCCTACTGAGGTGTCATCGTATTCTGAGAATCACCATGACCTACATTAGTTTGCTGATGAGGGGTGTGCTACTTTCCCTGTCCCATTAAAGCATATGAAGTCTGTGATCCCTGACGATTGTCACGTGCACCCGACCTTGGAGAATTCCGAAAATAATGTTGTAGATGCCCCATCTGCTTACAATTATGACATGCTCATGGTTGTGTCATACAATCCCGCTTGATGTGGCTCATATAACCACAATGAAAACATCTCGACTTGATCTGGGGCTTTAGAGGAAGATTTACCAAACCTAATGTTATATTATATGACATATTCTCTCCTGGGGAATAAGCATCCCTCCTTCGCTTGAACCCAACATTAGAGTTCCCACTATTCCCCATGGGTACCACCACGCTTCCTCCAATCAGAGCGCCCAACAAATACTGCTCAACCACTGATACTCTATTCACCATATCTGTGTAATCATCAATACACAGCACCACTATCTTTGAACAGATTTCTTGCCTTATGCCCACTTCAAATATCATTGCCTTCAATGACATTCTACCCGCCACCTTTGGTGAAAACCACACTAAGTTCATAAACTTAGCTGCATACTCCATCACAGACATATGCTCTTGCTTCAAAATGAAGAAATCATTCATACGCTAAATTCTAAATGTATGTGGGTAGAATTATTTATTAAACAATTCTTCAAAACCTTCCCATGTCATACCCTGGTCTATCCCCACTTCGACTACCAACTCCCACCACTGAAGGGAAATATCTTCCAATATACACTTGGCCAACTTCACGTTCTACTCTATCGGTTTTCCCAAGAACTCATAGATCTTGTTCATTCAATTCAACCATGCTTCTGCCCATTCCGGCTCCGAATCACCCCTGAAGATGGGTGGATTCTTCTCTTGAAACTAAACTACATGGTCCACTTTCCTTGTTTCAACCATTTTATTTCTACTTTCCACAGCATGGAAAGATTTCACTTTTTTTTCACTAGCCGCTGGTTCACCTAAGGCTCAGGTGCAACCCTGTTATCATCGACCACTTATTGTTGGTCTCTACGATGCCTACATTGTGCCAATACAATCAATAGAAATCAAACAACCATGATTCAAACATTCGTAGAAATCAAGAATTTACATTAATAATCACATTACATAGTACTATCACAACGAGGCTTTCCACCAATCCACATTTTTCATGTTTCACCATTTTGAAAACCAAACCATTTTCAAAATACGAAATTTATTCACATTACAATTTCACACATTGGAAAATCCATTTCTCAATTTATCCCATAAATCATTATGCCCAATGAAATTTTTATCCTCAAGGGAAGTCATTTCTACTATGCATGTCCTGCTCATCTCATTGGCTACAACCACGACAATGAGATATCCAATGCCTATAACTGTCTGTAAAACACTTATGTACACAACTCCCGGGTAACTTGAAGTTTATCATAAAAGGGTCAGCTACATCCTTTTATGCTATGAATTCCAAGTTCTGACATTCCTATGCCTTACTACCATCCCGACTCAAGGAATATACCACAATGAATGTCAACTCCAAAACCAAGGTGCCAAAGCGACCGAACAACTGCTCTCACATGAATGCTAAGGACCAAACAAACTGGTACCCCTTGTAACACCCTGCCCCTACCCCATTGTCTTGTAGAGGGGGTGAAAGTTACTTGGCCTTAAGTGATGTTTCCCATGTGCCAATGGCTGGAAATAAATGTTGAGGGCTTCAAGAACAAGTTGGGGAACGATTTTCCCTTAAGACAAAACCAACGAAACCATCCACTATCAATTACTATATGATGCATGTTAAACAAAACATTCAAAAATGTATTCCCAAAGGACAACCAATTTGTTCCACAATTCATCCCAAAACCAATAAAACTAGACAAGCTTATACAACATCAGAGTACAAAGTGGAAACTAAACAACAAAACCCAACACAAGAAGAGAAGCACTCCATGTCTCCACACCAAGCTCCATGCTCCAAGATCCACCTAGACATCATGATGAACCACTAAAGGAAGGTGATGCCTTACCTTTTCCCAGGTCATGATACACAAAATATGCAAAGACACCAACGTGCTAAATCAGGGGGTGAGTACTAAAACTCAGTAGGATTCCCCCAAATTGACATCTCTACACACACCATGAGGATAGAACCGTTAGGAAATGTATATAAAATAGTTTATATAAATTAAATCACAAGTGAAACCGTTTTCATAAGCCAAACATGCCCTTACCAAGACATCACACCCAAACCAATAAACCAAGGGAAAGCCAAACAATCAGGTCATAGGCCAAACATGCCACACAAGGAAGCGAAATCAACCATGCCGCGCAAGGAAGACAATTCATCAAATTTACATTCACACAACCAATTCCATATATGCAAAGAAACACATAACAAAGAAACCATAACTGTGGGACTTCCCGCCCAAGTTGTTCACCCATCTTCAGCTAGCTGGACTTCCCACCCACAACCTGACAACCCAAAACGGTAACGGTGGGACTTCCTGCCCAACTCATAACGGTGGGACTCCCTACCCAACTCGATCACCTTTTATAGTGAGAATTCCCACCCACTTCCACAAAACATTTCAATCAAGCCAAACCAATCATAGAATCACCAAGGTTACAGAAACATGCAATCAACCAATTACATCACATACAATTCCACTTCAATAAATCATCCATTTCTTGAAAACCATTTTCCATGCCAAACAACATTTCAATAGAAAAAAATCATTATTAAAAGCCGCTTCCATCAATAATTTTCACAACCAATCTCACAAAACCCATTATAACTTCTTCATTTTAAAATCCACAACAATAGCATTTCCCCACAAAACCCCATTTTCCCCAAAAATTCCCAAATGGATTTCCAACCCATTTCACAAAACAAATCACAATTAATTTTCATCACAACAATAAATTGTATCAAATAACCACTAGTTATAACCATGTGGAGTTGAGAGAGAATCCACCTACCTATAGGGTTCCCGAGAAATTGACCCACAAGAAACCGCACCACAAATCTGGAAAACGCACCACTGAAACCTCTCTACATCCCCTTCCCTAACATTCACAAGAAATAAAAACATCATCCATGGAAACCAAAATCCTAGATCTACACAAAACAAGTGTAAATCTAGAAAACCAATAAATAAAGGGATGTAGATCTAGAGGAAAACACTACGAAACCAATAGGAGAGACTTACCCAAGAGAAACCACCTTCAATCAACCAAGAAAACTCTTCAAACGCATCTAAATCAAGTGGAAGAGCCCCTCCAACCATTGAGAACCGAAACTCCTGAGTGAGTTTCGAGTGGGATGAAATTTGGAGAGGAATGAGGCAAGCCCGAGTGAACTCGGGTTTTAAACCCCTATTTTTATGTGGTCGCACGGTTAGCCAGCACGGTTTGGAAAACCATGTGCTAAAAATGTGCATGCTACTACCTAGAGAGCTAGGGTTTGCACAGTTTCCTCGCATGGTTTGGTAAACCGTGCACAGACCATGTGATGCCTACTGTCTCCCCCATTACGGTTTCCTGGGGAATCTACACAGTTTCCACTAACCGTGCTCAAACTGTGGTCCCTAAGAAAAGCCTCTAAACTCATTAAAAACCATCCAAGCTCCCTCAACCTCTTCCTAACTCATCACATGAACTTTAAACACATCAAAATGCATAAAAAAGGCCACATAACTCAAACCGGTGGTACTACACAGGTCTACAATTATTAGGTATTATATAAAATTACACAAAGAATCATCTTAGATTACTAACAACTATCTTATCATGAGAAAGATATGTGTACCTTTGACACTAAAAATTTCTTAGTTCAATCCATGAGGTATTCCTCTAATTAATTATATAAAAAACATCATATAGTAACTTAATTCCATGATCATATGAGAAAATTGGAAACAAAAATATTTCAATAAGAAGCAATCATATCTCCTACAAATGATGATTTCTCAAAATATTCCACATTTCCAACTTCCACCTGAAAAGAGGATTAGTAGTTATCTTCCTTGATCGAGGTTCTGCATTGACTAGAAATGGTGGAGAAAATGGGTTGAGGGTCAATTTAGTATTCAATAGACAACTCTAGTTGTAGTTTTTTAGCTTTTAAAAATCAGTAGACCAATTTTTATGATGATCTTGTTTTATGTACTTTCATAAACCCAAGAGAGACTTCATACTATGGACATTACTCCCTTATTTTGTACATCATTAATGAATAGGTCTCTCAAACATTGTATGTTACAATCAATATTCCATTTATTAATCATGTGCATGAAATTTAAATAACTTAACATTATATAGGACTTCAAAAAGATTAATCCTTTTTATGACCCCAAAAAACCCAAACATGAACTCATGTTCATGAATCTTTATAGAAAATTTATGAGAATCACCCGTGAATAATTTAAGGCCTAACAGTCCTCATTGATGTATTTTCTCCAGTCACTCTGATATCACAAGGATTGGAAGGAAATTTTAAAAAAAATATGTTTTATAGGGAGCGTAATCATTCATTTTCCAAGACTAATCATCATAGAAATCATAGATTATTTTTTATAGGTTCATATAATGGCCCCTACAAGAATTTTAAATCTTAGTTTTATCCCTACAAATTTTTCTAAACTACTAAGTTAATAGATTAACATGATTGGACATGGATTTTTCTATGGTCCACCTTTATGGGGTTTTTCTGATAGTTTTAGTGTCTTTTCCATTTCATAAGTACTCAATATTACCCACACCACATGGGTGTGTGTCCAGCGACTAGAGACTCAACATTTTCATAGGGTATTTTTGTGGGTTTTTAACCTTATGAGTGTTTTGTATCATTAAATTATTAGTTCAAGGTCATTATAGTTGGACCAAAAAAGTGTTATTGTTTTTGGACGAATAGCTCAGTCCGTCTTTTTTGTAGTTTATAGTATTTAGGCTCATTCCAGTCATTGCTATATATGCTTCAGAAATAGAATGGGTGAAGGATACATATTCATGAATAAATTAGACACTATTAGGGTAGTTATATTTTATGACTATAAAGCTCTTTCCCTACATTAGATGTTTTTAGTTCATGTGAAGAGGGTCATAAAAAGGTTCCATAATGGATTACCGTATTACTACATTGAAAGAAGGTACGATACATGGTTACATAATGTCTTTAATGTTGAATACACTTGAAAAGATTATTCAAGGGACTGGTAAATTATTTTATAGAAAATTTAGAGCCAACTAAAAAAAGAGTCTAGTAGGTACAAGTCTACCATTAGTAATGATAGAACCTGGTACCACAGATAGTTAGGGTATCATATCGTGGATTTAAGAGTACCGTTCCTCTATGACCAAAACATCCACTAAATGAAATCTATGAGGTGTTATGTTATTAACCAATGAACCCTAATGGGGGACCTTCAAACCAAGTAGTCCCTATTACTAATTCACTACAAGGTAGAAAAAATAGAAATGATCCAGATCTATGGGGTTTCAGGAGAAGTGTATCAACATAAGTAATTGGTTGTGTCAGCTCATAATTCATAGGAAAAGAATGTGGTTTGTGGAAAATAAAAGATTCAATCAGTTTTTGAGCGACCTTGTGTCTCCACATACGGAACACATTATCATATTAAAAAGATTTCAAAAATAATCACTCTATATTTTTTCTATACTTGGGAATACGAAATCATGTTATGAATTTTATAATGAACACAATATGGGCCCTACAAGGCATTTTCCTTTTTTTATGATCTAACATTTCTTAATGTCTAGATATACGGATCCTAGAAAGTACATACTTGATTGTATATCATACTACCCTTTTTTGGAATTTCATCCTCATAAGTTTTATGTTGTGTTCTCCATTATTTTTGTGTCTTGTAATGTAGACTTCCATAGGATAATGTTCAATGGCGTATAGCTTTGATAAAAGTAAAATCTGTTTAATGTCATGAGGCACAAAGACCTGGTTTTAAAGGAGTGTTACACAATATCCATATTATGATTCCCATGGTAGATAATACTCCAAAATCCTTTTGATAAGGATATATGAATGTAGTAAATCATTGATCATGTTTTTCAGGCCATGATTAATGGTATGGCATAATCATTATGAGGATGATCATGATTCCTTTTATGGTGGAGAGCTCCACCATGATGATGTCTAGGCTCACAATGATCAGAAGGCCCTTTTTTCATGGCCAAAAATATTTTTTTTAATTCTAAATCCATAATGCAGATACATCTCATACATGGTCAAAAATATAAATATTTTCCCCATTACAAGGGAAATGAAATTTTTGTTGAAACATGAGATGCATAGGAAATGATGTGTGATTTATGGATTGAGATGCTTAAAATATGACCGAAGAAACACTGATCCTTTGTTGACCAAGTTAAGGATCTTCAATCCATTGATATGTAGTGATTATGGAAGATGGTATGAATTGTTACATTCATGTAATTGATTTTAATTTCTTGTGAGGATGATATAATTGTTTTACACATTAATGCCATGTGACTAGGATTTATTCATTTCATTTTAACATCATGCGGTATAGATGTGGTATATGATGTGAAATTATGAATTATATCTTAAAGTAAACCATCCATTGGTCATAGGAATTAAGATTTAGGAGTTATTTTATCCCAACATAGGCTTACTTGTGGGTATCCATATGATGATGCCTATCTTTTGAAGATTAATATCATGTGAAAGAAATTATTACATATATCTTATCCATATGTATACAATGTGATTCTATATAACTAATCCATTCTTAAGTAGATTTTGTTCTTTCAAGTTTGACCATGTATTAAGAGAATATTCAATATTTTTGGCTGGGATTCCCAAGATTTTCCTATGAATTTTGTAAGAGTATGAATCAATCCATAGAATACTCTTTTATTGATATCCCTCTGTATAGATATAACTCATATGTGAAAAAGGGAAGGTACTTTTTTAGTTATGTTATCGAAGGTTTTGAGATTGAATTATCATAGGCATCACCCTATATCCTATGACAGTAGAAATAAATCCACACATAGTTCTCATTTTGAAATCCCACTTAGATTGGAATCAAATGTGGTGAGGGATTATACATTATAGTCCATAAAAATATTTTTTATGCTATCTATTCATGTATCTAGTTGTCATGTAATAATTGAGAATTATGTTTTACCATAGTATAGGGCTTTCATGGAAGAGAAGTATCACTTAAATGGTTAAAACACTATTGTAGGAGAGGACATGAAGTTTTAAATTCATGGTTGGGATTGGTGATAGGTTATATGAGCATTAATACACATCCTTTAGAGATAAGAATAAAACCACATATTGTTCTGTATAATTTAACATCCCCTAGTATAGATTGGATTTTTATACAAAGGAGATGAACACTTTTACCCACATAGGGAGGTCACACAAAATCATTTGGGTGAATGATCTATTACTCTAATTACTACCATTTAGGGGAAGGTTACTATTATTAGTAGTGGATTTCCATTGCGAGGGAATATTTTTGGTGTCATAACCAACTGAGGTTGAAATCATTCAAAATGGATCAATCACCTATGATGGTTGTGATGGTGGTGAGCTTGAAGTCGAGACCATGAAAATATACGCGATAATTACTATGTATCCATATAGGTGATGAATTTAGCCAAATTAAGTTCTTAAATTCGAGTATTCCATGCATTGTTCAGGTAAATACATATGGAAGAGTGAATTTTGATGATTCTTTCTTTATTTTGTGACACCATCAAGAGAAGGAGATGTATGGACATCCCTCTTTATGGGGACAGTCTTGGTGGAATTTTCAATATTAGTGTATAGATGGATCCACCTTATTATATATACTTTTAAAAATTCAATGTTTGTCCCAAAGAAGAGTAACTTGGCACCACTATATAACTCAATGTAATGAGAATCTTTTCATATATAGTTATTATATAAAAAGACACCACACATAGATCTAAATAATATAAAAGAAGGGTTAATTTTTAAACCTTCCTTTATGATCCCCAACATCATTTTCTACTAAGGGTTCCCCTACATTGATCGGGCTCATACATTCGAGAAGGGAATTTAAATATTTCATTCTTGTGTAGAAATTAAACCTTCATCTATAGAATATATTTATAGATAGGATGGTTAAATCTAATAAATTTAAGGTCTTGTATGATGAACCATATTTCATTTATTTTAATGTTGTATCACTAAGATTTATGGTTGATAATAATTATTAACTCATGGAATTTAGTTCTTATAATGAAATTCATAACCTAACATGAAAGGGTATAAGAATAAGTTGTTGTAATATTTCTTTGAAAATGAGTATGACACATAAATGTGTAACATTGAGGATTTCCAAATCATCATAAATACTTTGGTTATGTGAAGTGTAAATCATAACCCCGAATTTTTTAGTAAATGGGATGTGAAGACCGGTCAGTATAGGTTACACATTAATAATTAAAGCATCTCATTTGCCATGTAGTCAATACAATAGCTCCTGAATTTATGGGTGGACTCTACCATGTGACCATAACATCCCCTAGGGGAAAGCTCTTAGGAATTATTTCCGTCAGTGGAAAATCCTAGTGGGGGTCCTTTTGGGATAGAAATCTCATATTATCAATGTTTCAGGGTGGAGAACCATGTGCATGGGGAACTCAAGGTCCATGGGGTTACGAAGGAATGATTTAAACAAGAGGAATTTGTTGGAATTAGCATATATATAATTTATATGTATTTGGTTCACAGAGAGTATAATATTCAAGAAGGTTTGAATCACCCTAAAGGATACGCCAGTGCATATTGATCACATTTCAATGTAAATAGAAAAAACATGTCGTTCTCAAGTAAACAATCATCAATGGGGTATAACTTTTTAATGTGAGGACCTCTTGTTGTGCAGTTTAATTCCATGCTATAAGGACTTGGTTCCCTATATTTTAATATAATTTTCTTTAATAACATTACTCAATGAATCTTTTTATGTTTTATAATATCAGTTATTTCTAGATCATTTTGTGAAACAAGAGGCAACTATCCAGTAAATTGGGATGTGTGAGAATGTATATATGGAAATATGTTTGGGTTTCTCCATTTTTATTTGAGTGAGAATCCATAAAAAAATTTCTATTCAAGTTTCATAGTTATGGGTGATTAGAATTCATAATTTATCCTAACATAAGAAACTATAAGTCACTATGTATTATATGTCTACAAGAATGAATCCACACATAATTCTCATAGAAACTCTCATATGCATGTCTAAACCATAATTAGATAGGGTAACATTTCTTTTTATATTATTTTTAGACCCATGATTAGAGATATTTCCTTCACTAATAATCCTATAGTATGATTAATCAAGACACACTTAGTAATGATAATGATGTTGTGTTGATTGGATTCATGTTTTCGGGACATAGTTATGAAAGAAAAAACAATATATCCATTCATCACCCATCATGGAAATGGAAAAACTAGTGAAATAAATCATGTATTTATATATATATATATATATCATGTATTATTATCTAATGATTGGTCAGATGAAAATTTCCCAATTAGATAAATATCTCATTATGTTAAGGGGTCCCTTCCTCCCGGACCAAACCCACTAGGCACAATCATTTAAGAATTGTGTTATTCACCATCAAATCCTAACGGGGTCCCTTCAAGAATCCAAACATCCCATACTCACAATATAATAGGAATTATGTTATTTATTAGTGACTCCTAGTGGGTTCCTTTAGAAAATATATTCCCTTTTACTAAATTTCTATAGGAAAGATCCTAGACTATGTGCCATCAATTTATTTGGTGATTTATACCTAAAAAGGGTGCATGAAGATTGTTCTGTCAAAAATGGGGTGTCTAAATTAATTTAGAACCCATTGATGCTGGGTCTTCTTTGGAGATACATACCATGAAGTGAGAGGTTTAAGAATAGTATTTTATAATCTTACATTGAAAATTAGCATGATGAAAATATGATTAACATTCAGGGTCTATGAATCCTCTTCAATAGTTGGGTTGTGGGGGATTAAGTGAAAACCAAAACACATATGATTTAATTGGAGATGAAGAACATTGGTTATAGATTGAAAATTAATAATGGAATAATCCCATATTCCTAATAGATCGGACAATAGATATTGGATTCAATGGGTGACCTCTAATCTAGGAACAAAACATCCCATAGGCATAGTCTTATGTGATTTTTTATTCACCATAAAATCATAATTGGGTTTCTTCGAATTAGTCAATCCATTTTACCAATATTCTCTAAGGGATAACCAAGAGAATACAAGCTCAAAGTCAGTGGGGTTCCAAGATAGGATTACAATAACATATGTAATGGGTTAATATTTACTCAAATATCGAATATATGAAGTTGGTTGTTGGAAAAAATAATATTAAAGAGCATATTGATCAACCTAAAGGTTACTACAATATATATTAACAGGGTTTTGAGGAAAATAGATAAAAAATACCATTCTTGAGTATATAGTCATTATGGGGATGATCTATTCAACATGGAGACCTTATTCCATGTTGTCTAATTACATGTGACTATGAAGTGGTTGTGTAGTTCAACATCAGGTGACTATTTTGTGGTTCCTAGTATAGATATAATATTCCCCTTTAGCATTCTGTATAATGGGACTTACTAGATTCCCTGATATCATGGGATACATTCTTGGTGTGAGAAACAAGGGACTACTGAGTAGTTTATTAAACCATGTGGGGATTATTTATAGGGATTACGTATAGACGTTCATATTTGAAAGTGGAAGAGATATTTCAAACATATTTTACAATCAAGGAGTGTCATTATTTGGAGTGATCAAAACTCATAGTCAATCCAATAATAGAGGGTCCTAGCATCACCACATATCATGTGGTTTTATGAATCAATCCACATAAAAGTTATTATAAATATTTCACTAGGGGAATTCTGATCCATATTCATGGGAAGGGGGACTTTTATTCATTGCGGTTGAGTCTAGTATTGAAGACTCGTGCATCACTAAATATCTCATGGGAACAAGAATCAGTCAAATGTTTCTCATTAAAAAGTTCCTTGTATAGGTCTAGATCATATTAAATGAGGTGTGTATCTTTTCCCCTTTTTATATTTTATTTGGTCCTAGTATTTGATATTTAGGGGTTACTTTGTATACCTTAGTAATACGAATCAATTCCCATGTAGTTATTTTATGGAAAGGTCCCAACCGGGAATAAGATTTTGCATAATAAATTACGACAATATTTCTCTAACGAGAGATCTTTATTTTTGAAAAATATTTTTACATGGATCTAGTTCTAATGTAAGGTAGAATTTATGGTCAAATGGAGTAAAATTAAGCCAATGAATAACTATATATCTCTGAAGAATGATAATAAATCCACATTTAGTTCAATCAGGCAAAACATCTATAGAGGTCTGACTTATATACAAGGAGGGGGAGTTTTTATACACATTATGGCTAGACCTGGGATTTGAGGTTTTAAAATCACTGCATATCCTATAGAAATAAGTATCAAGACACGTGTAATTCTTAGATAGAAGACCCACTATGTAGTTCTATCCCATATGTGAGGGTCATTTTTTCATTTATATTGTGGCTGGACCCAGGATTAGAGATTTGAGTATCACTACATATCTTGTGGTAACAAGAATTAAGACACAAATACTTATGATAATGTTGTTGAATAGTTTAAAGTCATTCCACCAGGACATATATATCATGACGGTAGATACGTGAAGTAATTATTAAGAAACCTCCTGTTTGTGGGATCATAATGCTTTCTCCATCCATCATGGCCAATAATTATTCTTTATTTAAATTTATTGTGTGTGTGATATAATGACCATCCCATGTGGGTTCTAGATTTAGTGGATTATTAGCTAGTATCATTATGGTATTGAGGTCTAGTACCAATTGTCCTTGTTTGAATCGGTGTAGGAAAACTCTTCCACGGAAATCTCATGCTATCTGATTCTAAAAATTTTTGGTTTTGAAACATACAAAACCTTTTCTCATCAAGTCGTTATAACTCATAAATAATCTTCTATGATTATTCATCATCTGATATCTATCTACATATATCTATTCATATTTATGGTTAGTAAACATCAATGAGAAAAATTAACATTGTTCCTTAAATTAGTGAATATGTTGTTTATTTCATGGTAGTGTGTGTGGTGGTACGGTATGCCCATAAAGCATGCACAATCCTTTCAAGCCCTGACCGGTTATGTTTATCCACAATTTTATGGAGTATATTAAATAGAGTAATATTGAAGAACTATATATGTAACACCCTAGGTAAATAAAGAATATGAAATTTTTATATTTATCCATATTCATGAATAAAATATTAATATGACTTTAAACGGGATGCTATGCTCGATGGCGTACCCAACACGCAACGACGAGTTTCTTGGGAATCTTGCGTTGCACTCTAATAATAAAATAATATTATTTTAAATGGTAGTTAACATGTAGCCGTTGTATTGGCGGGAATGGATAGAAATAACTAAAATATGATTATATATGTTCTTAAATGTTTTTACATTTATCCAATAAAGGATATAGGCTTAAAATATGGAAAGAATTCAATTTTAGGCATATATGCCCTAGTTTTCACTAAAGGTTCACTTATCGCCTTTTGATGGCGAAACGTCATTAAATATAGTTTTTTTCACTCTTATACATTCTATTGGACCAAATAAAACTCTTCTTAAGAATTGGGACATCAAAATTTACTTTGTGTAAATTTTTGGTATCTTTCGGATAAAGTTCATTTTTTAATGAATAGTGTAAAATGTTGTATTTTAATTCAAAACCTCTTTTTAATCTAATTTATTTATATGATTAGATTATCTTTTGAATTTTTTTTAAAGTGAAATTAGAATATATTTTTACAATTAAATCCAATAGTGGTCGTTGGAATTAATTTCACTTTGAAATCAGACTTAAACTAGTGTCAATCTTTTGATACTTATTGTTTCATAAAAACACGCTATTTGTCATGACAGTGGGAATTAATTATTAAATTAATTAATGTGACTTATATGTTTTGAATTTTATAAAATAGACTTCATTTTTGAATTCAGAATATCAAATATAGCTTAGGGTGAATTTTTGGGATTTTTCTGAAAAACTTCAATTTTTGATGAATAGTGAAACCACTAAGTGGTACTTATAAAAACTGATTTTTCCGTTTAAATGAAATTTTGCCATCTTTGTGTTTTGAATTTCAAAAATCCGATATACATGGTTGTCATTAAGAAGTAACATGTGGTTCAATGGGATAAAAATAATTTTGTGGTGAATAGTAACTTATTAAATTTTAATCGCGATTAGTGGTAATTAGTGTAGTTTAAGATAAAAATAATGATTTAATAATATGAAATGACCTAGACACATGTTCTAACCATATTGGATGTGTCATGGCCGACCAAGACAAGCCATGGGTCAACTTGGGGACCCCATGGATCCACTTTGGTTGGGAAATGACATAAATAACTTTTTATTTAATGTAAAAGTAAAAATGACACAAACATAATATGTTTTACAAAAAAAAATTTAAATGGGGTTATACAAGTCAGATTATTTATTATAAATAGTCATTGGAAATATACAAATATTTCCAACATCATAGTATTTTTTTTATAATTTTTAGACATTAAATAAATTAAAGTATTTATGACATCATAAGGATGCAGTGATGACATCATTATCTGACGATTTAAATAAAATGAGAAGATAATGTAACATCTATGACCTACACATGTCCAAAACTTATTGGATGGGTGGATTTCGAACCCTTATCACTTTATCCGCAAAGTATATCAATGTGGGACCTTTTAAAACCGAAACACATTTTCAAATAAAGTAATATTTCTTTACTTTCCAAAAGTACCCCTCCTCTCCTCTTTTAAAAGGCCCCCACCTCTACCTCCTTACCCACACTCCCAAAGCCTTTTTCTCGGCCACACTCTGCCCATTTTGTCTCTCCACATCCCTATATTACTCCTTGAAGCCTCACTTTGGTCATAAGTCTTCCCAGGGAAGCCATTGAGCTCAAACCAAAGGGAGTTACCCGATTTTAAGGTAATGTCTTCACTTGAGTACTTTTGTTTTATTTTGCTTCTCCAACCCCATAAACTCTTTTTATCAATTTATTTTGTAACAAATACAGTATCATAAATATTCTAGGATGTTGTTATAAGAAGTATTCGAGCTACACATTCACACACCTACATCTAATGGTTAAAGAACATACTGTTTCTGTGGATGGTGAATTTCGGCCTCCCGAAACGATGATTGTTCAACATTCGTTCAACACCTTCAAAGGTGGACATTAAGATGACACTATATTTATATATGATATATAATATTATTATGATTTCCTTAAGATTCTGTATTTTTCATTTTGGTCATACCTTTATGGTTTCCATTATGAGTAAACGCGATATCTTCATTTAAGGAAGTGCGGACTACCGCCCCCTCAAAGTGATTTGATTCGTTAATACCATATGTGGTACGTATAAAGGATATATTTAATGATACTATATATGATACCATACTGGATTTAAAATAATATTATTTACAATAATGTTTTAATTACATTAAATATGAAATAGAAATGGAAGTAGCGTTCATGCGTACGTATGACTTACCGTCTCAATGAACAGTACATTTCATTTCTTATCTCAAAATGTTATGTAATACTATAAGTACATATATATAATGGATATATATGTAATATATTACATCAAAATTATTGATATCATTCTGGAATTATAACACACATATATATATATATATATCTCATTTTGTTTTAATTCCATTAATATGACAAAAAATGAAAGTAGCGTTCATGTGTACGTACGGCCTACCGTCTCCATGAACGCTGCTTTTTGTTTTTTATCTACAAATGATATGGAATAGTATGAAATGAATATTTACTGGATATATATGATATTTTAATCATTAATACTATTCTGGAAGTTATTTACTTATGACTACATGGGCAATCTTTTTTCAAACAAGTTCATTTTTGACTCATGTACCAAACATCGACAAAAACATCTGATATGAACTAACATTATTAAAAAATTATTATAACATTATAATATGTGATATGAACTGAATAATAATCTCTAAAGGAGGTACTTAGGCAATTATTAATTCACCAAAGTTTATTATTCAGGAATATAACGAAACGAACAAGACAAGTTGGACTTGAGGTAAGGGATCCTACTCCACTCTTTCTTCTTAAGTACATTCTTTTATGTCATTCCTTTTAAAGCTCATATTTTTTGTTATTGGGATGTTATTTGATATTAATATTACTGTAATTATTATGTTCATGTGATGAGAGACCCTATTCTCTCTCATCAAGCCATTTTGGATGTTTTGAGTGGCGCCGTTAGGCTGCCAAATTTTCGTAAGAGATCTAACCTCTCTCTTTCTTTTTAAGTACTCTCCTTTGTGTCACTTATTTTAAGATCATCTTTGTTATGTTGGGTGATTTTCATTTATATTCCTCTTTCTTTAAATTCTATTGTAATATGATGGGATACACTATTTGATCTCATTAATCCATTTTGGATGTTTTAAGTGGCGCTGTTAGGCTGCCGAGTTTTCGTAAGGGATTTTTCATCTCACATTTATTCCCATGAGATTTATGCTACATTTTCCACAATTTCCTTTGAGTGGTGTATGTACTGCAGTTATTGTACTCTTTGTGTAATATACTTTCTTTTATGATTATTTACGTCAATGATGTATTGTCCTTCTTTCACGGGGTGTATGTTTTGAAAGATACACAAGTCGGTAAGGGAACCTTTCACCCTCCTCTTTTTAAAAGACTTCATTTTGTTGGGTATTTTAATTTATATATTGTTATGTTGGGATATGTTCTCATATATCCTTATTGATGTAAATTTTATGTCCAAGTGATGAGATACGCTTTTTTTATCTCTCATCAACTCATTTTGATGTGACGCCGTTAGGCTGTCAGGGGAACTTCTTAACCCAATTTCGTTTTCTTTGGGTTCAACATGTAGTTATTGAATATATCATTCTATGATTATGTGTGAATGTAATCTGATTGTTTTTCACTTAGTACCCACTTTTATTGGGTGTATTTATATTTTTCACACATAATTTTGAGATTGAATTATCCTTAATTTAAGGATGCCTTCTTTATAAGGGAATTCATCACATTTGACATTTCTATTGAGACTTCATTGTTGTTATGCACCAATTCACTCTTAAATGGTGTATATACTGTCCTTTGGAATATTATATCATGAATCCATTTATTCTCATGATATTATAATGTTCTGACTAAATGTTATTCCCCAATTATTCTATTCAAGTGTCTCTAATTTTGGTAGAACCCCCTTTGACCAAAATATCGCTTCAAATGTTTTAATTATTTATTCTTATTAATATCCATGTTTTCGAAATGATTTTAAGGATTTATCTATATGGATATTAATGGTTTAAAATTTCAAAATCTTCAATGTGGTATGGGAAACTTTGATTCAAAAATCGTTTTATTAAATGTTTTAAATGGTTTTGGAAATGGTTTCTTTTTTGTATGGATTCATTATTTCAAAATACTAAAATGTTATATTGTGATTGAAATGTGGAAATGTTTTGTTTCCTTCATGCATGTTTTATTTGATACGTTTATGTTATGGTTCTTGGGTATTGTTATGAAAACGGGTGGTTCCGTGATAAACTAAGGGTGGGTGAGCCCGATATAGCTCTCCAATGCATTGGGTAACGCGAAGGAGTGATAGGTTAAGGTTTCTCCGAAGAGATTTAGGGAATATACTGTGATGGGTATTCCAAACGTAACCAAGAGGGTTAATCCCTACGTAAGAATGTTATGAATGCCTCAAGTTACCTTTATGTCTTATTATTTCTATGATTTATTCATGGTTTGATGAGGTATGTTAAAGTGCCTATGTTTTATGGGTAAAGTGTGATTTCATTCTTATGTATATATGAACTCATGTTTCCTTTCCATATGTTTATAACCCTTACTTAGCTTTTTATGCTCATCCCAAGTTTTTGAAATGTTTTTCACAGGTCAAGGGAAAGGTAAATGATGTGATGATAGTTTCAAGGATGTGTCAAGAAAGAATCCATGTTTTATTTTCAATATGTTTTCGTTGATGGGAAGAATGAATACTGTCTTTTATGTAACCACTTTGTTTAAATGTGGAATGTAATGCAAGTTTCATGATCTAATTCTCTAAAACTCTAAACCTGAAAAGATCCTCAATGGGTAATCTTGTAGTAACTCAAGATTAAGTAAGGTTTAAGGCTGGGGCCTTATAGTTGGTATCAGAGGTCGGTTTAGATAACTTTAGAGGTTAGGGTATTCTCTAAGAATAAGTGATAGTACCATAATGGATAGTATTTCAAAAAGACTTCTAGTTTTAGATAAAGTTAATGAGTAAGTATATCTTAGTGGTTATATCCCTAATTAGTACATGATGGTTTTGTTGATATACTCATACTGACATTTCTGTTTTTAGTGAAATGATGGATCTAGCAGGCACCATAGAGACAACAGGTTTGAAGGAAACTGTGGTGGTTCCCTGATTAAGAGACTGGATGAAATGGGGGATTCAATGAGGAATCTCATGGTTGTTCTAAACCAACTATTAAGGAGTCATGATCAACCACTTTAACCTTGGTATGTTCTATAATGCATCATGTACGAGATGACCAAATCGATGTGTAAGTTCAGGTAATAATTATAAAGGTAACCATTAGAGTTTATATGATCCTTACTTTTGAGGTAATTATGGGTTACTATATGTTATGATGGAAGTGAAAGGCAAGAGATAAAATTGAGGTTAAATTATGTTATGGTTATTTTGATGATTTTATCTCTTTTGGGGAATGATTTAAGAATTATATAGTTTTCGAAAAAGGACAACACACAGACCGTGTGACAACCCGTCGCGTCAGGCAAAGCTGCGGGAATCGAACCCACAATCAAAGTGCAACTGGTATTTATCGCCTACCATTGGACTACATGAAGTCCATGGTTAGTTTGACTGATTCTTTTTAGTTAGATGATTTTATTAATTAAGAGTAAGTTGATTCTGGGTTATCTATGGAAATGTATTAACCTTTCATGGAGGATATGTGATTAGGTTAATTACTTTTCAATACGAGACATTAAGAGCAACTGATGTTGTTTGGAGATAAATGTTACAATTTAGCTTGGAAGACTATGTGACTAAATACTTCAAATATTTGGGTTTCAATCTTAGTTTGGTTTACTTTGAAGAATTTTTATGGACAAATTGTTTATCGGATGGTCCTCATTGAGCTTTGGGTTTTGTTGGACAAATTTTGAGATTAAGAATAGATTTTCTTTTTATAAAGGGTTATCCTTTTCTGGATTATCTGATCTTCTAGTAACCTTTTTGGTTTTAGTTTTGGTTAAGGTTTGAAGACATGGGAAATGTATAGTTCTTTTTTTGTGGATTAGGTGCTCCTCTAGAAGTTGTTTATAGTACTCTTAATGTGAACAAGTCTTCCTAAATACTCATCTTTTGGAGAAAGTATGAGTCTGTGTAAGAAATCTAGTAAAAGTTGAATGTCAACATGACAAGTAAGTATGTTTCATTATGTTTTAGTTAAGCTCAAAAATAAATTACTCAATAAAAAGTAACATAAAACAAAAATGTTGTCTATTAAATTTTCCTACTGGGGAACCCAACACCGTTTAACCCATCACAAGTTTGTGATTTTCTTATTGTTAACTTTATCCTAAACATGTTTTCTATCACTCTCCATCAGAACATGACCCTATGTTATCTCCTCCATGCCCATGTTTTCCTACATGGAATCCTCGTATGGGTTAACTTGGGTGACCTCTGTACTTATCATTCTGTATTTTAAAGTGATTGTTTTACCGACTCTTGTTTCGATGTGGGGTTTTCAATGAAGTTTCCGAGCCCAATTTTAAATTTGCGAGGACGCAATTCCAAAAAGGGGGGAAGGATGTAACACCCCAGGTAAATAAAGAATATGAAATTTTTATATTTATCCATATTCATGAATAAAATATTAATATGACTTTAAAGGGGATGCTATGCTCGATGGCGTACCCAACACGCAACAACGAGTTTCTTGGGAATCTTGCGTTGCACTCTAATAATAAAATAATATTATTTTAAATGGTAGTTAACATGTAGCCGTTGTATTGGCGGGAATGGATAGAAATACTAAAATATGATTATATATGTTCTTAAATGTTTTTACATTTATCCAATAGAGGATAGAGGCTTAAAATACGGAAAGAATTCAATTTTAGGCGTATATGCCCTAGTTTTCACTAAAGGTTCCCTTATCGCCTTTTGATGGTGAACCGTCATTAAATATAGTTCTGTTCACTATTATATATTCTATTGGACCAAATAAAACTCTTATTATGAATTGGGACATCAAAACTTACTTTGTGTAAATTTTTGGTATCTTTCTGATAAAGTTCATTTTTTAATGAATAGTGTAAAATGTTGTATTTTAATTCAAAACCTCTTTTTAATCTAATTTATTTATACGATTAGATTATCTTTTGAAGTGGTTTTAAAGTGAAATTAGAATATATTTTTACCATTAAATCCAATAGTGGTCGTTGGAATTAATTTCACTTTGAAATCAGACTTAAACTAGTGTCAATCTATTGATACTTATTGTTTCATAAAAACACGCTATTTGTCATGAAAGCGGGAATTAATTATTAAATTAATTAATGTGACTTATATGTCTTGAATTTTTTAAAATATAATTCATTTTTGAATTCGTAATATCAAATATAGCATAGGGTGAATTGTTTGTATTTTTCTGAAAAACTTCAATTTTTGATGAATAGTGAAACCACTAAGTGGTACTTATAAAAACTGATTTTTACGTTTAAATTAAAATTTTCCATCTTTGTCTTTTTAATTTAAAAAATACAACATACATGGTTGTCATTAATAAGTAAAATTTGGTTCAATGGGAGAAAAATAATTTTTTGGTGAATAGTAACTTATTAAGTTTTAATCGCGATTAGTGGTAATTAGTGTAGTATAAGATAAAAATAATGATTTGATATTATGAAATGACCTAGACACATGTCCTAACCTTATTGGATGTGTCATGGCCAACCAAGACAATCCATGGGTCAACTTGGGGACCCCAAGGAGCCACTTTGGTTCAGAAATGACATAAATAACTTTTTATTTAATGTAAAAGTAAAAATGACACAAACATAATATATTTTACTAAAACAATTTTTAAATGGGGTTATACAAGTAAGATTTTTGATTATAAATAATCATTGGAAAGATAAAAATATTTAATACATCATAGTATTTTGTTTATAATTTTTAGACATTAAATAAATTAATGTCTTTATGACATCATAATGTGGCAGCGATGACATCATTATCTGACGATTTAAATAAAATGAGAAGATAATGTAAACTCTATGACCTACACATGTCCAAAACATATTGGATGGGTGGATTTCGAATCCGTATCACTTTATCCACGAATTATATCAATTTGGGACCTTTTAAAACCGAAAAACATTTTCAAATAAAGTAATATTTCTTTACTTTCCAAAAGTGCCCCTCCTCTCCTCTTATAAAAGGCCCCCACCTCTACCTCCTTACCCACACTCCCAAAGCCTTTTTCTCGGCCACAATCTGCCCATTTTGTCTCTCCACATCCCTCTCTTACTCCTTGAAGCCTCACTTTGGTCATTAGTCTTCCCAAGGAAGCCTTTGAGCTCAAACCAAAGGGAGTTACCCGATTTTAAGGTAATGTCTTCACTTGAGTACTTTTGTTTTATTTTGCTTCTCCAACCCCTAAACTCTTTGTATTCATTTCTTTTGTAACAAATCCAGTATAATAAATATACTAGGATGTTGTTATAAGAATTATTCGAGATACACTTTCACACACCTACATCTAATGGTTAAAGAACATACTGTTTCCGTGGATGGCGAATTTCGGCCTCCCGAAACGATGATTGTTCAACATTCCTTCAACACCTTCAAAGGTGGCCATTAAGATGACTGTATATTTATATATGATATATAATATTTTTATGATTTCCTTAAGCTTCTTTATTTTTTATTTTGGGCATACCTTTATGGTTTCCATTATGGGTAAATGTGATATCTTCATTTAAGGAAGTGCGGACTACCGCCCCCTCAAAGTGATTTGATTCGTTAATACCATATGTGGTACGTATAAAGGATATATTTATTGATATTATATATTATACCAACTGTAATTAAAATACTATTATGTAAAATTATGTTATTATTCCATTAAATATGAAAAATAAATGGAAGTAGCGTTCATGCGTACGTACGGCTTACCGTCTCCATGAACGGTACATTTAATTTCTTATCTCAAAATGTTATGTAATACTATAAGTACATATATATAATGGATATATATGTAATATATTACATCAAAATTATGGATATCATTCTGGAATTATAACATATATATCTCTCTCTCATTTTGTTTTAATTCCATTAATATGACAAAAAATGAAAGTAGCGTTCATGCATACGTACGGCCTACCGTCTCCATGAACGGTGCTTTTCGTTTTTTATCTCCAAATGATATGGAATAGTATGGAATGAATATTTACTGGATATATATGATATTTTAATAATTAATACTATTCTGTAAATTATTTACTTATGACTACATGGGCAATCTTTTTTCAAACAAGTTCATTTTTGACTCATGTACCAAACATCGGCAAAAACGTCTGATATGAACTAACATTATTAAACAATTATTATAACATTATAATATGTGATATGAACTGAATAATAATCTCTAAAGGAATTAATTAGGCAATTATTAATTGACCAAAGTTTATTATTCAGGAATATAAAGAAACGAACAAGACAAGTTGGACTTGAGGTTAGGGATCCTACTCCACTCTTTCTTCTTAAGTACACTCTTTTATGTCATTACTTTTAAAGCTCGGATTTCGTGTTATTGGGATGTTATTTTATATTAATATTACTTTAATATTTATGTTCATGTGATGAGAGACCCTATTCTCTCTCATCAAGCCGTTTTGGAAGTTTTGAGTGGGCCCGTTAGGCTGCCAAATTTTCATAAGAGATCTAACCTCTCTCTTTCTTTTTAAGTACTCTCCTTTGTGTCACTTCTTTTAAGCTCTTCTTTGTTATGTTGGGGGATTTTCTTTTATATTCATCTTGCTATAAATTATATTGTAATATGATGGGATACTCTATTTGATCTCATCAATCCATTTTTGATGTTTTAAGTGGTGCTGTTAGGCTGCCGAGTTTTCGTAAGGGATTTTTCTTCTCACTTTTATTCCCGTGAGATTTATGCTACATTTTCCACAATTTCTTTTGAGTGGTGTATGTAATGCAATTATTCTACTCTTTGTGTAATATACTTTCGTTATGAGTATTTACGTCAATGATGTATTGTCCTTCTTTCATGGGTGTATGTTTTGAAAGATACCCAAGTCGGTAAGGGAACCTTTCACCCTCTTCTTTTTAAAAGACTTCGTTTTGTTGGGTCTTTTAATTTACATATTGTTATGTTGGGATATGTTCTCATATATCCTTATTGATGTAAATTTTATTTCCAAGTGATGAGATACACTTTTTTTATCTCTCATCAACTCATTTTGATGTGACGCCGTTAGGCTGTCAAGGGAACTTCTTAACCCAATTTCGTTTTCTTTGGGTTCAACATGTAGTTATTGAATATATCATTCTATGATTATGTGTGAATGTCCTCTGATTGTTTTTCACTTAATACCCACTTTTATTGGGTGTATTTATATTTGTCACACATAATTTTTAGATTGAATTATCCTTAATTTAAGGATACCTTCTTTATAAGGGAATTCATCACATTTGACATTTCTATTGAGACTTTATTGTTGTTATGCACCAATTCACTCTTATATGGTGTATATACTGTCCTTTGGAATATTATATCACGAATCCATTTATTCTCATGATATTATAATGTTCTGACTAAATGTTATTCCCCAATTATTCTATTCAAGTGTCTCTAATTTTGGTAGAACCCCCTTTAACCAAAATATCGCTTCAAATGTTTTAATTGTTTGTTATTATTAATATCCATGTTTTCGAAATGTTTTAGGGATTTATCTACATGGATATTAATGGTTTAAAATTTCAAAAGCTTCAAGGTGGTATGGGACACTTTGATTCAAAAATCTTTTTATTAAATGTTTTAAATGGTTTTGGAAATGGTTTCTTTTTGTATGGATTCATTATTTCAAAAAACTAAAATGTTATATTGTGATTGAAATGTGGAAATGTTTTGTTTCCTTTATGCATGTTTTATGTGATACGTTTATGTTATAGTTCTTGGTCATTGTTATGAAAATGGGTGGTTCTGTGATAAACTAAGGGCGGGTGAGCCCGATATAGCTCTCCAATGCATTGGGTAACGTGAAGGAGTGAAACGTTAAGGTTTCTCCGAAGAGATTTAGGGAATATACTGTGATGGGTATTCCAAACTTAACCAAGAGGGTTACTCCCTACGTAAGAATGTTATGAATTCCTAAATTTACCTTTATGTCTTATGATTTCTGTGATTTATTCATGGGTTTATGAGGTATGTTAAAGTGCCTCTGTTTTATGGGTAAAGTATGATTTCATTCTTATGTATATATGAACTCATGTTTCCTTTCCATATTTTTATAACCCTTACTGAGCTTTCTATGCTCATCCCAAGTTTTTGAAATGTTTTTCACAGGTCAAGGGAAAGGTACATGATGTGATGATAGTGTCAAGGATGCGTCAAGAAAGAATCCATGTTTTATTTTCAATATGTTTTCGTTGATGGGAAGAATGAATACTGTCTTTTATGTAACCACTTTGTTTAAATGTGGAATGTAATGCAAGTTTTATGATCTAATTCTCTAAAACTCTAAACCTGAAAAGATCCTCAATGTGTAATCTTGTAATAACTCAATATTAAGAAAGTTTTAAGGCTAGGGAATTATAATATATGTTCATTTTCAAATTAATTTTTGTAGTATTAATGATTGGATATGATGTTATATTCAAGGTATAGTCACTTTAGTTTAGAAGAATTGAATTTGGTTCAATTTTCCATCAAAGTCGTGTGAGGGACACCGAAACTAGTGATAATATTTGACATAAAAAATTTGAAGATATTTTTTAAACTAACATATTTTAGGGGTATAGACTCATCCCACATGAAAAATAAATCATTATCAATAAGTATGTACTTCAAGTTTTTATTTATAAATGTGGGATGTGGTCCCACAATATTCATCCATCATATAAAAAATTACCAGGAATACCTAGTCGTATATAGAAACAATGAGGGTTGATGGATGATGTTTTCATGAATCTACAATTAATGGATATTCCTATTGAATACCATGAAATTTGGCATCATTTTATAATTTTAGTAACAAATGTTCCTGATTTGGCCTGAGTGTTTGATTCCAGACTAGTGTGCGGTGAAGAAGCCTATATGGGATTCTTTCATAATGGTGAGATTATATCCTTCTAAAAATAATTTTAGGAGGGATCCATTAAATCTAAAAAAATCAAACCCAAATACATTTTTATTTGTTTCCTTCAAAATATAGTCAATCTCTTTGATAGCTTGTGATGCACACAACATAGGGTTTAAATGAAACATGATACTCTATAAAATATTATTTAAACAAGGCCATTATAACCTAGACATTATATTGGAATGTATGAATAGAAATAATATAATTATTAAAATTATATAGTTTAAATATGTATAAAATAAATATAGTGCTTATCAATTTATTAAAAATAAAATAAGAATCGTTTGAATGAAAAATGTTTCCTAAAAAACTGTATTTTTCTAAATTGTGTTTTAGTCATGATTTGCACACACAATTCAAAATTAATATAAAACAATTTTTGAATATATATTTGATAAAATTCCCTTCATTTTTAAAATCATTATATAAAAATTATTTTAGGGTAAATTTTTTGGATTTTTCAGAAATGGATCATTTTTTGACAAATATGGAAGAATACTAATTTTATTAAAAAATATAATTTTGTTTACTATATTTCCATAGTTAAATTATATTATAATATATTTTTTAAGTGATACTAGTTTAATTATATTATTGAAAATAATATTTAATTTATTTGAAGATATTTCACATTGAAGTTGTATATTAAAACCTCATATACTTATGATAATTTTCTCTTTGGAAACACGCATTTTTATCATGTCGGATGGTATAATATTAAATTAGAATCATCCAATTTTGTGAATTGAATTTGAAAAAATTGATTCCATGTTTATTATAATATTAATTTATATTATTTAATAAGTTCAAATTTATTTTTCTTACATTATGAATATTAAAAGCAGAAAAAATTAATTACCACAATTATGGTAAAATTGATTCAATGGTGGTAAAACTGTAAAATAAGGGTTAAAATATCCTACCATCTTGTCCAACACCCATTTTATATCTATATTGTGGCCTTATAAACAATAATGGTGAATCATGAAATAATATTTAGGCTTGTTTCAATATAAAAATATGGATTTAATGGATTCTTTTCAAAAATTACAAGTGTGTCCTCTCCCCCACTTATAAATGGCCACCCACTCTCCTCCATTATTCACACATCCAAATTAATTTGGTTCATGAAATATATAAACAAATTAAATAATTATTCCCTTCCCAACATCATAGATCTATTTTTTATTTAAATACATCATATGGAGTTTTTTATTATAAATCAAAAGAGTTTATCCAAAAAAAGGTAACATTATTAAACGATCATTTATATTTTACTTCTTCTTACACCCAATTAAAATTTTATTAAATAATTATAATATAATAAGTAATTATCTCCAATAAAATGATATTTTTTTAATATAATATACTATATCCATATCATCTTCCATCAAATTGGGAATGAAATTGTTGAACATGTGTACGAAGAACTATTGCCTTATGAACCAATCTAACTCTTTTTCCATTAACAGCTCTCATTTTTTTATATATTGATGTATTAAATTTATATATTTATATTATATATAATAAAATTAAACTTAGTGAATTATATTATCACATATACATTATTAATTTCAATTCACTTTAAAATATGATAATAACTCTTCTTTATTTGGAAGACTACAACCTCGCACACTAATGTGAATCATTATTTACCTAATCATTTAATTAATTGTAATTAAGATAACATCAATTACTATATTTCATATGTATTACATGATATAAATTCAAAAAAATCAATATATCTTACACTTACTTACAATTTATCCCATTAAGGAAATTATATCATTGTTTGTTCGTATGTTTGGCCTACCGTCTCAACAAAGAGTTGTCATTAATTTTCTATGAAATTTTTTTAAGATTAATTGTAATAATGTTTCTAGTGATTAAATGTAATATTTATTACATAATTATCTTTTTTGAGATGATTTATTTATATCACGTGTATAGGAACCAAAACATTCATGAAAAAACAAGAATGAGAGAACAAGGCAATTAACACAGAAGACATTGAAAATAATGAAACAGAGTTAACAAACTGATGTTAAAATGGTATAATAGGATCATATATGGTATTATAAATATTATTATGGTTCTGTTATAGATTAATATGACTCTTAGAACCATTATAAATGAGTTTTAATCGCATTCAAATAAATTAAATCATGATGTGAGGGATTTCATCTCAATTTTCATTTTATTGAGGCATACTATTCAATATGCATCTATTCAATTTTATGTAGTTTAAATATTAACCATTTTTTATGTTTTACATGAATACCTACTTATTAATTATTATTAACATTTATTTTCATGTTTACTCTTCAAAGGATTACAATTTTATTGTTACAAAATATTTAAAAAAATATATACAACAATCTCACATTCTTTGGGGATTGTTTACTCTCTCTTCAACCAATAAATTTAGTAACATCATTTTTTAATTATAATTTATAATCATATTAAATATATATATTATTTTATAATGGAAATTATTATTTTCTAAACTATATAATATTTTTTAAATAGATATTTTACATTGAAATTTATTTGATTAACTGGGGAAATATTGATAAATATGTATCCTTTACTCAATTTGGATATTTGATGATAATGAATATTAATTAATGAACTAAGTATATTAATTAAAATATGAGGAATTCTTTAAACATTTAGTTTTGGGTGGGTAATAGTTATAGATAACCCCATAATGCATCGATAGGTCTCACGATACAAATAAGTTGGAAAAATATAAGGGGTTTTTAGCCACAGTTTTAAATAGTCTTTTGATAGGTCATGATAGTAAGGATATCATGTTTCCTGAGATTACAAATTCCAATAATTAATCTTTTACTTCATTTAATATTTATTTATTTATTATTATTATCCATGATATTTTCACATTCATGTTATCTCTGGATTTATTTCATTCCCATTTTACTGATTAAGAGGAATGTGTTTTCAGTTTTTTACCATGCCATATATAGTATGACATATCTAATTATGATATTCATTTAATTAATTAAATAAAAACAGTTTTCATTTATTTACCTTCCCATATTGATTAATCCTTATTGATTCATGATATATTCCATTGCACGTAACCCTTTTTGAGAATTTGTGCTCACAATAATTTTGTTCCTCTAGCTGTGATATAATGAAGAAGTCATTGAATGAGTTTCAATTATTCAGATTATTTTATTATGTTATGTGTAATGTCTCGACCCTAGTTACCCAGATTCGGTGCATTATTACGTAACATTGGCATGATCATGAAAGATCAAGTCTCGAATGATCGATTAGTTTACTAGCCTTGAAAACACTAGAAACATTCATAAGTTTTACATTACATCATAAAGTAATACAAAACTACAACAACATATTGTCTTCGTATCACCTCATATTATCCCTTCAGGTCATTCATAAAATACTTCTTCACATCCTAGAAAAATTAAAACATTGAAATGGGTGAGCTCAGAAGCTTAGTAAGGATAACAATATAAAGGAAGCTTTCATAAAAAAACATTATCATTTAAGGCAATGTATAACTAAAACAAAAGCCTTTTTAAACTTGAACTTCAGCATAATATGGAAAAAATAAAATTAAAGAATGCCATTTACTTATTCACATTGATATTCTACAAGTCGAATAATCACATGCAATATCAATAACAACTTTCATAATGATGGAATGCATAATACCAGACTATCATAACCACGTAGCCAAGGCCTAGTGCCAAGACTACAAATAAGATTTTGTCAAGGCATCATGCCAAGACACTAGTTTGTCTCATGAGACCTCCCGATGCATCGATGAGCTATAGAGGGCTCCACCCATCACTTATTAAGTCCAATGCATTCCTCATATGAACATGTTTAAACATATCATAAACCATAACATAATCATATCACATAAAACATGCATAAAGGAAACATAACATTTTGACATTTCAATCACAAGATATAAATACAACACATTGATATAATAAAAACATTATCAAAACCATTTTCAATACCAAAATAAAAGAAAATTAAAAATTGGTATTTATTTTTCATTTAAAAAAGTTATGGCTTGTAGAGGAAGTCGAAACTCAAATAATGTTCACGGTGGTGTAGAAGTCGTTGTCGCCACATACGTACGTCAAGAAAAACATTCCTTTTTGTCATTTAGTAAAACGCTTCATATAAAAATATTCCTTTTGAATAAACATAAAATTCAAAGGGGTTTATACACCGTATAAAAGAAATTTGTGTATAAAACAAAATATGCCTCAATGAATGGAGATTGAGATGAAGTCCCTTACAACGAAACTTTTTTAAATAAAATAGATCTATTATGTGTATTCACTATAAGTACACATAAAGAAAGTAAAAATACAATATAGGACATAATAATATAATGCCACAATTTAAAAGTTGGAGATTAACCCAAAGAATGGAAATTGGGAAAAGAAGTTCCCTTACCTCGTGTCTGACTTTACTCGACCGCTCTTTAACCTTCTGAATAATAAACTAGAGTTAATATATACTTGTTTAAGAACATTTTTCATGTTCATTATTCCTTTTATATCACTTATTACCATGTAATGTACATTATGTAATTATTTAAGTTAATAACGGTTATTTTGTCGATCTTTGGTACATGAGTCAAAAATAAACTTCTTATAATTACAAGTTGTTCATGTGGTGATATATACATTATATATTGAATTATATTCAAGATTTAGATATCATATATATCACATATATCCAGTACATACATTCATTCATTATATTACGTAACATTTAGAGGTAAAAAATGAAATGCACCGTTCATGGAGACGGTAGGCCATACGTACGCATGAACGCTACTTTCATTTCTATTTCATATTTAATGGAATGAAATCATAATGATATAAATGTATATTATAATTCCAGAATAATATCATATATAATATCATTTACTCCATCCTTTATACATCCCACATATGGCATTAACGATTCAAAACACTTTGAAGGGGCGGTAGTCCGCACTTTCTAAAATGAAGATATCGTGTTTAACCATAATGGAAACCACAAAGGTATACCATAAATGAAAAATACAGAAGATTAAGTAAAACATAAACATATTATATATTATATATAAATATAGTTACATCTTAATGGCCACCTTTTAAGGTGTTATATGAGTGTTGAACAATCATCATTTTGTGAGGCAGAAATTCGCCATCCACAGAAATAGTATGTTCTTTAACCATTAGATGTAGGTGTGTGTAAGTGTAGCTCGAATCCATCTTATAACAACATCCTAGTATATTTAGTATACTGGTGTTGTTACAAAAGAAATTAATAAAAAGATTTTAGGGGGTTGTAGAAGCAAAATAAAACATAAGAACACAAGAGAAAACACTACCATTAAAATGGGTAACTCTTTTTGATTTGAGCTCAAAGGCTTCCTTGGGAAGACTTATGCCAAAAGTGAGGCTTCTAGGAGTAATAGTGGTATGTGTAGAGACAAAATGGGAAGGTTTTGGCCGAGCAAATGGCTTTAGAGGTGTGGGTAAGGTGGTAGAGGTGGGGGCCTTTTATAAGAGGAGAGGAGGGGCACTCTTGGAATGTAATGAAATGTTACTTTATTATATAATGTGTTTCGGATTTTAAAGGTCCCACACTTATATATTTATAGGCCAAGGTTATAAGGGTTCTAAATATACTCATAAAATAGGATTTTTACAAGTGTAATTCTTATATTTTACATTATCCTTCCATTTTATTAAAATCGGTAATTAATGAGTTAATCGCTGCATCATCATGGCGTCGTAAATAATTTAATTTATTTAATGTATAAAAATTATAAAAAAAATATCATGATGTATGAAATATTTTTATATTTTTAATGAGTCTTTATAGTCAAAACTATGACTGGTATAACCACATTTAAAAATTGTTTTAGTAAAACAACTCATGTTTGTCACATTTTTATTTTAACATTAAATAAAAAGTTCTTAATGTCATTTTCCTACAAAAGTGGCTCCATGGGGTCCCCAAGTTGACCCATGGATTTTCTTTGTCGGACATGACTCATCCAATAGGGATAGGACAAGTTTAAAGGTCATTTCATATTATTATAACATTGTCTTTACCTTAAATTACACTAATTGCCTTAAATCGCGATTAATTAAACTTAAAAGTTACTATTCACCAAAAATTATTTTAATCCAATTGAACCACATTTTACTTACTAATGACAACCATGTATGTCGGATTTTTGAAAATTGAATCACAGAAGTGGTAATGTTTCATTTAAACAAAAAATCAGTTTTTAACTATCACTAAGTGGTTTCACTATTCAACAAAAATTTATGTTTTTCAGAACAATGCCAAAATTTCACCCTAAGCTATAATTGATATTATGAATTCAAAAATGATTTCTATTTTAAAAAATTCCAAACATATAAGTTGCATTAATTAATTTTATAATTAATTCCCGCTATCACAACAAATAGTGTGTTTTTAAGAAACAATATATATCAAAAGATTGACAATTTTTATGTCCAATTTCAATGTTAAATTAATTCTGATGACCACCATTGGATAAAATGGTAAAAATATATTCTAATTATACTTTAAAACCACTCAATAGTATAATTTATCACTATAAATTACTTTGATTTAAAAAGTTGTTTTAAGTATTTTTCACTATTCATAAAAAATTGGAAGTTCTCAGAAAATTACAAAAAATTCAACATAGGGTAATTTCGATATTAAGAATAAAAATATGAAGTCCACTTTGAAATATAAAATATATATAATTTCAAAAAGTGGGTATTACTATTCATAATGGCTATTTTGATTGGTCACGGTGTGTTAGAATCTCGAACTTGCGTACAATGCAAGCTATTGCATTATTGAAATAGAAGCGTATCGTGGAAGATCGGGGTGTTACATTCTCTCCTCCTTCAATAAATTGCATCCTCGCAATTTGAAATTTTTCTTTGAAAATAAAAGGTTGAAAATAGAAAATACCTTTGTGGAAAGCCCACATCGAAAATAAGGTTAATAGAATTTAGCCTTAATAAGAGGGAAAGGGAAATGATAAAGTCTCCACCAAATTATGATCTCGATAAGGAGAACATTGGTGGCAATTAGTGACATATAATTGGAGGAGAAAAGTAAATATTTGTATGGAGTGATTGAGGTCATCAATCACAAACAAGTGTAAAATTGAGGGCCTCAATGCCTTCAATTTATGTTGATTTAAAATATTATCATTTCAACAAGACATAAGGTATTAGGATAACACATTTTTTTGATTTAATATCCCTTTTCAAAAGTTTAAGAATTAATTTATTCATAGAATAAGAGATAGGTATATATATATTTATGCATGAAAAGTGGAGTTTCAACCTTCAAATAATTTCTACCACAAACTCATCTTTCACTCAAAAAGATAATAGAACTCAAAAATATAATATTTATCCTAATCGTACAAGTTTCAAAATATTAACACATACAATTTAGATTAGGAATACTATTTTCTAATAACCAGGGACTTCCTGTAGGCTAGTGGTAGGTAATAAAGGCCTGTCGCACTATGTTTGTGGGTTCGATTCCTACATCTTTGTCCGACGCGACGGGTTATCCCCCAATATATAGGTTGTCCTTTTCCTATACTATAGTATTACAATCTTCCAAAAATAATCTTCATAAATGTTTTAACCTTAAAAAATACTATCCAAAGTTCAACTTAATCCATTCCAACCATTATAGTTATCCAAAATACCTCCGTCCAGACTTTCTCTAAAAGGTCCTTATATTAAAAAATCAATTGTAACATTAGATTCCCCAAACAAAGTAAAGTTTCTCTTATTGTCACATACTAAAAATATGATTACCTTCATCATATTAAAACATTAATGCAAACAACAAGTATTTCAGTACAATCCTTATATATATCACTAAATTCGTATAACCAGAATATAATCCTTATTTCCAAAAGCACCAATACATTAATTATTCCAATTCAACTGTAGTAACAGCATAAGATTGTCCTTGATCCCTTGGCCTTTTCTGAGGTAAGGTTCCCTGACACTTAGGACATTCATTTGCATAATGCCCCATTTCCCTACAATTGTTGCATTCAACATTGATATCCTCTTTCTTTCCCTTTCAATCACGAGTCTTGTGACCTTTTTCTCCACATTTAAAACAAACTCAAATTCCTTTTGGGCTTGTACCAGGGTGATTCTTCCCACAATTATCACATAATGGAAAATCATTCTTTCCCTTTTCCCCTTTATCTTTCTCTTGTTCCACTGTTCTCTTCTTCTCTTGCTTTACTTTGTTGTCATAAGACATAGAGAATTCCTTTTCTGTCTTGATAGCACACGAGACTATATCTTCGTATGTTGAGAATGATTGTGATACTAATTCTCGACGGAGAAATGGTTTTAACCCATCAAAGAAACGATCAATCTTACTTCTTGGGTTACGTATATAATCTGATGCATGCGTCGCTAACCTTGAAAAGCTAGCCTCATACTTTGCGACATTCTCATCCTCCTTTTGTCTCAGACTCAGAAATTGCCTTTCCATATCTGCTCGATGGTCACGAGGAAAGTATTTTTCTAAGAAAAGCTCTTTGAACTCTCTCCATTCCATACTTGATACTTCTTCATCTTCCTTTGTATTTTGAATCAGCGACCACCATTGATGGGCATCTCTAGTGAGGCGGTAAACTGCCATGACAACTTTCTCCCTTTCGCTACTCCCCAAGACGTGGAATATTTTCTCTAAGGAGTTTATCCATTGCTCAGCTACTAATGGATTTATACCCCCATTAAATGTTGGCGGTTGTTGCCTCATGAAGCGGTCTAAAATTGATCCCCCACGTTTCGGATCAGGGTGATCCATACGAGTAAAGTTATTATTCATAACCTGAGTGAGTTTTCCCAATATGGTGATAAGTTCATCAGCACCAGTTGTATCTCCAGCTCCACAATAATTATCTTGAGTTGGAGGGAAATCCCTACACGGAGTGCATGCATTTATATGGTTTCCATTCCTCCCACAAGGCGCCATTTCTAAACAATGGAATAAACTAGATTAGTTTATGAATTAAAATACACAATTCCATACTTGTAAAACACATAACATAAATTTAACTATTTATGGATATAATCCATAATCATAAAAATGTTTTCTTTGAGGAAGTATATACTCATAATCCCTTCATAATGGTTTCTAAAGAAAATGATAATTATCCTAAGCATATCCCCCGGGAGAGTAGTAACCAAGAGTGCAGCATGGCTCATTGTCAGGCACCAGTTCCCGTTCGAGTCTAGCTCAAAGCGGTGTTTTCGGGTTTTACCCCTAGGTACATCTGTTCCAGAGCCTTCTCTACCTGCCTGTATCCAGATATGGATGTATTGCTCGGAAAACTCACAAATTCTCTATAATACCAAAATTCTAGGAAGTTCTTATATACTAATCCTCAAAGTCTATCTTAGGGCTATGTGCTCTAATCAGAGTTTATCTAAATCTAGCTTCCATGGTTAGTAGTAAACTGCCTCAGATACCAACTGTAACCCCCAAACCCCAGTTACCCAGAGTCGGTGCATTATTATGTAACATTGACATGATCATGAAAGATCAAGTCTCGAAAGACCGATTAGTTTAGTAGCCTTGGAAACACTAGATACGTTCATAAGTTTTACATTACATCATAAAGTAATACAAAACTACAACAACATCTTGTCTTCATATCCCCTCATATTATCCCTTCAGGTCATTCATAAAATAATTCTTCACATCCTGGAAAAATTAAAACATTGAAAGGGGTGAGCTCAGGTGCTCAGTAAGGATAACAATATAGCAGAAGCTTTCATAATAAACATTAACATTTAAAGCAATGTATAACTAAAACAAAAGCCTTTTTAAACTTGAACTTCAGCATAATATGAAAAAAAATAAAATTAAATAATTCCATTTACTTATTCACATTGATATTATACTAGTCAAATAATCACATGCAATATCAATAACCACTTTCATAATGATGGAATGCATAATGCCAGACTATCATAACCATGTAGCCAAGGCCTCGTCCCAAGACTACAAATAAGATTTTGTCAAGGCCTTGTGCCAAGACACTAGTTTGTCTCATGAGTCCTGCTGATGAATCAAGGAGCTATAGCGGGCTCCACCCGTCACTAATTAAGTCCAATGCATTCCTCATATGAAGAGGTTTAAACATATCATAAACCATAACATAATCGTATCACATAAAACAAGCATAAAGGAAACATAAAATTTGGACATTTCAATAAAAATATATCAATACAACACATTGATTTAATAAAAACATTATCAAAACCATTTTCAATACCAAAATAAATGAAAATTAAAATTGGTATTTATGGTTCATTTAAAAATACTTGTGGCTTGTAGAGGAAGCTGAAACTCAAATAATGGTCACGGAGGCAGAGAATTCATTGTTTCTGCATACATATGAGAAGAAAAACATTCATTTTTGTCTTTTAGTAAAATGCTTCATATAAAAATATTTCCTTTGAATAAACATAAAAGTCAAAGGGGTTTATACACCGTATAAAAGAAATTTGTGTATAAAACAAAATATGCCTCAATGAATGGAGATTGAGACGAAGTCCCTTACAAAGAACATTTTTTAAATAAAATAGATCTATTATGTGTATTAACATAAAGTACACATAGAGAAAGTACAAATACAAGATAGGACTTAATAATATCATGACATAATTTGAATGTAAGAGATTAACCCAAAGAATGGAAAATGGGTTAAGAAGTTCCCTTACCTCATGTCTGACTTGACTCGACCGCTCTTCATCCTCCTGAATAATAAACTAAAGATAACCTCTACTTGCTTAAGAACATTTTTCATGTTCATTATTCCTTTTATATCTTTTATTACCATGTTATGAACATTATGTAATTATTTTATTTAATAACGGTCATTTTGTCGATCTTTGGTACTTGAGTCAAAAATAAACTTCTTAAAATTACAAGTTGTTCATGTGATGAAATATACATTATATCCAGAATTATATTCATGATTTAGATATCATATATATCATATATATCCAGTATATACATTCATTCATAATATTACGTAACATTTAGAGGTAAGAAATGAAATGCACCGTTCATGGAGACGGTAAGCCGTACGTACGCATGAACGCTACTTTCATTTCTATTTCGAATTTAATCCAATGAAATCATAATGATAGAAAAGTATATTATAATTCCAGTATAATATCATATATAATATCATTTACCCCATCCTTTATACATCCCAAAAATGGTATTAACGATTCAAATCACTTTGAGGGGGTGGTAGTCTGCACTTCCTAAAATGAAGATATCGCGTTTACCCATAATGGAAAACATAAAGGTATGCCATAAATGAAAAATAAAGAAGATTAAGTAAAACATAAAAATATTATATATCATATATAAATATAGTGAAATTTTAATGGCCACCTTTGATGGTGTTATATGAGTGTTGAACAATCATCGTTTCGTGAGGCAGAAATTCGCCATCCACAGAAATAGTATGTTCTTTAACCATTATTTGTAGGTGTGTGTATGTGTATCTTGAATACATCTTATAAAAACATCCTAGTATATTGATTATACTGGTTTTGTTACAAAATAAATGAATAAAAAGTGTTTAGGGGGTTGGAGAAGCAAAATAAAACATAAGAACACCAGAGAAAACACTACCTTTAAAATGGGTAACTCTTTTGGACTTGAGCTCAAAGGCTTCCTTGGGAAGACTTCTGCCCAAAGTGAGGATTCTAGGAGTAAGAGTGGGATATGTATAGGAATAATGGGCAGGTTTTTTCCAAGCCAAAGGCTTTAGATGTGTGGGTAAGGTGGTAGAGATGGGGGCCTTTTCTAAGAGGAGAGGAGGGGCACACTTGGAAAGTAATGAAAGATTACTTTATTATATAATGAGTTTCGGATTTTAAAGGTCCAAAACTTATATATTTCGAGGATAAGGTGATAAAGGTTCGAAATATACTCATACAATAGGCTTTGGACAAGTGTAATTTTTAGATTTTACATTATCCTTCCATTTTATTAAAATCGTTAATTAATGAGGTAATCATTGGATCATCATGGTGTCATAAATAATTTAATTTATTTAATGTATAGAAATTATAAAAAACTATAATGATGTAGGAAAGCTTTTTATATTTCTAATGAATATTTATAGTCAAAAATATGACTTGTATAACCCCATTTAAAAATTATTTTAGTAAAACAACTCATGTTTGTGACATTTTTATTTTAACATTAAATAATAAGTTTTTAATGTCATTTTCCTACCAAAGTCGCTCCATGGGGTCCCCAAGTTGACCCATGGATTGTCTTGGTCGTCCATGACTCATCCAATAGGGTTTGGACAAGTTTAAAGGTCATTTCATATTTTGATAACATTATCTTTACCTTAAATTACACTAATTACCTTTAATCGCGATTAATTAAACTTAATGTTACTATTTACCAAAAATTATTTTAATCCCATTGATCCACATTTTACTTCCTAATGACAACCATGAATGTCAGATTTTTTAAAATTGAATCACAGAAGTGGTAATGTTTCATTTGAACGAAAAATAAGTTTTTAACTATCACTTAGTGGTTTCACTATTCATCATAAATTGAAGTTTTTCAGAACAATGCCAAAATTTCACCCTAAGTTATAATTGTTATTCTGAATTCAAAAATGATGTATATTTTAGAAAATTCCAAATATATAAGTTTCATTAATTAATTTTATAATTTATTCCTGTTGTCACAACAAATAGCGTGTTTTTAAGAAACAATATATATCAAAAGTATGAAAATTTTTTATGTCCAATTTCAATGTTAAATTAATTCTAATGACCACCATTGGAAAAAATTGTAAAAATATATTCAAATTATACTTTAAAACCACTCAATAGTATAATTTATCTCTATAAATTATTTTGATTAAAAAAGTTGTTTTAAATATTTTTAACTATTCATAAAAAATTGGAAGTTCTCAGAAAATTACAAAAAAATCAACTTAGGGTAATTTCGATATTAAGAATACAAAAATGAAATCCATTTTGAAATATAAAATATATATAATTTCAAAAAGTGGGTATTACTATTCATAATGGCTATTTTGATTGGTCGTGCTGTGTTAGAATCTCAAACTTGTATACAATGCAAGCTATTGCATTATTGAAAGAGAAGCATATCGTGGAAGCTCAGGGTGTTACATTATGTATAATAACTTATTTTTATTCCCAATATTAAATGTGTATCATGTATGTATTTTTTCCCCAAAATCTACTAAACTGATCGGTCCTTTTTTATCTTACCATTTGTATCTATGCCATTGTAATAAAGTAGACACTAGCACCTGGTTAGTAGAATCGATGTCATTATAGTTGGTATCATTCAAAGTTTAGTTGAAACCTTGGGAACTTGATTAATGTAAAAATATATTATGGAACAAAAAACTATGATATACTTTTAGTAAATGTATATAATAACATCCTAAATATTTGGAAAGGACGATATTATATAGTGTTTCCAAGAAATACATTGTTTTCTAGATACTACAAGTAGACGTTGTTCTAGCACAAAAGTACCTAGGGGTAATAACTCCCAAAAGGGTGCATTATGCTTGACCTAATCATCTCTTGGTGAAAGACAATGGTCCTTAATGTGTGTGGGTTTTTACACACCTGGGAGGTATTAGTAGGATAATTCACATTTTCTTTATAAAAGGAATCATTTATTTTTTTTCATAGGTACTTTTTGACTTTTCCAAAAAAAATGTATGGGAAAATATTTTTTTAACTTATACATTATGAATAAATTTTAAAATTCTCATAAGACCTTATTCCCATGAATATTACATTATAACATTTCAAGGTTATTTTAAAATAAAATCTTTTCTTTTAAAATTGCACAGTGTTTATGAAAAGAAACCATATTTGAAAAAGAAATGTTATTTTCCTCAAGAATTAATTTCAATTGTTTTATCAAAATAATTTCCCATCTAGGATGACATTATTTACTAGGATTACATTTCTATCACTAATATTATTATGGTTTTATTGTTTTTATTGTGTAGTGTTGTTTATGAAATCTGTTTTTTAGATTTATTATGTTACGATGGAATGATGTTAAAGAAACCCATTTTATTCCGTGAGTTAATCTATGATGAATTATTAACATTTTTTGAAACCCATAAGAATTATTTCATTAATATATGGTTGGGACCTTTATCTTCATCCAATTCCTTCAGTACAGATTTATATCTCATGAGATAGACATGGCTGGAAGAGGTAATGGTCTCGGTTTAGTAATACAGGGCTCAAACGAGGAGTGAACTCGGTTCAGTAATGGACTTTGTAAACTATTATGGTCTTGGAAATTATCCTTTACTAATATGAAATTATTTTCTATTCTTATGTGCATGAAAATTATTTCTATGCCTTATGTCAACACTTTTGGGATTAATTTCGTTGATTCTTATTATTTTTTATGATTTACCCAGTGACATGAAATCATGATCATTCATATATAGGATAATATTGTCAAATGTTAGGGTCTTATGTATTATGCTAATGATATGATTGGTATCTCAATTTTTAACCCTTACTGATCATCCTATCTTACCATTTCTTAGGTTTCTTTCCTCAAGTCACGAATAAAGAAATCAAGTATGATCTGTCAAAATGGGTCTAGTTATGATTAAATAAGAAGGGAAGAATGTATGTGTATTATGATCAATTAGTTTTATTTTTCCAAATTTCTGAAGACACTAAACCAATATGGTCCTCACATTGTTTTTTCATGTTTTTTAATGATTATTAATCAATTTTCTATTAATATATATGTATGTAATGTATGGGTCCCTATAGTTGGTATAAGAGAGAATGTATATTTATCCATTGAATAATATGATGAGAATACCTTAGTAGGAAACCTAAGTATATGTTCATGTATAGAATATAATTATAGTGTTTTATAAATGATCATGAATAACTTCTGATAATACCTAAAGTGTTATAAATTGAAATTCTATTCTTGATTGTATTATTTTCCCATTATAATTAGTGTTTTTCATATTGTTATTCTTGGTTTTAATCAATGGTCGGAACCTAAAGGAATCACATTAATGCTAAATATGAGCAGAAATAAAAGTATTTTCCTCCTAAGAAAGTGAATGTTATGGGAACAGGAATGAAAAATCTTGTAGCTATGCTCATAGAACATTCTCAAGCTATGAATCATAAAGGACCAACAAATAAGAAAATGAGAGAAAAACATTCTATTAACTACGTTATGAGGTAGCATCCAACATCATTCAGTGGGTCTTCTAATCCATTAATGGATGAAAAATATAAATGTACCATTGAAAATAAATTTTCACCTCCCCAATTTTTATAACATGATAAATTCATCTTAGTAGTCTATCATTTAGACGGTGAAGCTGATCAGTTGTCGAACCTTATTAAGATTATGATGCCAAGAGATGAAATTGAAACATTGGAATGGGACGAGTTTAATAAATTAATTTTTAATAAGTATTTTCCTTATATTCTTCAACAAATAAGGAGAATGAATTCCTTGTGATTATGAAAAAGGTTTATAAATTTTTTGGTACCTATGAATAAATTTTTACAAGACTTGAACAGTACTATTGTAGAATTATTATCCAACAGGAGAGTAAAATTGATCGATTCATTAGTTTATTAAAACCATGACTCTGAAGGTCATTATACAAAAGGTACATCAATATATACAAGGAAATCGTTCGATTTCCTCTCAATGTTGGGATGGATATTGGAGTAACAAATCATTCCAATTTATTTTATAAGAATAAAAAATTGAAATTCAAGGAAATACATAACGGTCACACTGAATAGAAGATATGTTTCCCATTATGATCAAAGTGTGGAAAGAAACATTTTGGAAATTGTCTTAAAGGGACTATAAAGTTTTTAAGGTGTGGGAGATATGGTCTTGGGGTAGTTTAATGTGTATGTGATGGGAAACATATTTCTAATGATGCAAATAAAGAAAAGGCTACATAGAATGCACCTTATACACTTCAATGCTACAAGTGCAAGTAAATGCAGCATTAATCCAACCAATAGCCTAATCCAAGGGTGATCTATGATGATCAAAATCACTAAAATCTTAAGTCCCAAGATAATGTAACGGCACATGATATAACTATCGGTGATGTGGTGTATAATGATGAAGTTGAGAAATGTACCCTTACCATCCACTCTAAAGAAGAAAATGTTTTCTAAGATTATGGATCCACCCACTCATTTATTCCTTAATAATTTGATAATGGATTTGTAGTATTAACTCAACAATTTGATATTGAATTAGATGTGAAAACTCTTAATGTAAAAGTGGTTGCATCAAAATTTTATAATTATCCTCCAGTTGATGTTTGTGGGAATGTGCCTCCTATAAATCATGTGATCCTTCATTTAGTGTAATTTGATGTGATTCTTTCCATGGATTGGCTTTCTCTATATAGATATCGTATGATTTTCCAAGGAAGGGAAGTCACATTTCATATTTCAGATCAATCCATTGTCTACTATCAATGAAAGGATGATTATGACTTTCTAGTGGATATTTCTTCCATATTATTTGTCTTGATTCCTATAAATGGAGTTTATCTATCTCAAATGGTTGGGAAGAAACTCAAAATTAACAATACCCATTTTTTACTACAGTTTTATGATATCCTTCCAAAATAATTATGAAGTCATCTATTAAATCGTGAAGTTGTGTTTTCAATAGAACTCATACAAGGTGCTACGTCTATTTGAAATAAAACATATATAATGCCCCCAATTGAGTTGTATGAATTAAATTTTGGACTTCAAGATAATCTTGACAAGGGATTCATACAAAAAAGTTCAACACCTTGGGTTTCACCTTTTCTGTTTTTTAATAAAGATAGATCAATGGTGCTCTGCATTGATTATCGAGAACGTAATAGTATCACTATGATGAAGAAATATCATCTTCATCGTATTGATGACATATTTGAAAAAAATATTTAGATCTCAATACTTGTCCAAGATTAATCATCATTTAGGATATCATCAATTAAGGTCCAAGAAGCAGGATATACCAAAGAAGGCATTACATATAAGGTATAAACATTATATATTTTAAGTGATGCCTTCTGGTCATATGAATGCCCCCACTATCTTCACGGATCTAATGAATAGAGTCTTTAGAGAATATATTGATCATGTTTTTGTAATCTTTATAGATAATATTCTATTTTAGTTGAATTAAATGGAGGAACATGAAGATCATTTGAGAATTGTACTGAAGACACTAATGAAGGAGAAGCATTACAAAATATTTACCAAGTGTGAATTTTGGAAACATAAAGATTCATTTTTGGTTGACATAATCTCATGATATTGGATATATTTAGATCTGGAAAAAACTGAAGTTATTGAATGTTGTATTATACCCACAATGGTAACTAAGATCTGATGTTTTCTTGGTTTAGATAGATATTATCGACATTTTGTGAAAAAACAATCAACACTATATAATCAACATTCCAAGTTATCATTTAAGGGAGTTAAGTTCGTATAGATGGAGGAATGTGAAGATAATTTCAAAGAGATAAAAAGAAGGTTAGATAGTGCACCTATACAAACACTACCTTATAGTATAAAAAGGTTTGTCATTTACAATGATTCATACAAGAAGGGTTTTGGATGTATTCTCATGGAAAATGATATAGTGATATAATTTACCTCGTTACAATTGAAAATTAATGAGAAGAATTACCTAACTCATGCTTTGGAGTTAGCTATGGTAATATTTGTATTAAAGCAATGGAGGAATTATATTTATGGTTAAAGGTGTGATATTTATACTCATAATATAAGTTTAATGTATATTTTCATACAAAAGGAGTTGAATATGGACCAAATACTATGGTTGGAGTTGATTAAATATTACAACTACTCAACACAATACCACCCATGGAAAGTGAACAAGGTGGAATATGCTTTGAGTCGAAATGACCATGTTTTCATATCAATGATGAGGATCACAAAATATTCAATATTTATGGATTTGTGAAGGATAGATCTTGAAATTTTAATGGAATGGGATAAATATTATAATTATCAAATAAATTTTAAACCACATATACAACTGATGGTTAAGGAGGAATAGAAGGAAGATGTACGGTGACAAAAGAAGGTGAGAAATGCCTTGGAATTCAACCTTTATTATGATGGAATAATAAGGTTAAATAATCGTGTTTTCATTCCCCCCTAGAATTAAAGGAGCTGTTGGATGAGGCTCATAGTTCATCATTATATATTCATCATATAAGAACAATGATGCATATGTACTGGAATGATTATTTCTAGTGAAATGACATAATAATCGATTTAGATTAACATGTCTTTCAGTGCTTGGGTTGTTAGAAAGGTAAGCTTGATAAATTGAATTCTATGGGGATGTTACAACCATTACCTATACCGGTATGAAAATGGGAAAAACACTATATACATTATCATTAGACTTCCCAAGACATCTAAAGGATATATTTCTATATGTGTTATAGTTAATCTCCTTATGATTTTGGAACACTTAATTGCAATTAGATAGGATTTCTCTCTTGATCAGATTGCCATGATACATATAAAAGAAGTGGTATGATTTCATGGAGTGCCACTTTTCATTCTATCTTATGTGGATCAGAGGATTACCTTGATGTTTTGGCGATGTCTTAAGTAGGCTTAAATACAAAGTTATGTTTTATCACTTTTTATCATCCTCATACAGATGGTCATTCTGAGAGGAAAATTCAAACCCAAGAAGACATGTTGAGAGCTTTATCTATAGATTTTAAAGGTGTTTGGGGAAACACCTACCTTTAGTGGAGTATTATTATAACAACATCTTTCAATCCATTTTTAAAATATCTTCCTATGAATCCATTTATGGGAAAAAGTGCATATGAACAAATTTTTGGGATGAATTTTGTGGAATTAAAGCAATTAGGACATAATCATGTTGATGAAATGGTAGAAAATGTCATATATATTCAACAATACATTAGAGCAGCTGAGATTGGACAAAAACGTTTTGATTAAAAATAATGAAAGTGCCTAGATTTTGAAGTCGGTGAAATGGTGTTTCTTCAAATATATTCCTAGAAGACACTAATGATATTAGTAAATAAGGACAAGATAATCCCTAGGTATATCTGTCCTTTTTAAATTCTTGATCTTGTTGTAAATGTAGCTTCTCAATTGGTGCTACCACCAAATCTCTCTCAAGTTCATGATGTGTTCAATGTATCTCTCCTAATAAAGTACATAAATAATCATAAAAATGTACTAAACTCAGAATTAATACCCCTAGAGAAATATATTTCTTATGAAGAAAAACTTGTAGTTATTTTGGATTATAGTGAAAATGATCTATGAAGCCATAACACTCACCTGGTAAAAGTTTTATGGAGGAACCACCAATTTGAGGAAGCTACATGGGATCTTAAGGATGTGATGAGGTAGGTGTATAATCATCTGTGTATCCATGTGACAAATTTCATGGATGAAATTCTATTAAAGGGAGTACAATGTAACACTCGGATGTTTTTATAAAATATTTTCTATTAATACTTTTAATTCTTCAATAACTTGTACCGCATGAAATCGTGAGTTTAAATGAATTAGGTGATGTCCTAGGTAAAAAATGACCATTATAACCTATATATTAAGTTAGTGGTATTAAATATAATTAACATATGAAAATGTATGGTGAATTCTTTTTCTACTAATTATTTATGAATAATATCAACCAGTTAAATGTAACAAAAATAATTATATTTTTGAGTTAATAAATTAAGTGAATTACAACTAGTAAATGAAATTAATAAAATATATATATTTTATATATTAAATAAAAAAAATTACATTCATCCAATTGATATTTTAGTTATAAGTTATGAATAAACCCTATTTAAATGTACAAAAACCTATATTTTTCCAAAGGATTATTTTACAGCCTTTGAAAGGTAAACACATTTAAAAAAATATTGATGCATTAAAAAATTTTATACAACAACATAAACCACTTATTTTGAAGGGAGATATAAAAAATTTACTTTCATGAATTTTTGATATTTTCGTGATAATATTCATGTTTTGATGAATAGTAAACATATACTAAATTTTAATTAAAAATAACTTTTTCCATCGAAATAATTTATATGTTGAAATTATATTATCGAATGACTTCAAATTATAAATAGAATATATTTTTATCAATTGATATATTGTAGGTTATTGGTATTAATTTTACATTGAATTAGATATAAAAACATTTCAATGTTTTGCAATGTTTTTACTTTTAAGATCATTTTTCTCATTTCGATAATAAGATTAATTTTATATTAATTACTTCAGCATCATTTTTTGTAATTATGAATAATGGATTGCATATTTGGAATAGTTGTGTCCAAATTATGTAAATATATTTCATCTATTTTGGGAATTATGAATTGTAACTTTAGTAATTTTTATAAATATGGTAAAAGGGAAAATATGGTAATTAAGGGTTAAAATAAAATAATAAATGTACCCAAAAACTTGTCCTAAAATCATTTTATGAGTTTTTTTCAACCTAAATCATCCTTGGTTTGAAATTATATCCTTTATAAACCACTTGGATGAGATTAGTACATTTAATTTAATTTATTTAAAATAATGTAAAATATGTCTCCCAAAAACATTAATAACTATATAATTTTTAATATAAGTTTGTACAAGTGAAAATTTGAAATATAAATAATCATTTTGAATATAAAATTTTATTATTTATCAGGGTAATTTATTTGTAATTTTATAAAAATAAATAATTACATTAAATTCTTATACATTGATGATGTGGAAATTATTTAATTGATGACAAATCAATAAAATAATTTTTATGAAAATAATATTAACCATTAAAATAACCAAACAGTTGACCAAATCCTATTAGTCAAGTATATCGCAACCAGAATCATCTAAGGGTTTATTTATGGACCATTTGGATCCATATTAAAAATATTTTTTGAAACTTAAAATATTTTATTTAAAATTATGTTAAAGTTATCACATTCATGTTTAATAAATTATAACATTTTTAAATGTTAGATTTTCTTGAATATATATTCATTTATAATAATTATTATGAAGATTTTATAATTTATATTTTTTAGTGTATTTTATTTTATATTTTCATTCAGCAAATAATTATATTAAATAATTAAAAAATTGATATATTAAATATTTTATTAATGGAGGTAATAACTAAATGATATTAAAAATATTAAAATAATTATTATTTGGTATAATTAATATATCTATTTAATGTTATATAGGACATTAACCTCTTAGAAAAACAATAAAATATTTTATTCAACGTTAACTTGTTATCTTAATATTATTAAAAATCAATGAATTGAACAGTGTCAAAATTGACCCTATTGATTATTCATAAAAATAAATTTTTATTAAATAATTTAAATATTAAAAAAAATTAAAAAATATATATATAATAATTATTATATGGTCGAAAATTTTCTAAAGTATTTATTTATGCTCTAATTGACATCAAATTAGTAAATATTTCACCCTTTTAATATTGAAATATTTGTTACCCTAGTTAATCATTAAATAGAATAACTAACAATTAATTAAAATGATAAGGTTTATATTGATATTAAATCTTCTCTAAAATTTATTTTTTGGAGAGATTATAACCTTATATCATCTCATCTTTTGAATTAGGACATTTTTTGGTTTTTTTATGTGGTTTTATTTTATTATAAATTAATATTTTGGGTGATTCCATATGTTCCCTTCACCTCAATTATAAAAGGGAGCCTCCTACCTCACTTATTCACTTCATTTTGAACCATCAAGCTCTGTAATCCCCTTCCCATTTACCTTCTCAACATCCCTAGTCACATTCTATAGGTTTTGGTCCTCTCCAAAGATGGACTCAAGTGATTTAAGAAGAGATCAAGTATGTATATTATTACCTTCGAAGAACATGTATCTAGATCAATTGATTGGAACCAAAGAAAATATCACCCATGAAGAAATTCTCATTGAAAGGGAATTCAATTATGTGTTTCTGGAAGATTTTTTTGGTCTTCTTACTTGACGATAAAATGGCTTCCCAATCAAACATATAACAATAGAACTTCCCACTTCCAATAATCTGTATATAATTTTCATTATTTAACTATAAGAACTTAAAAACTATAGAAAAATATAGATAAAGGGTTTATATGCCTATGTTCTTCACCATGGTGTGAACTGGTCCTTTTCATCATGAAAATAGATAGGTCAATTCATCTTTTTATTAGTTATATGAGCTTATAAATACCACAAAAAAGAAAAAGTATCATATACCAGGGATTGATGACTTGTTTGATCCGTCGTGTTGGGCCCAATAATTATCTATGGTGTATCATCAATTGGGATATTACCAAGTAAAGGTGAAAATTGAGGATATAATCATGATTTTTTTACATACAAGTTATGAGAACTATGAGTTTATAGTGATTCTATTTGGACTCAATAAAGCTCCAACAATCTTTATTGACTTGATTAATAAAGTCTTTAAGGATTTCCTTGACAGATTTTTCGTAGTCTTGATAGATAGTTTTATTATATACTCCAAAATAATGTTATAACATTATAAGACTTTAAATACTATATAGAAATACTTTTGAAACAAAAATTTATACGAAATTTACATTGAATGTGAGTGCTGGTTAGAACAAGTATCTTTCTTAGGTTATTTTATCACTAATAAAGTGATACCTTTCAATCCTTTAAAGAAGAATAAAATTAAAGGACTGCCAAGTATAACATGTATGATATAAATATATAGTTATCATTTATTATATGTGAACTATTATCAAATTTTAGGAATTATTTCATGATTTCTAATCCCACTAACCAAGATAAATATTAAGTGTTTTCTGTTTTTCTTGACTAATCAAAGTGAATATTGATTTATAGAGATGAAAAGGTGGTTAATCACTCTACATATTCCCACATTACCCACAAGTGGGGAAGGATTTTTTAATTGTAGTGATGCTTCTAAAATGTTCAAGGTTGGTGTAATCATGAAATATGAAAAAGATAAAGTATATACATCCCAAATATTAAATATCCATGCGAATATCTTCCCAACATAAGGTCTAGAGTTGGATGCAGTGATCTTTACATAGATTATTTGGAGACATTATCTCTATGGGGAAACCTGTATTTGGATTATAATAACCATTGATATATATTCACACAAAAGTATCGTAATATTACCCAATGAAGGTAGTTATAGATGATCAAGGATTATGATTTTTTAATCCATTAAAATCAGAGGAAGGAAGAAAAGTGAAAGATTCTCTGAGAATAAAGTATCTTCTATCCCTATCAATGGTGAGTATTTTAATGGATCCAAGATTCGTTTTCATAAAGATTATGTACATGGGAATAATAATATTATCATCATCCTACATTTCTCAAATAACTTCTCAACTCTCTATTCATAAGAGGATGAATGAGGCTCAAAATGAGGAAATGTTTCTATAGAAGAATGTAGTGAATATTCCAAAGTTAAAATTTATTAAAGATGGATTTGTAAGGTTTGGAACCCTTATTTGGGTCCCATGAAAACAATAACTGAATAATGAAATTATGGATGATGTGAATATCTCCTCCTTCTATATTAATCCATGAAGAAGTAATATTTATAGAGATTTGAGGAAAAACATATATTGAGATAACCTAAATATGTAGGTTGCAGAGTTTGTATCTTGATGTTGGGTATACTAACAATCAAAGTCCTAATGAAAAAATTTAGAGGTTATGAGGAAACCATTACCCATACTGCTGTGGAATGGGAAAACATTTCCATGAATGTAATCATAGGACACCTTGGGACACCTAGTAGAAATATTTCCATCTGGGTACTAACCAATTTTTGTACCATGTCATTATATTTCATTAAAATCAATAAATATTTCTCCATTGACCATCTCTCCAAGATATATATAAGAGAAGTGGTAATATTGCATGGAGTTACACTACCTATTGTTTCTAATTCAGATCCATTTTTTACCCTCAAAGTTCAAGATAATCCTTCTACATGTGTTGATTATAGAGTTAAGCTTCCACACTACATATCACCCATAGATGGATGGTCAATCAAAATGAACTATTCAAAATCTAGAGGATATATTGATATCAAATTCAATTGATTTTCAAGGATGTAGGGAACAACAAGTTTGAGGAAACAACATGGGAACCTGATGAGTAAATAAAATTGAAGTACCCTAATCTTTTTAGTTTATGAAATGAAAAAAATTGGGGTGAAATTTTTGAAGGTGGGAAGAATGTAATGACCTGAAATTTTGTTAATTAAAATAACTTTTTGAATGAATAAATACACTATTCAGTAATTTTTTTTATAAAAACTACAAGAACGACATTGGACTGTTATTAGTTGTATCTTCTTTGATTTAAAAATAACATTAAGCATCATAACTCTAGATGGCATAGTTGTAGTAAAGTGATCATATTATTATTATATATTAGGGGTTCGCATAAAGTCCCATGTACACAAACAAAGGAAGAAATAGCCTATACCTATAGGATCATACACTATGAATCTCATTTTACTAAGATTCCTACGAACATAGCATCACCTGGATTTACCCTTCACCATACACAAGTTGAGATTAAAAAACTGAAGCTCATGTGAAAAGTTTTTTGGTAGAAGTTCAATATCTTTGAAATCAAAGCCCCAAAACATATTCTCTAAACCACACAATGAAAATATATCCAATTTACACATTACCCATATAGTGTTCTCTATTCTAATAAAGTGTTATGTATATATACCCTGATAGTATGAATTTTTATACGAAAATAGTATTTATATTTATCTATTTTCATTATTACATTACACTTACAATTATGTAATAGTTGATGATAATTAGAAATTGTTAAGAATAAACCAAGATTGTATTTTTGGAAAATATAGGACATTAATTAAAACACACTTTTGGAAAATTAAATAACATTTAATTATATATAATTATCATATAATATTCTAATTAATTAATATTTATTTATGTAAAAATGATAATATAATTTATTATAGTCCAATGTATTTTTTATTTTCATCAGAAAACATTTATCCTTAAAAACATGCTATTTTTTTAATTAAATGCATATTTTTAAAATTAATTGAAACCACTACACTTTTATATTAATAAATTTTGAATTTACCTAATTTTCTGAGAGAGTTTAATTTTATTATTAATATTAAATATGGTGTGTATTATATTATCATAATGACCCAAATTTGATGTAATATAATTCATAAAATTTTTCCACGAACAAATATTTATTTAACCATTATAAAATTTTATTTATGTTATTTTATTATTTTTAAAACCCTTAATGATTCCTCCCGAACCTATATTTTATTTTAATCTTTTAAAATCAATTCTTTGTTAACATGGATCACATATAAACCAACAATGATATTATTTTAATATGTTCAACTCATGGACTTATAAAATAATTGAAACCACATAACCTTCATAAGAACCATAGGTAAAAATCATAGGAAGGAATGATTTTTGTTTCTTTATCATATAGTGTCCAGAACATATGTTTTGAAATTAATAAAAAATGATCCACTATTTTCCTATATAAACCCTCCCAAACATCTCATTCCTCTTCCCTAAATACTATTGGAGAATGAATTTACTATATGATTCCCTTTTTATAGTTATCCCAAGTTTCCCCTAATCACTTAAGAACCTCATTCAAATCTTATATAAGGGCCCTCTCATGGTAAGGGGTCCTCTTCTTCTCCCCTTTATTCATGAAACTCCTTTAAATTGTGAATATTTATTTCGAATTCTTCATGTTGTAATATTATTTTATATATCCCTATTACTGGACTTATTATGTCTAAGTGATGATATACCCCCTTCACTATCATTAATCCTATCGATGAATCTTTAAGTGCTACTATTATGCTGCTGAAATCTCTCTACAATGTTTCATACCAAACAGTTATATAGTGAATACCCATCCCCATTTATACTCAAGGGTATTAACCTAGATTTACCTATCAATAATTGATTGGGGAATTAAATTTATTTATCTCAAACTATTTAATTATTTTATTGATAGTGATTGAATACATCATTATGTAGTAATATTTATGTGACATATTTATGCATTTCATGATATGAATGTAACGGGTGGGACCAGAATTATGTAACCCTAAAATTAATTGGGTTATGTTATAGTTTCATGATATTTTTTATGAGATTAGAGATTAAACCTAATCATTTTCTAGAATTTTTCTATGATGGGATTTTTTCTTGGTGTTATCCATGATTTATGATTATGTCATATTTTATTTTATTGTAATTTTCCTATGTTTCAGTGGTTTTATAATTTTAAATCAAGACTAATTGATAAATATTGTGATTCTAACCCCTTATATGACTCATTCAATTGACTATTTACTCCAATTTATTACTTTCATCTTGTAATGAATTGATTACTCTCACACTGGTATTTATAGAATACTCATTTCTTATATACGTACCCAGGTTATCCCATGCAGGTTTAGAAGATCCATGGAATTTAAGCAACTATTCGAGAGTTTTTAGATAGTTTTTGTACTAATTTTTAATGTTTTTATTTTATATACCTAATTACCCAAAGACACAATGACTTATAATCTTATAGGTGTATATTTTTTGTATGTTTATGTAATAAGTCATTAAATAATGTGAATTACAATTATGGTTTTTCATATGATTAGTGTCATTGGATTGGGATTGAATCATTAAGTTGTTTTCTAAATATCCCATGAAAATGATAACAACAACCCAAAATGTTTATACAATATCATTACATGTAGATAAACGTCATGATTAAATGATGTATGTGAGGGAATATAAGCTTTGGGTATTGAGCCCTGACCTTAGGAAGGCATCTTGTCTATTCTATTTATAATAAGATTCAAATTCATCGTATTTAAATTATTATTACATGATGAATTTTCATGTTTGAGAGTAATTTTTTTCATGCGGCTAAAATGATCAACACAAATATATACTCCCATATGAGTTATCCTTGGAACAAAAAACAGTATATAGAAGAGGATAAAACAAGTCGTAAAAGATGAAATATTGAATTTATATAGGCTGTACTGATTGTGGTTTCCTTGAATGGGGGTGGGGGTTATTATGCTAGTGAAAAGATCATTGAAACTCCAAAATATCACATGAGTTATGCTCGGTGTGAGAATAAAATAAATAATAAGTCATCAGACACACTATATATGGAGCTTTGGGCTTAGTAAGGCATCCTATTAATAATGTTTATGACCAGAATCAGAGTCATCAAAGTTCACATGGTATCACTATACTAAAAATGAGTGAAGTAATATGGCAGACCCAAGGGAGGGTAGTGACCTATAGGGGGTGATTCTCATGGAATATTAAGTGACATATACCAAGGTGAATGCCAAACCATTATCCGCATATTGAAAAAGGATAATGGTCCATGAGTGGTCAGTTTAATATGTTTGGAATGACATGGAGGCACATTGGAGGGCATGGAAAAAATTGAATTTCATGAGTGAATAAGCCTGGCCCATTGAGTTCACTCCCCATAGAAATTATTTTCTTGTATAGAGGACCATTTTTAGGGTCTAAACGACCCAAGGTTACAGATCCAAATATCCAATCTTGATAAGGATAGCTTGTTTGAGGGTGTCTGTCTGACTTATTTGAGGATCTCTAACTGAAATGATGGAAATGTTTGAGAATTCCTTCTTGACATGTTTGGAGATGTGTTTCCAACAAGGATAATATTTTTGATGATGTCTTCCTAATTTGTTTTAGGAATTTCATTTGATATAGGTAACATGTCTTATTGTAAACGTGTGATCTACCTAACAAGAATGAGGGATATCATAAGAACTAGGATGAAATGTATAGAGGTTCTTATGTGAACTAGGAGATATGTCCAACTATCTTATCATGATCTTACTGATGTTTTAGGGTGTCATCACATGAACTAGTAGACAATTTAGGATGCATTTTCATGATCTACCTGACAAATATGTGTTTCATCGCATGAACCAAAGAACATGTCCAGGTCTAATCACATGATCATTGAAAAAACCACATGAAATATATGACCCCTATGAATTAAAAAAGATACATATATGTTATAATTAATCTTCCATCATTTTCATCCACCATCCCATATACACCTTCATGTTTATCATGAATTACCCTATTGATACCTCATGTGGTCAAGTTGGTATATCGAAGGTCATTCAAATGGTTGGGATGAAAAACCAGATATCCTTTGCATGATAAACTAACTAATCATGTGAAGCATATAAAACTATTATCCAATCCCTTAGATCAATAACTAAGATTACTAAGTGAAAGACTCTTGTGATTTCATGGTCATTCAATCTATAAGGTCTGCCCCATATCTATGTGTTTTTTTATTTATGTGTCTTGAGGAGGGGTTATAGGAATCACCACTTTGAATATTCTCCAACTCATATAGAGAGTAAATTTCATATCACATTTTAATTTGGATGGGGAATCTTCCTTTTCATGTTGTGCAACCGCATATTATAATTTATGTATTTTATTTTTTGTGTGATAAGAAGAAACGGCGTGATCACTCTATCACCACAATATTTCTCAAATACATGTCTTGTCAAAGAGATTCTATATCAACAAATCAGCATATCAAATAGAATTTTTGAGTTCAGGATGTTATTCCAACGTACCTTCTTGATATTAGACTGACATGAACAGAGGCATTCATGAGATCGTTCAACCTTTCATATGGCCTTCATAAGATCCTAAATGAAATGTCAAATGGCATTTTCATGATCCATGATAACATATTTTACATCCATCATGAGAAAAACATATCATATCAAATTTCCTTTTTGTTATCAAGGAACTGACCTTGAAGACTATGTGATCCCTTCAAATTAAAAGAATCATTACATTCCATTTGCTGAGGATCCCATATTTATAAAATTTATCGCATGGATTCCTTGATTATTGTTATCATTTTGTCAATTTAAAAGTAACATGATCATGAATCTCAACTAATGGGATGTATATTAACATTGTGTCTTGTTTGTAGGACTTTGTTAGATTATGAGGGCTTCTCAAAAAGATTTTGCATCGTCGCTGTACCAATTGGACAAAGGATATAACATCTTCACATGAAAATAGTGCAACTCATCTTCGTATAAGTATCCAATATTTTTTTAGATTTTTTCACTTGAATTACATGAATATGTTCAGTATTTTTTCAATTGAAATGTCACATGTTCATAAGGTCTCTTCTAAGAGGCCTCTCATGACAATTAATGAACATATAAAAGGCTTCATGAGATCCTGTGGGATTGTTGGATGACTTTAGAATGATCATTTTATAGATCATGTGAAGCACATAACACTATGTCATGAAAAACTATGTAACTTCTATTTGTATAATGATCCCATAATTTTAATAATTTCTTTCTAAAAATATGGGATATTTTATAGTTTTATTCCATCATGGAATCAAATGATCATGTTGATGGACCAAAGGGTCTTGTATGGTAAGTCAAAAGTTTTTTAAGTGCCTTTATTGGTACCAATCTGGGATGAAAAATATATTTCACATGGTTCAATGAGCATGTAATATGGATTCTGTATGATTAGTTCATAGATCATGACATGTGTGTAACCCCTTAATTTGATGCTCCTATGTTAATTTGATTGTTAATCTTATTTAAGGTTGCATGTTTTCAATGCTCCATACTAGTAATCTCTTTGTAGGCTTGATTCTTACTTCATTCCTTTTATGGGTAAATAATACATATGATTTGGGTGTTTCTTCATCCCTGAATTTTATGATGAGAATTGTTCTAAATTGATATTTATACATCTGATAAATGGATGACATTATATTATTGAGTATCCCATTTAATGTTTCAAACTGACTTGAATAAAATCTTTCATATTATTGAAACAAAGGAGAATTAGTCTGAGGACTTGAATTAGAAACATGGGTACTTAGTGAAAATGTTTTCAACTTTTGATATACATGGGGCATCTTCTCTACTATTACCTGATCTTCCCCCTAATCAAAATTGTAAGGTTCCTGAGAAATTGAGGCACTAGAAGCAACATCTTATTGCATAGGTGAAACTGTAGAAGAAACATATGGTTTCACTTAATTGATGGGACTAGGAGGTATGTATTCAATAATGTATATTTTTATATTACTTACACGATGATCATGGTATTTCTATGACTCTAAAGAGGTATAAATATCATTTTAAGAGTCTAAGTACATATCTACCACTTCATTATAAGTCATGATCATCCAATCTATAACGCTCTAATTTTTCTATTGATTGGGTAAATTGAGCATCATATCATATCTTCCACATTCTTGATCACTCTATGGGATCCTTTTAACTTATCAATAATAGATCCATGAATATTTCCAACCATGTCATTCACTAACACATCTATCATAACACCATAATTTTTGACATATTTTCTTGGTTTCCTGAAACATTTCCAAAATATCCTTTATGAATTATTGTATGAGAATTGCAGTGAACATGTCACACTGATGAGACTAAATATGATAATATGATGAATTAAACAATGAATTTAGTTGTTAAAACTATGTCTTGAAAACTAGAACCACTAAGGGTTCTAAGGTGATTGTAAAATATAGTAGAAACCTCTTGATAAACACAAACAGTATTACAAAAACACGTCAAAAAGTGGGTAAGATATCCTTTGTTTTTATATTGAAGGAATTAATGTCATCAAATGAATCCTTATAAAAATCTTACTGAAGTATTTATTTATTTCTAATAATGTACCTTTATGATTCAACAAGAACTCTAATCCCATTCGATAAGGACCCATCAACTAAAATTAAATTATCTAGCATATTTAGAGTATAATTAATTTGTTTCACTCCCAAATATCTTTTCATGTTATAGTTTTTGGATTATGTTTATAAATCTTATATAAAACACTCATATATTACATAATGTAAACTTTTATTTAGTATCAAATTTTCCCACCAAAAGAAACTTTTAAAAAGAAACTTGTTTACTTTTCAAGAAAAATCATCATGACCATCACCATCACTTCTTCATTTTCCATACCCATCCTTAATCACTCATAAAATAATTTTAAAATGTGGCATGAGATTAAAAATCATAATAAGGTATATAAAAATAAATAATTATGTTATTCTATTTAAACTAATTAATTATTATAAAATTCATACCTTTATCTGATTGTTATCTGAACTTATAAAATAAATAATTTCACATGAAAAACATTCACTTTTTTAACAAAGGAAACATTAAAAACCAATGGCTGATATCAAACTTACATATGGAGCAATCCACATGGTTACACATGAAATAGACTTCATGGTTATACATGAAGTAACCATCATATATACACATGAAAATACAATCAAGGTTATACTTGGAATAACAATTGTAGTATATTAACAAAATCACTTTGAAGAAATTTATTTGATTAACTTTTTCTCGTATTTTGAATAACCATTATTGTATATTCCCATATTAATTTATGATAAACTTAATATTTTAACTTCATCCCTATACCCATTGAATTATTGAGCTATAATGAGATAATCCTCCCTTGTTTTATAATGGACCTCTCATCTACATAAAAAAAATGAAGAACCATAATAGAGTACGTAAATTATTTTATCCTAAAATTTTCTTTTCACCCATGAGAAGACATTTTCATATATTGATATATCCCTTTCCCTTTAAACCTATTTTCCAAAAATAAAATCCCAAACATATGGTGATAGGATTTTTCTTTGAATAAATCTTAAAATTTTATAAAGGAATCCAAATATCACTTAAAGGTTACAATGGTTGTAAAAATCATTGTAACTATATACATTAAAATAGAAAGTTCCTTTAATGTTTTATAAAAAAATAACAAAATTAGTAAAAGGATTAAATTTCAAATAAATTTAAAGAATATCAAAAGAGACATAAAATTTCCTTGTATTTTAATTTATTTCCATAAAATAGTTTTAAAAATATGAAAATTTAATAAAAATAAAATTGCAAGGGAAAAAATTAATGAGGATTTTTAAAAAGAAAGTCCCTTACATTTTGTCATAATCATCATGTAAAATCCTTATTATCATGAATAATAATAAAAATTTAATTATTTACTTTCTTTATAACCTTTTTTTGGTTTCTTATTCTTTTTATATCACTTTTACATTGTTATAACAATTAATTAATCATTAATTTTACATTCATTGTCTTGATGATATTTGGTTCATTTGTCCAAAATGAATTATGTATCTTTAATATGGTCATATATAATTATAAAATCATATTCAGAATAATAATCATGACATATTTGTCATTTGTATACATAAATTACACATTTAAAATAAATTATGAATGATGGTTATGAAAAATGAACTATATTGTAATCGCGAAAATGGAGAGGGATCCCATTGTTGTTGGGGAGTTCTTGGATATTTTTCCAAAGGAGGTTGTGACTCTACCTCATCGATGTGATGTTGATTTTGGGATAGAATTGTACCCTGATGCATCTATAATTTCGATGGATCCTTATCAGATGACACCTTCTGAGTTGTGGTAGCTAATGATTTAGATTGATGATCTAATAAAAATGGGATTTATCAAGACTAGTGTGTGACCCTGGGGTGCTCTGATCTTGTTTACAAAGAAGTTAAATGGTGGTATGAGGTTTTTTATAGACTATCATAGGTTTAATTAGTTAATGTTCAAGAAATAATACCATCTCCCTATGATAGAATAACTTCTTGACTATTTGAGGAGAGAAAGTTGGTTTTCTAATATTGATTCGTGGTTTGGGTATCACCAGTTGAGGGTGAGGAAGGTGACATCCCAAAGACTATTTCAGCTGTAGGTATGAGAACTGCGAGTTCTTGGTTTTTTCATTCAGTTTTATGAATGTACTAGCCATGTTCATGGGGATTTTGAAATATGACTTTTGTGTGTTCTTGGACCGTTTCATTATTGTATTCATTGACGAGATCCTGATCTACACAAAGCTAGAGGAGGATCATACTGAGCATTTAAGGACTATCCTAGAGGTCCTTTGGCACCACTAACTCTACCAAAAGCTATCTGATTGCAATTTTTGGACACTAAAGGTCCACTTCCTTGGATTTTTGGTGTCTCGAAAGGGTGTGGAAGTGGACCCATCAATGGTTGAAGAATTCATTTCATGGGAAGCACCAAAGAATATGGAATATGATGATAGTTTTCTTGATATGGAAGGCTATTACTATATATTCATACCTAATATCTCTTAAAAAATATCTCCATTGATGGCTATGAATCTAAATGGACAATATTTTGTGTGTAGTGAGAAGTTCGAGGTAGTGTTCGGTTATCTAAAGAGGAATTTGGTTACTACACTGGTGCTTAGGTTTCCAGTGAAAGGGGTTATGCTCAAGGTGTTTTTGTTGCTTCCCATCTAGTCTCGGGGTGTGTGTCGATGCATCAATGAGAAGTGATTGCCTATGGGTCGAGGAAGTTGGAACCCCATGAACATAACTATGCCACCCATGATCTAGAGATAGCAGCAGTTGTGTTCTCTTTGATGTTGTAGTGACATTAACTCATTAGGGAATTCTCTGTGGTATTCACTAATCATAAGAGAATGGGGTATGTCTTTTATCAATTATATATGAACTTGCAGTAGTGGATGTGGATCAATTTTCTCTAGGATTGTGATTTTTGAGATCACCTACACCTTATAAAAGGGGAAGGTTGGGGAAGATGCTTTGAGAAGGACGTCTCAAAAGGAAGTGGTATAGGAATCTAACTATGCTTGGAGAGACATGGAAGAGTTGGACTACTTTCACATAGATGCACGAATGGATAGTAGTAAAGTATATCTCTTTCAGATGATGGTATAAACATCTATGAGGTAGAATGTGGAGGAGTCTCAGTTGGGAGACACTGAGGCATAAGTATTGTTTGATCATGCTAACCAAGGTGATGCTCTGGATGGATGGTTGTAGGATGGTTAGAATCATATATTGTTCCATAGAAAGCTATTTTTTCCCATGGAAATGTGTGAGGATATTCTCTATGAGTTTCATAACTCACCCCTAGCGGTAGACCTAAGAATTTCTAAGATGTATTGTGGCTTAAGGGAATAGTTTTAGTGGCCCGTGATGAAGTGGGAAATGGAATAGTTTGTCGAAAAGTGCATGGTGTGACAGCAAGTGAAGTTAGAGCACCATGTTCCCAATAGTTTTTTTCAGCCCTTATATGTCCCTGACTAGAAGTTGGATGAAATTTCAATTAATTTCGACACAGTATTACTTAAGGATCAAGGAGGATGTGATAAAATCTGGGTAGTAGGGGATCAGTTGATGAAATCGAATCACTTATGAACAATCAATGAGTCGAGCGTAGTGGGTGCCTTAACACATAAGTACGTGGATAAGTTGGTGCGGCTACATGGAGTTCTTAGATCTATCATCTCATATCAGGATAAATGATTTACAATTAATTCTGGAGGGGTTGGAGCATTCCTTTGGCACTCAACTATGACTCAACACTACTTTCCACCCCCAGACGGATGGGAAGATATATAGGGTCATACATAGGTTGGAGGAAATGTTGAAATCATTTTTTTTGGACATTATTAGGTCTTTTATGTTATTTTTTACCTTGTTAGTGTTTTTATACAATACAAGATATCACTCTTATTTTAGAATGTCTTTGTTCAAGGATTTATATGGAAGATCGTTTAATTCTCCCCTGTGATGGATGGATGTTGGGGAGGAAGTTGTTCATGGTTAGAACATGGGGTAGAGTATGACAGAAAAGCAGCGTCTTGTCCATGATAGGATGAAGGCTACATAGGATCAGTAGAAGTCCAATGCCGATCACAAGAGATTGTCCTTGGATTTCAAAGTTTCGGACTATGTGTTCTCAAAGGTGTCTCCTCAGCATGGGTATTTGAGGTTCTACAGAGATAGTAAGGATTGTCCTAGGTTCATTGGACCCTTTGAGGTGTTGAGATAATTTGGAAAGGTGGCATACCAGTTGTCTTTCCCACCACAGTTGAGGAGGATCCATGACATAATTTATGTTTCCCAGCTTCTTCATTATTTTCATGATGACTCACATGTCATTAAATGGGGAGATTTGGATATCAGGGATGACACAAAATTTGTGGAGCATCCAGTGGAGATCAAGGACCATAAGGAGAAGTTGTTATGTGGATGGACTATTCCATGGGTTTGTGTGTTGTGGAGGCAGGGTGGACTAGAATAGAGTACTTGTGAAAGGGAGATACAAATGTCTGTCCAGTACCCAGAGTTTTTTTGAGTTTTTATTTGGTGGTTTTATTTGTGATGTATGTGGTTGACCCTAGTTTTTTATAAGATTGGTTTCATCCTTGTTCTATAGTGTGTGATGAAGTCTTAACATGTGAAATGGGGTAAACCTGATTCAAAATCGATATGAATTAATTGATATTCAATTAATCCCATGTGGGAGAGTTCGTGCCTCCCATAGTGGATAGTTTCTGGATATGGAGGATGAAATTCCACAATTCATGTATCCGAACATTATGTCATTGTATGGGGTATCTTGTGGATGTTTGGTTTAGAAGATGTTGGAGGAGGTGTCATTTGATGTAGAGGTTCCTCTCTATATTTCAAACAATATAGAGAGGTTTTTCCAATAGAGGTATATTGAGGAGTGTTCTTTCATAACCCTCTTTCCCCTGGGATTTGTTTTGAATTCTCTAGTGTGATACTAGTTTGAGAGTTATCTAATGTAAGGGCTCAGACCTCCCCAATCCTTTACTTTTCCAAAATCAAGTGTTTGGGGTTTTCTGGAAGGAATCAGTAGCTCGCTGTCGGTTACTCATGGCATCATCGAGTCGAGGAGTTGGTGGCTATCGATAGGTTGAGGCGTCGATGAGTCAGGTTGTTGGTAGGACAAAAATCAGTGAGTCGGGCATCGATGAGTAAAATTGTTGACTCACTATCTACGAGTCACATCGGTTGCTCATCATTAGTGGCTCATCCTTTGGTGACTCACCCATCAATGAGTCATTTCCATTTTTTCTAGTTTTTTGAGTTTTTCCTCTTTGACATTTTCTTTGATGATAAATTAGTTAAATTCCATATTTAATGAGTTTTTGGACTGTTTAAAATCGTATTTATCTTCTAAAAACTTGAATCTTCCATTGACTTCAAAACAACATGGTCTTGATCATGATCTATTTTTAATTGAATTTAAAACAATTTCCCCATATATTTAGTATTTGTCCTTTCTAATGTTTAATTATTCTCTTCCTTCAATCCCTTCAGTATCCTATTGGTGCACTGAGAACCATTATTCATCGAGTAGTTAGGACACTATGTTGTAGTAGTCTATTCAGTTTTCCCCTAGAGTCTTCCCTGCCACCCGTGCAACCCCACTATTTTTTCACACGGAGGAATTATTGATCATATTTTATTCCATATAGGGATTTACTTAATCTCTATTTTAATTTTGTTTCTCGTAGGGTGGTCGTGCTCCTATACCCTTTTGAATACAGTTGAACCTGGATTTAAGGAAGATAATAATTAGTAATAAATAATGGGTTTGGAGTATGATGATGATGATTGGTTTGTTTTATATATTATCGATGATCCATGTTCTGAATTATATGGGTTGTATTCCTTCTTAAAATCATGGTCATTGGTGGTCACTTTTTGCGCGCCTGTATGATTTGTGAATCACTAGTGTAAGAATTAGAATCTTGTTAATCATTTATAGTTGGTTAATTATATGGATGACCCATCATCAAATTTATATGATGGTCACTCATGTTTTATCATGTGGAATTAATGGACGAGGGACACTAAATCTGAATAAAAATTTCCTTGCTAGTGTGGTTGTGTGTTGTGTGTGGTTATGTTTGGCTTATATCTGTGTTGTTCATCTGGTACTATGGCTAAGAGTGTGGTTGTGAGTATGGGGTCTTAAGGGTGTTGTAATGGTATCTGGTGCTAAAAGTTTGTTTGATTGGGGATTGGATAAACTTGTTATGCAGTGGGAATCTATTCGGCAGTGGTTTGGCAGTGGGGCTGTGGGACTAGGTTGGGTCATGTTCATGTTGATTGGTTTGTTGTGTGTGGTGTCGTCTTGCAGTGGGTTTTCCGAGTGGGGTTGTGATGAGGTGTGTCGGGTGGTTTACTTGTTCATAGGTTTGATATGGTATCATGACCTTGAAGAATGATGGTACGGTTTTCCAGGAAAGGGGAGTGTGTGGTTGGACTGCAATCCGGTCAATTTCTATTTGTTTTGATGAATTTGGTTTTTTTGTATTGGGGAAATAAGGGATGGGTTAGGAGGGATTATTTTCATGAAGGATAGTGTAACCTTATGTGGGGATTTCTTATGGAGTTTTTGGAGACCATTATTTTATAAATGGGCATTATAATGGATTCTATCACATTGGACCTACTTTATTTGTTTTCCTTTGGTAGTGGTTTTTATGGTTTCTTTTCCATATAAAATTTTCATTGATTAGTAGTTCCTTATGTAGGTATGAAGTAAATAAATGAAAAAATTGGTAAGGAAGAATGTAAATTGGTTAAATGAATTGGTAGGGGGTATGTTTTGGGTTGTGTCTTGTAGTGAAGCAGCGACCATTTATCGACTTATAGAAGGGACCATCGATAGTGGTGGTACATTCATGTTGGATTGGCAGCAAGGAAGGTATGGGTGGGCTGGTTGTTGTTTTGAAACCCCATAGGTTTGGATGTGTGTTTGGTTCCTTTATGTGTGTGTGTGTGTGTGTGTGCGTGTTTGTTTGTGTGTGTCTGTGTGTAGTTCCGTGTGATTTATATATGCATCCCAATTGTGTTGAGAACAACACTCCAAACACACCCATTATTATGGGGGAGGGTATCTTTTCCCAATATCCTAGGGGGAGGATGGCTTGATGGTTATTGGATCTTATCTAATCCCTCATCTAGGAATTGTTATCCCTAGAGTTTTTAGGCTGGTTTTGGTGTGGTTGTGAGGCCCAGGTGTCTTCGGTCGAGGTGTGCTTACAAGGTGTCTTCAGGATGAGTTATGTGGTGATTCCCAGGTGTCAATGGGATGGGTTTGCGTTTTGTGTCCTAGGTATTTGTGGGTGATATGAGATATGGTTTGTATAATAGGTTTTTGTGGGTGAGATGGGATATGGTTTGTGGCTCGAGTGTGTATGGGTAGGTTGTGACAATGGAGCTTGTGGAAGATCTTCATAGCATTAGGACATTCTTCATTAGGGACAGCCAGTGAACCAGTTGGAAGTGGTACGAGGTACCCATATATCGACGTGCTTATTACTTTTCATTAATTCACATTACTTTCATTGTTTGGTGAGCATGTCATAGTATGTTTGGGGGGGAATAGTATACCTTGTTAGTTTCTTTTGAGTTTCTTCTTTTTCTCATAGGGGAATTAGTATAGATCTCCAACTTGTACATGGGTGATGTTGGTTTTCCCCTAATGCGTTTATGTGTATGATCACCCTATGTATATAAAACTGATTTTTGGTTTCTAAGGAGATTATGCAGACCATTTTGGATCATATTAGCTCAGACATTAGGTACAATTTCATTATCAGTACGTAGGTTTTTTTGTACTTACATTGAATTTTTCCTTTTATTTATCATAGTTTTACTTTAAACATAAATGTGTGATGGATTTTGGTTTCTTTTGATATATGTGACTTATAGATTCTTGAGGTTGATACATCTTATCTCTCAATGTTGGATTCTATAAAAAGGGTAATGCCTCCCATGGTTATGATATTTTTATACCCATGGTGTTGGTCGCCACCCCAGGGCCTATTGGAGGTGGGACTCGGGGGATCATTATCTCTCCTTCATCTTGAGGATGGAAGGTCTCAACATCTTTCTATCCCTTCCCTCATCTTGAATAATTTAGGTCATGACAGAATTGTATCACAGGTGATGGTTGAGAGATAGGATGGAGTTTGAAGTTATTCATAGTGAGGATTGCATGTTTTGGTAGGGAAATAGTGTTAGGTGATCTTAGAGTGTGACATAGGCTAGGGAAGACTAACTAGGACATAGGATTTTAGGGTCCCCCGTGATCTGATGCAAGGAGTCTGAGCTTACCAAACTACAAAGTAAGGTTGCACCATTTGCAGGGTGGAGACCATAGAGAAGGTACATGCATCATGATGACTTATGTTCTTGTTTTATAGGGATTTTTAAGGAAATTAAAATAAAAAATGAGTTAAAAAGAACCCTAAATTAGATCCATACTACTAGGTCTTAGGAATTTCATTTTTACTTTTTAGCTATAGAGCCCAGTCGTCGTCCACGAGTGGATCAGGTAGTGGAGGCTCAGTACGATTGTCAAGATGGTCAGTGTAGGTTCAATACAACAAAATAGGATGATGAGTGGTTGAAGTACATTCATTATTTCTAGCGTCAGACTCTAGAGAAGTATGAAGGAAGTGTTTCAGATATAGAGACAAAGAGTTGGCTTGAGGAGTTGGTGATCGACTTTGGATTGATCCAAGCTCCAATAGAGTACTGGGTTCTCCTGGATGTGAGCCAGATGAGGGGATAAACACATCAATGGTGGAAGATTTACCTCAGGAATGGGAAGGAGACTGATGTTTCATGGGAGGACTTTGAGAAGGATTTACATGTGGAATTCCATTCTTCTATGATGAAGGCTAACAAGAGGCAGTAGATACTCTCCCTCTGGTAGGAGATTATGTCATTGAGGGAATTGGGTATCATGTTCAAGTATCTCCATTTCCTTTTTCTAGATGTCATTTTGGATGAGGAGTCTCAGGAAAGATTCTTAGAGGAGTCCCTCTGCCATCCCCTCAGTATGTAGTTACTCTATTCACCCTAAAGATATAATTAGAGGATTATAAGAAGGATGAGGTAGTATAATTTATAAACTCATGAGAAGGTATTCCATGAGAGGAGAGACAACTGAGTTCTTCAAAGGGGAAGGTTGTGACCAGAAAGCCTTCAGCATTCGATCCTTTTATGTTTTATCCTTTGGGGAGCCAACCCCAACAGTTTCAGTTTCAACCTTCTGGTCCTCACCCTTTTCCCACCGTCTTGGGGCTGAGGTATTTTCCTTGTGGAGGCCATGGGAGCCTCCAGATTCAGTGCCCAGTTTAAGCTCAATATGGTGGAGGTGGGCAGGTCCTCTGAATGCCTTAGTAGTAGTTGTCAGCCAAGCCATTTTTGCAACAGTGCCAACAGGATACTGCTCCATTGAGGGGAGATGGAGGAGGTTGTGGTCGACCTAAGTGCATTCCATAGGAAATTTTACCCAGGAATGGTCGGGGAGGCATCCAATAGCATAGGGGTAGAAGAGATGGATGTGGTCTGTTTCATGCCACAGAAGAAATAGTTCTAGTTGGACCAGAGATCATTCTGGGTATAATCAGATTGTTCAATACCCTTGTTTGCTGCATGTTTGATTCAAGATATTCGCACTCCTTTTTTCACCCAGTTTAACCCATGATCTGGGAATATACAAAGAGAGACAATATGTACCCTTGTTGTTGATTACACCAGTCCGAGGTTAGACCAGCTTGTTTGATTTTTTTTGTGGATGTAGACTAATGTTGGTGTTGCATCAGTCTAGTGGGGGTATCTTCTTGTTACATATGAAACCATATGATTTCATTCTTGGCATCGACTAGTTGTTTCCATTCCAGGTTTTTATAAAAAATTTCCAGATAAGGGTTGTTTTTTTTGTCATGGGTGGTGGTCATGTAGAATTCATTTGCGAGTGGAGTCATCAGATGGGAAGTCGGCATACAGAACCTTTCCAATCCTTGTTGGCCAAGCTATCAGTGGAATAGAGGATGTAGAAATGGTGGGGGATCCCATAGTTGTTGGGGACTTCTTGGATATTTTTTGTGAGGAGGTTATGAATCTACCCCCTTGATGATATGTTGATATTAAAGGAAACTAAGTCACACTGAGAGGGGGTGAATCATAGTGTCAATTTTTTTTAAATTTTATTGGATCTTGCTCCGACATTGGTAGGAACTTAATTAAACCTGTATGATAGATATGTGCAGTAATTAAAACATTCACATGTTGAAGAACAACAGATCACTTTTACATGGTTCACCACTAAGGGATATGTCCAAGTATCTAACGTCGATAGGTTGTTGGTCGTACCTAATTCAAAAATTCTACGACAGCTTTGGATTACAATGTTCGGGTACAGTAAATATGTCCTAGGCACACCTCCTTTAAAAAAGTTCAGGGATAGGTCACTACTTCCCTCAGAACACTTATGTTGACTCACACTAGCATACTTCCCTAGATGCAATCACACTCAGCTTATGGACTTAAAGTTCCCTTCAATGGACAGGCATAGAAGTCCGTGCCTCCTATTCAGCATGAGAATTTTCTTGCATCGAGGTCGATAATTGATGCTCTTTCACATTCAATATTCTTATTTAGTGAAAAAATCATATGTATTAATACTTCTTCTCATCCTGAATAAAAAATCATTTTTTTTGTTCAAACACTGAAGATCAATTCACTTGGAACCATCTTAATCTGCTCTTCCAATTCCTTCTCGACATGTATTCTTCCCTTTCTTTTACTTCTTCTTATTCTTCACACATGTGCACCCACATTTGTGGATATTTATTTAAATGTATTCACATATTCAAGAAATAATACAAATTCTCTCCAACTACAAATTCTTCTTTCTTCACAAATGCACACACATGATGCTTTAAATTTAATCAAATGAAAAGTGCATGCATATACGAACTTTTTTTTGTCTTCTTCAAAAGTGCACACCCAAATCCTTATTTAGTTCATTCCATTTGTATGTGTCATGTATATGTTTATCAATGAACCTTATTCAAAAAACTGAATGGGGTTATTCGAATGTTCGGTATATTCTTGCACACTAGAGAGTCTCAAATCATGCTTATGACTTTCATGTGCATCATGTGTGTGCATCATGCATGTCATCTCCTCTTGTTATTTAAACACATAAATTTCCTCAGGTTAATTATGGTGTTTTGGTTTTCCCTTTTTTTCACACCAATGGTATGGAGTTATTCCTTGAATAGAGTGTACAAGCCTTCTTCATGGACCAGGAAGGTTTGCAGCTCCTCCTCAGGCATGCGATGTGTGGAAATCCTACACACAGAGAGTGAAGGCCTGATTTTTGTACCAAGTGGTACACAGTTCTCCACTCCTCTGAAATTGAGCTGGTTCCCGGGACCTTCTCTTCATTGAGCAAGATCGGTACACGGCACCATTTCCTCATGAATTAAGAATGGTTCACGAGAACTATATTCTCGAACCAAGAATGGTTTTCAGCTCTCCTATTTCAAATACCAAAGTGGTACGCAATTACTTCTTCACAAACCCAAGGGGTGCATAGAACTACTTCTCTTCATTGAACCTGATTGGTTCGTGGTTCAATCTTCTCAAAACTATAATGGTCTACACCTCTTGCTTTCCCCTCATGAACTAGAGGATCACATACACTATTTTAATCAAAATAGGAGCTCTCAAAATCATGGAATCAACAACTTCTTCTCAAATTAGTGGGTACCTTTTTATAAGTAGAGATCAGATCTTTAATGTGTCCAAAATCTGCACTATGCGGTCATCAAGATTCATCCTTGAATAACTGAGATCTTCAGTTCTTTAATATCTTTAAACCCATGTGGAGATATGCCGCATAACTTGGATGTTTCCTTTTTCAAAATCACGGCCTTAAGGTAGATCATTCATGTATTCATGATGGCATGTATCACATTTGAATCCCATCTAGAATCCATGTGGCCTTGGAAACTTAATTTTCCTTGTAAAATCACTTTTTCTTTATTTCATCTGCTTGCATGAAAATGTAATTGCATGATTGTGTTCGTAGAATCCAAATGATCACTATGGGATTCAACTGAGATCAATTGATGCCCGGAGTGGTGAGATCATCATTTGGCTCGAGCGCTAGTTCGTGGGTGCATGCAAGTGTACAAAGGTTGAATAAAAACATAGTGGAGGAGATCAGATGGTGTTGGTTAAATAATACGTGGTGCGGGGATAGCGAATGACTCAGATTATATATCTTCACATGGGATGTGATATGTGGTCGAGATCTCGTGCGGAATCAGATAGATGTATTAGATTAGTTTTTTCATTAAAATATTCATACCACATAGAAATAGAGACGTGGAACAGACGTATTTTATCAATCAATCCGCATAGCCTTTGAGCCAGATTACTCCTCTCCCACAACCGGTGCCACCCCACACTGGTTATCCTCAAGAAAGCTATTAGATCCCACTCAGCCTCATCAAGAATGCTCCTAGATACCAGTATGCATACCCTGGGTCTTATTCACAGCCCCCATGCACCTCATGGGGGCTGGCTGAGTTGGCTTCCCCATGGGCACGGTCGACCCCTGTGGTCCCGCTTGAGCCTCGAGTTGAGGTAGGATGGCTGGTTAGTGGGTTGGCCATATTTTTTAGGTAAGTCTTATAATCATTATTAGTATAAAACTATGTATGCATTGAAATTCATGGAAACTTTCTATCTCAAAACCCATGCATGGCCACATTGCAATTCCACGCCTCCCCACACCCTCTTCATATCATTTACATTTACTTCTTCTAAATAACACTTAGGATCAGTGAATCAATCATTGGAATTCCATTCTTCATTTCACATTAGAGTGTTCCTTTTTCAGTTTGATCATCATTGACATCCATTAACACCTGTTGATAAAAAATTCAATCTTTGTATACAATGTGGTCCCAATAATCTCCCCCTTTGAGTTTGTTGTCAATACTTCAACGTTCTATAAAATGAGTGTGTCAGTGTCAAGATGAGAGTCTTATATCTGCTCTCTCCATTTCACTTTTCATATTTCATTTCACATTCTCTCCCCCTTATTGACAAGAAATACAATTTTTATGGTAGAAAGAGTATCATTTCATACATACGCAATGTTCCATAAATCATTTCACTATATGTCTACTTGATATATTCTATGTGTAGAAAACAATCGGATTTTATCTAGACAACAAATCATTCCATTATCCCCTGATCATGATACCTCATGAGATGAGAACTCATGTACTTGTCTTCATGGGCCTTTCCAATTTTCTATTTTCATTGATTGATTTAGTTGCACCCCTATGAAAAATTATTTTTAGTTTGAGTAACTAGGGATGAGAGATTAAGAAATGGAATACCTTTTCTAATCAAATTATCTTCCGATAGTCTTCATATTAATTGAATTTTATACCAACTGATGTTTATACTAATGGAAATAATAACTCTAGAAGATTCTTTATGTGTCTCCCCCTCAAGGTAAAACTTCTAATATTCTCCCCCAAAGTGATTTCTTCACCTTTAATTCCCTATAAAATTAGTACAATACACAAAGTGTTGAGAGAATAAAGTGGATCCTCCTTTCTTCTTCAATATGAGAGGGAAGGTTGAGATGATTTTCTCATCCTAGATGATATGTCTGATCCACTACTCACACTTTCACATTTGATCTTCATTTATGAATTTGGTTGTGTGGATATTAATATTTATTCCATCTCTTTGTGTGTGAGTCTTCTGTCTTCAAGATCCTTCAATTTACTAGAATCTTATGATGCAACATTCATCTTCTTGAGGAATTTTTATTGAGCTGAAATAAATGCACTGTAATTCCTAATAGTGTGACTAGCCTCGTTGCAACTTACACACATGACATATCTATCATCATGTGGTATCTTCTTATTTCTTTTTTCACATTCCTTTTCCTATACATCTCCTTTCATTCTCATTCCTTCCAAATCATTAGGCTAGATAACCAATATGTCCCTGGGAACTATGGCTTAAAGTTTGGATTTTCCACATGGACTCTTCTGAGTGTCATATTTTTAAAGAATTATTTTCAATGTACTCTTAAATATCATGGATATAGAATCCAAGGACTTCTCACGTTTCCTTCTTGGAGTCTTCTTGGGATAATTTTCTTTTTCCACATTCTATTGATTTCATACCATGGTAGCTTCATCTTTCTTAGCTGGATTTTATGGTCTTCTTATTAGCTTTAGATATATGTTGAGATAAGCATGCTCCATTCTTATGACTACTCCAATTACATATAACACAGATGTTGTCTAGCATTCCAAATCTGTTTGTAGTATACAGATGTTTCTAGATCTGTTGATGTATATTAGTCTTTTATGTCTTTATCCTATTTCAAATAGGCCTTATATATGTTTTTTTAGTTAAATAATTGTACCAACAATATATTGCACAATACCCAAATCTATTATAGGGCCAACATTGACCCACAAATCTTGTATTCTTGATAACTTTTTCAGATGGTTGTTGGGCCTTTTTCATAATATTTTGTGCTCAAATTTGGGAACCATATTCTATATTCTTCATCATATCCATCCTCTCCATGGTGGTAGGTTTCTTATCCCCACCTTTCCACATCCATACATGTTATGAATTTTCCTTCCAACCTACACTTTTAGTTGAAACATATATTGAAACTATAGTACATGTTGGTATGGATGGTACCTACACTATCTAAGATACTTTAGATAGATTAATGAGTGAATACATGATATTATTATCACATGTTTGAGGAATTTTGGCTTTATAATCCCCTTGTGAGCATTGAGTACCAATATCAAATATTTCATTATTTTCTGAAGTCTCAACATTTTTCATCTCAATATTGGTCAACTGGGCTTCCAATTTAAAACATTCCACATTGAATATGATCTTTTGATCTTCAATCAAGATCATCTTCTCATCACAATAATTTTTCAATATTTCAAGCCAATATTCATGCATCTTAATTTTTCTTTGTACCAATGATTAAAGTTTTTTTTTTCTTATGGGAAATTTCTTCCAAATTTGAAACCTTGACTTTAGTGATTTTTTTCATCTCCTCTTTAAATACCTGGATATTTTCTTCTAGAGTCTTATAGACTCCCTCTTTCTCTTAAAAGACTTCAATCCATTAATAGAGATTACAAAATATGAAAAAATTATTTACCAAGCCTTCCTCCATATTATCAGCTTCTCTTCCTATTTGGGTGATCTCATCCTGCATACATTGAAATATTCTACAAATATCAACAACTATTTCTTCAAGAATATCATGAAGATAGGTTCTTAATTTCTCATGATCACCTAAAATGAGATAGAAGTGTCTTCCTTTAATCTGTTAGAAACCTAATCCAACTACTATTTACATCCTAAGCCTAATATTTCTTCTTTATTGGATGGTCATGGAGAACCAAACACTCTATCTTTTTTGGACATGATATATTGGTTTAACTTCTACTTCTATTTCTTCATTTAGTTCTTCATGGTCTTGCTGGTTATAGACTTATTCTAAAATATAACTAAACGTTCATCAAGACTTCTCTTCATTGTTGACTTATGAAAGATAACAAAAATCCTCTTCTAAATAAGGTTACAGAAGAGTATCCAACATACATAAACATTTCCCTCTTATACTAATTAAAGGATCCTAGGCCACCCTAAGGGGGTGAATCAAGGTGTCAAATTTTTTTTCTTTTTATTGGATCTTTTTCCCACGTTTATAAGAACCTAATTAAACCTATATGATGGGTATGTGTAGTAATTGAAACAATAAAATGCAGAAGAAATGCAAAACACATTTAATTAGTTCACCATTAAGGGCTACGTCCAAGGAGCATATGCCAACATGTTTTCAGTCGAATATAATTCCACTATTTTTCAATAGCACTGGATTACAAGGTTTGAGTATAGTCACTTTGTCCTAGGCACACTACCTTAAAAAAGTTCACACTTCTTACCTCGGAACACTTCTGTTGACTCCACCGGGCACACTACCCTAGATGAAATCACACTTAGTTTATGGACATGATGGTCCCTTAAATGGATAGACATGGATGTCTTTGTCTCTTGTTCAACATGAGACTTTGATTCCATCGAGGTCTAGAATTCATGCTCTTTAATGTTAAATATTCTTCTTTTGTGCAACATACAGATGTACTATGACTTTTTATTCTTCTCATCCAGAATCACAAACCTTTTTTGAATGTTCAAACACTGAAGATCAGTTCACTAGGCAGCATCTGAATTAGATATTCCTCTCCCATATTCACATGTATGCATGACATCAGGTGTGTTGTCTTTGTATGAAAACTTCCCTTTCTTTTACATCTTCTTATTCTTCACACACGTGCACCCACAATTGTGTCTCTTTCTTTAAATTTCTTCACATATGCAAGCACGCATTTAAATTCTCTCCACCTTTTCATTATTCTTTCTTCAAAAATTCACACACATGCTGCCTTAAATTTATTCAAATGAAAAGTGAATTCATATATTAACTTTTTGTTGTATTCTTCTCAAGTGTTCACCCAAAGAGTTATTTAGTTTATTCAATTATTATGTGTCATGTATATTTTTATCCTTTAATCTTCTTCAAAATCCCAATGGGGGTAGTCCACTATTTTATTTATTCTTTCACACTTGGGAGTCTCAAATAATGCATATAATCTATGTTTCCATCATGAATGTGCATCATGCATGTGCATCGTGTATGTGATCTCCACTTGTTATTAAACACACAAATTACCTCAGGTTTATAACAGCTTTTGTGTTTGCCATTTTTTCACACTGAGGGTTTGGGGTTCTTCCTTGTAATGAGTGTCCAAGCCTCATTCACAAACCAGGAAGGATCGCTGCTCCTCCTCATGCATGTGATGCATGGAACCCCTACACACGGAGAGTGTGTGCCTCCTTCACGTACCAAGTGGTTCTCAGTTATCAACTTCGCCAAAATAGAGCCGGTTCGCGAGACATTTTATTTGCAGAACCAAAATGGTACAAGGTACCGTTTCCTCATGAACCCATAATAGTTCATAGGAACTCTCTTCAATAACCAAAAATGGTTCATGGCTCTCTTGCTTCGCATACCAAAGCAGTATGAAGTTCTTTATTCATGAACTATAGGGGTATTTAAAACTCCTTCTCTTCTCAAAACCATAGTGGTTTGCATTTCACTCTTCATGAACCCAAAATGGTTCGCAAGTCTTGGTTTCCCCTCATGAACTGGAAGATCAGAGACACTCTATTTCTCAAAACAGGAGCTCTCAAAATCTTAAAAGTAGAAAATTCTTCTCAAATCGGTAGGTCTATTTTTATAGGTTGATATAAGATTTTTTCCACATCCAAAATCCACATGATTCTATCTTCAATACTCTTCCTTAAATTACAGATAACTTCAGTTCATTATTATCTACAAACCTATGTGGAGATATACTGCATATCATGGATGTTTCATTTTTCAAACTCGTGGCCTTATCACTGATTGTTCATGTATTAAAGATGGAATGTATCATGTTTTTAATCCCTACTCAAATCCACATGGACTTGGAAACTTTATTTTCCCCGACCAATCATTTTATCTCTGTTTCATTCGCATGAATGAAAATTTAATTACATGAATGTGTTAATAGCATCGAGATGATCATTGTGGGCTTGAACTAAGCTCAACTGATGCCCGAAGTGGTGAGATAATTGTTTGGATTGTGAATTGGTTTTCAGGTTTATGCGGGTGTCTAGAGGTTGGAGATAACCTCGGTGGAGGATATCTGATAACATTGGTTGAATCATTCACAATGTGGGTATAGTGAACCACTCAGATTATATCGTAGGACGTGGGATGTGATGTGCAACTGAGATCGTGTGCAATATCAGATGGATTTATTATATTATATTGTTCATTAAAATCATCTTCCTACATCTAAATAAAGACGCTAAAGTGCTTTATTTTGTCAATCAATCTATGTGGCCTTAGAGACAGATTAATCCAATACCCCCTCCACTGCCCCCTACATCACTTTTCCTCAGGAATGCTCTTAGAACCCTCTCTACCTTTACATTAACACTCCTAGAAACTAGTATGTATACCCTAGAACTTATTTACGGCCCCCATTTTCCTCCTATAGGCTGGCTGAACTGGCATCCACATAGGGGCGGTCGAACCCTGTGGTCCTACATGAGCCTCATGTTGAGGCTGGCTTGCTTGTTAGTGGGATGACCCTATTTTTTATTTTAGGATTATAAAAATACATAGCAAAAAACTACATATGCATTGAAATACATGGTCACTTTCTATCTCAAAACTCATGCATGGACACCTTTCAATTCTAAGCCTCCCCACACCCTCCTCTTCTCCTTATTTTTACATCTTACAAAAAAATTTGGATCAATGCATCAATCAACTGAATTACATTATCCATTTCACTTAGGAAAGTTCTTTTATTCATGTTGATCATTATTAACATCCATTGTCACTCATTGGAAACAAGTACAATCTTCATACGTAAAGTGGTCCAAACAATGATTATAATAGACTTTCAGCTTAGTGCTTCTCAAATTTTGATGGCACCTAATCAGATGGAACCTTTTAAGATTATGTAGAAAAGGATTCATATTGTCAATTTTATGAAGAAGGGGCTTTATCCAGAACATTGTGTCATTACGGGGTCGTTTGGTCTTGTTTACAAAGAAGGAAGATGGTGTTATGAGGCTGTGTATAGACTAATGGATGTTGAATTAGGTAATGGTCAAGAACTGTTACCCTCTCTCAATGATAGATAGTTTTTCTTGACCAGGTGAGGGGACAATATTGGTTTTCTAAGATCGATCATCGGTCTGGGAATCACCAGTTGATGGTAAAGAAGGGTGACATCCCAAATACTTCTTTTAGGTGCATGTATGGGAACTTCATGTTCATGGTTATGTCATTCAGTGTTACGAATGCACCATCCATGTTCATTGGGATTATGAAATCTGTATTTCATGGGTTCCTAGACCAGTTCATCATCATATTCATTTTTGGAATCTTGATCTACTCAAAGTCATGGGAGGAGGATACTGAGCATCTTAGGACCTTCCTAGAGGTCCTTCGGCCCCACAAACTCTACAAAAAGATTTCCGAGTGAATGTTTTGAACATGAGAGGCCCACTTCCTTCGACAAGTGGTGTCCCAGTAGAGAGTAGAAATGGACCCGTCTAAGTTCAATGAATTTTTATCATGGGTATAAAACACGAATGTGGAAGAGGTTCGTAGTTTTCATGGTCAGTAATGCTATTACCAAATATTCATACCTAATTTCACTTGAGTAGTAGATCTTTTGATAGATCTAACCCAAAATGTACATGTTTTTGTGTGGAATGATCAACTCTAGGATGTGTTCATATATCTGAGGGAAGTTGGTTAGTTCCCCAATTCTCAGGTTTCCAGAGGAAGGGATGATGTTCTAGTTATTTTGTGATGATTCTCGTCTGGGCTTTGGGTGCGTACTAATAAAGTAATGGGGAGTGATATTTTATAGTTCGAGGTAGTTGCTTCCCCATGAACATAAATATGTCACCCATAATATAGAGATATATGCATTCATGTTCTCATTGAATCTGTGGTTCCATTTCCTCATTGAGGAGTGCTTTTTGGTCTTCATGGATCATAAGAGATCAAGGTACACCTTTTCCCAGTGAGATTTGGACTTGCACCAGTAGAGGTGGATGGAGTTTCTATTTTATTATGGTAATGATATCTTCTACACATCAAGAATGGGGAATTTTGTGTTCAATTCTTTATGTAATAAGTCGCATAAGAAATTCATTCAGGAATTTATGGATGCTTGGAGTGAAATGGACGAGTTCGATACCTTTCACTTAGAAGCATGAATGGATAATGGTAGAGGATATAAAATTAATATGAGGATATAGTAATATCGTATGTGACAGGTGGAGGAGTCTTACTGGGGATAATCGGAGACAGAGGGGATGCGTGATCGTACTGACCAGGGTGATGCTTCAGAGAGATGGTCGGAGGATGGTCAGAATCAGATGTTGTTCCTTGGGAAGGTTTTTTATTCTCATGGAGATGCACGAGGTAGTTCTCTATGAGTTTTATAACTCATACCCAGTGATTCAACAAGGAGTTTAAAATATGTACCATGTCTTGAGGGAATATTTCAGGTGTCCCAGGATGAAGAAAGTAGTGGCAGAGTATTTTTAAAAGTGCTTCGTGTGCCAGCAAATGAAGGTTGAACACTATGTTCCTGATGGTTTTTTTTGCAGCCTTTATAAGTCACCGAGTGGAAGTGGGATGACATCTCAATGGAAATCATCATAATATTACCCAACTAATTGGGATTATGAGATGTAATTTTGATTGTAGTGGATCAGTTGGAAACATCGGCTAAATTCTTATAGATTAAGGAGTCGAGCACAGTGGATGCCATATCACAGGAGAGTGTGGATGAGGTGGTGAGGTGGCATAGAGTTTCAAGATCCATCATCTCAGATTGGGATGCACATATTAAATTATTCTTTTGGTGGTGACTATGACATTCCATTTTCACTCAGTTATGCCTCAACACTGCTTTCTACAGGCAGATAGATGGGCAGACCCAGAGGACCATCCAGACATTGGATGACATGTTGTTGGTGTGTGTTCAAGACTTTAGTGGGTCTTTGGTGTGACATTTGTCCTTGGTATATTATTATTATTATAATATCTATCACACTTCCATTGGCATGGATCTGTTTGAGGCTTTACACGGAAGGTCGCGTTGTTCACCCATTTACTAGATAGAAGTTGGGGAGGTAGTTTTTCTTGGTTAGGATGTGGAGTAGAGTATGACAGAGAAGATGTAGCCTATTTATGAGGGGATAAAAGATGGTCAAGATCGGCATAAGTCATATGCTTATCACAGTAGAATGCGCTTGGATTTCGAGGTTCAGTGCCATGTGTTCTTGAAGGTTTCCCCTCGATGTGGGTAGTAGTGGTTCGACAGAGGGGGTATGATTTTTCCCTGGTTCATCAGACCCTTTGAGGTGTTGAGTGAAGTTGGAAAGGTTGAATAACAGTTGTAATTGAAACCACATTTTAGAAGGATCCAAAATGTCTTTCATGTTTACTATCTTCATAGTTATCTTCATGATTACACCCATTTTATTAAGTGGAGAAAATTAGATATTGGGGACAACATAATGTTTGTGGAGCTGCCAATGGAGCTACAGGACCATCAAGAGAAGGTTTTGTGTGGAAGGATCATTCAATTGGTTCATGTGTATGGGAGTAATTGTGGCCTAAATGATAGTACTTGGGAATGGTATATGAAAATGTGTGCCCAGTACCATGATTTTTCTTGAGCTTTTCTTTTGTGTTTTGATTTTTGATGTAAGTGCTTGAACCTTGTTTGTTATAAGAAGGGTTTACTCCTTGTTTTGTGGTGTGTGACGAAGTCCTAAAATGTGAAAAAGGGAGAGACCATATTCTTAATTGAGAAACATTAATTAATATTCCATTAAACTTGTTTGGGTGAGTCAGTGCAGCCTAGAGAAGATAGTATCTTGACATGGAGGAAGAAATCACTAATTCATGTGACTGGAAAGTCGGTGATTGTGTGGTGTATCTTTTGGATGTTCGGTTTAGATGATGTGGGAGGAGGTCTCCTTGGATTTTGAGGTTTCACTCCATGTTTTGAATAACTCTTGGTGATTTATCCTTGAAAGGTATCTTGTTGGATGGTTGTTCGTACCCCTCATTTTTATAGGTATGGTTTTTAATTATCTTGCTAAAGAATAGTTTGAGAGGTATTTTATGTAATGGCTCAGACCTCCCCAGTCCATTACATTTTCATAATAAGGTTTTTATGGTGTTCTAGGTGTCATTCGTAGATCAACATCATTGAATCGGGGTGTTGATAGGTTGCGGAATCAGTAGGTTGGGAATTAGTAGGTCAAGGTGTCGGTAGGTCGGGCATTGGTAGGTCGAGCAGTTAGTGAGTCTGGGCATCAGTAGGTTGGTCGTTGGTAGGTTGAGGCTTCAGTGAGTTGGGGCGTCAGTAGGTCAGGCATTGGTGAGTCAGTCATCTTTGAGTCACGTTGGTGACTCGTTGTCGGTGAGTCACGTCAGTGTCTTAGAATCGTTGTCTCATCCGTTAGTGACTCACCCATCAGGGAGTCATTTCCCATTTTCCTAGTTTTTGTAGTTTCACCCGTTTGACATTTCATTTTATGATACATGAGTTAAATGATTTATTGAATGTGTTTTTTGATGGTTTAAAATGGTATTTATCTTACAAAATCCTGAAAGTTCTTTTGAATCCCAAACTATGTTTTCTTTATCATGTTCCATATTAAATGTCCTTTAAAATAGTTCCCCACCATAGATTTAGGATTTGGCCATTCTAAAGCTAAAATTATCTCTTCCTTCGAACCCTTTAGTTTTCTCTTGGGGTGTTGAGAACCATTCTGCTCCAAGGAGTCATGCACCGGTGTTGTAGCAGTTTGTTCTGTTTTTTCCCAAGAGTATTCTCTGATACTCGTATGACACCCATATTTTGGAATAAGGAGGAATTGTTGATTTTTTTTGGTTCTAGGTAGGGATTTACTTCATCTCTCAATTATTTTAATATCATGTGGGGTGGGTGTACTCATGTTCCCTTGTTAATATGGTTGGATCCAGATTTAAGGGAGATAATAATAATTGATAAATAAGTGTTTGGGAGTACGATGATGATGAGCGGTTTATTTTATATGTTATCCTTGATCCATTTTGTGAATTATAAGGGTTTTATTCCATTTGAAAATCATGGTTGTCGGTGGTCTATGATTGAGTAATTGTATGCTTTTTGGATCACTATAATAAGAATTGGAATGTGGTTAATCATGTATATTTTGTTAATTATATGGATGTCGCAGCATCAAACTTATTCTATGATCACCCATGTTTAATGTAGTGAGATTAAAGAATAGGTGTTGCTAAATCTGAATAAACATTTCCTTGTTGGTGTAGTAGAGTGCTGTGTGTGGTTATGTTTGGCTTGTATCTATGATGTTTGTATGGGTTTGTTGCTGAGATTGTGGTTGCATGTATGGGGTGGTATGGGTGGTGTAATGGTATCTTGGTCTGAGATGTTGTTTGATTGTGCAATAGATAAACTTTTTATGAAGTGGGACTGTATCTGGGCGGTGGTTGGGAAGTGGGGCAGTAGGGATATGTTGTTTAATATTCATGTTGATGGGTGTTCTAGGTCCTCTTTTGTTCTATATAGGGGATACCGAGTGTGATTATGATAAGTTGTGTTGGTGGGGGGGTGACTTATTGATGATATGGAAAGGTCAAAAATACATTGAAGAATGATGGTAGGGGTGTACATGAAAGGGGAGTGTGTAGTGGGACTGCAAGCTGTTTGATTTCTATTTATTTTTTTGATTGTGATGTTTATAATGCAGTGGGTATGCTGGGGAGAGTTTAAGAGGGAGGATTTTGAATATGGATTGTTTTACCTTATGTGGGGATTTTACCTTGAGTTTCTAGAGACCATTATTTTATGGATAGTCATTATACTGGATTCTTTTACCTTGGCCCTTATTTCTTTGTTTGGCATTGGAAGTGGTTGGTATGGTTGTTTCCCCTTATAACATTTTCAATTTTTGGTAGTTTCCCAGGAAGAGATGGAATAAATAAATGAATAAATTGATGATGTAGAATGAAATTTGGTTAAAGGAATTGGCTGGGGGTATGTTTTGAGTTGGGTATTTTAGTGAAGAAGATTTCATTTATCGACATATGGAATTGATTTTCATTCATGGTGGTATGTGCATGTAGGGTTTTTAGTAAGGGTACTTTTGCTGTGGACAGGTTGTTGTTTTGAAAACCCAAATACTGGGATGAGTATTTTGTACCTATATATATACATGTAGTTCCTTTTGATTTCCCATATGCACCCCACCCGTGTTGAGAACTACGTGTCAAATGCACCCATTGTTGTGGGGGAGGGTGTCCTTTACCGACATCCTAGTGGGAGAATGGATGGTTGGTTATCAGATCTTCTCTACTCCCTCTTCAATGCATTGGTATCTCTAGACTCTTCGGGCATGTTTTTGTGTGGTTTTGAGGCCTATGTGTTGGTGGGTGAGGTGTGATTTCTAGGTGTTTTTGGGGTGAGTTGTGTGGTGATTCCATGGAGTCTTCGGTATGGGGTTGGGGTTTGTGTAATAGGTGTTTGTAGTATATATGTGATGTGCTTTGTGGCCCATGTGTTTGTGGGTGATATGTGATGTGTTATGTGGCCCAAGTGTGACTTGGAAGGTTGTGACATTGGGGGTTATGGAAGATCATGGTAGCATTGCGGTATTCTCTGTTAGGGATAATAATTTAACCTATGGGAATTGTTTTGGAGTACCAAAATAGCAATGTGCTTATTATCTTACTTTACGTTACCCAACTTACATTATTTTAGAGCGTGCCTTGGTGAGTATTAGGTGGATAGTGTACCTTATTAAGTGGTTTTTAGATTCTAATGTTTTCATATAGGGAAATTAGTTTGTTTCTCCCACTTTTATAGGGGTGACTATGGTTTTTCCCTATTTAGTATACTTTTGTGCTCACCCTACATATATAAAAAATTTCAGGTTTTCAGGGAGAATAGGCAGAATGTGTTGGACCTCACTATCTCGGCCGTTGGGGGCGGCAGTTGTTTCATTACTTAGTTTTATTTTTTTGGTACTTACTATGGAGTGTTCCCTGTATTTATATAATTTTTACATTAAACATGCATGTGGGATGGATTTTGGATTCTTTTTATATATGTGACTTGTATTTTATTTAGGTTTATACATCTTATCTCCCGATCCTGGTTACTATAAAAAAGTGTAATTCCTCCCATGTTTTGTGAGATTTCTATACCCTTAGGGTTGGTTGCCACCCCATAGCCTATTGAAGGTGGTTCCCGAGGGTTGTTATCTCTCCTCCAACATGAGTAAGGAAGGTCTCGGCATCTTGCTATCCCTTTTTACTTCTTGGAGAAGGTAGATCATGACATTGTGTGAGCACTTAAGGTAATTATTTCCTCACTAAACATTAAAAAAATATACTAGGATAAATATAAATCATTAATTTTGCAAATTAAAATTTATATCCCAACATATCATCTGGTTGTCCCCATCTTAAAAAGATTATAATTATTAAAAACAAGTGTGTGTTATATTTTTTATATTTCTTTACATAAAACATTATAAAGTTTATAATCACATGTGAATAAGAAAATGCCATATATTCACCCTTTTGGATGGTTATGGATGATATATTTTCCTCCAATAGTATTCATTCATGTGTTAGGGTCATTCTTTAGTACTTATAATTTTATATTTAACCTTAATTAACAGATTGACCATTTATGATACTAACAAATATTACTAAGGTTATTATTCATATCGACCAATAAAAGGGAACTACTTACCAAATTTGGACCTTATGATACTAAATATGGAATCCATTTTTAAATGTCTAGAACAAAAAATTCAATGAATATAATTTAAAACTAAACTGGAAAATTCCATGAAAAATAGTTTTTTCAGAAGAATTGTCTTTTTAAGTATAAAATGTTTTTATACAAAATTATGGAATAAAAATCATTTAAAACCCATATTTGTATTTTTTTGAATCAAAAAATTGACTATAGTTTAAAAATAATATAAAATAGAATTTTACAATATAAATATTTTAATATAAAATATAACGTTAAATAAAATTCTGTATTTTTTCACTATTCATTGAGTAATTAAACTTCTTAGAAAATTATAAAAAAGTCATGTTTAGATAATTTTAACATGATAAATTTAAAAATGATTTTTATTTTTCAAATGAAAATTTTATTGTTTGGAAATATTGATTTGAAATAAAATAATATAACACATAAAATGCCAATATGTATAGAAATACCACTTTTTCCTTTTGACCAAAATATTATATAATATTTTAAAAATAACTAATGAATATATGAAAAAAAAATATCCACATTACCTAAGTTGTTACATTCTTCCCCCATTTTAGAAATTTTATCCTCATAATCTCATTTATTTTTAAATAAGCAGGGATATCTTTTACCTTTTTACCAAAATGCATTAGATTTTTCCATGGAAATACATTAAGAAAACATAGTTACCTACTTCGAAGGAATGATATCTTATCTAGTTATCCGCATAATATTTATATCTTTTCTAATACATCCTCATATGTTACTGAATCATCCTTACATTCTTAGCCATTTCCACTACCAACTATGGTACAATCAACATCCTTTTTCTTACTTCATCTAAAAAAATGGATTTTGACACCACTTTCCTTATAATGAATCAAAAGGAGACATATGTATGCTATAATGAAAACTTTTAATAAACTAAAACTAAACTAATGAAATATTTTGATCAAAACATACCTTGTATTCCATTGAACAAGGGTGTAGCATGTCTTCCAAGGTCTGAATTGTTCACTCAAACTATCCATCAGACTAAGGATAAAACGATGTACTAAAATTTAATTCATTTCTCAGTGACTTATAAAGTCATTTACAAAAACTAGTAGTGAAAATGGGATAAAAATTAGTTATAACAGTGACAATAACTCCATGTAACATGAATACCACCTTACGATATTGCCGAGAAATCTTAACTAAATACATAATATCTTAAATAGAAATAAACTACATAGGTTTAGTTAATTGATCAATAATAACTCAAATAATATTATTGCATAAAGATATATTTTTTAATCCCACTACAAAATCCATGGATACAATTCCCCATTTCCACATTGGGCCAGGAAAAGGCTGAAGCATCCCCTTTACCAATATCTATTATCCCTTAACCTACTAACAAGTCAAACATTTCATAGTAATATTAGTAATATCTCTTTTCATTCCATCCCACCAATAATAATCTAAATTTATCTGTATATCTTATTAATTCCATAAATAATGAATGATTGGGAACTATGAGAATTAGTAAATAATTATTTCTTATTCTATAAATCTCAAGGAAGGCATAATCTCTTCACAAATTTGAAAAGACAATATTTATCAACATTAAATTTAGGAAACATGACCTTATTAAAAAATTATACCTATTTTTATAACTCGCTATCTTCCTTATGAGATTGATAAATTATATTTAAAAAAATTACTATAATAAAACCTAAAACAAACTATAGGATGTTCATATATCCAGAACTTCTATATCATAATTCATCAAATCAATTACTAAGTGGTCATCATCCAACTATAACAAGTTTAATATAGAATTACTTTTCTTACTCCAAGAATAATATAATTTGTTTTATTTTTTTAAGATGAAAATTAATATTTTGGTAATAATCCTTTATCAATTCCATCCATCTCCCATGTCTCATGTTCAACTCTTTCTAACTGAATATATACATCAAAATTTTATGATTAGTATATATTAGAAATTGTTCTGAATATAAATGATGCCCCTAAAAGTTTAGATAAAACCCTACAACAACCAGTTTAAGGCCATTTGTATGATAATTATTCTCATTTGGTTTTAATTAAATTAAATAATAATAAATTAATTGGTATTTATGCATCAGGACACAACCAAGATACTTAAAATAAGGATCTCTGTAGATGAAAAATTCACAATTTTAGAGGTAATAGAATGAAATTAGAGTATTCAGTAATCATATTTTTTTTGGAAACTAGTCATCACATTATTTTTTCTAGGATAATTTAACTCCTTTTCAAGTTGACTTTGTCATTGGGACATATAATCATGAAAATTTATCAATAAATTCGTTGTAATATCATAAAAACCAAAATATCAATGAGCCTTGGTAAAATTTGTAAGGATTATCCATTAATCATCCAGTTTAGATTTGTAAGTACAAACTTTTATTCCATATTTATATATGATGTTTCCAAATAATGAAATATGTTGCTAACAAAAATCACATTTTCAAAATTTTCTCTATATCTTCCTTTCTTTCAATGATTTTAGAATAATATGATGATTTTTTCAGGACCGTTATAACATTTTTATGAAATCATGATATCATCAATAATGAAAACCAAAAACTTATCCAAATATTCCTGGAAGGATTTATTTATAAGATCCATAAATATAATTTGGGAATTTTCTGACCCATAAGGAATAAATACAAACATATAATTAATGTATCTAGTATGAAACATTATTTTTAACATTTCATCCTCTTTAAACATAATCTCATAGTACATATACATTTGTTAAACCTTCAAAAAACATTGATCTCTTGAGATATGAACAAAAAAATCATCGATATAAGGAAACATATAGATATTCTCTATATTAATGTTATTGAAAACACTATTATCAATGACAATATTCATGGATCCATATTACTTATTGAAAAACCAAATAATGGAATCCTATGGTGATGTGATAGGATGAATAAAACTTTTATCAAGAAACTAATGAATGTTCATTTTCAATTTGAATTTTTTTACTTGATTCATTCGATCAGGGGGTGTTGAAATTTTCTTATCATTGTGAAATAAGTCGGTTGTAAATTTAACTGTCTACTCTGGTATGAACTCTGGTATGAACTCCGGTAACTGATCCATAAAAACATCCAAATAATCTTTTACTATCGGCATATCATTATTTTGTAAAGTTCCCTTATTATCAACAATATGTACAAGATAACATTCGGATTCATCTTTTAGTAGTTTCTAAAATTTTTGATATTCTATAAAAGGTATGGGCTCACTCTTATATACAAACTATAACTCTATCTAAAGAAAATTATCTATACAATCTATCATATAAAGGTAAAAAGAGAGCCAATATATACCCAGAATAACCTTAAACTATTCAAGTGGTAATAAAATAATTATTTCGATTACAATATTTCAAAAAATAATGATATAATGATTCATATAATTTTTCATTTATTTAATACTTCCCCTAGGTGTTTTTACTATATTTTATGGATTCATTTCATGATTTTAAACTGGTAACATACAAAATTTTTCTCAGAAATGGATGAATCTATGGACACAAAATTACAAAATTTATTAGCATAATGTAAGTAAAAAAGAAATTTACTTGATGCCACATTATTTTACATCATGAGAACTGCTAAAGTAGTTTCAAATGATTTTCGACACATTTCTTTTTATAGTATGGTTGCTTCCCATCATTTGGGTTCTTATTCAGACTTTCATGTGAATAATGACCCATCTCATTACATTTAAAACACATTACTTCCTATCTATAATAATTTTCCTTTCCCATATTAAGATCATTTTAATTGAAATAACAAGACATATTCCAAAAATTACCACATCATAAGCACTTCGTAGACCTCACAAGGCATTACATAGTTTTCCTTACACTATAAATCTCACAAAATGAAGAATTAATTTTATTTCCATCATATTTATTTAATCCATTCATCGCCTTTTCGTTACACATGGAGCTCTTTTTCTATTTGATGTTGATGTACACGTGAAAACTGACATGCTTTGTTTATACCTTTTCATCACATCCCAGAAGTATCTCATAAATTTTGACTTCATGGGAATCTAAATCTCTTCAATATCTAGGCTTCAATCTTGATAAATATTGATTAATTTTTCATGAGAACCTAGATAAAATGTGGTGTACACCCATCCAATTGGGTGAAAATATCTGTGTACATGGCCACTAAATCTTCCTCCTTTTATTTCAATTCTATTAATTTTTTTTACCCTATGTCAAACCACCTTAGGAAAATATTTCCCAAGGTAAATATTCTAAAATTCATCCCATTACATGGAATCAATATACTCCATTCCCCTGATATTCATGATAATTGATCACCACTAGTCAGCTTAACCTTCCAAATGGTAAATATGAAATCTTGTCTATTTAATATACAAACATCCCATGAACTAAAATATCATTTATAGTGATTTAATCCATCCTTAAACTATAAATTCATAAGATGATCTATAAAGTTATAGAGGATTTTTCTCATAATATGATCTCCTATCATTATATTCCTTAGTGGTGGATTAGGATGATCACTTTCATGTATACCACCACCATTTATAAGTTGTTTTAACTAATCCATAACTATAACAAACTACTCAGTTCCAATTCCAACTATTCAAGGTTACAGATTCAAAAGGATATTATCCCCCCAGTGCCTTCCTACTTCAACATACCTATTCCCTCTACAGAAAACCATTCTAAAAAACATAGTTTAGGCAAAAAAACATGATATTATCAAATTTATATCATTTCTACCTAACATTAATGTAAAATATTTTAACATTATTCTTTTAACAATATCCTAAATGATAATGTTATCTAAATATTTATCTGATACAATCTATAATGAACCATATATAAACATTACATCATCTAGTGTCTTTAAAATATAATTCATTTTTTCACTCCCAAATATCTTTTAGGTTTATATTTTTATAGATCTAGGCCACAAATATTACATAATAAACCCATATATTTCAAAGTGTACACATATTTTTAGTATCCATTGTTTCCACCAAACAAAACTTTTAAAAGGAAACATGTTGTCTCTTCGTGAAAAATATTTAGGAATTTTTACATGACTTTTTATTTTACTCTACCCATCATTCATCCCTATGAAAATAAATTAAACATGCAATGAGAATAAAAATATAAGCATGGGACATGAACAAGAAAAACATTATGTGCAGGGAAAACATGAAAATCCATTAAATACATACCATTATAATATCATTCTATAATGTTATGAAATAAATCATTTCTATATGAAAACCACACCTTTTTTCTCACAGTAAACATTTAATACCCCTAGTATTCAGAGATAAAACTTATAGGAAACCTAGGAATCGATTTCATATCACTCTTACATATAGAGTAACCATCTCAATTACACATGGAATAACCTTTATAGTTATACATGGATTAACAATTAATTTTACACTTAATATAAATATCACACTTATACAAGGAATAAACATCATAGTATATTCTATAATCTTTTAGGAGAAAAATAATTGGTTATCTTTGTCCCATATTTGAAATAACCATGAAAGTAACTTCCAATATTCTCATAGGAGAAACCAAATCAGTTTACATAATTCAAACACCAAAATCATTATAGAGATAAACTAGCATTATACACCCTTAGGTTGTAATAGACCACCCATCCACATAAACTATTTCTAATAACCATAATTTATTATGTAAAATATTTCATCATAAAATGTTATTTACACTCATAAAAAAACATTTTTAGATATTGATATATTTACTTCCTTTAAAACATTTTAAAAAAAATTCTTAAAACATACGTTAAGATGCCTTTTCATAGAAAAATACAAGAAATATTATAAGTAAATAAATTCATAAAATAATGGTTTCATCGAAGGGAATAAAATTTTTCACCGTATACGTTAAAATAGGACATTCCTTTTTTCTTTTTTAGGTAAAGTTAAAACATTCAATAAAATGATTCAATTTCAAAACCTTTGAAAAATGTAAAAAAAATACATAAAATGAACTTTATAATGATTTTATTCCCACATAAATAAATCTAAAAATTAATTTTCAGAATATTCACATGGAAAAAATTATATTTTCAAGAGATATGTTAAAAGGTGATTTTTACGAATAAATTCCCTTACCATGAGTCTGAATCATCATGTATTCTTTTCATCATAATAAATAACAAAAATTTTTAATTATTAACATTATTTAGTACCTTTTCAATTTTTATTACATTCATCTAACTTATCATTATTTTATTATAATTACTTAATAATTTATGTTTGTATTGGGATTTTTAATGATATTTGGGCCATAAGTCCAAATTGACTTCAGTTTGTTGACTATAGTAAAAGATGTCATTATTCCATCATCTCCAAAATAATAATAATTATGTTATTATAATTTTTATACTTGAATTATACTTTATAAACCAATCAATAATGATGGGTATGAAAAATTAACTACATTATAATCATAGAGACAATAAGTCATATATATGCATGAGTAATGTAACACCCCAAGTTTTTATGAGATATATTCTTTTTAATTTCATTTATGTCTTCTATTATACACTACACCAAGATTATCTTGTACTATACGCAACACCATATTAGCTAGCAGTATAATCAACACTATTCTTGGGTCATGTTACAAGATTGTTTTTTGGAAATTATCCTACGCAACATTATGTATATATTTTGTTTAATGAATAAATGAAATCAATTTTGATTATGAAACACCAAAAAGAGAGTGCACTACATGCAGCCTTGACTTGGCTTGCATTACAGGCAATCACGACCTTCCTCGATAGCGTGTGTAGTACGCAATACTACGTTTCACTAAACAATGATATATTGATATAATATTAATTTGAACAAGCTTTTATGAATATTTGTAACTAAATCTAGTTTTTGACATGTTTATAAGTCCAATTTGTCAATATAAAATTCTTTTTTGGATTTAGGATATATAAATTTACTTTGGATATATTTATGATACTTATCTGATATGTTTTTTATTTTGATGAATAGTAAAAATACGCTAAATTTTAATTAATGAAAACTTTTTTCATTGAGATAATTTATATGGATACATTATAATATTTAATGGTTTTGATGTATAAATAGAATATATTTTTACCATTTAATATAATTCATGTCATTACCATTAATTTTATATTGAATTCAATGGTAAAAACATTATAGTCTTTGAAAATGTTTTAACTTTTAAAACCCGTTTTCTTAAAAAAAGAGATTAATTTTAAATTATTTTCTGCAACTTCGTTGTTTTAAATTTATAAAAATGGATTCTATATTTGGATTCATTGAGTCCAAATTATATTAATAGGTTACATTTATTTTTTTGACATTATGAATAGTAACTACGGTAATTTTTATTTACTACAATTTAAGGTAAATCGGGTAATTAAGGGTAAATATAAGATTATAAAATTATACTAACACCTGCCAAAATTCTATTGGATGAATAAAAGTTGAACCATATCACATAAGGGTAGGATTATATTAGTTTCATGAACTATTTACTATGAAAATAATTTAATTATTATCAAAACCAAAGAAAGTGACAACATGTCACTCTCTTAAATCTTATTATTATAATAATTTTAATTTAGTGATAAACTTCATGAAACATCAAACATTAATAGTCTCCAAAAAAATAATAAAATTATCTACATCATGTGAATTTATTTATAATTTTTAGGGATTAAATAATTATTATTAAAGGTGACATAATAGTGATGTTGAAATTATTTTATTGATTGAAATATCAAATAAATGGTTTTAAAAATATTAAAATATATATTATATGAACAATTTAATGTTCTCCAATAAATTTATAGATAAATATGAAATTTTATTAATCTATTAATGCTATTATTTCAAAGATATCTTCGGTGAGGATTTTATTATAATTCAAATAAATGAATAGTGTCCAAATTGACACTATTGTTATTTTATAAAAATAACATAATATAAAATTGATTAAAAATCACAAAAATATTTAAAAATAAAAAATTAAAATTTTTATGGTCTAAAATTTCATAAATAATCCAATTATTGAAAATTCACAACACAAAATTATTTATTTATAATAATTAAAAATTTAGAATCTTATAACCACAAATAAAATTAAATATATTAAATAAGGATAAATCAAGCTGATAGTGTTTAAATTAAATTAAAAACATTGTCTAAACTTTATTTTTTATTGATATTACAACCCTATATCTTCTAAGTTCGTATTTGAGTTATTTTGGAATTTTTTAAGTGGGATTTTAATTTATTATAAATTAATATTTTTGAGGTTTCCAAAGGTGCCCCTCTCCTCCCTTATAAAAGGGCACCTACTCCCTCTTCTATTTACACAATTTTGAGCCTTAAAGCTCTGCCAAACCCTACCCATTTACCTTATAAACTTCTCTAGAAACATTATAGAGGTTCTGGTCCCCTCAAAATACTTTCTCTAGTGCCTTAAGAGGAGGTTAAGAAGAGGCGCGTCAAAGAAGAGACAACCGATTCTTTCCAATTTATTTCTTTTTCTACTTCTTCAATATTTGTTTCATCAAAAATTAATAACTTCAGTATCACTCATATTCTGATATTTTATTATAAATATGAAACAACCCTATTTCATCTTCTATCCATCCTATGGAAAACGAAATCACCGCGCGTGCGTACGTACGGAATACAGTCTCCACGTCGTGGTGTAATCTGTTTTACACCACCACCTTACTTTGATGGGTATAATGGTGTAAATAAATAATTATATATGATTATTGTAAAGTGATATTGATTCTGAAATATTATAGATACACTTCAATACAATTCTATGATCATTTTAATGATATCATCGCTCATGCGTACGTACGGACTACCGTCTCCACAAATGCGATGAGATTCATTTTCCATGATTAACAATTAAAGTATGATTATAAAGTATATATAACAAATAATCATGAAATATATTAAATAATAATTATACTGTATTTATTTACATATATGTTTCATTTACTTAATTCCATTTAATTCAATAAGGAAACAAAAACAGCGTCCATGCGTACGTACGACCTATCATCTCTATGAACGGTGTATTTCATTCCATTTATCGATCTATCATATATATTTATATGATGAATATATATTATATCTAAATCATGTTTTACATTATGGAATTATGTAAATAAGGATATAAGTAATAATATTAAGAACAACATGCCGAAACACTTACAATAAATGAAACGATTTTACCAAAAACGATGTTTAACATGGAATTTACAAAAGAACGGGTAATATAAAGTCATAAGTGAACCATATTTGATATCATAACAATGAATATGATTCTTTAATAATTCAATGACATTATTTAAATCATTATACAGGATTTTCGGATACATACTAAGCATATCAGACATAAGGTAAGGGAAAATCTCACAATGTCATTTTTATCCGAGTTTGTTTATACTTCAGAATTTACTGGGGCATATTTATCAACCACATCCATCTTTCCTCAATATGTAATATTATTTATATCCACCTAAAATTTTTTAAATACAATTTTACCGATTGGTAAATTTTTAGTAAATGATATGAAAGAAATCTTTTGTCTTTTTCAGTACGAGAGACTTTTTAACTTTTCTGGCCAAAGTACGAGAAGAATGTTTTTTTAATTTATATGGCATGAACGTATTTTTAGGGTTTCATAACAACTTATTTAAATGAATATTACTCTACAAGATTTCATGACTATTTTAAAAAAAATCCTTTTCTTTTAAAATTTCTTGGCATTTTGTGAAAAGATAATGATTTTGAAGAAGAAAGGATATTTTCATCAAGAATTCATTTAATGTGTTTTATCAAAACCATTTCCATCTAAGATGACATTATTTTATATGTGTATGTTTCAAGTATAATTTCTCTATGATTTACATGGTTTCACTTTTCTTGTGATGAAATGATGTCCATTTGTTTTATATGGATTATATTATGAAGGGATGATGTTTAGGAAACCCATTTTATTTGTTGGGTTATTATGAATGATGTATGTTTATTTTGTGGAACACGAAAGAATGATTTCATTATGAGATGGGTGGGACCTATATCTCCCTATAATGCATTGGGTAATGATTTATATCTCATGAGATATACATGGCTGGAATGGTAAGTTGATCTGGTTCAGTGTTAAAGGACTGGAACGATGAGTGAACTCGATTTAGAAGGGGACTTCTCCACTATGATGGTCTTGGTAGTAATGCCTTGGCTACTATGGAAATAATTACTTGTTCTTAATGGTTTCCCACAATTACATGTTTTATTCCCATTCTATTTTATCATAATTGATGTTCCATTATGATATATTCCTTACGTACTTCCAAGATTTATGTCTTTTCTCAATATTTTGATGTTTAGATTTTATGTACAAGTTTTTGCATTCAAATGTTTATGGATGGTTTAATGTTCTGTATGTTTACCCTTAATAAGCATTTGAGCTCACCCTTTTTATGTTTTCTTTTCCCCAGGATATAAATATTAGTCTTAGGTAAGAAAACAATAGGGGAAGATCTTTATGGGAGATTGAAACGCATGGCTGATTATCGCCTAAAGACCAGTCAAGGTTCTGGTGCTCTGCTAATGTGTATAGCAGCACTCGGGTCAAATCCTCGGTGATGGTACTTCGTAACAGTCGTTTGTTTTTAGTTGATTGTATTTTGATTAGGGGGGTTTGTTTTCAGAGCTTAACTGAAATGATTGATTATATATAATTGATTTAACAAATTTATAAATATTGGGGTGAGTTCATCATTCGGTAGTTAAGCTTGTGATATCCTTGATCTTTGCTTTATATTGCATTTAAATTAACACCCACTTCACAAGTTGATGTTGATTAGAATTACTAAGTGTTAAAGATTTAATCCAAGCCATAACTTAATTAGGACTCTAATCTCAATCAGTACATGTTTATGGTAGTGTATTTTTGGTTCAAATAATCCATGGAAACCACATGCTAAACAAAATATGTCATTAATCCATGACATATTAAGTCCAACATACACAATGTTAAATTAACGAATACACATCGAGAAAATACTATCAATCACTTAACATCACTAAATTATAACTCACCTCAATGAGATATTTACTCATCCATTTGGGTTTTTAATATTCTGGTTATAATCATTATGATGATAAATTAATAATAGAATAAAAATAAAGGGATTAGAAAAGATTTTTGCATCGAACACACACACACGAACAGTGATGATAATTAAAAACGGATTTTCGATTGACTGAGGAAGAAAAAGAAGGGAAAGGGATTCAACTAAATTTAAACTATTTTAAGAAAATAAATATTAAACTACAGAATTTTGATGAGAATAATAGATATTGAAAAAAAAATTCATTAAAATAGAATTACAAAATAAAGGTCTTACAAAATTACAAAAACGAAGAACACCAAAGTAAGTGAAATCATGGAGAGGAGGAAAGGTCGGTCAAGTAAAAACATGAGTATGGAAGATCCTCCAAAGCTTTTGGAAAGGCTTTGGTAATGCTAATATGTTCTCCTCTCTTCTGAAATGCCAACCCTCTCAAGGAGAGAAGGGGAGAGTATTTATAGCCCAAGGAGTGGACTGTTTTCATTCCCAATCTGTCCTTCCACTTTCATCGCCAAGTTGGCTTTTCAGAGATCAGAATCTCCAAATATCCCCTTCTTCAAGGTTGTAGATAATAATGGTGTCCGACTACTGTAAACATTTGGAGGCATTTGGAAAAGTGGAGACAAAGTTATGTCGGTTTTATTAAACAAAGGTAAACTGTCTATTTCTCTCCATGCGTTTTTGATGGCCAAAATGTGAATGGATTTTGGAATAGGAATATTCCTTCAAATCTGAATGACTTCTTCAACAAAGTCGGCCACCTATATCTCCTATGTCACAATGAAAAACCTCAGCTCTATTTGATTCTTACATCATGAGATATGTCATTAATACTATACTGATTTTATTTCTCGGCCAGAATGGTGGGCTAGACTTCAAAGCTTCATTTGGGCCCCTTGTACTTGGATTTGGGCCTAGAAAGTTTTATCCAAGATGAAATATAGTGTCCCCCGAATTATGGTTTAGAGTTAATGTTTTTGGACTTCTGTATTGATCCCAGTAAATCAATCTTCAAGGCTGGTTCAGTTTGTTCACATATTCTGTAGGTCAACTTGTGTGGTAAATGTGATCCTTAAAATGGCAGAATTGGCCCATGATCCCTTCTAATGAAATGTTTTATATTTAATTAGGAATCCTAAAAAATAAGAACCACACAATTTGGATCATTAGGGTGATATTTATAAATAAAATGGTAATCTTAATCAATTGGACTACTTCTAAAAATGCTCAAAAATTATACTTAATATTAAAACATTAATATTTCATACAAATTATGCACATTTCATATAAATTCAGTAAAGGGAGTATATAATAATATATGAAAATATTAACAACATCAACTCCCCCATACTTAGTATTGTTCATTTCCTCATGTTCAACAAATATAAAAACATAACAAAATCATTTTCACTCACCAACAAATATTAAAAGTTTATTTTCTCCAATCAGGGGAGGTTTAGACTATTTCACTCATCCATTTTGAATTCCACCACAAGTTTCTACAGAAACAATGTTCCAAAACTAATTCATTTTGTCATTCTCAAATTTAGAAATGGAAAATGTGGACACTCAAAACACACACCTCTCAAGATGATAAAATTTATTTTTGGAGGTTCACTCTTTCACCAACCAAAAGTAAAAATCGTAGAGTTTGAAAGAGCTCTCAGCTTACAATCCCTATCCAAAGTGTACAAGAATCAAGAGGTCTTGTTAAGGGGTTTTTCTATTGCTATGGTACGGTAGGAATATAATGTCTACGAGATATGAATATGGGTAAAACACCAACATAGAAAAAGCAATGCACATTTTTTTTGAAATAAAACATGGAAGGAAATGAAAACACATATTTACAAGGGAATGATTTTGTGATGAAAGACGCAATAGAGGAATAAAATATGAAGGGGATGAGAAGATGAAATATTTACAAACCACAAAACATATCCCAATGATATTAGAATATAATGCAAGTTTTGTTTTTCTTTTTTTTCTTTTTTTTCTTTGTTTTTTCGAAAGTTGACCTTGAAACAGATATCACACTCATATACCAACCCATGTTTGATCTCCTCATGACACGAATTGTAATAGTCATAACAAGATCAAAGGTTGAGAAAGAGTGATTTTTGACCTACCCAAGACATAAACCATTTTTGAAATTTTTTTTATTTTTTTCATCTTTTTTTATTTTTTTGAACACTTGTCAAAAACATTTACAAAATTACATAAATGGAAGTACATTACATTCCCCAAAACACACTGAATGATAACCTCTCCCCCACACTGAAATGGATTCTTGCCCTCAAGCAGATGATAACTCATTGAAAATCAATAATAGGGTACCCAAACAATGAAATGCATTCCCCCCACACATAAATTTAAAAATAAATATGCAACGAAAATCCATGTTGATATTGGGTGGGAAAAGGTATTGGGATTGTAATGTGGCTGTCAAAGAAAAGTTTTTCATAGGCTCTAAGGGGATTTCTAAAGAAGGATTAATGTAAGGGAAATGGGAAGCTATTTGGCTATTTTGACTCTCATGTGGTTTAGAAAATGCCTCTATCATATTAATTCGCACTAAGGCAAGAAATTCATCTTGATGATCCACAACTCAAGACTCACAAATGGGGGTGAAAACACAAATTTTGAAAAGATGGCCATAGGTGGCCTTGGAATGAAAGCAAATGTTGTTCCTCACGGTTCAGGAAAAGCATTTTCCAAATCAAAAATTGAGCATTCAAAACTTGTTAATTTCGACACAAAATTCTTTATTCAAAGTCATGATGAAAATACCAAATTTTAGAGATGAAAACATGTCTGTTAACTCCTCAAAATGGTTTGACAATATCTCAAAACATGACGGTGAGTAAGCATGACTCTTTAATTTTTTTTTATTTTTTTAAGTGATTGTTTTCTTGGTTTTTTTTAGATTTTTATGTTTTTATATTTTTTTGTTTTTTTATAAAGATACACCCATAAAAAATTGAAAGTGAAAAAGAAAGGTTTTGATAAATAAAGTGGTAAAAAAATTAAAGAGAGTGGAAAAAAAAGAAAGAGGTAGAGGGAGGAAGAGATAGAGAGAGTTAAAGGGAAAGAGGTGCCCCCTGGTTTAGATTTGGTGGGTCGTCGTCTCTATCCGGTGGTGGGTTGACTAGAGAAGTTGGGTATCCAATGTAATTAGATGATGATCCAGGATTGTGTGTCCTCTCATAGTGATTCTTTAACTGATTTCCATTAACCGTGAATGTCCGTTTGGATGAGGGGTCTTGGACTTGCACTGCACCAAATGGGTAAACATTAGTAATAACAAAAGGACCTTCCCAAAGTGAATTAAGCTTACTTGGGTGAAGTCAGAATCAATAATTGAAGAGAATTACCTTTTCACCTTCGTGAAATACCTTTATCAGGATGTGTCTGTCATGGAGTGCCTTATGCTTCTCTTTGAACATATTGGAATTCTCATAGGATTCAATTCGAAGCTCCTCCAGTTCCGCCAATGGCAACAATCTTTCTTCACCAGATTTTTCACAATCAAAATTATAGGTTTTCACATCCCAAAAAGACTTGTGTTGGATTTCAACTGGTAGATGACATGCTTTACCAAAAACTAGCCTAAAAGGAGACATCTCAATGGGTGTTTTATAGGCAGTTCGATAAGCCCAAAGTAATTCACCAAGTCTTTCAGGCGAGTATTTTCTGGTTGGTTTTACAATTCTCTCAAGCACTCTTTTCACTTCTCTATTATAAAGTTCACCCATGCCATTTGTTTGGGGGTGATATGCAGTTGAAGTTTTCTGAACAACCCCATTATTTTTCAAAACAGATTCCTTGGTTTTATTACAACAATGGGTTCCTGAGTCACTTATCAAGGCACGAGGTGTTCCAAATATATAGAAGATGTGTGTCTTTAGGAACTCACCAACAGTATGTGATTCATTCTTTCTAGTGGTTTTCGCCTCGACCCACCTAGAAACATAACCAACTACAAGAATGATGTATGAGAATCCATTGGAAGGGGGAAATGGTCCCATGAAATCGATGCCCCAAACATCAAAGATTTCACAAAAGATTAAGGGATTTTGGGGCATTTCATTTCTTTTGGAGATTGTGCTGAAATTTTGGCAAGTGAGACATGATTGACAGAACTCATTTGAGTCCTTGAAGAGTGAAGTCCAGAAGAATCCAGAGTCTATGAAATTTTGGGAGGTCCTTTGTGGTCCAAAGTGTCCACCTCTGGGAAGTGAGTGACAGAATTCTAATATGGATGAATGTTCATTTTCATCGACACATCTCCTTATTACCATGTCATCCCCAGTTTTCCAAAGTTTATTTTCTTCCCAATAATATTATTTTGAATCAATTTTCAACTTCATTTTTTGTTCTTTTGAAAAATTTTCAGGAAAAACACCAGAAACCATGTAATTTACAATTGGGGCATACCATGGTATTCATGGAGTGATAGATGAAAGGTGCTCAGTGGGGAATTCAGGATCGATGATTTCAGATTGAGAAGAATTAGAAATTCTACTCAAGTGATCTACAACAGGGTTTTCTTTTCCTGGTCTATCTTTGATTTCAATGTCAAACTCTTAGAGCATTAGGATCCATCTTATTATCCTCGGTTTGGAATCACATTTATTGAGTAAGAACTTTATAGCAGAATGGTCTATGAAGATTATGATTTTGGCACCTAAAAATAGGGCCAAAATTTTTCTAAGGCAAAACCAACTTCTAAAAGTTATTTTTCATTGACAGTGTAGTGAGATTGAGTTTCATCCAATGTTTTTGAGGCATAATAGATGACATGAGGAATTTTTTCTCTTCATTGACCAAGAACAGCTCCAACAGCTCTATCAGAAGCATCACACATCAACTCAAATGGGTAAGGACCAATCTGGGGGTTGGATTATTTGGGCATATGTAAGAGAAGTTTTTAGTTCAACGAAGGATCTCTTTCAAAACTCATCAAAATGGAAAGTGACATCATTTTGGAGTAACCTAGTGGGTGGGAGGGCAATCTTAATAAATTTATGGATGAATCTCTGATAGAAACCTGCAAGACCGATGAATGAATGGATGTCTCGAACAGAAGTGGGTCCAGGAAGTGATTTGATTACTTCAATTTTTGGTAGGATCGACTTCAATACCATCTTTTGAAATTATGTGCCCTAGAAAAATTCCATTTGAAACCATGAAGTGACATTTTTCAAAAATTTAACACAAGTTTACACTTGACACACTTTTGGAGGACTAGAGAGAGTGAAATCAAACAAGATTCAAATGACTCACCATAAATGGTGAAGTCATCCATGAAGACATCCATGCAGTGTTCAATGAATTCTGAAAAGATACTCATCATACATATCTGGAATGTTGCTGGAGCATTGCAAAGGCAAAAAGGCATTCTTCTATATGCATATGTTCCAAAGGGGCATGTGAAAGTAGTCTTTTCTTGGTCCTGAGGTGAGATTGGGATTTGAAAATAGCTGGTGTATCCATCAAGAAAGCAATAGTATGACTTTCCGGAAAATATTTATAGAATTTGATCAAGGAATGGAAGACGGTAGTGATCCTTTCGTGTTTCAGCATTCAATTTTTGATAATCGATGCATACACGACACTTGTTCTTCACTCGAGTTGTGACTACCTCCGCATGTTCATTTGTGAAAACACTTATCCCACCCTTCTTTGGTACAACCTGAATTGGACTAACCCATTCACTATCAAAAATTGGTAGATAATAGTAGCTTGAAGAAGCTTGGTGATCTCTTCCCTAACAACGTCAAGGATTAGTGGATTGAGTCTTCTTTGTTGTTGTCGAATTGGTTTGGATGATTCTTCAAGATAGATTTGATGCATGCAAAGGGCAGGGTTGATTCTTAGTATGTCATCTAGGGTCCAACCTAAGGACTTTTTGTATTCCTCTAACACTTGAACAAGTTTGGACTCCTCGGTTTAATTAAGTGTGGTAGAGATAATGACAGGATATGAGTGATCATGGAAGAGGAATGCATATTATAGGTGTTCAGGAAGAGGTTGTAGATCAGTATCATCTCTCATTTTTGGTTTAGACATCTCAGGAATGGATACAGGGACTTCAGCTGCTTTAGATTCATTTTCCTTAATACTGTCCAAGGTGGATCAGTAGAGATCAGAGTTGATGTGGGATTCAAGAGAGTTTTCAAGTTCCTCTAGATTGATGGATTCTATGAATTAGAGGTCCACATCAACTTCACCATTTATGACTTTGTTAATCATGGTGCAGATTTCACAAGATCCTTTATCATTAGAACATGAAGAACATGGTGGATTGGGGTTCGATTGATTCTTAGAACTGTCCTCAGAAGCATGGATTGAGAATGCATAGTGATCCTTAGATGGGTTTCGCATGGCTTGGAAAAATGATGAACTTGACCAGTTGGTCACTGAATTTCATGGATAAGATGCCTGAATGGACATCAATCTTGGTTCTCGCAGTCATGAGGAATGGTCTTCCTAGAATTAGGGGAGATCGAGAAGATTTCATCTCACCTTCCATGTTAAGAACATAGAAATCAGCAGGGAAGATAAGATCATTGACTCAAACAAGGACATCCTCAATGATTCCCTCAGGACTGGCTGTGCTTCGATTGGCTAACTGAATGACAACACCTGTTGGATGTAAGGGACCTAGACCAAGGTTAGAGAAGATGGATTTGGGCATGACATTAATTGAGGCTCCTAGGTCTAGGAGTTCATCATCAATGTTGGAACTTCCAATTTGGCATGGGACTGTAAAGGACCCTGGATCTTTGCACTTTATGGGAATAGACTGTTTGGTGGAAACATTTTCAAAGGTCATAAGTTGCCTCTTGTGGGTTCACAATTCCTTAAGAAACTTGACATACTTAGGAATTTGTTTTATGGAATCTAAGAGGGGAATGTTGACTTCAACGCGTCTAAACAAGTCGAGCATTTTAGGATTAGGTTTAATGTACTTCCTTGGTTTAGAAACAGCTTGAGGAAATGGAATTGGGTTTCTAAGTGGAATTGAAGGAGGTGAGGGAATGGTTTCAGGTTCCTTTTCAAGTTTCGTTTTCTTATCATTTTCTAGGTCAACATTCAAAGGAGGGCTAGAGGACTTATCTTGAGTCATAGCAATGTGCTTTCCCGATCTAAGTGCAATTGTACGTACATTGCCCTTGGGGTTGGGTAATGGTTGAGCTGGGAGTTGGGAAGAATTTGATTGTTGTTGCCAGCTCAGGTGGGATGAAATTTGACCTATTTGAGTTTCAATGATTTTAAGTCTAGAACGGGTGAAGGAGGATAGATATTCCACTGCACCTTCCCATGGTTGGTTGGAATAAGAGGCATGTCCCTGGTTTGGATTGCATTGATTTTGGTTCCTGGGAAATCGATTGTATTGGTTTTGGAATTGGGAAGGCTCACTAGGATAATGGACTCTAGGAGGAGGATTGTTCCATTGAGGTTGAGGAACAAAAGGATATGGTTGATGGAAGTTACCACCACCTTGAACATATTATAATTGGTTTGGGTTTTTGAGGAGGGAATTGAGGGTGTGAGATATGGGGTTACCATACCTAAGGACTTGGTTATAGGAAGAAGAGAAGGGCTCAGAGTGAGGTTGGTTAAAGTTTCTAACAAACTGACCTGATAGTTGAGGATTGGTGTTCTGCTGAGCATATGCTGCATTGAGCTTTATTGGTCCAGATGAATCGGATTGATCCTCTGGAAGTTGTGGACATGTGTCAGTTGGATGAGATAGAGAGTTGCAGATTCCACAGTTTTTGATAGGTCCAGGAAACATAGATTGTGGAGAAGACGAGGTTGGGGATTTGGTGGCCACAGCTAGCTGTCACACAAGACCTGTAAGTTCACTCATCCACTCGGTCATCTTGTTCGAATCAATTGATTGATTATATTGGGATTGTTTAACTTGATCATGTGCTCGAGTATAGAATTGTTGTGTGTTTTGATCCATGTTACTTATGAGATCTCTTGCTACGGAAGGAGTTTTATCAACAAGAGCACCACCACTTGCGACATCTATATGATTTCTCTCTATATCCAATAACATCCCATAAAAGTATTGGATCAAGAGTTTGTCAGGGATTTGGTGATGTGGGTAGGTTTCCACAAGCTTTTTGAACCTCTCCCAGTACTCATGGAGTGATTCACTTGGTAATTGACGGATACCACTTATTTCCTTTCGGATAGAAGCAGTACGAGAAGCAGGAATGAATTTCTCTAAGAAGAGTCGCTTCATGCCATTCCATGTGGTTATGGAACCAGGAGGAAGGTGGTAGAGCCATGATATAGCAGTGTCTACTAGGGAGAAAGGGGATTATCAGAGTTTGATTTGTTCCTCAGAAACCCCTTGAGGCTTCATGGTAGATCACACCACTTGGAACTCTTTAAGGTGGAGATGTGGATCCTCACCGGCTAGCCCGTGTAAATGAGGGAGAAGATGAATCAAATTCGATTTGAGTTCAAATTCAACTCTTGTGTTTGGATATTAAATACAAAGAGGTTGGTAATTCATATCTGGGGCTGCAAGTTCTTTAAGGGTTTGTTCCCTAGGATTGGCCATTTCTAATTAAACTGGTTGGATAAGGACGAGTTCCTGAATTATTTGATTATCTCTTATGTTCCTCCTAAGTTGGCGAAGTGTTCGCTCAATTTTAGTGTCAAACAAATCCGAGGGATTGTTTGTAAGGTTATGGGGAATTCAAAAAGATTTTGGAATAAATAGGAAGACAGATTTTTCTTTCTATTTTTCCGGTTTTGATTTTTATGAGAAGATGGGTTTTTCTTTGTGTTTTTTTCAATATCATTTTAAATTGTTTTTGGTTTTTTCATTACAATAACCAGAATCTAACGAATAATTAAACCACCATCCCTGGTAACAGCGCCATTTGAAATGCACGTCTGATTGTCGCCTATCGACCGGTCAAAGTTCCGTTGCTCTGATAATGTGTATAGCAGCATTCGGGTCGAATCCTCGGTGATAGTACTTCGTAATAGTCATTTTTTTAGTTGATTGTATTTTGATTAGGGGGTTTGTTTGAAGAGATTAATTGAAATGATTGATTGTATATAATTGATTTAACAAATTGATAAATATTGCAGCGAGTTCATCATTAGGTAGTTAAGCTTGTGATATCCTTGAGCTTTTCTTTATATTTCATTTAAATTAACACCCACTTCTAAATTTGACGTCGATTAGAATTCCTAAGATTTAAAGCTTTAATCCAAGCCTTAACTTAATTAGGATTATAATCTCAATCCGTACATGTTTATAGTAGTGTATTTGTGGTTCCAATAATCCATGGAAACCAAATGCTAAACAAAATATGTCATTAATCCATGACATATTAAGTCCAACATACACAATGTTAAATTAACGAATAAACATCGAGAAAATACTCTCAATCACTTAACATCACTAAATTATAACCCACCCCAATGAGATATTTACTCAGAAATTTGGTTTTTTAATATTCTGGTTATAATAATTATGATGATAAATTAAGAATATAATAAAAAGAAAGGGATTAGAAAAGATTTTTGCATCGAACACACACACACAAACAGAGATGATAATTAAAATAGATTTTCTATTGAATGAGGATGCAAAATAAGGGAAGTAGATTCAACTGAAGTTAAACTATTTTAAGAAAATAAATATTAAACTACAGAAGGTGGATGAGAATAAGATATATTGAATAAGAAACATGCATTAAAATAGAACTACAAAGGAAAGGACTTACAAAATTAAAAAAACGAAGAACACGAAAGTAAATGAAAACAAATAGAGGAGGAAAGGTCTCTCAAGTAAAAACATGAGTATGGAAGATCCTCCCAAGACTTTGGAAAGGCTTTGGTCATGCCAATATGTTCCCCTTTCTTCTAAAATGCCAACCCCTCTCAAGGAGAGAAAGGGAGAGTATTTATTCATTCCCAATCGGTCCTTCCACTTGCAATGCCATGTTGGCTATTCAGAAATCTGAATCTCTGAATTTCTCCTTTTTCAAAGTTGTAGATAATATCATTGGATGAATACTATCAAAATTTGGAGGCATTTGGACAAGTGGAGCCAATGTTATATCGGTTTTATTGAACAAAGGTAAACTGTCCATTTCTATCCATGCTTTTTCGACGGCCAAAATGTGAATGGATTTTGGAATAGGAAGATGCCTTCAAATCTGAATTACTTCTTAAACAAAGTCGGCCGCCTATATCGCTTATTTCACACTGGAAAACCGCAGCTCGAGTGGATTCTTACATCATGAGATATGTCATGAATACTATACTGATTGTATTTCTCAGCCAGAATGGTGGGATGGATTTAAAAGATTCATTTGGGCCCCTTGTACTGGGATTTGGGCCTTGAAATTTTTATGCATGATGACATGTAGTGTCACCCAAGTTATGGTGGAGAGTTAATGTTTTTGGACATATGGATTGATCCTAGTAAATCAATCTTCAAGGCTGGTACAGTTTGTTCACAGATTCTGTAGGTCATATTGTGTGGTAAATGTGATCCTTTAAATGGCAGAATTGGCCCATGATCCCTTCTAATGAAATGTTTTGTATTGAATTAGGAATCCTACAAATCATGAACCACACAATTCAGATCATTAGGGTGAGGTTTATAAATAAAATGGTAAACTAAATCAATTGGACTACTTCTTAAAATTCTCAAAAATTATACTTAATATTAAAACATTAATATTTCACACAAATTATGCACATTTCATATAAATTCAGTAAATGGAGTATATAATAAGACATGAAAATATTAACAACATCAAAGATGTTGAAGATCTTTTACCATCATTAGAATATTGTGTTCCGAGTTTCCAAAGACACTAAACTAATATGGTCTTTCGGAGTCTGTTTTTTTATGTATTACGTTTTCCTCAAAAGTAACGTAATGTCCATGTACGCCAAGCATTGGGTCTCTGAAGTTGGTATCAGAGGAAAGGATTAGTTATCCTTTGGAAAATAGGATGCGAAAACATTAGGGGGATCCCTAGAGATATTCCTAAGGTACGTCTAGGAATGTCTCTAAGGTTAAGTATAAGTATAGGTTATAGTCCTAGAATTACAGTAACGATATTAGAATTAAACCTAAGATGTTAGATATTGAAGGCACTACCCCATTATTATGTTGTTTCCCCTATTGTGATTTTTTCCTCTCACACTATTCTTTTTGGGTTTTAGACGATGGATAGAACCCAAAGGAACCGTGTTGTTCAATGTAATGGAAAATGCAATGATTGTACTTCAGAACAAACCAATGTTAGGGGAGAAGGAGTGAAAAATATTATTACTATACATAAACAAGCTATGAATCATTCAGGACTTCTAAAAGAGTAGAAAAGGGAACAATATTCTATTGAGTCCTTCATGAGGCAACGTCCACCTTCTTTTAGTGGGTCTTCTAATTCACTTGTTGCGGAACAATGGATCAATACCATTGAAAAGATATTTTCCATACTCCGCTGTTTAGAACATGAAAAAGTCATTCTGGCTATTTACCTTTTTGAAGGTGAAGCAGACTAGTGGTGGACTCAAATTAAGAATACAATACCCCAAGATGAAATTGAATCAATGGAATGGGATGAGTTCAAGAACTTGTTTATTAATAAGTACTTCCCTCGTATTCTTCGAAAAAAAATGGAAAAGGAGTTCCTTGAGATTAAGCAAAAGGATGATGAATCTTTTGGTATATACGAAGCGAATTTTACAAGGCTTGCAAGGTATGTATTTGGATTTATCATCCAACCTGAAAGTAAAGATGATCAATTCTTCAGTGGCTTAAAACCAAGTCTTCTAAGGGAATTAGCTAAAAGAGACTTTTGTAGCTATGATGAAATTGTGCGTTGTGCTATAAAGGTAGAAATAGAAGTTGGTGTTACATATCCATCTCATGGTTTTGACAAGAAACGAAAGATGAAGTTCAAGGAAAAATCTCATAAAATGATGAAAAGAAGGTGAATGTTTCTTTATGCTCAAAGTGTGCCAAGAAGCATGGTGGAGATTTTCTAAAAGGTACTAGAAAATGTTTCAAGTGTGGAAAATAAGGTCATCGAGCAGCTGAGTGCTGAAGTAATTGGAAAAAAGTTTAGAATGACGTGAATAGATAAAAGACTATAGAGAACTCTCCACCAACACTTTATTGATTTATGTGCAAGAAAATGGGGCATTATGCTAATCAGTTCCCTAATCCAAGTCTTAATGATAATCAACATGAGCAACCTCTTAAGGCGAAGGAAAAAATGGATGTCACATGCGATCACTATTTCTGATGTTGAGTATGACAATGATGTTGTGTAATGATTATGTGTTTATGTAATGGGATTTCAAAATAGTATCATGGATTATCATTTATGGTATCGTGAAATTTTGGAATATCTATGTATTGTTTTTCAATAATTATATGGTACCGGTAACCATGAAAAGTGATTGAAATATTTTTTGGAATGAAGATGATATGCGCAAAATGAATGGATACAGATGAAATGAAATGAGCTAATTACTGATATAAGAACAAAGTTATATCATGGTTTGAGTATATAGAAATTTTGGGATTTGGAATGTGGAAATAGTTGACTTTTGACAGAATTCATGTTTTCACAATGATTCTAAGATAATTCATGTTTCAAGAGAATACATGATTAATGTGTTCACATGTTTGTAATGTCATCAACAAGATATATCTTATGATATGTGGGGGATAAATGATGGTATTCACGTGCTTGTTATGTGACCTTTCAAGTAATCGTTTTCTTTATACTATGAGATTGGACATATGTATTTTGGAAAAGCCTAAAGATTGGAATAGATTATATTGGACATCAGATAGTATTATTTAAGGATAGAACTTTTTTTCAGTATTATTTCTGGAATGTAATAATAGTATAGTTTTAGAAAAAGGAAAACCTTCAGAACGGGCGATGACCCATCGCGTCGGACAAGGATGCGGGAATCGAACACAGAACCGAAGTGTGACTAGCCTTTATCGCATACCACTGGCCTACAGGAAGTCCCTGGTTGGTAGATACTACTTTTATTAAGCGGTATGATGGATGAAGTAAAAGTCCATTTTTGGAATCATATACGATTAACCTCACCATATATGGACTTATGTATATTTGATAAATTTTTCTAACTTGTTGTTTGAGACAGATGGAATAACCTATCATACTATCGGAAGATAAATTCAAGCTCATTTCATTAAGAGATGAAGTGGAAATTGTTCAAGGCACAAAGAAGAGTGAGATTGTACCAAAATCAAGTAAGTATGTCTTCTAATTTAAATATTCTTCAACATTATGGAAATGATCTTGAAAACCAAATTTTTTTCCTAATGATATCTTGTCTGATGAATCAGATGGTACCTTAGATCATCACAAATTTATGGCTTTGTGACTGTTGGCTTTTTCATAGCCATGTCCTCTACCACTCTCCATCAGAACTTGATGGTTAGATTTCTCATCCATATCTATATTTTCACCTATGTTCTCTTATGTGAAAACCCTATGAATGGTTAATTTGGGTAATCTTTACGTTTCATAATTTAGTTTTTAAAGTTCAGTTTTGTATTCCTTTTTACAATTTGGGTTTCTATTAAAGAATCTTTCAAGTAATAAACCATTTATAACCCCGATGACTTTAGAGGGATAAATTTAAGGGGGTAGAATGTAACACCCTGTGATTTTATGAGATATATTATTTTTAATTTCATTGATGTCTTCTATTATACACTACACCAAGTTTATCTTGTACTATATGCAACACCATATTAGCTTTCAGTATACGCAACACTATTCTTGGCTCGTGTTACAAGTTCATTTTTTGGAAATTATTCTATGCAACATTAAGTATAGATTTTGTGTAATGAATAAATGAATTTTTTTTTGAATATGCAACACCAAATGGAGATTTCAACACACGCAGCCCTAACTTGGCTTTCATTACACGCAATCGCGACATTCCTCGAGAGCGTGTGTAGTACGCAATACCGGGTTTCACTGAACAACGATATATTGATTTAATATTTTTATGAACTATCCATTATGAATATTAGTAACTATATATTGAATTTTATGACATTATAATTCATCTTACACATTTTATAGAACATTTTATGAGAACAAAATATTTTTTTTAGGTAAAATGAGTATTTTTCAAAAAAATGCAGTTTTGCCGCCTTTTGATGGCGCAGCCACTTTAAATCTAGTTTATGACATTTTTATAAGTACAATTTGACAATATAAAATACTTTTTTGGAATCAGGATATAAAAATTTACTTTGAATAAATTTTTGATAATTTTCCTATAAGTTTCTTATTTTGATAATTAGTAAAAATACACTAAATTTTAATTAAAACCAACTTTTTTCATCGAGATAATTTATATGGTTAAATTATAAAATTGAATGGTTTTAAAGTATAACTAGAATATATTTTTACCATTTAATACAATTCATGTCATTACCATTAATTTTATATTGAATTCATAGGTAAAAACATTTCAATCTTTGACAATGTTTTAACTTTTAAAACATATTTTCTTAAAAAATGGGATTAATTTTAAATTAATTACTGCAACTTATGTGTTTTGAATTTTAAAAAATGGATTAAATGTTCGGATTAAGTGGGTCTAAATTATGTTAATAGGGAACTTTAATTTTTTTGATGTTTTGAATAGTAACTATAGTAATTTTTATTTACTTCAATTTAAGATAAATCTGATAATTAAGGGTAAAAATATGATTTTAAAATTACCCTAACAGCTGCCAAAATTCTATTGGATGAATAAAAGTAGTCCCATATCACCTAAGGGTAGAATTAGATTCGTTTCATGGACTATTGACAATGAAAATGATATAATTATTATTAAAATCAAAGAATGTGACAACATGTCACTCTCTTAAATATTATAAGTATAATAAATTTAATTTAGTAATAAACTTAATGAAACATAGAAAATGAATAGAATCCTGAAATATAATAAAATTATCTACATCAGGTGAATTTATTTATAATTTTTAGGGATTAAATCATCATCATTAAAAGTGACATAATAGTGATCTTGAAATTATTTTATTGATTGAAATATAAAATTAATGGTTTTAAAAATATTAAAATAAATATTATATGAACTTTTTAATGTGATAAACTAATTTTATAGATAAATATTACATGTTATAAATCTATTATGGATTTTATTTTGAACATATCGTCTATGAAGATTTTATTTTAATTCAAATAAATGAATAGTGTCAAAATTGACTCTATTAATATTTTATAAAAATAACATAATATAAAATTGTTTAAAAATAACAAAAATATTTAAAAATTATAAATTAAAATTTATTTGTTTAACAATGTGATAAATAATCCAATTATGGACAATTAACATCACATAAGTAATTATTTATAACAATTTAAAATTTAGAATCTTATAACCACAAATAAAATTAAATAGATTAAATAAGGATAAATCAAGTTGATCATCTTTAAAATAAATTAACAACATGTCTACATTTTATTGGTTGACGATATTAAAACCCTATATAATCTAAGTTCGAATTTGAGTCATTTTGGGGGTTTTTATATGGGGTTTGAATTAATTATAAATCAATATTTTTGAGGTTTCCAAAGGTGCCCCTCTCCTCCATTATAAAAGGGCACCTCCTCCATCTTCTCATTACACAGTTTTGAGCCTCCAAGATCGGCCAAACCCTGACCATTTCCCTTCTCAACTTCCCTAGAAACATTATAGAAGTTCTTGTCTCCTCAAAAGACCAACTCTAGTGCTTTAAGAGAAGGTTAAGAAGAGGCGCGTCAAAGAAGAGGTAATATCCTTTACCGATTCATTCCAATTTATTTCTTCTTATAATTATTATTACATATTTATTTCATCATAAATTAATAACATAAGTATCACTCATATACAGATATTTTATTATAAATATGAAACAACCCTATTTCATCTTCTTTCCATCCTACGGAAAAAGAAATCACCACGCATGCGTACGTACGGAATACCATCTCCACATCGTGCTGTAATCTGTTTTCCACCACCATCTTACTTGGATGGGTATAATGGTTTAAATAAATAAATATATATGATTATTGTAAAGTTATATTGATTCTGAAATATTATACATATATTTCAATTCAATTCCACGATCATGGGAATGATATCATCGCTCGTGCGTACGTACGGACTACCGTCTCCACGAACGCGATGAGATTCATTTTCCATGATTAACAATTAAAGTATGATTATAAAGTATATATAATAAAAAATTATGAAATATATAAAATAATAATGATACTGTATTTATGTACATATATGTTTCGTCTACATAATTCCATTTATTTCAATAAGGAAACGAAAACAGCGTCCATGCGTACGTACGACCTACTGTCTTCAAGAACAATGTATTTCATTCCATTTATCGATCTATAATATATATATTTATATGATGAATATATATTATATATAAATAATTTTTTACATTTTGGAATTAATTAAATCAGGATATAATTAATAATATCAAGAACAACATGTCGAAACACGTACGATAAATGAAACGATTTTACCCAAAACGCTGCTTTAACATGGAATTTTCAAAAGAATGGGTAATATAAAGTCATAAGTGAACCATATATGATATAATAACAATGAATATGATTCTATAATAAGTCAATGTCATTTTTTATATCATTATACAGGAGGTTTGGATACGTACGAAGCATATTGTACATAAGGTAAGGGAAAATCTCACAATCTCATTTTTATCTAAGATTTTTATACTTCAGAATTTACTAGGGAATATTTATCCTCCACATACATGTTTTTTCAATATGTAATATTATTTCTATCTTCCGACAATTTTTTAAATCCAATTTTAAATATTTTTTTATTTTTATTAAAAGATATCAAAGGAATCTTTTGTCGTTTTCAGTACGAGAGACTTTTTGACTTTTCTGGCCGAAGTACGAGAAGAATGTTTTTTTAAACTTATACGGCATGAACAGATATTTACGGTTTCATAACAACTTATTTCAATGAAGCTTCCTCTACAATACTTAATGACTATTTTTAATAAAATCATTTTCTTTTAAAATTGCTTGGCATTTTGTGAAAAGAAAATGATTTTGAAGAAGAAAGGATATTTTCATCAAGAATTCATTTCAAGTGTTTTATCAAAAAGCATTTTCCATATAATATGACATTATTTTATATGTGTATGTTTCAAGTATAATTTATCTAAGATTAACATGGTTTCACTTTTCGTATGATGAAATGATATCCATTTGTTTTATATGGATTATGTTATGATGGGATGATGTTTATGAAACTCGTTTTATTTGTTGGGTTATTATGAATGATGTATGTTTATTTTGTGGAACACAAAAGAATGATTTCATTATGGGATGGGTGGGACCTATATCTCCCTCTACTTCATTGTGTAAAGATTTATATCTCATGAGATGCACATTGTTGGAATAGTAAGTTAATCTGGTTTAGTGTTACAGGACGGGAATGAGGAGTGAACTTGATTTAGAAATGGACTTTGTCCACTAAGATGGTCTTCACAACAATTCCTTGGCTACTATGGAAATAATATCATGTTTTAATGGTTTCTTACATTTAAATGTTTTATTCCCTTTCTATTGTATCATGATTGATGTTCCTTTATGATATATGCCTTACATACTTCCAAGATTTATGTCTTTGCTCAAGATTTTGATGTTTGGATTTTATGTTCAAGTTCATGCATTCAAATGTTTATGGATTGTTTTATGTTCTCTATGTTTACCCTTACTGAGAATTTGAGCTCACCCTTTTTATGTTATCTTTTCCCCAGGATATAAACAAATGTTTTAGTTAAGAAAACAAAAGGGGAACATCTTTATGGGACATGTTGAAGATCTTTCACCATGATTAGAAGATTGTGTTCTGAGTTTCCAAAGACACTAAACTAATACGGTCTTTGGGAATCTATTTTTGTTATGTATTAAGTATTCCACAAAAGTAATGTAATGTGCATGTACGTCGAGCTTTGGGTCTCTACAGTTGGTATCAGAAGAAAGGTTTAGTTAACCTTTGGAAGCTAGGATGCAAAACCATTAGTGAGATCCCTAGAGATATTTGTAAGGTATGTCTAGGTATGTCCATATGGTTAAGTACAAGTATAGGTTATAGTCCTAGAATTATGGTAACTAATTTAGAGTTAAACCTAAGATGTTAGATATTTAAGGTACTCCCCCTTTATTATGTTGTTTTCCCTAGCCTGATTTTTGCCTCTCACACTATTATTTTTGGGTTTTAGATGATGGCTGGAACCCAAAGGAACCATTTTGATCAATGTAATGGACAATGCAATGATTGTCCTTCAGAACAAACCAACATTATGGGAGATGGAGTGAAAAATCATATTTCTATACTTTAACAAGCTATGAATCATTTTGGACATCCAAATTAACAAAGAAGGGAACAAAATTCTATTGAGTCCTTCATGAGGAAACGTCCACCATCTTTCGGTGTGTCTTCTAATCCACTTGTTGGTGAACAATGGATCAGTACCATTGAAAAGATATTTTCTATACATCGCTGTTCAGAACATGTAAAATTCATTCTGGCTCTTTACCATTTAGAAGGTGAAGCAGACCCGTGATGGACTCTAATTAAGAATACAAGGCCCCAAGATGAAATTGAATCAATGGAATGGGATGAGTTCAAGAACTTGTTTATCAATAAATACTTCCCTCATATTCTTCAAACAAATAGAGAAAAGTTGTTCCTTGAGCATATGAAAAAGTATGATGAATCTGTTGGTATATATACGAAGTGAATTTTACAAGGCTCGCAAGGTATGAATCTGGATTTCTCATCCAACCTGAATGTAAAGGTGATCAATTCTTCAGTAGATTAAAACCATGTCTTTGAAGGGAATTATCTATAAGAAACTTCAGTAGTAATGAAGAAATTGTGCATTGTGATATCTAGGTAGAAATGGAAGTTGGTGTTACATATCCATCTCGTGGTTTTGATAAGAAATGAAAGATGGAGTTCAAGGAAATATCTTCGAACAATGGTGAAAAGTTGGTGAATGATTCTTTATGATCAATGTGTGGAAAGAAGCATGGTGGAGATTGTCTCAAATGTACTATAAAGTGTTTCATGTGTGGAAAAGAAGGTCATCGAACAGCTGAGTGCTAAAGTAATGTGAAATTTTTTTCTAATGTTGTGAATAGAGAAAAGAATACAGAGAATGCTCCACCAACACATCAATGATTCATGTGCAAGGATATGGGGCATTATGCTAATCAATTCTCTAATCCATGGGTTAATTATGATCACCGTGATAAACCTCTTAAGACAAAGGATAAAGGAAAGTGACATGCAATCACTATTTGTGACGTTGACTATGACAATGATGTTGTGTAATTATTAAGTGTTTATGTAATGGAATTTTAAAATAGAATCATGGAATCTCATTTATGGTATCGTGGAATTTTAGAATATCTATGTATTAGTTTTCAATAATTATATGGTACTGGTAATAATGAAAAGTGATTGAACTATTTTTGGAAAGTAGATAATATACGCAAAATGAAGGGATAAAGAGAAAATGAAATGAGCTCATGACTGATATAAGGACAAAGTTATATCATGGTTTGAGTATATATAAATTTTGGGATTTTGGAATGTGGAAAGAGTTGACTTTTGATATCATTCATGTTTTCACAATTATTTTACAGTAATTCATGTTTCAATAGAATACATGATTAAGGTGTTCACATGTTTGAAATGTGATCAACATGATCTATCTTATGATATATGTGGGATAAATGATGGTATTCACGTGATTGTTATGTGACCTTTCAAGTAATCATTTTCTTTATAAAATGATATTGGAAAGATGTATTTTGGATAAGCCTGATGATTGGAATGGATTATGTTTGACATCAGATAGTATTATTTAAGGATAGAACATGTTTTATGACATTATTTCTTTAATGTTATAATAGTATAGTTTTAGAAAAAGGAAAACCTACAGAACGGGCGATAACTCGTTGCGTCGGACTAGTATACGGGAATCGAACCCACAATCGATGTGCGGCAGACCTTTATCGCATACCACTGGCATACAGGAAGTCCCTGGTTAGTAGAAACTAGTTTTATTAAGCGGTATGATAGATAAAGTAAAATTCCATTTTTGGAATCATATACGATTAACCTCACCATAGATGGACTTATGTATATTTGATAACATTTGCTAACCTTTTGTTTGAGATAGATGGAATGACCTATCATTCTATCAAAAGACAAATTCAACCTCATTTCTTTAAAAGATGAAGTGGAAATTTTTCAAAGCATAAAAACAGTGAGATTGTACCAAAATCAAGTAAGTATTTATTTTAATTCAAAAATTCTTAAACATTAGGGAAATGTTCCTGAAAACCAAAAATGTTGTCCTAATGCTCTCATATTTGATGAATCAGATGGTACCTTAGATCATCATAAATTTATGACTTTGTGACTGTTGGATTTTTCATAGCCATGTCCTCTACCACTCTCCATCAGAACTTGATGGTTATATTTCTCTTCCATATAAATATTTTCACCTATGATCTCCAATGTGGTAACCCAGTGATTAATTAATTTTGGTAACCATTACATTTCATAATTTAGTTTTTAAAGTTCAGTTTTGGTATTCCTTTTTACGATTTAAGTTTCTATTAAAGAAACTTTCAAGTAGTAAACCATTTATAACACTGACGAATTTCGAGGGAGAAATTCATTTTAAGGGGGTATAATGTAACACCCCGATATTTTATGAGATATATTCTTTTTAATTTCATTGATGTCTTCTGTTATACACTACCTAAAGAATAGCTTGTACTATACGCAACACCATGTTATCTTGTAATATACCCAACACTATTCTTGGCTCGTGTTACAAGTTCATTTTTTTAGAAATTATTCTACGCAACATTACGTATAGATTTTGTTTAATGGATAAATGAAATCTGTTTTGATTATGCAACACCAAAGGGAGATTTCACTACATGCATCATTGACATTGATTACATTACACACAATCATGATCTTCCTCGATAGTGTGTGTAGTACGCAATATCGGGACTCACTAAACAATGATATATTGATATAATATTATTATGAACTAGATGTTATGAATATTTGTAACTAAATTTTAAATTTTGTGACATTATAATTCATATTACACATTTTATATAACATGGTATGAGAAAAAATAATATTTTCGGGTAAAATGAGTATTTTTCAAACAATGTAGTTTTGCTGCCTTTTGATGGCGCACCGACTTTAAATCTAGTTTTTGACATGTATATAAGTACAATTTAATAATATAATTTTTTTGGAATCAGGATATAAAAACTTACTTTGGATAAATTTTTGATAATTTTCTGATAAGTTTTTTATTTTGATGAAGAGTAAAAATACTCTAAATTTTAATTAAAACCATCTTTTTTCATAAAGGTAATTTATATTGTTAAATTATAATATTTAATGGTTTTAAAGTATAAATAGAATATATTTTTTCATTTAATATAATTCATTTCATTACCATTAATTTTAAATTTAATTCATATGTAAAAACATTTCATTCTTTGACAATGTTTTAACTTTTAAAACCCGTTTTCTTAAAAAACAATATTAATTTTTAATTAATTACTGCAAAATCTGTGTTTTGAATTTTGGGAAATGGATTCCATATTTGTATTCAATGGGTCCAAGTTATTTTAATAGGTTAATTTTATTTTTTGACGCTATGAATAGTAACTACGGTAATTTTTATTTACTACAGTTTAATGTAAATCAGGTAATTAAGGGTAAAAATAAGATTATAAAATTACCCTAAAACCTTCCAAAATTCTATTGGATGAATAAAAGTCTACCCATATCACCTAATCGTCGTATTATATTTGTTTCATGGACTATTGACCATGAAAATAATATAATTATTATTAAAACCAATGAAAGTGACAACATGTCACTCTCTTAAATCTTATACGTATAATAATTTTAATTTAGTGATAAACATCACGAAACATAAAACAATTATAGTATACAGAAATATAATAAAATTATCTACATCATGTTAATTTATTTATAATTTTTAAGGATTAAATAATTATCATCAAAAGAGACACAATAGTGATGTTGAAATTATTTTATTGATTGAAATATCAAACAAATGGTTTTAAAAATATTAAAATAAATATTAAATGAACTATTTAAGGTGCTCAAAAATTTTCTAGATACATATGACATGTTATTAATCTATTAATCCTTTTGGTTAGAAAATATCTTCTGTGAAGATTTTATTTAAATTCAAATAAATGAATAGTGTCAAAATTGACACTATTGTTATTTTATAAAAATAGCACAATATAAAATTGTTTAAAAATCACAAAAATATTTAAAATTTATAAATTAAAATTTATATGGTATAAAATGTCATAAATAATCCAATTATGGAAAATTAAAAACACATAATTAAATCATTAAAACAATTTTGAATTTTGAATCTTATAACCACAAATAAAATTAAATAGAGTAAATAAAGATAAATCAAGTTGATAATGTTTAAAATAAATTTCCAACATGTCTAAATTTTATTTGATGATGATATTACAACCGTATATCATCTATGATCAAGTTTGAGTCATTTTAGAAGTTTTTATGTGGGGTTTGAATTTATTATAAATTAATATTTTTGAGGTTTCCAAAGGTGTCCCTCTCATCCCTTATAAAAGGGCACCTCCTCCCTCTTCTATTTACAAAATTTTGAGCCTTCATGCTCAAAAAACCCCTGACCATTTCCCTTCTCAACTCCCCTTGAAACATTATAGAGGTTCTGGTATCCTAAAAAGACCAACTCTAGTGCCTTAAGAGGAGGTTAATAAGAGGCGCGTCAAAGAAGAGGTAATATCCTTTACCGATTCTTTCCAATTTATGTCCTCTTATACTACTTATTATTTATTTTTTTCATCATAAATTAATAACATAAATATCACTCATATACTGATATGTTATTATAATTATGAAATAAACCTATTTCATCTTTTATCCATCCAACGGAAAACGAAATCACCGTGTGTGCGTACATACGGAATACCGTCTCCACACCGTGGTGTAATCTGTTTTCCACCACCAACATACTTGGATGGGTATAATGGTTTAAATAAAAAACTATATATTGTTATTTCAAATTTATATTGGTTCTGAAATATTATACATAAACTTCAATACAATTCCACGATCATGGGAATGATATCATCGCTCGTGCGTACGTACGGACTACCGTCTCCACGAACGCGATGAGATTCATTTTCCATGATTAACCATTCAAGTATGATTATAAAGTATATATAATAAATAATAATGAAAGATATTAAATAATAATTATACTGGATTTATGTACATATATTTTTCATTTACTTAATTCCATTTAATTCAATAAGGAAACGAAAACAGCGTTCATGCGTACATACGGCCTACCATCTCCATGAACGGTGTATTCCATTCCATTTATCGATCTATAATATATATTTATATGCTGAATTTATATTATATATAAATCATGTATTACATTCGGAAATTAAGTAAATCAGGATATAAGTAATAATATGAAGAACAACATGTCGAAACATGTATGATAAAAGAAACGATTTTACCCAAAACGCTGCTTTAACAAGGAATTTACAAAAGAACGAGTAATATAATTTCATAAGTGAACCATATATGATATCATACCAATGAAATGATTCTTTAATAAGTCAATTACATTATTTAAATAATTATACAGGAGGTTTAGATACATATAAAGCATATCAAACATAAGGTAAGGGAAAATCTCACAATCTCATTTTTATCCGAGATTGTTCATATTTCAGAATTTATTGGGGAATATTTATCATCCACATCCATGTTTCCTCAATATGTAATATTATTTTTATCCTACTACAATTTTTTAAATCCAATTTTAACTATTAGTTAATTTTTAGCAAAATATATGAATAGAATCTTTTGTCATTTTCAGTACGAGAGTCTTTTTGTCTTTTCTGAACAAAGTATGAGAAGAATGTTTTTTAACTTATAGGGCATGAACAGATTTTTACGGTTTTATGAAAAATTATTTTAATGAAGATTCCTATTAAATATTTAATGACTATTTTCAAAAAATCATTTTCTTTTAAAATTTCTTGGAATTTTGTGAAAAGAAATTGATTTTGAAGAAGAATGGATATTTTCATCAAGAATTAATTTCAAGTGTTTTATCAAAACCATTTTCCATCTAAATTGAAATTATTTCATATATTTATGTATCAATTATAATGTATCTTTGATTTAAATGGTTTCACTTTTCATATGATGAAATGAAATCCATTTGTTTTATATGGATTACGTTATGATGGGATGATGTTTTTAAAACCCATTTTATTTATTGGGTTATTATGAATGATGTATGTTTATTATGTGGCACACGAAATAATGATTTCATTATGAGATGGGTGGGACCTATATCTCCCTCCAATTAATTGGGTGTATATTTATATCTCATGAGATAGACATGGATGGAACAATATGATAATCCGGTTCAGTGTTACAGGACTGGAACGAGGAGTAAATTTGATTAAGAAAGGGACTTTGTCCACTAAGATGGTCTTGGTAGAAATTCCTTGGCTACTATGGAAATAATATCATGTGATTAATGGTTTTCTATAATTACCTGTTTTATTCCCATGTAATTTTATCATGATTTATGTTACTTTATGATATATGCCTTACGTACTTCCATGATTTATGTCTTTGCTTAGGATTTTGATATTTAGATTTTATGTTCATGTTTTTTCATTCAAATGTTTATGGATTCATTTATGTTCTATATTTTTAACCTTACTGAGCATTTGAGCTCACCCTTTTTATGTTTTCCATTCCCCGGGATATAAAGAAAGGTTTTATGTAAGAAAACAAAAGGGGAATATCTTTATGGGAGATGTTGATGATCATTCACCATGATTTGAAGATTGTGTTCTGAGTTTCCAAAGAAACTAAACTATTACGATCCTTGAGTGTTGGTTTTTGTTATGTATTAAGTATTCCTCAAAAGTAATGTAATGTCTATGTACATCAAGTTTGGGGTCTCTACAAGTAACATCTCCATTATTCAAAAATCATTTTGAAAAAAATTTAATTTTCATTTTTTATTTACATAATGATAATAATATCATGAATAAAATTTAATTTAATTATAATTATAATTATATATATCATCCATTTAATGTGGTGATGAAAAGCGAATCACACCACTTTGTGGAGGTGGTAGTCCACCAAACAAACGAATGATGAATTTCTTTCCCATTTGATGGGGGTTGGAGATGGATATAGGTTATTATATTAACATAATTACAACTCAAAATATATAAGATAATTTTTTTTATTATTTAATCAGAGTTAAAAACATTGGAAGGATGTGGTAGAATAAATAAAAATAAACAATGAAGTTAAAAACAATATCTCTTATTAGGAAAGCCTCTTTTTCTTAATAACATAAAACTAATATAATTGACATTATATCACAAATAAGGCCTCTAGAACATGTTAATGGGTTATATGATGTTATTTGTGTGGGTATTAGATGAAAAAATGACTTTTATGTGTGAAGTAATGAGAATAAGTGGTTCTCTTTTAGAATAGAGGGGAGGGGACTTGTTGGAATTAATTAATATATTAATTTAATATATACTAATACTTATGTCAAAATGGATCCAAATTGATTAATTTATAATCTAAGAAGATTATTATTCTAAATACTCTCAAAAAATATTTTTTAAACTAGTTGATACCTTATTCTTACCTTTATATTTTTTTAACACTTCGTTATGCCTTTTCACAATTACTGTAATGTTAAATGTTTCTTCCATTTATAGGTTAATAATGCAATATAAAGTGAAAAAAACCCATAAATAGATCATGGTCAATGAAATTTACCATATAACATTAATTTTGGGGAATATAAAGTTTTTATTAATTACAAATAATTTAATAAATTATTATTTATTATAAAATATCATTAAATTCAATTTTAGAACTGTTTAATTTATCTGAAATTAATAATATCTATAAAATAATGGTATTAGAATAAAATTCAAAAAAACCATATTATATGTTATGGTTTTATATAATTTTTTATTTCCACATTAATTCGTTTAAATTATTCTACATTTACTATTTTTAAACCCATTATTTTATTTCCCCATTAATTGAATAATTATTATGTTTGTGTTGGGTTTGCATTTTTGTTAATTATATACTCACTAGAAATTAAAATTAAATTACCATGATTAATATAAATAATTTATATAGAGAATTAATATTAATAATGAAACAAATCATCTTGTTATCTCCATCTTAGTAATATTATAGTTTTTAAAAACAATAGTGTGACACTTTTTACCTTATTTACATAACATGTTATAAAAGTTATATTCACATACAATCTGAAAAAGGGCTACATATTAAAATTTTGGGTGATTATGTATGAAATATACTCATAAAATAAATTTGTTGAATTGTTAAGGGTAATTATTTTGTTCTTATCATTTTAATTTTAAACTTAATAATTTGATTTATCCTTTACTATGGTAACAAAAATTACTAAGGTTGCTATTCATATTGATCAAAACTAAAAGTGACGTATTTACCAAATTTGGACCCAATGATTCAAAATATTTAATTCAATTTGGATAATTCAAAAAAATGTAGTGGTATATTTTAATTTAATATTAAATAAATTAATGTAATGAAAAAGAGTTTTCAGAAAAATTTTATTTCTGGTATAAAATACTTTCATAATAAATTAATGCATAAAATTCATTTCAAAAACCATTATTGTATTATTTTCAATAAAACTGAAGGAATTAATATTTAATAATAATATTAAATATAATTTATTTTAAAAATACATTAAAATAAAATATTGTTTTCAATAAAAATCACTATTTTTTACTATTCATTGAAAACTTAATGTTTTTATACGATTCTCAAAAAATAATATTAAGATAATTTTAGAATGATAAATTCAAAAAGGAATTCCATTTTTTAAAATTTAAATTCTATAATTCTTAAATCAATTTTTTAAATAAAACGGTATAATACATTAGAATCCAATTTTGTTAGAAAAAAATATTTTCCTTTTGAATGGAATTTTTTTATTAACTAATGAATATATGTTTATTTTTTATATCAATGTTACCTAGGCTATTAAAACATTATCTCATAATTGGTAGGACATACTTTTCTAATTCCATCTAATTGATCTCTCACAACTCCAACTTCTTAAGAATAAACTCCAAAGGAAGTATGTTACATAGATTACATAGGGTGTGGATTTTTGATCAAGTTAGTTTGGGTTGAAATAATCCAAAATACCTTGTAAAAATTATATATAGATACTAAATTATCATTTATTATTATAATATTATACTAATATGATATTATATCCTTCTCCAACTCTATATAATATACTTTGAGATTAGAGAACTTTAACATCACAAATAGAGTAAAGGTTTTTATGTTCTTTTCTACATTAGAACATTCAAAACTCGTTTTCATACATGGGGATTCCTCATGCATATAGTTAGGTGGTGGAGTAATAAATGGATTATGAATAATAACACTATCTTCATCAAAAAGTAACATCCCTAACTCTATATTTTTCCACAGATTATTCAGGAGGGATTGGATCATCTATTTATTACTCAATGTCATCTTCTACTCTTTCATCATTACCTAGAAAACGTGGAATAGTTTGAAATAGAATTTTCTCATGGGATACATTACATGTCTCAATAGTAATCTCAACAATATAAAATTATTTATAAGAGATAACACCTTCAATCTGTTATATATGAAATACATCTTCCACAAATGGTATTATCACAAGAACGTGAGGCTCAATTCTAGCATCAAATATATCCTAAACCTCCCACGATAGAACGATCTCAAAATTTATTTTAAAGATAGGTGATAATGTAGTTTATTTATTCATATCCTCAACCTCATTGAGATCTATTCATTCTTATCTAATATTGGGTTATGACACTTCCATATGTATGGTAATTCAACATCCCTTTCCCTTGAAAAAAACGACACATAGACTGTATCATATATCAAGGAATATTTAGCATCAAGAAATTGATCACAACATAAAAGAGATACATGTTCCGAAAAAAACTTTTTCCATCTCACCATCCCTCTAAAAAATCCTAGTCTTAATGTACATACACTGTACATTTCAATCAACTTCTAGATACTTTAAAACCTTCTACTCAAAAGAATATGTTTCAAATAGAAACATGAATACTACAATTATTACCACTATACATGTACCAGCTATATTTTCGAAAACTAAAATAAACCTTATAAGGATAAGGAAATACATTAACCATTAACATATTATAAATAAGAATGGATTTTCCATTCATGTTTGATGATTTTACATCCAATTATTCACTAAAATGAAGCTATAAATTTCACATAAACTAATTTAGTTCATAATCAAATAAGAATCCATATTTCTTAACATTAAATACAATCACTCGTCCTTAGAATTGAATTAATTTCATATAAAACATTTCAATTCCTCTTTAATGATCCATATCTATGGACTTACCAACTAAAAAATTGCATGACACACCATCTGGATTCACATTCATAGAAGAACAATAACTACCATCATCTAATCAATTAGACTTCCCCATCACAGAAGGTTTATCTAGAGGACAAGTCAATATTGGGGGAAGGAATGTGGATGTTATGATTCCAGATAATGAGATATAGGTTAATAGTGAGGAGGTCAAGGTTCAATTTGGATTTAATGTCATGTATCTTATTTCTAATATGCATACAAACTCAATTTAGTATTTATGGTTGATTCTAAAATAAAATGAAATAGAATAAATAAATTATAAAAAATGTTCTTAAAGGGACAAATCTACGGGAAATAATTTATTATAAAAATAAAATAATATCATTTATATTCCCCAATGCAATAAATACTAAGAAATTAATAACAAATGATGAAATTAAACCATAAAGAAAAAAAATAAAACTCATTTAAATACAAAAAACCCAGTTATATTTTAAGAGAACCAAAAAATTCACAAACAAGGGTATTAGAAAAGATATCTGCTTATTGGTTCTCTGTAGAGATGAATTCAAGAGATATAACTCATTTATTTGGGCATGATATCTCAAGAAATGATACATTATGTCTATGTTCTAAATTAAATAATGATATAAATATTAAAAGTTATTGTTTTATAACATTTTATTAATACTTTATTACAATAAAATCCAAAATGAAATAAGATTTTTTAATCTAGAATGGTTTTGAACAAAAACTAAATTACGATATATATTCTACATAAGAATTAGATAATTCAATAGAGTGGTGTTTCATAGTATACATGGATTTTAATGACTTACTAAAAATGGAAGGTTCTTCAGGTTCTATTTCACTTTTGTCTAACACCACAAAATTATGAATCAGAATATGAAGTCAAATTAAAATCAATTATTTTGGGAAAAAATAATGTTAGACAATTTGTTCCTTTGAAATTTATTAAAATGATTTCGGTCAATTTTAAATGAGATTACGTGGTATTTGATTGGAATCCATAACATATTAATATTGAAAACATATTGACTGGTCTACTAGTCATCATGTATAGTAGACTTCTAATTATACCTATATATAATTTATTATTAGCTCATTCTATAAATTTATCCCAATCAATTTCTCATAAGACTCATTAGAGTTTCATTTACTTTTCTAACATTCAGTCTAAAAATCATTCTTTTATCAATTATGTATTTACATTGTTGAAACACATTCCCAATGTATTTTTGATAAATTTTAAAAAATAAGAAAAAAATTATCTCTCCCATAATTCCCATTTCAAATTAATTTTTCATGATTTTTGAAAATTCATTTCACAAATTATTATTATAGACTAAATATCACATCATCAACATATATTCAAACTAAATTCTATCTAAATATGTTTTTTCTGGAAATGAGTAGGATATTCCACTCTAACTAAAAATCAATTGGATAAATTAAATTATTTAAAACATTTATACCAATAACTTTGGGCTATTTAAAATCCAAAACATTTTTTAGTAACTTTGAAAATAGAATTTCAGGAGTGATAATTTTCAAAACTATGAGGCTTTTTAGCATAAACATCCACCATAATAAAATAATTTAGAAAGGAATACTTGGCTTTCATAATATAATTTATAATAAATTTTTGATACATAGGCTAGGAAAATAAAAATGGATTCTAATCTTGATATAGGTGAAAAATATTATTCATAATATATTACTTCCTCTAGGTTGTATTATTTATCTACAAATCTCTAACTATTCCTATTTATCACACCATGATCGTCCTATTTTTCCTTAAATTCCAATTCTGTTCTAATAACAAGATAATCAGTAGACCTATCAACTAATTTAAATAACATACTCCCTTTTAGCTTCATATATTTCTTCTTTTATTTCCAATTCCCAACTCTTCTCGGCTATGAATTCTTCTATGGGTGTTAGTTATATTAGATATAAAAAGGTCGAAAATTCTATAAGGTTTTGTACAATTCTTTTAGTCATTATCTGTTCATCTAATATTTATTTAACAATTTATAAGGGATGGTTATTTAGGGTTTTATGTTTTCTAAGAAACATGCTTTCTAGTTCACTAGTATACATCCTATAAAAGATCATTTCACCAAAATCATGTTCCAAATCATCATCATTTTTTTTTGTAAAAGAGAGGCACAATCCTGATGTTTTAAAAAGAAACTATTATCTCAGCAACTTGAGAAATTTTATGATCAAAAGGATCATTTTAATAAATTTTCAAATGAGTAGATTCTTTAAAAATATATGACATTTTTTTAAAACACTACATTCCTTAAAAGTAGTAGAATATCCAAAGAATATTCCTTCACTGACCTTTGGATCAAATTTACTGAGATAATCCTTGGTGTTTAGGATATAAAAATTGTATCCAAATTCATTAAAGTATCTAACTTTTGGGTTTCTGTTGTTCTATATTGAATTGGGTTTTTCTTTCAATATAGGCATTAATAGAACTCTATTAATGACATAACATGTTGGTTTTATAATATAATCACCAAAATGAGTATTAATGTTATATTCACATTACATAGTCCTAGAAATTCGTTGAAAGTTACTATTACTCCATTTAAAAACACAATTTTTTTTAGGATTATAAGGGGTGAAAAATTATGTTTGATTCCATGTTTTGAAAAATAATTAAACTCATGCTTTTCAAATTCCCCCAATTGTCACTTTCTAAATTAAGAATATTTTAATATTTCTATTTTTTAGAAAATGTAAAAAAATTAGAAAAATAGAACAAGATTCACTCTTAGAAAGAAAAAATAATACCCATGAAAATCTAGGGAAATGATCAACTATCACATAAACAAAATAGTTTCCACTTAGGATTTTGGTTCTAAATGTACCAAACATAACCATGTGGATAGTGTCAATATGCCTATATGTAAAAACATATTTGATATATTTAAAAATGACTTATGATTCTTTCCATTTATGAATGCAACACATGGTTTCCCATTATTCAAATTATGTTGAGCAGAGATTGAAATTAAATTTCAATTTGAAACCTTTCGAAAATATTGTACATTATGATGTCCAAGTAATCTATTCCAATTCCTAGATTCATTGGTCTCAATATGATAACAGTTATCCTTTTCAATAAATAAAGTATTTGCATCTAAGTTATAGGTCTTTATAGTTCTAGGTTCTTTCAATTTAAGGATTTTATCTTTTAAAATATAATAGTCATTGTTTAAAAAATATATGAAATAACTTTCATCACACAGTTGTGAAATACATATCAAGTTGTTTTTTATTCCTTCCACATAGATAAATGTTTAGAATAGGTGTTTTCATTGATTATCAGCTTATCTAAATCCTGTAATTTTCCATTTAGCATTTTCATCAAATTTGACATATCCGTCTATCAAATTTAGATAAGGAGTGTAAATTTTATATATCATGACTCAATGTCTTAACCATCCACTATACTTATAACAATTTTCAGTTATTCTTGTGTATCTTTTTACCTACAAAATAAATCAAACAATTAATTTTTTTAGTACCCATATTTTCTAATGTCTATAAATTTTATCTACTCATATTTGGGACTCTAATTTTTTCTGGTTGTCCAGAATATCCAACCTTAAATATCGATACATATCCCGAATGAAAAAAATCTTTAACACCAAAAAATTGGGGGCATATTAAATTAAAAATATTTAAATTGTTTCCAAGTTCAGCACATCGAAAAGGAACTTATATAGCTTCTTATTCAATGAACATGACATAAAATACTTTTTATAAAACTCTCGTATTTTCCCTTTACATTATATTATATATTTATCTTTATGGATTTTATTATTACCTAGAATCTGGTTGAGTTAATTTTTAACTTTTTTAAATACACTAGAAGCATCTTTACATTCTTGGACTTGTTTTTGAAATATTTTAATTTTATTATCATGTTAATCATATGAAACAATAGAATTTATAATCTTTGTTTTTAAATATAAAATTTGTTTATTTAAATTATATTTTCTATTTAAACATCATCATAGAAATTTTTGATATTTTTCTTTTTATTTTTCATGTATTAATACATGGATTCAAACATGGAAAAATATTCATTTAATTCTTTAAAATAATAGAGTAAATTTTCTAATTCAGAATCATGTTCAAACTTTTAAATATAATTTACCTAATAAGAGGGTGTCATAAAGCATATATTTCACTTTCAATTATAAATCCATGCTTTTGATTCTGAGTTTGATTCATCAATAGAGTCCTCAATACCACTCTATGTCTCTATTATAGATCATTTTATATCTTTTATATCTTATAGATTACACTTGTGTTTCATATTGTTTCTTCATTCCTGTTGATGTTATGTAAAATATGGTTTGATATATCAAAGTACATTTCATTCATAAAACATAACATCCTTGGAACCATCATAATAATTTTTTAAATGTTTGAGTAATTTATTGAATATATTTTCTTATTATATAGATTTTCAATCTTTATAAAAAAATGAATATTTTCACTATCAGATGTAGAAATGGTTGATTAATCCTCATCATAATATTGTAAAATTGACATGTATTTTCACATTTTAACTTCATTTGATGTAGAAACTGTTAGACAAGCAATTTCCATTTTAATCATGTTATAATAACCAGTTTTGTCTTCAATTTCAACCTTACAAATAAAAAGAGTTCCTATGAAATTTTTAATATTGAAATATTATATATTAATAAAAATCCTAACATAATTAAAAATTCCACACCACTAAGATTGAATGACTATTAAAACATACAAATATTGGCCTGGTTTAGGAATTAGCACTCCTAGAGAATAAAAATTGTTCACAATATCTATTAAGTGACCATTAATCTAGATTATGGGTTTTCCCTCAACCATTTTTAATGTATAATACTTCATCTTAGAAATATTGTATCTCATTTCAGTAACATTATTTGTATCTTGATATACAATTGTTACTATTTTCCAAATATCAAAAGTTTTATCACATTGTGAAACATGGTGGAAATCATCCATACCTAATCAACATATAGTAAAATGAATTGACCTAGAGTTTTGATCATATTATCATTAGTTATTTTCCTATCACGTTTTTTATTCTCCTTTAGGAATAGTGAAATGATTTAAATATTTTTAATTAACCTTTAGACCATGGATCTTGATATAGAGGATAATCTATTCCTTCCAACATCTATTGTTTTCTCAATTAAAATATAGATCTCTATCAATATACATACCATCATTATTGTTACCATATCATCCCCATGGAAAATATGTTTAAGAATTCAATTAGTTAGAGTTTAAAATATAGATTCTTAACTTCTAATAACAATTCTTGTTTAAAGAACAACTTCTCTAAGACTCGACATGGGTGATTTGAGTTATTGAAAACATTATTCACATAAAAACACTCTATATTAAGGTATAATAAATTTTGTCCATTTATTATCGAGTTTAATTAGTTTAAAATAATAGCACTAAAAAAATATAGAACCTAGTATGTTTTAATGTAGTTTAAGGAATAAAATTCCTTAGTCCACTCCAACAATTATCAATTCCTAATGCCTGGTGATTTTAACTAGTAATAGTCCTTTCCATTGGGGTTTCCCATATTGAGTGAAAGAATCCATAACATGGTATAATAAAATGAACTTTTACTCGAATACTATATGGCTTCAAAAAAATAAAAGCAATCAATTCTTAGAACAAGGAGTGATCAATTCCAGAAGTTGGAATGAATAACGAGATTTACAAAAAGGAATAACAGAGTTGCAAGGTAAAACTAACATAAGAGAATAGATATCCATGAGAGAAAATTAGAATATAAAGTATCATGGGGAGATTACTCTAAGAATATATCAAGATAAATCTTTATATAATAACTTTAGAAAACATAAATCTTATTCTTCTTTTTATTTTCACACATAGTAAGGAGAGAAATATTAGAGGGAGAAGAATAATAGTTATGTTCTAGGATATATTCTTGGAACAAACACTCTTTTATATCTCTATCTATCTATTGAGCTATATGTTCTCTAATGAAATAGTGAGGTTAAATCTTTCAATTTTACTTTTCTAAAAATTAACTTCGAAAAAACTGTTGTCCACTAAAATACCATAAGTACTTTTCTATATTGGTACATTTCTTCATTGAAAATCAATTTTACCATAAAGTGTTAGTAAAAAAATTTAATGCATATAAATCAACAATAATTTATATTTGAAGTATCCCAATGGTAAAAAATACTAATATTTCATAATCAGATAGCTATTTATGGGTCTCCACAATACAGATTTTTAAATATTAAAATTCATATAGACAAATTGATCAACATATCCATTTTTTAGTTAGGTGATTTCTTCACATATCAATATAACATATTTTTAGTTTTTATATAGTGTAAATTAACATAGGTTTCATGTTCACATCACTAAATTTCATGTAGCAAGCTAAATTAAATAGTCGATTGGAAACTTGTATCCAATTACAAGATGAATCCAATTCATGTGGGTGAATTTATGATATATCTAAATCATGTAGGAATTTCATATATGTATTCAATTACTTATGAATATGAATTAATGATGGAATCAATTTCTTGATGTAGTTGAATGATCACATAGCTGAATTTCCACATTTAGGTAAATATGAGCCATATCATCCTGTATTTCATAACATAATATAATGAACTAAAAAGCTATTTAATAAGATTAATTTTGAAGAAAAAACTAAAAAATTCAGTAACATATGATGGGTTTCTATGATCATAAAAACATAATCCAAATGGTGTATGTTGAAACAATAACAGTATCCAAACACAACCTATTAGACAAACCCAAAGACTTCTCCCAAATTCAACGAAAACATGAAACAATTCAGCTCTCATTTTATATAAAATAAAAAATGTGATGACACATGAAAACTAGTTATCAATAAATAAACATATTCATAATGAAGTAAAATAAAACACCCGAAAATCATACCCATGGAATGAAAATACACACCCATGAGTAACACCAATTAATGTATCATCTTTATAATGACCCCCCCCCATCTGACTAGTCTAACTCATTATCACTATCTCTCCCTCAAGTCCCATCTCATCACTTAGTTGCATAAAAAAATGTTCCATATGATTAACACCATGACCATGTCTAACCCACAAGGCCCTTTAAAAATTCATATAAACACACAAACACTATGTTCTTTTCATATTATCTCATTACAAATCATTATTTCGAAAATTAAATCCATTTAGTCATTTAATCGAATTCTTTATGGGAATCATCCATAATTAATGATTTTAAGACCAACCAATCAAGAGGAATTTCTAATAGGGATCTCAAAAGTGACCTAAAATTAAATTTTAATTAATAATTTTAGAAATAAATATGATTCATATTCTAATATAAAGTTACAATAGGATAATTCACCTACCATGAACATGGTTGACAAGATGGAAAATGAAACATTATAACAGATCCAAGATCTAGCAACCCTACCTTCATTTCAAGGATGAAAACTCAGAGATTCCTAGATAAGAATCTTTAGGAGGTAAGAAATAATCAAAATCACCCAAAGGAACCATCTAGTTAGAGATACCAATATTTATGATAATGAATGGGTGTTTTGGGGGAATAATGAGGTAAAAACCAAATTTTTTGAACACTTTAATGACATTAATGATTTTCCCCCAATGTTTGTAAAATTGTTCCCTAACCCTATGAATCATCACTATGTAAAAAGTTTCACATTTTTATGATTATTGAATGTTTACCCAAACATTGCAGCTACTCTTAGGTCTCATTTCAACCTCACATAGTTACCTAATGAATATGTTTATTTTTACTTATCCATTCACAAATTGTGTATCCTCCATATCATATATAAAAACACCTTAAACCATTTAGAAACATCATAAAACAAATCTCAATCATATTATAACATAATAATATAAAGTAAAACCTATAATAAAATAAATTCGGGGTGTTAAAGCCTCCCCTATATTAGATTTTTCATCTTTAGAAAACTATAAGTTAGAGGTGTAAATGCCCAAGGTCAAACAACTATTACAGAAAAGTAGTATTCCACCTCCATCACTCCTAAGATATCACCAATGGTCGAATAATATATGTACCAAAATTACACATTAAACTAGAATTATATTTTAATTCCCATCCAAATATATAAAGGATAATAAGAACTAATAGGAACAATCAACGCAACAGTGACATCAGAACCACCAATATGTAATTAAAATTCAAATGAAATTAAAAACATTGTTAAATTAGAGAACCTAAATCACTACATTAAAATAAGAGAAAAAACTACCAACATATTTCCCCACCGATACAGTTAAGAATATCCCATGGTTCAGGACACTGAAGAGATAACCACTCATGTTTACCCAGATGAAAACTCTCCAATATTTAGTATAATCATATGAAATAATATTTTAATAATGTTAATGACACATTAAAATGATGGTTGTATAATTAATGTATCCATTTTTCAGACACAAACGGTCAAAATCTTATATACGGTCTTAAAATACCCCACCCCCTAAGGCAAAGAATTTTTGAACATCCACCCAAATTATGGGCTTTGACCCTATAGACGTTAAAATTCTCTCATTGAAAATTTGGAACACATGTACTTATGCCTTGGAAACCAATAAAATCTCTATGAAAGTAAATCAATGCTTCTTTTTACCATGAAATATTATCACACATTTCCTCATTAACTAATGATCAACTTGGACACCCATTTGATTGAAAGTAGTATCTTATATTCATAGATATCTCATTTCCCAATCATAAATACATCAACCACGAAACAACCGACGAAAATGGGTTTCATAAAAATAAGATGATGATTTGTAAAGGATATATGGAAAACACATCCCAAACATTCTCCTACTACCATATCATCATATACACTACCCCCTAAACATGAATTAAAATAATCATCTCAATGAGTTGGTGAATGACCACCTCTATGAAATCATGATTTTCAAGCAATGTTGGTTCTAGTTCCTAAAACAATTCTCCCCATATTGTAAAGGGACAAGTAATATTAATAACATATCCATAGGTTGGTTATTTTTGTTCCTTAAAATATATACCTACATAATATTTGAATGGATAATCTTTTTGAGATTATCCTAATGCAATGATAGACTATAATTGGGTCCTAATATATATGTGATAATTTTTATCCTTTTTTAATCCCTTGGAGGCTCCCTACTATAATGTGTTAACATAATGGTAATAAAATGAAAATTCAACTACTACACTTCCTTGGATGTGGTAATCCAAGTGACGAATAAGATCTATCTGATATAAAACAGTGACATCACCTTTCAAGTAAGACTTAAGTGCATGTTATCAATTGACCCAATACAGTATTATTAATCCAAAATATAACTAACCCTACACACAATGGCATTCGACTTAGGACCCACACTACCACTACTAGTAATGAAATATGAGGCTTAGGTAGATAATTCCTCAGTGATACCATACATAAGAAGATGTAAACAACGATCTAAAAATAACCCACTAAGTATATGAGATAAGATCCCCTCCCATCTCAAAGAAAAAAATCCCAATCATAGAAAAATATATGGAAAACAAAATGTACTATACCATACTAGAGAAACATTCGAATGAGATAACCCATCTTGAACATATTCCTAATGAATCACAGAAAACATAGAAATTAATCATAGGTTGGTAATCAATTTGACCGACTAAACCCCCAGTTCACAAAGTTTATCCAGTAACTAGAAATATATAGTTCATTAATCTACCTGAGAAGACTATGAACCTTCAAAACATTCATCACATACTCTTTGAAAAATGAATAATAAATCCATTACTACTTGAGACATTAACTATCCAAGAGTAGAAATCAATATGTCATTGAATAGTAAAACAACTACATTCCATATATTATATAATAGACGCTTTAATATTTCAAATTACATCCGTGTTATACCATTTAAATAGTAATTGAGTATGGTGATTACTATAGATCTTAGAATATCATTCTACCTACAAGTTATCTTGATGTTCATCCCATGAGACATCATTCCCATATAAAACCTCTATTTCTATTTTCCACATATTACACCTACCACAAAACAACAATAACCACCTAAATAATGGTAGAACATGAAATAATAGCTAAGGAATCATGAAAAAGAAACATAAATTCTATAACAAGTAAAAAATTAATATAAATTTACAGGAAAATATCCAGTTACATATTTGACAATATAGTAAATTACTTCTACCAGTTCTAGGATGACATCAATGATTCCACCCACTAGTTCACCATGTTAATACATTCCCAAAAAACAAATTCCAAATTTTCTCGCTATCAAAATGATGAAAAGGTTCCCAATGAAAATTTTACCACTATGAATCCTAGTTAAAGAGATTATTTAAATCCTTCATGAAGTTTTAATAATTAAAAAACATTTACAATTCCTTTTTATACAGTATATTTAAATACAGTTATAAAATTATTCCATGTTATAAAAATATCTGATTAAAAATAGAAGGGTTTTTATTCAGAAAGTAAGTTTATTTTTAATAATTTCATACTTTCATGAACAAACTCATATCGACCCTGAACCGGTCACATGATCCAATCCACAACATAGACCAAAGGGCATTCCTGATCCTCACAGGTGGCAACTAGTGTCGGGCATCAAAAGAGATATGAGGGAACAATTTCTCCCTAAATAAATAAATTAATTAAATAGTGGAAAGATAAACAAAGAATCCAAAATAAAATACAAATATCCAAACTGAACATATTTTAAACAATCTAAAAAAACAAAAAAAACTATACAACACAACACAAACTAATCCTGATGACCACACATCTCCATATGACCCTGGGGGTTACTATCCAGTATAAAAACCAACAATCACCCATGGTGATTAAAACCAATATGGAACTTACCCCACAAGCTATAAAATAATAGGAAAATATTGGAAGGAGAAATAAAACTCGATAGGTATTCTTGAAAAATTCTATTCCCAATACACTTTCTTTAAAATAATAAACATCAACATCAATTTGGAATTAAAATATTGAAACGTAAGATTTTTAATCATAGTTTTCAACTTTAAAAATAAGTCACATCCCATTTAACTTTTCTCCATTAGAAACCAGACTCCTTTTTTAAGATGTAAGCATTAATATTTCAAAGAGAAAGGATGACATAATGTGTATTGAATTATCCAAAACATTTTCCACAAACAGTAGGAAACCAATTTTTCATTTTTTGCAAGAATCAAAACTGTGAAAATAAACAAGAACAAAAATTATACAACAAGGTAAATGGGAAAAATCACATAAGATTATCCATACAATAATTTATCTCAATCATCTATCACAAGAAACAAAGTGCCAATAGACATGGGAGGAACCTAGGAGTTGGTGAATATTCCCAAACATATTAATACAAGTTTATTCATACCTGAAATCACACCACATCTGATGACATCAAAATTCCCTAACACGCATGGCCACACCCCCACATTGAAGTGACTTAGGGGCCCTGTCCCATAGCAATAATAACAAATATCCCACTATTATGGGCCACTAGATAGTGCGTAACCTAACTAGTGTAGCAATTATTCTTATAAAATTAATTGTCTCCATCAGTTTATCACTATCAAGTGTATAAAAATATTGATCCAAATGATGCTAGACAAACATCAAATAACGTGCTGGTATAAATAATATTTCACATAATAGGCATCGCTTAGTTACCCCAAGGATAAATCAGTTTCCATACAACTCATAGGTCACAAAAGAGTCCATAATAATGATCTCCCATTCTATACAAATTAAATGAGTCTCAAGTATTCCACAATGGGTACATCCAACCCATTTTATATCTCCATAAACAAGGAAAAATGATTTTCCATGTAGTGTTTTCATATTAATCATTTTCACTAACATTAAAAATTACCCAACGGGCTTCAAAAATTCTATAAGAACCCATCATTTCCATAGACTAAAATCACCTGTCCAAAAGAAAAAATACACCATTTCTCATTTCATATCCATTTCATGAAATCTATTTTTTAACATTCATTTAAAATTTTCAAGTCAATCCAATTTCAATAAAATTCAAAATGGGCCATTAACCACTACAACATGCCAAACCAATATTAAAATCCTAATACCTTATTCATTTAAATACAAAACCACATTGAATCCCATTTAAGGAAATAAAATAATCATTTCACATATAATTTATATATTCAAAAAATTCAAAAAATTATATATACATCACAAATCACATGAAAAAGACAACTGGACATTTAAACAAACACATGGTTTGTAATTTTTAACAATATAATTCCATTTATCACACAACAAGGAAGAAGCCACTACCTTTCACAACCAACAAGCATTTCTAAGATCACACACCTTTATTTTGAATATAAAGGATGTGCGAAAATCATGAAATTAATTATTCTTAAATTGAAAAGGCAAGTGAAAAGGGAAATCTACATTAATCTCACTGCACTTCAATAATGCACACCCGAAATCACACCATGAGGGTTCTAAAAGACTAGATCTATAAAGAGGAACCCTAAACCCAAAAAACCCTGAACATAAACCAACGAAAACAAAAATCCCTAATCCATATGACCTAGAAAGATGAATATCTAAAGATGAAATGGAGGAAAGAGGGAGAGGGAGAATAGGGGAGGAGATATACCAGAACATCTACCCTTACACTAGAAGAAATATTTGATCAACACTATAGGATAACGTAAGAAGCTTGATGAACAGGGTGGATTCACCCATGTGGTCACATGAACCAAGAGGAGGAGAAATAGGTCAATTTAGGTTAATATCCTGAAAGAGGACGATTTAGAATTTCAGAATTTTTTAATCTAGGAAGCTCGCATGTTTCGGTCGCACAATTTACCATACTATGCACCCCTTTCTAGACACACATGGGCAGTTACAGGTGCTAGCTAAAAGATCTCCAATCTATGTTCCAACTAATCCAAACTCCATTAACACAAGATAAAACTGTTACAACCCGATATTTTATGAGAATTATTATTTTTAATTTCTTTGATTTCATTTGTTGTACGCTACACCAAGATTATTTTGCATTATACGCAACATTGTATTAACTTGCAGTATATGCAACACTATTCTTGGATCGTGTTACACACAATTTTAAGTTCTTTTGATAGAAGTTATTTTACGCAACATTGAGTGTATATATATATATATATATTCAATGTATAAATGAAATATGGTTGGATTCTATTATACGCAACAATAAATGAATCGTGCAATACACACAACCCTGACTTGGCTTTCATAATACGCAACCGCGGCCTTCTACGATAGCATGTATTATACGCAATACCAAGTTTCACTAAACGAGATATCATTATAATATTATTATGAACTACCCGTTATGAATAGTATACCCACTTTTTGAAATTTTATAAATTTTATCTTTCAAAATGGACATCATTTTTGTATTCGGAATATCTAAATTAGCCTAGGGTGAATTTTTGGCATTTTTCTAAAAACATTCAATTATTGATGAATAGTGAAAACCCTGGGTTACTATTTAAAAACCGACTTTTTATTTAAATAATTATCTATTATATTTAAATTTATTTTAGGTAAAAATTGATACATAATTACTATATATGTTCAATGTAATTAATTGGAGTCATTTTATAATAATTTTAGATATATAAAAATTTTAATGAACTATTCACTGTCTTTTACACACCTCCTAGGAAATTTGGAAATTCACATAAAACTTAATTTTACCGCTTCTGTGAGTGGAAGTTTTAAAATCTGAGAGACACAGTTAATATCAAGGACTAAAATGTAGTCCAATGAGATGAAAATAATTTTTGGTGAATAGTAACCTTTTACTTTTATTTTCCACGGTTAAAAATAAATAGGATAATTAAGGGTAAAAATGATATTATTATTACCATAACACATGTCATAATTCTATTGGATAAGTGTAATTCGACCAAAAACAACCTTAGGAATAAAATATGACCATTTAGGTCTATATGGATTAGATTAGGACATTTAATATTATTTTTTATAAAGAATAGTTAAAATAGTTAAAATCAAAGTTTAATAACTAAAAAAATTTTAATATAGGGTTATAAATGGGATAAATTTGACTATAAATATTAATTAGAAAGATAAAACGACTTCCTATATAATGGTATTTTATTTATAATTTTTAGACATTAAATAAGTTAAGTTATTTATGACACAATAATGGTGCAGTAATTACCTAAATAATGAAATATTAAATTAATTGATATTATAAATACTCAAATAAATGTAATTTGAGCCTTTTTATGAATTGAAATAATTTTATAGGTTAACATGACTTGTTAGTATTGATTTAATTAACTGTTTCTCAACTAATCATGTTGTTATGATTTTCACAGAAATCAATTACCAAATAGTGTCAAAATTTACATAAAATAGTTTTTTTTAATTTTATATTATTAATTGTTATTTTATTCCTAAATATCCATGTTTTGGCCAAATTACTTAGATACGGTTATATATATTAATAATAAACAACTTGGGGTTCATTTGGCTTGTTATTGTATGTTTATTAACCTTTTAGTGTAAGAAAACAAGAAGACGCGGTAAAAGTAAAATTATTTAACTTAAAGTTAAATGTAAATGATAAGTTTAAAATAGAAACCTATACTTGTCTAAATTCTATTTTATGAGAGGATTTTGACCCCTCCCCCCATTAGTTTCTAAATAAATCAATTTGGAGCTATTATAAACCGAATATTACTTTATTATAAAATAATATTTTATGTTTTTCCAAAGGTGCCTCTCTCCACCCTTATAAAAAGGGAACCCATTCCCTCTTCTATTAACACCATTTTGAGCCTTTAAGCTTGGCCAAACCCTTCCCATTTCCCTTCTCCACTTCCCTAGAATCATTCTTGAGTTTTTGGTCTTCTCAAAAGATGCACTCTACTTCCTTAAGAGGAAGCTTAAAGGAGGTGCGTCGAAGAAGAGGTAATCTCTTCTTCTGATTCTCTCAAGTTTCTTTCTTCTTCTACTTCTTCTTATTTAGTTGACTCATTATAAATTAATAACATCAGTATTACTTATATACTAATATGTTACTATAAATATTAAACAACCCAATTTTACATTCTATCCATCCTATGGAAAACGAAATCACCCCACGTGCGTACGTACAAAATACCATCTCCACGCCGTGATGTAATCTGTTTTTCCAACACCACCTTACATGGATTGGTATAATGGTGTAAACAATAACTATACATAGTTATTATAACATTATAATGATTCTGATATATTGTATCATCCACTCCAATTCAATTCAATAATTATGGGAATGATATCATCGCTTTTGCGTGCGTACGGACTACCGTCTCCATGACGCGATGAGATTCATTCTCCATTTTAACCATTCATGAATGATTAAAAAGTATATATAATGAATAATAATGAAATACATGAAAAAATAATGATACTGTATTTATGTATATATATATGTATATCATCTACTTAATTCCATTCAATTCAATAACGAAATGAAAACAGCGTTCATGCGTACATACGACCTACCGTCTCCATGAACGGTGTATTTCATTACATTTATCGATCTATCATATATATATGTATATTATGAATATATATTACACATAAATAATGTTTTAAATTCTGGAATTAAGTAAATCAGGATATATGTAATAATATCAAGAACAAAAAGTCGAAATGCGTACAATAAATGAAACGATATTACCCAAATCGCTGCTTTTACATCGAATTTACAAAAGATCGGGTAATGTAAAGTCATAAGTAAACTATATATGATATCATAACAATGAATATGATTATGTAATAAGTAAATAACATTATTTAAATCATTATAAATTAGGTTAGGATACATACCGGGTATATCGGACATAAGGTAAGGGATAACTTTTCCAATTTCATTTTTATTCGAGTTTGTTTATTCGTACGTATTCACTGGGGTTATATTTATCATCCATGTTCCTATTTTCGAAATATGGCTTCATGTATGTTTAAAGTCCTTTTTACCCATTTTTTACTTTTACTACATGGTATGTAAGGATTCTTTTTTTTACATTACCATGTAATTTTTTTACTTTTCCAGCAAAAGTACGAGAAGAATGTTTTCTTAACTTATACGGCATGAGCGGATTTTTACGGTTTCATAATGCCTATTTTCATAAAGATTACTCTAAAATATTTCATGACTATTTTCAACAAAATCCTTTTATTTTAAAATTTCATGGCATTTTTTGAAAAGAAAATGATTTTGAAAAAGAAAGGTTATTTTCCTCAATAATTCATTTCAAAGTGTTTTGTCAGAACTATTTTCCATCTAAGATGACAGTATCTCATATATGTATGTTTTAAGTATAATGTCTCTTTTATTTACATGGTTTTTATTTTCTTATGATTAAATGATATCCATTTGTTTTATATGGATTATGTTATGATTGAATGATGTTTATGAAACCCATTTTATGCTTTGGGTTATGATGAATGTTTTATGTTTATTTTGTGGCACAAGTAAGAATGATTTTATTATGAGATGGGTGGGACCTATATCTCCCTCAAATTCAATGGGTAAAAATTTATATCTCATTAGATAGACATGACTGGAATGGTAAGTTAATCTGTTTCAGTGATATAGGACTGGAACAAGGAGTGAACGCAATTCAGAAAGAGACTTTGTCTACTAAGATGGTCTTGGCAGCAATGCCTTGGCTACTATAGAAATCATATCAAGTGCTTAATGGTTTTCCACAATTACATGTTTTATTCCCATGTTATTTTATCATGATTTCTATTCCTTTATGATCTATGCCTTGTGTACTTCCAAGATTTGGGTTGTTGCTCATGATTTTGATGTTTACATTTTATGTTCAAGTTTTTTTTGCATTTAAATGTTTATGGATTGTTTTATGTTCTCTATGCTTACCCTTACTGAGAATTTGGCCTCACCCTTTATATGTTTTCTTTTCCCCAAGATTTAAATAAAGGTTTTAGGTTGAAAACAAAAGAGGAAGATATTTATGGGAGATGTTGAAGATCATTCACCATGATTAGAATATTATTTTTCCAAGTTTCCAAAGACACTAAACTATTATGGTCCTTGTGCATCTATTTTCATTATTTATCAAGTATTCCACAAAAGTAATTTAATGCCCATGTACGTCAAGCTTTTGGTCTCTACAATTGGTATCAGTGGAAAGGTTTAGTTAACCTTTGAAAACTAGGATGCGAAAACATTATTGAGATCCCAAGAGATATTTCTAAGGTATGTCTAGGGATATCCCTAAGGCTAAGTATAAGTATAGGTTATAGTCCTAGAATTATGTTAACAATGTTAGAATTAAACATAAGATGTTAGATATTTAAGGTACTCCCCCTTTATTATGTTGTTTTCCCTAGCATGATTTTTGCCTCTCACACTATTCTTTTTGGGTTTTAGATGATGGATGGAACCCGAAGGAACCGTGTTGATCAATGTAATGGACAATTAAATGATTTTCCTCCTGAACAAACCAATGTTATGAGAGATGGAGTGAAAAATCTTAAGGCTATACATACACAAGCTATGAATCATTCTGGACTTCTAAATGAGGAGAGAAGGGAAATATATTCTATTGAGTCCTTCATGATGCAACATCCACCTTCTTTCAGTGGGTCTTCTGATCCACTTGTTGCTGAACAATTTATTAGTACCACTGAAAAGATATTTTCCATACTTTATTGTTCGGAACATGAAAAAGTCATTCTGGCTATTTATGATTTAGAAGTTGAAGCAGATCAATGGTGGAATCTAATGAAGAATATAAGGCCCCGAGATGAAACTGAATCTATGGAATGGGACAAGTTCAAGAACTTGTTTTTCAGTAAGTACTTCCCTCTTATTCTTATAACAAAGATGGAAAAAGAGTTTCTTGAGCTTAAGCAGAAGGATGATGAATCTGTTGGTATATACGAAGCAAATTTTACATGACTTGCAAGGTATGCATCTGGCTTTATCATCCAACCTGAAAGTAAAGTTGATCGATTATTCATTGTCATAAAACAAAGTCTTTGAAGGGTATTAACTATAAGAGTCTTCAGTAGCTATGAAGAATTTTTGCATTGTGCTATCAAGGTAGAACCAGAAGTTGGTGTAACATATTCATCTAATGATTTTGACACGAAACGAAAGATGGAGTTCAAGTAGAAATCTCAGAATAATTGTGAAAAGAAGATAAGTGCTTCTTTATGCTCAAAGTGTGGAAATAAGCATGGTGAAGATTGTCTTAAAGGGACTAGAAAATGTTTTAAGTGTGGAAAAGAAGTTCATTGAGAAGTTGATTGTCGAAGTAATGGGAAAACGTTTTCTAATTATGTGAATAAAGAAAATACTACAGAGAACGCTCCACCAACACTTCAATGATTCAAGTGCAAGGAAATGGAGCATTATGCTAATAAATGCCCTAATCCACGGGTTAATGATTATCAACGTGAGAAACCTCTTAAGGAAAAGGACAAAGGGAATTCACATGAGATCACTATTGGTGATGTTGAATATGAAAATGATGTGGTGGAATGATTAAGTGTCTATGTAATGGGATTCAAAATTAATGTTGTATATAGTATCGTGGAATATTGGAATATTTATGTATTGGTCCATTGTGGTTTTCTATAAGAATATGGTACTGTTAACCATGAAAAGTGATTCAAATATTTTGGAAAGCAAATGATATGCGCATAATGAAGGGATAAGGAGAAAATAAATTGTTTGATAGTATTCATGAGCTCATGATTAATATAAGGACTAAGTGATATCATGGTTTGAGTATATAGAATTTTGGAGATTTTGGTATGTGGAAAGTGTTAACTTTTAACTGCATTCATGTTTTCACTAAGGTTCAATGGGTATTCATTTTTCAAGAGAATACATGATTAAGGTATTCACATGTTTGGAATGTGACCAACAATATATATCTTATATGGGGTATAAATGATGGTATTCACGTACTTGTTATGTGACCTCTCAAGTAATCATTTTGTTTACAATATGATATTGGACAGAAGTATTTTTGATAATCTTAATGGTTGGAATGGATTAAGTTGGACATCAGATAGTATTGTTTAAGGCTAGATATTTTTTTATGTTATTGATGGAAAGTTATAATTAGAAAAAAGGACAACCTGTAGGACGGGCGATAAACCGTCACGTCAGACAAGGCTGTGGGAATCGAACCCACAACCAAAGTGTGAAAGGCCTTTATTTCCTACCACTGGCCTACAGGAAGTCCCTAGTTAGTAGAAACTAGTTTTATTTTATTATGTAGGATTATAGATGAATTATAAGTCCATTTTGGAACTATATCTGATTAATCTCAACTTAAATGGACTTATGTATATAACTTTTTCTAACTTATGTTTCAGATAGATGGAATGATCTATCATTCTATCGCATGATCTGCTAAAACTTCGCGAAAGAAAAATTTAACTTCATTTCTTAAAGAGACTAAGTGGAAATTATTCAAGGCATGAACAATGGTAAGATTATACCGAAATAAAGTAAGTATTTCTTCTAATTCAAAATCTTTAACTTTAGGGAAATGATCTGGAAACCCAAAAATGTTGTCCTAGTACCCTTATATCCGATGAATCTGATGGTACCCTAGATCATCACAAATTTATGGCTTTGTGATTGTTGGATTTATCATACCCATGTCCTCTACCACTATCTATCAGAACATGATGGTTAGATTTATCTTCCATATCCATATTTTCACCTACGTTATCCTATGTGGAAACCCAGGGATTAGTTTATTTCGGTAACCATTACGTTTCATACTTTAGTTTTTAAAGTTAAGTTTTGGAATTCTGTTTTATGATTTGGGTTTCAATTAAAGAAACTTTCACGTAGAAAACCATTTATAACCCCAACGAATTTCGAGGGAAACATTCATTTTAAGGGGGGTAGAAAGTAACAACCCGAGAGTTTTTGAGAATTATTATTTTTAATTTCTTTGATGTCTTTTGTTGTACGCTACAACAAGATTATCTTGCACTATACACAACACTGTATTAGCTTTTAGTATACGCAACACTATTCTTGGATCGTGTTACACACAATTTCAAGTTCATTTGATAGAAGTTATTTTACACAACATTGAGTGTATATATATATATATATATATTCAGTATATAAATGAAATATGGTTGGATTATATTACACGCAACAACAAATGAATCATGCACTACATGCAACCCTGACTTGGCTTTCATAACATGCAACCACGAACTTCCATGATAGCATGTGTTATACGCAATACCAAGTTTCACTAAACGAGATATCATTATAATATTATTATGAACTTGCCGTTATGAATAGTAATACCCTCATTTTGAAATTTTATAAATTTTATCTTTCAAAATGGACTTCATTTTTTGGATATGAAATATCGAAATTATCCTAGGGTTAATTTTTGGTATTTTTCTGAAAACTTTCAATTTTTGATGAATAGTGAAAACACTATGTTACTATTTAAAAACTGACTTTTTATTGAAATAATTATTTATTTAATTTAAATTTATTTTAGGTCAAAATTTCTACATAATACCTATATATGTTCAAATTAATTCATTTGAGTCATTTTATAATAATTTTAGATATATAAAAATTTTATTGAACTTTTCACCGTATTTTACCCACCTCCTAGGAGAATTTGGAAATTCACATAAAACATAATTTTACCACTTCTGTTAGTGTTATTTTGAAAATCCGAGAGACATGGTTAATATCAAGGACTAAAATTTGGTTCAATGTGATGAAAATAAATTATTTTTAATAGTAACTTTTTACTTTTATTTACCACGGTTAAAAGTAAATAGGGTAATTAAGGGTAAAAATGATATTATTATTACCCTAACACATGACATAATTCTATTGGATAAGTGTAATTCGGCCGAAAACAACCTTAGGAATAAAATATGACCATTTAGGTCCACTTGGAATAGATTAGGATATTTAATATTATTTTATTTAAAGAATAGTTAAAATGGTTAAAATCAAAGTTTAATAATTAAAAAAAAATTAATATAGGGTTATACATAAGATAATTCGACTACAAATATTCATTAGAAAGATAAAATAATTTCCTACATAATGGTACTTTATTTATAATTTTTAGACATTATATAATTTAAGTTATTTATGACACAATGGTGATTCAGTAATTACCTAAATAATGAAACTTTAAAATACTTGATATTATAAATACACAAATAAATATAATTGGAGCCTTTTTATGAATTAGAATAATTTTATAGGTTAATATGAAATGTTAGTATTGATTTAATTAACTGTTTTTGAACTAATCATGCTGTTATGAGTTTCACAGAAATCAATTACCAAATAGTGTCAACATTTACATAAAATAGTTTTTAAAAACAATATTATATTATTAATTGTTATTTTATTACTAAAAATATAAGGTTCGACCAAATTTCTTAGATAAGGTTATATATATTAATAATAAACAACTTTGGGTTCTTTTTTTTGTTATTGTAAGTTTATTAACCATATAGTGTAAGAAAAAAAGAAGACACGGTAAAAGTAAAATTATTTAACTTAAAGTTAAATCTAAATGATAAGGTAAAAATAGAAACCTAAACTTGTCTAAATTCTATTGGATGAGAGGATTTCGACACATCCCTGCTTTATCTTCTAAATAAATCAATTTCGAGCTATTATAAACTGAATATGACTTTATTATAAAATAATATTTTAAACTTTTTCAAAGGTGCCCCTCTCCTCCCTTATAAAAAGGGCCCCCCTTCCCTCTTCTCATCACACCCTTTTGAGCCTTGAAGCTCGGCCAACCCCTGCCCATTTCTCTTATCTACTTCCCTATAAACATTCTGGAGGTTTTGGTGTTCTCAAAAGGCCAACTCTACTTCCATAAGAGGAATCTTAACGGAGGTGTGTCGAAGAAGAGGTAATCTCTTCTTCCGATTCTCTCAAGTTTCTTTCTTTTTCTATTTCTTCTTATTTGGTTGTATCATTATAAAGTAATAACATAGTTATTACTTATATACTAATATGTTATTATAAGTATGAAACAACCCTATTTCACCTTCTATCCATCTTACGGAAAATGAAATCACTGCGCGTGCGTACGTACGGAATACCGTCTCCACGCTGTGGTGTAATATGTTTTTCCAACACCACCTTACTTGGATGGGTATAATGGTGTAAAGAATAACTATACATATTTATTATAACATCATACTGATTCTGATATATTGTATCATTTACTCCAATTCAATTCAATAATTATGGGAGCGATATCATCGCTCGTGCGTACGTACGGACTACTGTCTCCACGACGCGATGAGATTCGTTATCCATGTTAACCTTTCATGAATGATTATAATGTATATATAATTAATAATAATGAAATATATGAAATAATAATGATACTGGATTTATTTATATGTATGTATATCATCTACTTAATTCCATTCAATTCAATAAGGAAACGAAAACAGTGTTCATGCATACGTACGGCCTACCGTCTCCAAGAACGGTGTATTTCATTTAATTTATCAATCTATCATATATATATATGTAAATGCTGAATATATATTATATTTAAATCATGTTTTACATTCTGGAATAAAGTAAATTAGGATATAAGTAATAATATCAATATCAACAAGTCGAAACACGTACAATAAATGAAACGATTTTACCCAAATCGCTGATTTTACATCGAATTTAAAAAAGAACGGGTAATGTAAAGTAATAAGTAAACTATATATGATATTATAACAATGAATATGATTCTGTAATAATTCAATAACATTATTTAAATCATTATACAGAAGGTTCTGATACATATGAGGCATATCATACATAAGGTAAGGGATAACTTTTCAAATCTTGTTTTTATCTGAGATTGTTTATTCATACGTATTCGCTAGGGATATATTTATCATCCATGTTACTATTTTCTGAAAATGGTTTCATGTATGTTTAATGTCCTTTTTACCCATTTTGGACTTTTACTCCATGTTATTTAAAGAATCGTTCTTTTGTATACGTTACGAGGTACTTTTTGACTGTTCTGAAAAAAGTACGAGAAGAATGTTTTTTTAACTTATACGGCATAAATGGATTTTTACGGTTTCATAATGCCTAATTTTCATAAAAATTACTCTACATGATTTCATGAATATTTTCAAAAAAATACTTTTCTTTTAAAATTACATGTAATTTTGTGAAATGAAAATGATTTTCAAAAAAAGGTTATTTTCCTCATGAATTCATCTCTAGTGTTTTGTCAAAACTATTTTCCATCTAAGATGACATTATCTCATATGTGTATGTTTCAAGTATAATGACTCTTTTAATTAAATGGTTTTTATTTTCTTATGATGAAATGATATCCATTTGTTTAATATGGATTATGTTATGATAGAATGATGATTATGAAACCCATTTTATTCTTTAGGTTATGATGAATGTTTTAAGTTTATTTTGTGTCACAAGTAAGAATGATTTAATAATGAGACGGGTGGGACCTGTATCTCCCTCCAATGCATTGGGTACAAATTTATATCTCATGATATAGACATGGTTGGAATGGTAAGTTAATCCGGTTCAGTGATACATGACTGGAATGAAGAGTGAACTCGATTCAGAAAGGGACATTGTCTACTAAGATGGCCTCGGCAGCAATGCCTTGGATACTATGGAAATAATATCAAGTGCTAAATTGTTTTCCATAATTACATGTTTTATTCCCATGATATTTTATCATTATTTATGTTCCTTTATGATCTATGCCTTGTGTACTTCTAAGATTTATGTCATTGCTCCTGACTTTGATGTTTAGATTTTATGTTCAAGTTTTTTTGCATTTAAATGTTTATGGATTGTTTTATGTTCTCTATTCTTACCCTTACTGAGAATTTGGGCTCACCCTTTATATGTTTTCTTTTCCCCAGGATTTAAAGAAAGGTTTTAGGTAAGAAAACAAAAGGAGAATATATTTATCGGAGATGTTGAAGATCTTTCACCACGATTAGAAGATTATTTTTCCGAGTTTCCAAAGACACTAAACTATTACGGTCCTTGTGCGTCTGTTTTCGTTATGTATCAATTATTTCACAAAATTAATGAAATTTCCATGTACATCAAAATTTGGGTCTCTATAAGAACCTGCCCACACACTTACTACACAGTTTGAAAAACCATCCTCAATCCATGTTTCAGGCCACTTCCACTAATATTTAATCCGAATAGTTACCTGGAGCATGGTGCATGGTTTTTCCAAACCATATGCAGACCATGTGCCAAGAGAAAAACACATCGAAACTCAAAATTTAAACAAATCACACCTGAAACATGATAGAAAAACCCATGACCAAAAGATAAACTAGAGTGGAGGTCAATAATAAAAATACGGGTGTAAACATTCTCCCCACCATTGATGGTTTTGACCCCTAAAAAGACACAATATCTTCCATTTGATCAATCAATGAATAAGTATTTCCAAATTAACTGGATCAAACATATCAAACAATTCATCTCAACCACAACCAAATAGAAGTTACACCTCTTTCCCGAAACAAAACAACAACTAAAACCATTCCCTAAGAAACATTAGGAACTTGAGCCACGATATTTACATCTATAGACCAAATAAGACTGTTGAGAACACACCCAAAAACTCAGTGTTCACCAAAAATGAAAACAACTCAAAATAAACTGCATCAAAGGATCCTCTTCATACTAAAACAACACAAAAACAAAACTAAACCATCAATATGGGATGCTGGAATGGTATTCCCACCATAGGAAACCGACTACGATCAAACACTTCAAAACATACAACAATGAGGCCCATGGTGGTTCTCCCCACCATTAAGAACCATCTAACCTGAACCAAAAACACAATAAATCACAAGAACATTCAAACGCAGTCCAACCACCCCCACTATAAGGTGGTCCCTACCAAAAGAAACTCAGGTTAATCAAAAATTAAAACTACATAAGGAAAACAACAATAGTGAACCTTAAACTATCTCCATTCTTGTACTGAAGACAATAAAAGACCAAGGTCTCTCACACTCCTAGTCTTTTTAACTACGTGTTAGCCTCACATTAGAGCATATGGCTCGAGCCTTCATGTTTTAATCATCTCCTACCTCAAAAACAGAAGATAATAATCTGCGATCATTACTCTTCATTTTTGGGGAAAAAGTGGCCACACAGCACTCCTATAAAATCCAAGGCCAAAATATAATCCGGATGATAGATGAAAAAAATAGAACAGGTGTAAAACTTCTCCCCACCATTAATGATTTCCACCCCAGGAAGTCCACAACATCTTCCAGTTCATCAATCAAAAACTAAGGATTTCTATATTCACATAATCAAAAATCTCGAACAAAACATATAAACAGCCACTAAATAGAACTTACACCACTTTTCATAAGCAAACCATTATCCAAAAATAAATAAATTGAACACAAGATAGATAAAAAAAGGTATCCCAAATTAAATACATATATACAAGAGAACATATTTTACACAATCAAAAAATAAAATAAAAATATAGAACCAAAATTAAACTACACCTAATGACCAAAGATACCATATTGACCATGGGGGTCACTCTCTAATATCAAAACCAACCATCTCCCATGTTGATCAAAACCAATATAGAACATGCAACACAAGAAAAAAAACATGTAAAAATTATAAGCATGAGTATTAAAAATTAGTGGGAATCCTACACAAATCAATTCTTAATGCACTTCCTTTAAAATAGTAGAAACATAAACATAAATTTTAAATTATAATATAGAAAAGTATGCATTTTTTCTCAAAATTTTCCACTTTAAAAATAAATCACATCCCATTTCACTTTTCCATTAGAAACCACCCTGTTTTTCCAAGAAGAAACCATTAGTATTTCAAAGAGAAATGATAACAGAACATTTAAACAGTTTTTCAAAAAAAATCCATAAACCCTAGAAAACTAATTTATAATTTTTAGAAAGAAGCCACATTTTTTAAACAAGAAAGAACAATAATTATACAACAAAGGAAATATAAAATATTGCAAAAGATTAGCCAACCAATCATGCATCTCAATCATCCATTGTAATAAACTAAGAGCCAATAAAAATGGGAGCAACCTTGGAGATCGTGAATAATCCGGAACATACTAATAATTGTTGAATCATCCTAGAAAGAACACCTCACCCGATGACATCAAAATTCCCTAACATGGTCACCCACACCACACATGGAATAAACTAAGGGGAATAATTCCATATCAATAACAACAAATATCCCCATGTGATGGGTCACTAGATAGTGCATATATTAACTAGGGTATAAATCATTCTCATAAAATTCAATAGTTATGCTAGGTTCTCCATGTTAATTGTATAAAAAGGGTGATCCAACCAATTCCAACTGATCATTCAAGCACAAGCACATATAAATAATTTTTCACACAACAGGCATCACCCGGTCAACTAAAGGAACAATCTATTTCCATAAAAATCATAAATAACAAAGGAGTTCATACTAAGGATCTCCAATTCCATATAAATTAAATGGGTCATGAGGATTCTACAATAAGTACATACCATGAATTTAATATCTATATAAATAAGGCAATACGGTTGTTCAATTAGGGTTTTCATATCAATCATTTTCACTAACTTTACAGAGCTCCAAACAGACCTCAAACAATATTTAAGAAACCATCCTTTACAAAGAATAAAATATCCTTTCCAAAAGATACCAATACACCATTTCCCATTTCATAAATATTTTATAAAATCCCATTTTTAACATTTATGTCACATTTTCAAGTCAATCCATTTTCATTAAAATACCAAACGGGCCATTAACCACCGCCACATCCCAAATCATTCTAAATATCCATATACACCATTATTTTAAATCCTAAACCACCTTAAAACCCATTTAAGTAAAATAAATCATAATTTATCATATAATAAATATATTCACAAAGAAAACCCTTATTTTTAAATCGCAATTAATATTAAAAATCAAACCATAGATTTAATTGAACACATGATGTGAAATTTTTATCAAAACAATGAAATTTATCACATAAGAGGAGAGAAACAACTACTTTACACACCAAACAAACATTTCAAAGATCACACACCATTATTTAGAATATAAAGTGGGATTGAAAAGCATTAAATCAAGAATTATTAAATTAAAAATTTAGGTGAAAAGGGAAACCAACCTCAATCTCACGATGCCTCAACAACACACCCCCAAAATCACACCCAGAGGGTTCCAAAATCCAAGATCTATAAAGAGGTACCATAAAAACATAAAAATCACAAACAATAAACCAAGGGAAAAACAAACCCTAAATCAGTATTACCTATTAAGAATAAGATATCAAAAATAAATGTTGTAAAGATAAAGAGGGAGAATATGGGAGGAGATTTACCTTGAATATATATCCCGAAACATGAAGAAATATTAGATATACACCATAATAGGGGGTATAATCTTGAATAAAAATGTAATATCACCCCTAGGGTCTCCCAAACTAGGGGGAGGATAAATGTAGTGTTTTCAATTAAAATACTAAACCAGGAAGAGTGGGAATTTCAAAACAATTGATATGAGGAACTTGCATTGTTTGGTTGTATGGTTTAACAAACCATGATCTAACCATGTTCCCCTTTTTGGAATAACCTGGGAACACACAAGGGATAGATTTATGGTCTCAAAATCATGTACTAACCATGACAAATTACATTTTTTCCAAGAGAAACTTCCATTCATGCTTTCCATGCAGTTTGAAAAACCATGTGTAAACTGTGTTCCATGCCTCTACCACCAACACTTATGTCACACGGTTACCTGGAGCATGTCGCATTGTTTCTCCAAAATATACACAAACCATGAACCAAGGGAAAAACAATCCAAAACTCAATATTTAAACCTATCGCACCCAAACATTGAGAGAAAAATCCAAGACCAAAATATAAACTGGAACATGGGGGAAAAATAAAAATCAAAGTGTAAAAAATTCTATAAAGTTTGATTAAAAATATTTTTTATAGAAGGGTCTTGAAATATTTTATTGATCCTAAAATACCTATAAATATTTATAAAAAAATATAAAAATAATTTTTTAGAAACATTTTTTTATATTGAAATTTTTTAAAAAGAAAATTTTCTAAAATCAACGCTTAATTTCAAAATAACGTTGTCATTGTAATGTGGATCATTAAAACAAAACACATAAACACCATTAACCAAATCATGCATCTACTGAGATGAAACACTTTATAAAAATACACTGATAATTTTAATTACATGAAAAGTCACTAAATTTATTATCAACTCAAGATCAATAAAAAAGTTTGTGATAAATAGCAATTACATTATGAGATAAAAAATATAACCATGGGAAATTATTTCTAACCAGTAGGAAAACAAGTCAAGGTGACCCGTATTTTATTTCAATATTTCTTGTTATTATATTCAAATTTTAATAATTTTAGACAAAAAAAATTTGTTACTAGATATGAATGAGCAATTATTGCACATATTCAACAACCAAAATTAATAAATCAAAGATTTCAATCATTATTTCATGAAGAATAACATAAAAACATAATAATATCAATTAAGGATATAAATTAGGACATGAAATTCCTTTTTAACATATTGATAAATTATCTAATGAAATAATAAATCAAATTTATAACAAGTTCATTGTCAAATCATAGGTGATGTGCACCAAAATTTCAAGTCATTAATTTTAAATCAACACATAGTGTGACTTGAAAATATTAAAATTTTAGAATAAGAAATAGAAATTGGACATGTGTAATGGTTCTCAATATTATAGATTTGGAAACAATATATAATAATGAGATATACTAAACATGAAATTATTTATTTAAATTCTTATTCTAAAATTTTTTACATCCCATAAAATTGTATGGATTCCAATTACCATTTAATTTATTACCGCTAATTAGAGTCATTACTATTTTAAGATCCAATTCAAGGACAATTCAATGCTACCTTAAACAATAAAACACAAGTAATATATAAACATAGATAAATGTTTTATAGAATCAATAAAAAAATAGAAAGACAATATATATTTCACCAAGTTATTAAAATTATTCATTAAAAACTATCAGTTTTATCTATATAAACAATTAACAATTATTGAAAATAAGTTTATAAAATTATCATTTATTAATTCATAACCAAAAAAATATCACATTAATGATGCAATCATAGTTGTAATTCTTTATTATAATGCATGATATTACACACTCATCAGCTAAACCTATGATAATAAGGTGGTCAAAAAAAATAAGTTATTCAAAATAATTTTTTTACCTAAACCACCCTTACAACATGATGTTCATCATAAATTGGTTTTCTACACCATTCTAGGCTCTATATTTCAATTTCTAATACATCATATCTCCTTAACAGCCAACACAACTAATGAATCATACCAAAAAAATTCCATTTGTAACATCTCGACTCCATCCCATTGGCTTGGGAATAACCAAAATGAACCTAACCATAAGTTTCATCCCTATATATCCAAACAATAATAATAAATGTCATGGGATTTACTGAATCATGGGGGATGATTTTACCTTAAAAAAACAATAATGAAATGCATATTATTGAGACAAAATATGATGCATGATACGATAAAAATAAACAACCTGGGAATAAACAAATGATCATCAAAGTAATATTGTAAGATAAAATAAAAAAAGTCCACAATCCCCACAAAAATAAAACTCAAGGCAGGTAAGACTCAAGAAAAAAGTATCCAAGGAACCTAGATGGTACCACTCCAAACACCAAGACTTGACTACTACCCCATGTTCTAAATAAAAACATTAATCACCACATTATCACAAATCTCCATTAATAAAATAAAACACCATGCCCATACTTGTGTCATAATAAATTGAATCTACATATGTACTGAAGTGTATATAAGGGGGTGGGTATACAACCCATTAAGAAAACCATGAAAATTTCTCTAAATTACACTAAAACAGAAAACTATTTGTATCACATTTTTTTAGATAAATTAGAGGTAGAAGAATGAAACAAAGTGATCCATATATTAACATTTCGGTAAGTTAATGAAATATATCACCTTAAAACACGCCCATGGAATGAACCAACACACCCACACATAACAACAATGAATGAAACTACTACCTGAAAGCCCCCTGAATTTTCCAACTCATTAGTGGTATCCATCCCTCCAATCATAATTCATCACTAATTATCATATTCCAATGTACCATGAGATTAGCACAATTACAATGTCTAGCCCACATTTCTCTTTCTATGGGTATATTGACACACACAAACACAGACACATACCTTGTATAAGAAAAGTAATAACATTTAGAACATTCATATTTAAAATTTAATTCATTTAGTAATTTAATATAACATCTTGTGGGTTTCACCAATAATTTTAGATTTTAATACCAACTAATAATGTTGAATTTCCATCAAGGATTTCATAATATGTTTCTAAAAAAATAGCATCAATAATTTAAATAAACAATGGGTCTTCAATTTCTATTATAAATGGAGAAAATATGAGAGGCCTCCTACCTTAAACATAGTCTCTATGATATAATCATACATTTGCATCAAAATATGGCCCCAATATACCCTCCTTCAATTTCATGTTCAGATTCACTATGAAAAATAAAAAAGATTGTCTTTGAAGAAATGAATCACCAAAATAATTTTAAGTAACCCTCTAGTTTAGATCCTCTGACCTAGACAAATGAAATAGTGTCTTAGGTGGGAAATAAGTTTAAACACAATATTTTGAAAAAAATATAATAACATGCGTGGTTTTTTCACACAGCTCAGAATAGATTGTTCCAACCATGTGGAAGGGAATTATCTAAAAAAATTGATGTTACATGGTTATAGCATGGTTTACCTAGATTGTGTTCCATTTTTTAACTGATTTCTGAACTTACTTTTCACCTAACATGGTTACCTAGAGAATTTTTATAGATTTACATAACCATTTATCAATTTTTAACCCTTCAAAGCACTTCCAAAATATCATATAACCCACTAGGAACATCCTAAAATAATACACTAATATTCCATAAAATAATAATACAAATCATAACCCCAAATATCACAATCATGGGGTATACATTTTATCTTATAAAATGATGTAGGAATATTAGCTATATGAAATGCATCATGAAACAATTCCAATATAATACAAATTACATAATTTTTAATTTAATGTAGGCACTTGATGGGGTAAATAATTAGGAAAAAAGGTTTTTTAAATACATATAACATAATTTATATAATGTTTTATTCCCTTATTAAAATAATTCATAAACAAAAGTTTTTTTTAGTTATTTTTCCAATTATATTATCCTATAAAACATAATCCATTATTGTGTAATAATATTGTTTATGATTCCCTATAGTCTATAATCATCATTAATATATTCAATAAAAATATTGTGAACAACTAATGTGTTTTGATCATGATAGTGTTTCTCCAATGTTGTAAAAGAATAATTTTTCAAGCTATTCAATTCATTATCCACCATCGATGTATTAACCTGTTCATTATGATGTTGGACATCACATAATACACATTATGTAATAGTTGATTCTCCATTCCATGTCCAATGAAAAAATTTTGTAGTAAATTTTTTCAATATCATGTTCTCAAATACATTATATTTTCCAAACATTTATTAAATTTAAATTGAGTACAAGGGTATTTTTCTCTTCCCATGGATCAATTCTCAGTCACAAAATCCCAAAACAACTCTAAACCCTTAACATATTATGAGGTACTGTAAGGTAATGTATTAAAACTTTTATCAAAATATAATTTATTTCCTACACTTCCAAATAATAAATATAGTTACATAAATAAATAAGTATAAAATAGTACCTTTTAGTTAAAATAAAAGAACACCCCTAAATCCAACTCCCAAATAATCCATCCCTAAATGAAAATGCATATTAAATGGTAGCGATTCTAAATTTAAAAATCACAGTAATAAACAAGTAGTAATAACTATTATTATACACCATAACACATTACAAATAATACATCTATGAATTAAAACATTTATTAAATTAAAAAGTACCATGTTCACCTCCCTTCCAATCATTAAAATATTTTTAAATTATAATCAAGATAATGCTTCCCAATTAGAAACTCTAGAAACAGTAAAGGGTTAATACATATACCTAACAACCCAACCTAAGAGAAAAATAAAAATATATAATGATTTGATAAAATATTTTATCACATCCCAATGGGAGTAGGGGGAAGACGTATCATGATTCATCACATTCTATGACCACCCTAACCATTAAACATTTCATTGAAAAATGGTATACCAATGTTCCTTTTATAAAAGTACAATATAAAACTTTTTAAAAATAGTCTATCATTATCAAATACCAACTTCATTAGTCATATTATAAATCATGGGAGTCTAATACATAACAATTTCAACAAATTAAATTCTAAGATTTAGTCTTGTTGGTTTAAAAACAATACTATAATCATGATCACAAATTAAATTATCCAAACAAAGTTAATTTTAAAGAGTTTATATATAAAAATCAATTTAATTCATAAGAGGTTACTGAGTAACATAGTCAAAATATACTTTAATTATATTTGGAAATGAAAATAATTATTTTATCTTTTAACACAAAAAATTTTATAATATATAAAAACATTAATTTGATCAATAATAAGTGGCGTATAATCTATAATTTCAATAGTGACTTATGGCCAGAAAATTATCACGGTTTACATGGAAGGAAAACAAGGAACATGACATAACATGTTCAAATTTGTGCGGAATAAATATATACCCAACCACAGGTTCAAAATGGTTATTAATAACCAAGTAAACATAATCTATTGGGGGAATAAAGGTCCCAAAATTAGAAGACAAGAGGTCATACATGAAGGATTCATGTGTTTCTATGGATTGATCAGATAAATCCAATCTGGTCAATGGTATATATGTCTAAGTATAGGGAATTAGGTTTTCCATAGAGGAGGTGTGTGTAGATAGGAATTAATCATGTGGACTCTAGTGAGGTTAGAACTGATACTTTGGAGGTCTCCCATGGAGAAGGATTGTATACTTTAGGATCAGTCATGCAATATTGTTTATGGATAATGGGGGAGGGAGGAGGATGGGGAGTTTATAATAGTTTGAAAAGATTTCAACAAAAACCACCAATAAATACATAGTTTTTTACACTTTTATAATGAATCACTAGAAATATAATATTTAGTATTTTAGAAATATTTTTAAAAAACTTATTTACATAACCACCACTAAGTAGGTATTTCCTTGAAGTGATAAATCATTAAAAAATAGAAATGTGTCTCATATAAAACTCATACGTCATATCATATCATAAAATTTAAAACAATCAATGGACAGAGTGGTAATTAAATTGAATGAAACTGTAACAGTATGAAACTGTAATGGTATCAAATTTAAATAAATCTATTGAAGGAAGCCATAATGGTATAAAAATGTATTCAATATGGAAAAATATTAATTATAAATAATATATAGGATAGGTAGAGACTATCATAATGATAATAGAACTCAAAAAAGTTGAATTGGGGAGAAATAAATATAAGAATATAAGAAATTCCCTTATAGAAATTTCATAACCTATGAAATAAGAATAAAACCATAATTGAAATAGAATATAGATTTATAAATAAAGATAAAAAATAGTGATAATTGAAAGGGTATACAAAATAAAGATTTTATTCACAACCTTTTAAATAATATATAAAAAAATATTGCTTTTCAAAGAGAATAGTAAAAAGTTCCAAACAATATTTATAGTCATAAAAAGGTAACATATATATATAAGAATAATATAAATACAAAAATAAAATATACATAAAAAATAAGTGTTCATATAAAAGAATATCAAAAATTAATGAGATTATATAAGAAGATATAATACAAATTAAAAAGGGGAGACAATCGAGAGAGAGAACTACTTATTAAATTTATATGTTATAACTTGGGAATAAATGTTTGATAATAAATTTAATAGGAATATAAATACCAAGTACAGGGTAATGTGGATAATAAATATGATAATTTTTCTATAAAATAAATAAAAACATTTTTGAAATAGGATTAGACAAAGTATATGAATCCCAAAGAGTATGATGGAGAGAGAATCCCCTAACCAACATTGAAAGGTGTAACCTAAGAATAGTTTTGGAGATAACAATGGAATGGAGTAAAAATACACCTAAAAGGTAAATATAATGAATATTAAAATAGTATTGTAAGTCACATAAAAATATTTTCAACGTTTATTTGATATATAGAGAGAATCCCTAATAAGAAAACGATTGAGAGAGATCCCATTTTAATTTAAATCTTTTACCTTACACACACTATATAACCAAATTATATTTACCAAAAAATATTCATAAAGTATTTTACATAAATTATTGTAATTTTTTCATTTGTTATAATTTTAATTTATTTATTATACTTAAATTAAGGATGAAAACATACAAATTAAAATATTTTTAAATTATATAATTTAAGTTTCAATATATTGGTATTGATTGTAGTTATTTTTTTATTATTTTCAATACTTATAATTTATAAATAAATATTTATTTATATTATTTTAAAATGACTAAATAAAATGATTATGATAAATAAATAATGATAACATTAGTACTCATGGTAGAACTGATCATATAAGTATACGTTAAATGAGGTATATATATATATAATATACATTATAATATTTTTATATTTAAAATTTAATAGTACAATGAAAATAATTTTATTTATATATATTGATTAATTGGTTTTGGATGTATTGGTTTAATGAATGGAAATTAGAATAGAATAATACAAAAAGAAAAATGGATTGAAGAAAAATTATTTTTACCTTGTCTAGGAAATTTAATCCCTATATAAGGGTATAATGCATTAATGGATTACAATAGGGTGAAACCAAATTGTATCCAATGGGATGAGGGGATATTTATTCGTGTAGGGGAGGGGTATTTTGAGTTAACATTATTTCATGGCCCAGACATTAAATATTAGTATTATATTTTAAAAACAATAGTACTTCACACCTTTTTTTTCAGAACCTATTTCATGTTAACTAGGACGCGATATGTCGTTACTCCCTACTATATCGAATCAATCTAGAATTTATAAACACAAATAAAAAACCACTAAATCCACTAAAAATTTGTATAATATTCAAAATTCCAACGGTATCCAACCCAAATAATGCTAACTCTTCCAAGTGAACTATAAGATAAGGTATGAACAATCAAAATTTAAAATTAAATAACAGAAAAATATCACATGTTCAAAATAATCAAACAATAGGAACACATTACCATTATCAAACTCACTAAACCCGGTAAAACCTATCCCCTCATGATGTATTTCTAATCAACCATTAATAAAAAAATAATTATAGATAATGGAATTGAATTTTTGTAATAACACAATGGTTTTGAGTACCATTGAGAAACTAACATTAATTGTAACATCCCAAGTAAGTAATGAATAATAGATATTTTTATCTATGTCTATTAATGAATTAGATAGTGTTTCAGAGGCTTAAAATGAAAATAAATCCAATCTTAAGCATGGAATACACTAATATTCTTAAAAGATTGTTTTACTACCTTTTGATGGAAAACCCTTTTTAAATATATCTTTTGACAATTTTATAAACTATGTTTGTCAAAATAAACTTATTCTATATGATTGGGACATCAAAATTTACTTTTTGTGAATTTTTGGTATTTTTCTGACAATGTTCATTTTTTTAATGAATAGTGAAAAATACTGCATTTTACATCAAAACTGCTTTTTAATCTAATTTATTTATATGATTAGATTATCTTTTGAATTGGTTTTAAAGTTAAATTATAATATATTTTTACCATTTAATCCAATGGTGGTCATTGGAATCAATTTCACTTTGAAATTGGACTTAAACTGGTGTCAATGTTTTGATACTTATTGTTTCATAAAAACACGTTATTTGTCATAAAAGCGGGAATTAATTATTAAATTAATTAATGTGACTTATATGTTTTTAATTTTTTAAAATATATTTCATTTTTGAATTCTTAATATCAAATATAGCTTAGGGTGAATTTTTTTGTAATTTTCTGAAAAACATCAATTTTTGATGTATAGTGAAACCACTAAGTGGTAGTTAAAGAAACTGATTTTCGTTTAAATGAAACTTTTCCACTTTTGAGTTTTGAATTTCTAAAATCCGACATACATGGTTTTCATTAATATGTAAAATGTGGTTCAATGAGATTAAAATAATTTTTTGGTGAATAGTAACTTATTAAGTTTTTAATCGCGATTAGTGGTAATTAGGGTAGTTTAAGGTAAAAATAATGCTCTAATAATATGAAATGACCTAGAAACATGTCCTAACCTTATTGGATGTGTCATGGCCGACCAAGAAAATCCATGGGTCAACTTGGGGACCCCATAGAGCCACTTTGGTTGGGAAATGACATAAATAACATTTTATTTAATGTTAAAGTAAAAATGACACAAACATGAGTTATGTTACTAAAACAATTTTTATATGGGGTTATACAAGTCAAAAGTTTGACTATAAATATTAATTAGAAAGATAAAACGATTTACTACATCATAGTATTTGTTTCATAATTTTTAGACATTAAATAAATTAAATTATTTATGACATCATGATGATGCAGCGATGACCTCATTATTTAACGATTTAAATAAAATGGAAAGATAATGTAATATCTAAGACCTACACATGTCCAAAACCTATTGGATGAGTGGACATCTAACCCTTATCACCTTATCCTTTAATTATATCAATTTGGGACCTTTTTAATCCGAAAATCATTTTAAAATAAAGTAACTTATCTTTACATTCCAAGAGTGCCCCTCCTCTCCTCTTATAAAAGGCCCCCACCTCTACCACATTACCCACACTCCCAAAGCCTTTTGCTCGACCAAACCCTGATCATTTTGTCTCTCCACTTCCCTCTCTTACTCCTTGAAGCCTCACTTTGGGCAGAAGTCTTCCCAAGGAAGCCATTGAGCTCAAACCAAAGGAAGTTACCCGATTTTAAGGTAATGTCTTCTTTTGAGTCCTTTTGTTTTATTTTGCTTCTCCAACCCCCTAAACTCTTTTTATTCTCTTATTTTGTAACAACTCCAGTATCCTCAATATAATAGGATGTTTTTATAATAATTATTCAAGCTACACCTACACACACCTACATCTAATGGTTAAAGAACATAAGGTTTTCGTGGATGGTGAATTTATGCCTCCCGAAACGATGATTGTTCAACATTCCTTTAACACCTTCAAAGGTGGCCATTAAGATGTCACTGTATTTATATATGATATATAATATGTTTGTGTTTTCCATAATCTTCTGTTTTTTTCATTTTGGGCATACCTTTATGGTATCCATTATGGGTAAACGCGATATCTTCATTTAAGGAAGTGTGGACTACTGCCCCCTCAATGTGATTTCATTCGTTAAATACCATATGTGGGACATATAAAGGATGGAACTATGATATTATATATGATATTATACTGGAATTATAATATAACTTTATATCATTATGATTCCATTCTATAAAATACGAAATAGAAATGAAAGTAGCGTTCATGCGTACGTACGGCTTACCGTCTCCATGAACGGTGCATTTCATTTCTTACCTCTAAATGATTATATAATATTAAAAATGCATGCATGTACTGGACATATATTATATCTACATCATGAATACCATTCTGGATATAATGGATACATGAACAACTTGTAATTATAAAGGGATTATTTTTTACTCAAGTACCGATGATCGTTAAAACAACCGTTACTAACTTAAATAATTACATAGTGTTTATGACATGGCAGTATGTGATATAAAAGGAATAATGAACTTGAAAATGGTTCTTAAGAATGTATAAATTAACTCAAGTTTATTATTCAGGACATTAAAGAACGATCGAGTCAAGTCGGACCCGAGGTATGGGACTTCGTCTCAATCTCCTTTCATTGAGGCATATTTTATTTTATACACAACTTTATTTTATACGGTGTATAAACCCCTTTGACTTTTACGTTTACTCAAAAGGAATCTTTTTTATACGAAGAGTTTAATAAATGACAAAAGGGAATGTTTTTTTCATACGTATGCGGTGACAACGACTTCTCCGCCGCCGTGACCATTATTTGAGTTTCGGCTTCCTCTGCAAGCCATACCATCTTTTTAAAAGAAAAATAAATACCATGTTTTACTCTTCTTTTATTTGGGTATTGAAAATGGTTTTCATAGTGTTTTTCTATCAATGTGTTGTATTGATATCTTGTGATTTAAAGGTGGAAATGTTATGTTTCCTTTATGCATGTTTTATGTGATATGATTATGTTGAGGTTATTGGGCATTATTATGAAGACGGGTGGTTCTGTGATAAACTAAGGGTGGGTGAGCCCGATATAGCTCTCCAATGCATTGGGTAACGCAAAGGACTGAAATGTTAAGGTCTCTCCAAAGAGACTTAGGGAATATACTGTGATGAGTATTCCAAACGTAACCAAGAGGGTTACTCCCTACGTAAAAATGTTATGAATGCCTCAAGTTACCTTTATGTCTTATGATTTCTATGATTTACTCATGATTTGATGAGGTATGTTAAAGTGCTTATGTTTTATGGGTAAAGTATGATTTCATTCTTATGTATATATGTACCCATGTTTCCTTTCCACGTTTTTATAACCCATACTGAGCTTTTTATGCTCATCCCAAGTTTTTTGAAATGTTTTTCACAGGTCAAGGGAAAGGTACATGATATGATGATAGTGTCAAGGAAGTGTCAAGAAAGAATCCATTTTTTATTTTAAATATGTTTCCATTGATGGGAATGAAGAATACCATCTTTATGTAACCACTTTGTTTATATGTGGGATGTAATGCAAGTTTTTTGATCTAATTTTCTAAAACTCTAAACCTGAAAATATCCTCAATGCGTAATCTTGCAATAACTCATGATTAAGTAAGGTTTAAGGCTGGGGCCTTATAGTTGGTATCAGAGGTCAGTTTGGATAACTTTAGGAGTTAGAATTCTATTAAATGATTATCCAAAAATATTTTTTTTATGGTCAAATTGAAGTGATATTGCATTTGAAGATTACTATGTTGCTTCTCCTAATATATTTCTGTGTTAAGAATGGTTTTTCATAGAGGATACAGCACTGATTTTTTTGGGAAGGCATACTGAAGGAAATGACCTTTCAAATCAGCATACTAAGATGGTCAGAATCAGAATTGAGCAGTTTACTGTAGTGATGGCTCAGTTGACTCAGGTGAAAAATGTTGGTTGTGTTTATTGATGATATTTTGGTGTTTTATAAAAGTAAAGAGTAGCTTGAAAGACATTTAAGGGTTATCTTTCAAACCTTAACAGAAAAGAAACTATATGGAAAATTTATAAAGTGTGAGTTTTGGTTGCAACAAATTTCTTTCCTTGGTCATATTATTCTAAAGATGGAATAATTGTTGAGCCTGCAAAAACAAAAGTTGTGGAAGAATGGCCAAGACCCACAAATGTAACCAAGATTCATAGTTTCCTTGGTTTGGAAAGCTATTACCGAAGGTTTGTTAGAAATTTTTCATGATTATCTAGTCCAATGACTAAGCTAACTCGGAAGGGTGTTAAGTTTATCTGGACAAAAGAATGTGATGATTATTTTCAGGAATTGAAAAGAAGATTGGTGAATGCTCCAGTTTTGGCACTACCTTCCAGGAATGGTGAGTTTGTTATATACAGTGATGCTTCATTGAAAGGAATTGGTTGCGTCCTAATGCAGAATGATCAGGTAATTGCTTATGCTTCACGACAGTTGAAAACTCATGAGGAAAATTACCCTACACATGATTTGGAATTAGCTTCTGTTGTTTTTGCTTTAAAAATTTGGAGGCATCATTTGTATGGAGTAAAGTGTGAAATATATACCGATCACACAATTTTAAAGAATATATTCACTCAGAAAGAGTTAAAAATGAGACAAAGGAGATGGCTAGAATTAATCAAGGATTATGATTATACAATTCATTACCATCTGGGAAAAGCAAATAAAGTGGCTGATGCTTTGAGTCGAAAAAGGAATGCTTCATTAGCAATGTTGTTTTTGGAACGTGATCCTTTGGTTAAAAATTTGATGAACTTTGGAATAGAAGTTTTTGGTGCAGGAAGTTCTTCTGTTTTGTTTCAGGTATCATTGAGATCATCTCTATCAGATAGAATCAAGAAAGCACAAAAGCAAGACAGTGAGTTGCAGAAAAAAGGTAGAGCTGGTTCAGAAAGGTAAGTTGCCTGAATTCAACATTGATAATGATTGTGTTTTGAGATTTGGGAAGAGATTGTGTGTGCCTTGTGATTCACAGTTGAAGAGATATTTGTTATGTGAAGCTCATAGTTCTCCGTTTTTAGTTCATCCGGGCAGTACTAAGATGTATAGAGATCTGCGGGAGTATTACTGGTGGGATGGAATGAAAAGAGATATTTCTGATTTTACTGTGAAGTGTTTGACATGTCAACAGGTTAAAGCAGAGCGGCAGTTACCGAAAGGGATGCTTCAGCCTTTACCAGTGCCAGAGTGGAAATGGGAGAATATATCCATGGACTTTGTTGTGGGATTACCGAAGACATCTCGAGGTAATAATGCAATCTGGGTTATTGTCGATCGCTTGACCAAATCTGCTCATTTCCTTTCTATACGAGATACTTTCTCTATTGATCAACTTTCCCGTTTGTATCTTAAAGAGATAGTCAGGTTACATGGAGTTCCCCTCTCCATTGTATATGACCGTGATCCTAGGTTCACTTCTAACTTTTGGAAAGGCCTTCAGAAGTTGTTGGGTACTGAATTAAATTATAGTACAGCTTTTCATCCTCAATCAAATGGGCAGTCAGAACGAACAATTCAGACTTTGGAGGATATGCTACGTGCTTGTTTGATGAATTATCAGGGAAGTTGGGACCAACATCTTTCTTTGGTTGAATTTTCATATAATAATAGTTTTCATTCTAGTATACAGATGGCACCATTTGAGGTGTTATATGGGAAGCAGTGTCGAACTCCAACCTTCTGGGATGAAGTGGGTGAAAGGAAGTTGATGGGACCAGAATTGGTAGAAGAGTTGGCAGAAAAAGTTCATCTGATTCAGAAGCACATGAGAATAGCTCAGAGCAGGCAGAAGAGTTATGCGGATAACCGGAGGAAGGATCTATCTTTCGAGGTAGGTGATCATGTTTTTCTCAAGGTTTCTCCTTGGAAAAGTGTGATGAGATTTGGTAAGAAAGGAAAGATGAGTCCAAGGTTTATTGGACCATATGTAATTCTGGAGAGAGTTGGATCAGTTGCATACCGAGTGGCTTTACCTCCGAGTTAACTTAGGTACACAATGTTTTTCACATTTCGATGTTGAGAAAGTACATGCCAGATCCATCTCATGTTTTGAGTCCAGAGGTAGTTCAGCTGGAAGAGAACCTATCTTATGAGGAACAACCGGTCCAGATTCTTGACCACAGGGAGCAAGTGTTACGGAATAAGGTGATTCACCAGGTAAAGGTTTTGTGAAAAAACCACATGATTGAAGAGGCAACATGGGAATATGAAAATGCAATGAGGGATAAGTACCCTCATTTATTCGATAAGTAAATAAATTGCGGGGACGCAATTTTCTAAAGGGGGGAAGGATGTAACATCCCAAGCAAGTAATGAATAATAGATATTTTTATCTATGCCTATTAATGAATTAGACAGGGTTTTAGAGGCTTAAAATGAAAATAAATCCAATCTTAAGCATGGAATACACTAATATTCTTAAACGATTGTTTTACTGGCTTTTGATGGAAAAACCTTTTTAAATCTACCTTTTGACAATTTTATAATCTATTTTTGTCAAAATAAACTTATTCTTTATGATTGGGACATCAAAATTTACTTTGTGTGAATTTTTGGTATTTTTCTGACAATGTTCATTTTTTTAATGAATAGTGAAAAATACTGCATTTTACATCAAAACTGCTTTTTAATCTAATTTATTTATATGATTAGATTATCTTTTGAATTGGTTTTAAAGTGAAATTATAATATATTTTTACCATTTAATCCAATGGTGGTCATTGGAATCAATTTCACTTTGAAATTGGACTTAAACTGGTGTCAATCGTTTGATACTTATTGTTTCATAAAAACACGCTATTTGTCATAACAACGGGAATTAATAATTAAATTAATTAATGTGACTTATATGTTTTGAATTTTTTCAAATAGAATTCATTTTTGAATTTGGAATATCAAATATATCTTAGGGTGAATTTTTGGTAATTTTCTGAAAAACATCAATTTTTGATGAATAGTGAAACCACTAAGTGGTAGTTAAAGAAACTGATTTTCGTTTAAATGAAACTTTGCCACTTTTGTGTTTTGAATTTCAAAAATCTGAAATACATGGTTTTCATTAAGAAGTAAAATGTGGTTCAATGAGATTAAAATAATTTTTTGGTGAATAGTAACTTATTAAGTTTTTAATCGCGATTAGTGGTAATTAGGGTAGTTTAAGGTAAAAATAATGCTTTAATAATATGAAATGACCTAGAAACATGTCCTAACCTTATTGGATGTGTCATGGCCGACAAAGACAAGCCATGGGTCAACTTGGGGACCCCATGGAGCCACTTTGGTTGGGAAATGACATAAATAACTTTTTATTTAATGTTAAAGTAAAAATGACACAAACATGAGTTATGTTACTAAAACAATTTTTATATAGGGTTATACAAGTCCGATTTTTGACTATAAATATTGATTAAAAAGCTAAAAATATTTCCTACATCATATTATTTTCTTTATAATTTTTAGACATTACATAAATTAAATTATTTATGACATCATGATGATGCAGCGATGAACTCATTATTTAACGATTTAAATAAAATGGAAAGATAACATAATATCTAAGACATAAACTTGTCCAAAACCTATTGGATGAGTCAATTTAGAACCCTTATCACCTTATCCTTTAATTATATCAATGTGGGACCTTTTGAATCCGAAACGCATTTTAAAATAAAGTAACGTATCTTTACTTTCCAAGAGTGCCCCTCCTCTCCTCTTATAAAAGGCCCCCACCTCTACCTCATTACCCACACTCCCAAAGCCTTTGGATCGGCCAAAACCTGCTCATTTTGTCTCTCCACTTCCCTCTCTTACTCCGTGAAGCCTCACCTTGGGCAGAAGTCTTCCCAAGGAAGCCTTTGAACTCAAACCAAAGGAAGTTACCATATTTTAAGGTAATGTCTTCTTTTGAGTCCTTTTGTTTTATTTTGCTTCTCCAACCCCCTAAACTCTTTTTATTATCTTATTTTGGAACACCTCCAGTATCCTCAATATACTAGGATGTTGTTATAAGAAGGATTCAAGCTACACCTACGCACACCTACATCTAATGGTTAAAGAACATACGGTTTCTGTGGATGGTGAATTTATGCCTCCCGAAACGATGATTGTTAAACATTCCTTTAACACCTTCAAAGGTGGACATTAAGATGTAACTATATTTATATATGATATATAATATGTTTATTGTTTCCTTATGCTTCTGTTTTTTTCATTTTGGGCATACCTTTATGGTTTCCATTATGGGTAAACGCGATATCTTCATTTAAGGAAGTGCGGACTACCGCCCCCTGAAAGTGATTTGATTCGTTAAATACCATATGTGGGACGTATAAAGGATGGAACTATGATATTATATATGATATTATACTGGAATTATAATATAACTTTATATCATTATGATTCCATTCTATAAAATACGAAATAGAAATGAAAGTAGCGTTCATGCATACGTACGGCTTACCGTCTCCATAAACGGTGCATTTCATTTATTACCTCTAAATGATTATGTAATATTATAAATGCATGCATGTACTGGTAATATATGATATCTACATCATGAATATCATTCTGGGTATAATGGATACATGAACAACTTGTAATTATAAAGGGATTATTTTTGACTCAGTACCGATGATCGTTAAAACGACCGTTATTAACTTAAATAATTACATAGTGTTCATGACATAGCAGTAAGTGGTATAAAAGGAATAATGAACTTGAAAAAGGTTCTTAAGAATGTATAAATTAACTCAATTTTATTATTCATGACATTAAAGAACGATCGAGTCAAGTCGGATCCAAGGTATTGGACTTCATCTCAATCTCCTTTCATTGAGGCATATTTTATTTTATACACAACTTTCTTTTATACGGTGTATAAACCCCTTTGACTTTTACGTTTATTCAAAAGGAATATTTTTTATACGAAAATTTTACTAAATGACAAAAGGGGATGTTTTTGTCATACGTATGCGGCGACAATGACTTCTCCGCCGTCGTGACCATTATTTGAGTTTCGGCTTCCTCTACAAGCCATACCTTATTTTTAAAAGAAAAATAAATACCATGTTTTACTCTTCTTTTATTTGGGTATTGAAAATGGTTTTCATAGTGTTTTTATATCAATGTGTTGTATTGATATCTTGTGATTGAAAGGTGGAAATTTTATGTTTTCTTTATGCATGTTTTATGTGATACGATTATGTTGAGGTTCTTGGGCATTATTATGAAGATGGGTGGTTCTGTGATAAACTAAGGGCGGGTGAGCCCAATATAGCTCTCCAATGCATTGGGTAACGCGAATGAGTGAAACGTTAAGGTTTCTCTAAAGAGATTTAGGGAATATACTGTTATGGGTATTCCAAACGTAACCAAGAGGGTTACTCCCTACGTAAGAATGTTATGAATGCCTCTAGTTACCTTTATTTCTTATGATTTCTATGATTTACTCATGATTTGATGAGATATGTTAAAGTGCTTATGTTTTATGGGTAAAGTATGATTTAATTCTTATGTATATATGTAACCATGTTTCCTTTCCATGTTTTTATAACCCATACTGAGCTTTTTATGCTCATCCCAAGTTTTTTGAAATGTTTTTCACATGTCAAGGGAAAGGTACATGATATGATGATAGTGTCAAGGAAGTGTCAAGAAAGAATCCATGTTTTATTTTAAATATGTTTCCATTGATGGGAATGAACAATACCATCTTTATGTAACCACTTTGTTTATATATGGGATGTAATGAAAGTTTTATGATCTAATTCTCTAAAACTCTAAACCCGAAAAGATCCTCAATGCGTAATCTTGCAATAACTCAAGATTAAGGTTTAAGGCTGGGGCCTTATATTAATTGTTGGAGACAACCCAGGAATAAATCCACTATTATCATATTTTAATTTAGATAAATATTAACTAAATTTTTATAACATGATTTAATAATTTTTATAAAATTAATAGTTTGGAAACCAAATAATTACAAATAAAAGTAGTAACTACTTGAAAATAATGAAACTCCTTTTCTGAAAAACAATGTTTTTATGCACAAATAATTTTTATCTCAATAAATTAAAAAAACCTATTTTCATGAATGTTTTTAAGAAAATTTATGTATTATATATTCAATAAAATATTTATAATTCATCTTATGTGTATTCTGAAAAGATATTAGAATAAATCCAATTTTAAGCATAAAAAGATGTATGTTTCTAAAATACGGTTTTACCACCTTCTATTGGTGGACATGTCTTGAAAATAAATTTTCTAAATTTTATGAATTTTATTTTAGAAAATAAAAAATAAAATTTGACATTTTATTTCAAAAATTAGCTTAGGTTGACATTTATTCATTTTGCTGAGAAGTTTTATTTTTAATGAATAGTGAAAATACTAAATCTTAATTGAAAAATGCTTATTTGATTACATTGTTTATATAGATAAATTATATTTTGTTTTTATTTAAAGTATATTAAAATAAATTATACATATATTAATTCAATTTAGGTTACTAAAATTAATTTTACATTTAAATTATATATAAAAACATTACAAAATTTTGTACATTTTTTACTTTAAAAATCGTTGTTTTGACCATCTAAGAGATTAATTATTAATTAATTTATAGAACTCATGTGAATTGAATAAGGAAAAATGAATATATTATTTTTAATAACAATAATTTGTAATTTATATTAATTAAAAAAATTACTAAAAATATTGGTTGATGATATTAAAATTAATTACATAAAGTAAGAGAAAATGAGTTTACTAAGGGACTAATATTAAAACATAAAGAAAGAAATGACCAATAAACATTATGAAAACCCATTGTATGGTAATATTTAGACCATAAACCATATTTAATATAACAGTTTTTATTATTGGAGGCACATTATGTAAGGGATACCTCCCAATAATGTTTACCTTTTGGTATTTATAAAAATGTCACTTCTCCTCTATAATAAAAGAGCATTCACTCTCCCCCATTCCTCACACAACTAAATCCATTTTTATAATCCCTATACTACCTAACTAAACTAAAAAAATAACTACTCTTATACTAGAATCCTCAATTTGAACAAAATCAAACCAAGGAAATCCATTCGTGCAAGCCAAAAGGATTTACCCAAAGAAGAGGTAATGTTCATAAATGAACACTTTTGTTTTATTTACTTCTCCATCACTTAAATTATTTTATATCATGATTATATAATATCATAATTGTCTAAAATATAATTATATTTTATTATTTTAGGTTTACATCCTACTAATTTTTACACTTCTATCAATTTGTATACACAATCATCGTTCGTGTGCACGACAGACTACTACCTCATGAACCGATGTTGTGCATTCATCTATTACCACATATCAAGGATAAAAATAAATATTTTATTACTTTTTTTATATGAGATTTATGGTATTTAGGATTTATTTATGCTTCTATAATTAATATATAACATTTAAAATCATTCTTTCTATTTTGTGTGAATACGACATCATCGTTTGTGGGTGTGTGGACTACCGCCTCCTCAAAGTGATGTGATTCATTCACGCTTTAGATGAAATGTATTAAGTATGGGTTTCATGAAAATACTTAATATATATGAAATTATAATAATAATATTTTTATAATATATATATTTATTTATTTATTCTATTTGCATTCATTCGTTTAATACGACAATAAAATGGAATCAATGTTCTTATGTATGTACGGCCTACCATCTCCATGAATAGTGTATTCCATTTCCCATTACTAAATTTTATGGTTTAATATAAATAAATATATAATAAATATATGTTATATTTTTATCTTGGTTTAAATTCTATAAATTATTAAATAAAAATCAATGTAAGACAAACAAAAATAATCATTCCAAACTTATAAAAAAACAAAGAGTTTATTACTCGAAACGTAACTTTTACATGGGATTGTTAATAAACTAGTAATATAAAGTCATAATAAATTATTATATATTACCATGTATATGAATTTGTTTCTTTCATAAATGTATAATAAACTTACATTTAATATACTTTATGTTTGAATGTGTACGATGGAAGTCAAGACTAAGGTGAGGGGATATCTAGTCTCTTTTTGATTTCTTTCTGACTTATGTTATATTCACCACACTTTTTTTTTGGTTTTTATATAATAAAATATGAAATTTTATATCATGAATTTAATTTACTTAATGATATTAAAAGTTTCATTTAATTGTTTTTTTCTTTCACGGAATTCATGATTCAAGGTTTACTCAAACAGTAATTGATTTCAGTCTGACTTTTATTTTTTCGAGACACATGCTATTTTGACCGCCTATATATATTATATGGTATATGTACTGACCATGAATTTATATTACTATTCCTATAATTAAATTTATTGGTATTCATGTATCTTTTTTTATCCCTCTTTAATGGGGTTTACAGTTCAAAAGTTAGAAAATCGATAAAGGATTTTTGTCTCAATTTTCCTTCATTGAGATATGTGTTATGATATATAACTATATTATTTTTTTAGGTGTATATAAATCCCAATTGAAATTTAATATCATGATTTTATCTATCCTAAATTTATTTTATGGTCGATTTTAAATTATTTTAATTTATAACTTTTATCCAAATGAAAATATTAGAATTATAAATGAGGATGTGATTCATGAGGATATAAGACAGGGTTTTATTGGACAATAATATGTGGTTTACATATATATACTCATATTTTAAACATGTATTACACATTTGTACATGTAAATATGGTTTACACATATATCCTCACTGCATACATTAAGATATGGTTTACACATGTATCCTCAACTTGTGGGGATGTAAACATAATCCCATTCATGAGGATACATAATCCCACAGACATGTCTTCCATGAATTATTTATAATTCCCCTTTGACATGTAATATCATGAATTATTTCATGAATGATAATCCCAAAAAAGTTGTGCACACTTTTTTTATCTATCACTACTAAACAATATGCCACTAACGGTGGTAAAATAGGTCTTTATCACCACTAAGAAATCACTGACCACCTCAACACTGTTAAAAGATCAAGGATTTTATCAGTGCATTTAATAACACTAATAAATATTACTTTATTGGTGCTTGTAAAAGCACAGATAAATGATATATTTATCAGTACATTTAGTAGCGCTAATAAAGGGGAAAACTGCAATTTAATGCTAAAACACACTGAAGAACCATAAACATATGCAGTGTATTGTAACAACAAACTACAGCACCAAAAACAAAACAATTTAAAAAATAACATAAAAATGGTTAATTTAAATAAAATAAAAATTTTGACACAAATTTAAGAGAAAAAACTATTATATAGTATGTTAGTAGTTTTTTACAAATATTTGTGTAAATATTAAATAAAATGGAGCACTTGAAGTCATATTGTTCACACTGTGAGTCAAATTGTGGTGTGACTGAATCCTACACATCAAAAATGACTTATGAATCATTACCCTAAACTACCAAAACAATTTTAATGTTTTTTCTCTATTTGGATTATTTCCATTTTTTTTAAATTTGATGTCACTTTTCAATAAAACGATGCACTTGGAGTCATACTAGTCACACCGTGTGTCGTATTGATGTTTTGGTTGTTCGTATACATTAAAAATTATTTATGTATCATTTTAATAATGTACCAAAACAGTCCAAATATTATTTCTCAGTTTTTAGTTAGTCAGTTATTTTTTCACTAAAATTATTGTCAACTTTGAATAAAAAACACACTTTGAGTCATACCGGTCACATCGTGCATCAGGTTGAGGTGTTAGGGATTTCTACACATACTAAATGACTCAGGGATATTTTTACTAACATATTAAAAAAATCATAATGTATTTACTCAGTTATGAATATGTCACTTATGTTTTTTTAATAAAATATCATTTTAAATTGGAAATGTGCACTTTGAGCCAGACAGGTTGCATGGTCTGTTAGTTTGACAAGAGGTTACTTCATCCACATCACTAATTAATTTTGAATCATCTTCCAAAATTATAAATAAAATCCCAGAGTGTATTCACATTTTTAATTGAGTGGCACATTTTGGTATTAAAATGTAAATTTTTAACTAATAAAAGACACTTGGAGTCATCCGGTCACACCATGCGTCGGATTAAAGTACGGACGATTCCAACGCACCAAAAATAACATATGTCTTTTTTCCAAATGTACCAAAATAATCTAACTGTGTTTTATCAGTTTTGAGTATGTCTGTTTTTCACTAAAATGAATGTCAATTTTTAATTTGAATACACACTTGGATTCATACCAGTAACATCGTTCATTGGATTGAGGTTAGTTTGATTCCAACAAATCCCAAAGATTGTAATGATCCAAAACAAATAAATAATTGGATATTTTAGAGTAAATAATTAATGTATCATCCACCACGTCACTAGGAACATCAACCTCCATATTTTAGATGGAATAACAATAATTTTTTTCCTTTTTTCTTTTTTTGGGTATATTTCCTTGATGATTAGGACTATCATTTTCATATTTTATAAAGAACCTATTTGGTTAAATTTTTTTAGAAAAAATTGTTTTTTACAACAAACCTTTTTGTATTAGAATGTTTTTTAGGAATCATATTAAGATTCATCCTAATAAGGTTTATGAAATTAATATTGAATTTTCAATAAAATAAGAAAAGAGAAAGTTGTTTATCATATTTATGGGAATCGTATTTGGAAGCACACAATGTAGAGAACTGTATTCAGTTCCATTTGCATGACATTGAAAATAATTTAATTCAAAGGAATAGGTGAAACAATAATGTTTCTGAAGATTTTTGAAAGAATAATGTGAAGTCTTGAGTAAGAAAATTTTCATGATTTCTAAAACTAAATTAGATGACGATTCTCTTATCAAGAAGTTCTCAAAAACCATGATGACTTTCATGATAAAATCTTTTGAACAAATAGTGGAGAGGTTTGAAGCAATTAAAATACGTAGAGTGAATAATTTCATCATTATGGGAATTTCATTGTAATGATAATCCTATAATAATGGAACGAAATATTTAATCAAGTGGGAGGAAGAATACATCAAGGATATTTTATGTTACCAAGATAGAATTGTTGAACTTAGAAAGATAATCAAATAACATAGTATGAAAAGAAAAACTATAGAACAATAAATTATCAAGCTTAAATAAACAATTATTCAGTTTTAAATAAACCTGAGGAAGATGAATGAAGACTTCAACAAAGATTTGAAAGTAAAATCTAATACTTCTAAATTCTCTGAGAATTCTCAATATGAGAATCTGGTGAAATCTTATATTTCCTAAAATAATGTTTCTTATAATTCTTTTAACATTTTAGGTTTCAATAAATATATTGGGAAATATTATGTGGTGAAAGGATATGAGAAACCTATCAAATCTACAAAATTAGAGCACTCACTTATAATAAATCATGTCCCACATCTTGAGTATGTTAAAGCAAAAAGAAGTTACCAACCTCAAGATTGTTTCAATATAGAAAGATCATTTTTAAATATAAAATCAAGATTTTATGAATATTTTTGGTGGTTTGGAATCTATGGGAATAGGGATTATAATATTTTTTTTACAACATATAATTTCCTGGAATAAATTTTTAGAATAGTAGAAGAAATATTGAAATAAGAATGAGAAATTATACTAACTCATAGAATGTTAGGAAGGTGAATTCTTAAGTTATTAGAAACTTTACAACAAAGAATCAATTTGAATGTATGGAAGATGTTTTTGGAAGATGTTATTTGTATGGTCATTAGGCGAAAGGATGTATGACAGTCCTTCTAGAACACATTTCTTATGATAGAAAAGAAAAGAATGTTGAAAATAAAAAGGTTAAGGAATGATCTTTTGTAGTTGATATAGCTTTGAAATCAAGTAATAGGAACAAAACAAGGATAATTTATAGTGGTTTTTTTCATATATGACAGGTGATTTAAAAATTATGAAACATTTTGAAGGTTATGATGGATGAGTAGTTACTTTTGACAATGATATTTCTTTTAGAATCATAGTAATCAGAATAATAGAGATTAAAGTAGATTAATTATAATCTAATGAAGTTTTACTTGTTGATTGGTTAAAACATAATGAACTTAGTGTAAATCAACATTATAATGGTGGAAACATAGTAATCTTCAGAAAGGATTATTGTATCATTAAAATTGTGAAAGATGGAAAATTCATTACAAAAGGTGAATGAACTAGTGGGAATATCTTTGAAATAAAAGAATTCAATAACTCTTGTTAATTGAGTTCTGAAGATGAAAACATGTTCTAGCATGGAATACTTGGCCACGTTGTGAAAAAACATGAATAAACTTTCTAAAGCTGATTTTGTCGACAATATTCTCAAATTCAAAATAGGAGATGAAAATTTTTGCATTAATTTCTAGAAAGTTAAAATGTCTAACCAAATTCAAAAAAGAATTGATACTCAATCTACCTAACTACTTGATCTTATACATTCTAATTTATGTAGACCAATGAGACATCAATCAATAAAAGGAGAGTGAAATGTTTAACATTTATTTATGATTTCACTCCGATGAAAAACATCGTGTTCATGAAGCATAATTCAGAGTCTATTGAAATGATCAAATTCTTCAGAAAAGAAATTGAGAAAGAATTGGAGGTTTCCATAAATAATCTGTGAACATATAATGGTACCAAATTCACAAGCAATAAAATTGAAGATTACTTTATAAAAAATAGTACCAAACATTAATATAGTGTTCCCTATACTACGCAAAAAAAATGGATTATTAAAAAGAATAAAAATAATCTTGGTGGAAAGGGGGATAATTATGTTAGAAAAACACAAACTTTCAAAATTATTTTTTAGAGATGATGTCATTACTATTGTAAATGTTCAAAATAGATGTATTTTGAGACTAAAAATAAACATTACTCCTAATGAAATGTGGTATAACAAAAAACATTCACTGAAATAAATCAATTTTTTGGGAGTCAACGTTTTCTCAAAATCAAAAATCAAGATTTGGAAATGTTTGATGAGAAAACTGAGGAAGGAAATTTTTTGGGTTATTCACCAAAGGAATAAAGTTAAAAATGTTGGAAAAAATGTTTTCAAGAGTTCATGGACTCATATAATGTGAAGGTAATTGAAAATAATGGTTCCATATCAATTGTTTTCAAGAATTATGATGAGGGTACATGATATAATTCCAAAAAAACTGAATGTGATCCAAAACATCCTTATCAAGATTTAGATGAGTCATGTGGTGAGGAAATTTAATCTTGCAGATAAAAATTATGATTTCTTACCTTACAAAAAATTATTGAATCTATAAAAATTATTGGGAATCAGAAAGACCTAGTTCAGACCAAAAATATGATGAAATTATAAAATCAAACATCATTTATCTCAAAAGTTTAACTAGGATTAGTTTTAGAGGCTATTCAACTTAATTAATGGTTGGATGCTATGAATGAATAGTTGGATTGTATTAAGAAGAATGAAACATGGGAACTTATTCCAATTCTAGTAAATATTTTTTTTCCAAAACCTAGTGCATTTATTGAAACAAATTTAATGATAATGGAGAAGTATCAAGAAATAATGAAAGACTGGTTTATAAAGGATATGTATAGGTGGAAGGTGTGAATTTTGGTGAAACATTTTCCCCTCTTGCAAGGCTAGAAACTATTAGAATGTTTCGTTCAGTATACTCACATCAGAATATCAAAAATCTTCAAATGTATGAAATGTCTTCTTTCTTAAATGGTGACATTAAGGAAGAATTTTACATTGAACCACCTTGTGGGTTTCTACTTTATGGGGATGAAAACAATGTTTATAAATTGAATAAATATTTGTATGGGCTGAAACAAGATCTATGTGAATGGTATTCTAAGCTTGAAAATTGCTTAAGAATGTTGAACATTTATAGAGGAAAGGATTATATAAACTTATACATGAAATATTTTGACTCTGGATCTCTAATTATAATTATTTATTTAGATGACGTAATTTTTTCTGGGAATATAGAAGATTTTTCTAAAGCATTTTTCTGAGAAATTGAAAAAAAAATTGAAATGTATTGATTGGGAGAATTAACTTACTTACATGGATTACATTTTAAAATAATGAAAAATATATTTTCATACCTCAAGAAAATTTTGCCAAGGAATTGTTAAAAATGGGATATAAGAATCCAAAGTAGTTTCAACTCCTATTTCAGTGATCACAAAGTTGAGCAAAGACGAATCGTGAACAAGTGTGAACCAGAATGACCTTCAAAAGATGATAAGAAGTCATCTATACCATACATCATCCAAGCATGATATTTTTTATGATATAAATTTTTGTTCCAGGTATCAAATTAATCCAAAAGAATAAAATATTCTGGTAGAAAAAAGAATTCTGAGATATGTCAAATGAACAACTTCACATGGATTGTTATATAAAATAAAAGGTTAAATGAAGTTTCATGTTTATACTGATGTTGATTATAAAGGATATTTTAATTAAATAAAATAAACCTCATGAGGAACATTTTTCTTGGTTGAATTTTGTGTGAGTTGGCATAGTATGAAACAAAGTTCATTAACTTTGAGAACAGATGAATACGAAAAAATTATAGCTACTCAAGATTGCACTCAAATTTTGTGGATGAAAGTTCATCTATATGATTTAAAAGACAATGTTTCTAAAACATTAAAGATAGTTTTTGATAATTTGAGTGAAATTGATTTTTTGATGAATCATATCCAACACACCATATCAAGACACATTGATATAATGTTTCACTTTATAAAATAGAAAGTTTTTACTATAGATTTTTTTCTAGAATACATTTCAAAAAAGTATCAGATTTCTGATATCTTTACAAAAGCAATGTTGAATTAATTTTTTTAGGTAATTGAGGATATAAATTCATGTTTAATCTCCTCCCATGTCTTCTTAAATCTCATAAGGAAGAGACCCCAACCATTCATTGTATTATGTTGACAAAGGTGAGAGAAAGTAACAACTTTGTAATTTGTAAGAAGATTCACTTATCTTTATTTTATGAATTTGAAGTCATGGTTATCAAAAAATGGTGTAGATAGAGAAAGTGAGAAAAGAATGAATGGGGGGGAGAAAGAGAAAGGTGATAACATACGGGAAGTGAGACAGTAAAATATAAATGTTAGGGGGATTTTATCTTTACAAAAGAAATGTGATTGAAAAATAATAGTGATAGAGTAAAAGATAAAAATGAGGGGGGTTTATCTTTACGTTGCCGAAAAACATGCTTGCCACTAGGGGATGAAATTACATAAAAAACAGTTATTTTATATAGAATATTGGTTTTAAGAGTATCTCTTTTGATAATCGGTCTGTTTTGATAAAATTCAATAGTGGAGTTGTGAAAACATTCTGAGTTAGAAAGGTTGTTAACCAGGGTTGTCAACAAAACAAAAGGGGGATATTTAAGAACTATTGTGGTTAAATTTTTTTAAAAATGGTTTTTGTATTTTTTTGATAACTATGATTTTTATATTAGAATGTTTTTTTCTATGAATTGTATTCAGATTCATTGTATGGAAGATTTTGTAAAGAATGAAGAAATTTTATATCAAAAAAAGAAGAAAGTTTCTTTCCTATATTTAAGGGAATTGGATAGGGAAGCACCACATGCATAGAATCATATTCAGTTCCATTAGTTTGACATTGAAAATAATTTATCTCAAAAGATTCGGTGAAAGAATGAAGTTCACGAAGAGTTTTGAAAGAAGAAAGTGAAGTCATGTGTTCGAACTTTTTCATAATTTCTAAAACTAAATCAGAAAATTCATTGTTGATTAATCAGATCTCAAAAATCAGGAAAACTTTTATGATAAAATCTTTTGAAGAAATTTTGGATATGATTAATGAAATTCAAATATATAGGGTGAATAATTCCATCGTAATGGGAATTTCTTCATAATGTGAATTTCATCGTAATTGGAATTTGATTGTAATAAGAACTCTATTTTAATGGGAATTTTATTCTAATTATTATTTAATAATAATGAAGCAGAGAAATAAATTATAATAAAATAAAATATTTTCTAGGGTTGATAACGAAAAATATCATAATGACTTGAGATAAAAACAATCGTAATGGGATGAGAAAGAAAAAGTTGTGAAAGGATAAGATCATAATGGGATGAGAAAGAAATAGCCGAGAAAGGAAAATATGATAATGTTATGAGAAAGAAGAATATTGTGATGAGCTGAGAAATAAAAATATCACAATGATGATGAGAAATAAATAGATCATAATGAATCTGATAAAGAGAAATATCATAATGAGATGAGAAACAAAGAAATCCTAATGAAGTTGAGAATGAAATAGATCATAATGAGTTAATAATGGTATGGTGAATTTAATTTTTCAAACATGAATTTCATTTATTCATAAATCTCAGATAAATCTAAGGAGGTTTTAAGAAGTCAAAGTTTATGTTTTAAATGAGATATATTTATTATTATTTTGATTTTTGATGATGTGGGGAAAGTTTCCATGTTTCCTACCTTTTCTTTTTGAGTCACCTATAAATACATCCTCAGATCATTCATCCATTTACATATTTAACACATACACAAAAGGAGGAGAACTAAAGAATTAAAAATTCAATTTCCCATCTGATTAAAGAATTAGTCAATTGAAAATTATATCAGAGTTTCCGTTTTTCATATTGAGAGTGAGTTCATCATATTTAGAAAATCAGATCCACCATTTTCATATTCTGGAAATCAGATCAAGAATTGTTGTATTCGGGAAATTAAATCCAACATCTTTGTTTTGAGAGAATTGGATCTAGCATCATTTTAATGAGAAAATCCAATCCAAAATATAGCATCATTGTATATAAAAAAACAGATCAAACCAAATAAGACTGAGGATTCAAACAGGGCAATTGTAGATCTGATTCCACAAAGTCTTTGTTATTTTATTTGGCTAAATTTTTTTATAAGAATAAATTGTAAACTGAATAAAGTCAGATTAACTATTCGTATCGAGATATAGAAGGTGTCTAATGGGAGTTGTCGTTGGTTGTATTCACTTCTTCTTTATATTGGATTTTTAGAGTGACATGGGAGTGGATTTGGAAAGGATGTATGTTCTCACACTAATGCTAAACCTTTTAAATATTATGTGATTTACTTACTTTCCTAATACTTTCTGCATGAGAATTTACTAAAAGTTGACAAGGATATAAATTGTAATAGCTTACAAGGGTTAAGTCTATAATTTTTTTTAAGCCTATAAAAATTTAACAACTGATTCACCCCCAGTTTTTATTCGATCCATTAGAACTTAAATTGGTATTAGAGGGAAGTATCCCTTATATAATTCTTATCATGGATAATATGAATTCATTAAAAAGTTGAATAATTGCTACATTTGATGGTAAAAATTATTATGGGTGAAAAAATAGGATGATTCCTTATCTCCTATATCTTAGCCTTGAAGTTGTTGATTCTATTACTATTGGTTTTCCACCTATTGAGAAACATGATCCTATGATGTTTTATGACAATAGAAATGTATAAGTTGATGAAAGGCTAGAAATTAAATCCTTATTTCATTATTAGATAATTTTTATCAAATGGAGATAAGTCTCAAAACATCAAAAAGTATATGGGATGAGGTAAGGTGTGTTTTTTAAGTAAGTACAAAAGTTAAAGTGTAAAATTTATAAATATGGAATAATAAGTATGAATAACTTAGAATTAGAGATGAAGAAACAATTGATGAATACTTCACCAGAGTAAATGAAATTTTTTATAATATCTGAGGATTCAGATATGTCTTGGAAGATTCTATAATTATTATGAAACTTATTAGAAACATTCCAAATAGGTTTGATTCCAAAATTTATTCTTTAGAATATAAATATGATTTATCTCTTGATCAATTGCATAACCTTATTTTTTACTATGAAATTCTGAAAGCTTCAATGTTCACAAAGAAGATGGAATATGGAATGGATTTTGAATCTATGATAATGTTTAAAATTGATAATGTTGAATTTTTTTATCCTTGGGACTCCTAAAATAAAGAGGTTGATCATTTTAATGAAAAAATATAGTCTCTCATATCCAAGAACAATCGAAAAGAAAGACGAAAGTATGGAGTGAAAATTACTCTAAAAAATTTCGAGTGTAGTGGAATCTGACACTTTTCTATAAACTTCCCCAATAATATTGATAGAGAATATCGAGATGATTCCAATGAAAATAATTTTTGGAAGAATTGGAACATAAATGAAAAATAAGAAAAGTCTTCCAATTGATACAAGAAGAATTTTACTAGAAACTAAAGAATTATATTGAGTAAGAAAGTTGAATCAGAATCAACCGATAATAATTCTTCTAATGTTGAAAGATTATAAAAATTCATAACCTCTATTCAATAGTTGATAAAGGAAAAGAATCCATAGAGAGTGAAGAAGGTGGTGAATAATATTCTAGAGAGTATTAGATTAGAATAAAACTTTCTGCATGTATTGAGAAAAAAAAACTCAAGAAGAAAATTAGAGTTATGAAGAAATATTTTCAATAATTTTATTAAGGAAGAAAATATTTTATCATGTAGGAGGAAGAATACATCAACAAGATTTTATATTATAAACTTATAATTTTTTAACATTGAATGATGGTTGATGATATTAGTAAGAAGATAGAAACTGAGGAAAAAGAAGTTAACAGCTTTAAAAAATGTCTTTAGTCTCAAAACTCTTTCATGAAGATAAATAAATACTTCAAAAAATCTTTGGAAGTAAAATATGAGACTTTTAAATTTTATGAGATAGCTCTATATGAGAATGAGGTGAAATATTCTCTTACCAAAAATAATGTTTCAAATGTTTCTTTTAATATTTTAGGTTCGATAAAAGGTATTGGGAAATCTTGGGCTTAGAATGGATTTGAGATATCTATCGAATATAAAAAATTAAAAAACTCACTAAAAAGAAAATATAGTCCACATCCAAAGTATATTAATAATGAAATAAGTTAAAAACCTTAATAATGTTTCAATAGAGAAATATATTATTTCAATATAAAATCAGGATTTGATTTTTATTTTCAGTTTTTTAGAATCTATGGGAATAATTTTTATAATTTTTGGCACAACATATACGTACCTATAAAAAGGTTTGCGAAAAGTGGAAGAAATAGTGAAAGAATAATGAGAAACTCTCCTAACAAATATAAAATTAGAAAGGTGAATTCTCATGATGTTAGAAACATTCCAACCAAGAATTATTTTGAATTTCTCGAAGAATTTTGTGGACTATGTTATCATTCTAGTCATCATTCTGAAAGATCTATGACACTCCATCTAGCAAAAGTTTCTTATGATATAAAAAACAGTTGAAAATAAGAAGGTTGAGGAAAGATATTTTTTTAATGAGGTAGAATTTAAAACAAGTAAGAGAAACAAACCATGGATACTTGATAGTGGTTTTTCATCACATATGATAGGTGATATAAAAATCTTGAAACATGATGAAAGTCATGTGGTGGAGTAGTAAATTTTTTAAATTATAGTTCCTTTTAAATCATTGGAATCAAAACTATATATATTGAAGTAGATAAATTGAAATCTAATGAAGGTTTACTTGTTTATAGTTTGAAAATTATCTTACTTAGTGTAAATTAAAATTTTAATGATGGAAATGAATTAATATTCAGAAATGATTCTTGCACCATAAAAAGTGTGAAATATGGAAAATTAATTACAAAAGGAGAAATAACTAGTTGGAATCTCGTTTAAATAAAATAATTAAATAACTCATGTTACTTGAGTGATAAAGACTAAACAAAGTTCTGGAACCGATGACTAGGACATCTTGGGAAGAAAAACATTAATAAAATGTCTAATGTTGATGTTATTTAGAATTTACTTAACTTGATAAGAATATATGAAGATGTTTTTATTACTTTCTATAAAGTAAACATATCTTAAAATATCCATAAAATATTGTATATTTACTCTACTAGACACTTCATCTTATTCATTTTGATTTATGTGGACCGATGACACATCAATCAACAAAAGGATACTTGTACATTATTAATTTTATTCACGATTATACATTGATAACAAACATAATCTTCATGAAGCACATGTCAATGTATATTGAAATGTTCAAATTCTTCATTAAAGATGTTGAGAAATATTTTGGGGTTTCTATAAAGAATTTGAGAGTAGATAATGGTACTGAATATAGAAACAATACATTGAAATTTTACCTGAGAAAACTTGATATAAAAAATTAGTATTTTGTTCCCTATAATCTAAAACACAATAGAGTAGCTGAAAGAAAAAATATAATATTTTTGGAAATGGAAATAAGTATGTTAGATGAATAAAAACTATCAAAATTATTTTGGAGAGAAGATATTAGAACTGATGTACAAGTTCAAAATAGTTTCTTGTTGAGACCATAAACCAACATGAATCCTTATTAAATGTTATATATCCAAAAAACCATAATTTAAATACTTCAATGTTTTTTTGGAGTCCATGTTTTCACAAAATAAAAAATCTAGATTTGGGAAAGTTTTATGAGAAAGATGAGGAAGGAAACTTTATGGGTTATTAACCAAATGGAAGAAGTTAAAAATGATGGAACAAATTTTTACAAAATATTGTGGACTCATATTATAGCATCACACATTTTTATCACATAAAAGTTCTTTACATTGTACAAAATTGAGGATCATTAAGGTTTAGTGTCTTGGAAACCAGGAACTCAAAACATTAAAACATAAAACATTCCTCTTAAACACATGAAAAGCTTATCCTTATGTTCATCCTAAGTTCATTACTGCATCTCATAACCTGGGGACATACATCAAAAGAAATGGTGAGCAGACGGCCCAGTAAGGGAAACAAGGGAAACATTTAACATGTGAACATGAGATACATCAATAAAGTCAAGAAAAAGTACATTAAGGAATGATAAAGAAATCATGAGGCATATCATAATGAAAATAATGTATTTCATAACTTGAAGATGTGGCTACAACATTTAACTTAGACTATCATTTCTGTTTCACCAAGGTCCATCCCCAAGGTGTAATTAAAAATTGTCAAGGTTATTCACCAAGGCGTCGTTAAAAATGATCATCTCTAGAGATTAAGTCTTTACCCAATGCATTGGAATGCTATCAGGGCACACCAATATATTTTCCTTTGTTATAATTTGAGCCACATATTTCATCATCAACATTTCATAAACAACCCATATAGTATAAAATAAATGGGTTTCATTTCATAATCATAACGTTTTAAAAACTGATTTGATGACATGATCTTTAGGTCACTTTAAACCCACAGAAAAGGAAAGTGGGTCTGATGTATGTAAATTCATGAATTTAAAATAGAAAATTTTGGTATATATGTGAATACCCCTTTAGAAGAAAGAACTTTGAGTATTCACTTAATAAAATAAATGAATTTGAGGGTAAGAGAGAGACTTTTTGAGATGGAAATTCTGCAGCATAATAGCTATGTTTCGGTGTTTTAGAAAACATTGAAAAGAGAAGGGAAATGGGTCACCCACTCATAAATGATCCATAAAATAGTAGGGGACAGAATATAAGAGATTTAAGAACATTTTATTGAAATTTAAAAGATATTCCATATGAAATTAATAACATGAAAGGAAGACAAAAATAAGATTTCTCTTATGAAAATTCGGCAGCCTAACGACGTCACTTAAACCTCAAAAAAAAGAATGGATGAGATCTAATAGGGTCTCTCATAATATAAACATAAAATATCAGTATGATATATATAGAGATCATACTCCAACATAATAAAAAGGAACTTGAAATACATTACATGAATGTATAACTTTGAAAAATAAGAAAGGTGAATGAATCCCTTAAAAATTTGGTAGCCTAACGGCGTCACCTAAAGTTAAACAAAAATGAATAGACATAATAAAATATGGTCTCTCATAATATGAACATAAAATATCAGTATGATAGATATATATACCATACCCCAACATAATAAAATGTAACATGAAAGACTTGACATGAAAGTATAACTTTGAAAAATGAGAAAGGTGAACGAATCCCCTTAAACATTCGGCAGCCTAACGGTGCCACTAAAACTTTCTTAAAATTAATTGATGAGAGAAAGAGGGGGTATCACATCATATTAACATGAAAAAGTAAGTAAGAGGAATATAAAATAACATACTTCAACGTAAGAGAATGGAGCATAAAAGAAATGACATAAAAGAGATTACTTGAAAAGAAAGAGAGAGGTAGGATCCCTTACCTTAAAACGTAACTCTTAAAACTAAAAGGTTGGGACCTTGAGGGCTTGGGGGAACCTTGAGAGGACACCTTGGGAGGTAATGAGACCAGAGATTCGTTGGGGGAGAGTTGGGAGTAAAAACTAAAGGAGTAAAAGTTGGGAATTTATAGGGAATGTGAGGGGACAAGGCATTAAATGCCAAGGGACACCTTACAAGTGGATTTCTCAAAACCATGGGCTCTCTCAGGGTATTTTCCATGGAGTTAGTCTACATGGGGCCCCTTCATACAATAATTCATCAAATTTGGTCAGCCAACCTTTAGAATATCTCATGACATCATCATGACACAGTTATGATGTCATTAAACATACTGAAACCCTAAAACTGTATTTTTACTATTCACTGAAAATTCAACTTTCTCAGAAAAATCCCAGAATTTTACCTTAACCAAATATCAATGCTCTGATTTCAAAAATGAACTCCATTTTATAAAAATAATTTTCTAAATATTTTTAATTTAATTTTTAAATAAATACACTATTCACAGAAAATTTCTTTTTTTCAGAAAAATCCCCAAAAATTACCTTAACATAATATCGATGCTCTGAGTTCAAAAATGAAATCCATTTTATAAAAATAATTTTCTAAATATTTTTAATTTAATTTTTAATTAAAAACACTATTCACTTGAAAAAACTAATACTTGACTAATAATTTCTGAAACAGTTATTTACCTATTTTATTGAATCACATTACTTAATCTAGGTGCCTATATTGTATTAATACTTTCTTTAAGTGAGATTATTAATCCATTTAGTCACATTACTAATCCTATGCATAAAATCACTATTCATAATTTACTATTCGTCAAAAATCATGTTGATCTTATTAGACTCTAAATTTCGTACTAAACATAATTATAGAAGACCATTTTTTGAAAATCATTACACATTTTTAATTATTTAAGGTTTACATAAACATTTTTAAAATATCCTTTTTCTAAAATTCATCAAAAATATGCATACTATATTTATCCGGTCATTTGAAAATTCATAAACTTCATCATAAGAAGATATCCCAGTTTTTATTTAAAATAAATGATTACACAAGGTAGTTGCGGTCTCCTTACATAGCCCTTATAACCCCAGCACAGGACCTAAGTGTAAGGTGTGCTAAGGTGAGAGAATCTGAGGGCGGCTCAGCTAACATCGCACGAGTAGTAATTTCTGTTAGCATTAACTTCTCATGAAGGTGATTCTGTTCCAGCTTTACACGATGAAGTTCGGCTTGGGTTTGGTCCAGAGCAAAGCCCAATGGTGCCACCTCCTTCCCGGGTTCTGTTAGATGGGCTTTGATCGGTTCAAGACAACTGTGTGAGTCCATCGAGTCATCTTTCTATATTAATTAACAAAGATCACTTGTATTTAGAGACAATAATCGAAACGTTTAGTTTCCAGTCGTCATATTGACAAATGGTCATATAACAGTCAAAACCCAAAGGTCTCATTTTAATTATACTCATGTTATCAAATGAAATAGTTTTGTTGAGTATAAAATATAAAATAACACACATAATTAGGAAACATAATTTTTTCAAAATTTCGGGTCGTTACATTCTTCCCCCCTTAAGAAATTGTGTCCCCGCAATTTTTTAAATTGGGATTGGAAATTTCATTGAAATTCACACATCGTAAAAAGAGTCAGTAACACTCTTACTTTAAAAGAAAGAAAGGGAAGTACAAAGGTCACCCGAGTTAACCCACACTAGGATTCCATGTAAGAAAACATGGACATGGAGGAGAAAACAAAGGGTCAAGTTCTGAGGGAGAGTGATAGAAAACATGATTAGGAGAAAGTTAAAAACAATAAAATCACAAAATTATGATGGGTTAAACGGTATTTGATTTCCCAGTAGGAAACATTAACAGACAACATTTTTGTTTTACGTTCCTCTTCATAGTTTTGAGGAATTCATTTACTACATAGAATAAAGCACAGGGAAATATACCTACCTTTAAGTAGAGTTTCATCCTTTAATAAGTTTCTACAAAAACTAATCTTTTCTCCAAATGATGAGCATTCAAAACTACTTGGTCTCATCAAAGAACAAAAATCATCTTCTATAGAATCACATAATCCACCAAAGATTAACTATTTATTTCTTCTATTATCCCAAAAATAGAAAGGGTAAGATAAAAAAATCTTCAAAAATAAAGAATCCCATAGGAAGGGAAACTTCTTTAAATCATCAAAATTGCACGGTACTACCCAAAGTTCATCATAGACCATTCCATAAATAACTTTCCTTAAATTTCCTCAAAATAAACCAAAATAAGATTTAACCCCAATTATAAGAACGATCCAATAACATAGTCTTCCAAGATAGACTTTATCATTCATCTCCAAACAACATCAACCACCCCTATCATCCTATAACAAAAGTAACTAACCTAATCACATTTTTTCCAAGATAGGTTAATAAATTCCATAAGTAACCTAAATTACCATAATTTTGCCTTAAATTCATCAATTCTTCAAAATATAAGTCAACCTTTACTCCTCAATGAAAATACTATAGTAATCTATTTTCCTTGATCATATAGGGTTCCCAAAATAGTGAACATATTCAAAAATAATAATCATATTTTAATCCCCTAATCACATTTTTTTAGAAGAACAACTTTACTATATCAAAATGTGGTACATAAAAATAGATGTTTTCCTTAATGATATGAAATCATCTTAGGTAGGGACTTGATGATCTTAGAAAACGGAAAATATATGCTCATAGAGCACGAACTAAAATACACCATGACATAGACAATTATTGCGAAGAAGTTACATGTACTTCAGTCATCATGATCCATCTCAGCATAGGACTTGCATTGTTCCCTTGTCCTTGAAGATTGTTGATGCTCATCATGCTTCTCATCCCTTCCAAGAGAGAATTTCCTTGGATAATTTCCAACTTCTCCACATTTACGATATTGAAAAGTATAAGGTACATTAGATCGAAACTTATTTGTATTCATCACATTATCCATTTTTTAAAGCAATTGGATACTTTATGCCCTATCTTCCCACACTTAAAACATCTCTCGGTTCCTTTGTGAAATTCTCCTTGGTGCCTCTTCCCACACTTTTTGTAAAAAAGAAATTGGGTCTTCCATCCCTTATCAACATTATCAGATGAACCTCCCTGAGACTTTATCATCTTCTTTCTTGACGAATTTGGGCATTCAACTAGGTACCAATTATTAATTGTGATTTTTGATAGCTGGTTTGGCATAATCACAATATGTTCAACTTGATCTCTCATCATCTCTGTCATATCAATAGAGAAATCATCACATTTCCTATCACATTGGTTGTAGGGACATGTTCTTTCATTTCCCGCCATTATCTAAGAAAAGAAAGTATAATTAGGGGCTTGAATTCTTAGCCAATAATAATTAAAAGGAAACATTAAGCATAAAAGGATAAACTTGTAGAAGGAAAGTATACCCTAACTTGTGATCCCCTAGGTTCCAATATAGGTTATCCATGATCATATATTCTTATGTGAATTTTTATTTTATTTTATCTTCGTTCTTTTAATAATGGTTCATACTATGCTTATGAATTTACCAAAGAATATCCCCCGGGAGTGTCATAACCAGGAGTGCAGCAAGGCCCGTTTTTGTGTACCAGTTCCCATTTTAGTCTAGCTCAAAGCGGTGTTTTCGGGTTTTACCCCTATGTACATCTGTGCTAGAGCCACGTCTACCTTGTCATATCCAAACAGGGATGTATTTGCTTGGAAACCCCTTACTCAATACTCACCAAAATACCAGGAAGATTTCCTATATATAAATTTTTTCATAGGCTTCTTTCTAAAGTTTTCATATCCTAATTTCTGAAAATAACTAAACAATCCTTTGATACCAACTATATCATCCCACATTTTTATCACATAAACATTCATTACATTATACAAAACCGAGGATCTTTAAGGTTTAGTGTCTTGGAAACCAGGAACTCAAAACATGAAAACATAAAACATTCCTCTTAAACACTTGAAAGGCTTCTCATTATGTTAATCCTAGGTTCATTACTGCATCTCCTAACCTGGGGACATACATCAAAAGAAAGGGTTAGCAGAAGGCCTAGTAAGGGAAACAAGGGAAACATTTAACATGTGAACATGAGATACATAAATAAAGTCATGAAAAAGAACTTTAAGGCATGAGAAAGAAATCATGAGGCATATCATAATAAAAATAACGTATTTCATAACTTGAATATGTGGCTATAACATTTAACTTAGATAATCATTTCCATTTCACCAAGGTCCATCCCCAAGGTGTCATTAAAAATTACCAAGGTTATTCACTAAGGCGTTGTTAAAAATGGTTATCTTTAGAGATTAAGTCTTTACCCAATGAATTGGAGAGTTATAAGAGAGAACCCTTAAATTTTCCTTTTTTATCATTTGAGCCAGATATATCATCATCAACCTTTCATAAACAAACCATATAGCATAAAATAAATGGGTTTCATTTCATAATCATAACATTTTAAAAACGGATTATAAGACATGATCTTTATGTCACTTTAAACCCACGGAAAAGGAAAGAGGGTCTCATATATGTAAATTACAGAATTTAAAATAGAACATTTTGTTATATATGTGAATACCCTTTTATAATAAATATCTTTGAATATTCACTTAATAAAATAAATGAATTTGAGGGTAATATAATGACATTTTGAGACGGAAATTCTGCAGCAAAACGGCTATGTTTCGGTGTTTTAGAAAACATTGAAAAGAGAGGGGACATGGGTCACCCACTCATAAATGATCCATAAAACAGTATGGGGACAGAATATAAGGGATTTAAAAACATGGTATTGAAATTTTAATGATATAGCATATGAAATTAAGAATAGGAAAGGAAGAAAAAAGTAATATTTCTCTTATGAAAATTCGGCAGCCTAATAGCATCACTTAAACTTCAAAAAAAAAATTGACAAGAAAAACTAGGATCTCTCATCATATGAACATAAAAGATCAGTATGATAGATATCAATATCATACCCCAAAATAATAAAAAGGAACTTGAAAAACTTTACCTGAAAGTAGAACTTTGAAAATGAGAAAGGTGAACGAATCCCTTAAAAATTTTGCAGCCTAACGGCATCACCTAAACTTCAACAAAAATGAATAGACGAGATTAAATAGGGTATCTCATCATATGAACATAAAATATAATTATGATATATATAAATATCATACCCCATAATATTAAAAATGAACTTGAAATACTTGACATGAAAGTAGAACTTTGAAAAATGAGAAAGGTGAACGAATCCCTTAAAAATTCGGCAGCCTAACGTCGTCACCTACACTTCATCAAAAATGAATTAAAGAGATCAAATAAGTTATCTCATAATATGAACATAAAAGATCGGTATTATATATATAGAGATCATACCCCAACATAATAAAAAGGAACTTGAAAGGCTTGACATGAAAGTAGAACTTCAAAAAATGAGAAAGGTGAACGAATCCCCTTAAAAATTCGGCAGCCTAACGACATCACCTAAACTTCAAAAAATATGAATTGACGAGATCAAATAGGGTCTCTCATAATATGAACATAAATGATCAGTATTATAGATATAGATATCATACCCCAACATAATAAAAAGGAACTTGAAAGGATTGACATAAAAGTAGAACTTTGAAAAATGAGAAAGGTGAATGAATCCCCTTAATCATTCGGCAGCCTAACGGCGCCTCTTAAAATTTCTTAAAATTAATTGATTAGAGAAAGAGGGGGGATCTCATAATATGAACATGAAAAGGTAAGTAATAGTAACAAAAAATAACATCCTCCAACATATGATCATGGATCATAAAAGAAATTACATAAAAGAGATTACTTGAAAAGAAAGAGAGAGGTAGGATCCCTTACCATAAAACGTAACTCTTAAAACTCAATGGTTGGGACCTGGAGGGCTTGGGGAACCTTGAGAGGACTCCTTGGGAGGTAATTAGAACAGAGCTTTGTTGGGGGAGAGTTGGGAGTGAAAACTAAAGGAGGAAAGGGTGGGTATTTATAGGGATTGTGAGGGGGCAAGGCATTAAATGCCAAGGGACACCTCACAAGTGGTTTTCTCAAAACCATGGGCTCTCCCATGGTATTTCCCATGGAGTTAGGCCAATTGGGGCCCCCCATACAATAATTCATCACCTTTTGTTGTCCAACCCTTAAAATATCTCATGACATCATCTTGACATAGTTATGATGTCATTAAACCTTCTAAAACCCTAAAACTGTATTTTTACTATTCACTAAAAATTCAACATTCTCAGAAAAATCCCAAAATTTCCCCTTAACCAAATATCAATGCTCTGATTTCAAAAATGAACTCCATTTTATAAAAATAATTTTTTTAATATTTTTAATTTAATTTTTAAATAAACACACTATTCACCAAAAATTCAATTTTTTAAGAAAAATCCCCAAAAATTACCTTAACATAATATCGATGCTCTGAGTTCAAAAATGATATCCATTTTATAAAAATAATTTTCTAAATATATTTAATTTAATTTTTAATTAAAGAAAACTATTCACCTGAAAAAACTAATTCTTGACTAATAATTTCTGAAACTGTTATTTTTCTATTTTATTGAATCACATTACTTAATAAAGGTGCCTAGAATATATTAATACATTTTTTAAGTGAGATTACTAATCCATTTGGTCATATTACTAATCGTAAGCATAAAATCACTATTCATAATTTACTATTCATCAAAAATCAGGTTGATCTTATTAGACTCTAGATTTCATACTGAACATAATTGCAGAAGACCATTTTTTGAAAATAATTACACATTTTTAATTATATAAGGTTTACATAAGCATTTTTAAAATATCATTTTTCTAAAATTCATCAAAAATATGCATACTATATTTATCCGGTCATTTGAAAATTCATAAACTTCATCATAAGAAGAAATCCCAATTTTTATTTAAAATAAAGGATTACACAAGGCAGTTATGTTCTCCTTACATAGCCCCTTATAACCCCATCATAGGACCTAACTGTAAGGTGTGATATGGTGAGAGAATCTGAGGGCGGCTCGGCCAACATCGCACCAGTAGAAATTTCTATTAGCTTGAACTTCTCACGAAGGAGATTCTGTTCCAGCTTCACATGATGAAGTTCGGCTTGGGTTTGGTCCAAATCAAAGCCCAATGGTGCCACTTCCTTCCCAAGTTCTGTTAGATGGGCTTCGATCGGTCCCAGACTACTTGGTGAGGCCATCGAATCTTCTTTCTATATTAATTAACAAAGATCACTTGTATTTAGAGACAATAATCGAAACGTTTAGTTTTTAGCCATCATATTGACCAATGGTCATATAATAGTCAAAACCCAATGGTCTCATTTTAATTATACTCATGTTATCAAATGAAACAGTTTTGTTGAGTATAAAATATAAAATAACACACAAAATTAGGAAACAAGATTTATTCAAAATTTCAGGTCGTTACACATATGATGTGAAGGTAAATGAAAAATTAAAGTTCCTTATCAAAAAAGTTCGAGAATACTGGGGAGGATACACTAGAGAATTCCAACAATACTGAATGTTATTCAAAACGTCCTTATCAAGATTCATATGATTCATATGGTGAGGAATTAATACTGAGTTCGAAACATTGGGATTTCCAACCTTACAAAATCATATTGAATAAGAAAACATTATTGGGAATTAGAAGGCCTTGATTTAGACTAGAATGTATTTGAAATTAGAAAATCAAAATTTACATATCTCAATAGTCGAACCATAATCATTTTCAAGGGCTATTAGAAAAAAACTATTTCGTGGATTCTACAAATTAGAAGTTGGATTATATTGAAAAGAATGAAACATGGGAACTTGTTCCAAGGCCAATAAATTAAAATTTTATCGGAACCAAGTTAGTTTATAGAAAAAAAATTAATGATCATAGATAAGTTTCAAGAAACAAAGAAAGACTAGTCTATAAAGTATATGTATAGGTGTAAGGTGTGGATATTGATGAATCTTATTCCCCCTTGCTAGGATTGAAATAATCATAATGTTTCTTTTAGTATCCTCCCAATTCAATTACAATGTTTATCAAATACATATAAAGTAAGAATTCTTAACTGATGATATTGATGATGAAGTTTACATTGAAAATAACTTTGGGTTTCAACATGATGGGGATGAATTTTTTATGTAAATTCATAAAATATTTGAATGTGCTAAAATAGGATCTCTATGAATGGTATAATAAGCTTATAAATTTCTTGAGAATATAGAACATTTCTAAATGAAAAGTTGATAGAAACTTATATGTGAAATATTATTACTCTAGAGATCTCATTGTAATTGTTTATGTGGATGATATAATTTTTTCTAGGGATAGAGAAGATGTTTGTAAAACATTTTTGGAGGAAATGAGGAAGAATTTTTAAATGTCTATGTTGGGAAAATTTACTTTATTCCTTGATTTAAAATATAAACAAAAGGAAAAATACATTTTTCTATCTCAATAAAATTACGTGAGGTAATTGTTAAAAAAATATGAGATGGAACAATCCAAAGAAGATTCAAATCCTATTTCACTAAGCACAAATTTGAGAAAAGATGAATCATGAACAAATGTGATTCAGAAAAAAATTTCAGATGATGATAGGAACTCTTCTTTACATTACATTATTAAGGCCTGATATTGTCTATTTTGTAAACTGGTGTTCCACGAATCAAAGTTATAAAAAATAATCACATATTTTGGAAGAACAAACAGTTATTATATATGTCAAAGTAATAACTTCACATGTATTGTTATAAAAATAAAATAGTGAAATAAAGTTTCATTGCTATACTGATGTCGGTTGGGTTGGAAGTTGTAATGATTGAAAATAAACCTTATGGGGAACATTTTTCATGGGTGAATGTTGAGTGAGTTGGCATAGTAAAAAAACAATGTTTAGTAACATTGAACATAGCTAAATCTAAATATGTTGCAACTACTCAATATTGTACTCAAATATTGTGGATGAAAGTTTAGCTAGAAGATTTAAAAATAAAATTTTCAAAACCATTTTGGATACTTCATGATAATCAGAGTGAATTTTATTTTCCTAATATTCTTGACCAACATTCTTGATCAATACACATTGATATAAAGTTTCACATTAAAAATGAGAAAGTTTTTATTGGGAATGTTTTCTTGGAATACATTCCAAGAAAGTATTTTATTACTAATTTATTTACAAAAGAAATTCCAAAAGAATGTATTTTGGAATTGAGGGTGTCATTTCAAGTTCATCCTTCTCCTTTTTCATAATAAATCTCATAAGGAAGAGATCCCAACCATTCATTGGATTATTTTGACATTTTGGGATAGAATGTAACAGATTTATACTTTTTAAGAATTTGACTTTTCTTTCTTTTATGAATCGGAATTTGTGGTTATAAAAAATGTGGTAGAAAAATAATGTAAGTAAATAAAGAATGGGGAGAGAAAAAAAGGTGATAGGGATGGAAAGTGAGAGAGGAAAAGATAAAAGTGAGGGGGGTTTATCTTTACAAAATAAAGGTGATAGGAAATGAAAATTGAGAGAGTAAAAGATAAAATCGAGGAGGAGTTTATCATTACATGGGATAAAAACATTCTTTCCACCTAGGGATATAACTCTATAAAAACAATTATTTTATATAGTAGTGTGCTTTTACGAAACTCTCTTTTGATAATGTCTTGGTTCTGATAAAATTAAAAAGTTTATTTTTGAAATCATTCTGAGTTGGAAAAGATGTTAACAAGGGTTGTCACCAAATCCAAAGGGGGATATTGAAGAACCATTGTGGTTAAATGTTTTTTAAACAAATTTTTTTATTTGTTGAAAACGAACCATTTTGTATTAAAATGTTTTTTCTTTCATCGAATCATATACAGATGCATCATAATGACATTTTTGTAATGAATAGTGAAAGTTTGGATCCAAATAAAATGATAGAAAGTTGTTTTCATATTCATATGTTTTGGAATAGGATGAACAAGATGAATAGAATCACATTTATGTCCATCTACATGACATTGAAAATAATTGAATTAAAAAAAATTGGAGAAAGAATAAAGTTACAGAAGAGTTTTGAATGAATAAAGTCAAGTGAGGAGATAGAAATTATTCATACTTTCTAAAACTAAATTAGAAAATACATTTATAATAACGTTTCTCTCACAAATCATGACTACATTCATGATAAAATATTATAAAGAAATGGTGGAGAGGATTGAATGAATTCAAATATGTAGAGTAAATAATTCCATCATAAAGGGAATTTCATCATAATGATAATTCATTCGTAATGGGAATTTGATCATAATGTTAATTCTATCATAATGGTAATTTTAACATAATTAGTATTTCCTCATAATGAAGATGAAAAATAAAATATAAGAAAGAGAATGATATTTTTGATCAGATAAAGAAAAATATAATTCTGAGATATGAAAGAATAAGATCGTAAGGGGCTGAGAAAGAAAAGTCTATGAAAGAAAAATATTTTAATGGGATGAGAAAGAAAAAGATCACAATGTGTTGGGAAATAAAAATACTATAATGATGCAGAAAAAAATAGATTATAATGAAGATAAGAAATAGAAAGATTATAATGAGTCGAGAAATATATATATCATAATGAAGCTAAGAAAAAAAGATCCTAATGAGTTGAGAAGGGTATGATGAATTGATGTGGTCAAACATGAATTTCTATTTTTTATAAATCTCAAAGAAATATAAGGAGGATGAAAGAAGTCAAAGTTGATGTTTTAAATATGATCTTTTTTCCGAGATTTTAGGATTTGAGGAAGCAGGGAAAGTTTCCAAGTTTCTTGAAATTTCTTTTGGAGTCACATATAAATACTTCCTCAAATCATTCATATATTCACAACTTCCACATAGTTGAAAAGGGTGGAGTCCTGAATAATTAAAAAGTGAATGTTACCATCTAATTGAAGAAGAATTGAATTGACCATTCTATCAGAGTTTTAATTTTCTATATTGAGAGTGAGTTAATCATATTCAAATAATCCGTTCCAGCATTATCTTATTTCGGAAATCGGATCCTATATTATTATATTTCAGTAATTAGATCCAATATGTTTGTTTTGAGAGAATCATATCCAATATCATTGTATTTAGAAAACCAAATTCAGAATCCAACATCATTGTATTGAGAAAAAATCGGATCTATCCAAATCTGACTGAGGAATCAGACTAAGAAATTGTGGGGAATATTCAAAAATGTATTTATTCATTTTTTGGATCAATTGTTGTGTCACAACCTCTTCCCCAAAAAGTGCACCCCTACTAGATCAGCCATGTCATAAGGGAGATAATGACCACTGAGTCCCACCTCCTGTATGCCTAAGGTTGGCGACTAGTATCGAGGGTATAATAAACACACAAAATGGGAGGCATTACCCTCTTATAGAACACATGCGGAAGAGAGAGAGAGAGAGAAGATATACACCAACCAACTCCAACCTAGAACTGGAATATAAAAGAATACCCAAGTGCACATATGAAATGTTAGGCAAAAGTACTATAACAGGAAGGTAAAAACTGCAAGTACCTAAAAGAAAGTAAAAACAGCAACAACTACAAGCCCGAACATCACGTGCAACACCAAGATAGAAGAAACTAGATTGATCTCCAACCTGCTCCACGTGACCTGTAAAATAGTTTATGTATACATAGGGTGAGTATAACACTATACTCAGTATGATCCTCCCCAAAGCCTCTCATGCAAGAGTAGAGAAAGCATGCTAAAGCATAGTGAACAAAAAGTGAAACTAAATCATCACCTAAATATGTATTCTAAATTCCTAGCCTCACCATGGAAACTCTCACCAAGTAAATCATACAAGAATATATCACATAATAAATAATATCAAGGGTACCCTGCTACTACTTCCCCACTGGTTTGCCACTTTTCCCCAACGTCGCACGTCCTGAGCATCTCTCTCCATAAAGTCTTGTCTGTAGACACCTGGGCGAAGCACCACAATATGCCCCTCGTGCAACAAAACAACCACGTCCACACACCAAAGTAACCAGGTAGTTTCTGAGATCCACCATATCTCGAAAAACATATATCATACGTCAGTTATTATACCTCAATCCATCACAGCCCATACACCAAGTAAGGATCCTCATGCCATCATAGCCTATACACGTTACACCTGTAGTATTCCATAGAGAACTATATCCATAATATATGTGTGTGAATAACCATAATCCATTATATCCCTCTACACACATATATGGGAAAAACTATCCAATGTGCCTGCTAGAATAAGTAACAACCAAGAGAAGAGAGCGGGGTCAAAGGGGGTAGTCAGCCATCCATCCTCCCACCGGAATGTTGTGGAAAACACCCCCCAGGGATCAGAATCCTTGTGGTGTTAGTTTCCCTTACTGATAAGGTGGAGTGGCATATAGAAACACAAAATTACAAAAAATACTATAACTCACAACCACACTATGGGCATAACCTAGTCTTAGACACAACAGTAGCTAACATCTCTCAAACTATGGGATGCTACTTCTATGACTAGGTATCCTATAAGCACACAACCATTTAAATAGCTTTATTAGAATACTTCATTCCCTTTTTATCAGTTCCACTGTATGTTAATTAATTCTTTAAAAATTTATTGACCATGAACAATCACACATTAAATTTCATTAGAATCACACCCAAAGTCCATTGTTCCTTAAAAAACAACCTCATCATTATGTTCCAACACTCCATCCCCATGGGTTAACACCATTTATTCAATTATTCATTACAGAAATACTTTCCCACATTCCCTAGGATTCTAAAAAAACAATCTATGCTACTAAACACAAGGGGGATCAACACGGTGAGTAGATGTACTACCCGTCGAGTCTTTTCCCTTTATAGCAAGAGCATATACCCATCCTTCCTTGAAAATCTAAACAAGGAAAGTACGTGGAATACCTCACGTTTCTTCTCCTCTTTCGGAAGAGGGGCAAGTAAGACCAGTTTCCTTGAGCAGTGGAGAAATGTAAAGAAGATAAACAACCAAAGAAACAGCAAGCATCAAACAATCACATCCATTATATTCTATCATCCCTGGTTTCCTCCCTGACACCCACATGCCTAAACCGATGCATCTCACCACTCTACGCATCATTTGATTCCACAACCAAAAAGTCCTACATGCCTCCACATATTACCACAACCATCCAGGCTCACATAAAAACACAAGAAGTAGTAAAAAAACATCTTCACAATTGGGATCTTGGTCCTTAAACAAACAAGGGGTAACTCAGAACCCTGCAAGTAATTGTCTTTTAACAACCAATAGTTCTTTAATCCATCATGGATTAACCGATTTATTATTCATTGCTTCTAAATTTGGGAAACCTAATAGTAAGCTATCACAAATAAATGAACATGCTTACTGAACCAATTTTATTAACATCAAATTACAACAAGAAACATATTTGTTTACATGCCTCTTTATCTTTATCCAAACAATTATCAATTAATCCCAGTTTACATTCTTTAATGATTTCCATCAAGAACAAGCATAAATATTACACAATCTAGAAAAAAACAAGTGGCAATAACATATGATCGATATCAATTTATTTATCTGGTTCAAATATTTATTATGTGAATTCCATTTTCATTCAGTGGGATAGAACATGATAAATATACAGTTGCACATAAATGAAAGAGATGCAATGAATCCCCTGCCTCAAACTGTTCCCCGCGTTCTTTATCCACACAATGGGTCACGATACTCCTCTCGTGACGACTGCATCCACCCAAGCATGCCACGGTACGACCGCACAAACAAAAACCCCAGAAAAACCCCATTAAAAGAATAGATATTTCATTCTATAACATGGAAAGGAGAAACAGGAGAAGATGGTCCCCGAAGTAACGACGATAAAACATACCTTATATCGAAGAATGGTCGATACAGCTTGGTTGCATCAAAACAGATGGGAAACAATCTGAGGGGTAAAGTTTGATTGTACAACTCATGTGGGAAGGATTGAAAGGTTCTAGCATCTCATAGCCGAGAAAAAATAGGAAGAACAAGGGATGAAGATATCTTGTCCCTTTTTGAGTATTTAATGGTTTGACGGGTTAAGATACACTTAATTCCCCATTAAACGTGGATTGCATTAAACAATGCGGTTTAACCGAGTAAAAACATCCTTCGCCATAGGAATAATTTTATAGGATTTATGGAATTTGAATCGACCTTAAGAGTCCTTCAAATAAGGCTTTAAATGTATTTTACATTAAAGGAAACGTCAAAGGAGTGAATTAGTAGGAATCTGGAATCATTGTACACCTACCGTACAGTATACCTACCATTACTGTACACCTACCGTTATTGTCCGCCTATCGTTAGAGGTTACCGATAAAGGATACTGATAGACCTCACCATTCTAGAAACACTGTTTACAAAACCTCACCGATAGAACTGTTCACTAAACCTCACCGATAAAACTATTCACTAAACCTCACCGATAGAACTGTTCACTGAACCTCACCGAAAGAAGTGTTCACTGAACCTCGCCGATAGAACTGTTCAAAAAACCTCACCAATAGAACTATTCACTGAACCTCACCGATTGACTATTCACTGAACCTTGCTAATAGAACTATTCATAAAACCTCACCGATAGAATTGTTCATTGAACCTCACTGATTGAACTATTCACCAAACCTCACTAATAGAACTGTTCACTGAACCTCACTGATAGAACTGTTCACTGAACCTCACTGATAGAACTATTCACAAAACCTCACTGATAGAACTGTCCACTGAACCTCACTAATAGAACTGTTCACTAAACCTCACTGATAGAACTATTCATGAAACCTCACCAATAGAACTGTTCACTCATCCTCACTGATAGAATTGTTCACTAAACCTCACTGATAGAACTGTTTACTGAACCTCACTGAGAGAACTGTTCACCGAACCTCACTGATAGAACTATTCCCTGAACCTCACCGAAAGAACTGTTCACCGAACCTCACCGATAGAACTGTCCACAATACCTCACCGATAGAACTATTCACTGAATTGGAAATTTGGCTAAGTGTTGGGGATAAGTCACCTTGACCTCCCGGAACACCGAAAACACCACATTTTCACAGAGTAATGGACCAGAGTGGTCCAAGATATTACATCAGATACCGCTCAAAACATTCTCATCCTTGAGAATTCAAAACCCACCTAAAGGGAAAACTAAACGGGGTCCGAACAACCACCCATTGAGATACCTCTCAAAAGAGAGCAATCTAATAGACGCAACAAAAGAAATTAATATTAAAAACATGAAAGGTATAACCACAAAGGGGACATTGTTACATGAAAAGAGTTAAATATCAATCAACTCGGGGTACTGATCACGTATCTATGACTCAAGTTCCCAGGTACTCTCCTCCATGCCACTGTGTCACCACAAGACACAAACTACGTGGATAGAACGCCCACACAACACCTTTTCCTTGGGCTCTTGGATCTCCATAGGTTGCTCTTTGAATGTTGCATCATCATCAACATCGATCTCCCCCCAATCAATAATGTGAGAGTCATCATGAAGATAACAACGGAGCTGTGATACATGGAAAACATCATGTATCTGATTCATCTGTGGGGGAAGTTCTACTCGATACACTACAGCTCCAACACGAGTTAACACCTCAAAAGGCACAACAAATTTGGGAGAAACCTTACTTCCAAGACGAAACCTTCACTGCCCACGAAGGGGAGTTGCCTTCAGAAACACATGATCCCCAAAATTAAACACTTAGGGTCTTCTTCTTTGATCAGCATATGATTTCTGACGATCTTGTGATGTATTCATCCTCTCACGAATCAACTAAACCATCTATGTTGTATTCTACACTAGTTTCGGTCCGCGAATTGCTCACTCTCCGACCCTAGTCCAGCATAACAGATAACGGCATGGTCAACCATATAAGGCTTCAAAAGGTTCTATACTGATAGTGGAGTGGAAACTATCGTTGTAAGCGAACTCTACCAAGGGTATGTTCCTTATCCATGACCCTAAAGAAATCATGAACACAACAGCGTAACATTTCTTCATGATTCTGGATGGTTCGCTCTCTCTGACCATCCGTTTGATGATGAAAAGCAGTGTTATGGAATAGTTGAGAATCGAAAGAATTTTGGGGACCTCTCCACACCCTGGAGGTAAAAAGAGGATCTTGATCATAAATTATCATCCTAGGGACTCCACGAAGTCTCACCACCTCCTCAAGATACTTCCACGACAAAAAATTCACTCATCTCGACTCTTTGATCATTATTAAATGGGCGGATTTTGCTAAACGATCCACTACCACCCAAATAGCATCATGTCCTCCTGGAGCTCGAGGTAAACCAGTAACAAAGTCCCTTGAGATTTCCTCCCACTTCCATTGAAGAATCTCTAATGGCTAGAGAATACAACCAGGAACACGCTATTCGGCCTTCACCTTCTGGTAGACTAAACATCGAGACACCAACTCCACAACAGCACGCTTCATCCCAGGCCACCAAAACTGACTCTTCATGGATTGATACATCTTTTTCTTGCCAGGATGTACTACTAAAGGTGAACTATAGAACTCTCTGAGAACCATCTCGCGCATCATCAAGGGAACAAAAAACCTTCCATTATACAAAACTTGGTGTTGTTCATCTTCCGACCAACCATCAGGGGCATCACCACAAACAACTCATTATCTCCAGACCTCCACCTCTAGATATTCCAACTGGGACTCTTCCACCATCTGCATTAGGGATGACTATACCATCATCTGAAAAAGACAACCTCTACCCCCAAATTCTTTCATATCAAGATGTAATGCTGATAGTTCTTTCATTACTCTCTAGGAATCACCAAATTCATGCACTGCATCACTACGTCACTTTTGACTCAGTGCATCAGCTACAACATTCTCTTTTCCTGGTGTATATGATATTTCTAAGTCTTATTCCTATAAGAACTCTATCCAGCGATGCTATCATAAGATCAAGTCACACTGGAATAAAACATACATCAAACTATTATGATCGGTGAAAACCACAAAGTTCTCACCAATGGGTTAATGTCTCCACAACTTCAGAGAAAACACCACGACTGTAAACTCAATATCATGGGTGGAATAGTTGCGTTCATGGGGATGCCACTACTGAGACCCATAAGAAACAACTGACTTCAGCTGCATGAGAACATAGCCTAGCCCTAGATGTGAAGCATCGTAGAAAACAACAAATTGAACTCCCTCATCTGGAAGACAAACGACTGGAGCACTTACTAACTTCTCCTTTAAATACTTGAAATCTACCTAACAATAATCAGTCCATATTAATGCTTGATCCTTCTTGGACAAAGATTCCAGTGGAGTTGCAAATCATGAGAAATCGGCTGCGAACCTCCTATAGTAGCCTACGAGACCAAAGAATCTTCGAACCTCTGACACTGTCTTGGGGGCTTCCCAAGACACAACTGCTTCTATCTTCTATAGATCCACAGCTACTCCTTGTTGGGACACAACATTCCCTAAGAAAAAGACTTCTCGAGAACAAAACTCACACTTTTACAACTTCCTAAACAGATGATGTTAGCGAAGAACTCCCAAAACAGCTTGTAAATCCTCTGAATGCTCCTCCTCAAATGTGGGGTACACAAGGATGTCGTCGATGAAAACTACCAAGAACTTGTCCAGGAACACACAAAACATATAATTCATCAATACCATGAACATAGTTCTAGAATTCATCATGCCAAATGGAATTACAACGAACTCATAATGCTCATGATGAAAAAGAAAAGCAGTCTTCCGGATATACTCATCCTTCACCCGCATCTGATGATATCTCGACTGCAAGTCGTTCATTGAGAACCAACGTGCACCCTTCAGTTGGTCGAATATATCATCCATCCACAGACGAGGATAGCGATTCTTTGTTGTCACTTTTTTTAAGCGACAATAATCGACACACAACCGAAAACTGCCCTCAACCTTGTTCTCGAACAAAACTGGTGCACCCCATGGTGACACACTTGGCTGAACAAAACCGCACTGTAATAGACCATCAAGTTGTATACGCAGCTCTCGTAACATAGAAGGGGCCTTCCTATATTGATACATAGAGATAAGAGATGCTCATGGTTGTATCTCAATCCCAAACTCGATCTCTCATCGAGGGGGTAATGCTACAACCTCTTATGAAAAGAGATCAGGGAACTCCTCTACGAACCATGGAAATGCCAACTACTGAACCTCTAAAGAACTAAGCATCATCTCATCCATCATTGATGATATAGATATAACATGCATATGACCCATCCAAGGACCTCGCTCACCATCAAACACAACTAGCTCTCCATCCACTCCAATATAGATGACCTTCTTCCTAAAGCAATCCAAAATTGCCTACACTGAATACAACCAATACAAGTAGAGGATGAAATCATATGGTCATATTCGTAAACATAGAAAATATCTCCAAGATCAGTGTTTCCCCAACACTAGCTCACAGTCTCTACATACTTCAAACAAGTCAGCTCGACCTCCAACTAGTGTAGTCAACGCCAAGGGAATTGGAAGCCTCTCTACCTCAAGTCCCAAAGCATGGACAAGGGTAGGTGATATGAAGGAGTGTGTCACTCTTGAATCAAACAAGGCATACACCAAGGTAGAAAACAAGCAAAGGGTACCTCTAACGATGTCTGGCTCAGTTGGAGCTGGCAACCCTAGAGCATGAAGCTTACCACGACTGCCTCCATGACCTCTCTGACCCTGATGATGATCCCCACCATGGCTACGCTCTGCTCTCTGAGGACTGGGAGCATCATGGGGTTGTCCTCTACTTTCCCAATCAACCCTCTACTGATCTAAAGATGGTGCAACCGGAAACTGATTCCTCAGCTAGAAATGTCTCAATAGAGGAACCTGGAGCGTAGCGCCTGATGAACGATGACCGCTCTGAAATGTCGAGCACTCCAGCTACTGATGACTATGACCATGACAAGAAAACAAATCCATGATTACTTGGTATAGGCCTGAGAGTTTCTGCCTCTGGAGAAACAAGATGTGAAGGGACAGGACCTACCCTCGGCTGAATGAAAACTCTTCTTCCATGAAAATCGAGAACGTCAGACCACATCTCTACTTTGTGAGGAATCATGCTGATTCTACTCTCATGATGATATGGTCCTATAAAAATTCCTCTCGACAACCTATTCCCTCTCCAGCCCCTCAAGATATGTTTTTAGCATAAATGGGTTGACCTGGCGCTGGATCTCTGGACGCAAAGCCTCCTCGAAATTCCTCACCCTGGCCTTCTCATCTGGAAGCAGGTCTAAACCATATCATAAAAAGGTTCCTAAAATGGATTCCAAACAATCGAACACTGGAGCTCTCCTATCAAAGGATAAGAAGATCCTGGCAACTGGATGCCTTTGCTGTCGAAGATAGAAACTCGACTCTAAACCTGTCTCAGAACTCCTCCCATGAGATCCTTGACTCCTCATGATCCCTGAGGAACAAGAACCACCACTGCCTCACTAATCCACACAGTATCTTCACAACAAAGGACCCCTAGAGCTCCTTCTGAGCATGAATCAAGCTGAATCTGATCTCGACATCCTCTAACCAATCTTTTGTGACTGCATCTAGAACAAATCCCTTGTACTTCTGTAGACTCTGGAGCTAAAACTGTTGGAGTGTCTTCCTATAAGTGTCGTCGTCGTCAACCTCTACCCTATGGCTATTTACTGTAATAGCCTGGTGGACATTTTCTATGAAAACCTGATGAGGATGTCGACCTGGAGCTAAACCTATAAAATAACAACCCGTTAGAGCTCCAAAACATGGAATATGGAAGACTCAACATTAATTAATTAATTATTTTCTTTTATTCATTTTAGGTTAACTTATCCCAAGGTCTACCCATTCAAACATAGGAACAAAGAATAATGATGCAAGATCCTTTCCTAGGTCTCTACCCTGCAACTAGTAGCACCTTGTTTAGTTGCCATTATAAACTTAATGGTTCGTACATTAGATCATATAGGGTCCTAAACGCATATGTCACAGCTAGTCTCCAGTGATCACCTCACTTGATAAACATGAATGACATTGTTTCCCTACCAACCCATGAAACCTCACCTGTTTCTAACTCCAAACTTCATTCTATCCCTTAACCATACCTCTGATACCACTATGTCATGACCCCCTCCCCATAAAGTGTACCCCTCGTAGGTTTGCAATGTCAGAAGGGAGATAATGACCCATGAGTCCTGACTCCAGTAATCCCCAGGTTGGAGACTTGCACTGAGGGTATAATAAACACACAAAATGGGAAGAATTACCCTCTAAGAGAACACATGAAGAAGAGAGAGAAAAGATAGACACCAACCAACTACAACCCAGGACTGGAATATAAAAGAAAAACCAAGGTCACATATGAAATTTCAAGCAAAAGTACTACAACTGGAAGGAAAAAACTGCAAGTACCCAAAATAAAGTAAAACTAGAAGTAACCACAAGCCCGAACAGCTCTTACAAACCCAATATAGTAGAAACTAGCTTGATCTCTAACCTGCTTCAAGTGACCTAAAAAATATTTTATGTATACATAGGGCGAGTATAATAGTATACTCAGTAGGATCCTCCCCGAGGCCTCTCATGCAAAAGTAGAGAAAGCATGATAAAGAACAGTTAACAACAAGTGAAACTAACTCGTCACATAAATAGGTTTACTAAGTTCCCAGCCTTACCATGGAAACTCTCACCAAGTAACGCATACAAGAATATATCATATAATAAATAATATCAACGGTACCCCACTACTACTTCCCACTGGTTTGCCACTTTGCCCCAACTTCGCATGTCCTGAGCATCTCTCTCCAAATAGGCTTTCCCGTAAACACTTGGGCGAAGCACCACAATATGCACCACGTTCAACAAAACCACAATGTTCATACACCAAAGTAACCAGCTAGTTTCTGGGAGCCACCACAGCTCACATAACATATATCATATGTTGGGTATTATACCTCAAGCCATCACAACCCATACACTGAGTAAGGATCCTCAATCCATCACATCCTATACATGTTACACCTATAGCGATCCATAGAAAAATATATCCAGAATATATGTGTGTGAATAACCACATTCCATTACAGCCGTCTACCCAAATATATGGGGAAAACTAACCAATGTGTCTGCCAGCACATTTAAATATCAAGAGAAGAGAGTGGGGCCAAAGGGAGTATTCAACCATCCATCCTCCCACCAGAATAATGGGGAAAACACCCCTAGGTCTCAGAATCCGTGGGGTGTTAGTTTCCCTCTCTTGTTTCTTGGATTTGGTCTCTCAAGGTTCTCTCCTCCCCCTGTTTTTCCTCCACTGGCTCTGTGAAGGCCTTCTATAGCCATTTTACTTCACTCTATCCGAAAGCTCCACCGCTCTTCTCTAGGTCGGATCTAGAGCGATGGGCACACCAAGGCTTTGGGTTAGTAGTTTGGTGGGTCCATACCACTTGGAATCGAGATCTTCTTCATTTAGGGTTTCAGCCCCCGGTTTATTTTTTGGGCTTCATCCCCTTGCAGTGGTTCTTTTCCGTTCAATCCTGATCTATTATTAGGGTTCAGTTCTATTTCACCCCAGTCCCATTTTCATAAAGTTATTTTGGTATTTTTTTGTTTTTATGTTATTTGGATTCCATCCCCTAGTTCTATCTATCTCGACACATTGTTGGTGTTTCTCAGTGGTTGTTGTTGGCGCGAGCATGATTTTTTGTGACAGTGGTTTCCTTGGGCAGATCACTAGTTTTTGGTTGGTTCATGACCATGATGATGGGTTCTGGTGGCGGGCATCACCGGAATGTTTCTAGTTTAGTGATAAGGTGTCTGATGCTTCAGGGTGTTATGCATGTGGTTTCTTCTCGTCTACAATGATGACTTTTCCTCATCAATTATGGTCTATTATGGTGTCTTTCTTGGTGATTTTGGTGGTTCTCTATGACGATTATGACAATATTCTCTATAATGAAGGGGGTCTGCAATGGTTCAGTGATTTGACGGCTTTGGAATCAGTGTGTGCATCTCGAGGTGACGATGAAAGTGGAATTATGTGGTCTACTACATTCTGACATTAAAATTTGAATTGGTTTGTTTGGTGGAGGATTTTTGGATCCAGGCTTGTTTTTTCTCCTTGAATTTTGTTAACAGGTTTCATATAACGGCCAAGGTGTGGAGAATGGTTGGGTTTGTATTATGAAATTTGAACTCTGTAATGGGTGTTTTGTGAGGTTGTGTTTGGATGCTGGAAGAATGGTTATGTAGGTTTCCACATACCCTCAAAGTGGATTTTTAATAAAATTAAAAAATGGATTGTGGTAGGTATCCTATAAGAACACAACCATTTAAAGAGCTTTATTAGATTACTTCATTCCCTTTGTATCAGTTCCACTGTACGTTAATTAATTCTTTAAATATTAATTAACCATGAACAATACCACATTAAATTTCATTAGCATCACACCCAAAGTCCATTGTTCCTTAAAAAACAACCTCAACATGTCGTTCCAGCAACTCCATCCCCATGGGTTAACACCATTTATTCAATTATTCATTACAAAAATATTTTCCCTCATTTCCAAGCATTCTAGAAAAACATTCTATGCTACTAAACACAAGGGGGCTCAATATATTTAGTAGATGTACTACTCATCGAGTCTTCACTGCTTATGGTAAGATCATATACCCATCCTTCCTTGAGAATCTAAACACGGAAAGCACGTGGCATACCCCGCGTGTCTTCTCCTCTTTCGGAAGAGGGGAATGTAATACCAGCTTCCTTGAGTAGTGGGGAAAAGTAAAGCAGATAAACAACCAAAGAAACAGCAAGCATCCAACAATCACATCCATTCCATTCAATCATCCCGGGTGTTCTCCATGACACCCACATGCCTAAACAGATGCATATTTCCACTCTAGGCATCATCTGCTGCCAAAACTAAAAAGGCCCCCAAACCACCACATATTACCACAACCATCCAGGATCACATAAAAACAAACGTAGTAGTAAAACAAACATCTTTACAATTGGGCTCTTTGACCTTAAACAAATAAGAGGGTAACTCAGAACCCTGCAAGCTATTATATTTTAACAACAAATAGTTCTTTAATCCATCTTGTATTAACCGATTTATTACTCATTGGTTCAAATTCGGGAAACCTAACAGTATGCTATCACAAATAAATGAACATTATTACTACATCAATTTAATTAACATCAAATTTCAACAAAAACTAGATTCTTTTACATGCCTCTTTATCTTTAGACAAAAAATTATCAATTAATCCCAGTTTATGTTCTTTACCGATTTCCATAAAAAACAAGCATAAATATCACACAATCTAGAAAAAACAAGAGGCAATAACATATGATCGATAACAATTTATTTATTTGGTTAAAATATTTATTATGTCAATTCCATTATCATCTAGTGGGATAGAACATTCTAAAGATACAGTTTCACATAAAAGAAATAGAAGCAAAAAATTACATACTTCAAACAATTCCTCACGTTCTTTATCCACACAACATGTCTCGATACTCATCTGGAGATCACTACATCCACCCAAACATGCCACAGTATGACCGCACCAACCAAACCCCAAGAAAAACCCCATTATAAGAATGGAGATTTCATGCTATAATATGGAAAGGAGAAATAGGAGAAGATAGTCCCCAAATTAATGATGATGAAACATACCTTATATCGATTATTGATCGATATAGAATGGTTGCATCGAAATAGAGCGGAACCAATTAGAGGGGTAACGTTTTATTGTGAAACTCTTATGGGAAGGATTGAAAGGTTCTAGTGTCTCATAGCCATGAAAAAAGAGGAAGAACAAGGGAGTAAGATGTCAATTCCCTTTTGAGGATTTCATGGGGAAACGGTTTAAGATATGCTTAATTCCCCATTAAAAGCGCATCGCATTAAACCACGCAGTTTGACCATGTAAAAACAACATGAGCCATATGAATAATTAATATAGGATTTATGGCCTTTGAATAGGCCTTAAGAGTACTTAAAATAAGTCTTTAAATGTATTTTACATCAAAGGAAACGTCAAAGGGTCAAATTTGAAGGAAGCTGGAAACACTGTACACCTATCGTTATTGTACACCTACCATTACTATGCACCTATCGTTAGTGGTTACTGATAGAGGTTACTGATAGACCTCACTATTCTGGAGACACTGTTCACAAAACCACACCGATAGAACTATTCACTGAACATCACTGATAGAACTGTTCACTAAACCTCACAGATATAACTATTCACTGAACCTCAACGATAGAACTGTTCACTACACCTCAGCAATATAACCGTTCACATAACCTCACTGATAGAACTGTTCACATAACCTCACTGATTGAATTGTTCACTGAACCTCACCAAAAGAATTGTTCACAAAACCTCCCCGATAGAACTATTCACTAAACTTCACTGATAGAACTATTCACTGAACCTCACAGATAGAACAGTTCACTGAACCTCACTAATAGAACTGTTCACAAAACCCCAACGATAGAACTATTCACTAAACCTCACCAATAGAACTATTCACTGAACCTCACTGATAGAACTGTTCGCAAAACCTCACCAATAGAACTGTACACAAAACCTCACTGATAGAACTCTTCAATAAACCTCACTGATAGAACTGTTCACTGAACCTCACCAATAGAACTATTCACAAAACCTCACCAATAGAACTGGTCACTGGACCTCACCGATAAAACTGTTCACTGAACCTCGCTGATAGAACTGTTCTTTGAACCTCACCGATAGAACTGTTCACTGAACCTCACTGATAAAAATGTTCACTAAACCTCACTGATAGCTCTGTTCACTAAACCTCACTGATAGAACTTTTCACAAAACCTCACCGATAGAACTTCTCACTGAATTGGAAATTTGGATAAGTGTTGGGGATAAGTCCCCTTGACTTCCGGAAACACCTCAAACACCACATTTTTAGAAAGGAATGGACCAGAGAGGTCTGTGCCATTACATTTTTTATATGAAAAAAATAGTAAACTAATGGGAGTCAGTATAATCATTCCAATGAGGATATAGAAGGTGTCTAATGGGAGTTGGCAGAAGTTATATTAACTTGTTCTTAACAGTGTATTTCTATAGACCCATAGGAGTGTCTATGGCATGGATATAGGTTCTCTCACTAAGGTTAAACCTTATAAATCATGCGTGATTTACTTACATTGCTACTATTTCAAGCATGAGTATTTACTAAAAGTTGATAAGGATATAAATATTAATAGTTTTTGGGGGAAATGTTTCTAACTTTTTTGAAACTTATAAAAAGTGAACAACTAATTCAACCCCCCCTGTCTCAATTTTTATTCAATCCTTTGAAACTTATGTGTCCCATATCAATAAAATTATAGCAATGAACAATGGTATATTCTCTCTTTCCCTTATAATCACAATATTAGGGGCCTTTTTCTCCACACTTGTAACTAAATCATTTTCCATTAAATCAAGCATGAGGGTGTTTCATTCCACAAGTATCACATGTTGTAAAATTCTCTTTTTTATTCTTCCCTTTCTCTATTCTTTCCTCCACCACCATTGCCTTCTCCAGGTTTTCCATTACATGGAGAATTCCCTCTATTTCTTGATATTATATAAGACTATTTCTTCATATGATGATAAATTTTTTGATACCAATTCCCTATGGATAAATGGATGTAAACCATAAAAGAATCAATCAATCTTACTCCATGTATTATGTATGTAGTCTGTAGCATACCTCTTTAACCATGTAAATTTGGCTTTATACTTCACACCATTTTCATCGGCTTTTTTTTGGACTTTTATTCTCTATATCCACTAACAATTTTCGAGGAATATATTATTCAAGGAAAATTTCCTTAAAATCATTCAATTATATATTTAAAATTTCCTCAACCTCCTTTGTATTTTGAATCAACAATCAATATTTAGCTGCATCTCCCGAGAGATAATAAACCACTATAATAACCTTCTCCCTTTCATTACTTCCCAAAGTGATAATTTCATTCTCTAAGTAACTAATTCAATACTCCACTATAAATGGTTTTGTAGTCCCACTGAATGATGGAGGTTATTGTAACATAAAGTGTTCATACATTTCTTCTACATGTTGTGGATCAATATGCTCCATAAAGGTAAGGTTATTATTCATAACCCGAGTCAACAGTTCCAATATGGTTTTAAGTTGATCAGAACCAATAACTGATCTAGTACCAATATCATTATCTTTAATTGGAAGGCAATACCTATATGGGATATGGATGTTGATACGGTTTTTATTCCTTCCACTAGGAACAATTTCTAAACAATGGCATATACTAAATTAGGTAATAAATTATAATGTATAATCTCAAACTATAAAAACACTTGACGTAAATAGAAATTGTATGCATATATAATCTCATAATTATAAAAATGATTTCTCTGTGGGTATATTTACTTTTAAAGCATTCATAATTGTTTGTAAAGAAAATGTGAATTCTCCTAAGCATATACTCTAAGAGTGTCAAACCAATTGCACAATAAGGCTAATTATCGTGTACCCGGTTACCCTGAGTTTAACCCAGATCACCTTGCCAGATTTGTTACCCCTAGTTAAATTTATGCCAAAACCACGTCCACTTTTAGTATCCATAATTATCAAGAAATGTAGAGCTCTCTCTACAATGCCATTATGTTCACTCGTACCTTGTGAAAAGGAAATAAAGTAGTGGTTCATCTCGCCTCCCTAGCATAAAAAGTCCATGAAGTCATCTTTTCTCCAAAAAATTATTTCTTTAAACCTGAGGGTGTGTCTTTAATCCATGTGGATACCCTTGTCCTGTACTACTTCTGGCCTCCTTAGTCCCTGGTTTGATTTCTTTTTTTTCCCTTTTATCCTTCAATAAAAATGGATCTAATGATGATTGTATTATCCATATAGGTATTTATTTCATGTAAGTTATACATAATCTCTACCATACCAAAATTTGAGTATGTTATTCTATACTTGTCATAGAAGTCTATCTTAGGGTTATGTTACCAAATTTATGTTTTCTAAATCTATTATACAATCTTTCATCTAAAATTCCTCTAATACGAAATCTAAGGTCCTGGACCCTAGTTTCTAAGAGTTAGTTCCTTAATTAAATTTGTATTATAAACATGGACATCTCATCCCAAAGTAATTAATTGTTTCGTATTTTTGAAATATAGATTACATGCATGCATGTAAGATTACAATGTGAAATTGAAAACAATATAGAAAGTAAATTGGAAACATCGATAACTCCTATATTATCCCTACATGTCATTTATGATATATATATTCTCATTCAGGAAAAAACATAAGAAAGGGGTAATATCAGATGGTCATTAAGGGTAAGTAATATAGAAGAAAGTAATATAAACAATAATGAATAGTTAATGAATAAAAACACATGCTATTAGAACATAATCTTTGGCATAATATGGAAATAATTAAAGGTGAATAAGTAATGCCATATAAATAATCACATGAGAAGTAAGCTTAACCATAGATATTCTACTATTAAAATATTCACATGGATAATAAATTACTAATATCATAATAAGTGAATCAATATTCTAAACATCATGAACATACCGTCGAGGCCTTATCCAAGACCCCTAAAATTAAATGGTTAAGGCCTCATCCAAAATCCATTTCTTTTTTGTCTCATGAGACCTACTGATGCATTGAGGGGATATAGTGGCCCCCAACTAACACTTACTAAGTCCAATTAATTACAAAAATTAATGGTTTTATACATAAAACAAAATAAACGTGTGAACTGTAAATAACATCCCCTGATCTGTAAATATAATCACTAACTATTCTGAGTAGTATGGTGAATGGTGTCAACATTTCACATCAACTGTCAAACTAATGATAAACCATTTAATAAAATATATTAAATGATAATCATAAGAGATCAATATCAACAAGGAATAATATTCAATAGATGTTTCTAACTAGAATAAAATACTCTAATAAAATCATTGAGGAATGCTTTAGACAAATACCCCATCCAAATTTCTAAGAAGAGTTTTTTTTGGAAAAATCATTAATATTTTTTATAATTGTTTGTATAAAACTAGAAATGAGAAAATATAGTTTTTCATGAAATAAATAGTTATTTAAAAAAATAGTGTTTAAAATATATTATGGATGGTACTTGATAATGGGTAAGAAATTGGGAAATTCCCTATAATCGGGTTCACTTATCGGGAAGAATTGTGAAGAAAACCATGTAAAACATGAATTTCCCCATAAATGAAAAATGAACTAATATAGATACATGATTTTTAGAAATTTTAAATATAATATAAAATATTTATATATAAATAATGAAGAATAACATTGGTGTGGAAAGGGAGAAATCATAACTCGAATGAAAATGGAGGTTCGAGAAGAAACTCTTACCTTATGTCTGAAAGTGTTTTGAATTAAACCCTAAAGTAATGATAAATGAAATTAGATTAATTTATAATTTAACTAATAATTTTTATACATGTATTTAATTTAGTGTAATTTTATTAATTCCATTTATGGTGTTTTTGATGAGTTATAAAATACAATTTTATCATTTCGGAGCGTTTGTTTCCTTGGTTTTCATGATCGGTTTACTTGAATATAAGTTTGTAAGTTTGTGTGAAATGAAAATGGATATAAATAATTGAAGTTATATGTTATTAATGAAAGTATATAACATTAATTGGTTATATAAGACATTTTTTTAGTTGGTGTTAGGATGAATCATTAGATAAGATGTTATGGATATTCGATTAGATTATTTAGGCAGTTTTTCGATAATTACGAACTAGTTTTGTTTTATTAGTTAACATAATTTGTATATAATAATTAAAGAAAAATAAATAGTATTTATTAATTGTATTTTAATTTTCTTTACCATAAATATGGTTTTATGTCCTTATTTAAAGGTGTTAATGGAAAATGGAAATGCAGCATCCCTGATGTCGGTTAATTGACACATCAGAGGTGATGTTTTCATTTATAAAATAAAAGAGAGGGAGAAAAGAGTTTGATTATGAATCTTTCATTAACATTATATAATAATAGTATATAAAATATAATGTAGTTTTCCTGTCTTTTTGTATATTTTATGTGTGGGAAGCATAAAAAAATAAAAGATATTGAAAAGATAATAAAAAAAGAAACACTATTTTTATCTCTTGAATTATAATCCTTGAGTACTTTTTTAAGGGGATTTTTTTTGGAATTTTGTTGATATCAATGGATCCTTGACTTGGGGTAGGGTCTTGGTAATAGGAGTGGTCAAAAATTTTACCAAGATCAAAGCTTGGAAGGGGTGAGACTAAGGGGTGGTGAGTGGTGGTGTTTATAGTGGAGGAGAGGGGTGTTTTTGAATATTTAAATCATTAGTTTATTATTCTGACACAAGATTATGAATACATTGAGAGTTATTAAAATATATATTAAAATAATAAATTTAAATTTGATATTATGGTTTTTAAAATATCTATGAATCAAGGAATAGTGTATTTAACCTATAATTTATTTATACAATAAATTACAGTATCTTACTATTCACTAGAAATTCATGTATTTCAGAAAAATCCCAAAAAAACACCCCAACCAATTTTTAATGTTTAGAATTCAAAAATGAATTATATTTTTTGAAAATAATTTTCTAAACAATAGAAATTAAATTTTTAATTAACATCATCATTTACTTGTAAAATATAACTTTTAAAATTATAACTGGTTCTATAACACTTTAAAAAATTAACTGAGGTCTCATAAAATAATATTAAAATCATTAGATAACAAAATATTAATTTATGAATACATTTTTTGAAAATAAATTTTCTTTAAATAGTTTTATTAATAATTAAATTATAATTAAATATTTATGACTTACAAAAACATCGACACTTAAATAATAATTTTTAAAATATTTTGTTACTTGTACATTGATATAATTATATCATACATTAATTTATAAGATTACTAAATTTTAATTATACTTTTATTGGTGAGGTTATAACTCTATTGATCTATTTACTATTAATAAGGGTTTTATTACTATTCCAAATGTAAAGTTACTATTCCATTGGTATGTGATCCTTAACCTCTAGAAACACCTCTTATTTCATTTATTTTTCATTTATAAAGTTTTTATTAAATTCTCTTAGTTATTTTATCAGATTTATTAAATATGAAATAAATAAAAGAAGTTACATTTCCTTGATATATTTCCATGTCGTTAGATTTTACATAGATCACCAAAATTTGGTTACATACATGGAGAATACAATCGACAGTGTACAAATGCACTAAAATACTATACTCAATGGCCAGGTGGAAAAATGTTGTTTTTGCCAATCCATGAAAAGGTTTAATGAATTTAAAATATTTCTGGGATTGTTCAATCTCACCCAAGGCTCAGTACCTCTTCTCACCATTCACACACTACTCTGGGGAAGAAAACCAACATTTTATAGGCATTTAGGTCTGTTCACCATCAGTAACACAACAGTAGTTGAGTACATCTATAATTCCCCCAAATAATAGTATTAATTTTCCTATAAATAAATACTATGTATAATTTCATGTTTAATGTGAAACACCAAAATAAATAATACCATGATTCATTTTATTGAGGTAAAATATTTTAATACAATATAAACATGAATACATTATGAGAATGAAATAACGAAATAACAAATTAATATTTAATTGACATATTGTATTATAATATAAATATTCATTTTTTGTAGTAATATGATATTTTAATATGATGCATTTATAAAATTCAAATAAAATATTTAATATAAATGGATTGGTAAAATTAAATTTTTAGAATATAAATAGGTGATTGCAATTTTATTTGGTGGTGATGATTTATATAAAAGAAATATTTCTCAAAGAACTATTTTTATAATTACTCTATATTTTTAATTCCAATAGTGATATTGATGAAATTTATTGAAACTATTTAAAATAAAATAAACTAACAAATAATTTATCGTTATTACTAGATAATTATTAAGAATAAATTCATTTTATGCCAAAAAATGTATTTATTTTAAAATATTTCATATTCACTATTCTTTTTTATTTTAAAAATCTAAACATATTATGGTTAATTGATGATAAATTTTATTTTTATATATAATAATATATTAACAATAATTAGTAATTGATATCAAATAATAATAATACTAGTTAATAGTCAAAAATTGTATTTCCTTATAAAAATTGTTTTTAATTATGTTGTATATCTCTATTTAATAGTTAAATTCCTAAATTTTATAATTTTAAGTTGAAATAATGAACTTAATTTTTTATTTCAATATTAAAATATTATATTTGGATAAATTTTTGAGGAATTTTTTGAAATATTGATTTTTTTGAGTAGTTTAGAATTCTGTTTTTACGAATACCAGAACATTTAGGATAACATTAAGAAATATGAACATATTAAAATGATATAATAAATTTCCATCATAAATTATTCATTTAATAATTAAAATTATATATTTGAATATTTATATATATTTATAAAAAAATCTATGTTTAATATTTGGAACATAAGAAATATTTTATTTTAAAAATTATTTTTTCATCATTTCATTTATTAAAAAATTATCATGGTGAAATTTAGTTTTGGGTTAATTATAAATCCATATAACTTTAATTGTTTTATAATAAACCAATTAATTTCATGTAAATAAATAATATTGATAATATTTTCCTAAAAAAGTTATGCTTAAAAATATACATTTTCTAAAAATGGTTTTTACTCGTAATGTCTCCTATTATTAAAATTAATTTTTCCCACCAATAGAAATTTTATTTCACAAAATAGTTTCTATATTTTAAATTTTAATTTATAAAATAGGTAATATGTTATCTTAATTTTTATTTAAAAAATTAATTATTGAGGTTAAAAATGTAGTTATCACGGTAAAGGTAAATTATGGTAAAAAAGATTAACTAAGTGAACGAATTAAAACATGTTAAAAACAAGTCTTAAAATTAGTATTTCATGTGTTTATAAACTAAAACATATCAAATATCTACTATATTATACATTTAAAGCGACATTGATTGTGAGACATGTGTTCTTTTTAAACAAATAAGTTATATTTACCAAAATTTCATTCTCATCACTTATAAAAAGGTCATTCCACAATCCCGTCAAAAAAACTATAAAATTTGATTACCATATGAAAATCTACCTATATATTTTCATATATATCCCTATATCATTTTTTAAATACCCTTAATTTAACATCCCAAGTAAGTAAAGAATAATAGATATTTTTATCTATGCCTATTAATGAATTAGATAGTGTTTTAGAGGCTTAAAATGAAAATAAATCCAATCTTAAGCATGGAATACACTAATATTTTTAAAAGATTATTTTACTGCCTTTTAATGGAAAACCATTTTTAAATCTATCTTTTGAAAATTTTATAAGCTATGTTTTTCAAAATAAACTTATTCTTTATGATTGGGACATCAAAATTTACTTTGTGTGAATTTTTGGTATTTTTCCGATAAAGTTAATTTTTTAATGAATAGTGAAAAATGTTGTATTTTAATTCAAAGACTCTTTTTAATATAATTTATTTATATGATTATATTATCTATTGAATTGGTTTTAAAGTGAAATTAGAATATATTTTTACCATTTAATCCAATGGTGGTCATTGGAATCAATTTCACTTTGAAATTGGACTTAAACTAGTGCCAATCTTTTAGTACTTATTGTTTCATAAAAACACGCTATTTGTCATGACAGTGGGAATTAATTATTAGATTAATTAATGCATCTTATATGTATTGAATTTTGTAAAATAGACATCATTTTTTAATTCAGAATATCAAATATATCTTAGGGTGAAGTTTTGGAATTTTTCTGAAAAACATCAATTTTTCATAAATAGTGAAACCACTAAGTGGTAGTTAAAGAAACTGATTATTCGTTTAAATGAAACTTTTCCACTTATGTGATTTTATTTTAAAAAATCTGACATACATGGTTGTCATTAAGAAGAAAAATTTGGTTCAATGAGATTAAAATAATTTTATGGTGAATAGTAACTTTTATGTTCTTAATCGCGATTAGAGGTAATTAGTGTAGTTTAAGGTAAAAATATTGTTTTAATAATATGTGATGAGCGTGAAACAAGTCCTACCCTCATTGGATGTGTCATGGAAGACCAAGACAATCCATGGGTCAAATTGGGGACCCCAATGGAGCCACTTTGGTTGGGAAATGACATAAATACCCTTTTATTTAATGTTAAAGTAAAAATGACACAAACATGAGTTATTTTACTAAAACAATTTTTACATGGGAATATTGAAGTCATATTTTTGATTATAAATATTAATTTGAAATATAAAAATATTTCCTACATCATAGTATTTTTTTTATAATTTTTAGACTTTAAATAAATTAAATTATTTATGACATCATGATGATGCAACGATTACCTCATTAATAAAGGATTTAAATAAAATGAAATGATAATGTAAAATCTATGACCTAAACATGTCCAAAACCTATTGGATGCATGTATTTCGAGCCCTTATCAACATACCCTCGAATTATATCAATGTGGGACCTTTTTAATCCGAAACTCATTTTAAAATAAAGTAACATTTCTTTACTTTCCAAGAGTGCCCCTCCTCTCCTCTTAAAAAAGTCCCCCACCTCTACCTCCTTACCCACACTTTCAAAGCCTTTGGCTCATCCAAACCCTACCCATTTTGTCTCTACACTTCTCTATCTTACTCCTTGAAGCCTCACTTTGGACAGAAGTCCTCCCAATGAAGCCTTTGAGTTCAAACAAAAGGGTGTTACCCGATTTTAATGTAATGTCTTCACTTGAGTCCGTTTGTTTTATTTTTATTATACAACCCCCTAAACTCTTTTTATTCATTTCTTTTGTAACAACTCCAGTATCTTAAATATACTAGGATGTTGTTATAAGAAGTATTTGAGCTACACCTACACACACCTACATCTAATGGTTAATGAAAATACTGTTTCCGTGGATGGCGAATTTCTGCCTCCCGAAAGGATGATTGTTCAACATTCTTTTAACACCTTCAAAGGTGGCCATTAATATGACACTATATTTATATATGATATATAATATGTTTATGTTTTCTTTAAGCTTCTGTATTTTTCTTTTTGGGCATAGATTTATGGTTTCCGTTATGGGTAAACATGATATCTTCATTTAAGGAAGTGCGGACTACCGCCCCCACAAAGTGATTTGATTAGTTAATACCATATGTGGGACGTATAAAGGATGAAGTTATGATATTATATATGATATTACACTGGAATTATAATATACATTTATATCATTATGATTCCATTCTATAAAATACAAAATCGAAATGAAAGTAGCGTTCATGCGTACGTACGGCTTACCGTCTCCATGAACGGTGCATTTCATTTCTTACCTCTAAATGATTATGTAATATTATAAATGCCTGTATATATTGGATATATATGATATATATGATATATACATCATGATTATAATTCTGGATATAATGGATACATGGACAACTTGTAATTATAAAGGGTTTATGTTTGACTCAAGTACCAATGATTGTTAAAACGACCGTTATTAACTTAAATAATTACATAGTGTTCATGACATATAAATAAGTGATATAAAAGGAATAATGAACTTTAAAAAGGTTCTTAAACAAGTAGAAATTAACTCAAGTTTATTATTCAGGAGATTAAAGAACGACCGAGTCAAGTCGGACCCAAGGTGTGGGACTTAGTCTCAATCTCCTTTCATTGAGGCATATTTTGTTTTATACACAACCTTCTTTTATACGGTGTATAAACCCCTTTGACTTTTACATTTATCCAAAAGGAATATTTTTTATATGAATCGTTTTACTAAACAATAAAAGGGAATGTTTTTGTCGTACGTATGCGGCGACAATGACTTCTCCTCCGCCGTGACCGTTATTTGAGTTTCGACTTCCACTACAAGACATACCATTTTTTTAAAAGGAAAATAGATACCATGTTTTAATTTTCGTTTATTGTGGTATTGAAAATGGTTTTCATAGTGTTTTTATATCAATGTGTTGTATTGATATCTTGTGATTGAAAGGTGGAAATGTTATGTTTCCTTTTATGGATGTTTTATGTGATACGATTATGTTGAGGTTCTTGGGAATTATTATGAAGACAGGTGGTTCCGTGATAAACTAAGGGTGGGTGAGCCCGATATAGCTCTCCAATTCATTGGGTAATGCGAAGGAGTGAAACGTTAAGGTTTCTCCGAAGAGATTTAGGGAATATACTGTGATGGGTATTCCAAACGTAACCAAGAGGGTTACTCCCTACGTAAGAATGTTATGAAAGTCTCAAGTTACATTTATGTCTTATGATTTCTATGATTTATTCATGATTTGATGAGGTATGCTAAAGTGCTTATGTTTTATGGGTAAAGTATGATTTCATTCTTATGTATATATAAACTCATGTTTCCTTTCCATAATTTTATAACCCATACTGAGCTTTTTATGCTCATCCCAAGTTTTTTTTTGAAATGTTTTTCACAGGTCAAGGGAAAGGTACATGATATGATGATAGTGTCAAGGAAGTGTCAAGAAAGAATCCATGTTTTATTTTAAATATGTTTCGTTGATGGAAAAAAATTAATACTATATTTATGTAACAACTTTGTTTAAATGTGGAATGTAATGCAAGTTTTATGATCTAATTCTCTAAAACTCTAAACCTGAAAAGATCCTCAATGTGTAATCTTGTAATAACTCAAGATTAAGCAAGGTTTAAGGCTGGGGATTATAGTTGGTATCAAAGGCCGGTTTAGATATCTTTAGGAGTTAGAATTCTATTAAATGATTATTCAAAAAATATTTTTTTATGGTCAAATTCAAATGATATAGCATTTGAAGATTACCATGTTGCTTCATCGAAGACATGTTTGTTCGGAATGGTTTTCCATAGAGGAAACAGCGAAGTAGTGCTAGGAAGACATACAGAAGGAAATAACCTTCCGAATCAGCATCCTGAGATGGTCGGAATTGGAACTGAACAGTTTGTTGCAGTAATGGCGTAGTTGACTGAAGCGATAAATGGAGGTGGTATCCATGCACGAGATCAGCCAGATCAACCGCAGAGGAACATGTCAGTGGTGGAACAGTTCATGAGGCAACATCCCTCATCATTAATAGGATCATCTAACCCTATGATAGCTGAAGGGTGGATTAAAGCACTGGAGAATATTTTCGATTCCATGGGGTGTTCAGACAATCAAAAGGTTAGTCTTGTTATTTACCGTTTGGAGGGTGAAGCAGATCAGTGGTGGTCGATCGTTAAAAATATCAGGGACGCCGATGAGATTTATTCTCTTGACTGGGATGAATTTAAAGGTATGTTTCTTGAAAAGTATTTTCCTAAGGCTGTTCGACTTAGGATGGAATAGAAATTCTTGGAATTGAGGCAAGAGGAAGGCTCAGTGACTACCTATGAAGAAAGGTTCACTCGATTGGCAAGGTATGCTCCAAATTTTATCCGAGACCTTGATAGTAAAATCAATCTTTTTTACTCAGGATTAAAGCCAAAATATTGAAGGGAATTAGCTTCTCGTTTGTTTAAAAGTTATGAAAAGCTTGTTCGATGTGCTGAAAAGGTGGAAATGGAGTTTTTCAATGACCAAGTGTTCTATAACAACCAGAAGAAGAAGAGACCGAGGTGGCAAGAGAAAGGGAAGAATTCTTCAAAAAAGTCTGATGGTAAGAAATCTAAGTTTCCAGTTTGTGATAAATGTGGCAAAAGGCATGCTGGGGAATGTCTGCTGAATTCTAGAAAGTGCTACCGATGTGGTAAGATGGGACATAAGGCTCGTGATTGCACTGAAAAAGATCATGGTGATGGTAAGTCCAAATTTGATTTACAGTTAGTGAAATGTTTTAAGTGCAATGAGATGGGTCACTATGCAAATGAGTGTCTGACAAAGAGCTTGAGTGATGTGAAGCAGTTAGACTACAAGCAGAAAGGGGTGGTGAAATCATTTGCAACTACTTCAGCAGTTGTCGGGCCATCAAATAAAGTTGTATCAGGTACTTTGTTTGTTTTTTCAGATTATGCCAGTGTGTTGTTTGATTCGGGGTCCACACATTCTTTCATCTATGATACCTTTTCTAGTAAAATGGGAATACCATCTCAAGAAATGACTCCTAAAATTCTAGTAAAAACACATGGGGGAAATGTTGAGGCAAAAAGAATTTATAATAATGTTCCTATCCTTATCCGTGGAAAGAACCTACTTGCAAACCTTATTGTTCTACCTCTAGTAGAGTTTTATGTTATCCTGTGTATGGATTGGCTCTCTATTTACTATGCTAAGATTGATTTTAGATCTAAAGAAGTTTCTTTTTAGAAGTACTTTCAGTTTTTGTACAAGAATGAACCCTTACTGTTGATAACATATCAAGAGGTTGAGAAACTCTGAAAAGATGGAAATGAATGTTACCTTGCACACATCATTGAAAATAAGGGAACTGTTCAGATTAATGATGTGCCAGTGGTAAATGAGTATCCTGATGTTTTTCTTGATGAGTTGCCTGGAATAATACCAGTTTGGGAAGTTGAATTTACTGTTGACTTAATTCCTGATTCTAAGCCAATTTCGAAACCACCTTATCGAATGGCTCAAATTTAACTTTTAGAGTTGAAGGAGCAATTGCAAGATTTATTAGAGAAAGGTTTCATTCGACCTAGCATGTCACCATGGGGTGCTCCTATTTTATTTGTTAAAAAGAAAGATGGTTCTATGAGAATTTGCATTGATTATAGAGCCTTGAATAACATCACTGTTAAGAACAAATATCGGTTCCCTCATATCGATGATCTGTTTGATCAGCACCAGGGAGCTCAGTATTTTTCAAAGATTTACCTGAGACCGGGGTACCATCAGCTAAAGGTAGACGAATCAGATGTTCCGAAGACAGTGTTTCATACAATATAGGGCCATTATGAATTTTTAGTAATGCCTTTTGGGATAACCAATGCACCTGATGTATTCATGGACTTAATGAATATAATTTTCCATGAGTTCATGGATAAGTTTGTGGTGGTTTTCATTGATGATATTTTGGTGTTTTCTAAAAGTAAATAGGAGAATGAAAGATATTTAAGGGTTATTTTGAAAACCTTAAAAGAATAGAAATTGTATGGGAAATTCAGCAAGTGTGAGTTTTGGTTGCAACAAATTTCATTCCTTGGTCACATTGTTTCTAAAGATGGGATAACCGTTGTTCCTGCAAAAACAAATTTTGTTGAAGAATGGCCAAGACCCACAAATATAACAGAGATTTGTAGTTTCCTTGGTTTGGCAGGCTATTACTGAAGGTTTGTTAGAAATGTTTCATGATTATATATTCCAATGACTAAGCTAACTCGGAAGGGTGTTATGTTTATCTGGAGAAAAGAATATGATGATTGTTTTCAGGAATTGAAAAGAAGATTGGCGAATGCTCTAGTTTTGGCACTACCTTCCCGTAATGGTGAGTTTGTTATATACAGTGATGCTTCATTGAAAGGACTTGGTTGTGTTCTAATGCAGAATGATCGGGTAATGGCTTATGCTTCACAACAGTTGAAAACTCATGAGGTAAATTATCATACACATGATTTGGAATTAGCTGATGTTGTTTTTGATTTAAAAATTTGGAGGCATCATTTGTATGGAGTAAAGTGTGAAATATATACTAATCACAAAAGTTTAAAGTATATATTAACTCAGAAAGAGTTAAACATGAGATAGAGTAGATGGCTGGAATTAATCAAGGATTATGATTGTATAATTCATTACCATCTAGGAAAAGCAAATAAAGTGGCTAATGCTTTGAGTCGAAAAAGTAATGCTTCATTAGAAATGTTGCGGTTGGAGCGTGATCCTTTGGTTAAGGATTTGATGAACATTGGCATAGAAGTTATTGGTACAGGATGTTCTTCTATTTTGTTTCAGGTATTAGTGAAATTGTCTCTATCAGACAAAATCAAGCAAGCATAGAAGCAAGACAGTGAGTTGCAGAAAAAGGAAGAGCTGGTTCAGAAGGGTATGTTTTCTGAATGCAACACTGATAATGATTGTGTTTTGAGATTTGGGAAAAGATTGTGTGTGCCTTGTGATTCACAGTTGAAGAGAGAGGTGTTATGTGAAGCTCATAGTTCTCCATTTTCAGTTCATCCTGGCAGTACTAAGATGTACAGAGATATACGGGAGTATTACTGGTGGGATGGAATGAAAAGAGATATTGCTGATTTTACAATGAAGTGTTTGATTTGTCAACAGGTTAAAGTAGAGCGGCAGTTACCAAAAGGGATGCGTCAGCCTTTACCAGTGCCAGAGTGGAAATGGGAGAATATATCCATGGACTTCATTGTGGGATTGCCGAAGACCCCTCGAGGTAATAATGCAATATGGGTTATTGTTGATCGCTTGACTAAATCTGCTCATTTCCTTGCTATATGAGATACTTTTTCCCTAGATCAACTTTCCCATTTGTATCATAAAGAGATAGTCAGGTTACATAGATTTCATCTCTCCATTGTATCTGACTGTGATCCCAGGTTCAATTCTAACTTTTAGAAAGGTCTTCAGAAGTCGTTGGGTACTGAATTAAATTTTAGTACAGCTTTTCATCCTCAATCAGATGGGCAGTCAGAACGAACAATTCAGACATTGGAGGATATGCTATGTTCTTGCTCTATGAATTATCAGAGAAGTTGGGACCAACCTCTTTCTTTGGTTGAATTTTCATATAATCACAGTTTTCATTCCAGTATACAGATGGCACCATTGGATGTGTTATATGGGAAGCGGTGTCGAACTCCAGCATTTTGGGATAAAGTGGGTGAAAGGAAGCTGATGGGACCAGAATTGGTAGAAGAGATGGTAGAAAAAGTTTAGTTTATTCAGAAACACATGAGAACAGCTCAGAGCAGGCAGAAGAGTTATGCGGACAACAGGAGGAAGGATCTATCTTTTGAGGTAGGAGATCATGTTTTCCTCAAAGTCTCACTATGGAAAAGTGTGATGCGATTTGGTAAAAAAGGAAAGCTGAGTACAAGGTTCATTGGACCATATGAAATTCTGGAGAGAGTTGGATCAGTTGCATACTGGGTGGCTTTACCTCCGAGTTTATCTCAGGTACACAATGTTTTTCATGTTTCGATGTTGAGAAAGTACATTCCGGATCCATCTCATGTTTTGAGTCCAGAGGTAGTTCAACTGCAAGAGAACCTATCATATGAGGAACAACCGGTCTAGATTCTTGACCACAGGGAGCAAGTGTTATGGAATAATGTGATTAATCAGGTAAATGTTTTGTGGAAAAACCGCATGATGGAAGAGGCAACATGGGAATCTGAAAATGCAATGAGGGATAAGTACCCACATTTATTCGATAAGTAAATAAATTGCGGGGACGAAATTTTCTAAAGGGGGGAAGGATGTAACATCCCAAGTAAGTAATGAATAATAGATATTTTTATCTATGCCTATTAATTAATTAGATAGTGTTTTAGAGGCTTAAAATGAAAATAAATCCAATCTTAAGAATTGAATACACTAATATTTTTAAAAGATTGTTTTACTGCCTTTTAATGGAAAACCATTTTTAAATCTATCTTTTGACAATTTTATAAGATATGTTTGTCAAAATAAACTTATTCTTTATGATTGGGACATCAAAATTTACTTTGTGTTAATTTTTGGTATTTTTCGGATAAAGTTCATTTTTTAATGAATAGTGAAAAATGTTGTATTTTAATTCAAAACCACTTTTTAATCTAATTTATTTATATGATTAGATTATCTTTTGAATTGGTTTTAAAGTGAAATTAGAATATATTTTTACCATTTAATCCAATGGTGGTCAGTGGAATCAATTTCACTTTGAAATTGGACTTAAACTAGTGTCAATCTTTTGATACTTATTGTTTCATAAAAACACACTATTTGTCATGACAGTGGGAATTAATTATTAAATTAATTAATGCATCTTATATGTTTTGAATTTTGTAAAATAGACATCATTTTTGAATTCAGAATGTCAAATATAGATTAGGGTGAAGTTTTGTAATCTTTCTGAAAAACTTCAATTTATGATGAATAGTGAAACCACTAAGTGGTAGTTAAAGAAACTGATTTTTCATTTAAATGAAACTTTGCCACTTCTGTGATTTGATTTTAAAAAATATGACATACATGGTTGTCATTAAGTAGTAAAATGTCATTCAATGAGATTTAAATATGTTTTTGGTGAATAGTAACTTTTAAGTTCTTAATCGCGATTAGAGGTAATTAGTGTAGGTTAAGGTAAAAATAATGTTTTAATAATATGAGATGCGCTTGACACATGTCCAACCCTCATTGGATGTGTCCTGGCCAACCAAGACAATCCATTGGTAAACTTGGTGACCCCATGGAGCCACATTGGTTGGGAAATGACATGAATAACTGTTTATTTAATGTTAAAGTAAAAATGACACAAACATGAGTTATTTTACTAAAACAATTTTTACATGGGGTTATACAAGTCAGATTTTTGATTATAAATAGTAATTGGAAAGATAAAAATAGTTCCTACATCATAGTATTTTTTTTATAATTTTTAGACTTTAAATAAATTAAATTATTTATGACATCATGATGATGCAGTGATTACCTCATTAATAAAGGATTTAAATAAAATGAAATGATAATGTAAAATCTATGACATAAACATGTCCAAAACCTATTTGATGGGTGGATTTAAAACCCTTATCACCTTATCCTCGAATTATACCAATGTGGGACCTTTATAATCTGAAACTCATTTTAAAATAAAGTAACATTAATTTACATTCCAAGAGTGCCCCTCCTCTCCTCTTATAAAAGGCCCTAACCTCTACCTCCTTACCCACACTTCCAAAGCCTTTCGCTCGGCCAACCCCTGCCCAGTTTGTCTATCCACTTCCCTATATTACTCCTTGAAGCCTCACTTTGGGCAGAAGTCTTCCCAAGGAATCCATTGAGCTCAAACCAAAGGGTGTTACCCGATTTTAAGGTAATGTCTTCACTTGAGTCCGTTTGTTTTATTTTGCTTCTCCAACCCCCTAAACTCTTTTTATTCATTTCTTTTGTAAAAACTCCAGTATCTTTAATATACTAGGATGTTTTTATAAGAGGGATTCTAGCTACACCTACACACACCTACATCTAATGGTTGAAGAACATACTGTTTCCGTGAATGGCGAATTTCTGCCTCCCGAAACATTGATTGTTCAACATTATTTTAACACCTTCAAAGGTGGCCATTAAGATGAAACTATATTTATATATGATATATAATATGTTTATTTTTTCCTTAAGCTTCTGTATTTTTCTTTTTGGGCATACCATTGGTTTCCATTATGGGTAAACACGATATCTTCTTTTAAGGAAGTGCGGACTACCGCCCCCTCAAAGTGATTTGATTCATTAATACCATATGTGGGATGTATAAAGGATGAGGTTATGATATTATATATGATATTAAACTATAATTATAACATACCTTTATATCGTTATGATTCCATTCTATAAAATACGAAATAGAAATGAAAGTAGAGTTCATGCGTACGTACGGCTTACCGTCTCCATGAACGGTGCGTTTCATTTCTTACCTCTAAATGATTATGTAATATTATAAATTCATGTATATACTGGATATATATGATATATATGATATATACATCATGATTATAATTCTAGATATAATGGATACATTGACAACTTTCAAGTACCAATGATCGTTGAAACGACCGTTATTAACTTAAATAATTACATAGTGTTCATGACATGGCAACAAGTGATATAAAAGGAATAATGAACTTTAAAAAGGTTCTCAAACAAGTAGAAATTAACTCAAGTTTATTATTCAGGAGATTAAAGAATGACCGAGTCAAGTCGGACCCGAGGTATGGGACTTCGTCTCAATCTCATTTCATTGAGGTGTATTTTGTTTTATACACAACCTTCTTTTATACGGTGTATAAACACCATTGACTTTTACTTTTATCCAAAATGAATCTTTTTTATACGAAGCATTTTACTAAATAAAAAAAGGGAATGTTTTTGTCGTACGTATGCGGCGACAATGACTTCTCCGCCGTCATGACCGTTATTCGAGTTTCGGCTTCCTCTACAATCCATGCCTTTTTTTTAAAGAAAAATAAATACCATGTTTTAATTTCCTTTTATTGTGGTATTGAAAATGGTTTTCATAATTTTTTTATATCAATGTGTTGTATTGATATCTTGTGATTGAAAGGTGTAAATTTTATGTTTCCTTTATGCATGTTTTATGTGATACGATTATGTTGAGGTTCTTGGGCATTATTATGATGACGGGTGGTTCCGTGATAAACTAAGGGCGGGTGAGCCCAATATAGCTCTCCAATGCATTGGGTAACGTAAAGGAGTGAAACGTTAAGGTTTCTCTGAATAGATTTAGGGAATATACTGTGATTGGTATTCCAAACGTAACCAAGAGGGTTACTCCCTACGTAAGAATGTTATGAATGCCTCAAGTTACCATTATGTCTTATGATTTCTATGATTTATTCATGATTTTACGAGGTATGGTAATGTGATTGTGTTTTATGGGTAAATTATGATTTCATTCTTATGTATATATGAACTCATGTTTCTTTTCTATAATTTTATAACCCATGCTGAACTTTTTATGGTCATCACAAGTTTTTTTGAAATGTTTTTCACAGGTCAAGGGAAAGGTACATGATATGATGATAGTGTCAAGGAAGTTTCAAGAAAGAATCCATGTTTTATTTTAAATATGTTCTGTAGATAAAAAAATGAATACTATCTTTATGTAACCACTTTGTTTAAATGTGGAATGTAATGCAAGTTTTATGATCTAATTTTCTAAAAGAATAAACCTGAAAAGATCCTCTATGGGTAATATTGTAATAACTCAAGATTAAGTAAGGTTTATGGCTTGGGCATTATACTTAATCTTGGTAAAATCCCAAAATCCTTTATTTTTAAGAGGTACGCCAAGAGGAGGTCCAAACACCCAACATGATCTCTAATCACTTCATAACCTTTTTATTCTCTATATTTATCCTCCAATATATTTTTACAATTACAATATAATTACATAAATATTATTAATATATTAAATTTTAATTATTATAATTTTATATACATTATCTACCATTTCCCTTTCCTTGGGAAAAATAAGAATTTCATTTGTGCGTATGTGCGGAATACTGCTTCACATAGCGGTATATATCATTTTTCATAACCATATTACATGGAAGATTATAAATGTGTTTTTAATGAATAAATATTTTATTAATAATATGTTTAATGTTATAAAAATATAAACCATTATCTAACTTTCTCTTATTCTAGGAAAAACAAAAATGTCCTTCATGTATAAATGTAAACTACCACCTCTACGGAGCAACATAGTTCATTTTTTATCAACTCTCTCTATGAATATTTATAATAATAAAATAAATGAGTTAATATGATATTATTAGGAAAAAAAATTCTCTTTTAAGTTAATATTATTATTCAATTCATTACTTAAGATATCATCATTTATTTGTTACAAAATTAATGAAACGATCTCATTACTGATTTCATCTTATCAATTCATAACTAAGGAAATCATGGGATGAATATAGGAATTTATATATAATTATGGAACATATATTCTAGTAACTTAAATAATATTCCAATAATAAACATGGTATCAATGAACAGGTATCGACATCGACACTTTATATAATGGATGAAACAATCACAATCTCTAACATCTGATGATGAAAATAAACATTAAAAAATGAATGTGTAATAATTGATTATAAATGAATAGTATATAATGAAATATTTATTAATAAGGTTATTAAATAGGTTATTAAGATGGTTATGTTTATTATAAATGAGGATAAATATTTTTCATGGATGTTGGGTGTAATAGGTAATGGGTCTTCATGACTCTACTTCTTTTCTCGGGTCATAATGATTCCCTTTCTACTATGGTTTTTCAAGATTATTTTCTCCTATTATATGGAGATTTTATAATTCCTTTCCACTGTATTTTGTTGGTAATTAAAATGAAAGATTTTTTTCTTAACAAAATTTATTTATTTCTCAAAATCTTCCAATTTCTATTTACCTCTTTTGAAATGGATGATTTATAACTCTTTCTACGATGTAGGTTTCAATAAAGCTATTTTACAATACTAATTTTTTTTCCTTTATGGATTTAATATTTTATTTTTCACTATTAATTTCCTTAAGAAAATAATTATGAAATTCTCAATCCTTCATTATTGAGATTTATTTTTAAATAATGATTTTTAAAATTCCTTCTTTTCATTTTATTAAATGATATCTTTTTGAATAAGACCCATAACTTCTTCTTTTTATGACAGTGATAAGAAATATTTTATAATGAATCTTTTATGATTCACTTTAATTTTAAAATATAACTCTCAAATATTTATCTCCTATAAAGGTATGATTTATGATACACCTTCTAAATTTATTTATGATATTCTCAATTTAGATTATTGAACTCTTGGAATCAATCGATCTACTTAGATTTCATGTTTGGTGATACCATTTAGAAATTATATGACACCCATTTTCATCCTTTTTTATGATATGATGAATGATTGATATATTATTATAAATATATGTATGGATAATGATATAAGGGGTCATATATCACTATCGAGTGCATTTTTTAATTTCTTATATCTCATGAGATAAAGATTTTCAGCGTGAACTCAATGTGGTGAGTTATGTTCACAAGATTTAGAGTGAAATTCATGTGGTTAGATATTTCCAAAATATTGAGTGTAAATGCGATGTTATTCTATGTTCATAAGATTGATATTATACTCAATGAGGTTAGTGATATCCATAATATTGAGAGTGAACTCAATGTGGTCAAATTTTTTCACAAGATTTATAGTGAACCAGATGTGGTTATCTATGTTCATAAGATTGAAAGTAAGCTAGATATGGCTAGTTATGTTCACAAGATTGAAATTGAAGTTGATGCAATTAGATATGTTCAAAATTTTGAGTTTGAACTTAATGTGGTTAGCTATGTTCACAATATTGAGTGTAAACTCTATGTGGTTAGTTATCTTCACATTGTCCTGATTTCCTTTTCTTATGTCTATTACATGAATATATGTTATGGGATTTTGTTATACTCCATATATCATGATTATTATATCATTTTTATACAATATTATGTCATGGTATATGTTTTATCATTCTAGATTACATGGAATTATATTATGCCTTATGAACAAATATTATTGTTCTTGTTGCTTTGGTAATATATTTCCCCTATGCTCAAGTTTTTTTCATTCCTTATTATCTAACCCTTGATGACATGTTGAAAAAACAATTCCTCTTACTAAGAATTAGATCTCACCCATTTATTATGTTTTCATTTCCCATCTTATTAAGACTTTTATATCCTATGAGGAGTCTATAATGGAGTCTATTTTAGTTTAGTTCTATAGAAATGTTCAAAAATGTTTTAAAATATGTTTCTTGATTAGGTAGTCCTCAAAGACATTAAACCTTCAGATCTTGGGACTGTGATATTATTGTGATATGTGATGACCATGTTATGAAATTGATGTGAAATATATGTATGTTTTCTTTTTTTTATCTCACTTCATATCAAATTCTATGGATAGAGAATGAGTTTTTTAGTTCTAGACTAGGTATTATGGGTTTGGAGAACCTCAGTTGATATCTGAGATAGGTTTAGTTATTCTATTGGGATTAGTTTAGTTATTTTTTTGAGTATTAGTTTAGTTATTTTTTAGGAGGATGATAAAAAATTAGTGGTAGCCCTAATAATATTTCTAATTAAGGGATAATATACTGAAATTTTTATAAATTATAGATTTTTTGGTTTTAATAAAAATTAAATCCCTCATTGGATATTACAAGTGGATGTAGGATTTGGGATAGGTTTACATAGGGGTAGTAACCCTAAAAGGGGTGTTTTGGGTATTAACTCAGTTTTCACTCAATGAATGAAAAATAGGCTAAATTACACACCTGTATTGACACTCTTAGATGATATGATTTAATAATTCACATGCTCTCTATAAACAGTTATGAAGGATTTGAGAACCTTTAATGTTATATTTAGAGAACCTATCACAAAATATTTCATTAATAACCAAGATTTACCTATAAATTTATTATTTTGGGTAAATATAATTTATTCATTTATATGAATAGTATTACTTTTAAAATTTATGTATTTATATTTTTAACCTTCATTTATTTAATAAATTAGTAGGGAAAGGATATACTATGTTAACAATGGTTTTGATAGGAAATAGGGATTTTACAAATGAGTAAGAAAATATGATGGGAGAATCTGTATAGAATAATGTGGTTGTTCAGCCCCAACTCTCCCAAGATATGAATAATAATTCAATCCATATTGATCTCCAAATTTTACCAATGAAGTAGAAACTTACTACCAAGTCTTTCAAGTTACAATATCCACCCCCATTCACTAAATATTTTCATCAAACTCTTCAAACAAATATGGAGAGTTAATTTATAGTGTTGAAGAAAAAAGAGGATAAATCTATAGGTAATTATGTGAATAACTTCATGAGAATTTCAAGTTATGCCTAAAATTTTAATAACAACCCAAAGATTAAGATTGAATTATTATTTACTATATTGAAACAGGGTTTTTAAAATTTATTATCTATAAGAGACTTTGGTAACTATGATGAAATTTTTCAATGTGTGGAAAAAGTTGAAATGGAATTTGGGGACTCACATTATTAGAGAGACAAGAAAATGAATATAGAGTTTCAAGAATTCAAAAATGGAAAATGTCATAGATGAAATAAATCACAATCATATACATGAAAATACTATTAGAGGAATCACTTATGAAATTGTTTAAAAGGAATTTGGAAATGTTTTAAATGTGTTAAGTGTAGACATTGTGCTCGTGATTGTTGATTATGGGAGAAGAGGTTGGGAAATGAAATGGAGGAAAATAATGTTCATTGATTCAAATGAAATGAGTTAATTCATTATAAAAATATATTCCGTAACCCAAAGGGCTATAAGGATACTAGACATGCGAAACCTCCAAGACTAATAGAATAATGAAAAACCTATGCAATGACTCTTTTTTTAAAGGTTGGGGCTGAAGCCTCAATTTATTATTAATGAAAAAAACTCTTTAGACTGGGTAGAGGGAGACCCATTACATAGCCTAAAGGCCCAAGGCCAACTGGCCAGAATACAAGGCTTGAAAGCCCATTTTTTAGCCCAAAATACCCCTCGGTGAACAATACTACTACAGTACCCATGCTGCTACAATACTACCGTCGCGACAGTCCCTGCTACTGCCCCTCCACTTCTATAGTGTCTCCACTGGTAAAGTACCTCTAATTGTATGATTAATGCATCCGAATTTAATTTTTATTGGAATATGCTTCCTTGAAATAGTAATATTCTTCCTTAAAAATTAATTTGATGTGATTTTTTCTATTTATTGTATCAATCTATATAAATATCATATCAATTTTTGGAATACAGAAGTTTCCTTTCATATCCTAAACCATCCTATGAATATATATATTAGTGAAAGTATACCTATGAACCCTTTTTCAATATTACTTCCACTATATGGGTCTTAATAATTAATCATGAAAAGAGTTTACTAGTCATACCCATGTTTATAAAGTTGATATTTCATTAGAAATTATACCCCAAGTCATGGCTATATTATAAAAATAATCATCCATTCTCATTGGTTAGAGAAATTAAAATCATGAGGATATATGGAAGGTATAATGTAACACCCTGAATTTTTAGTATCCATTTCCCATTAAATATATGTTATGTTTAATAGCATATTTCACACACAACACAAAACTAAAAAACCTTGATTCATTCTATTGAGATAAAATACTATTATATAATATAGACATTAATGATTTATCATACTAAAATAATGAAATAAAAATATAATATTTAATTGATATATTTTATTATAATGTAAATGTATATTTTTATTGGTAATATAATATTCTTATATAATGTATTTATAGATTTAAAATAAATATTTTGTTATCAATGGATTAGTAAAATTAATTTGTTAGAATGTAAATATTAAAATTAAATGGTTTTTGGTGAGGATTCTTTAATATAAATGTAAAATTTATCAAAGAAATGTTCTTTATGTATAATATGTTAGTAATTTATCTTAACTAAAAAATGATTTTAATGAAATTTATTGATACTATTTACAATAAAATAAATTACAACTCTATTATGGTTATTACTAGACAATTAATATGAATAAAGTCATTTTACACATAAAAATGTATTTTCCTAGAAATTACCTATTTATACGCAATGAATTTTTATTTTAAGAAAATATATATATTATGTTTAAATTGTTATAAATTACATTTTTTAAAAGGAATAATAGATTAAAACTAATTATAAATTTTTTGGAAATAAGAATAGTGAAAATTAATATTTGAAAAAGTCATTTCCATATATAAACATTTTTTCATTATATTTTATATCTCCATTTAAGAAAATAAATATATTATTGTTTAATGGATATAAATTATATTTTTATATGAATAATATATTATAAATAATAAGTCATTTATTTGAAATAATAATAAGGACAATTAATATTTTAAAACTCATTCCCTTATAAAAATAGTTTTTTGTTATATTTTATATATATATTAAAAAGTAAAATTGATAAATTTTAGAATTTGAAATTGAATAAATGAAATTCATTTTTTAGATAGAAAATATCATCATAGGATTAATTATATATATATATATATATTGAAATATCTATTTTTTGTTGAATTGTACAAAATATTGTTTTTACAAATATTAGAAATTTTAGAACATCGTTACAAAATTTGAAAAACATAAAAATTTATGAAACCTTTTTATTAATAAAATATTTTTCTAATAAGTAAATTTATACATTTAAAATATTTATTTAATCTATAATAAAATATATGTATAACCTTTTAGAACATATGTAATATTTTATTCCAAAAACTGGTTTTTGGTATTTTCTTTTATTTAAATGTTCTCAAGGTGAAATTCAGTTTTGAATTAATTTTTAATTCAAATAATTCAAATATATTTTATTATAAACCAATTAATTTCATGAAAATAAATAATATATATATAATTATTTGAATTATTATTTTTATGATTTGAAATACACATTTTCTAAAAATGGGTTTTTACCTGTAATGTGCACTAATATTTAAATAAATGTTTATCGACCTTAGAAATTTTAGTTTATACTTTTTTTTTAAAATATTTAAAATTATAATGTTCAAATTATATATTAATTTTATTTCCATTTTTATTCATAAAAATTATTTATTGATGTTAAAAATTTAGTTACCATGGTAAAGTTAAATTAATGTTAAAAGAGTTTAACCAAGTGTAAAAGAGCTAAAATATGTTAAAACATTTCTCCAAATGAGTGAATGCGTTTTTTATCAAATAAAACATATCTCCTAATAATTATTTTCCATTTTTTGAATCTTCTTTCCATGTGAAACATGTGTTCATTTTATATTTAAAAGTTGTATTTATAAAAATTTAATTCACTTCACTTATAATGGGGTAATTCCAACTCCCCTTCACAGAAACTCTAAAATTATATTCAATCATGAAAACTTAAGCATATTATTTCCCCCATATACTTCTCCCATATTTGTAATCCCATTTATCTACGGGAAAACCCTAAATCCGTAATTTCTAAGAGGTACTCCAAGAGGAGGTCTAAATTCTCAACATGAGTATTAATCAATTCTTAACATATTTCTTATGTATATATTTATCCTAAAATATATATTTCACAATATAATAAAATTACGTTATTATTATTAATATACTTATTTTTTATTTTTTCAATGGTATAACAATTATCTACCCTTTCCCCTTCCATATGAAAAATGAGAATGGCATTCGTGTGTATGTGCATAATATCACTTCAACAAAGTGATGTATTTTAATTTTCATAACTGACTAACATGGAATGTTATAAAAATGTATTTAATGAACCAATATTTTATTTAGATAATTTTTATGATTGTTAAAATATAAACCATTTCCTATGTTTTTCTTCTTCTAATAAAAAAACACCACTCATGCGTAAATGCGGACTACCCCCTCCATGAAGCGATATAGTTTGTTTTTTAACACTACTATATATGGATAGTTCTAAAAATATACATAAAAATAAATATAATATTATTATATAATTAATTTTTTTTATTCTTTCAATGTAATCTTATTTGTTTATTAATTAATTAGGACACGACCTTATATTCATTAAAAAAATTCTGAAACAAACTCATCATTGATTTCATCCTCACATATCATAACTAAAACACTAATGTGATGAATTTAGGAATTTACAAATACTTATGGACCATATATTATAGTAAAAGAAATAATATATAAAATATTAACATGGTATCATAGAACGGGTATTTAATTGACACTTTAAATCATGAGTTAAATAATCAAATTTTCTAACATCTGATATTGAAAATAACCTATAACTAACTAATAAATTTATAAAAAATGATTAGATATTAATATTTTATAGGGTAATAGATATGATTTTTTTTTATAAAATAGTTTATTAACACTATTGTTTTATTATAATAGATGTTAAATAGATTTTTCAATATTTGGGAGGAAAAGGTAAGGGGTTTTTTTACTCGACTTTTTTCTGGAGTCATAGTGGTTCCCTTTTCAATACAGTTTTAAAATATGGTTTTCTCTTATTATATGGTGATATTATTATTCCTTCACTAATTATGTTCTAGGTAATTACATTAATTTGTTTGTTTCTTCATAAAATATTATGATGTTAAGAATAATTCTCATTCTCTTCAAATGAGATCTTTTTCTTCTATACCCTTATTTACTAGTCTCACAAATTTTATCCTTTCTTATTTGGAAATATAAATATGTATTATTTATTTTGATCTTAAAATTTATCTTTACCTATTTTCAAATTTAAAATTTGTTACTCTTTTTATGATGTGGGCTCCAATAAAGGTTTTTACAATACTAAATTTGTTTTGTTTTCATAAAGGAATATTTTTTATTTCACTCCACTTTTCCTTGGAAAAATGTTATGTATTTTTAAGGATTCATTAATGAAATTTATTTTCAAATAATGGATTTAAAAATTAATTCTTTTTAATATCTCAAAATATATTTTCTAAAATTTATGCGTAACTTCTTCTTTTTACAACAACGTTATGTAATATTTTCTAAAGACTCTTTTAAGTTTTACATCTATTTTACTCTTTAAATATATAACATTTACCTCCTATAGAGTTATTTTTTATGATTAAAATTTTAAATTCTATTATTAAATAATCCTTTCTGGTGTTTTAACATTTTGTGTCAATCAATCTACTTTTGATATCACATTTGGAGATAACATTTGGAAATGATATGAAACTCATTTTTCTTCCCTTGTGTCATTAATATATAATCAATGATTGATATCTTATGACACACATATGTATCAATTATAGTTATAGGATTCACATATCCTTGAATAATAAATTTCTTAAAATTTTATACCTCATGAGATAAATTTCTTGACTATGAAATTAATGCAGTTGGTTAAGTTCAAAAGATTGAGATTGAACATGATATGATTTTCTATGTTCACAATATTGAGAGTTAACTTTATGTGGTTAGATATGTTCACAATATTGAGAGTGATATCAATGTTGTTAACTATGTATGTTCAAAATATTTAGAGTGAAGTTAATATAGCCAACTATGTTTACAAGATTTAGAGTGAACTCAGTGTTGTTAGCTATATTCACAGGTTTTAGAGTCAACTCAATAGGCTTAGATATATTCAAAATATTAATATTGAACTAGATGTGTTTAGAAACGTTAAAAAGATTTATAGTGAACTCTAAGTAATTATCTATGTTCAAAAGGTTTACCATGAACATGATGCAGTAATCTAAGTTCGCAATATTGAGAGTAGACAAGATATGGTTAGCTATATTCACAATTTCATGATTTCCTACTCTTATGAATGTTACATAATTCGATGATATATGATTTTCTATAATCTAGAGATCATGTTTAGTATCTCATGTTTCTATACTCTTATGCCATGTTATATGTTTGATCGTTCAATATAACGATATGGCCTTATTACATTACAAAATCCTGAATTTTAGTAAAGAACTCACTTCCATTCAAATTTGGGATTTTTTATGTTTATAGTTTTAGATAATTGGGATATAATAATTACATAAAATTCCACTTTAATATAGATAAGACACCACAAAACAGTATCTATTTATTCCAAAATACAAAACTTTTAAAATAAAACATGTTTTGTTTGAAAAATCATTATAACATTCAACATAGATTCCTTATTTCTCATACACATCCTTATAACCTATGAAAATAATTTAACAACTTTTTAAGAGCACAAAAATCTTTGTAAGAGATATATAAGAAAGAAAATAAAACATTATTCCATGAATACTTGTAATATATGAAACCATTTTCAAAAAAACATACTTGTTACCCATATAAACTAAATTTGTTAAACATTAGATTTTTTTGAGATTTACACAAAAAAATATAGAACATAAATATAACTATAAAGGTTTATTGGGGTGTAAATTACTTATTTTATAATCCTCATTGCTACCTTATGATTTTTAACCCTCACAGCTACCTTACAATGTAAGACTCACGGGTACCTTAATGTGTAACCATTGCAGTTACACTTGGAGTAACCATACGTCCAGCCTCCAACATAAACATAACCAATGAATTAGAGGGAGATATAGGTCCCACATGTCATCATAAATAATTACCAAAGACAATAAAATAGTCATATAACATTAATAATTACATTAAAACATAGCTTTTGAATTTTGTAAAACATGATTTTAAAAGTGGATTTTAAAAGAAAATATCCTCATAAATATCATATAATTGAATATAGAGATAATTGTTGGTATAATATGTATATACACTATAATTGAACGTAAATAATCATAATATAAATAATTTTCATCAATAAATATTTTTAATACAACGATAACAATGATGTATAAGGTTAACCCAAAGAATGGAAATTGGGTAACGATTCCCTTACCTCGGGTTTGTCTTACTTAAAAAATGTTTAAAACTCTTGTATAATGGTTAAATGAGTTTTATTAATATCTTAGAGAAACATATTTGTGTTTATAACACCTTATATTATCATTTCATAACATCATTTCACTATTTAATTATAATTATTTTGTTCCATATATTGTTTTGGGTGCGTTCTTTACATGATTTCCTTTACCAGTTTGTATTTTATTTTCTTGTCGTATGGAAATGAAGTTAAAAAAGTGGAATGAAATGGTATTAATATGTTCATAGAATATATAATGATACCATAAATTATTTTTTATTATATATGATGATGTATCATTAGATAAAATATTAATGATGTTTGTTTATATCATTTTTTGGCAGTTCCCCGATAATCTTGAACTTGTTTCATTATATAATTTAATGTCATGAATAGAAGTTAATTTTAGAGCATAAAATAGGTTAAAAAATAAACATTAAATTATTATTCAACCATTAAAGGTGTCTTATGATCATCTTTGAAGGAAGTAATGAAAATTGGATTCACATCATCCACAATTTTTGTAAATTGGAACATCGCGGACGGTGTTTATATTTTTAGAATAAGGGGGAGAGGAGAAGAAGAAATATGATGAATATTTCACATGAACAAGATATCATAAATAATATATATGATTCTAAAGATTTCATACCTCCTAGATAAGTTTAGGGGAAGAGATTTTATGAAAATAAATTAATTGGAAAGAAAATACATGATAAAGGAAGAAGATTCTTACCTCTTGATATATTCTTTTTGAGATCCTCCTTAAGGATTTTTTTTGGACATTTGGTCAGACCACCATGTCTTAGACATGGGGAAGATCATTGGGAAGGGTATTTTGGAGAGTGTAGAAAATTCTCATGGCTCTAGAGGTGTGTGAGGAAGAGGGAAATAAGGGTGGTATTTATAGTGGAGGAGAGTAGGGATTTTACATTGTTCTAATCATTATTATAATATTTTTGCTCAATACTTTGAATTGACTTGATACATTTGATAAAATTGTAAAACATTCTTGTAATTTTGAAATATGTGGGCATACATTATCCTTGCACCACCTATTATTTATTAAAACAAGTGTTTTTCATTTATCATAATTTATTGTATTTTACTATTCAACAAAAATTTAAGAATTTCATCAAAATCCTAAAAATTCACCCTAAACATTTCCAATGTACAGAATTAAAAATGAAAAATATTTTTTAAAAATAATTTCCAAAATATTATTAATTTCATTTTTAAATAAAATCATGATTTATTCAATCATTACAATTTTAAATCTATAAGTCATTTGTTAACACCTTGAAGAATTAATCAACATCTCATTATCCTATAACCTTATTAAAATAAAATTATAATATTATTTACTATTCATAAGGCTTGTATTACTATTCATAAGTGTATGTTACTATTCACCAAAAAACAAGCTGGTTCTATCAAACTCCAAATAACATACTAATCATAATTATAGATGACAATTTTTTGAAATTCAAATCATTGAATCAGAAAAAAAAATATGTATAAAGCTAGTTATAACTATCTACATAAAATATCTTGTCATGAATTTCAATTTATATTTTTTTTAACCTTGGGGGTTACATTATCCCCACCATTAGGAAATTATGCCAATGCAATTTTATTTAGTTATTAATTAAATGAGGGTACCTTTACCTCAAAGAATTTTCAGATTCCCATGTTGCTTCTTCAACCATGTGGTTTCTCCACAAAACCTTTACCTAGTGGATTACCTTATTCTGTTATACTTGTTCCCTTCAATCAAAAATCTGAACTGGTTTCTCTTCATAATAATTGTTCTACTTTATCTAAACTACTTCTGCAATCAATACATGAGATAAATCTAGAAATATATTACATATTTTCATGGGCCCAATGAACAATGGACTTAGCTTTCCTTTCTTACCAAATGCATAACACTTTTACATGGTGAGATTCAAAGAAAAACATGATCACTTACCTCAAACAGAATGTATTTCCTCCTATTGTTTACATAACTTTTCTTCCATCTCTAAGATATTCTCATGTGTTGTTGGATCATATTCACTTTCTCAGACACTTCCACTACTAATTCTGGTTTCATCAATATGCTTTCCATGACTTCATCTGAAAATGTAGTAGTTCTACACCGCTTCCCAGATAATTCCTAAAAAGGTGACATTTGTATAGTGGAATGAAACTATTATTGTATGAAATATTAGCTAAATAAATATGATGATCCCAAATTCCCTAGTAGTCCACTGAAAAATCTCGAAACATATCCTCCAAAGTCTGAATTGTTCATTCTGGTTGGCCATCTGATTAAAGTTGAAAAGATATACTAAAATTTAATTCTATTCCCAATGACATCTGAAGGCCCTTCCAAAAGTTATAAGTGAAACTGTGATCCCAGTTTGATAGCATAGAAAGATGAACTCCATGTATCCTGACAATATCATTGAGGTACAATTGAGAAAGCTGATCCAAAGACATTGTATCTTGAATAGGGAGAAAATGTGCATATTTAGTCAGTTGGTCCATAATAACCCATATTTCGTTTTTACCTCAAGAAGTATTAGTCCCACAATGAATTCCATGGATATATTCTACCATTTCAACTTTCGAACTAGAAAATGATAAAGAATACCCTTCGGTAATAGTCACTCTACTTTAACATGTTGACATGACAAACATTTTACAGTAAATTCTGCAATACCCCTTTTCATTCCATCCCACCAATAGTACTCTCGAAGATCTATTTATATCTTAGTACTGACATGATGAACTAAAAATGAGGAACTACTAGATTAACAGAATAATTCTTTCTTCAAATGGGAATCACAAGGAACACACATCCTTTTACCAAATCATAAAACACAATCTTTATAAAGGTTAAATTCTGTAAACATACACATTTTAACCAATTATACCATTTTTAGTAGCTCATGGTATTACTTCTTTGCATGCTTAATTATGTCTAATAACGATGACTGCACTAAAACATTAAAAAAAATAGGGGTATTTCCTGCACAAGTAACTTCTAACAAAAATTCATCAAATCATTAACAAATGGATCATGTTACCAATGTTACATGGTTAATGATACTTGTTGTTTTCAACTATATGATTCTTACACTTTGATTTCTTTTCCCAAATGGTAATTGAACATGCAATAATAATCCTTTATTAGTTCATGCCACTTTTTCTGTATGATGTTTTATTCCTTCTATGTGAATTTATACATCAAAATTCTATGGTCAGTATATATTTGACATTTGGCTCTGTATAAATGACGCCTCCAAATTTTCAAATCAAAAACAAAAACTTATAATTCCAAATCATATGTGGGATAATTTAACTAATGAGGTTTTAGTTTTCTTAAACCACAAGAAATTACCTAATCATTCTACATCAGAACACAACCAAGTCCCTTCAATGAAGAATCACTGTAGAGGAATAAATCACCATTTATGGAAGGCAGAGAAAAACTATATAATTAACCAATATCATCTTTCATTCTAGAAAACAAACATCACATTCTTATGGCCAAAAAAATAACCACTTTTAGCATTAACATATATATCAGGCTAGATAATATTGCAAATTTTTTAACAAAACATTGTCAATAACATGTTAAATCAAATATACTACAAATCTCTATAATATTTCTAGGTATTGTCCATTCATCAACCACTTTTTTTCATAGAAGTATCAACTATTATTCAATAATTATTTACAATGTTCCCTTGAAAATAAATTTATTCCAACTAAATAATCACACTTTATTAATTTTTTGTACAGTTTCTTTTTCATTAAGGTTTACCCAAAAATCCTTATATTTTTCTCATGATCCTCTTTACTCTTAAAAAATACATGAATGTCATCAATTAACCCTACCAAAAACTTATCCAAGAACTCATGAAATATTCTATTTATAAGATCAATTATTACAACAGGTGTATCAGGTAAATGATATTACATAAACAAAAATTCATAATTCCCATATCTTGTAAGAAAATCTATTTTCAGGATGTCATCGTATTTAATATTCAGCTGATGGTATCTGGATCTCAAATAAATCTTGGAAAATTACTAACCTCCCTAGAGCTGATCAAACAAGTCATCGATATGAGGTAAATGAAACTTTTTTTAATAGTGACGTTATTCAGGTCTCTATAACCAATTCAAGGTCTCATGGAACCATAATTTTGTTTAATGAACTAAATAAGAGCACCCCATGTTAATGTTCTAGGATGATTGTAGCCTTTATCAAACAACTCTTTTTACAGTTTTTTCAATTCAATAAGTTCCATTTGAGCCATTAGATATGGGGTTTTTGATATATGATTTTCATCAGCATATAATTTAATAGTGAATTCAACATCCTGATTATGTATAACACTAGGTAACACATTAGGAAACACCTCAAGATATTCATTTATGATGGGCACATCATTAATCTAGAAAATTCACTTGTTTTCAACAATATGATCAAGATAACATTCATTTCCATCTTTCAACAGTTTCTCTACTTTCTGATATGTTTTCAATTGTATTGGTTCATTCTTGTATACAAACTGAAACTCTTTCTGAAAAACACGATTGTTAACTCTACTGTTAATCTTAGAATGATAAATTGAAATCCAATCTATTACAATAATGACATTGAACTCCACTAAGTGAAAAAAATTAGGTTTGGAGGTAAAGTCTTTTCAGAGACCATAATTGAAAGATTTTTGTAATTCCTCTTTTCTATAATATTTCCCCCTTATGTTTTAACAATAAGTTTGGGTCTCATTTGTTGAGGTGATATTTCCTATTTACCATAAAATTCCATAGAAATAAAGGAATTTATATACAATGTATCGAACAAAACGTTAGAAATATCTAAATAAAAAAACAATATACCTCATACAACTTCATTGGATTACCAACATCCACTAACGTAGTCGTAAAGGATTTCACTACACCTTTCTTCTTATAGTATGGCTTCTTTTCATCATTTGGATATCTCTTGGGGTAGGCATTTTCATAATGACCCAACTCTCCATATTTAAAACACTTAAATGTATTCTTATTAGGATTATTCTTAGGATCATTTTCATTATGATATAGGGCTATATGTCTAAACTTAACACATCAAAAACAATTCCAAATTTTGTTGAGGCTTTCCACAAGGTGCTTTTTTCCACACTTTTCACAAACTGGAAACTTGAATTTCTTACCATTATATTTCTTTGGTTGATTGTTACCCATATATAACCATGTGGACCACATCCTCTCCTTGTTATCAAATTGCATGTGATCTTCATTAAACTCCATATCTACCCTCTCAACACATCAGAATCTTTTCTCATAACTTTTGAATTTGCGAGATTTAAATGCCCTTAAATACCTTGGATTTAATCCTGAGTAAAAGATGATAATTTTTCTATAAATATCCAGAATAATATTTAGACCATACATCACTAGTCAGGTGAAGTTTTTTTTATACACATCCACCAAATCTTCTTCTTTTTTCTTTAATTCAAGGAATTTCTTCTTCATCCTAATTCTCACCACCTTAGGAAAATATTTTTCAAGGGAAAGAATTTTAAATTCATCCTACTCTAAGGCATAAATATTCTATCTATCCCTGATATTTTTTACCGTTGACCACTACTGATCATCTTCACCTTTAAAATAATGAAATTTTGCACTTTCCTTTTGATTATTTTAATATCCCATAATATTAAATATCTTTTCAAAGACATTAATACATCATTCGGTAGGTACTCGGTAAAAAGATCCATTGAAAGCAGGAGGATGTTGTCTCATAAAATGCTCAAATATATTCATATTCCTTTGTGTAAAATTTGGTTGTTCCCTTTAATGAATGAAACCATAATTTATTTCCTGCATTATCTAATCAATTACTATCACAAACTAGTTTGTTCCAATCCCTAAAATTCTGAGTTATATATTCTAAAGTATATCATTCTTTCAGTGCCTATATAATTAAGATTTCATGTTTCATCTTTGGAAAACCTTTATGAACAGACATATATTAGTAAAATAAACATGTAAATATTTAAATTCTATATCATTTCAAATTATCCATAGAGTAAAAATAATCCATGGTATTCTATTAACATTATCCCTATCCCAAAAGTTATCTAAACTATCCTCTAATGCCAACTATAAAGACTTTTCCTTATTACATTACGTAATCTATAATTTCAGTCAAGAACTAAATTCCTTTCATATTGAGTATATTTTAAAGTTTATAGTTTTATAGAATTGGGATATAATACGTACATAAAATTCCACATTCATATAGAAAAGATACCACAAAACTAGTATCCCTTTCTTCAAAAATATGAAACTTTTTAAATGAAACATATTCTCTTTGAAAAAACTTCATAATATTTAACGAGGATTCCTTATTTGTATTACACACCATTATAACCTATGAAAATAATTTAAAACCTAGTATGGGAAAAAAATATTAGTAATGGATATAAAAGGAGGGAAAGAAAACATTATTCAATGAATACTTGTGAAATATGGAATCATTAAAAAAACATAATTGTAACCTATATAAACAAACTTTTTGAAACCTGAAATTTCCAGGAGATTTTCAAAAACATATAGGGAATAAATATAACCATAAAAGTATATTAGGGAATTAATTTTTAACCCTCTCAGATAACATACGATTTGTAACCCTCATGGTTACATTACAATGTAACCATCACGACTTCCTTAATGTGTAACCATCACAGTTACTCATGGAGTAACCATACGGCCAACCTCCAACTTACACATAACCAATGAATGGGAATGATATATAGGTCCCAAACATAATCATAAACAATTCCCAATAACCATAACATAGATATAAATCATGATTAATTTCATAAAAACATTGGTTATGAATTTTTTTAAACAATATTTTAAAAGAGGATTTTAAAAGAAGATCCCATTATAAATTTCATATAATTGAAGAGAGATTATTATAGTGGATTTAATGTGTATATAATCTATAAATAAAAATAATTAATCATAATATAAACACTTTTATTAAAAAAAACTTTTAATACCACGTAATCAATAAAGTAGATGGTTAACCCAAAGAATGGAAATTGGGTTACGAATTCCTTTACCTCAGGTTTATCTTACTTAAAGCATTCTTAAACCACATTTATAATTGTTAAATAAGTGTTATTAATATCTTAAAGAAACATATTAATTTTTATAACACCTTATATGATCATTTCATAACATCATTTCACCCATTAATTGTTAGGATTTTGTTCCTTCCATTGTTTTGGGTGCATTGTTTACATGATTTCCACGGACGGTTTTTATTCGAATTTCTTGTCATATAGAATGTAAGTTAAAAAAGTGGAATGAAAGGGTATTAATATGTTTCAAAAATATATAATGATACCATAAATCTTTTTTTATCATATATGATTAAGCATCATTAGATAAACCATTAAGGATATTTGTTTAGATCATTTTTTTGGTTCCTTGATAATCATGAACTTGTTTCATTATAAAATTTAATTTCATGAATATATATTCATTCCAGAACATAAAATAGGTTAAAAAATAAAAATTACATTCGGATTCAACCATTATAAGTGTTTTATGAGCTTTTGTAAAGGAAGTAAAGGAAATTTGAAACACATCATCCATGATTTTGGAAAATCGGCACATCGTGGATGGTGTTCTTATTTTTAGAATAAGAGAGAGTGGAGAGGAAGAAAGATGGTGAATCTTTTACATGAACCTGATAAAATATACAATATATAAGATTATATGGATTTAATACCTCCTGGATAATTGGACGGGAATATAGTATAAGCAAAAAATTGAATTGGAAAGAAAATACATGAAAAAGGAAAAGGATTCTTACCTCTTGATCTTTTATCCTTGAGATCCTCCTTAAGGCCTTTGTTTTTGGCCTTTTTCTAAGACCAGAAGTCATTTGACATGGTTAATATCATTGGGGGAGATTTAGAAAAACTTATATAATTCTCAAGGCATGGAAAGTGTGTGAGGAAGAGGGGAATGGGGTGGTATTTATAGTGGAGGAGAGGAGGAATTTTACATTATATTAATCATTATTGTAATATGTCTACTCAAGACTACAAATATTCTTGATTAATGTGACCTCAAATAGTATTAATTTGATGTGAGTTCAAAATAAGTGGGTTACATCAGCCTTTCATCTCCTACTATGTAGAAAAACGAGTATTTTTCATTTATCGCAATTTAACGTATTTTATTATTCATTAAAAATTCATGAATATCTGAAAAATCCCAAAAATACACCCTAAACATTTTTCAACATATAGAATTCAAAAATGAACTCAATTTTTAGAAAATTATTTTCTAAATGTAATTAATTTAATTTTTAAATAAAATGGTAATTTATTCAAAAATTGCAACTTTAAATCAATAAATCATTTCTTAACATCTTCAGAAAAAATTTAACATCTCATTATCCTATAACCATAAGAAAGTAAAATAGTAATATGATTCAATATTCATAAGGGTCATATTACTATTCATAAGGGTGTGTTACTATTCACAAAAAAAAGTTGGTTTTATCAAACTCCAAATATCTTACTGATCACAACCTTAAATGACCATTTTTTTAATTTAAATCATAGAAGTGGAAAATTTATGTATAAAGGCTAGATATAACTATCTAAATAAAAAAAGATTCATGAATTTCAATTTATATTTTTTTAAACCTTGGTGTGTTACATTCAGTATTTCATGTCTTTTTATTATGCCTTATGAAAAACATATATTTTTTTATTATTTTAATAATATATTTCTCCCATACTTGTGATTTGATAGTTTCTTATGTACTAAACCTTGATGAAATATTAAATGAAAATCCCCCTTATTGGGAATTTGAGATCTCCACTTTCTTATGTTTTCATTTCCATAGTTATGAAGATGAGTATAACCTATGAGGAGTCTAGAAGGGGGTCCAGTGTGGTTAAAGTATAGAAAAATGTTCACTAGTATTGTAAAATACTTTTCTAGGTAGCTAGTCCTAAGAGACAATAAACCTTTGGGTCTTGGGTTTTTTATATTACTTTTGAATATATGTATGTCTATCTTGTGTCGCCTCATATAGTATCAAATCCTATGTATAAAGGATGTGTTTTTAGCCCCAATCTTGGGAGTGTGGGTTTGGTTTGTCTCAACATCCTCAGTTTTGGATAGATGTGTTATTGAACACCGTGAATATTGCACTTTCCTTATTCAAAATAAGATGGCATCAATAACTAGATGTGAGGGTTAGAAAAATTCTTTCCAACTCTGCAGAAATAACTCTTTATCTCTAGATATAGATAATACTGCACAGAAAAAATATTATTCATATTCTCCTTCAAATACCAGTCATGCCAAGGAACACCGTATCCCTTTGATCATTCCATATTTAACAAAGTATATAAGGTCGATGAAAATATTAACAAGCTCGACCTATTATTTACTATAGAATTTGAATATTAAATATCACATAGGTTACCTTATTTTCTCTTGAAAAAAAATGTTTCATTGGAAAATTATTTTCATCACTAATCCCTTTATTTTTTCTCAGTTCTACTTATATAGAAAGAATACCCATTAGATATATTCATTAAATATTTTCTAGAATTAAATGTCCACAAACCTCAATCATGGGATCTATAACATTCAAAAACCCCATAATTCTTAGTCCACTATATAAAGTTATTTTAGTGTGAATTTAATTTCCATTTTTCAAATAAGGAAACCTATGAAAAACAGTTTTTAAAATTTCTAGTCTGTCCAATATCCACAAATATCCTAGCATCCTAATTTTGGTATGATTTTATTAATAATATCAACATGTAACTCAATTATTCTCAAGCATGAATCTTAGTTATGCTTCAAAATAGACTACACATTCAATATTCCAGATTGTATCATGATTACATACTAAATCATAATGTGTAAATTATTTAAAAATAGTGATGTACTAATCTATATTAAGGAAACCAATCCTCTATAAATCTTGGTTTTTCCATCTTCAAAATTCTAAACAACCATTTTAACCTTCAAAATGTTCCAGTGGTCCTTACATGAATTCCTTTACTACATATTTCATCCTTATAATGGCCCTTATAGTGGTCATTCTTACAGTGATATTCATGGATCTGATATATCTTAATATATTCCATACAATTTCTTTTTTCATATGAAGTCTTAACATTTCATTTAGTATATCATGAGAATTATTTCATATGATGTGTTTACACCTTTCATATGAACATCCTCCTATTATAAAAAAATCCCAAATCCTTTTGTATGAAATCCAACCCTCCATATAAACTTCCAAAATCATTCATATGAAATATATTTACATCATTCTCAAACAAGTATTGTTGATATTCTGGACTATGTATCTTCTGAAATTCAACACTTCCACTTCTAGATCTTCACTTCTTATTATAGATTTTCAACTAATAATTCTTCTAGATAAACCAGGTAAAATAAAATTTTGTATTAACTTTAAGAACTACATAGGGATAACCATGTGAGTATTTATTCAAGTTGACCATTTCCAGGTACAAATGATGGATTTGGTACTACATGAAAAAAAATATACAATTAAGTAGAATATGAAAGAGACAACATCATACTACTTTTACTTCTAGGGATTTCATTAAATATAAACAGTAAATATGTTTTCCAGCATCCCACATAAAAAACCCACTTGTGCTATCAAATAATATATCAAATAAGATACACCATAAACCCCTAAAAAATATCCCCTAGGGTCTATGGTATATTTAGTTCATTAATGTATTATGTGGTGTTTTAATAAATTAATTTCTATATTTACATGATTAATATTTCAAATTATCAGACAATTTGACTTGTTCTAGGTTTTGTGGATGGAAAAAATTGATAGGTCAAAATGGAACAAAAATATATGAATTTAGGAGATACAAAATAATTAATTCCATGAAAATCACTTGAGGCATGATACAAGCTTTTTCAGGCCAAAATAAAAAACACATGAAGACATGTAAAGTTAAAGAAATGGAAAAATATTATATACACATCATGTATTTTATTACCTGATGTGAGATTATACATAATTTAATGCCACTAGGTACAAATGGTGAAAGAACACATGTTTTGAAAATCCATTACACATCATGTACACTATACACAATGTGAAAGTTCAAGACAAAAACAGATACAAAAAATTCACTACTGACATGAATTACAGGCCGTGTAAATTTATACATTGTGACAGTTTCGGGAAACTGAAAAAAATAGAGATACTCAAAATCTTCTGGAAGATATAGGTTGATGAAAAACTCTTATAAAATGTTCCCCTTTTCTACATAGTAAGAGATCACTCATATGGATCCTCGACAAGTTATGACTGTCAGTGACACATACCACCATGGAGCCTTACTTCATCTTCATTTTGTAATTTTTTTTATTCTTTTTCTCACCCACTTATAATTAGAATGTGTAGTACTATATCAATATTGTACATTTTAGGATTACTGTATCAGGTACTGTTCAGTACTGTATCAACTGGAACTACTCACCTTGGGCCATCAGTTTGGTCTTGGAGTCCTTAAGGCCTTCGGTCTACCCAGACCTTCAGTTCAATAGGTCATTCGGGCCACCTTTAAGGTCTTCGGGCCACCTCAAGGCATTCAGGACACATTTTGTTTCCCCATATAGACTCCAAAAAAAGGAGTTGCTTCAGAGGAGGATTTAGATCAGGCGCACTCCCCAGAGCAGAACCAATGGATTTGGAAGAATGAGAGGGTATGGCTAGGCCATCGGGACCAGCATATGCTTTCACGGGAAGAATAGCTAGATGGTCATGCGAAGGTAGAGATCTTCCATCATGATTCATATTCTTGGGCGGGGCAGTTCCTTGTTTTTATAGTCTAGTTGAATTCTCTAAGACATTCAGGTCATGTAATGTCTCTTAAGCCTATAGTCCATGTAATCACAAAGCCTGTGGGCTTTGTAAGGGTTCCCCTCATCCCTTGAAAGGGGGTTATCAAAAATAAATAAAAATGAAGGCCTTTCGGGCCATTTAGGTATAATTAGCATGTTTATGTTATTTATTAGTTCCATGGCATGTGTGATGAATGGGCATCAAATAATTAAGTTATTTTATTTTTTATATTAATTTTTTCTGGCTTTTCATGTTTTCTACTAATTTTTATGTCTTTCATGATTCTTCTTTCATGACCATTGTGAATGGGGATAGGAAAAGTGTTAAATTTCTTTATTTCATTGAGCATGACCATTTCCTAATTTGATTGAATTTTATTGTTTAAATGTGAAATATGGGGTTTAAACTTCAACCACGACCATTGGGTTTGTTTTCACTATATGTTTAAATAAGGATCCTGGTTACCCATTCTTTTCAATCCAAAGTATCCAACCATGATAAAATGCGTGTTTTGGATAGAGGGAATTTACCATTATAAATGGAATCTCGATGACCTTATTCTGATGACTTAAAAGTTATAAATTAACTATTTCATACATTGTTATCCCATAAACATGGATTCATTGCTTCTTGACACCATTTTTCTATTTTATTCACACTTTCTCTACCATTAACATTCTTTATAGATTATATTCAATTTATGAAGATCATAAATATTTTTGGTCTTTATTATTTAAATTAATATTTTCTCTAGCCCTGTCCTTATGGGTATGACCTCATACGTTCAATTCTTATACTACCCTATAGTTTACCCGGTTTTATGTGTTATAATTTTATAAATTAGCTAACCCTTTGGGAATTAATGACGCTCATGGGGATATCATTCGACCATCCCAATAAGTCACAGTTTCACCTCACATGTTGTTTCACTTTTTATTGTAACCTCATGATCCATCATGCTTGAACTTTACCTCTCTTTCGCATTGTCGAACCCTACCTTTGAGCTTGGTCAGATACCTCCTCGGTCACTAGATCCTCGAGTGGCCTTGGAATTAGCACTGGACAAATTGTGTTTTTTTAAATTAGTTACTTCCATAATAGATAACTCATACAAAAGTATGTAGTGACTCATATTCAACTATACTTGCTAAAAATAGATTTATTTTCTCCATATATATTTTTATTTCTTCCATAAACAAGACATGAAATCATGACATGGATGAATCCATATCAATCCTCCAAGCTCACCACTTTCTTTAGAAGCTTCCATATCAATCATGACATCAAATTCCAAATCCTTCAAACATAATATATATTATCAACAAATCTAACATAAATGATTGTGGTTTCAACTACTATTATGATTTCTTTTATAAATTCATCATTAGTGAATATAAAACATAAATTTATCATCTTGAAAGATCACATTAATAATAATATCAATGAGGAATTTATTCAAAACTCATTTTATCATTTATATATATAATTATCATTATAATCATAAGAACTCATATATTTAATTTTAATATAATTTTAAAAATAATTTACATTTATTGAGATACACTATTTCAAATTCGTAATTCATAAAACTCATTATTACATCAATCATTAATTAAAAGATATTAGAAGTTTTAGTTTACTTATAAAAAATTAAATCAAATATTTACACAAAGGTAGAACCCCTAGTTTCCAATAGGTTGTTATAAATCTTTAAAACATTCAAAATAGAGAAAATGGATTATCCAAAACCAAGAATGATCTAAAATAAAATCTACAATATGACAAGATTTACTGATTACCATAGCCTTGATACAAGGATTAAGATGTCACTAAAAGATAGAAATCCCATAAATAATTGATATGTTTTAAGTGAAATAAATAGAGTGTGGAAATAAGAGATAATTTCTTGTTACTATATTTATCTAGGGGAATAGTAATATTAATACAACCAAAATACATACAAAAATTAACTAAAATTACATTGTATGAAGTTATATTTAGGAATACCACTAGAGTTCTAGTGGGACTTCACTAGAGTTCTAGTACTTATTATTGTTCCCACAAAATTCCCAGTATCTAATACTGAAATCCCGGTGGTAGTCCAAAATATAGACAATATCTTTTCCTAACCCAAAAGAGTCATCAAAACCTCCCAATGTATTTATAGTGGTCAATAAAACTAAACACTAATGATTTATATCCCACAAAACTCCAAGTGGTATATAAAGGAGTTATGATGGTTCCCTTTTGTAGGTCATTAATGACCTCTATCCCCATAAATGCTATAAATACCACTTTAAATTTCTAAAATTTCAAAATCCCCATGAAAATACAAATGAAACATATTTATTAAATTAAAAAATCACAAATTCAAATTCAAAAAAACATATAAAAAATCCAAAGTAATTACAAAGAGAAATAATATATTCCATTGATTCTGGGCTCAATAATAATTTATCTAGGTATTTTAGGTTCAAAGATTCCATTACGTATCTTACCATTATAGTAAAAAAGAAATAAATTCCGTCCAAATCATGTAGCCCCAAATATTTTATGAATCATCTGATGTGACGTTTTAGCTGTGATATAGTAACATGGATTCTAGAGTATCCTATCATTATATAATGCATATTAAGAAGAATGTAAGTGATAATGTAATTTTTACATTGCATAATTATTACGTTAAATCGAAGGATCGCCTTATTGCTCGTAAGTATTTGGTGTCAATGAATAAAAATCATGGATTTTTGGAACATGATAATGGTAATTATCCATCGGAAATATTTACAATGAAAAATCATGAGAAATGAAAATTCTATAGGACATTAAAGAGTATAAAATTCACATATGTATATTCAAGTAATATATCCAGATGTGTTAACTTAAAACATCAAAAGTTACTTGGATTGAAAAGTCATGACTCGCATATTTTGATAGAGTAGTTGTTTTGTTTGAATTTCAAAATAAATTACCTAAAAATCTAGTTCTGGTTCTAGTTGTTTTTTATACCGTTATCATAGAGATTTTTTGGGAAAAAATAAATACAACTAAGATTTATTAAATTCAAGAAATAATTGTTTTGACTCTTTTTAATTTGGAGATTTTATTCCCATATTCATTCTTCACAATCATGATTCATTTTACTGTCATTTGGTTAAAGATGAAAAACACGGTGGATCGGTACACTATCAATGGATGTATCCAATTGGGAGGTACAAAGATATTTTTATTATTTTCATTAGTGAATTGGATTTTATCAAATTCTTTCAGAATATTATTTAATATGTTTCTTATTTTTTTCATTGGGTAATTAAGTCAATTGAAATCATATGTGAAGAATAAAGCTCCTATAGAAGGCTATATTTTTTATGGTTAAATATCCTAAGAGTTATTAACCTTATATTATAGGTATTTGTTTGAGATTGAGACTATATTCAATGAAGATAGACATATTTAGGACATTCCAACAGATTCTCATTCTGAAAACTAGTCAACATATTTCAAACTATTGGAAAACCAATTGGAATGGGGTCAAATTATACACTGATTGAATTAGAGTTAATACAAGAACATAAATATGATATACTCAATAGTATAGTTAAAGATTCGCTTATTAACGAATTTGTATTACATATAAATAGGCACCTAACTGGATTATCTCAAAATGATTTGGAATTAACAAAATCATTAATAAGGAGATTGTCGAACGGTTAACTCATCTTGTAAGTATATACTCATATTCATATTATTGAACTATAATTATTTTTTCTAGGTTAAAAGTAAAACCTTATATCTTTTTATCTAGATAATAAATTTTGAAAATCAATATGAAATTCCAAATGATTTTACGTTTTTATCTAGAGGTCCTCTAAGTGAGGCTAATAGATTTGACACCTATAATATTTACGGCTTCATGTTTCATACAATTTATCAAAAAGAAGAATTGAATGCAAAAAATAGTGGTGTATTTACACATACATAGGATGGATACATGTAAAGATGAATTATATAATTGAATTAAACTATCATGGTCAATTTTCAGTTGTCTTATTCAAATACAAGTGGGTCAACATTGATAGGGTATAATGAAATTTTCATTGATTTTATATCTATGAACTTATCTCTCTTGATCTATATTAGTGAGCATATAGATCATGATTCATTTATCTTGGATTTACAAGAAAAGATGGTTTATTAAGTGTAAGATGAAATATGTGAAGTTTAGAGTGTTGTTTTGCACTAAAAATAGAGAAACATATATAATATGGTTGATGAAGATCATTTGGTACTTTGTGATAGTGAACCACATAAACAAAAACAAATTGAATAAGATTTACGTGAAAATATCAAAATAATATAACTTTCAAGAGATGGTGAAAATGAAGGAATCATAGTAATAGAGGTTCATAACAATAAAGACAATGAAGATTAATATAATTGAATGTATAAATTGGTATTGAAAATATATTAAAATTTCCCAGTGATAAGTGTTTCGTACATATATAAAATTATATGGTTTTTTATTTTTTTTATAAAAATCAATTATTTTTTAATTTTTAATACATTTAATATACCTAAACTATTTGAATTTCATGAATGTTTAGAACAAAAAAATCAGTATCCTATCCATTTAGAATCTTGGAGTACACCGACGCTCCCATCAGCTTTTGTGGATCTATGTAATTTTGTTGTAATCGAGACTACTAGAAATCCATACATTTTACTAGATGACATTGGAATCCCACCACCAGATTCACCTCTAGTAATAGAGTAGTTGGTAATCCCTCCATCTAGGGGATATTATTGATTTCCCATTACTAGTATGTATGTCATTGAATAAATAAAACTATATATTTTTTAAAATTTTTAATTCATTTTTAAAATAGATGAAGATAACTATAGAATGGATACAAATATGAACCCAAAATATGTAAGGGACCTGAAGGACTTCAGGATTATTGTTCCATTTGATGAGTTTGGGTTGCTTATTGGTGATGCTATCAGAATCTATGGGTATATTGTCTAGAAGCATCCTTGCAAGACAGTGAGGTTTCCCATTAATTATAAATATTGGAGGCATATTCCAATCTCTTGAAAAAATGAGGTCTTTGATTAAAAAGTGAAGGTAATAATAATTTAATATTCCATGATAACTAATTTAGGATCCATTGTTAATAAAATTAATAAACCTATAATGTTTTATTATTTTTATTTCTATATTGTTTTTAATTTTGATGACTCTGAATCTGTTTCATTCCCATGGAATTTGAAAATTTTGAGCTATAAATTAAGATATTTTAAATGGAGATTATGAAATGAGTTTAATGACATGTCTCAGAGTGATGTTTTTTAAAGTACATAGGTCACCTGATGAAAATTTTGTAAATGACCATACTAAATATGTTGGAGTAGGTATTTTTCATTACAATTTCATGATATTTCGTCACTATAAAACATAATATTGAAAAATATTGTATAACAACAAACAATACATAAACCCAATTTTCTGTGTGGTGTGGTTGGACATTTGAAAATAACGCATAAATATTCCATAAATAAAACTAAAATGAAACTTTTATATAGAAAACAATAACATCGAGTTATATTGACAATCTTGATCTAGATTAATGGTTATTAGATTCCTAAAAATAAAAAATTAATTATATATCATTATCCATAAGTATTAAAACAATATGATTTTTTTTCTATATTTTGACTGAGAGAATAGTCTTTAAGGGTACCAATGCCTTTAAAAATGTGTCTTAGGAGGGTAAAAACTAAGAAAATGATATCGAATTTCCCTAAAATTAGAGTAAAATAAACATATATTGAATTTTGAAATGGTGGAACTGAAAGAAAATAATATAAATTTATGATTTTCCTTGGATGACTATGAAGGTGTTTTAGTGTTTTAAAACACTAAAATGTGTGTGTAACAGTAAAAACCATAGAAAACAACATCGAATTGATGTGAAAACTTTGGAAAACGACAATATAGTTAATTTTTACTTGTATATATAAAAAACACGTCAATATAAAATGTAGTGTGGACAAAATGGCTCAGTAAAAACATTTCAAGGGTATAAAATCCTTTACGAACATGTCTCTGGGGGTCAAAACTAGTAAAATGATGTTGGCTTTCCCTGAAATCAGAGGAAAATGGTTGTAAATTTGTTTTTAAAATGTATGAACCAATAATAAATTATTCTAAGTGACTATTTTTCTAGGATAGACATAAATATGTTTTTAGTGTTTTAAAACACTAAAATGTGCATGTAATGGTCAAAAACATAGAAAATAACCTAATATTAAGGTAAAATCATGGGAAACCCACCTTTGATATCTTTTATACAAGTACTAATAAACAAAACATCAATATGACATGCAATGTGGTCATAATGACTTAGTAAACACTTTTTAAAGGTACGAAATCCATTCAAAACATATGCCGGGGGGTCAAAACTAGAAAAAAATATTTTTATTATCTTGAAATCAATGTAAAATTACTATAGATTTATTTTTAAAATTTTGGAACAGAGAGAACATCATTCTGAGTTACAGTTTTCCCAAGATATTCGTAAATGTATTTTTAGTGTTTTGAGACACTAAAACTTGTGTGTAATAGTCAAACCATATAAAAAATCATGTATAGATTAAAAATCATGGGAAACCTGTATTTTAGTTATTTTTAATGTGTACATATAGAAAACATGTCAATCCCGTGTGTGGTGTGATCAGAATGACTTGGTAAACACTTTTTAAATGTACCAATGCCTTTAAAAACATGTGTCAAGGAGTAAAATCTAGAAAAATGATTTTATGTTACCTTAAAATAAAATGAAAACAACAATATACTGATTTCTGAAATTTAGGAACTGAGAGTATGTCATTCTGATTTGCGGTTTTCCTGGGATTGTCATAAATACATTTTTTACTATTTTAAAACACTAAAACGTGCATGTAATGGTTAGAACCAAGGAACAAAACCCTCACATTAAAGTGAAATTATGGAAAAACCACCATTTAGTTTCTTTATGTATATGCATAGAAAAAAAATAAATTTGACATGTGTTGGGGTTGGAATGAGTTAATAAACACTTTTTAATGGTATCAAAGGATTTAAAAACATGCATCGGGGGGGTCAAAACTAAAAAAACGATTTTGTATTAACATGAAATCATAGTAAAATGAATGTATATTTATTTTTAAAATTTATTAACTAATGTTGCATCATTCTATTTTTTTTTCTGGGATGACCATAAACATGTTTTTAGTGTTTTAAAACACTAAAACGTGAATGTATTGATCAAAATCATAAAAAAACAACCTCATATGCACATGAAATCATGGGAAAACTACTATTGAGTTATTTGTGACATTTACGTGAAGCATGTACAACAATATAACTTGTGGTGTGGCTGCAATGACTTAATAAACACTTATAAAAGGTACCAAGGCCTCTAAAAACATGTGTTGAGGGGTCAAAACTAGGAAAATGATTTCATATATCATTAAAATCCTAGGAAAACGATAATAGATTTATTTTTAAAATTTAGGAACTAAAATCACATCATTTCTAGTTATGGTTTTCTCAGGATGGATATAAACATGTTTTAGGGTTTTAAAAAACTAAAACGTGTGTGTATTGGTAAAACCATAGAAAATGCACTCAGATTGACGTAATGTATGGAGAAACCCACTTTTGAGTGATTTTTTATTTGTATGCATAGAGAAAACATTTATATGATGTGTTGTGTGGTCATACTGAATCAATAAACACTTTTTTAATGGTATAAAATCTTTTAAAAACATGTTTCGAGGGGTCGAAACTATGAAAACAACATTATATTTCCCTTAAATCATAGGAAAATAGACGTATATTTATACCTAGAATATAAGAACTAAAGGCATGTCATTCTAAGTTATAGTTTTCCCAGAATGGTCGTAAATGTGTTTTTAGTGTTTTAAAATGCTGAAATATTCTTGTAAAACTCAAATCCCTGGAAAATAACCTCCTATTGGTGTGAAATCATGGTACAACCATAGTTTTTTTATTTTTAACAAGTATTCATAGACTACACATCAATCTGATGTGCGTTGTGGTTCGAATGACTTTTTAAACACTTCTTAAATGTACCAAAGCCTTTAAAAACATGTGTCGGGGGGTCAAAACTAAGAAAAAAATCTGGTTTCCCTAAAATCAGAGGACAATGATTGAAGATTGATTTTTAAAATATAGAAACCTGTAACATGACATTTTGATTTACTATTAGTATGGGATTCCGGTAAATCCTTTTTAGTGTTTGAAAATACTAGAATGTGCATGTAATAATTAAAACTATATAAAATGAACTCATATTGTTGTTAAATCATGGAAAAACAATTATTAAGTATTTTTTTACATGTGCACATAGACTACATGTTAATCTGATGTGCACTGTGGTTGGAATGACCTGATAAACTCTTTTTAAAGGTACCAAAGCCTTTAAAAACATGTGTTGGGGGTCCAAACTAGGAAAACATTGTTTTATTTCCTTAAAAATTTAGAAAATGATTATAGATTTATTTTTGAAATGTAGTAACTCATATCAGATCATTTGAAGTTACAATTTTCCCAGGATGGATGAAAACTCATTTTTAGTGTTTTAAAACACTAAAACGTTCGTGTAATGGTAAAAACCATAGCAAATGACCTCATATTGACATGAAATCATGGAATATCCATATTGTTTTATTTTTGACATGTAATAATAGGCTACACAACAATTCAACATGTTGTGTGGTCGAAATGTTTAAGTAAACCCTTTTAAAATGTACAAATGCCTCAAAAGCATAAGTTGGCGACCAAAACCAAGAAAGAAATGTTAGATTACCCTAAAATCAGAGGAAAAGGACCATAGATTTATTTTTTAAATTTCAGAACTAACATCACATCATTATGAGTTATGGTTTTCTCGGGATGGATGTAAATGCATTTTTAGTGTTTTAAAACACATAAACATTCATGTTATGGTTAAAACCATAGAAAATGACATCAAAATGATGTGAAATCATTAAAGAACCACCATTTAGTTTTTTAATTTTATGTATATATAACATGTTAATCTGACGTGCGGTGTGGTCATAGTTGTAACACCCCAAAATTTTGTGGTATTTTCTTCTAAATTTAAAATCTTCTATAGATTATGATTCACAAATCAAAAAGTTTAAAACATAAATATACTATTAAATATTAATGTGACCATTAGAATAGTAATGTGACTCTTAGGAATAGTATTCTGGTAATTAGAATAATAACTTAACCTATCAAAGTATAAATAAAATTTAATCATGATATAAATTAAAAATAAATCATTTTTATATCATGGAATAAGTAAATAAATGCATTAAAAATAATTAATTATGTATTGTAATTTTTGTGAAATATAAAAGTTTATTTAAAATTTTATAATTAAAATAAAATTTTAAAATAAAATTTATTTTTATAAAATAGATTCATAAATTAATATTTTGTTGTATTATAATTATAAGATTATTTTATGAGGCCTTAATTAATTTTTTAAAGTGTTATAAAATTAGTTATAATATTGAAATTGGTATTTTTTTAATAAATAATAATTTTATTTAAAAATTTAGTTTCTCATATTTCAAAAATTATTTTCATAAATTAGATTTATTTTTTTAAATATACACATTGAAAAATGGTTACGGTGGATTTTTGGGGATTTTCTAAAATAGTAGGATTTTTTTAATAGTGAAATATGGTAATTTATGATATTTAACATTTTAATCCAAATAAATAATTTTTTTGAGCAATGGATGATGTAAGCACTCATTATTTCAAACTCACATTCACTATTTATTTTACATAGTCACACGAAATAGCACTATTTATAGTGTTGAGCCAAAATAATAGACAAATGAAGATAATAATCAAAAAAACCCATGTCCTTATACTATAAATATCACCCCTCACTACCTCTTCTCCTCACGCCTTCTAAGCCTTATATCCTACTTTTATTCATCCCAATTCAACTAGTAAATATATTCCATATATCCGGTTCTTTCTGGTGTCAACAAAAAAACATTTACAAGTGCCTTAAAGAGGTTCTCAAGGAAATAACACTCAACAGTTAAAACACTCCCTCTTTATCATTTCATTTCATTTTATTTCTTATCCTTCACTCACCTCCCTTATCTAAAGTAAAATGATAACTCCAGTGTCATATATATACATAAATGTTATTGTGTTGATGGGATATCCATCACTAAATTTGTTCTCTTATCACGGCATGTCCTAGAGGGTCCCATACGGTGACTACCCCAAGACTGCCTCCTATAGTCAAGGGGCTGGTGACTAGCACTGAGTAAGAATATCCCACAAATGGGAGGAATTTTATGAAGTACATGTACACACACACTTAAATCCAAGCATATCATGTTGAAATGTAAAACACTAAATAAACAAGCATGCATACCTCTAATATTCTACCAACAGAATACAACATTTGAAAACTGAAATTTGTCTGAAGCTGCAGGAGCACACCTAGAATATCTAATCTCTCTATGCACCACCTGGTCATGGTCCACCTAGGACTCCATCAAAGCGTCAAACATCTTCACAAGACACAACACGTATGGGAAAAACCCTTGTAGGGGGAGTAAAACAATACTCAGTAGGACACCCTAAAATTTCAAAGGATTACTAATAAGAAATACACTATGTACACTATAAATAAATACATGAAGTACATGAAAAAGAAATAACCAAATTAAACCACAAAGAAATACAAAGAATACACCACAAAAAGTACATTGAATAAAATACAAAGAAATAAACAAAGTATAATAAAATAAATACATTAGGTACATTCATCTCCCCACACATATATCTCAACATCACATATATGTAGAACATCCTTATATAATCATCTCATATACTATTTATCATTTGATTCCAACCTCATGTACAGCAATAGGTTTCTCATCATATGTTCAAATCATTACAAAAAACCAAGTGGAAACACTAAAAAATCTCATCCATCTTAGATGGAACCCTCCCTAGAGATGCACTCCATCAGGAACATTTTACTAGGTCCAACTCTAGTTCCCAATACCAGGGGTCCAGTCATCACCAACTTGCACCCATGAAAAGATAAGAAACCCAAGTGAAGAGGTCTTCCCCTCACCACTACACACAGTTGGGGCAGAACTACTCCAAGCTATGCACCATTAGGATCCTCTATATAAAGAGATATCATAGGGAATCACACTATGCCATTCCCTTGTAGTCGAGGGAGTGTTTTCCCTAACTAACCCATGAAACTTTTGTTACACCTGAACAGAGTAACCTGACCCTCAGTTCAATGAGGGATCACTAACTCCTATTTCGGTTACATTCACACCATGTGAATGAGTCCTCTCCTAATAACAATTTCCAATATCTGAGGGAGCTCTATCTTAAATGAAGGACCCACTCCCATATGATAAGACACACAGTCTCGGTAATACACTCAGTATCGATAAGTCACCAAGTCTCGATAATACAACCCATCTTTGTAAGACACTCAGTCTCGAGGATACATGCCCTAACATGGTAGGAGAGTACCACTTAGTGACTATAGGACCTGGATGATGGTAGGACAGGGAATTACTGACTCAGTCACCATAAGAAAACTAGTTTTGATAAGACACATGGTCTTTATAAGTCATGTAGTCTTAATTTCACAGCTAGCCACATGATTCTTCTCATAGAGCACTCATTTAGGAAGAGAACCTACCCCTCAAGTAATTAGGTCATTTGTGATCATCCACAAAAACATACATGGAGTATCTCAAAAGTACCTTTCTATCTAAAGGGTCCCAACAGCACAAATGGCTCATCAAATAGACACATGGTTTGAATTGTTTTGTTGTGTTCATGAAATGGCATGGCCCGAACCATCTCAGTCCAACCAACCAGGCCAGGTTCAGTTTGGTATGACCCGACCCAGTTTACTAGGCTTGGCCCATTGGGCTTAGCCTACTGGGCCTGCAGGACCCGGCCTACTGAGCCTACTGTACAAGACCCGTTGGGCCGCGTGGTGTATCTCCCATGGTCAATTGAGTTTCTTGACTAGTCTAGCCTGACCATCATGCATGGGCCAACCATTTTTCCCAACATGCGGCCAACCCATCTGCGTTCTCAGTTCAATGTGGCATCATCACATTCAATGCAGATGGCTTTCGTGTCTATCGGTTCACCCATGGCTTGTGCCACCATGGTCTCCCATGTGATCTCACTAAGACCACATTCTTCCTCCTCTACTATTGACATGTCCTCCACCTCGCACTACACCTAGACCGGTCACGTCAGTCGTGTCCTACCCTAACCACTAGTGTCCTTCCTGGACCCATGTTCCACCTTGCCTAAACTAGCCGAAACCACCGCCTTGCACCTCAATATAGTGTTTCATCGGCCAAATTGTTAATCGCATGTTGTCGCACCTTTTTGGTATCATTGTGACAACGGATATTTGGTCTTATGTTGTTTCACCATGAATCGAAGGTGCAACATCCATCCTCTCATGAAATCACAATGTACGTGAAGAACATCAAGAAAAAAGTAAAACCAAAGAAACACTCTAAGAAAAAATCTTATCCTTTGTTTTTGTTAGCCTCAATTAATTCTTGTTAGCAAGAAGAATGAAGAGGAAGTAATCACACATATCTAATTCCCTTTTAAAATACCACAAGCATATACTCATCACCCAAGCGATCAAACCACATATCAACCTATTCTTGGGTTGGTCTACATTCATTGTCTAATTTAAGAATAGGAAATAAATCGCAAATAAAAAACACCCTACCTGGAGTTTAGATCTGTTTTTGATTAGGAATTTTTGTGTTGTTATCATTGATGAGATCTTCTAACTCCATTGGAATGAGGATCCATGATCTGATCTCCGATGTGTCATTATTCTATCGAGATTATTCTTTCACCCTGCTCTCCCTAATAATTCTATGGTGTTCAAGGGTTATACCGCAAACCCAAAGAATTCTTCAAAAAGAATGTTTTTAAAGGAAAACGTTGTTGAATTAACAAAATAATTTAAATTATTTAATTATAATTATGTCCTTTTCTGGTTTTCCCAACAAATTCATACCATAACTAGAGTTAAGTTGGGCCTAGGGAAAACCACACATTACAAACTCAACAATATTCTAGAATTTCCAATCCGAGTCTCCATTCATAAGTTTCTAGTATTTTAAAAGAAAATAATTTGTATTTAATTATTTTATTTATAGTTATGTACAAAAACTAACTTTCACATCCGGCCAGCTCCTGCAGATGTTAGGCCTCACTAAAGGTAATGTCGCTGCATGGAACACAACAGTCCATCAGCTTTTTATTTGGGAAACTATTTAAGAGTTATTATACTTTTTCAGGAAAAATGTGTGCACTTGCTATTAAAAACAAAACATTTTTCAACAAACAGTGCCGGGCGAACCAGGCCTCGGAATCGCAGGTCGTCTCAGTGTCTAGTCTCAGAATTTTCTCAAATAATTTAAAACAAAATAAAAAAAATATGAGACCTTAAATTCTCCCCACATTAATTATTTATTTTCCCAAAAGTAATCCCAAGGGATTCATAAGTAGATTAGTGTATTAAGCATGAACCTGGGCCTCCTACCCCCATGTGCTCTCTTGGAGATTCATGTGCCACCACCGAACATGCACCAGAGGAATTGACCACCCACGAAGGATCCTCTCCAATCGATCATTGATCCCCACAACCAGGATGAAAAATGATAATCACAATTTGAAACTATCATCAATGGAATTCCATGAAGTCGAACTATCCCATACATGTAGTAGCTCCCAAAGATCTCTACTGAACATTTCTCCCAACTAGTTAGAAGGTGGGATGACTTGGGTAGTAGGTCAATTATTACCAAGATAATATCTCTTCCCCATGATGTACATTGTTAAACCCATCATGAATTTCATCTATATCCCTTATCACTTACATCCTGGTACCCCATGAAAGAAAATGATAAAACCCTTACAAGCATAGGTCTTGAAACTGTGATTTTATAAACCATGAAAGTAATTCAATCAAGAAACCATATTTAACCATTTTTCATCATCTGTATCCTCTCCAACACCAACATGCATATCCTGATTCATCTCACCACTCTAGGTGTCCATTACTTCCACAAAAACTAGGCCTCCCTACCCCACATATCTCAAGAGACCTCTAGGATCATACACCTCTGGATCACATGACATCACAAACAACGGAAAACAAAAATAAAAACCAGGCTCTCGATCTTAATACAAGGAACTAACCTTTCTAAACAATGATCACTCATCAATCAAAAGGAAATGTATTTCCCAAGGTTAATATATGAAACATCCTCCAAACCTCCTCCCTCATCATCATTGGTACAATGGTGCATCCCTGAAAAGAACAACATGATCCCCACCTATTGAATATCCATCAGGGGCATACCCTGTGGAAATATGAGCTTGTAATGTCTCACATCTGGTATTCCCAAGTTGTGCCTCTCTAACTCACTACAAAAGTGGAGGGGTCACAACCATCAACTAAAGGTAATATGTTTCTTCTATGTCCAGAAAGGGTATTTTCAATGAGTTCGACTACTCTGAATCCTCGTTCTGCAACTGCAAAATATATCTCTTACAGAGAGTATGTTATACCATGTTCCTCTTACAAAGAGTATAACCCATTTCAAAGTCATAGTTTGGGAGGAACTATAGACAATGCCTCTCTCTTAACCTTCGCAAGATACACTACAACTCTTCCACTATTGCAAGAAATTATGGATTCATGACATCCATTTCACCGAGGACTGGGTTGGCCAATTGATAAGAAATCATTTTCACCTTCCTTTGTGTGAGTCCATTCTATGATGTCTGGATTTCCTTTTCACCAACATGGAAAATAACATTACACCATTTTGGACACACCACATTCTTTGCCTAATATATTCAATATGAGAATGAACTGTAAGTATCCATTCCATACCAATATAGACATCGTATGGTATCGACATCCATACCAAGAGATCCCAATAAACTCTCTCACCTCTAAGAGTCTGGAAACACTATTGGAACTGGTGCATGATCATTGGGTCTCCTCTAATAAGAGTCTCCAAGTGTGGGGGTTGAATAAATGGTCCAACTAGAATCTATAAGTCTCAAAAAATAATCTTCAAAATAAAATAATGATTAATACCTATTTATATCTATATGATAGCCATTATAGAATGGACATAAACCCTAACTCAAATCATTCCTCGATAACTTGGGTCATATGCCTCAACCAAATGTAGGTATCCCCTCCCATGTCCTAAAAATCCCTAAAACCTGTGTGGATCACCTGGCGGTGGTGGTAACATGTCAGAATTTATAACACCTTTTATTGCTCTCTCAGCTCCTCTACCATGTCATCTGACCTACAGATTTGTTTGTTCATATCATTGTATCTTCCTTAGTGGTCCATCTAGAATTTCCATATTAAAAGTACGACAAGCCAGACAATATTTAGTGAGATTTCCCCAACTTTCACATGAAAAGAAATGACTCTCACTAGGTCGACTACACTAACTCTATGAGCCATAAGTTATAGATCCCATTTCTTAGGACCTCTTCTCAGAAAATTTCACACATCCAAGTCTCTGAGACTGATGGAGTATTTCTGATTTTGAGGTATATGCTCCTGCTTTCCAACTATGGAATACCATTAGATGTATCTGCCCATCCAAGGAACTCTCAACAAAAAGGTTCTCCATAGCACCATTGTATAATTATGGATTCCCATAGGGATAAGATTTTCTTGGATGTCACTACATATACCTCACTCTATAGTCTGAGCCCTAAAGCAGTGGTCATGTATCATATCCCTTTTGTACCTTGAAAAGTTGGTATGACTCGAGGAATACTTAGATGTTGACATGTCATCCTGCCAAAGATCTAGAAGCTCTTGAATAAGAATATTCCATAGCTTATAAGGTGATAAATCCTCTATGAAATGGTTCTAAAACTATGTTCACATAAAATATTGACTCATCAAAATATTGGGTATTCAAACCCCCCCCCCATCGCCCTGTTAATCCATGTAGAAGTCTCGTTTTTAGGACCACCATCTAATCTTTTGGTGTCCTGAATTGATGGAAAACATGGATCACCACCTCAAGAAAGTCATCATCCACATGTGTGTCACACTTGCCTTTGATCCTAATGGATCTTTATCACTGGAATTCATGAGGAGCGCTCAACCTATGCTCCTCATATTCTGGTACTATGGATATCATGTGCTGCTCTACATGTGGTGGTATAGCCGGTGCACCACCTATAGATGCTATCTCTGGTAAAAATCCTTGGAATGATGACTCATCACCCAACATATCATCCTTATGATCAAGCGGTGGAATATTAGTTGGAAATCCACATGAAGGAATCTTGAAATATAAAAATTTGTATCACGATCAATAGAGTATACCTTGTGAGATGAATCAATAATGACATGAGAACACAGACAAATCCTATATGATTCATGCACCATTGTTATCCCTACAACTATTGTTTTCATATACTATGTCAATAAGTAGAATATAGAGTCATGGTGTATGGATACGTCATCCACCACACCAACACAAGATTCCTTGTCCGGAATGTCGAAATCGAAACACTTAACATTGTTCCCCCAAACCAATATCACAGAATCTTGGTCCTTTAGGTATAACAAACCTCCCCCTCATACCACTCTATCATGACCCATCCCAGAGGTGCCCATTCCGTGACTACCCCAAACCTACCTCCAATACGCTAGGGGTTGGAGTCTAGCATCGAGTAGGCATATCCCCCAAATGGGAGGAATTTTCATAAGTACATGTACACACGCACACAACTCCAAGCCCAAAATGATGAAATGTAAAAGCAACAAGTAAAAAAGCTTGAATACCACTAAGATAACATCAATAGAGTATGATTATAGAAAATGGAAAGTAATCTTGGGCCAAATACAAGCCCAAAAAAAGTAACAGTCTGTAAATGTGAACACACAAGTTCCTAGAACTCATCCGCAGAAAACTGTACCAAAAGGGTAGGTATAGGGAAACTATCTGAAGTTGAAAGCGAACACCTTGATTATATGATCTCTCTAATAACCACCTAGTCCTGGTCTATCTAGGACTTCTTAAAAGTGTCCAATGTCTTCATAAGACACGAAACATGCGGGAAAAGTTTGTGCATGGCTGGGTAAAACAATTTTAAGTAGGACACCCTCAAACCACAAAGGAATACTACTAAAAAATACATTAAGTACACCATAAATAAATAAACAAAGTATGTGACAAAGAAATACATGAAGTACACGACAATGAAATATAGGGATTATACTACAAACAAATACATAGATTACACCACAAATAAATACACATAGTGCACCATAGAGATATATATACAAGGTACTGTCAGATCCACATCGATATATGTCTACAACACATATATCAATAATATCCTAATATACTCATATCAAACAATATGTATCATAAGGTTCCAACCTGATAGCCAGTAACAGGATTCTCATCATAGGATCAAATTTTAACACAATACCCATGACACACTCTAGGATCTCATCCATATCATATGGAACCCTTCATAGAGATGCACTCTATTAGGAACATATTACAAGGTACAGCTCCAGTTCCTCACACCTGGGGTCTAGTCATCACTTCCTTGAACCTATCACAAGCTAATAAACCCAAGTGAAGAGGTCCACCTCTCACCAATGCACACAGTTGAGGGAGTACTACTCCGAACTATGAACCATGTTTATCCTCTATATTAAAATAGGCTAGAGGGACTCACACATCTACACTTTCCCATAGTTAATGGATTAATACCCCTAACTAACCCATGATTGTTTTGTCACTCCTAAATAGTGAATCCATCTCCTCAGTCCCTCGAGGGATCTTTATCTTCAATTTAGGTATCATTTACACCAAGTGAATGAGTTCTCTCCTCATAAATATATCCAACTACTCAGGGATCTCAATCTCTAATGGAGGCCTTTCTTACGCATGATAAGACACAAATTCATTGTAAGACACCTAGTCTTGATAATACACTTAGTCTCGAAAAGAATCCCAGTCTTGATAAGACACTCAGTCTCGAGGACACACTCCCTAACTCAGTAGGGGAGTATGACTTAGTGAAAAGAGGACCTGCACCCCAGTAGGACAAGGTAATACTACCTCATTCATAATAATACACCTAGTCATGATAAGACACATAGTAACTATATATCACACACACTCAAGGACACATCTAGCCACATGATTCTGCACATAGCATGCTCATTCTGAGAGAAACTTCTCCTCATGTCATTAGGTTGTATGTTAACTTAAACACAAAAAAAACTCACTTGGAGTATCTTGAATGGATCTTCTCACCTTAAGGGTCCCAATACCACAAACGACTCATCAAAAGGACACACGGTTTGGAAATTATATTTTCTTCATAACCAGACTTGGCCTGACCCGACCCGGTCCCACCAGGCCTAGCCCATTTGGGAAAGCTGGACCCTGACATCCAGGCCATTGGGTCCAGCCCAACCTGCATGCATAGTAGAACCCCATTTCCTCTCATGTGGTAAAACTAGTAGCTTGGTCTAGTCAAAATGGTGTCGTCGCATTCAACACGGATAGCTATCACGCACCTCAGCACCCCCAAGGCCTATGCCACCATGGGCTCCCATGGTGTCTTTATGATTCCATGTTTTGCCTCCCCCATTTTTCACCCAGCTGGCATCCCACCTGGACCCACATTCCCTCTTCAAGTGTGTAGCTCTCTTGCAATGATCACCCACCGTTTAGCTCAACATCGGGAGGATTAGGAGGCTCGAGTGGAACACCTTCTTCATTATTGATCCCTCTATGAGGATAGGGGCCTTAAAAACTTTAATGATGAGGGGGAGACTCCTCTAGGACTCCAAAATGGTATATCATAGCTTATGGTTCCAACTAAAAAATTGGGTTCCCAGAGTTCCTTTTTATAGCCCAAATGGGAAGTGGTTTGGGGCACCCAGATTTTGATAAACCACTTGGAGGATGGTTTTGGATATTACATAGTCGAATATCCATTTTAACAAAACTGTAAAGTTGTATACCCATGTCTTGAAAATCACTACCAAACGTTTCGAATCATTTGGAAAATCACAATTGGAGATATTGACATATTACAGAATGCCATTTTTAACATTGTGCATATTAGGTGGCTAGGACAGATCAATTCTTCTGGGCCCCGTAGAAACTGAATCCGTATTGGATTCCTTGAGATGAAATGTAGCCTATTAAATTTTATACTAATTCATGAATATTCAAATCATTTGGATACACAGTCTAGTAGAAAATTACAGATTAATCCACTGGTGTGCTTGGCTCCTACGCAGTTTGGACCATATTTCTTGGACTTCATCACAGGTCCTCCAAATCACCTCCACCATCAAAGATATTATCAAAACAATTAAAATTTCCCTTTTTAACTGTGATATAGATAAAATAACTAAATCAAACATGAAGTGCAATTTGTTATTATATTTGTAATTTATAATAAAAATTCAGTTTAATACAATGGTGTAAGGGTTAAAATGACACAGTGATTTGTAGTACGGTCACACCACCACACCTAAACATTTGCACTCCTAGAAAAATTTGCATTTTTAGAAATTATGCATGTATATATTACCAAAATCCTAAAGATTAAACATCTTATGAAATTTTAATTCATTAAATTAATGTGATCAATGAAATAACCACACCACAGAGTTCTTCATAGTGAAAATGGAAATAGATATCTCATAGATCATATCAAAGTGAAATTCAAATAGATTCATGATACCATATTGAGAAAGAAATTAAGAAGTAAACCATGCCACTTTCTCTCTATCTGTGTGGGTGTGAAAACCATTCCATGTTATTCTTTCCACTTTCTATTTATTAAATATAGGTTATTTTATCATTTTTTAGCTTAAAATATTTTTTCCACCAAACCTTCCCTATATCTTTTGCAATAATATTCCAAGACCCACTAACTTAAGAATTCCCATAATTCAAACCATAAGCTCGTGACCTAGATATCCCGATATATTGCACATTTCATAACTCCCTCATTTATTATTTTTTTAAAAGTTTCATTTGAAACAAATCTCATAGTAATCTATCATCTCTTGATTGATCTCTTCATGACACTAATTGTAATAGTTATAAAAAGATAAAAGATTTAGGAAGATTGGTTTTTTACCTGCCCAATACACTACCCAATTTTGTTTTTATTTTGATATTTTTTTTATGGCATACAATAGTCAGATATCAGGTATAAATGCCTAGGTCAGTCTAGTATAGTAATGAAACAGATCAGATAAAGAAAAAAATATATGTAAATATAACTTTATGATGAAAACTATTAACCTAATATATATTTACCTTCAATTAAGTAATAAATATTCACACTTTGTGGTTTAGTGCAAAAATGTGTGGAGATACTAGTGACACAGTTTTCCCAAAAAAATACTCACACATGGGGCATCAATCATCTCATAGGTTTCACAGAGATAAAACTATTTATATCATTGATAGAAAACCAATTCACTAAAAATTACTTCCTGGTGTTAAATTCATACAAACATTCATTCCATAACTGCGTCAAGTATTTATCATATGTTAAATCAACATGGAATAAAAAATTTTAACATTCATTTTCAGTAAGTTCCATGATTTTGTGACCAGAAGTGTGGAAGTAAAAATACCCTAAATATGATGAAAACGAGAAGAAATAAAAAAATAATTAAAATCCTAATAAACTAAACAAGTTTAGGAATAGTGAAAATAAAATAAATAAGGCAAAAAATAGAAGAAAGAAGAAAGAAAATAAAAAAAATAATGAACTAAACAAAAGAAGGAAAAGTGAAAATACCATAAAGAACAAAAAAAATAGAAAAATGAGAAAACCGATGAAAATCATAACAAACTAACCTAGGAATGTACTCGTCCCCCACACCTAATGTTTGTAGTGTCCTCACTCTAATAGAAGAGAATGTGGGAATGAAGGATAAAACCTAGTGAGTGTCATTCATATATTTCTTCTTGAATATAGAGTCCCTCCATCGGGGACTCCGAAATGGATTAATGGAAGTGCTTTAGCCGCTGCCCCTTGAAAGTGAAGGTTTTCTTGGTTTTTTTATTTTGAACCTAGACAACACCAAATGGAGATATGTTAGTAATAGTGTATGGTCCAATCCTATAGGAAAAAAGCTTACCTAGATGAAACTACATCCTTATATTGTAGAGAATGACCTTTTTCCAAATGTGGAATTGATGATGAAGGATGTGAAGGTCATAGGTAGCCTTGGTTCACTTATTATAAATCCTAGAGTTCTCTTATGCATCTCCTCTCATTTCATCCAGCTCTTGAATCTACAACTTTCTATGAAACCCCGCACTAGAAATATTATAATTTCATTTTTTGATGGCCCAATAGGCCCGGTGATCAATCTCAACAGGTATGTGACAACTCTTTCCAAAAACTATTTGATATAATTACATGTCAATGGGGGTTTTGAAAGCAGTACAGAAAGCCCATAATTAATCATCAAGTCTACGAATCCAATATTTTTTTTGGGGTGAACCATTTTATCAAGAATCTATTTTACCTCCCAATATGACACCTAAGATTGACCATTGTTCTATCGGTGATATGCAGTAGAAACTCTATGCCCAACACCATACTGACGCAAAAGAGATTCCATTGTTCGTATGTAGAAATGAGAACCCTGGTTATTGATGATGAACCTAGGTATGCCAAACCTACAAAATAATTTGGTTCTCAAAAATTCTACAACTACATTAGAATCATTAGTCCTTATAGCTCATGCCTCTACCCATTTTGAAACATAATCCACTTCCAACAGAATTTATAGGTTCCAAATGAATTGGGAAATGGTCTCATAAATTCAATGCCCCAAATATAAAAAATGTCATAGAAGAGCAAGGGTTTTTGTGTAATATCATTATTTTTATATACATTCCATATTCATTGATAGTGAGGAAAATATTTACAGAGGTCATGGGCATCCTGAAACACTGTGATCTAAAAGAAACCAGAATCGAGGACCATGTGAGCAGTCCGTTGGGGCCCAAAGTGGCCCCCACAAGCAATAGTGTGGAAGAACCTAAAGACGGACTGAAACTCACTATCAAGAAATCAACACCTGAGAACTTGAGCACTACAAGTGTGCCAATGGTAGTTTTCATCCCAAAAGTACCAATTGGACTCATGTTTTAGATAGACGGCCTAGTTTTTGTTGAAATCAGTAGGAATTAAACATTCTACCAGATAATTTACAATTTTAGCATACCATGGAATAACATCTTACACTCGGTACAATTTCTCATCAGGAAACATGTCATTTATGGGAATATAGGGGGATGATTCAATGTCTAAGAATGGGGGAATCCTACTTATATGGTTATCCACCACATAATCTACTCCTTTTTTATAACAAATTTCTAAATTGAATTCCTGAAAGAGGAGCATCCAGTTAATGAGATGCGGTTTGGCTTCCGGTTTCTTTATGAGATACCGGAGGGCTGTATAGTCTGATAATACAAATACATTAGACCCTAAAATATAGGACCTAAATTTTTTTAAGGAAACAACAATGGAATGGAATTATGTTTCAGTCGTGGTGTAGTTTTCTTGGGTAGGGTCCAGTGTACGTGAGGAATAGGAAATGACATGTGGATCTCGATCGACCCTTTGTGATAAGACTGCCCCAACTGCATAGTTAGAGGCGTCACATATGAGCTCAAATGGTAAATCCCACCATGGTGGTTGGATTATCGGGGTGATATGAGATTCCATTTTAACTTATTAAAAGCTTCCTCACATTCATTATCAAAATCTAATTCTTTTTATTTTTCGAGTAATTAGGAGAGGGGGAGTTAATTTTTACTAAATTCATGAATGAAATGACAGGAAAATCCAGTATGACCGTGGAAAGACCGCACATACCATAATTTTTTGGGAATGGTATGGAAGAGATGACATCTACTTTTTATTTATCTGCTTTGATGCCATCCCCAAAAATTAAATGTACCAAAACAATAACTTGTCACACCATGAAGTGAAATTTCTCATTATTTAATACGAGGTACTTTTCAATACAGTGACATAGGACTGAAGGAAGACTACTCAAACATTCATCAAAATATGATCCATAAATAGTGAAACCATCCATGAATACTTACATGAAATTATCTAGGTAATCTGATAAAATACTAATCATGAATCGTGGGAAAGTACCTAGAGCATTGTAGAGACCAAAAAGTATCCTCTTATATAAAAATGTGCTAAAGGGGCATGTGAAGGTCTTCATTTCTTGGTCCTTGAGGGAAATATGGATCTGAAAGTATCCAAAATACCCATAAAGGAAAGAGTAGTGGGACTTGACTTCTAGTCTCTCTAGAATTTGGTCAATGAATGACAAAGGGAAATGATCCTTCCTATTGTGTTGGTTTAGTTGGTGATAGTCTATACAAACACGCCAACTTTTCTGCACATGAGTTGAAACCAATTCATCGTTTTAATTTTCAATTACTGTAAGGCCATTGTTTTAGGAACTACTTGAACGGGACAGACCCATTGGCTATCCTAGATGGGGTAAATGATTCTAGCAGCCAATAATTTTGTTACTTCCTTTTTCAAAACTTCTATGAGGTTTGGGTTCAGTCAACATTGTGCCTGCACCACTAATTTAGCCTCACCATTTAATAAAATATGATGTGTGCAAATTGATGGGATAATACAAGGAATGTTAGCAAGTTTCCATCCCGTTTATTTTTTATACTCTCTCAAAAGTTCAATACATCGCAGTTCATCCTCAGGAGGGACTGAACTAGCAATGATGATGGGCAACTTGTTTCCATTCTTAGTATAAGAATATTTTAAATCTTGTGGCAGTTGCTTCAGTTACAATCCAGGTGGATTTTGGATTTAGGGGATGTGTGTGTGTAAGAGAGGTCACTAATCTCATCTAACTACTCAATAGTATTATCCTCAATAAGGTAATGATCTTTTACAAGCTTATCAGTATCATCTATGGTCATTGGATCCTCGGTGCTCAATAAATTATCAATTAATAAACATGCATGACACTTTTCTATACCACTAATCAAATAAATGAGTGATTCATTACAAATAATTTCAATCAAGGATGAAAACTAAGAAAGGGTATTGGTGGAATGATAAGAAGAGTTTTTAGAGGAAGGGATTAAATATATTGAGTTAACAGAGAGAGAGAGAGAAATGTTCTTTTGAGGGGTGCTTCTTGGATTGAAGGATATTGAAATGGAATATGTCACCACCAAATTCCATAGAAAATGTACTATTATGGACATTAATTATGGTTTTTTTGGTTTTCAAGAAGGGACTCCCCAATATAATTGAGGAATTTCCATTCATCCTATAACTTCCATTTTTATCCCATAAAACCTAACCAGCAAAATTAAATTTTCCACCCACATAAGAACATCCTCTAACACACCAGAAGGGTGTGCGGTACTCTGGTTGGCTAGTTGAACAACAATTCCTACGGGATTCAGTTCCCCAAACTGTAATGTATAGTAAATGGAGTGAGACCTCACATTTATAGTAGCACCTAAATCAAGCTTGGAATTATAAAATGACTACTCTAATATGGTGCATGGAATCAAGAATGTCCTAGGATCATTGCACTTGGTGGAAATTGATGGCTCTATGAATATTGATATGTTCCACCCCAAGCTCACCTTTTCACATACACAAAGTCACCTTCAGTGTGTACATATCTCCTTCAGAAACATTTCATATCAAGGAATTTGTTTCACAACATTAATCAAGGGGATGTTTACATACACTTTTTTGAACATTTCCAATAATTCCATATCTAGTTCAGTCTCGTTTTATTTCATAGTTTGGGTGTCCCTTTAAGGAAATGGAAGTGGAATCGGTTGGCTAAGAGACTCATTGACATACACACTCTTTACTTTGGAAGGGCTTCCCAAGACATGGTTTTTCAACATTTGAATCATTTTCAATGGTTGGGATGGAGGTTTCTTCAAGAGTTAATGACTCTAATTGAGGATTAAATTTGTTTTTAAGCCTTGTTCCACTTCTATGGGTGATGGAACTTACATTTCCCTTATCCCTATTGTTAACTACTAGTTGAGAAGGTATTTTATCTAACCCATGACTTGGAATTTCCCTCGTCGAGTTAGCTAGATGGCCTAATTGGGTTTTTAGGTCTTCTATGTCTGTCTGGGTGGTTTGATAGAATTTGAGATTGTTGGAAACCATTTGTTTCATCATATCTTCAAGGCTAGTCCCAGGTTTTGGAGGGGGTTCTTGGAAAGAGATTTGGGGTTGTTGGGGATTTCTAGGTGGTTGTGGTGGATGAATACGCTAACCCTATTGGTTCCATGGTATTTTAGGTTAGATTGAATACCCCCATCTCCTATAGTCTTGGTTGTATTTCCAAAAAGGATTTTATGGATAGTATGGTTTTTGCCAAAAGGGTTGGTTATAGGGGAGGCCTGGAAAGATTGCCTCACAACTCTAAGAAGTTTCTCTCAATTGGGGGAATTGGTCAGAGTAGTGGGTGTCATAAAATTATATACCATAATGGATGGGAGGTGGATATTGGTATTTCCATTGGGAGAGAGCAAGATGCCTTATAAGGGTACTTACCTCTTAAAACATTGTGTCTACCTTCTTCTAAAATTCCGTACATTGAACCTTAGGGAAACATCAAATGGGTACACTATAACTTGTACCAAATTGTTGAGTGTTCTGTGCCATGTTCTCAATCAAGTTTCTCACAGCAATTGGGGTCTTATCCACTAGTGCACCACCTACAGCAGCATCAATCATTATTCTATCAATAAGAATTAACCCTTAATAAAAATATTGACCAAAAAGTTGTTCACTTATTTGATGGTGTGGGAAACTTAAATAATGCATTTTAAAGAGTTACCAATATTCATGTAGTGTTTCCCATTGTGATTTTCTTATACCAAAAATTTAATTTCTCATAGTTGTAGTTCAAGAGGTTGGGAAATATTTTTCACGAAAAAGTCGTTGCATGTCCACCCATCCCCTTATTGGCGGATTGACATAATAAATCCAATCTTTTGTAGTGTCTTATAATGAACAAGGTATTTCCCATAACTTTACTTGTTCTTCATCAATATTTGTAGGTTTTAATGTTGAAGAGACATTATGAAATTCTTTTAGATACTTGTGTGGATCTTCTCCAGGAAGTCCATGTAATCTTGGAAATAAATGAATTAAACCATATTTTATTTCAATGTTGGGTGCCTCACCTTGAATTTGAATATATGTGGGTGGGATATCAACATAAGGCGAGGTTAGATATTTTAGTGTTTTATTGTTTTCATCCTTGTTATTACTGGTAATGTTAGTTTTAATGTGGGTTCTAGAATAAGAAGAAGAGTATTGATCAATAAGAGTGTCTATGTTTTGTATGTCCTCCTTAGAAGGGTTCAGTTGTGCATCTCGGTGTTGCTGACGTAAGTTCCTCTCAAGTTTGAGATTGAAAGTTGGTAGGTCTCCCATAGTTGAATGTGTCATGCACAAAACCTAAAAAATAAATAATTCATTATTCAAAAATATTGGTAGAGGTGTAATATAAAACAAAAAAAATATTCACAAAAATTATAAAAAAATTATCAAAATCATGCACTAAAAACCAAAGCGCTCCTCGGTAATGTCGCCAAAATTTGACCATGTTGTCATGAAACGTAAAATTGATAGTTATTTAAAGAAGCTTTTGTAGTATATGAAAGAACATAGGTTGTCTCTGAAGGATATTTCCTAGGTTTTGAGTGTGTATTTTTAATATGAAGAACAAAAGAGGGGGTGATTTTGTAAAAAAATCTAAGAAAGTAACTTAATGTAAAGAGTTGTAAAGTTGAAAGACAAAGTGGATTTAAAAAAATATGAGATACATAAGTCATAATTGATAAGTTATGACAGCACTTGAAGAGTTTCTAATTCTTAATTGATTATTAGGCTATTGTGTAATCCTCTGGTTAAGGGTTAACCAAGATCTTGGTTTCCCTCTTTCCTCTTAAAATGATGCACAAAGAACCACCCCTTGGCACAAAAATCATGTTGTAAAAGTCTAGACCTCATGAATAGTGTGACTTCTACCAAAGAATACTAAAATATCATGTATATGTGAGAGAAATAGGATGCTTGTGTTGTCCAATCAGAACAAACCAAGATCCCAACTTGAATCTCAACCCAATCGTTATTGAAATGAGAAATGTTTCACTTAACTAAACCAAATAAATTCATTCAGAGAAGAATAATATAAAGATTAAACATAATTGAAATAATTAACACACCAATTAAACCAAACCATTAGAATATAAGTTTCCATAACACTGTTTTAAAGTGTGTAACTCCCTCGTAATGATCACCCACCGTTTAGCTCGACATCAGGAGGAGGAGGAAGGTCGGGTGGAACTCCTTCTTCATTACTAATCCCCCTATGAGGATAGGGGCCTCCAAAAATTCATGGGTGAGGGGTAGAATCCTCTAGGACTCCAAAATGGTAGAGCTTCACTTATGGTTCCATCTACCAAATGGGGTGCCCAAGGTGCCTTTTTATAGAAAACTGGGATGCGGTTTTGGGCACCCATATTTTGATAAACTATAGGGAGAACAATTTTAGGCTATTAGACAGTTGACACTACCTTTTTACAACACTATAATGTTGTATCCCCACATCTTTTCTATCACCACCAATAATTTGGCAATATTTTGAAAATCACATCTTGAGTTATTTCCATATTACATAACACCACATTTGACTTTGTGCATATTCGATGCCTTGGACAGATCATTTCATGGTGGCCCCATATAAGCCGAATAAATATTGGGTTCCTTGAGGTGAAATGTGGCCTATTAACTTTTGGACTAGACCAAATCATGTTATCAAATTTGGATGCATGGTCTAGTAGTAGTGTGCTGATTAATCCATTGGTGTGCTTGGATCCTGTGTAGTTTGGCCCATATTTCTTGGACATCATCATGGGTCCTCCAAATCACCCCCACCTTCAATGATATTATCAAAACAAATAACATTCCTCTTTTTAACAGTGATAAATATAAAATAACTGAATCTAACATGTAGTGAATTTTGTTATTATATTTGGAATTTACAATTCAAATTCATTTTAATACGAGGGTGTGAGGGTGAAAATGACAAATTGAATCATGGTACAATCTTATGTCATATCATGAATCCCATTATCTTCATAATATTCAATGATTCATTTGATAACTATTACTTATATGGAGAATACAGTTTGACTGATTATAGAGTTATCAGGGAATTCGTAACCCAATTTCCATTCTATGAGTTAAAATTTAACTCCAATGATTATGTCATGTTATGATTATGTGTGAAACTAATTTGATTATATTATATTATATTTTCACTTGGTTTATGTGGATTTATATATTATACACATTATAAATTTATTTGGTTAACTCCCATGATCTCATTTAAAAATACTCTATTAAATTTTCCTTCTTTAAAAGTATAAAGGAAATGTTTTTTTAACTTATACAGAATGAAAGGATTTTTCAGATTTCATTAATCCTTATTTCCTTGAGGACACTTTACAAGTTTAAAATTTCATTTTCAAATAAAATGTTTTCTTTAATAATTTCATGGATTTTTAAATAAATTATTTCAAAATAAAATTTGTATTTCTCTCAAGAATCTTTCAAAGATGTTATGAGAGTATTTTTCAACTATGTCAACACTATTTGTTGGTTCATTTTCTTAATTGAGGTTGATATCTTTCTATACCATATACCATATTTTATTGAATTTTTTATGATCAATTTGAATGAAGATGTGATATTTTGATATCACTCATTATATTATACTTGATGGATTATAATTATGATTATTGTTTAGGGAAAGTTACTAACATTTCATATTATTATTTCAATATGAATGTATATCTTGATTATGTTTCAACTATTTCATATGAGGAATAAATTAGCATTAATAAGTATTGGGTGGGGCCCACTATAGCCCCTATATGAAATGGTAGGTGTCATGAGAAAAACTATACTGGGTTTTGGTAAAGGCCTTACCCATTTATGTAGAGTTCTTGGATGAGGCCTTTATAGTATGTTTATGATGTATTTTATTATGAATTCCCTCATTATGTGATTAGTAATTTCTAATCCATGTCATTGTTTGAATAGTAGATTATCCAACATAAATATCATTCTCATATGATTATTCATATGGTTTTATTTGATCATATTTTATTCATGTCGCATTATGCTCAAGATTATATTTTAATGGCATGTGTTTTTTAGTTATTCAACATGAATTACTATTTATGTTTATTTATGACAGATTCTATTATATTCTTACTATTTCAGAGCATCTGAGATCAACCCTTTTTATGTTTTATTTTTCCCCATGATGCCTAGATGTATATTACGATTCACATACAGGGATAATATAGTAGAATAAGGATGTTTCTAATAGAGTTTCTATGTTTTTTTCCATTTCATGTTGTAATGTAAAACTTATTTTTCAATATAGATTTGAAAAGCTACTAAACTATTCAAAATTTTGGTATGTGATTGCTTGTACATAGTACTAATGTAATAAAGTAAGGAACTGGTACTAGGCAAATCGGTTTGGGGTGTTTACAAGAATGAATCAGTAAACACTTTTTAAAGGTACCAATGCCATTTAAAAAATGTGTCAGGGGAAAAAATGGAAAAAGATGTTGTATTGTGAAAAAATTAAAGAAAAGCGTCCGTAGATTTATATTTGAAATGTAGAAAGTGGCGACATGGCATATTGAGTCATGGTTTTTTCGAGATGGTCACAAATGCATTTTTAGTGTTTTAAAACACTAAAATGTTCATGTGACTGTCAAAACCATAGAAAAAAACTCATATTTCTGTGAAACCATGGGAAGACCACTATTGTATTATTTTTTATGTGAACCCAAAAACTACACATCAATCCAATGTTTTATGAGGTTGGAATGACTCGGTAGACACATTTTAATGGTACAAAAGCCTTTAAAAACATGTTTTTGGGGTCAAAACCGGGGAAACGATGTCATATTGACCTTAAATCAGAGAAAATGATTATAGATTTATTTTTGAAATGTAAGAGTCAATGACACGTTGTTCTAAGTTACTATATTTCTGGGATGTCTATAAACATGTTTTTAGTGTTTTCAAACTCTAAAACGTTAGTGTAATGGTTGAAACCATATAAAACAACCTCAAATGGATGTGTAATCATGATATAACCGTCATTGATTCTTTTTTGACATTTAGGTGCATATAACACATCCGTAAGACTTGTGGTGTGGTCAGAATGACTTAGTAAACAATTTTTAAAAATACTAAAACTTTTAAAAACATGTGTAAAGAGATAAAAACCAAGAAAATGGAACCAAATTGTCTTGAAATTATAGGGAAACAACCACAGATTTATTTTTTAAATGTAAAAAAAAATGTGACGTCATTCCAAGTTACGGTTTCCCCGAGATGGTTGTAAATGTGTTTTTAGTGTTTTAAAACACTAAAACATTCATGTAATGGTCAAACCCATAGAAAAAGACCTCAAATTGATGTGAAATCATCATATAACCACCATTGAGTTATTTTTGAAATATAGGGCATGGTGTGATACTAAATTATTTAAAATTTGTTTATTAAGTACTTTTCATGCAAACTGTACGACGATTTAAAAATTTATTTTCATATTCACTTATCCCATTTATGTTTCAAGAGATGAATAATATATTAAATAATATTGTTTATATTTTCAAAGTTTTTTTCATGATATATTATGTGTTTCATGTTAAAAAAGTTACTATTTGATTAAAAAACATTCATCGGACAAATTCTGATTATATTCTCAGTGTTTTCCCTTTCGTATTTATTTTCTTAGATATTCTGGTTTTTATTGTAGGTAACAGATGTGAGTAGTAGGAAAAAGGTTGACTGTTATGATCCATAACATTCTTTAGTACGCATTCATCAGGGTTCATTATTTACATGGAATATTTAAAATTTCTCAATTATTCTATTATAATTATTATTTATTATGTTATGTTTTAATTTCTATTTTCTTTTTTATAATTATTGATGATATGATGTGGTCAGTTTCAGTATATGAGATGATGTGGAGCAAAAAATATGTAGTGGTGGTTGATTTGTTGATGTATATTGGTCACGATTTTTTGTTGAATATATTTTATTTGTATATATCGATAATTGGGGTGTGGGTTGCCTAATGTATGGATTTATTGATGTATTTGTTGACTGAGATTATGCTGACTATTGATGTTTGTATATATGAATATAGATGTATGAGGTATGTAAGATGGTTTTATCATACATTTATGTTTTAGTTTATTTCATGTCAGTTTTTTTATTTTTATAGTTTTTATATAAAAAATTACAAAAAAAATTAATTTTAATATTTAGTGGTGGGTTCTAGAAACTACCACTTAGTAAATTAATTAAAATTATTTTTAATGGAGGTTAAGGGTAACCGCCTCTAATATAATTAATTGTGATTTGTTTCACGTAATAAATTATTTTGGAATTTTTTTTTCAAAGAACCACCACATAATTAAACTGAAACTACTGCTAAATGCTCAAAAAATGACACATTCTAAAACCGATGTGAAATTAAAAGAATCACCTCTAAATGAATAGTGACCATGAAATACACAACGGGTTTGATAAGCATTACTATATTTTTTGGTGGCGGTTTAATCTTTCATCAGTTTGATAAAAAACCTCAGCTAATATAGTTTTTTAGTTTGTGTAGATCTCAATAGAAATGGGTATATGTGAACAATCACACTATCCATTAAACTAAAAACGATGACATTTTAATTTATAAAAATGAATTAACTCTCATATATGATTACAATTAGTTTGAAAGGATATATTTGGATTGATCGTCCACTATTAAAATTTGTTACATCTAAATTTTCAATCTAATCTTAATACTTCATGACATCTTTAAGACTACACACTCTAAAAAATGAATATTCATCCACTTGATTTGGCTAACGACTAATCAAGTTATGTTTCTTATAATGAAAAAACGTTTTTTCTCATCTAACTTAATTTTTTTGATAATTACATTCAATAAAATCAATGTCTATTTTTTATTTTCGACTGAAACATAAAATTTTTTATACATGTTTGTGCTTATGATCATAAATTTTAAATGTGATGTAATACTTCATATTTTAATTGTTCTTAAAAAAATGCAATTTTTTATATGGGAAAAAGTGATTTTTATAGTTTTTTTTAGGTATATAAATCATTACATGTTGGTGTCTTCCAATATTCTTTTCTATATTGGTTTCCCAATTCCTTATATAAAATAACAATTTTTCATTTATTTGAGTGGATTTATTTTAAAATGTTTAGTGTTGTTGTGTTTTAATTCTATTTTTTATGTACTTATATAATTTGTTTTTTTCACCACATCCATGTTGGAAGTGTTAAAAATTTTAGTTAACAAATGATATGTATATATAATGGTAATTTAATAGCGATATATAATTTTTTTTCTAAACAATTTTTTAATATAAAATTATTATTATTTTCGTATATAAAACCCAGTCCAACACATTTCTATTCCATGACCTTCCCAGTGTAGCCCTCCCCGTACCAGATCCTATGTCTCAGGCGGGGATGGTGATGTGTGGAAGGATATCGGGTGGTGGCATCTCCTCTCATCTATTTTTTTGTTTTTTATATGGTAATAATTAGATTTAACCAAATACCCTTATACTCATGTTCCATACTCTTCCAGCTAAAATCAAGCATTTTATATTTTTTAAACTTTTTATATTGATAAATTTTAATAATTTATAATAATGTTTGTATATTTAATTTTATGAATTAATGTATATAAATATATATTAAACAATATAATTTAACAAGTATTCATATAATAAAATATATAATTATTTATTAAATTGTATAATAACGTCTAGCTTTTATAAATTAGCAATTAAGTTTTTTAAACATTATATATTAATGTTTTTATTAGTATAATAACTATTATAAATATATTTTATGCTTTATAATAATATATGTATATATGAAACATCATATATTAATGTTTTTAATATATTAACATTCAGAAATATATCTGAATATCTGTAATTGCATTTATTTATTCTTGTTCAAAATGGTAAATACATATTAAATGTTTTATATGTTAACAAATATATATAAATATTTATATATTTTTTAAAAATAAAATTAATATACATTATTTTATAATTACATGTGTGTTTATATATATATATTAACATTAATGTAATGTCATGCTTACATATATATATATATTAAACATTATAATAATGATTATATATTAATATTTATATCTTAACACCGATAAATGTGTATTAAATGTCACATGTATTAATTATTATATATTAACAGTTATATGTATAGTATAAAGTAAAATTAATATATATTTTCATCATATGTACCCAACAAGTCTATCTAGATGCAAAGATACAAGAAATTTATTAAGAAGAAATAAAATGTACAGATAAGTTTCATATGACAACAAATAAATAGAATTTTACTCATCCACCTAACAACAGGTCTAGATATCATAATTCAATATATCATTTTCATATTCAGAGTCACCAGAAGTCTCCCACTTAAATTGAGATTTATCCTAATTGAAAATCATAAGGATATATTTGTCCACATTCCTAAAAATCTTTGAAAATGATTTTGTTGAAACATCTTTCTCATGGTTATAATAATCCTTGAATGGTCTCCTCATTGAGGGAAAAAAGGAGAAGCCCACACAATCAGTAATATTTACCTTTACACACAATAATAAATCCTTGAAAGATGCATGTCCACCATTGAATGAAGCCTTAATAGGGGTACCATCCCACCTTTCATCCAAAGCGACATTCCCACATTTCTCAAATTAATTAGATGACTAAAACAGCTTCTGGATTTCCTAATGAAAGTCAACATGTTGTTATGCATCATTCTGATTGGAGACATTAACCTAAGAGGGATCTGGGACCATAAATCCTGGAGACCACATAGGGGTTTCCCCAACTGATATAACATATTTAACAATATCAACTCAAGAATTTGAGGGTCCACAATAAGGTATCTCTAGAGATGAATCCACCAGTTGCCCCTTTCCTTCTAGCATAGACACCATTTCAATCAGAGAGGAGTTGAGGCCAAATGCCGCCAACATCCTTGAAAAGTGACCAAACTTGACATCCTTAGTCTTTTGTCAAGATGGATGGGAGTCCCAATTATTCTGGTAATGTCATACAAAATATTTGGACACCAAAGGACCCATTTGATCCCATGAAGATGAAACTAGACCTAATAAAATACATTTCTTGCATGTGATACATTAAATTCCCAAGACCATTTGTGTAAATGAATCCATTCAGGTTTCAATAGTAGGGTCCCAATGCCCCATTCTCAAAACATCAAGTAATCTAAAGGAAATAGGCATTGAAAAAATAATCTACCAAGAGAGACACATTTATGGTTGTAGAAACCCCATAGAAGTGAGGTTATTCAAATCAAATCATCAAGCTTCCATGGTTTTTCACCTTTAGAGAAAAACAACACATGTAATCAAAGATTTTTCCCTAATTTCCAATCTATCAGCAAGCACTATAGGGTTGTATTCAACGGGATATAATGAACCCTTATGAAAGATTCTACCATGACTTGAATCCTTGAAAAAGTTAGAGAATGAGCTCTATCAAACTTCGACCTTGAAGTTGAATTCTTCATAGCATAAGTCGGCACCACTGCAACATCCTTCCAACCGAGTGGCATCTGAAAGTTTCCCCGATTTATTTCAACCATCTTAGTTTTAGTGGATCTCTCTAACACATCGTTCTGATCTAGTGAGTAGATATAAGCATGAATAAAGACAGACTGAATGATGTGGCTTCATCACAACCATAGGGTTGCAGACATCAGTGAATCTTAGTTAGCCCTGAACAGACGTCAAGGAAGGAACCAGTGATGCAGCGCCTCTTGAAGGGAGAAGGAGATTGAAGCTGAGTAAGTTTGGAATCACCATGATTGAGCAACAACCCTAAAATCCATCTAGGAAGGGAGCTCCCACTTACCGTACCAGCATCATGGTTTTTTTGACACACACACACACACATATATATATATATCTATATTAATTTTTATTAATTTTTTTGTAATCATAAATAGAAATTTTGTTACACACATAGATATGTAAATACACACAATTATATATATATATATAAAATAATTTTTATATATTTCCTGGTGTAAATTCACACTATAAATTTCTCAATGGTAATTTTCCCTAAAAATATCTCATAACAGATCCACACACTGAACATTCTAGTAAAGAATCACATTGTGAATCCCCTACAGAATAGATTTACTATGAATTCCCCATATAGAATATTTTTCTATGGAATATTCCACATGATATTGTAATTCTAAATATCCCATATGATATTTTACCTGTGAATCTCCCATAATAGATTGACACAAAAAATTTCCCATTGATTTGTTTTACTCTGAATCTCCCATAAGATATTCTCACTTTCTCCCATAAAAGATTCTCACTATGAATCACCTATCTGATATTTTCCTTGTTGTGCTATGTTATTTTCTTATAGTGTTATGGTGGATCGCCTTTTAAATACATGACTTTTACATAAATCCTTAACAAAATATTACATTAATGAACTCGAATGATCTTTTTAGGTTTAGTTTCTTGGAAATTAGATACATATTACATGAATTACATAAGGATAACACAAACATAATCATTATTCAATTCATTTGGGAGACCCCTTTGTTATTCCATCCTATGTCACTTCACTACAAGTAATTTTCTGGGGACATACATCAAAATAAAGGGTTGAACATAAGGGTCTGTAAGAGAAAAATAAGGAAATGGAATATGAAGGATAATCATGGATTATACATAAGGTATATCATGAGAAAATAATCATAAATATATGATTCATAACATAGAGATTGGGATACAAAATAAAAAAGAGACATTAAAGAACATATCACCATAGATCTTCACTATAGTGTCTTAAAACATATCACCAAGGCATTTGACCTACGTATCATTAGCCAATGCATTTTTCCCTTTGGAGTAGCATACACCAGTGAACTCTGTCAGTTTACCCATTAATTTGAAGTGCTATCTGGGCATACAATTCATATGTATTAATTCATGTGAGTCAAAAATATCATAATAATACTTTTCTTCAATAACCTGAATTGAAAAAATGGGTTTCATATAAAACACTGAGTATGTAATATCTTTATGACTTGTAAATTACAACATTTTTAACCCACAAAAAGGGAATGTTGGTTTAATACATGTAAATCCCAGAATCAAAAAAATCATTTCTAGGAGAACATAGATGGATATGTAAATGGTTTGGGTATTCATAATGTAATAATTTCTTATAAAAGATATATAAATTAATAAAATGAATTCAACAGGATGAAATTACATATAATTGACTATGAAAAGGAATAATGGGAGGTAATTGAGGTCACCTCGAGATAAAACACTACTTTGGAAGTAGAGGTTAGATAAAAAATGTATATAATGAATCGAGCTTTTACATTATGTAAACACAAAAAAAGTAGGTACTTGAATGAAAATGAAGAACGGGATAATTTCCCTTACCTCGGCATAGTAATGACTTAGGAATTTTATATAATGAGATTGGATAAATGATATCTCATAATGGGAACATTAATTATAAATTAAATGGATATTTATAAAGACATGAAAATATATCCAATTGATATTCCAATGGCTAAAATCATAGAAGAATCATTAATGGAAAAAAGGAGATAGATCTCTTACAAAATTTTGACAACATAGCGACATACGTTGTGGCTTATGGAAAGGGAATAATGTGAGGGAAATAAGGTATCCCATTGAAAAATATAATGTTTTAATTAATTTTAACATAAGAAATATAAGATAATAAATTTTATTTACATCTATATGGTATAAACAAAATGGGTACTTGGGTGAAAAATGAGAAGAGGATATCTCCCTTTCCATGAAGAGGGGCTTCCTAAATAGCGGAGGGGGAAAGCTTAGAACATTAGAGACATATTTGGTAAACACATGTAAGATATTTAGAGAGTGTAAATGAGTAAAAAATTGTGTCTTATCAATTTTTATAGGATTGGAATAGGTAATGTGTGTTTTCTACACATGCAGAGGGGTGGGTTTTAAGTGATTAAATATTTGTTATTTTACTATATAAGCCAACCACTTGTGAGATCAATAAATTACAACCATCTTAATAGAAAATTTAAGAGTGGAAAATTTTGGTTGAAAGTTAATTTCCTAAGAAACTAAACCATACCTTCCAACTAACCTAATTGATGCACATAATTCAAAAATAAAATTTATTTCCAAAATCAAATTTTCAGCCCAAAATATTAATGTACAAATTTATATATTTAAATTAATATATTTAAATAAATTTTTATAATTATTAAATGAAATAATGATTTAATAAAAGGTTTCATAAATTTTTAAATCATGACGACATAATAATGATGTCATGAAATCATAGTTATTTTATAAGAAACAAATTTCAAACTTTCACTAAAAAATTAACATTGTCAGAAAATTCCCAAAAACCCCCCCTAAAAATGTTTGACAGGCTGAGTCTAAAAAAATTATTTCTTCCGAATAATTTTTAGGTATGAGAATTTTAAATTTTAAATAAATCATTAATTTAATGTAAATCAACTATTTAATATAAAAATAAACATTCTGATCATTATAAAATTACATAGGTATTTGTTAACATATAAAATCATTACAAAAAATTATTAGATTATTTCATGAAATAAGATTTATTTAAAACATATACATACAACGTAATTTTAATTGAATATTTTTATTATCTCTAAAAAAATAAAAACTTGATTATATCAACAAATAATCTTGATGATCACTTAAATGTATCTACATAACCAAAAAAATAATGACCAAATGTTTTATTGACAATGATAATAATCAAAAAACATATATCAATTGACAAAAACAAATATATTTGACCATATTTACTTATAAATACACTATCATTATTATAAATCACTATTCACATTGATTATATCAAGGATCTATATCATTTCTAGGATGAATATTGTGTTACTAACTCTTTATTCCTTTATTATAATGATGTTAATTTGGGAAGTGATTCTGAGGGATCAAAGCTGCCCATACTTTTATATTTCACTTTATTTATCTTTAATTTTTATTCCCACTATCATATTGTTTATTATATTGTGCATAGTTTTATACTGAATGTAACCTTCTTAAATAATCAAATACAATTTTTATGGTTTCTAGTATGTGTTTTCTTTTACTATTCAAATATGTACCAGTTCATATCAAGATATGATGATAAATGTTATCTATAGAAATGAAAAGTATTTTTGTATGTCTGTAATAAATTATTCATTATAAAATAAGTTTTCTATTAGTAAAATAATGTAATTTTTAATGCATTAAATTCTCCCCCTATTAAAGAAATTTCATCCTTTAAATTTTATTTTATTGATCAACACCTTTAATTAAAATAATTAGGATCTTTCTTAACATTGTTGATATTTAATTCATCTTTCATTATGGAGTCCATAAGATCAATATAGAATTGGTAAATCCCTTAGGGTGTTTCCTTTGTTGAAATAGGTGATACAATGGAGCTTTTGAAATAATCTTGAAAAGATTCCATGATCCATCGAAATTACTAAGAATTAAAAATGTGTTGGATAAATCAAATAGTTTCTTGCGATTAATTTTAATATTTGAAAAATATTTTAAATCATTCAAACTATCCTTTGTAAAAATATTGATGATTAAATCATCTGAAATGGATAATAATTTTTTACATGATTTCATTCTTATCATTTGATAAGTAATTTGTTGAAAAGGAAAAGTTGAAACATAAAATTAATTATTTTTAAAAAAATTAAAACATGTTTATTTACCTCATATATCTATCCCTTAACAAAAAAAGAAAAAAAATATGAATAAGGATACGTTTATTAATAAAAAATACAATAAGTATGCTATAATATTATTTGTATGAAGTACATTCCCATAATCATTAACATCTGATACAATAATCATAACCAATTTCACCGAGATGAAATCAAGTCATTTCATGTCATGACTCAATAATTTTAGAAAACATCCTACATAATCTATACTCGAAATAAGAAAAACAGAACTCTAGTAATGGATCATAATCATCATATTGTAATCCAATTTTAGTTCCATTTGTTTAGATATTACTTTTTATTTTCATCATTAATAGATATTGGAATAGGGAATTAACTTAGATAATTCCCAAGTTCCTCACATCTTGTTATAGAACTATTAATGATGCCTAAGGTTGAAACTTTTCCATCTTCATTGAGTCAATATAACTATTCTTTTTTTCTTTGGTGATTACCCACTTTATGTCCTACATTTCCACACATAAATAATCTCTTAGTTCTTTTAACACATTCTCCATGGTGCAACTTTCCACACTATTGACATATAGTAAATTTAATATTCTTTTCATTGTCATATTTATCTCCTGAACCATTTTGAGATGTCATAAATCTCTTATTTTTTATATTTTGAAACTAAAATATGCACCAGTTTCTTATCATAATATGTGATAAAAAGTTTAGCATAAAAATTATATGACTTACTTCATATCTCTCCATATTAGGTAGGTCATCAATGCATTATCTGTTGAATCTGTTGTTTACACGAGACCTTTTATTTCCTATCATTGTTTTGTATAAGGAGAAAACATAAGGGATAAAGTTTTCCTATTGGTAATATTTTAATGGTAATTCTAAATTTAAAGATCCCAACCCCATTCTCCCAAAGAAGGTGCCTTACTTTATTAAATTGGTATAATAAACAAGGAAGTTACATCCCTAAGGAACGAATTGTTTTGTAGTTTTGTAAAACCATATACAAACACAAGATTTAAATTAGAACATGAAAATAAAACCAACTTATAAAATCTATTGGAAACATCCATAACTCTTGTTTTATCCCTAAAAATCATTCCTAATATACATCTTCACATCCCAGGAAAAAATAAAACATAAGAAATGGGTGAGTTCAGATGCTCGGTAAGGGTTAGAAATATTGTATAAGATAATATAAAAAATAATTCATGGATAATGACAATAAAAACATTCAATTAGAACATAATATTTAGAATAATATGTCAATAATAAAATTTGAATAAATAATTATATATAAATAATCACATGATAATGAAGCTTAACCACAAATATTCTACTTGTCAAATATTCACATGAATAATCAATTACTAATATCATAATGGGGGAATCCATATACCATACATCATAAACATATTATATATGAATCATAAAAGAATTATAAAAACAAATTGTTAAGTCCTCAGCAAAAATCCATTTCTGTTTTGTCTCATAAGACCTACCAATGCATCGAGGGACTACAACGGACCACACACGTCACTTACTAAGTCCAGTGCATTCCCCGTATGTTGAATAATCTATTTAAAAATTTATATTATTATAAAAGTGTACCATACCACTTTTAAGTATTTGAATCATAATTATAGATGAAAATACTCTAATAAAATCATTGATAAATTCTTGAAGAAAATAATCTTTAAACATTCCAATGTTACCCATTCCACATTGAAACATTTAAATCCTAATACCTATGAAAGAATAAAATTAAATGAAACTTAGAATATCATATGAATAATAATAATCATGATATGATATATCTAAGGTAATTATATAAACCACATACAATTAATAAGTTATGAACAATGAATATATCTCCCAGAAGTATAAGTTAGATGAGAAAAACACGTTTTACATTGGAAAGAAGTGTTCCTTTCGAAAATAATTTCTATTTGTCCTAAAATAAAATAGTAAACATGTATATAACATAAAATAAAATTTAAGGATATAAAATTATATATTAGACATAAATTATGACCAATTGCAGTTAAAACATATAAAAAGTCTGTTTAAGAAACTTTAGAAATGATCCTCGGTAATGAGGTTTAAGGAAAATATTAAAGTGTCTTTAATACTAAAAAATGAATAATTGTATATATAAACCCATAAAGGAGAAAAGATAGTATTTCATGTTAAAATGAGTTATTTTAGAGAAATATTCATACCTTAAAACAGATTATGGGTGGTACGTGAAAATGGGTAAGAAATTAGGTAGTTCCCTTTAACCGGGCTTTCTTATCAGGTGGAATTGAAAAATAAACATAATAAAACATGAATTTACATATAAAAGAAAGATGTAAGGATCTAGAAAAAATGGTTCTGAATCATATAAACATAATTTAGAAGAATTATATAAAAATAAATGAAGGAATTGATTGGGATAATGATATATAAAGCATAACTCGAATTAAAAATGAAGGTTTAGGGATAGTCCTTTACAACATTGATAACATTCGAACCATATACCCCATAAATTTAATTATCATAAAATAAGACCTTTAATAAAATGAAGATAAATATATTCATGATATTATAAATCAAGGTCATTATACATACACCACACACAAGAAATAGTGGTGAATATGACATATCTCATGGAAATAAAGGTGAGATAAGGACACCCTTAACTTATGTCTGAAAGTCTTCTACACATGACCATAATGTCATGGTTAATAAAATTAAATCCTTTAATTAATTAATTAAAAAACTTTTATACACATTTTTTATTTAATATAACTTTTGTATGTTCATTTATGGTCTTTCTAATAAAAAAGGATCCACATACGAAGGTTAAGACACTATAGTGCGAGCTATACCGGGAAAGTGAATCCAATAATCTTAGCCTCATTTTCAATGATTTTGTGATTTCTTAATGTGCTCATTGACTCTGGATGTTGAACATGTGTGGTTTCCCACTTTTCCTTAAAAGTGATTTTTAAATAAAAAAATTAATTTTCAGGTCATGTAAAATGGGAATAGATATACAAAATAGAATTTATATTTTATTAATGAACATCCATAAGATTAAATGGTTATATAATTCATTTGGATATTTAGGGAAAAGATGAATAGGATGTAATGAATATAATATAATTTTTTTAACTATAAAAATGGTTTTATGATTATAATTGATGGAATTAATGGAAAATGAAAATGAATCATCCATGGTGTCATTAAATTGACACATTACGGGCGATGTTTGCATTTATAGAAAAAGATGGAGAAAGGCTTTTGATGATGGATATTCCAATAAAAAGATAAAATAATTGTATATTAATGTTACTAGAATTATCATTCCACTTGGAAAATGGGATGTAAGTAGAATATAAGAAAATAAAAGATCTTGAAATGAAATTAAAATAAAAAGAGATAGGTTTTTACCACTTGAAAATCTCCTCCTTGAGAACCTCCATAAGGGACTTAGTAATGGTCTTTTGGCGAGACCAGAAAGACTAGAACGTGGGGGAGAGTTTTGGGCAGATAAATGATTAGAATATAAGAATGATTCAAGGATTTTTATGTGCGAGTAGAAGGGGTGGTGAGGGGTGGTATTTATAGTGGATCATAGGAGGGTTTTTTAAATATGTTATTCATTTTTTTATTATTTTGGCTCAAGACTATGAATATTTTGAGAATTGTCACTAAATATTTTAAAATCATTAAAGGGATTTTGTTATTATGTTGCTTACATCATTCATGACTCAAGGAATATTTTATTTATCCTATAATGTTTATATACTATACATTACTGTATTTCACTATTCACAATAATTCAAATATTTTAGAAAAATTCAAAAAGAATTACCCTAACCATTTTTCTACATGAAGAATTCAAAAATAAAGTCCATTTTATTAAAATAACATTCTCAATATTATTAATTTATTTTTTAAATAAAATCATCAAATACTCAAAAAATGTTCATTTTAAAATTATAAATGATTTTATGACACTTTCAAAAATTAATTAAAGGATCATAAAATTATATTATAATCATAAAAAAATATTAATTTTTGAATATATTTTTTGAATATAAAATTTGTTTAAAACATTATGTTAATTATAAAATTGAAAATAAATAATTATTTTTTATAAAAAAATCAACACTTAATAAATAATTTCTAAAACATTTATTTACATAGACTATGATATAATTATATAATATTACCATATATAAGATACATATATTTTATTTATACTTTCATAGGTGATTTTATCATTCTAATGGACATATTACTATTCTTAAATTTTACATTGGTATTCCGACAGTTACATTACTATTCATTAAAATTGAAACTTATCAGAAAAATACCAAAAAATTAACCAAAGTAAATTTTGTTATTATGAACTCGAAAATAATGTTTATTTTTTCAATTATAATTTATAAAAGTTTCATATTTTATATTTAATACAAGTTTTCTATTAAAATAGGTAAAAATGTGTTTGGAAAAATGAAGTCTTTTATGTGTAAAATTGGATTTATTCTTATCTTATGCCTCCAAAAACCTTTTGGATGAATGTAAAAACATTTTTTTGAACATATAATATATAAATTTCATTATTATTTTTCAAAAATAGTGATTAATTTAATATATTAATATACAATTTCATTGTGGGCTTAAAAATAGTTTTTCATAAAAATAAATCCTTTATGATCAATTATTCATCATTTCTAATTAATTAGTAACCTATGAATTAATTTTATAGAAAAGTATTATATAAATTTTCACAATTTACATAATATATTTCATTCTTACCATTCCCAACATTTAGGATATAAATATACTAATAAAATAATAATATATAAATCATTTGTTAATCTGTTAAGCTATCGAAGAAGTTAAATTTAAAAAGAGGCATACTATAAAATCTTGGGGTGTAACATAATCCCCTCCTTTAACACATCACATTTTATCAATTTGAAATTGTTTTCAATAATTAGGGGTTGATACTTTAAAATTACTATTTGGGAAACCCACATCAGAGATAGGGTTAATAAAATATCCCCTTAATAAGAGGTAAATGGAAATGAGAATGTCATCACAAAATTAGGCCTTTGAATAAGATAACAGCAGTGGGAAGTAAAAACATGGGTATAGAAGAGAAATATAACCATCATGTTCTGATGGAGAGTGATATAGAACTTCATAATTATAAATTTGACCATCATAGAGCTATAAATTTTTGATCGGTTAAAAGACCATTGACTTCTTAGAAAGAAAAGTAAACAGATAACATTTTTGTTCCAAAATATTTTTCCTATATTTGAGGGATTATTTAAATATTTATATAATAAATTTAGAAAATAAACATACTTGATTCCATTCCAAGTCATAATCTTTTCCTTTGGTTCTGCTTCAATCTATCTCCTCCTCATTTCATAAACCAAAATATGGATATTAAAGATAAATTTTTATGCCTGAAGAACTTTTAATGAATCGTAGGGTATTTAAGTCATTCCTAAACTTTTATATTTTTATTAGAACCAAAAAGTTCATAATAAGTTATTAATGAATAAATATTTAAAAGTTAAATTTGACCCATTACATATGTAATTAATTTTAAGACTCACCCAAAACATGTCTATCCACCTTCAATGAAAACAAATATAATGAAGGCCACTAGATTTCCAAAAACATTTTAATATAATATTCTCTATAACGTCTCGGACCGGGGTGCCATGCAACAGGTGCCCCGAATCCAGTTCACCACGTGACCTCAAGCGCGTTTCCCCAAATTCTAGAGGCTACTGACTAGCAGCGAGGGCCCAGGTCTGTTAGTGGGGAAACTATGCCCTCATTTGTCAGAGTGTAGCGCATCGGAATGTAAATAAACATACAACAACAGTGGAAGAAATAAACCATACACAACTTAAATAAGCAACAGCAGTGGATATAACCAACAGTATATAAATAATGATGCTACATGTCTTAGTTCTAAGAAACCAGCCAGAACATGTTATACATCAATATAGTACAATACAGAGTACAAGTACAGAAAAACAAAATAGCTGGTAGCGGCATCGTGAGCATAGGCTCGGTCCCGTGCCATCTTACTCCTCAGTAACAGTCATGTACCTGTATAGGGACTCTTACTCCGATCCACACCTGTAGAAATATAATCTGTTTAGGCCGAAAAGCGTGACCCAAACAGGGTGTGAGAAATATATCTCAGTAGGCACCCACTAAAGGCCCATGCCCAACTGCGTGTAAGCGTGCAACAATACTGTGCAGTAGTAAAATGCAATAAAGTAAGAAGTACTAAAAAGTAAATAATTACTAGTTATATTTTCCATTTTATTATTCATTTCATCCATTAAATATTAGAAATCACCACAGTGCATTTCTAAGTAACAGTCCACGTCCTCAGACAAGCAAAACCTTACCCTCAGGTAAGTAGAATCTAACCCACAGGTATAGCCCTTAGGCGAAACAGAAGTTTCCCTTAGGCGTACGAAGTGTCTCCCTCAGGCACAGAATTCAAGCCCTCAAGAACGAAGGGTTTCCCTCAGGCGAAATAGAATGTCACCCTCAGGCTAAAACAGTCACGCCCTCAGGCTAAAGAAAAACACCACCCTCAGGAATAAGTAACCGGGTCGTGCCCAACATATAAACATGAAATTTGAATACAATTCCTCTCAAGGAAAAAGTAATGCATAATTTAAACAAGGCATATCCTCGGGTATCCTGGCCAAACGACTAAATAGAGGAACACACCCCTCGGGGTGGTCCTGGATCCAATCAATGATCCCAACCAACATCTTATTATCATAATTACCCACCTATTCAATTCTAGGTGTTTAATATAGAAATGGCCTCATCCACACGACACCCCAACATGGGTTCGTGGCACAAAAACTCACAAAACACATGACAATTGGAAAACTAAACACCAAGCCACCTACCTTATACGCCAACGAGCGGTATACCCGAACGTCGATTCCAGAAAAACCCAAGAACGGCGTAGATCTGACAAAGAACAAAACCCACTTAACCTCAAATAACTCCTACTAGGAAAAGAATTGGTATGAAACACTCCATAAGAAGATAGGGCTTACCCGTGCGGTTCTAACATGGTCTTCTGAAGCGGAATCAGATTCCAGACGAATACCCAGCGGATCTTCGAAGGTTCGGCCTCCTCCTTTGGCTCCAAAATGGCTCAAATGCCTCTTCTGCCAAATGAGGATGCTACATCATGTTTTAAGCCGAAAAAACAAAGTACACGGTGTGTACTTCCAAGTATATGGAATATGCTCCTTTCATTTAACTGTTCCTATGGCGGCTTCCCGCCAGCGCGGAACTGTTCACCTACCGACAATAGTACACAACATGTACTCCTGAATACATGGTGTGTACTGCCGCCCAGCTGGCGGTTGCTCCACCGCCTTACTTTTTGGCATGCCGACTGACTACATGGCGTGTAAAGGACCACTACATGGAATGTAGTCGGTTCCTACACCCTTTTTCGCTGACATGGCTACACACCCTGTGTAATCATCCCAACACGGTCAGAAGTACACGATGTGTGGAAAAAGTACAAGGCGTGTAGTTCCAAAATTTAGGATTTTTCCCCATTTTCCATATTTTATTAAAAACACTTAAGGAAAAGAGAAATAAGAATCATGTACCTCAAGAGAAGAATTGGGTTCTTACAAACTTTCCTCCTTATAGCAATTCATCCTAGAATTTCCCTTCCAGGGGTGGAGAAGATATAACCGTGAAGAACTCCGGCCATTGATCACGTACGTCGGCCTACCGCTCACAGGTCTCATACTGCACTCGGACATACTGCCATATCACCCATACGAGAGGAACTGACCGACCTTGGAGAACCTTCATGCTCCTGTCAACGATACGAATCGGATGCTCCTCAAAGGATGGATCAGCTCAACCTCCTTGGTCTGAAAAAACGTGAGACGAGTCTGAATAATAGCGACGCAACTGAGATATGTGGAAGATGTTGTGCATGGCTTGGTACCGCTGCTATAACCGCAACTGATAAGCAACCAGCCCGACTCTCTCAAGAATCTAAAATGGTCCCACATATCACGGTGAATGTTTACCCTGTCTCCTGATCCGCTTGTGTCCCAGCCTTAGAGAAACACGCAAGAAAACCTGCTCCCTGACCAAGAACTCCAATGGTCATGTCCAGTGATCAACATATGACTTTTGACGAGACTGTGCGGTAGCCATCTGCTTATGAATCAAGTGGACCTGCTCAGACGTCTCCTGCACGAGACGTGGTCCCAGAAAAGCTGCCTCACCTGCCTTTATCTAGCACAAGGGTGAACGGAATGGCCTACCGTATAAAGCCTCGTATGGTGCCATCACGATAGTTACCTAAAAATTATTGTTATAGGCAAACTTGACTAAGGGTATATGCTTCTCCCAAGATCCCCCAAAGTCTAGGACGCATGGACACAATATGTCCTCTAGCACCTGTATTGTATGCTATGACTGGCCATCGATCTGAGGATGGTATGTTGTGTTCAGAAGCACCTCTGTACCCAGCGCCCTATAAAAACTCTGCCAGAAATGAGACGTAAAGCGGGAATCCCTATCTGAAACGATAGAACGAGGGACCCCATAAAGATGTATGATCTCTCGGATGTACATCCTTCTGAGCTCGTCAACACTGAAGTTCTCCTTGATCGGCAAGAAGTGAGCTACCTTCGTGAGTCTATCCACAAAACCCACACGGCATCATTTCCACGAGGTGACCTCGGCAACCCAATCACGAAATCCATTGCGACATCATCCCATTTACACTCTGGAATGGGTAAGTATTGTAACAGCCCACCTGGTCTCTGATGCTCCGCCTTCACCTGCTGACAGGTGGGACACATCATAACAAAACTAGCTATATCTCTCTTCATACCTGGCCACCAGTACTGACGTCTCAAGTCACAGTACATCTTGGTAACCCCGGTATGAACTACCCAAGCTGAAGCATGAAACTCTCGCATCAGCTCCTCACGTATATACCCTAGAACCCACACTCGTCCATGGAAACGCAAAAACTCATCATCGCCTATCATCCAACTAGGAGAAGGTTCCTCACTTCCCACTGACTCCCGTAGATATAGGCATTCTGAATCAGATAGTTCTCTCATCCTCACTCAAACCATGAGGGTATAATTCACATCTAAAGAGGAAAGATAAATCTTCCCCTGACTGTCATGCACCTCCAGATGCATTTCAGAGAACAAGGCCATGAGATGCCACTCACCACTGGCCTCCTGCACTATCTGTATCTGAGTCTTCCTGCTCAGTGCATCAGCTACTGCATTACCTTTACCAGGTGTATAGGCAAGCTCGAAATCGAAGGACTGTAGGTATTCAACTCACCTCCACTGCCTCAGATTCAAGTCACGCTGAGTAAATATATACTTGAGGATTTTGTGGTCGGTGAAAACCACAAAATGATCCCCCAATAGATAATGTCTCCAACAGTGCAACGCATGTACTACTGTAGCCAACTCGAGATCATGCGTTGGGTAATTCCTCTCATGTGGCCTCAACTGCCGAGACTCGTATCCCACAACTCGGTCGCCCTGCATCAACACTGCTCCCAGCCCAATACCTGATGCATCACAGTAAAATGTGTAGCTCTTCCCCTACTCTGGGAGTATCGGGATCGGTGCTAATCTTAACCTTTCCTTCAAGTCCTGAAAGGCTGTCACGCACGCTTCCGACCAAACGAACTTCACACCCTTCTTAGTCAGACCTGTCAACGGTGCTGCTAAGCAGGAGAAGTCCTGTATGAAATGCCTGTATTAACTATCCAGCCCTAAGAAACTCTGTATTTAGAACACGTTTCTAGGATGCTCCAAAGAAACCACTACTCTTACCTTCTCTAGGTCTACTGAAACTCCTGCCTTAGAGATGATATGTCCCAGGAAGTGAATCTGGTCCATCCAAAAGTGGCACTTTGACATCTTAGCATATAGCCGATGCTCCCTCAGTGTACTCAATACGATCTCAAGATGGGAGGCATGGTCGTGTTGAGTTTGATAGTACACAAAGATGTCATCCACGAATACTACCACAAAAGAATCCAGATACGGATGGAACACACGATTCATCAGAGCCATGAAAACTGGTGGTGCGTTTGTGGGTCCGAACGACATAACTGTATACTCATATGGACCATACCAACTCCTAAAAGCCGTGAGAGGTATATCAGATGGTCTCACGTGCAGCTAATGATATCCTAATCTCAGGTCAATTTTCCAAAACACCTTTTTCTCCACGAAGCTGATCAAAAAGATCATCAATCCTTGGTAAGGGATATCAGTTCTTAACCGTCAATTGGTTCAGCTTCCGATAATCCACCCAAAGACTGAGGGTACCGTCCGCCTTCTTTGCAAAAAAGGACCGGAGAACCCCAAGGAGAAGTACTGGGTCGGATAAATCCCTTTTCTTATAACTCCTCCAACCACCTCTTGAGCTCCTGGAACTCAGGTGTAGTCATCTTATATGGAGGAATGGAAACTGATGCTGCTCCTCGCACAAGCTCAATGGAGAAATCCACCTCTCTCTCCGGAGGTAGACCCGAAAAGTCACCCGGGAAGACATCCCTGAAACAATCAACAACAGGAGGGAAATCTGCCTGACAAGTCCCCTAGTCATCCAGATATAAGCTCGCAATCTGGGCCATGAATCCACCCCACCCAAGATGCTCTGGTCCATCTCGACTCGGCTGAACATTTCATTTGCCCTTGTATATAAACTCTCCGCCCTTTAGTGACGTGAAACACACCCTGCAACGATAGAAGTATACAATGGCCCAGAAGGGAACCAACCAGTCCATCCTGAGAATGACGTCATAGCTCGTCATCTCTAGGACATAGAGGTCCCAAAGGAAGTGACACCCACCAAACTCAAGGGGGAACTCCCTGCACTGACGCACACCAGCCGTTCTAGTCCCCAACGGAGTGTCTAGCATCATGATAATAGAATAAGTAGAAACATAGAGCCCAAGGCTCTCCACAACGAGTACAGATATGAAACTATGTGTAGCACCCGTATCAAAAAGTACTAAAGATTATATAGGAGATACTAAAATAGTACCTCTGACTGTAGAAGGTCCAGGATCCTGCTCTTGCTGGGTCTGTTGCACTGCGTACGCCTGCCTAGTGTTTCGGCCCTATGACACAACCTGACTACCCTGAGCTATCCTGCCCTACTGCCTCTAAGATCCTGGTGTCTGGCTACCATGGCCACGACCACCATCTCTTCTTGCACGCCCTGACATATTCCAGTTCCCCGACTGGTAAGAATCCACTGGTCCTGATCCCACATGCGGAGTCTGCACAGAACCCCTCTCACTAGCCACTGGTAGAAACGCCCTGCAGAAGCGCTGTAGATAACCAATCTTGCTACAAGCTCGGCACTCCAGTGGGTCTCGTGGACACTACAATCTCTTTTGGCCCTCTCTGCCACACTAGTAGCACCTAACCGGACCATCTGAAGAAGCTGCCTGGCTGGTGCTGCCGCCCTGAGAGAAGTCCATCTGTCACTTCCTCTTGATAGCAGAAATAGTACCAGTAACTAGTGCTAAACTGGCCTGGACCATACCACTAGATTCTAGAAGGTTTATTATATGTGATTAACGCCTAGTTCACAATAGCGTGTATAGTAGGCAACCTGAACACATTCAATAGTACTCGAATGTCATACTGAAGACCATCATCAAAACGTCTGGCTCTCAACATCTCATCACCCACTAGCACGGGTGCAAAGCACTGAAGCTCCATAAAATGAGCAGAATAGTCCATCACTGACATAGCGCCCTGCTGGAGATTCATGAACTCTCGAGCTCTATCTGCTCTCAGTGTCTATGGAAAGAAGAAGTCATAGAACACTACCTGAAAATCCTCCCACGCCATGTCCCTCTGATGTTCTGACTGGGTGGTAACATCCCACCACCTCTTGACGGAATCACACAGCATGTAAGTCGTAAGCTTGACCCTCCACCCTGGAGGCATCTCAAGATGCTCTAAAATATTCTACATCGACCCCAACCAAGACTCCGCAGCCTGTGGTCCGCCATCCCTTGAGAACGTAGGTGGATGCTGCTGCTGGAAGATACGTGTAAGCTCAGCCATAGATGTGGCAGCCTATGGTGCTCCCTGAAAGGGCTGCATGAACCACAATAAGCCTTCACGGAACTGCGCCTCCTCGCCTGTGTCTGTTATAGCAGCTGGTGCCACATCTAGCTCTACTGGAAGATCAACTGGTAGCCCATGGCCCACCATCTTCGGAGGATTTTCGTTGCCGCTCTCCTAGCGAACAACGTGCGGTCGTCTAGGCGGCATGACACTACAAGGTCAAAAACACGCCTTAGAACAAGATTTATCAAAGACTGAAAGTGAAGAAACCCAAAAGGGAACAACAGTAATAAGGTATTCAAAATTTTCAAAAAAAGACTACACGGCGTGTATACTGACTACACGATGTGTACTTGACTTCCCTTCTCCTGCCCGGGTACTTCTGCATGGCTAAGCCACACAACTCCCAAAAACTACACGGCATGTATATAATCTACACGGCGTGTATGGTGTTATTTTCCAACTTCCTGTGTCGCTTGTGACACGACCGACTACTCAACATGACATTACACGGCATGCTACACCCGCACACGGCGTGTACACCAACCCCGTTTCCCAGCCACACGGCTAAGCCCACACGGTCTGTCCTCGGACAAGACTACACGGCATGTCCCATAGGTACACGGAATTTTCAAGGAGAGGTGACACCGACCCGTGTTGTTAGTTACACGGCTGGACTCCTAGTCAAAACTACACAGCTTGTATATCTAGTACACGGCATGTGTTACCCAAGATCTTCCCTACCCCGTGTCGCCTCCCACACATTTTGTGACATGGGAAGAGACTACACGATGTGTACTTAAAAATTTCATTTTCCTTCCCGAACAAAAGGCCATACACGGCGTGTGTAAAAATACTACACTGCTTGTATAATGGGTTTCCGGACAGTATGTCTCGGAAACTTCTCCGGAACCCAGAAAATGCCAAAAACCAACACCTATGTGTCAAATTCCGACCAGTGAGGGCTCATACTCTCCATGAATCAAAGTCTGACATCTTATCTGTTTTATAACTAATAACAGTCAATGATCCACCAGATTCCGATCAATGGGGGCCCATACTCCCCAAAAACCAAAGTTTGGAATCCATTCTATAAACAGGATTACACACAATACCCTATCAAATAGCAGGTATTTATCAAGTATCTATCACAACAGCATTCTTTTCTAGCACAACTACTATCACAACAGTATGAAATTTCTAACTCACCTACATGGCATGGAACTATGCATGGCATGTGATTTCTAGCATGTTCCTACATGATGCATGAGATGACATACCCTCATCTCCTTGGATTGCAACTAAATAGAACCCATAAATAATTTATAACAGCACAATCCCAAGTGCGTCACCCAATGGTGAAAATATATCAACTATAAAATTTGAAAAACTAGCAAAATTGCAATACGTGGTAGACTGGCTTTTCCCTGTACATGGGTTAGCTACACCCGAGCACAGCTTATTACCAACTGTCGTTCATCCTATCCCTGACTACGGCTCCAAATAGTATGTTAAAGAAAAAACCCCGCTGATACCACTTTATAACGTCCCGGACCTGGGTGCCACGCAACGGGTGCCCCGAATCCGGTTCGCCATGTGACCTCAAGTGTGTTTCCCCAAACGCCAGAGGCTGCCGACTTGCAGTGAGGGCCCAGGTATGTTAATAGGGAAACTATGCCCTCATTTGTCAGAGTGTAGCGTAGTAGAATGTAAATAAACATACAACAACAGCGGAAGCAGTAAACCATACACAACTGAAATAAGCAACAGCAGTGGATATAACCAACAGTAAATAAATAATGATGCTACATGTCATAGTTATAAGAAAATAGCCAGAACATGTTATACATCAATATAGTATATTACAGAGTACAAGTATAGAAAAAAAAAACACCTGGTAACGGCATCGCGAGCCTAGGCTCGGTCCCATTCCCTCCTACTCCTCAGCAACAGTCAAGTACCTGTATAGGGACTCTTTCCCCTATCCACACCTGCAGAAACGTAATCTGTTTGGGCCGAAAAGTGTGACCCAAACAGGGTGTGATAAATATATCTCAGTAGGCACCCACCAAAGGCTCTCACCCAACTGCGTGTAAGCGTGTAACAATAGTGAACAATAGTAAAATGCAATAAAGTAAGCAGTACTCAAAAGTAACTAATTACCAGTTATATTTCCATTTTATTATTTATTTCATCCATTAAATATGAGAAATCACCACAGTGCATTTCTATGTAATAGTCCATGCCCTCAGACAAGAAAAACCTTACCCTCAGGTAAGCAAAATCCAGCCTGCAGGTATATCCCTCAGGCGTAACAGAAGTTTCCCTCAGGCGTATGAAGTGTCGCCCTCATGCATAGAAGTCAAGCCCTTAGGAAAGAAGGGTTTCCCTCAAGCGAAATAGAATGTCTCCCTTAGGCTAAAACAGTCACTCCCTCAGGATAAATAAAAACACCGCCCTCAGGCATAAGTAACCAGGCCATGCCCAACATATAAACATGAAATTTGAATACAACTCCTCTCAAGGAAAAAGTAATGCATAATTTAAACAAGGCATACCCTCGGGTATCCTGGCCAAATGGCTAAACAGAAGAACGCACCACTCGAGATGGTCCTGGACCCAAGCAATGATCCCAACCAACATTTTATTATCATAATTACACACCTATTCAATTCTAGGTGTTTAATATAGCAAAGGCCTCAGCCACACGACACCCCAACATGGGTTCGTGGCACAAAAATGCACAAAACACGCGAAAGTTGGAAAACTAAACACCAAACCACCTACCTTATATGCCAACGAGCGGTATACCCGATTGTCGACTCCAGAAACACCCAAGAACGACGTAGATCTGATGAATAACAAAACCCTTTTAACCTCAAAAAACTCATGCTAGGAAAACAATTGGTAAGAAATAATCCAGGAGAAGAGAGGGCTTACCCGTGCAGTTCCAACGTGATCATCCGATGCAGAATCGGATTCCAGACGAACACCTAGCAGATATTCGACGGTTCGGCCTCCTCCTTTGGCTCCAAAACGACTCAAATGCCTCTTCTGCCAAATGAGGAAGCTACTTCCTATTTTAAGCCGAAAAAAACAAAGTAAACAGCATGTACTTCCAAGTACACGGTGTGTACTCCTTTCATTTATCTGTTCCTATGTCGGCTTCCTGCTAGCACGGCACTGTTCGCCTGCTGACAAGAGTACACGACATGTACTACTGAATACACAGCGGGTACTGCCGCCCAGCTAGCGGCTGCTCCACGACCTTAATTTTTGGCATGCCGACTGACTACACTGCGTGTAAAGGACCACTGCATGACGTGTAGTCAGTTCCTACACCCTTTGTCGCTGACATGGCTACACACCCTGTGTACTCATCCCAACACAGCCAGAAGTACACTGCGTGTGGAAAATGTACACGGTGTGTAGTTCCAAAAATTTTGATTTTCCCCCATTTTCCATATTTTATTAAAAACACTTAAGGAAAAGAGAATGAAGAAGCTCGTACCTCAAGAGAAGAACCAGGTTCTTACATTCTCCAAATAATGTACATATTAAACTCGCATACCAAATATATGAATACCATGACACCTTAAAACCATAATGAAAACATTAATTCTTCCAATTACATAATGAATAAGTACTGTAGTACAATACTTATATATCTCATGATTCTTATAACCAGATTTTCATAACAAAATTCTTGAATACAGATTGAAAAATATATTTATGTTTTCACTTTTTCTATAGTAGAATCATAGTCTTGACCATGATCCATTATTCTGTTTTGGTGTATATTATTTCATCTCTTGATAAATTGATATGTGTAGTATCAAATTCCCTTGTAGTTGAAGCATTATACATTGGAAATCTTTTTCTTACCCTTGAAATCACAAGCAAGGTTTCCTTTACCTACAGACTTGTAGAAAAATAATTTTCATCCTAATTATATACCAAGGTGTTTCCTTCAACAATTATCAAAATTGAAAAAAAATTACCCTCTTCCCTTAATCAATCTTTTTCTATCCTTTCCTCTTCTTATATTTATTCCCTTTAAATTCATAATACTTGGATAATTATTTCTCTATCCTTATAGAACATGATATTATATTCTCATATGATGAGAATATTTGTGATACTACTTCTATTATATATATTGGATTAAACCCATTGAAGAGTGGATCATTCTTAACTGTTGGATTATGTTCATTGATGTTCTTCCTAATCCTTCTGCTAGGTTTCATTTCAAAAAATGGCATAAAATAAATTAGATCATAACATTATGAAACATAATTTATATTCCAAAAACTAGTGAAATACTTAACATAAATTGAGAAATTTTTGTGCTATTAATATCAAAATCCGAAACATAGTTTCTTTGGGGATATATTTACTTTTAAATCCTGCATAATGTTTCGTAAAGAAAATGTGAATTATCATAAGAATATCCCCTGGGAGTATCGAACCAGATGTGTAGTAAGGTCTATTGTCATGTATCAGGTTAACCTGAGTCTAAACCAGGACACCTTATTAGATTATTGACCCCTAGGTACATATGTTCCAGAACCACGTTCTCTTATAGTATCAATAAAATGAGGTTTTTTATGAATACTCACTTTATCTCTACCTTACCAAAATTATAGGATATTCTTCTATGCCCACCCTCAAAGTATATATTAGGGTTATGTTCCTTAATCTATGATTTCTAAATCTAGTCTCCTAGTTTTCTACTAAACTTTCTTTGATACCTACTGTAAATACCCCAACCCTAATTTCCTATAGTTGGTGCCTTACTTTTTTATATTGGTATAATAAACAAGGATGTCGCATCCTAAAGGACTAAGTAATTTAGTATTTTTGGAAAACAAAAATAAAAAAATAATATTTACATTAAAACGTGAAAATAAAAACAACATATAAACTCAATTGGGAATATCCACAACTCCTAGATTATTCATGAAAGTCATTCATAATATACATCTTTTCATCCTTGGAAAAACATAAGAAAGGGGTAATCTGCGATGCTTATTAATGGTTGCTAATATAGAAGAATATAATATGAACAATAAGGCATGGTGATTGAATAAAAACTAAGTCCACTAGAACATAATCTTGGGCATAATAAGGCAAGAATAAAATCTGAATAAATAATTCCATATAAATGGGTAATAAATTTTGAAGTTCCCTTTAATCAGGCTTTCTTATCGAGAGGAATTAAAAAGGAAATCTTACAAAACATACTCTTCCACATCATAGAAATATGAACTAATATAGATAAATGGGTTTGAAACATATAAAAATAATTTATAATAATTATTTAAAAAATTTAATGATTAAATTAGGACAAAGGGAGAGAAATCATAACTCAAATGAAAAATGAAGGTTCGAGGTGACTCCCTTACCACTTTTCAAACCGTTGAACCATATGACCCATAAAATTATTGATCATATAATAAAAAATATAATAACATGAATATAAATATATTTATGATATGATACGTCGTGGTCATTATAAATAAACCAATAATAATAAATAGTGCTGAATAAGGAATATCTCTCTAAAATAAAAGTGATATTAGAAAACCCTTACCTAATGTCCTAAAGTATTCTACACTTGACCTTATTGTCATTGATAATAAAATAAAATAAAATAATTAATTAATTGAAAACCTTTTATACATGTATTTTATTTATTAAAATTTTATTTAGATCATTTATTGTATTTTTAATGAGTAAAAATATAAAATTTTATCATTCGAGAATGTTCGTTTCCTTGGTTTTCATGATCGGTTCAGTTGTAAATGTGTATGGAAGTCCATGTAAAATGGTAATAGATATCCAAAATTGAAGTTATATTTTATTAATAAAAATCCAGAAGATTAAATTTTTATAAAAATAATTTTTATATTTGGGGTGAGGATAAATCCTTAGATAAGACATTAGTGATAATCCTTTAGATTATTTTGGTGGTTTTGTGATCATCAAAAACTAGTTTTGTTTTATTAATTAACATGATGAGTATATAGTGGTTAAAAACATTAAAAGGATGTAATTCATATATTATAAATTTTTTAACAATAAAAATGGTTTATGACATGACTTGAATGCATTAATTGAAAACTCAAAGGCATTATCCATGATGTCGGCAAATTGACACATCACGGGCGATGTTTTCATTTATAGAAAAAACAGAGTGGAAGGAGCTTAAGGATGGATCCTCAAATAACATGATATAATTATATTATATAAATTATAATAAATTTATTAGGCTTTTAGGACAAGGTTATGTGATTATAATAAAAGAAAATTAAATAACCTAAAAATAAATTAAATGAAAAAGAAACTAATAGAAAAAGAAAGAGGTTTTTACACCTTGAATTTCTCCTCATTGAGAACCTCCTTAAGGTAATTGGGAATGATACTTTGGTGAGAACAGAAAAACCATAACAAAGGGGAGATTTTTCAGATAGGAAATGGTCATAATATAAGGATGATTCAAGGCTTTGGATATTTGAGGAGAAGGGTGGTATTTATAGTGGCGGAGAAGAGTGTTTTTTGAATATTATATTCATTTATATTATTATGTCTCCAAACTAAGAATATTTTGAGAATTATCTCCAAATATTTAAAAATAATTAAATGAAGTTCTATATTATGTTTATTACATAATTTTTGAATCAATTAATAATGTATTTTTCTTATAATGTATAAAAATGGTAAATTATTGTATTTCATTATTCACTAAAAATTCAATTATTTTAGAAAACTCCCATAAATTCACCCTAACCATTTGTCAATATATATAATTCAAAAATAAACTAAAATTTTTTAAAATAATTTTATAAATTTGATAAATTTAATTTTTAAAGAAAATTATTATTTACTCAAAAAAGACATATTTTAAAATTATAACTGATTTTATAACACTTTTAAAAATTAATTAAGGCCTCATAAAATTATATTTTAATCATTAGAAAATAAAATATTACTTTTTTTATCCATATTATTAAAATATATTTTTTAAATAACTATATTAATTATATTATTATAATTTAACATTTATGTTTTATAAAAATATCAACACATAATTAAAAATTTCTAAAACACTTATTTACTTATAAAGTTATATAATTATATCATATTACATTTTATAATATGCCTAAATTTTAAATATACATTCATAGGTTATTTTATTGTTCTAATTTCAATATTTTTGTTCTTAAACGTCACATTGTTTTTCCAACAGTTACATTACAATTTATCAAAAATGAAACTTACGAGAAAAATACCATAAATTTAACAAAAGTAAATTTTGATATTATTAATTCAAAAATATTGTTTTTTTAAATATAATTTATAAATGTGTCAATATTTATATTTAAAATAATTTCTACATTAAAAACAGCAAAACTAAGTTTAGAAAAATATATCCTTTTATGTGTAAAATTGGATTTATTTTTATCTTATGCCTTTAAAGTGTTTTGGATCAATGTAAAAAAATTTGATTAAACTTATGATAAATAAATTTACTTAATATATTTCACTAGTAGTGATTAATTTAATTTATTAATATAAAATTTCATTATTGGGATACAATAGTTTTTTTATAAAAATCTGTCCTTTATGTTCAATTAGTTATCATTTCAAATTAATTAGTAAACAATGATTTAATTTTATAAACATTTGTAATCTATATTTTCATCATTAACATAATATCTTTAATTAATAACACTCCCAACATCTAAGAGATAACTATAATAATTAAAATATAACATTTAAATCATTTTTTAAGCTGGTATGCAATCGAATAAGTTAAATTTAGAAAGAGGCATACTGTAAAATCTTGGGGTGTTGCACTAAATGAAATATAAATCATATAATTTTATTATATCATTATTATAATATGATATACTTGAATCATAATAGAAGGTTTAAATGATCTATATATCCTTCATGATGGTTTGTATAAACATGTGATCAACTGAATCATATCCTCTAGGAGTGTCAAACCAAGTGTGCAACAAGCCTATTGGCATGCACCAGTTCATGATAAATTCTAACTCAATACGGTCTTTTCAGGTGTTACCCCTAGGTGTATCTATGCCAGAGGCACATCCACTTTTAATATCTTACAGGGATGTAATTTATTTGAAACACTTACTTAATACTCACCAAAATACCCAGATGTTTTCCTATATTAGCATTTTCTTCAGGGTTTTTAATAACGTTTTATAATCTTACTTTCCAAAAATAACTAAAATTACCCATTATAAAAAATATGGAAACCCTCTTTTTAAATACACTAATTTTATATAAATCCTTAAAAAATATCATATTAAGGGACTTAAAGGATCTTTTTTGGACTATTTTCTTGGAAATTAGGTAAACATTATAATAATTAAATAAGGATAACATAAATATAAACATTATTTAATTATTTTTGGGGACTAATTTATTATTCCATCCTAAGTCACCTCACTGTAAGTAATTTCTTGGGATATACATCAAAATACGTTGTGGGCATAAATCCTAGTTTGATAACGAAAAAGAAATGGAATATTAATGAAAATCATGGATTTTTCATGAGGAATATCATGATAAAATAGTCATAAATACAATATATATAACATTCAAATGCTACTACAATATAATAATGATAAATTCATAAACATATCACCATATATCTTTGTGACATCCTAATCCTAGGTTCCACTGAGAGAAGACACAAGACCAATGGACCAAATGGTCTCAAGAAATTCTCCATGAACACTAGATGTTGGTTACTAAAAGCTGGGGCCTTGGGTGTGTCCATGGGGAGACCATTCTCTCTTTACCAGAGTACAACAATAGTAAAATCAACATATAAATAGTGTTAGTGCTATAATAATTAATAAGCAGCCGAAACATATGTAAATAAGAAATAAAATTGTATCAATACAAAAAGGTAGTGAACTAAATCACATAAAGAAGCGTGACAATGTATGATAAGTATCTATAGAGTAGTAAAACAATAATACAATCTACAGGCCATAGTAAAATACAAAAAGGTGCAAAAATGAGAAAAAGCAATCCCTGCCTCCAGATCTCCTTCCTAGTCATATGTTACCAAGTTCCATCTTACAAAATCCCATAGTGGCACACATATGTAAGAGAACGCTTCCCCTTATCTAAACCTGAAAAAAAAATAGTATACCTGGGATCCATAGGCGCCTTGAATAGGGTGTGAGATAAACTCAGTATGCCACCGCCAATGATGTCTATAAATATAGAGAGTGTGTGTGTAAAATGAAATTGTGTAGACATAATAATCTAATGGAGTAATAAAAAAAAGCATTTGGGTCTTCAATAGTTCCTAAAGGAAACCAGGATGACTCTACATTCTCCAGCCTAGGCCAGTATAACTTTAAACATATATCAAGGGATTTGATTCCCAGTATCACATTTATAAGGGACTTTATTCCTAGTATCGTGTTAGTAAAGGGGGATCCATGCCCAATATCACATTTATAAGAGACTACATGCTTGGTATAATAGCAAGATATGTTATGCCCAATATCATGTATAGGGTCACCATACCTGCTATCAGAGTAAGGGATGCCATTCCCATATGGTATCACAAGGTAATTCATTCTTGTATAGTATCACAATTGTTTAAGGGTATCCATTCCCAATTAGATATAACTAGGGTTTTCATGCCCATTTAGTTTACTTATAAAATGAATGTGATGTCCATTAGTTTTAATTCACAGTGGTCATCATTCTCATTCATTATAATCAATAAGATTCATCATGCCCAATCATTGTAATTATTAAGGCTCTCTATTCCCTTATGCCCTATAATTGATTAATTACCATTGGATTTAATATGAGCCAAGGTATAATCCATTTCTCATTTACATTTAATAATGAAAATTGTGTAACCATTTTATATTTATTTAAAAGATATGGGATTACCAATAACCATTAATCAATTCAATTAATTATAAGTCAATTGTATTATCCATACTAAAACACAAAATTGATACATTAATAGTTTATGAAATCATCATTTATAATTAAAACCAGACACTTCAATAGGTTCTTTGTCTACACACTCAAAACACCAATTAGAAATAAGGTAGGAGCACCCAAAAAGAATATATCACTCTAATTTTGATAATTCATGAAAAACATGGGTTCAAACAAGTCATTAGGTTCCAATAAAGGAAACCAATTTAAGTTAGATTCAATTTAGAGGCAACACTTAGTGAAACCAACATGCTCTATAACAACACATGTTATAAAACATCAAAAATTGAGGGATAATTACTAGACCACATACCTAATACTTGTAAAACACTCCTCATCAAGTATCGACCTTTAGTTCATTCAAGATTTGAATAAATATGAATAATTGATGAATTCCCTAAAAATAGAGCTTCTGAGCCTACACCTAGATAACTCTATAAAGAGAAAGACAAATAGAGAATGAAAAAATAGGAATATAGATCTTACCTGGAAGAATCCAAATTTACTAAAGACACTTTGATCAGACACTTGATAAATATTTAAGATCAGAATCTACAAATAGGGGAGTTTTAGAGCTCAAACATAAAGAATAGAGGTTCTAATGTCCACTAGATAATATATTATAGGAGGGTAATGTTTAAGATTTTATTAAGGGAAAATTGGTCTTTTACCCCCAAAAAATAGTGGCAAAAATTTTATTTTCATGGTTGTGAAAATTGTGTAGCAACCATGTGAAATGGATCTTCCAAAAACATTAAACCATCAACATGGGAATAAAACCCAAAAATTACAGTTTTATCCAACTGTGAATCTCCCTTCTACTAATTGTCAATCCCTGCATGTTTAGGGACAATTGTGTCGGCTCGGTCACACAATTTATACTAATCGTTCAGCCAAGTGTTTTTCTCCACCAGTCGGAGTTCCAAGATCTGAACAATCCATGGACACCGCAATAACCATTCTAGCATCATAAGTAATCCCTATTTGGTCCCTAATAAATAATTATTCCAAATTCAAAATTCACCCATACCTAAGATAAAAACCAGGTTCGTAAAGTATTCCTCCTAAAAGGAAGTCCTCCTTGAGCTCACCTACAAGGGGTGGAAAAAATCATATGAGAATAACTTGGACCACTGAGCATGTAGGTTGGCCTCCCACTCCCAAGAATCATCCTGTACATGGCCATGACACTATAGCACCCACACTAAAGGGACATACCAGACTCATAGAGACATTGTGCTCTGGTCAATTATGCATATAAGATACTCCTCGGAAGAACCATCTTCATCTAGCTAGACATCCACGGGATCAAAAGTATGAAATGGGTCAACATGATAACAGTGAAGCTATGAAATATGGAATACATAATGCCAGTAACAATACCTCTGAGGTAATAGAAACTAATAGTATACTTTCCCGACTCTCTCCATAATCTCAAATGGCCATAAAATTTCCACAGCATCTTTCATTAGAAAAAAAATCTATTTATGCCCATGTCTGGGTGATACCTGCAAGAATCCATGATCTCTGACCTCGAACTCTTGAGGTCTATGACAATGATCGACATATGATTTTTCTCTATACTGGGCTTTATAAATATGCTTTATGATTAAACGAACTTTCTTTAGAGTATTTTGAATGATATGAGGACCCAGTAGCACTACCTCTCTTGCCTCTAACCACATTATGGGTGAACGAAACAGGCAACCCTATACGACCTTATTTGGATCCATCTCAATTGTCACCTTATAACTGTTATTATAGGATAAATCAATGATATAGATTTTATTATACCAATAACTAATAAATTAAATGACACGTGTTTGAAGCATGTCCTATAGAACCTGTATAACCTATTCTAATTAGTCGTCACTTTGAGGGTGAAATTATGTGCTCATAATCACATGTGTACCCATAGATTTATGAAACCCTTTCTAGAACCTTGATGTAAAGCAAGTTTCCCTATTTGAAACGATAGTCCAAGGGACCCCATGTAGTCTTAGGATCTCATGGATATACAATCTCCTCATATCAACAACTAATAAAGTATCGTTGATATTAAATAATTGAGATACTTTCATCAGTTGATCCCTAACTAACCATACCACGTTTCTACCTCGAGGCGACCACAATAAGTCAATGAAAAAATCCATCACTATATCCTCTCATTTCCATTATGGTTCTAGTAATGGATATAACAATACTATAATTCACTGGTGCACCACCTTCTACTATTGACAGGTGGAAGTGTTGAAACCTATAATTGGATGGTTTATCTTGAGCCACCCCTACTGCCAGTGCGTATCATGGTACATCTTTAAAATACCTAAGTGAACTACCCACTAGGAAGCACATGACTCTCATATCATATCTTATCTCATATCCATGGGGTCCCAAATACACATGTGTATATCCAGGATGAAATCATCATCGATAGACCAATCTAGAGGTGGTTCCGCATTGAAAATTCTCTCTCATAGTACCAGCCCTTTTGGATCTGAAAACTACCTCATATTCACCTTCATCAGAGGTGAATATTTCACTGATAGAGATGTAAATATATATTATTTATGATGGTTCTTCACCTATATATGAATCTCAAAAAATAGATCCATAATATTTCATTCACTATTGGCCTCTTAAACTGCTTATGTCAAGCTCCCCTGCTCAAATAATCTACAACAAAATTTTCCATTCTAGGCATATAGGCTAGCTCAAAGTCAAAGAACTAAAGATATTCAACCCATATTCTCCACATAAGATCTAATTATCTCTATATAAAATTATACCTCAAGTTCTTATGGTATGTAATCACTAGAAAGTTCTCTCCCAACAGGTAATGCCTCTAACACCATAAGGTGCATACAATAGCTTCCAATTTGAGATCATGTGTTGGGTAATTCCTCTCATGAGGCCTCAATTTCCATAACCCTTATGAAATTACTCTATCTTACAACATAAGAACTACTTGTAGCCTGATACCTGATGTATCACAATATACTATATAGCTCTTACCCAGTTCTGGTAGAATCAGGATCGGCATTGAATTCAATCTCCCTTTCATCTCTTAAAACTCTATCTCATTGTATTCATACCATATAAAATTAGCATCCTTATTATTCATCCTCATAATAGGTTCTTATAAGTGTGATAATTAATATATAAAACACAATTAGTAACCATATAGCCCCATGAAACTCCATATTTCAAAACAATTCTTGGTCTTCTCCTAGGTAACCACATCTCTCACCTTATCTGGTTCAAATGAATCTCTTGTCCTTGAGATAACGTGACCTAATAAGTGTACCTTGACAATCCATAAATGACATTTACCGATCTTAACATACATTTGGTTCAATGTCAATGTATTCAAAATGATCTCAAGATGAGTTGTATGGTATCTTCAAGTATTAGAATACACCAAGATTCCATATATGAAGACCACAGCAAAGGAATCTATATAGTGATGGAAAACCATATTCATAAATTCAATAAATATAGAGGGTGCATTAATAAGAATGGAAAACATCATAAGATACTCATAAAAGTCATACTAACTATGAAAATCCATACATGGAATATATAATGGTCTGAATACAACCCCAATCTCAAGTCAATCTTCGAGAATACCATCACTCCTTGGATATGGTAAAAAAGATCATCAATCCTTGGTAAGGGATATTGTTTTTCACTATTAGTTGATTAAACTTACAATAATACATCCAAAGGCAGAGGGTTCTATCTATGTTCTTGCGAAAAAGATCCAGTGAACCATAGGGAGATTTATTAGTCCATATAAAACCCTTGGCCTCTAAATATTCTAGCTTCCATGTGAGCTCCCACAACTCAATAGTTTCCATCCAATAAGGAGGAATGGATATTGTTGTACCTCCTAGCTCTAGATCGATAGAAAATTATAGTTCTCTCAAGAGGCAGTCCTAAAATTTCATCATAAAATATATCCCTAAATAGATAGAATATAGGAGAGAACACTCTCTGATGTAGTCCTTGTACTCTATGTAAAGTCTACAAATATGGTAAGTCACTTTACCTATCCCAAGATTTTATAGTCTAGCTCTATCAACATGAACATCCCACTCCCCCTTGTGAATATAATTTTATCCCTCTCATGAAATAAATAACACCCTACAGTGATAACAACTCCGATAGGCATGATAGGGAACCAATCAGTCTATCTCAAGCATGATTTTTAAGTCTATCATCTCAAAAAACAAGCGGTTTCACAAGATATGATGGATGAAAAACTAAAGAGCATAGTACTTGAAATATAATACTCTTTCTAATCATATACCTATAGGTGTATCTAGTGTCATAATGCCACTAGAGTACTCAACATGAAGTTTGGGAATCTCCATAATAGGCATAAATATGAATACATTTGATGCATCTCTATCAAATAAGGAATATACAACAGTAAAGGCTACTAGAATACTACATTGAATAGTAGATTACCTAGTGTCCTACTCCTCTGGTATAGGTTGTACTCTATAGATATGGTCAAATCTATAGCCCCGTGTTGCAACATAACTTCCCTGAGTAATTTCTCTCTACTAGTGTTGTGTATTTGTAGCCTCACTACTAGGTCCATGACTTCTTCCTCTACCTAAATGACCAATAGTACATCAGCTACCCACCTTGTGAGGTTCTACTAAGCCTTCTCCTAAATGTAGATCTAGAATAGATCCTGTAACGACCCAAATTTTTTCCATGGAAATTCCCTTCTTATAATTATGTCATAAAATAACATGAAAACACAACATAATTAACTACTAAGTGGTAAGTGACCTTTAAATATAAGTTTGTCACTTCTGTGAAAATCTGACATACACGGTTGTGTTCAAGATGATTTTTTAGAGTATAATAAAACAAAATTAAGTATTCATGAATAGTAACCTACCCTTATGAATAGTAACATACCATTATGCATAGTGATATACACTAATTAATAGTAACCTTGCCTATGATAGTATAAAAATAATATTCAAGTGAAAGTATTGTTGGATCTGAATCTACGGATTACACACAAGAGGGGGGTGAATTGTGTCTTTTCAAAATTATTACAATCTCTTCAATTTAGACAAATTCTGTCCACTATGCTTTAGCATGATTAAATATGCAGCGGAAAACGTAAAATCATGAACACACGGATGTATAGTGGTTCGGGGAACAGAAGGCCCCTAGTCCACTCCACCAACGCTCAAATCCACGAGCTTGGCGATTTTCACTATCTGGTCCTCGTTTCCACAGACCTGTTCACAACTGAGTACAGGCAGTTGACACCTTTACAAGTTTCAGGCAAACACAGCCTTCCTGGTTCAAACACGAACCCACACAGCTTAGAACGAGAAGCTGATCACTCAAAAATAAAAAGGATTTCGATAAAGAAAACACTTCTCCAGTTGTTCTTCACAATTGCAATAGAATGCAATTGACAGTAGATAGATCGTCGTCTTCAGAAAATAAAGATCTGTAATCAAAACAGTTCTGAGTCGATCCAGTTGCAATATATATTACAAGAAACTTCACAACTTCAGCAGTAGTAGATTCACAACAGATAGTCGATGTAGAACACGTGAATCTGCTATCAAGATCTTCCTTCAGTAATAAAGGTTTTACAATTCTTCTCGATCACCAGAAAAGAACGCTTTCACACAGTCTCTGTTTCTTGCTCGTTAAAAGATCAATCTGTATATTTCATACACTTTCCTGTGTATATATATATATCTGAAGTTTCCAAGATAGAACATATATATTCAAATCTGAGAAAATCTTCCGCATAAATAGATCCATGAAAATCTCCTTTAGATTCGCGATATTAAATAACAGAGCCGTTGTAACTCCCCTGAAGAATCGGCATAAAAAGCTCCGTTTTAAATCAATCATTAATCCGTTGAAAATCGTCTTTGATTCCGTCAAAGTCGTACTTAAGAATCGGCTCGAAATCCGCTTAATAATCCGCATATTTTCTCTTCAGCATTCAAACGTAGGGTTGATCATCCATACTTTGTCTTGCTTCAACTCTCCAAAGAACGTACGGTTGATTATAAAAGTAAGATTGATGATCCATACTTTTGAGAAACAAACTCAACACTGAAAACTAACGTACGATTTCTCTTCCATACTTGTCTAACAACAAAAAAGTAAGGTTCCTTCCAAACGTAATGTTCTTCTTCCATACTTTTCAACAACGTAAGGTTCATTAACCATACGTTTCAAAATAACGTAAGGTTCTTTAACCATACGTTTCTTTTAACATAAAAAGAAAACTTTTCATCCATACGTTACGTTCATCAACGTAGGGTATGAACAGTGATTCCAGTACGCGCTAAAACTGATCTCGCGCTACAGTGATTCCAGTACGCGCTAAAACTGATCTCGCGCTACAGTGATTTCAGAACGCGCTAAAATTGATCTCGGAATAAATGAAGTATGAAATCTCGTTATATGAAATAAATAAATAAAATAAATTCCTGCAAAATACTCAACGAAATAATTAGTAAATAATTAAGGGTATTTGTGAGCATCAAAATCATCATAAAGAGACAGAGTATTATTTAAAATAATCTCCTCCTTTAAAAAACATTATTTTGAATTGTTTGAAAACAATACATTGCTCAACAATCTCCCCCTTTTTGATGATCACAAAACCCATAAAAATAATAGAACTAATTTAATTGCAATCTTCATTGAAAAATTAGTTTTATAAAATTTTAGAATTTTGAAAGGATTAAAACAATATTTAACTATAATAAAATTTCTCCCCCATAAAAATAAATTTTCAGCTAAAAATAGATAAAAGATAAATATCGTATATATCCAAATTCTCCCATATATCCAAATTTATTCATAGGAAACAAATAAATTTAAATGTTGTGTTTATCCAAATTCTCCCCCTTTTTGTGATATCAAAAAGAATGAAAAAATTATGGATTTGAACACATTCAATATTGCACTGAACTATAAGTAAATGCTATAGTTAACTATGTATGAATAAGTGAATTTGTTATACTGGCTAACTCAATCATAAATCAATAAACAACAAAACAAAAAAAAAGAATTTTCATTCACAAGCTGTTATATATAAACGATTGTGATATACAGAGGAATCAAGGTTCATAGATAAGACAGGGAAAAAGGTGTCTATTTCCTTTGAATCGCGGTCTTTATCTCTGTAAACTGTTCTCTGAGTCTCTTCATCATCCCATCTCCTAACTTGATGATAAGATCTCTGTTCTCTTGAGTCATATGAATATCTTCAATCAAATTAACTCTGAAAAACTCATGCATTCTTTCTTCTTTTTCAACAAAAAGAGCCAGTTTTTCTGATAACTGATTCAAAAGAATCCTAATCGGTTGCTCTCCAGATGTCAACTGATCCACTAAAAATCTCTGATTATCTAGCAAAACTGACAAACGGGCACTATTACACTGAAGATCGTGTAATCTGTCACTCATATTTCTCATTTCTCCAGTAATTGCTTGAAATCTCCGAATCAAATCAGGTGAAGAGCCTGATCCACTCACAGCACTGTTTGCAATAGACTCAAATTTATTCTCCATGTAAATCTTCAACTCAGACAAATAATCTTTCTTTACCATCTCTGATTTTAACTGATCAACAGCATGCAGCATATCAGTCTTAAACAAATCTACTTCCTGTCTTGAAACAGTACATTCTTTCAGCTTCTGAAACTTCAACTGCTCTAAGTTCAGAGAATTTCTGAGACTAACATTCTCAGATTCTAACTGAGAGATACGCTTGTACAACTCAACAACTTCTTCTTTTCTCGAATCAGGGGCACCATGTGCTCGATTCTCATGTCCAGAATTAGGTTGATGAAGCAGGGCAAGAGGTAAGGAATCTGCATCAGACTGTTCTTTGTCCTTGTCCTGACAAGGTTGATCCACTAAACTATCTTTTGAAGCCTGTAACTCTTCCACTGAAAAATCTTCCTGAAGTTCCTCTGTATGAGCTTCAGAAGTATGTTCATCACGAACAGTAGTCTCTCTGACTTCTACTGATTGGTCAAGAACAATATTTTCATGTAAATCCTGAGGTCCGGCCACTTCTTCACCAGGCACTGCCTCCATAAGTTGTTCTTGTTTAATTACTTTTTCAACAGCCACAACAGCAGATTGAGGTTCTTCTTGAGTTTCTGTTTGAGCTGCTGGTTCCTCTATCGGTGCAGTCTGCTCCACAACAGCTTCTCTCACAAATGAATAAGAAATTACCGGTTCAGAGGATTTCAAGGAAGGAGAGATAACTTCTTCATCAATTGACCTCTTCCTTCAATATTGAAGTCCTTCTTGACTTCTCTCTTCCTCAACTTCCTCCATCTCAAAACGAATTCTCCTTTCCAATTTACTAACTCTTGATTCTGCTTGTCCCTCCTTGGACTTAGCCGGTTGAGCCTGAGCACTCTCCGAGTTTTCTTCAACTCCAACAGGTAAGAGTTTTCCTTTAATTGTGCTCCAGAAGTATCCTACTTTCCTTAAAGTTCCAGCATTGAAAACATTACTGTGGTGACATTTCACCCCAGCATCTACCAATCTGATCATTCCTCTTTTAAACAAAAACAAAGAAATGAACCTTCCATAAGGGAAAAAGGTCATTCTTGCTTCACTCTGACAGCAGTAACTCAGATATCTTATCATAAACCGAGGAAAATTAAACTTAATATCACACATCAGAAGATACATTATGTACATGTCCGGGTATAGGATTTTCTCCATCTCAGCCATTCTTGGTGCTAAACCAGTCTGAACAAATTTTACCAAAATTTTCTGATCGGGCTCCAAATCCTTAATAAACATCTTCTTTATCACTCTGGTTCCAAACAGAAAAGACATAATGTCTTCAGACTTATGTTCAGAATCTCCAATATTTCGTAAATCGAAATGAAAAACTCCTTCATGAGGGCAGTTAAGAATTTGACTTATCTCTACAGATGATATTGAAAAGTCCTTATCCTCTATTTGAGCCAATAAACTATCCTCTGTATCTCCAAGGCTAAACTGAACAGTTCTAAAGAAATGTCTCATTTCTGCCTCATATAGAAACTCAGAATTTGCACTATTAAAAGCTTTCTCAAGGCTTTGAAACGACAACGCTTGCTTCAACAGTAAATTAGTTTCAAACAGCCACTCTAAATCTATGACTTTACCTTGCAGTATTTTCCGACCTACTACCTTAGGTTTCTTTGCAGCACTGCTCTCGGCTTCATATGGACGCTTAGTTTTGCCATTCCAACAACGATTTCTGAAGGTTCGTAAGTTTAGGGTTTGAAGATTCAGAAAAGGGTTTTGGAGCAGATGTGCGGTTTTAGGTTTTCGAAAGGGTTTCCGAAAAAGGTGAAGCAGTTTAGAAGGTGAAACGGTTCTGACAGCCTTGATTCCCGTGTAATCACTAATCATTACTCTTATTTAAAACAAAATAAAATTACTTATAGCGGAAAACAGAAATTAAGCAGAATTCGAAAACAGAATAAGATTTAAAAAAAACTATTTAAAATTAAATAAACCTAACTCCCCCTTAATAAATTCAAACCTTGCCGGGGGAAGTGGTTTAGTAAAAATATCTGCTAATTGATTTTCTGTATTTACAAATTCTAAAAATATATCCTTTTTAAACACATGATCTCTTAAAAAGTGATGTCTTATATCAATGTGCTTAGTTCTAGAATGACTAATAGGATTTTTTGAAATATTAATTGCACTAGTATTATCACATAAAATAGGTGTATTATTGAAATTTAATCCAAAGTCCATAAGAGTGTTTTTCATCCAGAACACCTGTGCACAGCAACTACCTGCAGACACATATTCTGCCTCGGCTGTTGACAGGGAAACTGAGTGTTGTTTCTTACTAGACCATGATACTAAAGACTTCCCTAAAAAGTGACATGTTCCTGAAGTACTCTTCCTATCTAATCTACAGCTTCCAAAGTCAGCATCTGAATATGAAATTAAATTAAAATCAGAGGTTTTTGGATAAAGCAGAGATTGATAAATAGTACCTTTTAAATATCTAAAAATTCTTTTAACAGCAGTTAAATGGGATTCTTTGGGATTTGATTGAAATCGAGCACAAAGACATACTGAATACATTATATCTGGTCTACTAGCAGTAAGATATAACAAACAACCAATCATACCTCTACATAACTTGTTGTCCACTGATTTTTCAGTTTCATCCAAATCAAGTTTTATATTAGTACACATAGGAGTTGTAAATGGCTTGTTGTTTTCAAGTCCAAATTTCTTAAGTAAATCAGTAATGTATTTGCATTGATTTAAAACATTTCCAAAATCTTTTTGAAATATTTGAAGACCCAAAAGGAAATTTAATTCTCCCATCATACTCATTTCAAATTCTTTTTCCATTAATTCTGAAAATTCATAACAAATAATTTTATTGGTTGATCCAAAAATTACATCATCAATATAAATTTGTACCAACAAAAAATTATTTTTCACAGTTTTCTTAAAGAGTGTTGGATCTGCCAGTCCAACAGTAAAATCATTTTTCAAAAGAAAAGAACTTAGTCTTTCATACCAAGCTCTAGGTGCTTGTTTAAGGCCATAAAGAGCTTTAGTAAGTTTGAAAACAGAATCTGGTTTTTGAGAATTTTCAAAACCAGGAGGTTGCTCAACATAAACTTCCTCCATTAAATAACCATTTAAAAAGGCAGATTTAACATCCATCTGAAATAATTTAAAATTTATATAAGATGCATAGGCTAAAAGGATTCTAATGGCTTCTAACCTGGCTACAGGTGCAAAGGTCTCATCATAATCTATTCCTTCTTCTTGATTATATCCTTTAGCTACTAATCTTGCTTTATTTCTAGTTATTATCCCTTGATCATCCTGTTTATTCCTAAAGACCCATTTAGTTCCTATTATTGGATAATCATGTGGTCTTTCAACTAATTCCCAAACCTTATTTCTCTTGAACTGGTTCAATTCATCCTGCATTGCTATTACCCAGCTCTCATCATCTAAGGCTTCTTCTATGGTCTTAGGTTCTTGTTGGGATAGGAAAGCAGAGAATTCAACTATGTTTCCAAGGTTTCTTCTAGTTTGAATACCAGTCTCTAAGTCACCTATCACAGATTCTAAAGGGTGATTCTTTAAGGTTCTAGACTGTCTAGGCATTACATTCAAGGGTTCTTCAGTGTCATGTTCTTCTGAACTAGACTGAATTTCTTTTATATCATTTTCAAAATCATTCTTTAAATTCTCAAGTCTCATGTTTTCATTAGAATCAGGTTCATCTATTTGTTCTATCCTTTTCTCAAAAGGATCAGATTCATCAAATTTCACATGAACTGATTCTTCAACAATCCTTTACTTTTTATTATAGACTCTATAAGCTTTGGAGGTTGCAGAATATCCTAAGAAAATACCTTTATCAGATTTTGGATCAAATTTACCAAGATTATCTTTGGTATTCAAGATGTAAACCTTGCATCCAAAAACATTAAAGTAATTTACTTTAGGTTTTCTGTTATTCCATAGTTCATAGGGTGTCTTTTTCAAAATAGGTCTTATTAAAATTCTATTCATTATATAACAAGCTGTATTAACAGCTTCTGCCCAGAAATATATAGGTAGGCTATATTCATTTAACATAGTTCTAGCCATTTCTTGAATAGTTCTATTTCTTCTTTCTACAATCCCATTCTGTTGAGGTGTTCTTGGAGCAGAGAAGGTGTGTTTAATACCCATGTTTGAGCAAAAGGAATTAAATTCCTGGTTCTCAAATTCTCCACCATGATCACTTCTCAATGAGATTATATTAAAACCTTTTTCATTTTGAATAGATTTACAAAAACCTTCAAATAAACTAAAAGCTTCACTTTTAAATTTCAAAAAGAAAATCCAAGTAAATCTAGAATAATCATCAACTAATACATAAACATATAATTTACCAGCTAAACTTGCTACTATTGAAGGTCCAAACAAATCCATATGGATAAGTTCTAGAGGTTTAGTTGTAGCAACTTTATTAACAGATTTGAATGATGATTTGTGTTGCTTGCCAAGCTGACATGCATCACAGAATCTGTCATTTTCAAATTTGAGACTAGGCAAATCAGAAACTAGTTGTTTCTTAGATAATTTATGTAAAGCATATATATTGCAATGACCAAGTCTTCTATGCCAGATCCAGGATTCACTTATATTAGCAGTTAAGCAGTTTACTTGTTGTTTACACAAGGAATACAAATCCAAAGTATAAACATTATCAGTTCTGGGTGCTCTAAACTTAAACAGTTTATCTTTAGAAACAGTACAACTATTGTTAGTAAAATCAACAGTGTATCCATCATCACAGAGTTGAGAGATACTTATCAGATGGTGTTTTAACCCTTGTACATAAAGTACTTTGTTGATTGAGACTGTCTCTGGATCTCCAACTGTTCCAATACCAATAATCTTTCCTTTGGCATTGTCACCAAAGGTGACAAGTCCTCCTTCCTTTCGAGTAAGAGAAGAGAAATTAGCTGAAGTTCCACTCATGTGTCTTGAGCAGCCACTATCCATATACCATATTTCTTTCTTTCTTTGATGACCTATTACCTGCAAAGACATTCAAACAAATTGCTTTGGTACCCATATATTGTTGGGTCCAGGAGTGTTAGCAAGCAGTGATCTGGGTATCCAGATTTGCTTTGTTTTCTTAAAATTGATTGAATCATATAGATCATTGGAAATATAAGCTTTCTTAATTACACATATTTGAGGTTGTCTTAGAAAACAGTTTTTAGCTATATGACCTTTTGTTCCACAGAAGTTACAAATAACCTGTTTAGTGCTAGGAACAAAATAATTTTTGTATAACTTAGGTTTTTCTCATTTACTTCCAATTCCAAACCTTTCCTTTTTAATTACAGTTTTTCCAAGTATCTCATTTAAGGAATTTTCTCCTTTTGTAAAAACTAATGCAGCCTTTTTATAAGATTCTACTTCATCCTGTAGAGTTTTTATTTTTGATTCAAAATTAATTTTATTTGAGTCAGCAGAGTTGTATTTGTCAATTAATTCCTTATGTTGTTTTAGCAAAGTATTTCTCTCATCTGAAATAGATTTATGCAATTTCTTTATAGATTTATATTTTTTAAATAATGAGTCATACCTTTCTTCAAGCATATTGCAGTAAGCTGCAAGTTTTTTATTTGAGAAACCTGTTTCAGAGTTTGATTCATTATTTGATTCAGAGGAGTAGTATGAGTGTACCTCATCAGTTTCAGCCATGAAACACATATTTGCTTTTAAATTGGCTTCCTCCTTCTCTGAGCTTGATTCAGAAGAATTACTTGAGTCTTCAGAAACACTCCAAGTAGCTTTCATATCTTTCTTGTCTTTCTGCTCATAATCATCTCTTTTGAAGAATTTCTTCTTCTTTGCATCTTTCAATTTTGGGAAATCCGGTCTGATATGTCCCATCTTTTTGCATTCATAACATCTCACTTCCTTGCTATCCTTCTTGAAGGATTTCTTGAAGTCTTTCTTCTTACTGTAGAACTTTCTGAATTTTCTGGCTAGCTGAGCCAATTCTTCATCCGAATTTGAAGAATCAGAGCTTTCTGATTTAGCACTTACTTCTCTGTTCTTCATCTTTCTATCCTTTTGTTGAGAAGTCACTTTCAAAGCAGTATTTTCACTTTTTATGTAGAATTTATGCTCATTTACCTCATCTTGCATTTCAGCCTCGTACATCATCAATGTACCAATCAGCTCTCTCATAGTTAGATCTTTAACAGAAGTTGATTGTCTGATTGCTGCAGAGATTCCATTCCATCGAGTAGGAAGTACTCTCAGTACCTTTAACGCTTGATCAGCCTGCTTGATTGGTTCTCCTAGAGCTGTTATATTATTGACAATTTCTGTCAATCTTCCATTCATCTGAGTGATGCTCTCTCCTTCAATCATTCTGAAAGTATCGAATTTTAATTTAGCAGTTGCATATCTCATCTGTCTTACATTATCTGTTCCTTCATAAGCAACAGCTATTGTTTGCCACATTTCATATGCAGTCGGGTATTGAGATACTCTGTTAAATTCATCCGGTCCTAAACCACAGATGATTGCATTCATAGCTTTTGAATTCATGTCATACTCAGCCTCTGTAGCAGCACTCCATGTATCAGGATTTTCAGGAATTTCATAGGGAGTCAGAATCTTTGAATAGACTCTGTAACCAAGATTTTTCAGATAAATAATCATACGTGATTTCCAGCAGCCATAATTATCTCCATTAAAGTGAGGTGCTCTGACCATTGACATTCCCTCTCTCGTATCAGCCATGATACACTATGTATAATCTTTAAATACTTCTAGCTTGATAAGACTTTAAAAATAAGAAGCTCCTCCTTTGATACCAATTGTTGGATCTGAATCTACGGATTACACACAAGAGGGGGGTGAATTGTGTCTTTTCAAAATTATTACAATCTCTTCAATTTAGACAAATTCTGTCCACTATGCTTTAGCATGATTAAATATACAGCGGAAAAAGTAAAAGCATGAACACACGGATGTATAGTGGTTCGGGGAACAGAAGGCCCCTAGTCCACTCCACCAACGCTCAAATCCACGAGCTTGGCGATTTTCACTATCTGGTCCTCGTTTCCACAGACCTGTTCACAACTGAGTACAGGCAGTTGACAACTTTACAAGTTTCAGGCAAACACAGCCTTCCTGGTTCAAACACGAACTCACACAGCTTAGAACGAGAAGCTGATCACTCAAAAATAAAAAGGGTTTCAATAAAGAAAACACTTCTCCAGTTGTTCTTCACAATTGCAATAGAATGCAATTGACAGTAGATAGATCGTCGTCTTCAGAAAATAAAGATCTTTAATCAAAACAGTTCTGAGTCGATCCAGTTGCAATAGATATTACAAGAAACTTCATAACTTCAGCAGCAGTACATTCACAACAGATAGTCGATGTAGAACACGTAAATCTGCTATCAATATCTTCATTCGGTAATAAAGGTTTTACACTTCTTCTCGATCACCAGAAAAGAACGCTTTCACACAGTATCTGTTTCTTGCTCGTTAAAAGATCAATCTGTATATTTCATACACTTTCCTGTGTATATATATATATATCCGAAGTTTCCAAGATAGAACATATATATTCAAATCTGAGAAAATCTTCTGCATAAATAGATCCATGAAAATCTCCTTTAGATTCGCGATATTAAATAACAGAGCCGTTGTAACTCCCCTGAAGAATCGGCATAAAAAGCTCTGTTTTAAATCATTCATTAATCCGTTGAAAATCGTCTTTGATTCCGTCAAAGTCGTACTTAAGAATCGGCTCGAAATCCGCTTAATAATCCGCATATTTTCTCTTCAGCATTCAAACGTAGGGTTGATCATCCATACTTTGTCTTGCTTCAACTCTCCAAAGAACGTACGGTTGATTATAAAAGTAAGATTGATGATCCATACTTTTGAGAAACAAACTCAACACTGAAAACTAATGTACGGTTTCTCTTCCATACTTGTCTAACAACAAAAACGTAAGGTTCCTTCCAAACGTAATGTTCTTCTTCCATACTTTTCAACAATGTAAGGTTCATTAACCATACGTTTCAAAATAACGTAAGGTTCCTTAACCATACGTTTCTTTTAACATAAAAAGAAAACTTTTCATCCATACGTTACGTTCATCAACGTAGGGTATGAACAGTGATTCCAGTATGCGCTAAAACTGATCTCGCGCTACAGTGATTCTAGTACGCGCTAAAACTGATCTCGCGCTACAATGATTCCAGAACGCGCTAAAATTGATCTCGGAATAAATGAAGTATGAAATCTCGTTATATGAAATAAATAAATAAAATAAATTCCTGAAAAATACTCAACGAAATAATTAGTAAATAATTAAGGGTATTTGTGAGCATCAAAATCATCATAAAGAGACAGAGTATTATTTAAAATAATCTCCCCCTTTAAAAAACATTATTTTGAATTGTTTGAAAACAATACATTTCTCAACAAGTATGATGTACCTATATTTTAGAATAAAAAAATGAATGTTTTAAAACTATTTTTTTAGTAATAAACCATTATTTTAATTAAATATTAAATTAATCAAATATAAAAAATTATTTTGGAAAAATGGAATTCATTTTTGGATTCTACACATCGAAAAATGGTTGGGGTAAAATTTTTGGATTTTTCTGAAGTACTAGAATTTTTTATGAATAGTGAAATATCGTAATTTTAAAAAATAAGTTAAATAAGCTTATTATAGATTCATGTGTGATGTTATACTGATGTAAGCCCACTTGGCTCGGGATCACATGATAAAAGTACTATTATTGGTCATTCAAGACTCACTATTCCTTATCTTAGGGGAAATTAATAAATTAATGAATTTTATATTAAGGAAACCCCTCTCCCCTCCACTATAAAAACCACCCTTCACACCCTCATTTCCTCACACCTCTCACGCTCCAATCCTTCTCTAAACTCTACCCAAACATCTTCCCAAGACCCTCCCCCACGTTCAAGATCTTTTTCTAACATCAAAAGACCATGCCTAGCTTCCTTATAGATAATCTCAAGAGGATGATTTAAGAGGACATTAAAGAGAATGAAGCATTCGGATACAAGGTGAGGGGAAATTCTCGAACCCAATTTTCATCCTTTGGGTTATCCCTATTTCATTAAAGTTTTTAGATGTTTACAACTTAAAGATAATTTCTTCATCATTTTATTTTCTTTTCTAGGATATACATGTTTGTACATGGTATTTATGTCAAACAAAATGTTTTCCATAATATCTCTTCTTTTAATAACACACATTTTACTTCTCACTCAAAGTGGATGGTTCATGTAACATGTATGTTAATCCCTAATTATTTTGGGAACCCAAATTATATGAATATTTTCTTATGAGATGTAACCCATTCCTATCCATGGGATAGATATGTTCACTTTTGATATATATTCCATGTGGAAAGCATGATAATGATAATGTTATGATCTGACAGGTGCGCATGAAATTATATAGCGCAATATGAATGTTTCAAAGTGACGGGTGTGCCCCGGATTATATAGTTCTCCTATGAATTGGGTAAAGTGATAAATCTAATGAGAAATTTTGAAATGATGTGTGAACAATATGATAGATTAGTTCAGAAGTATGTGTGGTAGTTAACCACTAAGACATGATGCTTCATTTTTATGCATTGCCACATTTCAAGTCCTTTATTTATGCTCCTATCATGTTCATGATCTTTTGCCTATGTCATGATTATACTCTCCCCATGCTATATTTTTATTATCTATCCTCTTACTAAGATTTTAGCTCACCATTTTTTATGTATATCCTCAGGTGGCTACATGTACTAAGGAGAGGACAAGTTCCAATAAAAAGATAGAGAAGAAGAAATTAAATAAATGTTTATGCTTGATGTTGTAATTGTTATGTATGGTCCTAGTTTACCCAAGACACTAAACTGTTGGATCCACTATGTGTAATACTATTATGTTGTTTACCATTAAAATGATGTAATAGTAATGTAAGAAATGGCAGGTTCTCTATAGTTGGTATCAGAGGAAAGTTTTAGTTAATTTGGGAATTAGGATTAGTTAACCATAGAGAAAACATATAGCATGAGACTATATATAATATGCACATAAGAATATTTACATAGGGAACCCATATGTTATGTTTTTGGTATAGATTTTTTAAATGAATAATTTATTCATGACTTGTTTACTTTTTGTTCTGTTCTAACCTTTTCTATTCTAGAAAAAGGTGGGAACCAGGAGAAATCAGGCCAACAACTCGTGCGAGGGCCAATGCAATGAATTCCCGAATGACATCACCAATTATTTTGGAGGTGGAGTTCAAAACATCATGCTGATGCTTACCCAATTATCTCAGGTTATGAACATTAACCATAATAATGCGGAATGTCCTCCTTCACAAAAGAGGGGGAAACTAGCTATCGAATGATTTATGCGGCAACGACCACCGACGATTAGTGGATCTTACGATCCACCAATTGCAGAACAGTGTGTGAACTCCATGGAAATGATCTTTTCTATGATTCACTGTTTTAAGATGGAGAAGGTGACTCTAACCATTTATTGTATTAATGGAGACTCCGATCAATGGTGGGAATTAATTAAGAACACCAAGCCAAGGGAGGAAATTGAATATATGGAATGGGAATAATTTAAGATAATGTTTCTTAACAAGTATTTCCCAAGAAATCTTCACACAAATATAGAGAGAGAATTCATAGAGATCAAGAAAACAGAAGGTGAATCTGTTGAAAACTATGAAGCAAATTTCACTAGGCATGAAAGGTATGCATTGGGTTTTTTATCAACAATGATAGAAAAATTGATAGATTCTTTAGTGGATTAAAACCACGCCTTCAAAAGGATCTTGCAATTCGAGACATTGGGAGTTATGAAGAAGTTGTTCGATGTTCCCTCAAAGTGGAGATGGATTTTAGAGAATAGTCCCATGGCTATGGGGATAAGAAATGAAAGTTGGAGTTTCATGATGGAGGATCTAATGATAATGGTGGGAAGAAAACTCAACGACCCACATGCCAAAATGTGGAAAGTTTCACCATGGGAAATGCCTCAAAGGGACAGGTGAGTGCTTGAATTGTGGGAAATAAGGACAACATGCTCAAGAGTGTCTAAAAGACACAAAAAGGAAGTAGAATGTGAGAGAAGAAAGGAGAGAACCACTCTTGGTTCAATGCTATAACTGTAGGGAGCTAGGTCACTATGCAAGTCAGTGCACTAAACCTCGAGTTCTCAAGGGTAATCAACGTCAGCAACCACCAAAGACAAAGTAACAAGGGAAGGGTTATGACATCACTATTGTGGAGGTGGAGAATGATAATGAAGTCATACAAGGTATACTTACTATTCACTAAAGAATGGAAAAATTCTTATTTGATTCTAGTTCTACGCATTCTGTTATATCTTTCAAGTTTTCTTGTACTATAGAATCAAAGCCCCAAAACCTTGAATTATAGATATCTATAAAAACACCAAGTGGTGCAATCATTGCAACCCAAGTGTCTAAATCTTCTCCTATTGGAATATGTGGGAAGATTCTTCCAGTGAATCTTGTAATACTTTCTTTGGTGGAATTTGATGTCATAATGGGAATGGATTGGCTCTCATTATATAGAGCACATATTAACTGTCAGGAATGGAAAATATCTTTTCATATTCTGAACCATCCCATGCTTCTCTACAAATGCAAGGAATATCATGAGTCTCCATATAAAAATAATTCAATGGTTTGGGTATTGATTCTCTATGAAGAAGCATACCTCACCCAAATGGTTGTGTCGATGGAAAGTGCCAAACTTTAGAAAATGCCCATCGTGAGGGAATATGGCGATGTATTTCTCAAGGAGTTACTCGAATTTCCCCCAGATCATGAGGTAGTGTTCTCAATTGAACTCATACCCTGAGCTACTCCTATCTTGAAGTGTCCCTATAGGATGGCTCCTATCGAACCGAAGGAGTTAAAGAAGCAGCTTCAAGGGCATCTAGACAAAGGGTTTATACGCCCTAGTGCATCACCTTGGGGAGCATCGGTGCTCTTTGTGAATAAGAAGGATGAAATAATGCGGTTGTGTATCGATTATTTGGAACTCAACAAGATCACCATAAAGAACAAGTATCCTCTCCCAAGTATTGATAACTTTCTCAACCTGTTAAGAGGGGCTCAATACTTCTCAAAAGAGGATATTTGTTCTGGATATCATCAGGTAAAGGTGAAGAAGGAAGAAATTCAGAAGACTGCCTTCATTAAAAGGTATGACACTTTGAGTTTTGGGTGATACCATTCAGACTTACTAATTCCCCTATAATATTCATGGATTAGATGAATAGAGTCATTAGACATTACCTCGAAAAAAATTTGGTAGTGTTTATTTATGATATTCTCATCTACTCCAAGAGAAAACAGGAGCATGAAGAACATCTAAGACTTGTGTTTGCGACTTTGAGAAAGGAGAAGTTTTATTCCAAGTTTATAAAGTGTGAATTTTGGATGAAACAAGTCACATTCTTGGGACATGTGATCACAGGTGAGGGGATTTCTGTGGATCCTTCAAAAAAAAAGGTGATTGAGGAATGGACCAGGCCCTCTAGTGTCACAAAAATTTGTAGTTTTATTGGATTAGCTGGGTACTACCGACGTTTTGTGAGAAGCTTCTCATGATTTTCAAACCCGCTAACTAAGTTAACAAGGAAAGGGGTAAAGTATGTCTGGAGGGAAGAATGTGAGGGAAGCTTCAAGGAGATAAAGAGAAGCCTGATCACTGCACCTGTACTCACACTACCGAAAAGTGGACAAATTTTTATGATATATAGTGATGCTTCAAATATATTCTTGGGTTGCGTACTCATGAAAAATGATAATGTGATAGCCTACGCCTCACGACAGTTGAAGATCCATGAGCATAACTACCCAACACATGATATTGAACTGGTAGTCGTGATTTTTTCCATGAAAATATAGCAGCACTACCTTTATGGTGAGAAGTGTGACATATACACCTTCCATAGTAGCCTAAAGTATATATACACAGAAAAGGAGCTCAACATGTGTCAAACAAGATGGTTAGAGATAATAAATTATTACGATTTCTCTATTAACTACCATCCTGGAAAGGCGAACAAGGTAGCTGATGCTCAAAGCAAAAAAGAACCCATTACTCTATCCATGTTACGGATTGAGAAAGACCCTATCTTATTAGATATGCAAAGAATGGATTATGAAATTAGAAGGGCAGAGGATAAATTCTACCTTTCCCAAATGATTTTGAAACCATCCATCTAGGAGAAGATTAAGGAATCACAAAGGGATGATGTGGAGATACAGAAGAGGGTGAATGCAGTAAATGAAGGGAATCTGCAAGAGTTCCATATTGACGATGATGGTGTGATTTGGTTTGGAACGTGGCTTTGTGTTCCTTCATCACCTAGGATAAAGAAGGAGCTATTGGATAATGCCATATATCAATATTCTCTATCCATACTGGGAGTACCAAAATGTACCGTGATCTCCGAGAACACAAAAATAATTTTTGTGAATAGTAACCTACCCTTATGAATAGTAACATACCATTATGAATAGTGATATACCCTAATTAACAGTAACCTTCCCTATGATAGTATAAAAATAATAATCAAGTGAAATTATGATGTACCTTTATTTTAGAATAAGTAAATGAATGTTTTAAAACTGTTTTTTAGTAATAAACCATGATTTTAATTAAATATTAAATTATTCATATTTAGAAAATTATTTTTCAAAAATGGACTTCATTTTTTTATTATACACGTCAAAAAATGGTTAGGGTAAATTTTTGGGATTTTTCTGAAATACATGATTTTTTGGTGAATAGTGAAATACCGTAATTTACAAAAATACGTTAACTAATATTATCATAGAGTCAAGTGTGATGTTCTCCAGATATAAGCCCACTTGGATCGGGATCCCATGATAAAACTACTATTCCTGGTCATTCAAGACTCACTATTCCTTGTCTTACGGGAAATTAATAAACTAATGAATTTTATATTAAGGAAACCCCTCTTCCCTCCACTATAAAAACCACCCTTCAAACCTTCTCTTCCTCACACCTCTAAATCTCCAAGCCTTCTCTAAACTCTACCGAAACATCTTTCCTAGACCCTCTCCCACGTTAAAGAGCTACTGGTCTCATAAAAAGAGCAATCCTAGCTTCCTTAAAGAGAATCTCAAGAGGAGGATTTAAGAGGACATTAAAGAGAAGGAAGCATTCAGATACAAGGTCGGGGGAAATTCTCGAACCCAACTTTCATCCTTCGGGTTCTACCTATTTCACTCCATTTTTGATATGTTTACTCCTTAAAGATCATTTCTTCATCATTATCTTTCCTTTTCTCGGATATACATGTTTTTACCTGGTATTTATGTAAACAAAATTCCAAAATAACTCTTCTTTTAAGAACACACCTTTTACTTCTCACTCAAAGTGGACGGTTCTTGTAACATTTATGTTATTCCCTCTTTATTTTGAGAACCCAATGTTTATTAATGTGTTATTATGAGATTTAACCCATTTCTTTCCATGGTATAGTTATGTTCACTTTTGATATATGTTCCATGTGGCAAGAATAATAATGATAATGTTATGATGTGACGGGTGCACCCAGAATTATATAGCGCAATATGAATGTTTCAAAGTGACAGGTGTGCCTGGAATTATACAGCACTCCAATTAATTGGGTAAAGTGATGAATATTATGAGTAAATGTGAAATTATGTGTGAACAAGATGCTATCTTGGTTCACATGTATGTGTAGTAGTTAACCACTAAGACTTGATGTTTCATTTTTATGGATTGCCACATTTCAAGTATTTTATTTATTCTCCTCTCATGTTTGTGATCCTTTGACTATGTCCTGATTATGCTCACCCCATGCTATATTGTTATTATCAATCCTCTTTCTGGTCTTTTAGCTCACCCCTTTTTATTTATATCTTCAGGTGGCTACATGTACTAAGGAGAGGACATGTGCCAATAAGAAGCTAGAGAAGAAGAAATTAAATAAATGTTTATTCTTGATGTTGTAATTGTTTTATATGATACTAGTTTGCCCAAGACACTAAACTGTTGGATCCTCTATGTGTAATACAATTATTTTTTTACCTATAAAATGCTATAATAGTAATGTAAGAAAATGCAGGGTCGCTATAGATCCTCTACCACTTTAAATGGATGGGAATGCCTCGAAGAATAATTATAGATTCCCCAATATACCACAACATTGACACTTGGTAGGGTATATAGGACAATGGGGCCTCTTATTCCCTATCTTCCCACACTATGGAAATTCCATGTAACTATCTGTGGGTTTAATTTGGGTACTGCTACTCACACATGCAATCTCAAAGCGCTACTTCTGATCACTAGTAGAATCACTACTCTGTCTTGGTTATGAACCACCCTGGCTAGAAACATCTTATTCCTTAATGTTTCTCTCAGTGATAAGGACCTGGTTCACTATTTTAGATATGTTAGTCAGCTAGAAAATTTTCACCTGAGAATTAGTAGGATTCTTTATACCCTCCTCCAATCATCTTTCTTTCACTGGATAATTAGTATTGTAGATAGGTGTGAAGCATCGAATCTCTATAAAACGAGTTGAATAGTCCATAACTATCATTGAAACCTATTTTAGGTTCCTGAAATCCCTTGACTGGTCATCCCTTAGGGTTTCAGGTAATAAATAATCAAAGAATCGTGATTGTAAATCCATCTACGTCACTTCCTAATACTAACCCACCTGGTTAGGATATCACACAAGCATTTGGAGGATCCTCAGAGCATGTAAGTAAAGATTCTCACTCTCCACTCAGGAGGTGTCTCTAGAGGATTAAAAATAGATAATATTCTATCTATCCATAACTCTACATCCTAGGGTCTTCCATCCCCTAAAAATATAGGTGGATGTTTCTACTAAAACACCCAAATCAACTCTCCCATATTAGGGGCATAACACAGAACTCCCTATAAGGTATGCATAAGCTGCAATAAATATCCTAAAAAATGAACATCATTTCCCATTTTGAGAATAGGGAGATGTGTCATAGGATGTAGTACTAGAGGTATAACTAGTGTCTCGTATCCCAACACCTCCGGGCCATGGTCTTCACCTCCCTCCTGGCGTATGACCGGAGGATTTCATAGAGGAATTGGCCTACAATTTCGAAACACACTATTCATATAAAGTTAGATAATGAAAAAATTCATAGATATAGAAATATAATAGGTAAAAATAATTTCTATGTAATATTAGCACCCTTATGACAGCTCAAGGAGTTAGGTTTTGGTGATTGAAACATTTATATTTAACAAAAGGGTGCTAACTATTGCCCCATACTAAGGTTGATACGGGGTAAAGCTATGAGTTTTACAATTTCAATACGATTTTAAATTCATATTTACATTTCAATTTAAATGTTTGAATCTAATGGTTCCCCACTTTTAATCAATATGGGACCATACACCGTTTGAACCAAATTTTGGCATCCATTCAGTCCATACCATAACACATTTTAATCCATGTGACCAATGGTCCATGAATCAACATTCCATATATAGTTGGATGCATAGGGTGTCAGCTATTTATTATTAAGGAAAATGTTGTTAGGTTGTATAGGCACTATATTTATAAACTATATTTGTGTTAACTCCATACAAGAATAGTTAGTCATTAAAAATTATATTTAAAATAGTCAAATCACTCATGAAAATTAAAAGTGATGCCAACAGTACAATACTTCCATAGGGAATGGAATATCTCTTACAAGTGAATTTTCAATAAGGTGGATAATAGGTTGTGTTCTCAATTATTCATTTCAATCATCTCATCATTCCAAGGGTAAATGATAAACCTCAAATATAAATAGTAATATCACAACTCCATTTTTTCACCCAATAGTGGAATCATAAAAACTATAATAAAGAAAAAACAGTAAATAACTATTTCCATTCGATGTAGTTTGGATTTTCTCTATACATGGGTTAACTAATCCAAGACACAACATATCACCAAACCCAAATTCCTTCCTAATATCACGTCTATTTTATCAAAATAGTAAATCAAGTAAAGAATGTCTGTAATACCACTTTTTGACGTCCAGGAACCGAGGGCCACTCAAAGGTTCCCCAAGCCTAGTGGGAAACATGGTCTCAAGAACATCTCTTTGAATGCCATAGGTGCCAATTAGAATCATGGGAATTGGGTGTGTTCATGGGGAGACTATTACCTCATTGCTATAGTAGGACAATGGTACAATCAGCAGATAAATAGATAAAGCAATATAATAATGAATAAATGGTGGAAACATATGTAAATAACCATGAAAATGATATAAATACTCAAAAGTAATAAATATAATCATATACATATGGAGTTTAATCTATTAAATGTAACTATAAATCAGAAAAATAGGGATATAATATATAAGAAACATTACTATACAAAAATACACAAAAAGGGTAAAATCCATCCCAGCATCCCAGCTCTAGGTCAGTCATCTCTACCATGATCTAACTGATGACATGCCAGAATGTCACACATCTATAAGAGGATGCTTCCCCTCATCATCAACTACATGAATATAGTCTGATCGGGTTCCATATGTTGTCCAAATAAGGTGTGATATAAACATAGTATGCCACTACTAACGGTGTCTACAAATATCCAGTATGTGTGTATAACCTGACAGTGTGAAGATATAATAATGTAAAGCAATAATAAAAACTGTAAATGGGTCATCTCGGGTTCCTAAAGGAAGCCAGATTGACTCTACCAGCTTTGGCCCATGATGGTATAACTCTTAACATGTATAAATGGACATGATGCACAATATCACATATATAAGGGACTCCATTCCTTATATCGAAGTAATAATGGAGACACCATGCCTAGTATCACATTTATAAGGGACTCCATGCCTAGTATCACAGTATGGGATGCCATTCCTAGTATCACATATAGGGTTTCCATGCCTGGTATCACAGTAATGGATTCTATTCCAATATTGTATCACAAGGTACATCAAGCCCATATAGTATCAAATTTTTATAAGGGTCTCTATGGCCATTTAGATATAAATATGGTTTTCATAGCCATTTAGTTTATTTATAAACGGGTCTTCATTCTCATTAATTGCAATTCACAAGGGTCTTCATGCCCATTCATTATAATTTTTAAGGATCATCAAAAACTTATACCATATCATTGATAAATAACTATTGGCTTTAATATGATCCAAGGTATAATAAATTTCTCATTTATATTTAATAATGACAAGGGTGTAACCATTATTCAATTAATTAGGTGATGCGGGCTTACCAATCACCTCTAATTAATTCAATCTATTATTTTCTAAGGGTTTTAGTCATGAAAAAACAGAACATTGATCCATTAAATTTTTTTGTTATATTCATTTAGAATTAAAACCACAATCTTAAAGAGTTTCTTTGGCTATATACTCAAAAGGCCAATTAGGTATATGGGGGGGCACACCCGAAGGGAATGTCTCACTCCAGGTTGAAAATTCTTGATATTAAATGGGTTATAAAAATTCATTACATTCCAATCAATGTAAAAATATTAAGACGAATTAAATTTAGAGGCAACACTAAATGAAACTGACATACGACATAACAGAACATCTTATAGAACATAAAAACATTAGGGATAAATACTAGACCACCAACCCCATACACAGACAACTCTCCTCACCCAGTATTAGCCATTAGTTTGTCCTGGATTTGATGAAATATTAAGAATAGAAGAACACCATAAAAATAGGGTATATGATCATGCACCTTGGTAAATCTTTAGAGAGAAGGACAAATAGAGAATAGAGAAAAAGGAATGGGGCACTTACCTAGAGGGATCCAAAGAGATAAATGGTGCTTCGATCGGACACAAGATAAAGAGTCTCATCAAAATATATGAAGAGGGGAGTTTGGGAGTTCAAACGTGAAGAAGAGAGATCCTTATATCTTTGGGTGAAGAAATGTGAGGAGGGGTGTGTTTAACATTTCTATATGGGAAATTTTTTATCTCTACCCAGAAAATAGAGGCACATAGTTTGGCTACACAGTTAGCCAAACCATGCACCAACCATATGAAATGGATCTTCTAAAAACTAAATAAAATCCACATGGGTGTGTGGCCCAATATGCATAGTTTCCTCAAAACGTGAAGCCTCCTTCTTCTCACTATCAATCCATATGGGATTAGGGATAACCATAAAATTTGGGTTGCACGGTTTCAAATAATCATGCGACCTAGTGTTCTTATCCTCTGGAATGTGTTCTAATCTCAAAAAGATCCATGGACACCCCCATAATATTTATAACTTCATAAGGATTCCATATTAGGTTTATAATAATTAATTATATGGAAATTAAAAATGAACTATACCTGAGATTCAAACTCGGTTATTATAATCATCACTAAGGTGTCGTAAAACATAATACGAAGGCTTTTGTCCAAGGTATCTTTACACAATAAATTTTTCTATTAAGAGTAACTTATATAAATTAACTCTACTACATTACCCATTACATTAGATCTCTATAAAGTTTCACACTTCCTTTTTATTAATTCATTTGATCCACAAAGATCTAAATAAAACAATTCATCAATAACATTAAAAGGAAAAGATATGGTTTTCATATGAAAACATTGAATATATAAGTTCTTAAAGACATTTAAATTATATCATTTTTTACTCGGAAAAGGGGATCCTAGGTTTAATAAATGTAAAACCCAGAATTAATAAATTATTATTACATCTAAGTGAACACCCCTAGATAAGTAAATGGTTTGGTTATTCACAATGTAATAATTTCTCATGAAAAATAGAGAAATTAAATAAATGAATTTGGTAGCCGAATGATACATAACATTGACTAAGAAAATGAATAATTGATGGGAATTGAGGCCTCCCATTGATAAAACTCTACATGGGTAGTATATTTGAGATCTAAAATGGATGAAAATATTGAAGATTTGGTATTATGTAAACTCACAAAAAGGAGTCACTTGAACGAAAAGGAAGGAGATGAGAGTTTCCCTTACTTCATCATTGTTATGGATTAGGAATATGTCATAATGAGAGTGGATAAATGATCTCTCATCCTTAGAAAACAAATTGGATAGTAAAGGGATATTTATAAAGAAATGTTAACATATCTAATTGATACTCAAAAGGCTAAATACAAATAAGAATCTTCAATAGAGCATAAGGGTAGTGTAAGTATTTCAGTATAATTATTTAATTTATTCAAATAAAAGATAACAACTATGATTGGAGTGTCACATGTGTCAAAAAATTTGGTGAAACTGATACCAAATGAATAAATGAAAATGGAAATGATTTTTATCCATCCTAAGAAAGGAAACTAAGCAAAAATAATTGTTAAAATTTCACATAAATCATGATTACAAAATCAAATCCCATCCCATCATATTCAAACCCATGACCAAGGAATGTTTTAGAAGGTGATAACAGGTCATCTCAATTAGTATCAAGTAATAACCATGGTGGATGTACGTGGCCAATTTGAAAATTTCACTCTTCCGATCCAGTCGTGATGAAGTCGGTGCACTCAAATCTAGTCTATTATTTGACTAGTTTTGTTTATAAAATATAGTTATTCTATACAAAAAGTGAGTCTTATTATACTTGATCAAATAATTAGTAGAAAAAAACTTTTTTAAACCTCATCAGTTGGTTATATTTCAACCTTAACCTTATTATATTTGAATTTGTGGAAATTTGGATCCACATGGCTTGAGTAAGACATATATTATTTAAGAATATTTCAATTATTTACAATTTTTCACACACCTACCTTATAATAAAGCCCTATGATATCTATTATCTACACTAATTGAGCTACTTATATTGACCAAGATCCTCCCAAATACCCTCCCAATGTCCTTACGCATGTCATATAGTTTATAGTCTCTGCAAAAGATGATTTCAAGAAAGATTATGGTGTAATCGAAATGAGGATACTAAAATAATAGGTATATGTTATTACCAGTATTTTCAAGTTCCTTAATTCTTAAACCTATACAAAAATATTCAATAGCTATATTAACATAATTACATAAATATACTCACAATTATAAGGTGTTGTTATGTTAATGGAACATCTACTTTATATATCTTTTCTATTCTATGGTAAATTGAAACATTGTTTGTGTGTACGTGTGACATACCATCTCCATGTAGCAGTGTACTTTTTTTCATAACCACTATACATGGATGGTTATAAATATGTAACTAATGAATATATATGATATTTATGAAATAATTATTTTAATGGAAATATATTCATCTACCTTATTACCCTTCTATGTAACATCATTTTATTGTTATTTAGATACTCCTGGAACCTCTTTTTGACCATGATTTGGTTGGGTATTGTTTAGGGGTTCTTCAAGTGGAATTTAGAAAATCGTGGAGGCTCTTTGGGTTGTCCATTATTGGCAAATGGTTTTCCCAAAATGTGTGCCCTCATAGTGGAAATTGTGAAACCCTGGACAATAGGAGTTTTCATGGTTGGTGCACATTTTGGAACACCATGCACCCAACAAGTAGAAACCATGCACCCCAGTAGAGGGGCCAACATTTAGTGCACACAATTTATCTAACCATGTGTCCCTGACTAGCTAACCCTGTGAGTGGGAATTTTTTATTCTGAAAATTATTTTAAAATTCCACAAACCATTGTTTACCCCCTACTCGACCCTAACTCGACATATCTCAAATTCCATGGTATTGGATGCTCTTTATAACCCTTTCTATCTCATCCAAACCCTTTATTTATTTAATCAAAGAATCAGGGGAAGATCGGATCCCTCTCTAGTAAGTGGATCTCCTCACACTATTTCTCTACCACTCTCTCTTTATTTCCTCCATATAGTTTGTTTGATTATAACATATTTTATGGATCTTGACCTAGTTGAACTGAATCTTGATTCTAGTTTTTATTTTTAGAACTCTTTTTCTATCATTCTTCATTGGAAAATCCCATTGCGAGTGTCGTTCATACGTGATTCCATGTTTAATGGTAGGTGGTTATATTTTAGTAAAATCAAGTAATTAAAAATTCAATTCATTGAAAAGATATAAATTTCATTCAATTGATTTATGAAGACCCAATTTGAGATGAATTAGAATTGGGATTTGAATCAGCATGCAATTTTGGGGGGAACCCCAAATCTATTGGAATTTGAATTTGGGGTGTATTTTGGAAATTTATGGAATTTGTGAGTTTATTTGAGAAATTATTTTAAAAGAATGATAAAATTTGTTTTTTTAGAACAAAATAATTATTTCGGATTTAAAAATCATGAATTTATTAAAAACCCATGTTTTTGTTTTAAAAGTGAATTGAAATTTTCAAAGGGAAATTTTTGTAATTGAATTATGAATGATGATTGATTTCAAATGAAATGATTTCCCCTTTTTCTATTTATTGGTTGATCACATTCGAGCCTAGGTAATTAATGGGTTATTTTGGAAAAGATATCTTGGATAGTAATTACATAAAAATAGATTGATGATGAAAACTCTAAAAAAAATTTGGGAGTATCATACCCCTGATAGGATGTTAATGAGTCATATTCAGTCTAATATTGAGGAAAATGCGTACACATATTTTTGTGATCACTAATATGAGAGTGTGAGGATACTATACCTAGAAACTATCATATCGTAGGGTGGATGACTATGGCGCTTGTTATAATTGTTTTGATAATAAATTCCATTTATAAAGAACTTATTTATTCATGCCATTTGATTTATATCAATAGTTTTATATTAATTATTTATTTGATCCCTGATTGAAATGTTTTCCATCATTGTGAAATGAAGGCATATTTTATTTTAAATATACAACACTATTGTCATGACCTATTTTATATAAATTGAATATATGATTTGCTTTATTATTATGGAGTCTTATTATGGAACACTTGGTGGGAAACTAAGGGGATTTTTATCTCACAACCTTAATTTTCCTTCGATTGTTTTTAGATTTCATTCTTCTGAGTTTAAGAAAAGGGAAAGTACCTCTTAGAGGAGGTGGATGTTCTTGATCCTTTGGGATTGCAGTGATGTGTCCTTTGAGATGTTGAGTTTATCTTGTATATTTTTTTAGTAATATGATGATATGCTATTTTTTATTTTTTATATACCTATTTGGGTTCTGGTACTATCTCCTTATTGATCATTGAGCATAATGACGTATATCTTTATCTTACCCTATTTTGTGGTAAATTAATTACCTCTTTTGTCTTGTATGATGCCAAGTGATAATCCCCAACCCATGAGGATTGAGAATGCACTTTATGCCATGTCAGTATCAGATTGAGAATCATAGTTCCATGGTATCTGAGATAGTTCATGAACATGTGGTATCTAAGGGAGTTTAAGAATATTTCCTTGATGACAGTATATAGTTTAGAGTGTCTTTTTGGAACTTAAGAGGTAGTTATGAGTGAGTTCCGGGCCAGATCTCACAGTAGTGAGACTTCAGTCACCATGGGTGGTTTGGGAAAGGTGTAATAAGTAATATTTTTATCTAATTATAGTCTTTTACCTACTTTTTATTTGGATAGGTCGAAATAAAAAAAAATTATCTTATCTAATGGGATTAATTTCCTCGTTGATCTTATAAGAGTTGTTGATCTAAGTAATGTTATGATGTCTTCAATGACATTTACTGATGTTGTGTAGCATCATGCCTCCAGGAAGGCATGTGAATAAGATCCAAGAAAAAAATGTCTATGTTCCATAGTAGGTAAATCCACCCAAGGACCAGAATCTCTTTGTGATTATTGTGCATGTTTTCCAGGATCTAGGACAAGCACCTACACCCATTCCCATTCATGCTCCACCCCTGAAACCTCAATAGGATGGACCTTAGAATTATGATCAGGAGGTCCTTTGACAGAAGATTCGTTAATTATATGGTTCAAATGATACTCAAGAGGTTTAGGACTAGTTGAACAAGATAGAACTTTTTTTAGTTCTTGGAAATTATGTATTCAATTAAGGTCAAATGTGCTACCTTCATGCTAAAGGGTCCTAGCTAGAGATGGTGGGACTCGATGGTGATGATAAATAATCCCAAGGGTTTATAGTGGAAGTAATTTTAAGTTATTTTTTATGACAAATTCTATAGCAAATCTATGGATTTGTCTAAAGCTATGTAGTTTTTCAAACTCGGATAGGCTGATAGGACAGTGACAAAATATGTGAACCGATTTACCAATATTTTGAACATTACACATAAAATTGTATCGAATGAGAATATGAAGACGTAATGGTTCAATATTGTAATTCCATTAGATGTTTTTTATTAGGTTTTTTTGTTGGAGCTCGATTCTTATGTTGATGTGTTAGATAGAGTGTTGATTGTTGTGCTAGACTTAGATGGTAAATTAGGCATGATGGATGTTCTTTTTTCTCCTAGTAGATTTTTTTTTATTTTCTATAAAGGGAAGAGAAAGTGTGATAATACTCATGGTGGATATCTCCAGAACCGATATTGTTAACCATCTTTAGTGTTTGTAATATTCCTTTCTACCCGATTCTTGTGCAGAAATCATAGGCTTTCAAAATGGGTTTTCACAGAGGTGCCCAAAATTTACAGATCTTGTAGACATTCAGGTAAGTTTCTAAAATTATATTATATATTTTATTCTACACATATTGGAAGAGGATCATCCACCCCAAATGTTACCGTGATACATTCAGAATATTAAAAAACAAATGGGTTCCAACCCTACTCATTCGGAATGAAGCTTCATCACACAGTGGAAGAGTTTCTAGAGGAAGCTGATACAAGTCCAATGAATAAGTAAGTTAGCATCACTATTGCTTCATATTTAGTGGCTAAGTTATTTTATACTGGTGTATCTCATTCATTCATATCGAATCGTATTGTGAACCTGTAAAATCTTCCTACAAAGATTTTATTTTACGTGGTGGGTATTACTACACCCCGTAGAACAAAGAGAGAGTAAAGACTCATTTTTCATGCTTGTGTCTTATATTTTTCATAGATTGATCATACCTGTAATTTTTTGGTTCTTAATAAGAATCTTATGATGTAATTTTCATGATGTAATGGATTATTACTATTAAGCCTCAAATTGACTAATAAATTTAATAGGTCACTGTACCCATTCTTGAGAGGGTATGCATTATATTTTAGGGAGAATGGGACTCAGAGTCGATTAGAGATGGACCTTCTTATCTATAGTTAGGGAAAGTACTATTAGTGTATTATTTTGACATGGTGAAATAATCGTTGAGTGATTGTCTCCCTATAGTTTTCATCCAGTTTCCTAATACTTTTCCTTCGGCATTATACGGTTTTTCACCTATAGGGGAGGTAGATTTTTCTTTTGATTTATTTCCTAGTACTCAGTTGAAATATATAAATTTTTACCTTATGGAACCAGCTAAAATAAATGATTTGAGGATTAAGTTGGATGATTTTTTAGAGAAAGGATCCATACACTTGAGTGTTTCACCTTGGGTAGTGCATGTTCTCTTTTTTAAGAAATCTTTTGAAACACTTCACCTATCTATTGATTATTGGAAACTCAACCGAGTAACGATAAAGAACAAATATACATTACAATGGATTGATGATATTTTTGAACAATTGAAATGGTAGAACTAGTTTTAGAATATTGTTCTTCGATCTAGTTATCACTAGCTAAGAATAAAATAATATGAAATTCATAAAACTTCCTTTCAAAATAGGTATAACCATTATGTGTATCTTGTTATACCATTTTTTCTAACTAAATCCCCTTTATTATTTATGGATTTGATGAAGAAGATCTTCTATGAGTATCTTCATATGATCATGGTGGTATTTTTGTATGATATCCTGGCCTACTTGTTGGAACCATGGTTTTTATTTGCATTAAATGGAGTATGGTTTGTGTTTGTTGTCAATCCTCAGTGGAATTTTAGAATATATTCCATTAAAGTGATCATATAGTTTAAGAAGAAAACAGTATTGAAGTTTGCGTTGTTTCCCATTGTTTGCAAATTTTTGGGCCTCAAAATCAAAAAATGAATACATTGATTGTTGGTAAAAGGAGGTGCATGAAAATAATAAGTGGTGCGCGAAAAAGGTGGGTTGTTCATGAAATATTTTAGTTTTGTGCAAAAAATAGTGTGGTGCATGAAATAGTGGAGTGAGGTTTTTCACGCAAATAGTGTTTTGGAATAAGAACGTCGAAAAATGGAAAAGGCATGGGATGTATGAAAAATCAAGTGATGTGTGCAAAAAACGATACACGCGTGAAATATTACGTGCTAAATGGGAGGTTTCTCATGCCACAGGTGGTTTTGCGCATGGGGGTGATAAACTCTTATAAATAAGAGGTGACCCCCCTCATACTGTATGAATGATGACCAAGAGAAGATCCAAGTTCTAATGCACATAAAAGGTTCTCGTAAATGGGCTTGCATGAAAAATTCCTAGCTGCGTGAAAAATCCCGACTTGCATGGAAAATTCCAAGCTGCGAGAAAAATTCTGGGTTGCGCGAAAAATTCTGGGCTACGCAAAAAAGGCAGAGATGCACGTAAAAATTGAGGTGGTGGGTAAAAGATTCCGTTGGGAGAAAAGGTTGTTATTGCGTAAAATATTTTTCTATACAAAAAAGGAAATATTGTGTGCAATAGTAAGGTCTTGCGCGCAGAGGGTTGATGTTGCACGCAATTGTCAGTGAAACCTGTTTTTGCATTCTGGTTATCTGGTTTAGTGGTTCAGTGTGTTCAAGTGCATTGTTTCCAGGCTTCAATGCAAGCAGAGTCTTGTGCTAAGTAGATGCAAAGACTTCAATGCGAATCTATTGAAGAGACATTCACATCTATAAATTAACCGAGACTTCACCAAAAGAAGTGAGCCAGGGGCAGTCAACGGGAGTGACGTGAGGGACGCAATGGGCTATCCCTGAATAGTTGTAAAGGTAGTGATCCTGGGACAGAGTGACTGTTCCCAAACATTTGTAATCCACAATTACTGAAGAATAGTGCAATTTGGTACGACCGACAACCTATCAGCGTATGCTCCTTGGACATAGCCCTTTGTGGTGAACCAAGTAAAAAGTGTTGTGTCAACTCATTGCATGTTAATGTTTGACTGCTTCACATATCAATCATATAGGTTAAACTAGTTCCTACCAACATGGGAACAATATCCATCAGTTTAAAAGAAAAAATTGACACCCTAATTCACCCCTCCCCTCTCAGGGAGTCCCGGGGTCCTTCACTACTCTCTATCAAAGGTGGATCATGTGTGTCATATAATATATGTTTTGGAATTTTTTAGAAACCACCGAATTTATGCCAATATTTCGAAATATGATTTATGGATTCAGGAAGGGAATTTCTTGAGACAAGTGGTCTTGTAACAAGGTTTCTTATTTGATCCTACGAGTGTAAAATATATTTTGACATGGGATCAACCATTAAATGGTTTTAAGATTTGTAGCATCTTAGGTTTCCTTGGACTTATCATCATTTCATATAGTATTTCTCGAAGTTGGATTCTCAGATGGCTTCACTCAGTGGAAATATGGTGATGTTCTCTTGGGATGATAAATGTTAGAGTTCTTTTGTTGAATTGAAATTTATTTGGACATTGACATGGATTTTGACTCTTTCTGAGGCTGGGTGGGGATATGTGGTCTTTTTTGACACATCAGGTTTGGGTTTGGGCTATGTTGTTCTGAATGGTAATCATGTGGTAGCCTATGAATCTCGAAACATTAGGCCACATGAGAATAGTTATCCTATCCATGAATTTGAACTCACAATCAAGATTCCTGCATTTATTAATTGATGAAATTACTTTTTCATAGAAATGTTAACCATGTATTGTAACCACAAGAGATTGATTTATATCTTCTCTCAAGAATATATGAATCTCTTCTAGAGGCATTGGGTGTAGTACCTTAAATATTTTTATTTCTTTACTACCTATAACCTGGGGAAATGGAATTTCATTGCTGATTACTTGAGTAGGAAACTCCAAACCTAGGACATGAAGGAATCATTGAAATAGTGGAATTTGATGGCTCTTTTTGTACTGTTTCATACAGGAGTCTGGGAAATAGAATATGATGTTGTATTGGATAGTGTTAAGTTGACCACTACTCTTCTTGATAAGATTATTTAGGAACAACAACATGATTATGAATTTTATAGCACTATATACTCTCTTTATGGTTGGAGACTATTTCTGAGTTGTTGTTATACATGGAGGGTATTCTATATTGTAAGAATCAGATTATTGTTCCATTATCTATGATGTAATATATGTTGGAGGATTTACATACTTTCCAATATTTTATGCAACCAGGAAACACAAAGATATTTTATGACATGATATAATGATTATGGTGTCCATTTATAAGATAGGACATTGTTGATTTTGTCTCTCATTGTTATACCTTCCAACAGGTCAAGGTCGATTATCAAGGACCTTTGAGTTTACATCAACCACTTCTAGTTCCAAATTGGAAGTGGGATGACATCTCTATAGACTTTTTGGTTTCATTTCCATGATCCCATATAAATAAGAATACAATTTATTTTTTGATCGATGGGCTTCATAACTCGGATAAATTTATACTCATTCACAAAACAACCAATGTTGAGGAGCTGGGAATTTTCTATGTGTGAGAGATTAATCGTTTTCATGGAGTTTCATCTACTATAGTCTTTGATAGGGATCCTAATTTTACTTATCAATTATAGAGAGGCCTATAGGAGGTGTTTTGATCTCAGTTTCATTTGAGTACGGCATACCATCTATAGATGGATGTCTAGATAGAGAAAGATATACTGATTTTTGAGGATATGTTTCCTACTTGTGTCCTTATTTTTGGTGGATCATGGGATAACCATTTGGGACTAGTTGAGCCTACTTATAACAATAGTTTCCAATTTGGAATTATGATGGCTCTTTTTGAGCCCTTGTACCCTATACATGTAAATACTCATTATATTGGATAGAGATCAATGATTGTTCTTTGGTTGGACCAATCATGGATCTAGAGATGACAAAAGAGATTCAATTGATTCATTAGAGAATATTGATGGCACAAATTTGGTATAAATCTTATGTTGATCATCATTATAGAATGTTGGATTGTTTAGTTAGTGAATAGGTGTTCTTGAATGTTTCACCTCATTTAGGCCATCAATGGATTTGGAGGAATGGGAATATTTATCCTATTTTTATAGGACTTTTTATGGTTTTTAATATGTAGGGGATGTGGATGACCCTTAATCACTGACACTATAGTAATCGTTGATAAATAACATGTTCTGTGCAACTCATCTATTAAAATATATTTCTAACCAGTCTCATGTTTTGAGATAGAGTGATCTCAATGTTGAGAAAGATTTATCTATGATTGAGAACCCAGTTACGATAATTGATTCTGAGACAAATTCACTTTTTGGGAGGATGACACCTTTGGTCCATGTGCTATGGTAGCATGGTTCAGATTCAAATGAGACTCGGGAGAGGGAGGTACTGATGAGAGTCCAGTGTCCTAAACCTTTAGATAGTAAAACGACTTGATAGACATTCTAAGGATAGAACATCTCTATAGTGGGGAGGTTGTAACATCATGTTACAGGTTTTTAGGTACTTTATGACCCTCTTTTTTATCATTCTTTGGTTGGGTCTTGTTTATGGGTTTTTTAGTTGGAATTTGGATAATTGTGGAGGCTCTTTGGGTTCTGCATGGCTGGTGAATGGTTTTCCCAAACTGTGCACCCTCCCAATGAAAATATTGAAACCCTATACAATGGGGTTTTTCATGGTTGGTTCATCGTTTGAAAACTGTGTGCCCACCTAGTAGAAAAATTTTACCCCAATAGAGGGGAGAACGATTTGTCTAACCACATGGCCATGCCCATATTACCGTGTGTGCAATAATTTTTAATTTCAAAATTTATTTTAAAATTCCAAAAATCCCCATCTACCCCCCCCCCATCATTCTACTGTAACGCATCATATATAGAATTACTAGGTATTTAGGGCTCTAATGAACCTTTTTATGATTCTCTGAACCCTTTATTTGTCGAATTGAAGCACTGGTGGAAGATATGATCCATCTATGATAATTAGATCTCCTTCCATACTTTCTATCCTCCTCTCTCTCTCTTTCCTATATTTAGTACATAATATGATCAATAATTTTTTAAATAAAAACCAACCTTATTTCCTCTTTGTTAAGTGAACTCTTTCTTCCATGTCCACATTTATTAAAAAAAATTCAAAAATTCTCTTTTCTAGGACCGAATGATTATTTAAATTTATTTTCAACCATATTTGACATTGTTTTCAATGATTTAAATGTAATTTTTTTTTCTGAATGAGGTACTTGTTATGTTTTAAAAAACTGTGAAAGGAATCATTATTTAAACATTTACTAAATGAATGGGTTTTTTGACCATCATAATCATTATTTTATTTAAAGATAACATTACATGTTTCCATGCTTATTTTTAATGAAATTCATTTTGTCAATAATCTTGAAATTTTTATTTAAAATGTTATCAAAATAAATTGATATTTTTTTAAAGTTTTCAACCAATGGTTTGAATATTCTTTTAAGAGTTTCTTCATCTATTTTAATATCCTTTGATGAATATTATCCTTCACCAAGAACATAATATAATGATAAAATCCTCCATATTACTCTAGATGTCTTATGATAATGTTTTTGTAGTTATTAAATAAGGAAAATATTAATATTTAATATGTTATTTTTTCATTAAGAATGTCCATGGTTATTATATATTGAATTTATATTCATTTAATTTATATAATGAATTCATTGGACATAGTAAGTGATGTGTGGGGCTTTTTATATCCCCTTAATGCATTTGTAAGTATCATGAGACAATATAATTTGATTATTTGGTGTACAAATTACATATTTATATATAATACATTCGAAAAATCCCTTAATGGTATGATTATGATGTTTGGAATTATACATCGTATCATTATGAAACTAGTAATTTTTATCCATGTGATTATTTATATTGTTATTCCATCCATGGATATATTTAACTTTTATTATGTTAGTTATATGAAATATTCGATTATTTTTTATCTCTCTAATATTATTCATGATTTATTTATTATATGATAGCTTATGTTGTATGTTTTCCCTTACAGAGCATTTGAACTCACCATTTTTATGTTTTATTTTCCCCAGGATAACAAGAGTGGATCAATAAATGATTTCAAGGATATAATTGAATTCATAAAAAATTATCACTATATTTTGAAGCTTTATTTTATATTTTAAAATGTAATGTGAAAATCATGTATGTATCTAGTCTCCCAAGACTACTAATCTATTTGATTTTTTGGGGTTATATCTCTGGTATCTATTTCTGATGTAGTAAAATAACCCTCAATCCATCTTACTAGAGTCAGGATGTTATATTTGGTATAAGGGGAAGTTTAGTATAATCTTTTGAAACTATATTTAGGAAAAAATAGATTAGAAATAATAGTTTTATGATAGGATCTAGGGATAAGTCTAAATATACGATAGTATCATAAGATTTTTGTAAGGTAGAGAATGTGTGGTTTTCATGCAATGAGATATTATTCTAGATACTAGAAATTGGTTGTTGTTGGGGAATAGACATACCTAGGTTTAATGTAACATCCCTCTTCCCACCCATTAGATTATGAAGATGTGGTGGGTGTTACTTGGCCTTAGATGAAAACCCCAAGACTCTAAAGGCTAGAAATAAATTCTAAGGTCCTCATAAACCAATTGAGGGAAGATTTTCACTTTAAATATAAAACAAAAAACATAGATAACTACAAGAACCAAACCTTCATAGGATTCATGAGTATATAACTACAATATTATGAAAAAACCAAACCAAAAGATAATATTAGAGTACAAGAAAAATCAATGTAACTTAACCAAAGGAACCAAAAGAAGATAAAACCAAAAGACGCCAAAGAAACAAATCAAAAAATCCCATCCATGTTCAAGATAAAAATCTACATGCCCATCCCAAGGTAATAATATGAATCTCTAAAGAGCTGGGATACCTTTCCTTTACCTATGTCTTGATAAAAAACCTTTGTAAATACACCATATTTTCCAAATATAGGGATGAGTATAAAACTCAATAGGATTTCCCCAATGACTTACCAACTCACAACAATATAATAAAACATATTAGCACATTTTATAATATATTTTATGCAATGAAACTAGTTTATAATAAATCTATAGATCAGTTTTTTTAAGGTAAGAATTAATAATCTATCAAGATTATTTATCAAGGAAGACATTATCAAAACCACTGAACCATTTTTCAATTCATGATTCTAGATATAATTTTCAATGTACACACACATCCACAACATACACACTCAATATTTTGTTTACCATTAATAGTGTAACTTCATGTCTATACCCTATACCTTTGATGGTGGTACTTCACAACCATTATCCATCCCATTCAGCTCATACCCAACCTTTATGCCCAAATCATGTCATCCCAATTCAATAAAATATTTTATTTCTTTTAAAATAATATAAAAAAATACTTTACTCACATTAAACCAACAATTAATTTAAAATAACCATTTTATAATTTTAAATAATGCATTTTTCTAAAAAGTCATTCAATTTCCATTATTTACAAAACCATAATTCAAATAAAAATTTCAAATAAATAAAACCATTATTTACACACAAAAATTCACGAAATTAAATCAGTTTGAAATCAATCCTTTAAGTGGAATCGAGATAGAATCCACTTAACTCTCAAACTTTGGTGAAAATGATGAATAGTCCAACAAATTGAAAAACCAAACTTAGATTTTCTAGACCAAAAATTATATTTTCTTCCCTTAAACAAATTAAAAAATATTTCATCAATATGATCATGATAAAACATTTATATATCACATATTGACATTACCTATAGATTTCAAATAGAGGAGAAGGAGAAATCTAAGGAGAATAATGAAGAATGGGAACTTACTAGTAATGTTAGACCTCTAACGACCTTTAAATAACATAAAGATCACCCCTGAACCAAAGGGGATCATCTCTCAAGCCTTGGGAGGAATAGGAATTTGTGCTATGAGAGTATTAGATAAAACGATTATTTCAGAAGATAAACAAAAATAGATCCAAAATTTTTTGATCCAAAATTTTATATTTCACGGTTAGGGAACATAGTTAGGAAAACTATACACTAACCATGTATGATATACATTATCAGACCAGACCTTTCATGGTTGAATCAAACGGTTAGAGAAAACATGATCTGTCCTTGTGTTTCTACACTATCTAAAAGTAAATGGTTTCTCTAAGGCATCCACACAGTTTGGACAAACCATGTGCCAATCGTGCACCTTCCCAGTGGTTATTGTCTTCCTTTTCATAGTTTACTAGAGGTGTTTCATGGTTTTTACTAATAATTCTCAAAACATGATCCTCCCTAAAATCCTCCAATGAATGTAAAAACTCTTTTGTAACTCTAAAAACACACCCAAACATTATATATACCTAAAATAAATAAATAAAGGGTAAAGTACCTAAAATTGAGGTTTCCACATTCTCCCCATCATTGGTCTTTATATCCCTAGAAAGTAGAAAACTAGAGTTTTATAGGAAGAGTTTCAGCCACTAATCTAACATTTCCTTTTCATGCTCCCACTTTTCCTTCTCAATCTATCCATGTTCCCATAAAACCCACCATATAACGATGATTTTCCCATACAAGAATTTCTATTGCCTATCCAAAATCTGCATTGGCACGTGAACCAATATAGCATCCGACTCTAGTTCAATGGATCACATTGAATCAATGTTCAGGATTAGGTTGATAAATCATCTATTGAGATACATAAAACACATTATAAATTGAATTTAACCTTGATAGAAAATCCAACAGATAATCCATCTAAAAAACCCATTAAATAATCTTAAAAGGGCCTATGTATTGAGGATATTGCTTGACCTGATTTTTGAAATGATGATTCCCAATCATTGGATAGATTCTCAATAACACATGATTACTAACCTCAAATGAAAAAAATTTCGATGATGATTTACATCTGATTTAATACAACTCTAATCCGTATACATTATCATTCTAATCAACTAAATATTTTACATTATATCTTACATATGGATTGATCCCACCAGTGAAGTCTCACCAATTTCCACCCAAAAAAATGGAGACTGAATGGGAATCCCATATAATTCATCAAAATGATCCATATATATCAAGTCATGATAACTTTTCTTGTAAGAGGACTCCACTAACTATATTTGATACTACCATGAGGCACAAAAATCTATTACACATTCTAAGAATTCCCATAAAAATTTGGGTTACCCTGTTAGATTATTCATCTATTTGGGGAAGATACGATGTGCTCATAGTCAACTATGTCCCAAGGGATTGCTATATGGTTTTAAAAAAAATGAGACAGAAACCACATATCTCAATTTTATACTCTCAAAACTAGCATGACATTCATTTTAACACTTATCATTAATATATTTTATACACATATTCATCTATATTGGATTCAAAAATTGGGATAAAATGTGTCAAACGTGTGAGATGATCCAATATCACCCATATGCAATCATGTTTCTGAAATTTCCTTGCTATACCTATTAAGAAAAATATAGTTATCCATTCTTATTTCCACTCAAGAATCAGTAAACACTGCAGTATACCCAATAGTCATTGGTGATCTACATTAACCTGTTGATAGGTGAGTCATCTCAAAATAAACTCATCCACATTTTTTCTTGTCATCCCACAAAAATTATTCTTTCAGTTCCTTATACATATTTTGTATTCTACGATAAATAGCCCATATTAAATGGTGGTAAACATGGAGTGGTTTTTCATGAAACTAAAAAGGTATGAACATGTGATATTGAAACCACAAAATTGATCTTCTTTCAAGATTCCATCCTCAATGGTATCCCCACCATTTATTTTTGACCTCATAGATACAAATTTAAATTCAGATGTCTGTGCCCCTTAAACCTTGTCAACCAAATTAGGAACAAATGAAATTAGAAATAAAACTGAAAAACTACCTCATTCTTCACAATCTAAGTTAATTCTAGATATAACTGATAATAGCTACCGTTTACCCAATGCTTCTTTGTCTAACTGATTATATAAATTTTTTTAATGAATCCACCATAGAGTTTCCTTTTCCAGATGTATTCATTAAGTCAATGTCAAACATTTTAGTATACTCCATCCATATTATTTGTCTCAAATGAAAATCTATTTGTGATAAAATGTGATTTAAGATCTTATGATCCATAAAAACCATAAATTTATCACCAAAGAGGTAATGATGAAACGTATTCAAAGAATGATCCAAAATAACTATTTCAAAATCATTTATTATGTAGTTCTTATCATGAGACCATTAGTACTAGGAGATATAAAAAACACACGATGTCCCTACATAAGAATGCACCCCAACCTAGATCTGGAAGCATTAAAATACACCACATAGAATTTTCAGAATTTTGGAATTTCCACGATCAGTGCTAGTGTAAGTAAAACTTTAATCTCTTGAAAAGAATTATGGAATTTATTGTTACATTAGAAATGAACAACATCCATCATCAAATATTTCATTTGTGATTCCAAATATTAAAGTTCACATAAAAAATTCTTGTATTATCCCACTAAGCCAATGAAATTATGTATCGCAAAATATTATTTACTGATTTCTAAGAGATAAAAACTTATATATTTTGTAGATATATAGAAACGCCTTTTTTACAAATAATATGTCCATGGAAATGAACCTCTTGTATCAAAAAATTACACTTTGATAACATAGAATACATGAAATTCTATCTAAAGATACCCAACACTACAGTTAAGAGTTTCTCTTGATCCACCTTTTTCCTAGAATAAACTAGTATATCATCCAAAAACACCACCATAATGGAATACATATACCTTTAAAATATTTGATTCATTAATTACATAAAGATATCTGGAAAATTCATAAGATCAAAATTTATAAAAAAGAACTCAAAATGGATATATCTACTTCTGAAAGATTTCATCTGAATATATTCCTTTTGAAACCACATTTGGTGATATTCTGAACATAAGTCAATTTTAGAGAACTATTGGGATCCCATTAATTGATCAAATGGATCATCGATGTGTTGAAGATGATACTTATTCTTTATCATAACATTATTAAGATTTTGATAATCCAAAAAAATACTAGGTGTTTCATCTATATTTTTTAAAAAAATCAGTGATACCCACAGAGATGTACTAGGCCAAATGAAACCTATACTTTTAAACTATCTTAATTATACATTCAATTCACCTAATTCTATTGGTTCCATCTGATAATATAGAAGTGATATAGGATTGGTCCTTGTTAAGAGATTAATAATAAACTCCACTTCTCTTATGGGTGGAAACCCAAAGAAATTATTAAGAAAAAACATCAGGAAACAAATCAACAATTGTTAAAAAAATCACTATTCCTGATGTCATCCATAGATTCCAAGGTCAAAACTGCCAACTGGTATGAGATAGTTCCAACCACTATTGCCAAAAATCCTTCTCCACATGGCTTCACATTTTTATCTCCTCTAAAGAGATGCTCAATTCAATCTATATTTGTAAAACTTCCCCTTTAGGTAAAACAATTGATGTGATATTTGAACATTTTTTACCAATCTATACCCAATATTAGGTCATACACATCCAACTCAAGAAAAAATAAATCCCAAATAAATTTATCCCCATAATTAGTTATAGAAGATTCTTTACACATAATAACTCTAAATTATATTTGGATAAGATGAGTTTAAGGTTTAAAAATATAAGGCATCATTTCAATATGAAGAATCATATTATCAATGGAATAAGAAGCAATAAACATGTGGGAAACACCAGTATCGAAAAAAGCATACATAGAAATATAATTCAAAAGAATCACATGTCTAACTATCAAAGGTTCATATTGATTGACCATTTTAACTTTCTCTTATCCATAAAATTGATTACTCAATACACTTTTGTCTTTATTACCCTATTGAGATTGCATTGGATGAGAAGTTACGGTAATTTTAGAATCATCATGGATTTCTCGATTTTTCAGAAAAGAGATATTTTTCTTCACTCATACCATCAAATCATATGACGCCTGAGAAGCATGATATGTGTCTCTATCACCCAAAATTCGATCACGGCGATAATAGCACTGTATTTTTCCTATATGGTTAAAATTTTAAATGATCTAGGTGGTTCCATTTACCCTTGCTTGATGTGATTCGGTGAACCAAACTAAAAACTCCTAGGTTTTTCCTTAGGTTTAGGAGGAAGATTTATTGATCACATTATATGATTATGATTCATAACACCACCATGGAAATAGGTTTCCATCTTCTACTTATTCCAAGCATAAAGGTTTCCGTCAATTCCCATAGGTATCTTCTTGCTTCCTCTAACTATAATTTCCAAGATATCCCTTTCTTCTATTGTTTCTCTATGGACCATCTCTATATAATCTGATATAAAAAGCATGCCAATATTTTAGAAAATATCTGACCTCAACCTCGATTCAAAATTACATTCTTTCAAGGACTCACATGCAATAACTTCAAGTGTAAGGAAAACTAAATTCATAAATTTACATTCACACTCTATTAATGGGATATTATCTTACATAAAACTGAATAAATAAATTATTTTATATGTTTTGGATGTTTAAGAATTGAATTTTTTATTAAAAAATTCTTCAAAATACTCCCACGTAATACCTTGCTCCAATTTTTCTTGAAATGGTTAATCCCCCCACTAGCATGTTATATATTCTACTATATAGTTTTCCAACTTCACTTAAAGCTCAGTTGGTGTGCTATGGAAACTGATGATACAATTCATCTTATTCATCCGCACTTCTACGTTTTACGATTATGAATCCCCCAAAGGTGGTTGGATTCTTATTTTGGAACTAAATCAAATTATCCATTTTCCTTTGTTAAAAATTTCTATTTCATCTTTCAATGGATTTAAAATAATGGAAAATACTCGGAACAAACTATTGGTTTACCTGTGGCCTAGGTGAAACCACATTCTTAGCAACCTCTTCTAGCTAGTTTCTTTGATGCCTACCTGATTCCATTATCTATAACCAAAAAAAACATTTTGTCTCTCTATCTAGAAACTGAAGGCTTAAAAATTTCAAATTTACCACATCACACATATAACAAAAATTCAATCCCAAATTTAAAAAAAAATCTACATTTAAACCATTTTTTAAAATTCCACCATGGTTCTTGAAAATAAAACTATTTTCAACTATTCAAAAAATTGAATACCATTTTTCCATCCATCCAACGTCACATTTTTATTCAATAAAATAAACAAAAGAAAGATTCCAAGAATCCAGAAAACAATAAAGGGAAAAACAACACAAAACAAATGAAGCCGCAGGCAGACACCTCGGTCCAGAAGGTCACCCAGGCCTAGGGGGCATAAAATAATGTATCCCAAGCGCATCCCCTCTGATAAGATGAACACCTTCAGGCTTCAAGAAACCAATGTACGGAAGACAGGTGATGCTGGAACCCAGTTGTGCCATAGATGCAAGGTGTTCGCCCACTTTATTCCCCTCACGCTAGGTGTGCAACACAGTAACACCATCCTGGAGAGAACGACACCTCCTAACCATGTAACAATTGACCAAGGGACCTAGAAATTACCAATTAGAGCACCATAAAGAATCAGTGAATCAATCTCCACTTGAGAGATAACAATGGTCTTAGAAGTGTTCAAAACCATCATGTACCCAAACTCCCTCTTAACTTGAAGTTCAACATAAATAAGTTAGTTATGAATTTTTATACTCTAAATTTCAGGTTTTGATGATCCTATCTCCTTGCTACAAACCCAACTCAAGGACTAAACAATATGGATTTTTCAACTCTAGGAATAAAAAAACTATTATCATTTGTAACATCTGGCCCATCATCTATTGGCTTGGGAAGAGGCAGTGAGTGTTATTATGCCTTAGGTGACATCCCAAAAGCTAAAAAGCCTGGAAATAAATTCCAATGGCCTCATAAACCAATTGGAGTCATTTTAGCTTTAAATATAAAACAACCAAAACAATATAACCATAATAACCAAACCTCCATATGATTATTGAGTATGAAACTATAATCCAATACAAATTCAGACCCAAAAAGACATCATTAGAGTACAATTAGAATTAAAGTGACATAACCAAAGGAACAAAAAGACATAAAAACCCAAAGACACCAACCTGAAACTCCCAACCTAATCCGAGATCCAAATCTATATACCCAGTCTAAGGTAACAAGAAGCATCACTAATGATCTGGGATACCTTGCCTTTACCTATGTATTGATACATATCATCTGCAAAAACACCATAGTTACCAAGTAGAGGGTGAGTATAAAACATGGTAGTATTTCTCCAATGACTTCCCAACTCAGACCACTTGGATAAAACTATTATAAAATTTTATAAAATAGTTTATGTAATGATAATTGTTTTTAGAAAATCCATAAATTAGTTTCTCCAAGGTAACTATCAATAAGACATCACAGTCATTTTTTATGGAATACATTAACAATAAATTTAAACCATTTCTCAACTGATTATTTGAGGTATACTTTTACATGTTCACACACATCCACAACACAAACACTCAAAATATGTGTTACCATTGATGGTGGAACTTTATGTCCATACTTCATCCATTTGATGGTGGTACTTCACAATCATTATCCATCTGATCCAGCTCATACCCAACTGTTATTCTCAAATCATGTCAACCCATTTCTATAAAATAATTTCTTCCTTTAAAAATAATTTCAAAAAATACTTTACTTACATCAAACCAACCATTATTTTAAAATAATTATTTTAAAATTATTAATAATGGTTTTTTCCATAAAATCATTCTATTTCCATGATTTCCAAAACAATAATTAAAAAGACAATTTCCATTGAAAACCCATGAATTATATAAAAGTTTCAAGTACTTAAATAAATTTTAAATTAAGACTTCATATTATAATAAAGCTGAATAGAGTGAGAATCCACCTACCTTTCAAACTTTGGTGAAAATGAATAATAGTATAATGATGTCAAAAACTCAACATAGGTCTAATAAATATGTACTTATATCTTGTTACTATTAACCAACTCAACATTATCTCATCAAGATTACATTTTCAAAACATATATTTATCCTCTAAAAACAAGATATATAGTTTTAAAATAGTTGAGAATAATAAATATAATAATAATGATTAATAATGAGCACTTACAGAAGAATCTAGATTTCCAAAAACCTTTAAATGACATATGTATCGATCCAAACCCCAAGGGAATAAACATTCAAACCTCGTGATGAATAGTAATACATGTTATGGGAGTATTGGGAAAAAATGAGTGATTTAATAAATAAACCGAATTAGATTCACAATTATTATATCTGAAATTTAATGGTGTATAGTTAGGGTGCACAGTTAAGAAAAATGTGCACTAACATGCATAATATATTATCTCAAAACTCACCTATTACAATTGGATCACATGGTTATATAAACCATCCACCAGCCTTTTATTTACACACTATCTCCAAGTGAATGTTTTCTCTTTGGCATCCACATGGTTTGGAAAATCCATGCACTAACCGTGCATCTTCCAATGCATATTGTTTTCTATTTTATGGTTTTTTGGAGGTGTTGTACAGTTTTTACAAACCATTCTCCAATCATGCACCTAAAAAAATCCTAAAAAATCATTCCAAAACTCATCTTAAACTCTAGAATCTTATCCTAAACATTATATATATGTAAAATAACAAAATAAATGGTCAGGTACCTGAAACTAGGAGTGTTATAGGTAAACACCCTAAAAATAGCTGGTTGAGTATCAACACAATCTTCAATTTGTGCATAATGAGTTGTCCAAAGACTGAACAATTGGGAAAATACTCAAGGAGGATATTATTTGGTTGATTTTCATGCTTATTAAAAACCATTATGACATATTTGATAACATTTTTATGATTTAAAGATACTAACCTTATGATTCTAAGATTGTATGAGCATTCATTTTCAATTTTTGTTATGTGTTACACTTGATTTATAATTATATACAATGATATAAAATTCATAATGTTATGAGATAATTCAATATGTGAAATTATTTAGACATGTGTCCTAGTTGAAGGAATGGAAACCATATCAATGCACATAATCTAGGTAGGGATTTCCCTCTTGAGAAAGATAATGAAGTTTGGTTCAGACCTGAACAAATTAGAACTATATTGGGGTACCTGGATCAGGATATGACCAATAACCATGCCCATGTGGAATAGACTATTGATCCCAAACATGGTGAAACAATTTAGGACCACTTAATATGAAAAAAAACCTCTATCATTTAATGGGAGTATGAACCCATTAATAGTTGAGTATTGGATTAAGTCCTTGAAGAATATGTTTCTCACTTTCAGACGTAGTGAAAGATAGAAATATATCATAGTAGATTATCATCATAAAGGATATTTTGATCAATGATGGTCCTTTATCCAAAACCCAAAGGAGTCGGAGGAAATAAACTATATAGAGTGTAATAATTAAAGGATATTTTTTTCAAAAAAAATTACATTCCTCATGAGAAACAAGCTAATTTGGAGAGACAATTCCTCAATCTAAGGCAAAAGGAACAAGAAAATATTTTCAAATATGAATCCGAATTTTTAACGTTATAAAATCATGTTATTGATTATGTATATAATCCATGAAATAAGATTCATCACTTCTTTTATGGGATAAATCCTATACCTATATGAGGATTAGTCTCTCAAAAAAATTATTACATAAAGATATAGAAACATGTTCCATCAAGACCGAAAAATACTCCTCCAATTTTAATGATTTTTAGGGAAAAATGAAAATAAGTGGTCCATTGATAACATTGAAAACAATAAATCCTAAAAAAGGTAATAAGGTATGGGTGTAATTTACAACTTTTAATAATTGTGGAAAGAAACACAATTGAACATGCTTGATGAGAATGAGAGTTTTCTTCAGGTGTGGAGAAAAAGGTGTAACTTGTTGACCATTTTTAGAGTTATATCAGGATTATTCATCAAAAATGTTTTGTTTAGTGTTGATTAATTTTCATTTGGATTTTACCTTGGGAGAATTTGGGTGAAATTTGGAAAATTTGGAGAAAATTTTAATCTTCACAGTTGTCGCTCGGTTTTCCCAAACCATGTGCCCCTGACTATAAAACCATGAAACCCTATACAATAGAGATTTGTATGTATGATTAATTGTTTTTTAAACCATTCTCCTTAAGATTAGAAACCATTATTCCCATTAAAGAGGTTCATAGTTTGGCATACAGTTAGTAGAAACCATGCGCCTCAAGTAGAAAACCTTGCGTACAAGATTTTAGTCCCAAAAAATTATTAAAAAATTCCCTAAACCCCCATATAATACCCTCGAATGACCTAGACCAACCCATAATCGGTTTTGATTGATTATAGATCATCCTAGTGTAATTCCAAGGCTATCACACCTCCATTCTTGGTTATTTGAAGCCCAGATCAAAGATCTGCAACCATTTTAGTAAGAGGATTTCATCTCGATTTCTTTCTTGTTCCTCATCCTTTCTTTTCTCTTTCTCCAGGGGAAGTTATTCTATATTTTGGTTAGATATATGCCTAGTAATTTTTATATAGATCTAAATTTTTATATATAGATCTAGATTTAAGAGATCATGATTTTTTCCATATTGATTTAGGTTATAAATCCATATCTCGTTCTATGTTGTTACTTCGTTGAATTTTGTGGATTTTTGTTGGCTGATTATTCATTGAAAAATCATGGTAGGTGGTTTATTATTCAGGTCAGATAGTCTTGATATCAGTTACGTGTATGTGATTGTATAATTTATATAGTTCATTTTTCAATTGGAAATTCCAAATTTGAATTTATTAATTTAGTCAATTAATTAATTGAGGAATTGGGGATTCGGTGAATAATTGTATTGAGAGATTTAGGATAATTAATTATTGGGTTAGTTATCAAAATATTGAATAATTAATTTTGAATAATTAATTGTTGAATTAATCATGGGATATTTAGATTGATGAATTGGATTAATTAATTGTTGAATTAATTAAGGGACCTTATAGGGTTTATAATTTATGAATTAATTAATGGAAGATATGTGATTAATTAATTGTAGGATTACTTAATGGGAAAAAATGGATAATTAAATTTTGAATTAATTAAATAAATTGATGTGATTGATTAATAATTGGATTAATTAATGGAAATTAGTATGATTAATTAATTGTATGAATTAATTAATGTAATGATTTTTGAAATGGATATTGGTTGAATTTCACTTGTTTGTTATTATGTTGGAATGAAGAAGCACATGGGTGAATTGGGGTGTGAGAAAGGGATTACCCAAAGGACTATAACAGACATTGGGGAGGAAGACTATGGGAGGTTATATTATGATTACCCAAAAGACCATTGGATCCTTCAGGGAGGAAGACCATGAGAGCGTCCATTTTTATTTCCAAGGGAAGATGAGATATCTTGGATTTGGGTGAGTGTAAAAACCACAAGAGTTTACCCCTTTTCTTAGAAAGTTATACTGCTCATTTAGTCTCACTTAAATTAGACCTTGAGGTCAGAGACCTATGTGCACATTACTCATACCAAACAGATTTACATGTTTTATGCATTTCTTTAGATATAAATTGTGATATTGAATGATAATAATTTAAATTTAGATATATCATGTCTCTCAGGGATTGTTCAGACTCTAGCATAGGCTGAAGTAGGTATCGTTGTTCGTGTATCCTCAAGAACCTAGGGGTTTATGTGGTTAACTTAATAATAATTAATAATGTGAAAATTATTTACTTATGCACTGTACTTATTTATTTATACAACTGAATACACTATTATTTACTAGATATTGTTTTAGACACTGTTGATGGTGGCCTAATGAGTTTTACTCACACTCTACTCATGTTGTATGATCGGTACCCAAATAGATTTCATGTTTGTAGGAGAGGATAAGGGAACATACCCTTTGTTAGATATATGATTTGGGGATGGAGCAAGGATGGGAGAACCATATGTGGTTCAGGACCCATTTAGGAGTTCTCAGTGTCTTTAAATTTGAGTTTACATTTTTTGTAACTTGATACATACTTTAGCATAATATATTTATAGTTCAGTTTTGATATTGTATTTCCATTTTTGGTTATCTTGTGATAATTGTACTATTATATTTCTAGTTATATGTTATTAAATTATTTTTTATTATTATATACCAGTGTATTACTCTAATAAAAGAGTGTATAGTCTCCATATGATTTATATTAACCCCTTTCTTCTAGTCAGTATCCTTTCAAATATAGGGAGGTGCGCTTCAGTTCATGTGCCAGTCAGACTCAAGGAATCGGTGCATGGAACCAAGTATTGGACATTACAATGTGGTATTAGAGCACAATTTTCTATTATTTTGTTTTTTATTTCTATTTGGGAATGATAGAAAAAGGATTAGTGAGAGTTATTCCTTGGACATGATCTCATTCATGAGAGTTTTAAACCCATGTACGGAGGAAAAACCCAAGTAACCAGAGTGTGGATTGTTGTTACTGATGTCTGTTGTTACAGTTGGATGTTATTTCACATTGGATGATGCACTTATTATATCATGTGATTATTGTTTCAAAGATTTGTTGAGTTTTTATGAGTTAAGAATCATGGCCCGATAAGGTATAAGAGTTTAGTATGAATTCATTATTCAAGGCCCTTAGGTTTATTTTCTAAATTGTATCATTTTAGGTGTGCATGGAAAAACAGGTATCGGGTATGTTTTTTAGATTGAACTATTTTTCTAGCATGTAAAATTGAATTGAGAATGGTGCCTAATGCGAAATTGAAAATAGTAAAATGATGAAAATTTTGAATATTTGGGTGTATAATGGAATTTTATTAATGATAATGTGTCTACCCATGTTAACCAAGACACAAGTGTAGGATGGTTAAGGGTAGTGATAGCTCCCCAGTTTTAACCATGTGGCAAGGATTGGGTAAAAAACTTGTTATGAATGGTTGGGACTTTCCTCTTACATAAATGGGATAAACTTTTGTTTTGAGCCCTAATACATGTGTTTGTAATTATATAAATATTCCTATATGGTGATTATTATTGTGAGGATGGTAGGTGGATAAGGATATATATTATCCCCCAATAATGGTACTTGAGGCACTGATAGTGCTAGTTGAAGAAGTAGGGGAGCATTTCCGTGAGAATTTGCTCGCTTCATGTAGTTCATGGAAAGATTCCCAAAGCAGGATGTGAAAAGCATGTATGATATGATAAGGGAATTTCATTTGAAACACACTCTGACATTTAATGGTGATGGTGGGCCAAAGGAAGAAGAGTTATCGATTCATTCTATCCAGACTATACTTGAAAACTTAGATAATCCTTCTTATAATAGAGTCAAATTGGTTGTTGATATGTTATGTGGTATGGGGAATCAATGGTGAGACATACAGACTCAGTATAGACAGTTGTAGACTATGGAATAGAAAGAAATTCAATATAAGTTCTAGAATAACTTCTATCTAGACACATTTTCATAGGAGATAGCCTTGAAGTTCATGATATTAACTCAAGGGATCATGTTTGTGATGGACTATACAGGTCTCTTTATGGATTTAAACCACTTTTTTCCAGTGTTTGAATGAGATGAGGCCACTATAGAAAATAAGCTTCATGATGAACTTAAGTGTGAAATTAAGTACCAGGTAAATATATTCTTAATGAATTAAGTTTCTATAGGTGGTGAATCAGATTCTCATATTTGATGGGAACCGTAAGGAGAAATTTAGTTGTGGAAGGTGGTTTCTTATGGATGATCAAGAGTTACGACCTCTGAAAGAAAGAAAGACCATTACGAGAATCTCTCCTAGAATAGTTGAAATAAGAGTTGTCACGGGGGAGGGTATGTTACACAAGACCTTGACCATGTGATTTTCCACCGGCATGGTGGGTCAAGAAACATTTAGAAACATTGTCCTCGACCACCCGTAGAGTGACGTGGTTAGGCCAATATGGGACATCTATAGAGGTTCTGTAGGAACCCATGATAAATGGTTTGTGATGGATTATTTAGATATAACCAGGGTGAGGTAATAGGGTCTTCTACACCTTATCAATATGAAAAATAGTGTTCTACTGGTTGAGGCGGTAGAGGTAGTGGACATGGTACCTATGAGAAAGATTTCTCATATCAATAGATTGGGACAACTCAGGGGAGTTAGACTGTATCACATGGAAGAATACCAAGATAGTTAAATACCATTTAGACTACACTTATGGATAGTGAGGTTAGACCATTGATTTTGAGAGGTACTATTCTTATATCTTATGCAGTATCTAGTGCCTTATTTGATACTAGTTCCTCTCATTCCTTTATATCTGAAGAACATGTTTATGGTTTGAGCCTTATGGTGGAGTTTATGAGAAGGGTATTGACAATAGATAAACCATTAGAAGTATGGTATAGAGAAATATAATTTTTTATGGAATGTTCTATTGAGATCGAGGAGTGTCATTTTCTGTGGGATCTCTATTTTCTCAACCTGTCAGGATTTGAGATAATTATAGGTATAGACTAACTAGCCGCATACCAATCCCACATTTATTGTCACCATATGAGATTAACATTAAAATCTCTTATGGGGGATAAATATATTCACTATGGATAATGGGATTTATAGGAAGGTCAAGTAGGGACAACTACTCAATAACTAGGACATCTCACAACCCATGTTTCAATACTATTGTTGGGTGATAGATGTATGAAGCAAGATGTATTTCCACCATTAGTGAACCAGTTTCAGGAGGTTTTCCCTGAAGAAATCTCAAGTATACATCTTGATAGATACGTGGATTACATTATTGATCTCATGTTGAGAGCTGATCCAGATTTATTTCCACCATAAAAAATGGCCCTCATAGAGCATCAAGAGCTCAAGACTTTGCCAGAGGAGTTGTATGATAAGGTATTTATCTGAACGAGTATGTCACCTTGGGCCACACAGGTATTATTTAATAAGTAGGATTACATGACACTAGTATAAGTTGTAGGTTATCATAATTTTAATTGAATTATAGTGAAGAACTGATATCCTCTTTCATGTATCGAAGATATATTGGACCAGTTGAGAGGACCTTGGGTTTTCTCCAAGATTGACTTGAGATCAAAGTATCATTAGCAAAGAGTTCAAACTTATGATATACTAAGTATGATTTCAGAATTATGTATATCCTTTAGAAGTTTTTAGAGATGTTATTTCGGTTAACGAACATGCCAGTAGTATTTATAGGCTTGGTGAATATAATTTTCCATTCGTACTTGGATTAGTTTATGGTTGTGTTCGTGGATGAAATCTTGGTGTACTCAAAGACTCATGACAATCATGCCCAACACCTAGAAATCATCCTAATTACACTAATAGTGAATCAGATATTTTCCAAGATATCTAAGTGTTAGTTTTGGATTCATCAGGTTCACTTCTTAGGTCACATCATCTCAGAGTAAACTATATATGTTGGCCCATATAACATTGAGGTAGTGGTTGTTTTGGATCATCCCAAAGAACATTTTTGATATCTGTAACTTTTTGGGGTTAGTTGGACATTACAAGAGGTTCATCTATAAATTTTCCCATTTGGAGGTGTTGCTTATAGGATAGACCAAGAAGGGGATATGGTATGAATGGTAGGAAGCATGTGATAAGTGTTGGAACCATGTCTGTTCTATGCAGGAATTGGAGTTTGGTTTGTGTTTGTCGTCAATCCTCAGTGGAAATTCTGAATGTGTACCAGTAAAGTGATCATACAGTTCAAGCAGACAATAGTATTGATGGTGGCGCTGTTTCCCAGTGTTTTCCAAATTTTTGGGCCTCAAAATCGGAAAATGAATACATGGATTGTCTACAAAATGAGTTTCGCACAAAAAGGAAGTGGTGCACGAAATATAAGAGGCATGCGCGAAATACTTATGTTGGGCGCAGAAAACAGTGGGATGTGCGAAATAGTGGACCGATGTTTTTCGCGCAAATAGTGTTTCGAAATCAGATTGGTGAAAAATAGAAAAGGCATGGGCTGTGCATGAAGTACTTGAGATCGGCGCGAAAAACAGCGTGGTGCACGAAATAGCGGAGTGAAGTTTTTCGCGCAAATAGTGTTTCGGAATCACACTGTCGAAAAATGGCAAAGGCATGGGTTGCATGAAATATCTGGAGCGGTGCGCAGAAAACGATACATGTGTGAAATATTATGCGCAAGATGAGAGGTTTTCCGCGCCGAAGGAAATTTTGCGCGCAGGGGTCTCTGTCACCTATAAATATTATGTGACCCCCTTCATTCCACGTTGTGGAAGTCTTAGATAAGATCCGAGGTCTGATACGCAAAAAAGGATAGCGTAAAAGGGCTTGCGCGAAATATTCAGAGTTGCACGAAAAAGGGGATTTTTGCGCGAAATATTTTTCCGCACGAAAAGTAAATTTTGTGCGCAATAGGAAGGTTTTGCGTGCAAAGGGTTGGTGTTGCGCGCAATTGTCAGTAAGGTTTGTCGGCACGTTCTGGTTATCCGGTTCAGTGGTTCTGGGTGTTCAAGTGCATCTATTTCCGACTTCGATGCAAGCAGAGTCTCGTGCTGAGCAGAGGCAAAGACTTCAATGAAAATCTATTGAGGAGACCTTCACGTCTACAAACTGAGTGAGACTTCACCAACGAGAGTGATCCAGGGGGAGTCAACGGGAGTGAGCCGAGGGAAGCAGTGAGTTATCCCTGAACCTTTGCAAAGGCAGTGAGCCTGGGACAGAGTGATTGTCCCTGAACAATCGTAATCCACAACTTGTGAAGATTAGTGGATTTTGGTACGACCGGAAACATGTCGGCGTATGCTCCTTAGACTTATCCCTTAGTGGTGAACCAAGTAAAAAGTTTTGTGTCCTCTCTGTGCATGTGAATGTTTGCTTTGTAATCATAATGACCATACAGGTTCAACAAGTTCCTACCAACTTGGGAACAAGATCCACCACATTAAAAGAAAATGTTTTCACCCTGATTCACCCCCCCCCCTCTTAGGGTGTCCTGGGGTCCATCAAGTGGTATCATAGGATAAAGGTTGCTGGTGTTGAATCTGACCTTTTTCATCATGGAAAATGCGGTCAATGTCAGGGGAGTCCCTCACTTAGATGGAAGCAATTTCCAGATCTGGAAGAACAGAATGAGATCTCATCTAAGATCTCTTGGAATGGAAGTTCTCTTTTCTACTGTGCAAGGAATACAAGTCACTAATCCAACAGGCCTAGCTATGACTGAAACAGATAGGAAACTTCTTGATGCAGATGCTAAATCATAGAATGCACTCAATGCAGCCCTTTCTGATCAGATCTACCTAAAGGTGATGAATTGCACCTCAGAAAAATCCATGTGGGATAAACTTGAGAATATTTATGAAGGAGATAGAAAAGTGAAGGAGGCAAAACTACAAGTGCTGCACAATCAGTTTGATGATCTGAAGATGCATCCAGACGAGAATGCAGACTCTTTCTTCAATCGAATTACTGAAGTGGTTGGAGCAATTTGGGGTCTAGGCGAAGAAATCAAAGACATTGATATTGTAAAGAAAATATTAAGAAGAATTTCACCTCTGTATAATGTGAAGGTGTCAGCACTTGAGGAAAGAGATCTTTCTAAACTTTCTCTAGATGATCTACTGCGCAGCTTGGTAGCATATGAAATTAGAGTCAAACCAGAAGATGTTATGACTCGGGTGAGCAAGGAAATTGCATTCAAGGCCACGGATAAACTGAAAATCTCAAAGGATAGTATCAGTGAAGGTGATGAAGAAAAATAAATTCTTTCTCTCATTGCAAAGAATTTACAGAAGGGGAAAGGGAAATTCAAAGGGAAGTTACCTCTTGCATGTTTCCGTTGTGGAAAAGTTGGGCACATTGCCTCTCAGTGCTTAAGAAACATCAATGATGAATATAGTGAACATGAAAACATCGAGAAGCCTCAGAGAAGGTTCTTTAAAAAGGGAGACTTCAAATCTGGTAAGAAAATGCAAAGGAAGCGTTTTGTCTGTGAAGAGGAAGAAGATGATAATGAATTCTGTGATGAAGAAGAACCAGAATTCAAAATTGGGAACCATGCTTCTATGATGGCCACTGTTGAAAAGTCAGAAGATACTGATGGAGAAAAACAAATGAGAACTTGTGTAGATCCTGAGATGCAACTTAAGGATGTGGTTAGTAAGCTTAAGATTAAATGTAAGAGCTGCAATAAGTGTAAGTCAATTGTAGAAGAATCAACTGAATACGTTGATCAACATGAAGCTAAAATTGAACGACTAGAAGAATTTGTGAAGGTGCAGTCTAAAATAACTGAAAGAAATGATGATGTAGTAGATCTGAAGATGAGAATTGAAGAGCATGAAAATGTCATCAATGACCTCACCTCCTGACTGGATGAAAAATCCAAGACTGCTGAGGGTCTTGAGGAGGAAGTTGTTACTCTAAGGAGAAAACTGGAGACTGAATCAGTTCGAAAAGAATCAAGGAATAAAATACTGTTTGGAAGATTCTCAGATGCAAAATTACTAGCAAGAGCCAAGTGTAGTTCAGATGGGGTTGGAAAAATCTTGAGTGATCAAAGACCCTATTGTATGGGAAAGAGTGGAATTGGTTGTGAGGTTGAGACATCAACTAATGGAAGTGAAAAGATCCAAAAGAAATATAAGATGAAAGTTGAACATGTGGAAACGTTACCTAGAGTGCCGAAAAAGGAACCCTCAATCCAAACTAAAAGGAGAACTGAAAATTATCCTCAAATATTCATAAATGGAAGACAGTCTAACTATTCTCCCAAGGAAGAAGGTATGAGGAGAAATTCAAGTGAGAAGACATTTCCTCTCATGAAGTGTCAGTTCTGTGGCTATCTGGGCCATACCATGTCTTCTTGTGAAGAGGCAAGATGCTATCTGAATGGAGAAGATATAGAAGCTCAAAAAAGGAGAACAATTTCATATCCTAATTCTTATAGAAGAAATAATTTCTATGGATATTGTTTTCATTGTTCTAACTTTGGTCATAAGGCCGCTCATTGCAGGTAGAGAAGGGACATGGACACCTCATACCGAAGTTCGAGACAAGTCAAGTCTCGTCAGCAAGACAATGTTTCTCTTTCAAACAGTTTTTCACCTCTCAAAGAAGACTTTGACTATGAAGAACCTGGGTATGTGAAAGAGATAATTAAAAGGCCATCAGTTCTATATACTCAATCTAATGTCTCATGGAAGGAAAGGAAGAAGATTGAGAAATCCAACCTTTCAGAGGTGGCCCTCAAAGCTATAAAGAACAACAGTACCTGGATTCTGGATAGCGGTTGTTCATCTCATATGAGAGGTAATGATGACCTACTAATGAATATCATAAGGAAGGTTGATGGTATAGTAAGATTTGGTAATGCTGTGGCTCTAAAAATCAAAGGGAGTGGAAGTATTGAATTAGCTAATGGAGAACTAAAGAAGACTGAAGTCCTTTACGTAGATGGCCTACGTCATAATCTCCCCAGCGTGAGTCAACTCTATGACTCAGGACTTATAGTTTCTTTTAATCATAAAGGCTGCACTATCAAGGGAAAGACTGGAAATTCACTTATGAAGGGATGCAGAATATAAGGCAACTTGTATCAGGTTGATAGTGAAGAAAATGTATGTTACATGACTGTTGAAGAAGAAAACAATTTGTGGCATCGAAGACTGTGACACATCAATCAACAAGACATGGAGAAAATATCAAAATTGAGAATTTTCATGGACATTCCCAACCTGAAGCGTGAGCATGAAAAATCTTGTGATTCTTGTATTTGTGGGAAGTTGGCCTGCAGTTCATATCGGCCAAAGAAGAAAAGGGCATCTCACCTTCTTGATCTGATTCATACTGATGTATGTGGGCCAATAAATGTTGCTGGAACTCATGGAGAAAGGTACTTTGTCCTTTTCATAGATGATTATAGTAGAATGGCATGTGTGATGGTCATTCACAGGAAATGACAAGTCCTTGACTGCATGAAAACATATCGGCGAATCGTCGAGAATGATACTGGACGAACAATCAAAGTGTTGCGATCTGAAAATGGAGGAGAGTACACGTCCATTGAATTTGAAAATTATTTGGAGAATCATGGGATACATCATGAGGTAGCTGCTGTGAGAACTCTACAACAAAATGGAGTTTTTGAACGTAGGAATCGATAAGTGAACAACATGGCACGAACTATGCTGATTGAGAGTCGTATTCCACGACATTACTGGAAAGAGGTTATTCAAGTTGCAGTGTACATTCAGAATCGAATAGGACTTTATATGGTCGAGACAAAGACACCATATGAATTGTGGCATGGATGGAAGCCTTCTCTAAAATAATTTCGTGTCTTTGGAAGTAAATGATTCATTAGGAACAAAGAAGGAAATCAAGGGAAATATGGCGACAATGCAGATGAAGGAATTTTCCTCAGTTACTCAATGAACAGAAAAGCCTACAAATGTTTCAACAAGTGTTTGGAAAGGATTGTGGAAAGTAGTGATGTTATGATAATTGAAGATAAAACCACAAATGCTTCAAGGACGTCATATGCTGATGTGATAGAAAGTCAGGAACAAAGTGAACATGAAGAAAATACAAATGCAGAAATAGAGGAAGTTGTTCAAAACACTCAGCAGTCACATCATGATGTTGACTCGGAAGAAGAATCTGAAGAAGAAACTATGGCTGAAGAGAAGACTACTGAACCTCGCAGGAGAAATCGAAGAGCTGGGATTGATCCATCCAACATAATTGGGGAGAGAAGTGCACACACTCAAACAATAAGTATGAGGAATAACACGCAATCTGCATTTCTATCAGTTGTAGAGCCATCCTCATTCAAAGAAGCTTCAAAAGATGAATCTTGGGTGAAATCCATGAATGATGAATTAGATCAGATTGACAAGAATCAGACATGGGATCTTGTCCAGAGACCCGAAGGTCACAATGTGATTGGTACCAAATGGATCATAAAAAATAAGATTGATGAGCATGGAAGTGTCATCAGAAACAAGGCACAACTGGTATGCAAAGGATACTCTCAGATTGAAGTCATTGATGTTGAAGAAACCTTTTCTCCAGTGGCTGGACTGGAGTCAATCAGGATTTTCCTTGCCATGGAACTCCAAAGAGGATATAAAGTATATCAAATGGATGTCAAGACCGCATTCTTGAATGGTGTGCTCAAAGAAGAAGTCTACATTGAACAACCAGTGGGCTTTGTTTTTGGTACTGATGAAACTAAGGTCTGCAAACTGAAGAAATCTCTATATGGTTTGAAGTAGGCACCATGGGCGTGGTACTCACGGCTGGATTCATATCTCGAGAAGTTGGAATTCAAAAGAGGAGGAGTTTATCACAATCTCTATGTGAAGAATTCTCCAAATGATCAATTCATGGTTCTAGTCTACGTTGATGATATCATATTTGGTGGCAGCAGGCAGAAATCAGTAGATGAATTTTCCAACCACCTGAAATCAGAATTTGAAATGTCTATGATTGGGGAGCTCACATATTTCTTAGGGCTGCAGGTGGTTCAAAAGAAGTAATACACATTCATTTCTCAGGACAAATATGCAAGAGAGCTGCTGAAGAAGTTTAATATGAAAGACTCCAAACCAATGTCAACTCCGATTGTAGTTGGAACTAAACTTGGAAAGCACGAGGATGGGGACTCTGTTGATCCCACCATGTACAGGAGGATCATTGGAAGCCTACTATAACTGACAGCGACGAGGCCAGATATTGTCTTTGCCACATGCCTTGCAGCCCACTTTTAGAGTAATCCAAAGGAGGAACATATGGCGGCAGTAAAAAGAATCATGAGGTACATTCAAGGTACACATAACTTCAGGTTATTTTTTGCTGCAGGTAGGGACAGTGAATTATCAGTGTTTTTGATGCTGACTGGGCTGGTGATATAGTAGACAGAAAGTCCACTAGTGGTGGAGCTTTCTATATTGGGCAGAAATGTGTTGGCTGGTTGAGCAAGAAACAAGAAAGTACTTCTCTTAGTACAGCTGAAGCAGAGTATATCTCCGCCACAAAGGCATGCACTCAACTGCTTTGGATGAAGCAGCAACTAACAGATATTGTTGATAAGGTGAAACAACCAATGGTGATTTACTGTGATAACAAAAGCGCAATTCATCTTACGAAGAATCCGGTTCAGCATTCTCAGAAAAAACATATTGAAATACGGTATCATTTTATCAAAGAAAAGTTTGAACAAGGCGTTATTATAATGGACCATGTTGGAACTGATGAGAAAGTGGCTGATATCCTGACCAAGCCACTGTCTGTGGCTGTGTTTGAGAAGCATCAGTTGAACCTCGGTGTTCAACCACCTCCCGGTGAAAAAGGAGGTTATGGAATTCCCCTCTCCCCGTTTATGGTAATTCTTTCTCTCTGTTTATGGCTGTGATGCAAGTTTATGGGGGAGATACCATTCCAGGGGAAGTATGGTTTGAGCAGAACATTGATTAATTTACCAGACTTTGGGTTTATTGTCTATGGGGGAGAAAGGAAAGGAATAAATTCAGGAATTCAGGATTGTCTGTGGACATGTAATGCTTCTGTGACACGATGAGAATTCAGTGTAAGAAAATTTCTTGAGCTTCTTTGAGCAGTCAAAAATATTGGAACCCAATTCAAGCTTCCTCTCTTGTTTTCTACACCAAGCATTGCTCATATAGACTTAGAGTGTTGGCTGAGTTGATCCTTGCTTTTTTGGTATGCATGTGGATGGTGATATATTGAATTTATTTGGTGATTGCCAACAAACCCAAAGGTGGAGATTGTTGGAACCATGGTTGTTCTATGCAGGAATTTGAGTTTGGTTTGTGTTTATTGTCAATACTCAGTGGAAATTCCGAATGTGTGCCAGCAAAGTGATCATACAGTTCAAGAAGACAACAGTATTGAAGGTGGCGCTATTTCCCAGTGTTTGCCAAATTTTTGGGCCTCAAAATCGGAAAATGAAGACATTGATTGTCTGCAAAATGAGGTTCGCACAAAAAGGAAGTGGTGCGCGAAATATAAGAGGCCTGCACGAAATACTTAAGTTGGGAACGGAAAACAGCGGGATGCGTGAAATAGTGGATCGAGGTTTTTTGCGCAAATAGTGTTTCGAAATCAGATTGGTGAAAAATGGCAAAGGCATGCGCTACACGGAAAATAAGGGTTGTGCGCGAAGTACTTGAGCTCGGCGCGAAAAACAGCGTGGTTCGCGAAATAGCGGAATGATTTTTTTCGCGAAAATAGTGTTTCGGAATCACACCGTCGAAAAATGGTAAAGGCATGAGTTGTCCGAAATATCTGGAGAGGTGCGTGGAAAACGATACATGTGCGAAATATTACGCGCAAGTTGAGAGGTTTTCTGCGCTGAAGGAAATTTTGCGCGTGGGGGTCTCTGTCACCTATAAATATGAGGTGACCCCCTTCATTCCATGCTGTTGAAGACTTAGAGAAGATCCGAGGTCTGATGCGCGAAAAAGGATAGCGTAAAGGGGCTTGCGCGAAATATTCGGAGTGGTGCGAAAATTAGGATTTTTGCGCGAAATATTTTTCTGCGCAAAAAGTAAACTTTGCGCACAATAGGAAGGTTTTGCGTGAAAAGGGTTGGTGTTGCGCGCAATTGTTAGTAAGGTTTGTCTGCACGTTCTGGTTATCCGGTTCAGTGGTTCTGGGCGTTCTAGTGCATCTATTCCGCACTTCGATGCAAGCAGAGTCTCGTGCTGAGTAGAGGCAAAGACTTCAATGCAAATATATTGAAGAGACCTTCATGTCTATAAACTGAGTGAGACTTCACCAATGACAGTGAGCCAGGGGGAGTCAACGGGAGTGACCTGAGGGAAGCAGTGAGCTATCCCGGAACCTTTGTAAAGGCAGTGAGCCTGGGACAGAGTGACTGTGCCCGAACAATTGTAATCCACAACTTGTGAAGATTAGTGGATTTTGGTACGACTGGCAACTTTTCGGCATATGCTCCATGGACGTATCCCTTAGTGGTGAACCAAGTAAAAAGTGTGGTGTCCTCTCTGTGAATGTGAATGTTTTATTTTTAATCATAATCATCATACAGGTTCAACAAGTTCCTAACAACGTGGGAACAAGATCCACCACATTAAAAGAAAACGTTGTCACCCTGATTCACCCCCCCTGCCCCCTCTCAGGGTGTCCTGGGGTCCTTCAATAAGGACTTCTAGGAGATGAAGAAGTATTCGACATGGACAATAATATTGACCTTACCTGATATTGGTGAGAAGTATAATGTGTATTTTGACACTTTTGGTATTATACTCGGAGATGTTTTGATGCAGGGAGATCTAGTTATGATACATGAATCTTGTCTGTTGAGGCCACATTAACAAAACTATCATATGCACAACTATAAGTTGGATATAGTGGTGTATTCCTTGAAGTGTTTGTGACATTACCTATTGGGAAAAATTATTGTTTCTATAGATCACAGGATCATAAATTATATATTTTTTAATGATAATTAGATCTCTAGTAGTAGATATTGGTTGAGTATATACAGTCGTTTGATATTGAGATAGAATACACACTTGGAAAGGGAAAGAGTGTGACAGATGCTTTGAGATAGAAAACTCAGACTCAGGATGTTAAATAGTCTAGTGTTGAGTGGATGATTATGACATTGCTGGATGAAATGCATGTTCTGGTTCAGGAGAGTTAGGATAAGGTAACTCTCAGATAAGTTTCTTTTGAGTCTACACGTTTGATTTGGATTATACATAAGAAGTATGTGGATATAGAGTGCTTGAACTTGTGTAAAATCCTTAAATGTGGGAAGTTACCTTCATATTTGAGCATATACGAGGATGAGACCATCTATGTTAAGAATCGAGTTGTTGTGCCTATGATCATATGAGAGGAGTTGATGTAGTAATTTCATTCCTTGAAGTGAGAGGTGAATCTAAGTGTGACCAACATGTATCATGACCAACATCGATAGTTTTGGTGGATGGGTATGAAAAATGAAATATTAGGGTTTGTGACATGATGTTACACCATTTAAAAGGTGAAGGGGGAGAATCAATGACCTGGAGGTTTTATATATCCATTTACCATTCTATAAGGGTAGTGGGATGACATTACCATGTATTTTGTGTTGGGTCTCCTAGGAATGCCTCATAAGAATGATTATATTTGGGTTTTTGTGGATAGAATTACAATAGTATCACATTTATTACATATATAAAATACTTTATTAGTGGAGCAGTAGTGAGAACTATTTGTTCAGAATATAGTCCATATGCATAGGGTTCAATAGACTATTGATTCAGATTGTGACATGCATTTCACTTTGTGCTTCTCGCAGGTCTTGTAAAAGGCATTGGGTATGCAGGTTTGGTCAAGTATGTCTTTCCACACATATATAGATGGGAATTGATAGTGTCATATACATATGCTTGGGGATATGTTGCAATCATGTGTAATAATATTTACAAGATCATTGGGGAAACACCTAGATTTGGTGGAGTTTTCTTTTAAAAATGGTTATCAGGAAATGATATAGATGGAACCCTATGATGCACTTTATGTTTGGCCATGCATATCACCTCTATGTTGTATAGTGGTAGGTGAGTCAGAATTATTGGAACCATGTCTTGTGTAGGATGCATTAGATTTGGTTTATCTAATTTGGAAACATATGGATATGGCTCAGAGTAAAAAATGTCATTTTCTTATAGACATCGATGAACCATTGCGTTTATAAAGGGTGACACCATATTCCTTCAGGTGACTTCTATATTTGGTCACTGCAAGTTATGAAGAAATGGTAAGTTGGTGTCTATGTTCATTGGACCATTTGAGGTTGTGCAAATAATTGGGCTGGCAGCATACCGATTATCTCTTTCATGAAATACAGCTCTATTCATGATGTTTTCCATGTGTCCCGGCTTCAGTGGTATCATCCCAAAAATTCTCATTTGATCGAGGTAGATGATGTTGATATTTAGATATATGATTCATTTGAGGATCGTCTGATATGTGTGTTATATCATAGTGAGAAAATGATGTGGGGAATTACTATACTAATCGTTCATGTATTATGGAAACATCGACGTGTGTAGGAAGAAACATCATAAAGGGTAGCATATATGTAGTTTCAGTGGCCCGATCTTTTTAACATGGAATCTTTGAGATTCTTAGTAGTGTAGCTTGAGAATGAGATGTTATAAGGTGGGGATATTGTATGATCTTGGCCTTTTATGGATTTATATCAGGAAATTTCATAGGTACTATTATTTTTAGTGTTGAGTACTTTTCATTTGGGTTTTACCTTCATGTGCATTTGGGTTAAATTTGGAAAATTTGGAAGAAAATGGCCAAGTGCATGGTTGGAACATGATTTTTCAAAATTGTACACCTCAACACAATAAACCGTGCAACCCTGTAAAGTGGGTATTTTCATATATGGCATGCGGTTTGCTAAACCATGTGCCCCTTAAAGCTAACCTAGCATACAAGATTTTAATCCGAATTTTTTTAAAAAAAATCCCTAACCCCTATCCAATACCCCCGAATACCCAATATTGACCCAAAATAGGTTTATATCAATTTTAATTCCTTCTGAATGGATTATAAGGTTGTCATAAATCCATTATTAGTGATTTCAATTGTATATTGAATATATATACCCCTCCTAGAGGATCTCATTTCGATTTCCTTCCCATTTCCGCCTCCTTTATTTTATCTTTCCTTAAGGGATGATAATATCTATTTTGGTTAGATATATACCGTGTTATGTGGATCTATATCTAGGAATTTAGTTCTATATATAGATATAAGATATAATTATTTTTTCAATCTTGATTTAGGTTATATGTCTAGATCTTGTTCTACACCGTTACTCCATTGAAATTTGGGGATTTCCATTAAGAGATTCTTCATTGATGAATCTTGGTAGCTGGTATATTTTTTAAATCCCACATTCTTGATATCAATAATTTGTATGTGATTTTATAATTTATTGGGTTCATTTAGCAATTAGAAATTCCAAAATTGAATTAATTAATGTGGTCAATTAATTAATTGAGAAATTATGGATTTGAGGAATAATAAAATTGGGGAATTGGGGATAATTAATTACTGGGTTAATTGTAAAAATATTGAATTGTGAATTGATAATAACTAATTAGTGAATTAATTATGTGATATTGATATTTTGTTTCTTGGAATAAATAATTTTTTAATTAATTAATGGACCTTATAGGGTTAATTAATTATTGAATTAGTTAATGGAAGAGTTGTGATTAATCAATTGGAGAATTAATTAATGGGAAGGAAATGATAAATTAATTGTTGAAATAATTAATGAAATTTATTTTATTGATTAATAATTGGATTGATTAATTTAAATGAGTTTGATTAATTAATTTTTTGAATTAATGAATGGAATAATTTGTGAAATTCCTATTGGTTTTATTTCACTTGGTTGGTATTATATTTGCATGGAGTATCACATGTGTCAACTAGGGTGTGAGTGGGGGATTACCCAAAGGATCTTGAGAGCCTTTAGGGAGAAAGATTGTGATGTATTTTATTTTGATTACCCAAAGTATTATGATAGACTTTAGGGAGGAAGACCATGAGAGCTTCCATTTTGATTTCCAAGGGACCATGAGAGCTCTTGGATTTGGGCTAGAGAAAATATTGTGAGAGCTTCCCCCTTCACCTAGAAATATATTATTCTCATTTAGTCTAACTCATATTAAACCTTGAGGTTAGAGATATATATGCACAATACTCATGTCGTACTAATTTACATTTTTATTCATTTATTAAGATTTTAATTATGATAACGAATGGTAACAGTTAGATATAAAAGGTGCCTAGATAGCCTTAGAGGGGGTGAATCAGGGTCTGAATATTATTTTCAAATTTATTCATGCCCCACTAGATCTTTAACTATTTATTATATGGTTTACGTTTTTTCTTTAATGCTTATATTTTTCATATCCTTTTATTTGTGTAGGCTTCAGTGAGTTTTTTATCCTTGCCCTTTTTTATTGTGGTAGCTTGGTTGTTTTATAGTCGTTGATGTTTAGTTTCTGTTTATCAATTTTTCCTCAAAAGTGAATGAATTATAAAAAATTAATTTTCATTCAGTAAAGTGGGAAGGAAAGCACACTGACACGCATATTTTTACTTGGATCATCCTCATTGGGCTGCATCCAAGGAGAATACAACGACAATGTGCTGATTGTACCAAATACACTGTGGCTCACTGTTGAGAATTGTGGTGTGTCCTAGATCTCGTTCATACCATGGATCATTGACTTTTCAAGGTTTATGGTGAGATCATTTCTTTCCCAAGGTTCATTCCCTATATCTCTTTCTCTGGCTCATTGCCAATGGAAAGTATCACTGTCTTCATCTTGCTTTTCTCACTACTCTTGAAAGGGATCCACTAATATTTTATAAACTTGTAAGTCCCTTCATTATTAATAATGAATACATGCTCATTTTTATATGGATTCTCTATGTAAGTTACACATTTATCCAATTCATGAATACTCCTTTACCAGACTACTACTGGGGAACATCATTCTTTCGTGAAACTTTTGGGTGTCTTACGTGCAACTTTAATACATTACACACAAAATTTATATTTTTAGTGAAAACACACTTTCTTGAAACTCCCTTATTATGAAAAAAATCATTTTTTAAATAGAAATCAATTTTCATGCAATTTATACATGATTCAGAGAACTGATTTTCTCTAAGGGTTGAGTTGATGAATAGAGATGGATAACTGTCTATTTATGGGCCTGATCAACCCGATGTGTAAGCTCCAGATGAAACTTTATTTGTGAGCATAAAATCCTCTTCAAGCACATAGAACCACATTTGAAATCACATTGCAAATGTAATCCACTTTTAGGTCGATCACATCATCTTTATTTTCATAGGCACATGAAAACCACATTTCACGCAAAAACCTATCCTTCATGTGATTCATTCCATTTACATTTTTTGGTGTGTTGATCTTGGAACTCCACATGCATAAAACATTTACATTCACCTTCAATATTTTAGTAAACATCCTTGTCTAAAAAAAAATTTCTCCATTCTTCAGATCTTGTACCCAAAAATTTTCCTAACACTGGGAAACAAAGCCACCTGATATATAATATTTTTTTACTGCCTCCAGAGCATACATTACTTTATCTTGGATCTTTTTCAACAAACATTGTCAATAATAGAATTTAGATGTATTATATCCATTGGGGATACTTAAAATTCTATCATGGAATAAAGCAGGTATTGATGTTTAGGTGTCCTCGAAAACCTGGTGTTTTATGTGGTTAAATAATGAATAATGAATAATGTGATAATTATTTACTTATATATTGTAATTATTTATTTATAAATATATAGACACAATTATTTACTGGATAATTTTTTACACACCATTGGTAGTGGACTAATGAGTTTTAGTCACAACATACTCAAGCTTTCTGATAAGTACACGAATAGATTTCAGGTTTGAAGGATGGGATATGGGTGAAGGCCCATGTTAGTTGAATGATTTGGTGATTGAGGATGGATGATTGAAAAAAATGTGGTTCGGGACCAATTTGGGAGTTGGTAGTGTATTTAATTTTGAGTTTTCATTTTATCACTTGACATGTTCTTTATAATGGAATATTTATGGTTCAGTTTTGATATTGTATCTTAAGTTTTGGTTATATTGTAATCTTATTATTATTCTGTTTTTCATTATATGTTATTCAGCTATTATTTCTTTTTTTCATTGGTGTATTACAATGATAAAAGGGGTTACATTCTCCCCATTACTGGTATTAGAACCTCACTTCTAGTAGGAATCCTCTTGCATATGGGGAGGCATGCCTGAGGTCATGCGGTGGTCTGACTCGGGGCATCAATACGTGGATCCCGAGCTAGGACGTTACAAAAGGACATTAAGTTAGTGATTTCAAAGGAAAAAAATAATCTTTCAATGTCCAACGATTCAACTATAATGAGATAGGGATCTATACGAATGAATTCCCAGAGAATCTCGGGAATTTTCCTCAAAAAACACCAAGGGATAAAGGAAAAATATTTGCAATCACCAAAGATGAGGATAAAGTTCCTAAAGGTATAGTGGTGGTAAAATTTATTATAACCACAAATTTATCCAATGAATTATTTTATTATAGAACTTTTCAATCTTTTATATCTTCCATGTTTTCTAATAAAATTAGATATTTTCCTAACGCCTTAAGAAGAGAGTTTTCAATAAAGAATCTTAGTGGAAGTATTCTTAAAAAATGGATATATCAGTCAATATCCATTATGAAACAATGACATACCTATTTTACAAACTTGATTATTATACATATGGTTGAATTTTAAACAATCCTTTTTATGAGTTTCCTTTCAAATTATAATTTGAAAAAAAATCCAAGAGAAGGATTTTACAATTCTTGATGGAGTTATGGAATCCCTTATCTTCTAAGGGGAGAATACATTATCTAAAAATGTTTAGATCGACAACTAGTATCACTCCTTAATAAAATTCTAAGAAAAGAAGTAAAGATGAAAACTATTAAGGGGAAGGGTATCCTTATAATAGAGGATGTACTTATTTTATGGGTATACATTTATGTGTTTATTAATGAACTACTTGAACATCCACCTGAACATGAGGTTGAGTTTTTCATTAATCTCAACCCTAATGAACAACTTATTTCTTAGACTCCCTATAGGATGTACATAGTGGATTAGTGGAACAGATGAAAACAATTTAGGAGTTGTGTGATAAGGGATTTACACACACTATTATTTCTCTATGGGGAGCCATTATTAATTTTTTAAGATGAAATAAAGGTCTATGAGGTTGTGCATCGATTATAGGGAAATAAATGTTCTTACTATAAAGAACAAGTATCTTATGCTCTGTATTGATGTATGGTTTAATCAAAATCACAGAGATCATGATTTTTCAAAGATTGATCTTTGTCTGGGGCATCATCAACTATAAGTAAAGAAGGAATATATTCCAAATAAATCATTTCATATGAGTTATAGATATTTTGAATTTATAGTAATAACCTTTAGATTGACTGATACACCCTATGTTTTTATGGATCTAATTAACATGGAATTCAAGGATTATCTTGATAATTTCAATGTGGTATTTGTCGATGATATCTTAGTATACTTTAAAATACATGATGATAATATTATTCATTTGAAAATAATTCTTATGATTCTTAAATAAAATATGTTATATGGAAAATTTAGAAAATGTGAATTATGGATTTAATAATTTTCTTTTCTTAGTCATGTTTTTTCTAAGGATGGAATATTAGTTAATCCATAAAATATGAAGGCAATTGTGGAATGGTCAACAAAAAATAATATAACCTTGGTACCTAGTTTTATTGGATATGTAGGGTACTATTGAGTATTTGTTAAAAAAATATCAATTAGAGAACTCATTAACCAAGTTGATACATAAAGGGGTTAAGTTTATATGTTCAGAAGAAAATAAAGAAAGCATTTAATAATTAAAGAGGATTTTGTTCAATTAACTGATATTGAATTTACCATTGGGAAGGGATGAATTTGTGATATATAGTGATGCATCAAATAGGGGTCTTAGATGTGTCCTTATAAACAATGACAGAGTTTTTTCCTATGCATCAAGGATGTTAAAGAACCATGAATAGAATTATCCAACACATGATCAAGAGTTTAATAATTTTTTAATTTAATATATAAAGTCATTACCTTTTATATTGAAATATATGAAATATATATTTAACAAAAATGTTTTAAAGGAATGTTCTAACAGAAAGTGCTCAAATGAGGAAGAGGATATGACTATAACTACTCAAGGATTACGATTTTTCAATACACTACCACCATGGGGTGGAAAATAAGGTGGTTGATGCACTGAGTATGAAATATCATGGATTTTTTACTAAAATGAGTATTGAGAAATAACATATATTCATGGATTTAGTAATACTGGTTACATTAATTATTAAATAAGGGGAAAATCACATCTATTCCAAATAATTTTCTAACTATCACTATTGGAGAACATAAAAAGGTCACAACATGATGATAAGAATATTCAAAAGAAAATCAGTGTCATGATTTATGGGAATTTAATATAATTCAACTATGAAGATGGTATATTTAAATTTGGAAGGTGGTTATGTGTTCCATTTATTCCTAAGATGAAAAGAGAATTATTTAATGTAGTTCATAGCTCAAATATCTCTATACACCATGGTATCTCCAAAATGTATCAAGATTTGAAGGAATATTTTTGGTAGGATAGCATGAAATAATAATTTTTAGACTTTGTATCTAGATTCATGGTTTATATATAGGTAAATGTTGATAGAAAACATCCTAAAGGATTCATGAAAATTCTATATATTCCTGTGCGAAAATGGGATGATATTACTATGTCATTTGTCACTGGTTTCACAAAACAATTATAGAAATAATGATGTCATATGGTTAATTTTTGATTATCTTAACAAGTGTAAATTGTTCCTTATTATAAGGGAATAACTACCTATTGATCACCTCATGCGGCTTTTGTTGAGTCAAAATTTTTACTTATGAAATTTTTATTCGCTTTGTTTTGGAAATCAAAAAGTCTTTCAAAAATAATTAAATAGTAATATTTTATGTCCAAAGTTTTTTTATAATGTTTTTTAGAAAACATAAACTTTTACCATACTTAGAATTAGTTATGAAGTATTCGTGAATATAAACTAACATTATTTATTATGACTAATCTTATTGAGTTTGAGGCTGATAAATATGAGATTCACATTTATCAGATTAGATATGAGACTTTTTGTCTTGTCTTTATACTAGAAAAATATTTTTAATCATACTGATGTCACAACCAATGAACATCAGATTTACACTCATGAAAATTATCATAATGACATCCATAAGGAATTCCATCAAACTAACCATGTTTAAATTAAAAATATAGAAAACAGATTTATAATGTAAAGAAAACCTTTTTACACTATATTGGTGCAAAAACCAATATGAAATTAGGAATTTTGTTATAATAGAATGATATGAGATGTCAAATTCCAAGTGTCTAATTCCTTGTGAAAAAATTGGAAAATATATAATCATTGGTAGAAAATATGGTGTTGGGAAGCTCACATATAAATACTCAATTAGTCAAAGTATTTGAAGATGATAAATTTCATTTTTCTATAGTTATTTTTATGAGATCTCTAAAGATTACAAAGCATGAACAACTTGTTCCTAGTCTTTTGTAATTGTTTTAGTGTTTTTTCTTCTCCATATAACCTTTTTAGGATGGCTTCTTAAGAATAATTTTTTTTATAACCACGCGTCTAATCTGTGATTATGACCAAGGGATTTCTAGGATAGAAAGATAGAGAATATGATCTTCTGATTAAGGGATTATGGGGATATCAAGATAGAGTCGATCTATTGTATTGAGGGAAACCGATGATAGATAGAGAGATCAATGATGATAATCATATCAAGGGAATTTCTTACTGATAAATGATATAACTTATTTTAAGTATAAAACAAGGGATGCTTTTATCCAAGGTTTTGGACTACCTTACACTTCAAGTTAAAAGAGATAAATATTTTAAAATAGTTAGAAGTCATTATTATATTTCTTCTATTTGAATTAATTGTTTCTCAAAAGTATTTTATTATATTGTTCATATTTTTAATTCATTTATCGTAACATATCTAAATAAAATAAATATAAATCTATTAATTAGATCTTCTGTGAATCAGAGATCTTTACTTTGATACAATTAAATATTATATTATTATGAATATTTTACTCTGATATAATCGTATCCATTATAATTATTATTGTTATACTCTGATATATCAAAATCATTCATGATTATGATACTTTGTTAATTGGTTTAAGATCTATGTCTGAAATAAATATTTTTACATAAAGAGGTATGTGAATTGGTTTAGTTTAAACACTTTTAAACAAAATATTTTTAAATCTACAATCCCCCCTCTTGTAATTGATCCGTAAAAAACATATTACATCAATCAAAATATAATTATAACTCATATTGATATCCAACAATTAAAATAAGAGTAGGTTTCCATTGATCATATAATTTCTAAACATATGTTTCTTTACTATTGAAAATATGTTATGTTTTTTTATAATTTTTTTATAAAACATTATTAAACTAACATGTTTTGGAAGAGAATTTTTTTCTATTGAGATAAAAAAAATTAATTTCAAATCTATATAAAATATCAAATCAAATTGACTTGCTATTTTTGATGGAGAAAATTATGAATATTAGAGAGATAGAATAAATACTTTCATTACCAACATAAGTGTTGATAATTTTGTGATGCTCATTAGATAATACAAAATTCCTGATAAGGAAGTTATCACACTTGACCATCAAGAAAAAAGGGAATATCAATTAGATTATAAAGTAAGGAACTCTTTTTTATGTTCCATGAATAGAATAAAATAAAGTCAAATATCATACTGTGTAGTAGATAAAAGTATTTGTAAAAATTTATAGGTTATATACTTCAGTACATATATGGTTTTCAAAACTAAGAGAACTATGCTCAGAGTGAATTATCAAGATTTTGGTATCTTACCTTGAAAGGTTTTCACCAAGATGCATAAGATATTAATAAATATCATAAATAGTCAATAATCTATTGGTTAAAAAGTATTTTATGATTATATTTGTAATGAACCATACTTTACATACATGTTTATTACTTCAAAATTGAAGCATAATTATTACAACATATAAAAAACCATGAATGGACCGTATAGGTATAGTGTCTTTAGAAACTGGGAAACATAAACAACTGGTTCATAAAATCAACTACATTGTATCCTGTTTATTTCATCATATCTAGTGTCCCTTTTTTGGCATATCCTACTTAATATACTTCTTCCTGGCCTGGGGAAAAGAAAACATACAAAAGGGTGAGCTCAAATGCTCAGTAGGGGTAATCAAAAGAAATAGCAATCACATCATATTCATAAGAACGTAACATTATGGAAATCTTAACCTGCAAAAGAGATCATAAATTCATAACATAGGACAAATCATCATAGTGAAATGTAATCCCAATAATCTTAACTTAAAATATGAAACTTTGTGTCATATACACATAATCATAGAGAATCATTTCTTATTAGTAAAGACTCATTGCCAATACTATCTTAGCGGACAAAGTCCATTTCTGAACCGAGATCACTCCTCGTTTCGGTCCTGTTTCACTGAACCGGTTTAACCTGCCATTCCAGCAATGTCTATCTCATGAGATATAAATCATTACCCAATGCATTGGATGGAGATATAGGTCCCAACCATCTCATAATGATACTATTATTATGTGTTCCACAAAATCATAAATCATACACCATTGCATAACCCATGTAATAAAAATGGGATTCTCAAACATCGTGACATCATAAAAAAATTCATATAAGATAAAGGAATTAATAAAAATAATTCCATCACAACATAATCAAATCAATGTAATAATAGGGATAGAAACAGAACCCTATATTACCTTATATGGCAAATAATTTTGATAAAACACTTGAACTCCATTCTTGAGGAAAATATCCTTTCTACTTCAAAAGAATTTTCCTTTCTTAACATGTCATATAATTTTAAACTAAAAGAATTTGATTAAAAATAAACTTGAAAACTTGTAAAGGAAGCTTTTTGGAAATAATGTTTTAAAAATCCATTCATTCCGTATAAGTTAAACAAACATTCTTCTCGTACTTTTGTCGGAAAAGTCAAAAAGTACCTCGTACGAAAAACGACAAAAGATTCCTTTCATATATTTTAATAAAAACTCACCTAAGGGTAAAATTGGATTTAAACCATTGTAGGAGGATATAAATAATATTACATATTGAGGAAGCATGGATGAGGATGATAAATATTCCCCAGTAAATTCTGGAGTATAAACAATCTTGGATAAAAATTGAGATTGTGAGATTTTCCATTACCTTAGGTCCGATTTGCTTCGTAAGTGTCTGAACCTCCTGTATAATGATTTAAAAAATGTCATTGACTTATTCCAGAATCATACTTATTTTTATGATATCATATATGGTCATATTCTTAGCTTCTTATTAGTGATATTTCATTGCTACTTGTTATTCGGGTGTTTATTACTTTTTGTTCTTATTCATGTTTTGTCGAATAAATTTGTATTCTTCTTTTTAGATTATAGATACCTAATTTCAATAATGGTATTAGTGTAATATATATCATCTTCATTCATTAAATTCATTTATATAATATTTATGCAATGAAGATCATGTAGAACGAGTCGCATAACATCGTGGAGATGGTATTCCGTACGTACGCACGAGTGATGATATCATTCCCATGATCGTGGAATTGTATTGGAGTGTATGTATACTATTTCAGAATCAATATCACTTTACAATAATCATATATATTTATTCTTTACACCATTATACCCATCCAAGTACGGTGGTGGTGGAAAATAGATTACACCACGGCATGGAGAAGGTATTTCGTACGTACGCACGCGCGATGATTTCGTTTTTCGTAGGATGGATAGATGGTGAAATAGGGTTGTTTCATACTTATAATAACATCTCAGTATATGAGTGATACTGATGTTATTACTTCATAATGAAACAACTAAAGAAGAATAAGTAGAAGAAGAAATAAAGTTGAAATAATCGGTAATGGACATTACCTCTTCTTTGAAGCGCCTCTTTGATACCTCCTCTTATGGAACTAAAATTGGTCTTTGAAGAAGACCAAGACCTCTAGGAATTTTCTAGGTAAGTGTAGAAGAGAATTATTCAGGGTTTGGACGAGCTTGAAGGCTCAAATGGGTGTGAGGAAGAGATGGAGGAGGGTCCCATTTATAAGGGAGGAGAGGGGCACCTTTAGAAAAACTAAATATATTATTTTATTATAAAGTCATATTCAGTTTTTAATAGATCAAAATTAATTTGTTTCGAAGATAAGATGGGTATGGGTAGAAATCCTCTCATCCAATATAATTTAGACAAGTTTAGGTATCTATTTTAACCTTATCGTTTAGATTTAACTTTAAGATAAATAATTTTACTTTTACCGTGTCTTCTTGTTTTCTTACACTATAAGGTTAATAAACTTACTATAACAAACCAAACGACCCCCAAGTTGTTTATTATTAATATATATAATCTTATCTAAGTAATTTTTCCGAACCATAGATTTTTAGGACTAAAATAACAATTAATAATCTAATATTATTTTTAAAAACTATTTTATGTCAATTTTGACACTATTTGATAATTGATTTTTTGTGAAACTCATAATAGAAATATTAGTTCAAAAAAAGTTACTTAAATAAATACTAACATTTCATATTAACATATAAAATTATTTTAATTCATAAAAAGTCAGAAATTACTTTTATTTGGGTATTTATAACAACAATTATGTCAATATTTCATTAATAAGATAATTACTGCATCATCATTGTCTCATAAATAAATTAAATTATTTAATGTCTAAAAATTATAGATAAACTACCATTATGTAGGAAATCTTTTTATCTTCCTAATGAATATTTATAGTCTAATTTATCTTATGTATAACCCCATATTAAAAATGATTTACTTATTAAACTTTGATTTTAACTATTTCAACCCTTCTTTAAATAAATTAATATTAAATGTCCTAATCTAATTCAAGTGGGCCTAAATGGTCATATTTTATTCCTAAGGTTGTTTATGGTTGAATTAAACTTATCCAATAGAATTAGGACATGTGTTAGGATAATAATAATATCATTTTTACCCTTAATTACCCTATTTACTTTTAACCGTGGTAAAAAATAGTAAAAAGTTACTATTCACAAAAATTATTTTCATCACATTGAACCACATTTTAGTCCTTGATATTAACCGTGTCTCTCGGATTTGCAAAATTTCACTCATAGAAGTGGTAAAATTAAGTTTTATGTAAATCTGCAAATTCTCCTAGGAGGTGGGTAAAAGACGGTGAAAAGTTCAATAACATTTTTATATATCTAAAATTATTGTAAAATGAATCCAATGAATTGAATTGAACTTATATAGGTATTGTGTATCAATTTTGACCTACAATAAATTTAAATATAATAAATAATTATTTAAATAAAAAGATGGATTTTAAATAGTAACCCAGTGTTTTCACTATTCATCAAAAATTGAATGTTTTCATAAAAATACCAAAATTTCACCCTAGGCTAATTTCGATATTCTGAATCCAAAAATGAAGTCCGTTTTGAAAAATAAAAATTAAAAAATTTCAAAAAGTGGGTGTTACTATTCATAACTGCTAATTTTAATAATATTTTATTAGCATATCGTTGTTTAGTGAAACTCTGTATTGCGTACGATGCAAGCTATCAAGGAAAGTCACGGTTGCGTGTAAAGAAAGCCAAGATAGTGTTGTGTGTAATGAAAGATTCCATTGATGATTTATATAACATAAAAACAAAATATTTCTCATGAATATCTCGGGTGTTACATTCTACCCCCCTTAAAATGAATTTCACCCTCGAAATTCATCACTTTGTAAAAAATAGATGAGGATACATCTCCCTCATCACATCCTCAAGATCCCATGTAGCTTATTCTAATTGGTGGTTCCTCCATAAAATTTTCACCAAGTGAGTGGTCTTGTTCTGTAGGACTTTTTCGCTACGATCCAGAATCTCTATCGGCTGTTCTTCATAAGAAAGATCTTACTCCAGCGGTACAACTTCTGAGCTGAGCACATGTGAAGGATCAGGTATGTACTTTCTCAGGAGAGATACATGGAACACATCGTGAACTTGAGAGAGATTCAGTGGAAGCGCCAATCAGTAAGCTACCTTCCCAACATGATCCAGTATTTTCAAAGGACCGATATATCTAGGGCTCAACTTTCCCTTCTTTCAAAATCTAATTACTCTCTTCCAAGGAGATATTCGTAAGAAAACTTTATCACCCACTTCAAACTCTAGGTCTTTTATTCAGTTGTCGGCAAAACTTTTTTGTCGACTATGAGCTGCTCTTATGTGTTGTTGAATAGATCGGATCTTTTCTGCCATCCCATCAACAAGATCAGGTCCTAATAGCTTTCTTTCCCCAACTTCATCCCAGTAAGTTGGAGTCCTACATTTCTTTCCATAGAGAGCTTCATAAGGATCCATTTGAATACTGGAGTGATAGCTATTATTATAAGAAAATTCTGCCAAAGGTAGGTGTTAATCCCAACCACCTTTTAAATCCATAGAGCAAGCTCTCAACATGTCTTCTAGAGTTTCAATTGTCCTCTCAGACTGTCCGTCTGTCTGAGGATGGTAAGATGTGCTGAAACTCAACTCTATATCTAGAGCATGTTGAAGAATTTGCTAGAACATTGAGGTAAACCTTGGATCCCGATCAGATATAATAGAAAGTGGTAATCCATGCAATCTTACCACTTCCTTTACATATATCCTGGCAAGCTAATCCAGAGAGAAATCCTCTCTAATAGCAATGAAGTGTGCCGACATTGTAAGACGATCAACTATGACCCAGATAGCATTATTACCTTTGGATGTTTTAGGAAGTCCAGTGACAAAGTCCATAGTGATGTTTTCCCATTTCCATTCGGGTATGGGTAATGGTTGTAACATCCCCTTAGACTTCTATCTCTTAACTTTAACTTGCTGACAAACCAAGCATCGAGAGACATATTCAGAAACATCTCTTTTCATGCCATCCCACCAAAAGTACTCTTTCATGTCCCTATACATTTTCGTGCTTCCATGATGAATAGAGAATGAAGAACTATGAGCCTCATCTAGCTGCTCCTTCTTTAATTCTGGGATTGGAGGAACACAAACCTGATTCCTAAACTTTATTATCTCATCATAATCAAGGTTGAATTCAGGAACATTTCTCACCTTCTTTTGTAACTCTACATCTTCTTTCTATGCCTCTTTAATCTTCACATGTATAGATGGTTGAACATTTATTTGTGAAAGAAACGATTTTTCCCCTTCCATTATAATTCCAAGATCCATCTTTGTAAATCCATAAATATTGAATCTTTTGTGATCCACATCATGGATAAGCTAGCATGGTCTTGTCAACTTAATGCATCTGCCACATTGTTTGCTTTTCTAGGGTGGTAATGAATTGAGCAGTTGTAATCCTTAATCAGCTGCAACCATCTTCTTTGGCGCATATTCAGCTCCTTTTGTGTGAAAATATACTTTAAACATTTATGATCAGTATATATATCACACCTTTCTCCATAAAGATAATGCCTCCAAATATTTAATGCAAAGATTACCGTAGCTAACTCCTAATCATGAGTTGGGTAATTTTTCTCATGGATTTTCAACTGTCGTGAGGCATAAGCTATCAATATATCATTTTGCATTAGAACACACCCCAACCAATTCTTAGATGCATCACTGTAGATCACAAACCTTTCTCCACTACAAGGAAGTGTGAGTACAGGTGCACTAGATAACCTTCTTTTTAACTCCTTGAAATTCTCTTCACATTCCTATATCCAAACAAACTTAACTCCTTTTCGAGTCAACCTAGTGAGTGGATTATATAATCATGAAAAATCTTTCACAAAACATCAATAATATCCAGCCAAACCAAGAAAACTTCAGATCTCAGTTACAGTTGTCAGTCTCGACCATCTTTCGATAACCTCTGTTTTTGCTGGATCCATAGATATCCCCTCTTTTGAGATTATGTGACCCAAAAATGCAACTTTTTGAAGCCAAAATTCACACTTGGTAAATTTGGCATAAAGCTTCTCCTTTCTCAGGGTCTTCAATATAATTATCAAAAGATCTTCATGTTCTTCCTTGCTCTTTGAATATACAAGAATATAATCTATAAAGACTACCACAAACTGATCAAGATAGTCTTTAAAGACTCTATTCAACAGATCCATGAAGATAGCATGGGCATTAGTAAGACCAAATGGCATCACTATAAATTCATAGTGTCCATACCTTGTACGGAAATCCATCTTTGGTATATCCTCCCTTTTGAACCTTAATTGATGATACCAAGAACAAAGATCAATCTTGGAAAAGTATTGAGCTCCGCGTAGTTGGTCAAATAAGTCATCAATGCGTGGGAGATGATACTTGTTCTTGATAGTGATCTTGTTAAGTTCTCGATAATCAATGTGGAGTCTCATTGATCTATCTTTCTTCTTAACAAACAAAACAGGTGCTCCTCAAGGTGACAAACTAGGGAATATGAATCCTTTATCAGGATTCTCTTAGAGTTTCTTCTTCAATTCCTGCAACTCAATTGGGTCCATTCTATAAGGGGTCTTTGAAATAGGCAAAGCACCCAGTACGAGTTCTATTGAAAACTCAACTTCACAATTTGGTGGGAGACCCGAAAGTTCCTCCAAAAAGACATCATAAAATTACCGTACAATGGGCATATTATTAATTGTGATTTTCTCTCCAACCATTTGAGATAAATAACCTTCATTTAGTGGAATCACGACCCATAAGATGGAAGAAATTTCCACTGGAAGGTTATGTTCATCCTTGTATTGATAGATGATCATAGACTGATCTGGAATATGAAATGTGACTTCCCTTCTTTGGAAATTGATATGATCTCCATATAAAGAAATCAAATCCATGCCAAGAATCACATCAAATTCCACTATAGGAAGGATCACAAGATTTGCAGGAAGCACTTTCCCACAAACTTCAATCGGAGAAGAATTATAAACTTGTGATGTGACTGTTGTGCCATTAGGGGTTGTCACAACTAACTCAACATCTAATTGTTGAGGTAATATGGTGATACCCTTAGAAAATTCTTCAGAAATAAAAGAGTGGGTGGATCCATAATCAAATAAAACATTTTCTACTTTAGAGTGGATGGTAAGTGTACCTTTCATTACTTCATTATCGTACTCCACATCGCTGATAGAAATTGCATGTGACATTCCTTTGTCTTTAGCCTTAATAGTTTGTTGATGTCGGTCATCATCAAAAACCCTTAGATTAGGGCATTGATTGGCATAATTCCCCATTTCCTTGCACTTGAAACATTGAAGTGTAGTAGGTTCATTCTGTGTATCCCTTCCTTGTTTTACATCATTGGACATTTTCTTCCCATTATTTCGACATTCAATTGCCCGATGACCTTCTTTTCCACACTTATAACATTTTCTTGTCCCCTTAAGAAAATTTCCTCCATGTTTCTTTCCACACATTGAGCATAAGGGAAAACTCATCTTCTTTTCAGTGTGGTCTTTAGATTTTCCTTTGAATTCCATTTTCCTCTTCTTGTCAAACCCATGTGACTGATGGGTTACACCAATCTCCATCTCAACCTTGAGAGCACATCGAACAATTTCCTCATATCTATTGAAGTCCCTTATGGCTAACGCCCTTTGAAGACATGGTTTTAAGACACTAAAGAATCGATCGATTTTACTCTCAGTTTGGATAATAATTCTGGAAGCGTACCTTGAAAGTCTTGTAAAATTTGCTTCGTAGGTACCAACGGATTCATCATCCTTTTTCTTACGTTCAAGAAACTCCTTCTCCATCTTTGTTTGAATAATACGAGGGAAATACTTACTGAAAAATAAGTTCTTTAACTCGTCCCATTCCATGGACTCAATTTAATCTCTTTGCGTCGTATTCTTGATAAGATTCCACCATTGATCAGCATATCCTTCCAAACGATAAACTGTTAAGATGACTTTATCATGTTCAAGACATTGAAGAATTGAAAATATCTTTTCAGTGGTACTGATCCATTTTTCAGCCACTAATGGATCAGAAGATCCGTTGAAGGAAGGTGGATGCTACCTCGTGAAGGATCCAACAGAATGTTGCTCCTTCTTTGCTCGTTTGGAAGTCCTGCATGATTCATAGCTTGAGAAAGTTGTATGAGCATGGCTACAAGATTTTTCATTCCAGCTCCCATAACATTTGGTTGCTCAGGGGGACAATAATTGAATTTCCCATCGCATTCTGCATTAACACGGTTCCTTCGTGTTCCATCCATTGACTAAAACCAAGAAGAATAGTGTGAGAAACATTAATTATAATAGGAAAAACACATAATCAAGAATAAAATTTCAAACTTAAGGTCTTGTCATAGGTTTTTCATGGCCATTTCTAAAACACTAATATTGTGTTATATGCTTAGACATATCCTTAGTTTTCTTACTAAGGCTTTCACATCCTAGTTTTGAATGGTTGACTATACCTTTCCTCTGATACCAACTATAATGACCCATACTTTACATACATGGTTATTACTTCAAAATTTAAGCATAATTATTAAAACATATAACAAAACCATGAAAGGCCCGTATAGGTATAGTGTCTTTAGAAACTAGGAAACATAAACAACTGGTTCATAAAATCAACTACATTGTCTCCTATTTATTTCATCATATCTATAGTCCTTTTTTTTGGCATATCCTACTTAATATCCTTATTCCTGACCTGGGGAAAAGAAAACATACAAAAGGGTGAGCTCAAATGCTTAGTAAGGGTAAACAAAAGAAATATCAATCACATTATATTCATAAGAACATAACATTTTGGAAATCTTAACCTACAAAAGAGATCATAATTTCATAACATGGGATAAATCATAGTAGTGAAATGTAATCCAAATAATCATAACTTAAAATAAGAAACTTTGTGTCATATACACATAATCATAGAAAATAATTTCTTATTAGTAAAGACTCATTGCCAAGACTATCTTAGCGGCAAAGTCCTTTTTTGAACCGAGTTCACTCCTCGTTTCAGTCCTGTTTCACTGAACCGGTTTAACCTGTCATTCCAGCCATGTTTATCTCATGAGATATAAATCATTACCCAATGCATTGGAGAGATATATATGTCCCACCCATTTTATAATTATACCATTCTTATGTGTGCCACAAAATCATAAATCATACATCATTGCATAACCCATGTAATAAAAATGGGATTCTTAAACATCATGACATCCTAAAACAATTGAAATAATATAAAGGAATTCATAAAAATAATTCCATCACAACATAATCAAATCAATGTAATAATAGGGATAGAAACAGAACACTATATTATCTTCGATGGAAAATAATTTTGATAAAACACTTGAACTCCATTCTTGAGGAAAATATACTTTCTACTTGAAAAACATTTTCCTTTATTAAAATTTCATATAATTTTAAACTAAAAGAAGTTGATTATAAATAAACTTGAAAACTTGTAAAGGAATATTCTTGGAAATAATGTTTTAAAAATCCATTCATGCCGTATAAGTTAAAAAAACATTCTTCTCGTACTTTTGTCAGAAAAGTCAGAAAGTACCTCGTACGAAAAACGACAAAAGATTCCTTTCATATCTTTTACTAAAAACTCACCTAAGGGTAAAATTAAATTTAAACAATTGTAGGAGGATATAAATAATATTAAATATTGAGGAAACATGGATGTGGATGATAAATATTCACCAGTAAATTCTAAAGTATAAACAATCTCAGATAAAAATTGAGATTGTGAGATTTTCCCTTACTTTAGGTCCGATTTGCTTCGTAAGTGTTTGAACCTCCTGTATAATGATTTAAATAATGTCATTGACTTATTACAGAATCATACTTATTTTTTATGATATCATATATGGTCATATTCCTAGCTTCTTATTAGTAATATTTCATTGCTACTTGTTATTTGGGTGTTTATTACTTTTTGTTCTTATGCGTGTTTTGTCGAATAAATTCTTATTATTATTTTTAGGTTATAGAGACATCATTTATATAATGTTATTAGTGTAATATATATCATATTAATTCATTCAATTCATTTATATAATCATTATGCAGTGAAGATCATGTAGAACGAGTCGGATCACATCGTGGAGACGGTATTCCGTACGTACGCACGAGTGATGATATCGTTCCCATGATCGTGGAATTGTATTGGAGTGTATGTATACTATTTCAGAATCAATATCACTTTACAATAATAATATATATATATATTATTTACACCATTTTACCGATCCAAGTAAGGTGGTGGTGGAAAATAGATTACACCACGGCGTGGAGACGGTATTCTGTACGTACACACATGTAGTGATTTCGTTTTCCTTAGGATGGATAGATGGTGAAATAAGGTTGTTTCATACTTATAATAACATATAAGTATATTATTGATACTTATTTTATTACTTCATAATGAAAAAACTAAATAAGAAGAAGTAGAAGAAGAAATAAAGTTGAAAGAATCGGTAACGGACATTACCTCTTCTTTGAAGCGCCTCTTTGAAACCTTCTCTTAGGGCACTAAAATTGGTCTTTGAATAAGAACAGGTCCTCTAAGATGTTTCTAGGGAAGTTTAGAAGATAATTTGTTAGGGGTTGGACGAGATTGAAGGCTCAAAGTGGTGTGAGGAAGAGAGGGATGAGGTTCCCTTTTATAAGGGAGGAGAGGGGCACCTTTGGAAAAACTAAAAATATTATTTTATTATAAGGTCATATTCGGTTTTTAATAGCTCCAAATTGATTTATTTCGAAGCTAAGGTGGTGATGGGACTAAAAATCTCATCAAATAGAATTTATACAAGTTTAGGTATCTATTTGAACCTTATCATTTAGATTTAACTTTAAGTTAAATAATTTTACTTTTACAGTGTCTTCTTGTTTTCTTACACTATAAGGTTAATAAACTTACTATAACAAGCCAAACAAACCCCAAGTTATTTATTATTAATATATATAACCTTATCTAAGTCATATTTTCAAACTTTATATTTTTAGGAATAAAATAACAATTAATTATATAATATGTTTAAAAAAATACTATTTTATGTCAATTTTGACTCTATTTGGTAATTGATTTTTTTGAAAATCATAACAGAAATATTAGTTCAAAAAAAATATAATTAAATCAATACTAACATGTCATATTAACATAAAAAATTATTTTAATTCATAAAAAGTCTCAAATTACATTTATTTGGGTATTTATAACATCAATTATGTCAATATTTCATTAATTAGAAAATTACTGCATCATAATTGTGTCAACAATAAATTAAATTATTTAATGTCTAAAAATTATAAATAAAATACCATTATGTAGGAAATATTTTTAGCATTATAATGAATATTTATAGTCGAACTTATCTTATGTATAACCCTATATTAAAAATGATTTACTTATTTAACTTTGATTTTAACAATTTTAACCCTTCTTTAAATAAATTAATATTAAATGTCCTAATCTAATCCACGTTGGCCTAAATGGTCATAATTTATTCATAAGGTTTTTTTTGGTTGAATTACACTTATCCAGTAGAATTAGGACATGTTTTAGGGTAATAATAATATCATTTTTACCCTTAATTACCCTATTTACTTTTAACCGTCGCAAAAAAAAGTAAAAAGTTACTATTCACCAAAAATTATTTTCATCTCATTGAACAACATTTTAGTCCTTGATATTAACCATGTCTCTCGGATTTTTGAAATTCCACTCACAGAAGCAGTAAAATTATGTTTTATGTAAATTTGCAAATTCTCCTAGGAGGTGGGTAAAAGACGGTGAAAAGTTCAATAAAATTTTTATATATCTAATATTATTATAAAATGAATCCAATGAATTGCATTGAACTTATATAGGTATTATGTATCAATTTTGACCTAAAATAAATTTAAATAAAATAAATAATTATTTAAATAAAAAAATTAGTTTTTAAATAGCAACCCAGTGTTTTCACTTTTCATCAAAAATTGAAAGTTTTCAGAAAAATACCAAAATTTCACCCTAGGATAATTTCGATATTCCGAATCCAAAAATTAAGTCCGTTTTGAAAAATAAAAATTACAAAATTTCAAAAAGTGGATATTACTACTCATAACAGCTAGTTTTAGTAATCTTTTAATAGCATATCTTTGTTTAGTAAAACTCGGTATTGCGTACGACGCAAGTTGTCGAGGAAGGCCGCGGTTGCGTGTAAAGCACGCGAAGCTAGTGTTGTGTGTAGTGAAATATTCCTTTGATGATTTATATATCATAAATACAAAATATTTCTCATAAAAATCTTGGGTGTTACAATATTTTAGTTGATAAAATCATGGATATCATGCCCAATGAAAGGGAATCAAAGGTTATAAGTATTTATGAAACAAGGTAGGATAAAACTATAACTATGTATGATCTTATTCGAACCTTGATGCAACATTAATTTAGACTAAAAGGAGATGTATATAAACATAAAATGAAAAATGTGGTAGTTTCTTTTACTAAAACTAATTTTCCTACTAAAAATAAAACTCCTCAAAGAGTTGTTAAAACATAAAAAAAGAATAAATTTATTATACAATCTTATTCTAGTGCTTCTGATCATTCTGAAAATGAATTGGCTAATATCACTAGAAGGATGAACAATATTGTTGGTAATAAGGATTTCCAATACAAATATAAGATATATTATAAGGAAAGGAATTATAATTAAAATAATGTTACTTGTTATGAGTGAAATAAATTTTGACACATTAGACCATATTATCTATTGTTAGAAAGAAAAGTTTGAAAAATTATAATTCAGTAAGGATTTACAAGATATTTTAAAAATCCATGGGAAGGAAAGTTCTCAAAGAAAATGATTCCAAGATTTAAAGTATAGGATATCCCTTATACAAAAATTTTGATAATGAATGTTCTGGTCAGAGGAACATAGGACTTCTTTCCAAAATCCATAATTAAAATATTTGTTTAATGAATAAGGTATGTACTATTCAGAAACATAAAAATATGCCTCTTACAAAAATTTCTTGATAAAAAGGATACAATATATTCTCTTGAAAAATAATCCTCATAAGAAGATAATAATTTACCTTTATATGATGAGGTATCTCATTTTTCAATGTTATTAAAAAATTGAAATTGAGATTTTTTAAAAAAACATGATAAAGAAAATCAAGGATAAATGTTTTAACAAAATAAGTATCAGATCTCTCTAATGATCTAGATAAGTATTATTTAAAAAAAGAAATTATTTCAAAAGATTTATAAAAGGTAGTTTCTATGAAAAAAATACAAAATGGTTTCGATAAACTCAATTTGGAAATTATTACTAAAGAGGACAATAATATAGTTATAAAACTAATGTCTGAAATTTCTTCTATAAAGAAACTCTGATTAAAATTTACCACTGGTAAATAAAATTTTGGTAAGATTTATAAACAAATTCATTCTCATGAAACTAGTTCTAGAATGGGTTATACTCACAAAAACCAATTTTTAGTAATAATTACTCTGTTCTTAAAAATGAACCCTTTTCACTAAATGCCAAAGTTAGGGGCAGTGGAAAAAATAATTGTTTGCTTAATAATGTTCAATCCTTAGGTTTATATAAATCTTATTTCCCAAAAAAAAATTAGATTCCCAAAAATTTTTCTAACATTACCAAACCCAAGAAGGTTTGGGTACCCAAAGTCTATTGTTATTTTTCCAGAAAATAAAGAAATTATCAACATCAATAATACATGGTAGATAGATAGTGGTTGTTATAGGAATATGACTAGTAAGAATAACATCTTTTGAAAATATTATCAATATGAATGGTGTAAAGGTTACCTTGGGAGATAATTCTCAAGGATATATTATCAATATAGGTAATACTATTCTTCATGGGGAAGATTTTATTTCTAATGTTTTTTAGTTAAAGGCCTTAAACACAACCTTATAATCACAATTAAATTATTTACTAAAGGTTACATTGTTAATTTCAGAAATGATAAATGTTTATTACACAATTCCAAGAATGAATACATTATTTATTCCCATTAGCAATAGAATGTTTATATACTTGACATAAAATACATTTGGATCCAGTAATTACCTAGACTATGTGCAATGGAACATCAAACTTGATTATGGAATAGATAGTCAGGACATTCTAACCTTAGAAACTTATGTAATTTGACTAGGAAAATACTTTTTATGGATCTACCAGATATTAGGTTTGATTCTTCAAAAGCCAATGACCGTTGTCAATATGGTATGAAACATAATTCTTGTTTTGAATCTATTACCAATGTATCAAATAATGATGCTCTATATTTAGTGCACATTGACATATGTTTTCCTACACAAATAGAGAGTATTAGTGGAAAATAATATGTATATATATTTTTTGATGATCACACTAGATACACATGGGATTATTTTCTCACAAATAAATATGAATCCTTTTTTATTCTAAAACATTTGTATCCAACTTTAAAAATAATAAAACCCTTCCCATGATAATTATTAATAGTGATAATGGTAGAGAATTTTTAAATTCTGATTTTGGATCCTTTTGTAGTAAAAAATAGGTATAGAAAATACCTTTTTAACTATTAGAACTCCTCAACAAAATGGTGTTGTTGAGAAAAGTAATTATATTCTTTAATAAATAACAAGAACCATTTTGAGTGACTACTCAATTACTAAATATGTTTGGGTTAAAGAAGATATTACTTCCTACTATACTATAAAATTAGTTTTAATTTGACCCATTATTAAAAAAACATTATGAATTGTTTAAAGGACAAAAACAAACAATTTCTTACTTTAGAGTTTTTGGATGCAAAGTACTCATACTGAATACGAAAGATAACATTAATACATTCTCACACAAATCTGATGAAGGAATATTTCTAGGTTATTCCACTACTTCTAAGTCTTAGAGAGTTTTTAATATGAACCCTTAAACTATTTATGAAATACTATATGTTATGTTTGATGAAACCGACCCTTTTGTTTTCAAACAACCCCAACCTACATCCTCCAGAGAAGTTATTTCGAAAACATAATGTAAATCTATGTTAGAAAATTATTATTATAAGGAAGATACCTAATAAATAGTTTTTTAAACATTTACTTATGAATATTTTCTAACTTATGTTGATTAATAGAGTTTTTAAAAATAAATAAATCATTTTTTCATACGAATCATCATAATGATAGTTTTATTATAGAAGTTGATCGACTAATTCGGTCTATATATTCATTATGAAATGAATTTGAACATATACCTTTCCTTTACCAATTTGAACCTAAGAATACTAATGAGGCTTTAGGTGATTTAAATTGGATTAAGGTTATTTAAGATGAAATAAATGAATTCGAGAGGAAAATATTCTGGACTCTTTTTGAATGAGCTAAACAAACTTCCGTAGTTGGAGTAAAATAGGTTTTTATGAAAAAATTGATGAAAATGGAATAATCATTATAAATAAAGTGATGCTTGTTTCTAAGGGTTATAACTAACAAGAATGCACATATTTTGAAGAAACATATGCACTGGTATCTATAATAGAATATATTCTTATTCTATTATCCTTTACAAGATTCATTATTTTCAAATTTTTTCAAATGGATGTGAATCCTGATTTCCATAATTTATATTCTTATGAAAAATTTTATATAGAACAACACATTGGTTTTTGAAATAAAAAACATCCTTCATATGTTTATAAATAATCCAATTCTTTATATAGACATAAACAATTCACTAGAGCTAGGTATGATAGATTAATTGGATTTTTGTTACAAAAAAAATTTAATGGAGTTGTAGATCCAAATATTTTTATGAAAAAGTTAAAAAACATTATTATTGTTAAAATATATGTGGAAAACATTATATTTGGATAAAATCCAAAAACATTAACAAATTCCATTATGGATCTTATGTAATCATATTTTTAGAAGAGTATGATGGTTGAGTTAACATTTTTTCTTGGTTTTTAAATATAACAAAAACCAGAAGGAAATTATATATATCAACATAAGTATATAAAATATCTTATTAAAAACTTTTCCTATTACAATACTAAAAGTATTTGTACTCCCATCATTTCCATAAATAAACTTGATCTGGATGTAGTTGGAAAACCAGTTGATCAAATAACATTTAAAGGTATAATAAGAAGTCTACTTTACATAACTACTAGTCTTCCTGAATTAATGTTTTTAGTGTTTTTATGTGCAATATGTCATGATAATACAAAATAATCTAATATAAATATTGGAAAAATTTGTTATCTAAAGGGAACAATGGAATTAGAAATATTTTATTCTTCTATAATTTGATTTGAATTAAAATGTTTTTCATAAGCTGACTTTAGTGGTTGTATAATGGATATGAAAGAACCTCAGGTACTTGTAATTTCTTAATATACTTACTATTTTGGTGGTCTTTTAAGAAAATACATTTTCTATCACTTTTCACTATTGAAGCTGAATATGTGGCCACAGGATGTTATTGTGCTCATGTTTTGGGGATGCAACACACACTCATTGACTATGGAAAGAGTTTTACTAAAACACAAATACTATGTGATAATACTAGTGACATTACCTTAAGTAATAATCATTCACATCACTCCTATGAAAAAACACATAGATATTAGGAATCACTTTCTTAGAAATTGCACACTTTTTACAATTTATTAGAACATAGGATCAACTTACTGATATCATTTCATTTTATGATATTTTTACAAAACATTTAACTTAAAATATATTTTAATATGTAAAATTAAATCTAGGAATGATCAATGTATAGTGATAATTCATATATACTTCTTTTTTACTCATCTCCTTACATTAAGATACTATTTTTTATGGGGGATATATATGTTTGATGTTTTTCAAAAATATTTTTTTCAACATTTATAAAAATTTTATCATAATGAGTTTTCTAGAATCATATTTCCTTATAATATTTTATTTAAAAACAATATTATTCTATTATAAAAACTATTTTAAAAATATCATAGTCTAATTATTTTACAAAACTCAAGAAGAACATTTTTATCTATACTCATAACACTTTCAAACTCCGAAATTTATTCTTCTTATTTATCATTTTTTCACTATTCCATTATAATTTTATTTATCTTTGTTGATGAAACATATTTTTTTCATTTTTTATGTCGTATTCAATATCAATATGATAATTTCATTAAAAATATCAGGAGTTCGAAAATATTTAAATCATTATTTGAATATTTCTCAACCGTCATCATATAAGATCAATATCGACAGTTTGATTTTTTTTGGAATTAGAACTATCACCCATGCTGGCTATATTAGGAGGGGGACCACAATGTCCCACATTAGAAATTTATTTCATCTTGTGGCAAAGTGTTGTCACCCAGAAAAGTCTCTAGTCTAAATTTCTTTCTGAATTTCAGAATCTTCATCTTCTTCCAAAAATAAAATTCTAGTAGCTATGTATTTCAATGAGTGGTACATATTCATATAAAGGATAGTTAGTAAAACATTTTATGAAAAGTATGATTCTACATTAAATAAAATTATATAATTCCTACGTTTTAAATCATTGTGTGAAGAGAAATTTGATGAGTATCATGATTTATTTTATCTTGATATAATTTGAGAATTTTATAGTTCAATGAAGAATATAAATGAATATGGAAAACAAAATATTTTGTTCACAATTTATGGAAAAGGTTTTCATATTTCATATATAAAAGCTACAATTGTTAATAAAATTATATCATATGGACAAGCCTTTTTACCTACACATAATTTTTCTAATAATCTTGGGTTTTTAGTAATAATGAAGTAGAGTATTCATTATTTTATCATTTCAAAATGGTCAAGAAAGTGACTCATCTCTCTCTAAATAATCGGGTAATTTCCTTGTAGATGCTATTTTTCTTAATATAGAGAATAAAGGATCACGATTCCTTAAAAGTCACTGATGTTTTTTGTTATGGATTTTCTTTTGAATTTGATAAATTTATACCCTATCGGATACATCTTTCTTACCTTCATAAATATGAAATCAATTTTTATTAATTCTCAAATTATTATGTTTCTTAATGTGATAGAAAATTTAATTCTTGAATTCATGAAGTTATTTAATTATGTAAATAATTCAAATCCAAAGAAGTTGAAAATTCATTTAATTAGTGATTATACTATGAAAAGGATGAGGTTCCTCTTTGATGAAGAATCAAAGAAGTTTGTTTACGTATCTGTTTGTAATTCTTTGAAAGTAGAAAGATCTAAAAACCTGAGGAAATTATTTATAAAAAGTAGATGAAATTTGATCATGATGATCAGGGAAGGAAAATAAAAGAAGAGTTTTCTAATCCTCAGATATTTAAGAAACAAAAATCTATGCGGGATGAAGTAAGGTATGACTTGATTAAAAAATTTGGAGTGAAAAAAAGAATATCATCAAATTGTACTTGACTGAGATGAAGCTGTAGCAATCAGAATACATACCACTAATGATTTAGGAAAAAAAATAATGAAAAAAATGAAAAATAAGAAGTCAACAAAAACTCATTTATATGATATATTAATGTAATTAATTGGAATGAATTTTAGAAATTTGGATATTAATATTCCTCATTACTAAACCGATTAAATAAATATAGATATCAAATTATCCTTTCTAGAAACTATTGCGGTTAATACTAAACTTTCCTATGTCATAGAAATGGGAAACAATAAAGTTATTGCTGAATCGGTACCAGATGATAAATCTGATTCAATGAAATATTCTTAGCATCATGAAGTGTTTATTAAATCAATAGAGGAAGGAACCGTAAGTGTTGATTAATTAGCTAAATCTAGTGAAGGTATTTAAGAAGGAAGTGCATATAAAGACGAAATTTTTGAAGTAGAAGTATCTGATGATGGTGAAGAAGTTAATGAAGAAGATGAAGATGCTAATAAATATGAATATATATAAGAGGATGAATATAAAGAATAATATGAATATGGTCTATCTAATAAGTTTTCTTTAAGAATATCATAGGCTTCATCATCATATTTACCCTAAAAAATTGATCAAAAAAGAAAAATATGAAATTACTGAGATATAGAAATCCCCATAAGAGAAAGAAGCCAAATCATCATCCAAGAAAGACAAAAAAGATCATAAATAAAATAATAAATTTAATTTAGCTAATAATTTTGATGAGTATATTATTGAAATTTTTTATGGAAAACAAGATAGTAATATTGTTGTTAAACATGGCTCAAATAAAGATGATAAATGGAAAGATATAGTAGTTGAAACTAGAACCAGACATTCTAAACTTCCTAATATCGAGGCATTTGATTGAGTAAATACAATTACAGTGAAAGGAGTTGATTATATAATTTAATATTTACAAATACATTAAGGAATGATTCCTTACATTCTAATATTTGAATTAAAAGTCAATTTGATTCATGAAAATCAAATTCAAAAATCATAATCTATCAAATTTTTTATAGATATACTAATTCAAAGTGAGTCTGATCTAAAATTCCTTCAAGATCAATCCGAATATCATAATATGGGATGCAATAATGTTGTGAGATTTTCTCACAATATCGATATCAATGTTAATATTCATGAAGATACTATTGAATATATGAAGAAGTTTTTGAATGAATCATCTGAAGTCTTTAACAAGTTTCCAAATTTGTGTTAAAAAAGATAAAATATGTGGAATAACTCAGAGATTATTTTTTCAATCCAACACTAAAATTAAAATAGTTACATGGGATGATGAAATTTATGGATTTATAGATTTTAATACTCAATTATTAAAAATATAAAATCATTTATTTGAATAATCAAAATGAAGTATTGGAAAAGAAGACTTCGAATTCAAGAAGATAAAATTGATCTCAAGATGAATTATTTTAAATTCTTGAAGAAGATAGAAAATAATTCAACAAGATGAAGTCTATTATTAGATCCTTAATGAAGAAATATTAAGAAAATATTTTGAACTCTTATTTTATTTATATTTTAAAATTTTTTATCAATGAATGACTTCTTTATCTCATTATGAATTTTTTAAATGTTTTCCAATTTTGATAGGTTGAATTTCCTTTCATTTTCTGGATGATCAATTAATTCATTATTTCGTTTCGTACATTGGGTTCTCTAATCCTTTTCAGTAAACACCAATACTTTTCTCATTTTTTTGTAAATCATAAAGGTGTAGAAATTATTCAAAGTGGGAGGAAAAAATTTATATGGGATAATTATAGATAGGGGAGAAATTATTTCTTAAAAAGAAGAAAATTTTATTAATGGGGAAAATAAAATCCTTGTGGGGAGTTATTATCCTAAGGGAGAATTAGTCGTATTCATTATCGTATCTGATGAGTTATAAACATAGGAGGAGATAAGGATTAATGTTTAATTATTAATATAAATATACTAAAAGATAATGGTTCGTATGTTTTTTAAAGTAAATTTGTATTTATTCTATGTGGTTTGTACTTTCCAAAAATGGCGGATTGTTGATTCAATAGTTTTACTTGTGACTTTTCTATTCCTTTTATTTTTGAAATAACAAAAATTTTCATAAATAAATGAATATAATTTTTTATGACCGAAGTCTTTTTACATTGTTTTTTAGAAAACATAATCATTTACTATTCTTAGAATTAGTTATAAATTATTTAGGAATATAAACTAACATTATTCATCATTATTATTGTAACGAGTATGAATCCGATATACATCGGACTCACCTTTATTAGATCACATCTAAGAATTTTTGTCTTGTCTTCATACTAGAAAAAAAATTAATTAGACTGAAATCAAAACTAATGAAAATTATATTTACACTAATAAGGATTATCATAATGACATCTATAAAGAACTCCATTAGACTGACCATGTTCAAATTCATAATATAGAAAAATCATTTCTAATGTAAGGGAGAATGGTTTACATTGTGATGGTGTAAAACCAATACGATATCGGACATTATGTTAATCCAGAACGCTATGAGCTATCAAATTACAGTTGTTCAAGTCTTTGTGAAACAAATTGGAGAATATATTAATGTTGGGAGAAAATATAACTATTGAGAAAATCACTTATAAACACCCAGTCATTCGAAGGGTTTGAAGATAATCAATATAATTTTTCTACAGTTCTCTGTGAGAGAGTTATGAACATTAAAAAGTGTGAAAAATTTTACCAGACTTTTATAATTTTTTACATTTTTTTCTTCTTAGGGAAAAATTTTCATGTTTTACCCTTATGAATGCTTTTTCACTGTCATCGTGCGTCTGATAAGTGATTAATATTGAGTTCCTGTAGGGATAACAAGGTAGAGAATCTGATCTTCTGATCAAGGGCTTGTGAAGAAATCAAGATAGTGTCTATCCATTGGATTGAGGGATGCTGATAATAGGTAGACAGATCAAAGATGATCATTATATTGAGATATTTTCTTACTAAGGAATGACAGACTTTCTTGAAAGTATAAAATAAGGGAAACCTTTATCCAAGGTTTGTTGCTACCTTACTCATAAGGTTAAATGATATCAATTATTTTAAATAGTTATAATTCATTATTATATTGTTTCTCTTTGAATTAATTATTTCTTACAGGTATTTTATTCCACTATGCTTGTTTGTAATTCTTTTATCAATATGTATCCTAATATGATAAACATAAATCACTCAATTGGATCATTTATGAATCTGATCTATTTACTTTGATATATTTGAGTCTTATAGGATTACTATTATTTTACTCTAATATAATAATATCCATTATAACTATGTTTTTTATACTTAGATATATCAAAATCAATACAGATTAAGTTACTTTATTAATCAGACTAAGGGCTAAATCTGAATGAGAGCATTTTACTTAAAGAGGTTTATGAATTGGTTTATTTTAAACTCATTCAAACTAATAATTTTCAAATCTACAATTCACCCCTCACATATTGTAATAGATATATAAAGAAAATATTATTTCAATACTAATATCAATATAACTCATATTGATATCCTACAAAATATTAATTAAGTTGTGAGACTTTATGGTGTACCTTTTTAGATTGTATCTGATCATGATCCATGGTTTAAATCAAAATTCTAGAAAAGTATTTAGATTAAAAATTACATAAAAATTATTTTTAAAAATAGAATAAGAAATGTCACTAATTTATCCCTAAACCATGAATGGAATAAAAATAACACATCTACAGTCAAACATATCACAAAACCTTCAATACAATATGGAATATTTGTATCATAATAAATCAACCTTGTTCAAGAATAAAATCTCGTAAAAAACGTGGACATATTTGAAAATGATCAATAAAAATATTTGAGAGAAATATCCCTTTTTGATGAAATCATTTAAAAGTCATATAAATGATGTCATTTAAAATATAGTTTTTAATCAATGTGTCTCATAACACTTTTAAACTTTTTAAAGGAATTATCATTTTAAAGCATTGATGTCTATATAAATAAATCCTTAAATCCATTTTGAAAACATGGATATTAATGAGAAAGGCGTAGAAGAATAAATCTCTAAAATAGTTAAAATGATGTTTTTGTAAAAAGTACATTAAAACTAATCCCTTTTAAAACACTTTTATGAAACATGTACATGGATAATAAATATTTCCCAGTAGATTATTACATAAAAACGATCTCAGATAATAAAGAGATTGTGAAATTAACCCTTACCTTGCACTTTCCTTTGGTCGAGGGTACATTTAACCTCATGCATAATGACAATAGTATATTATTAAATTATACCAGAACGATATTCATATTTATTATATCATTCATGATTCAATTATGACATTATACTACCCATTTAATAATGATTTCCATGTCAAATTAACATTTTGGTTAATAGTCGTTTTCTTTATCATACGTGTTTTATCTTGTTATTCTTGATCGTATCATTTAGATCATGATTTAAATACTTATAGAACATAAACCATTATTTATATATCACATATATTTTGAATATAAATATTTATAATAGATATATTTATGAAATGGAAGGCACCGTTTATGAAGACGGTAGGTCGTACGTACGCATAAACGTTGTTTCTGTTTTCATATCGTATTGAACAGAAGTAAGTGAATAAGATATATGTAAGTACATATATATATATATATAATAGAATTATTATTTAATATATTACATATTTACTAATAATATATAATTTTATAGTCATCGTTGAATGGTGAACGTGGGAATGAATTTCATCGCGTCAAGGAGATGGTAATCTGTACGTACGCACGAGCAACAATATCATTATATTGAGGGTGAAATCATATAAATTTGGATGGTATATCATATATATAGAATCATTAATTTGTTATATTTATTATTTACATCACTTATACTCATTACTATACACATCCAAATAATTAAGTGTTTGAATAACAAACTACACACCGACATGGAGACGGTAACCCGCACGTACGCATGTATGGTGACATTATCATTTATAGGATGGATAGAATAATGAATATGGTTGTAAAAAAATTATAATAACATCACTATATATATAATTTATTGGATTTATTATTTTGTTTTGGAAACACCAAAGAAAGAGGAAGTGGAAGAAGAAAAAAACTTGAAAGATGGTGCTGAAATTATTAGCTCTTCTTTCGGTGTTTCATTTTGATTTGATCAAAAGGGATCCATAGGTTGGATTTTGGATCAAATAAGGTCTATATGTTTATTTGAGGGAATTTGGGTGGATATTTGGGCAAGGTTTTGCAGAGCCAAATGTCTTTGGATGTGTGATTTTGAGAGAAGGGTAAATGCCCTTTTATAAGAGGGGTGCGGGTCACTTTAGGAAAAGTTTAAAATATTAATTTATTATACAATCGTATTCAGATTATAATGGCTAAAAATTAATTTATTTCTCACCTTAGGTGATTATGGGTTTAAATAATCTCAACCAATATGTTTTATACAAGTTTAGGTTACCATTTTAAACTAATCTTTTAGATTTAACTCTTAGTTAAATAGTTTATCTTTTACCACATCTTTTGGTTTTCATACAGTATATGGTAAATAAACTTTATCTAAACTTTAAAGAGAACCTAAAGTGGTTCATTAATGACATATATAATATTATTTAAGCCCTTTGTCTGAACCATATATTTTTGGGAATATTATATCAACCAATAATATAGTATTCGTTTGAAATACTAATTTTGGTCATTTTTGACATTATTTGGTATTTTGTTTTTGATAAAGACATAAAAACATTATCACTTCAAAAAAAATTATCTTATAAACCCTAACATGTCATATTACCCCAGAAAATTTTTAGATGGAATCCAAACCTTTAAATTCTATTTATTATAATATTTATAATATAAATTAGCTTAATATTTCATTAAGAAGGTATTTACTGCATAATCATTGTGCCATAAATAAATTTAATTATTTAATCTCTAAAAATTATAAATAAACTAAAATTATGTAGAAAATATTCTTATTTATCCAACTAATATTTATAGTCGAATTTATCTGATCTATAACCCTATATTAAAAATAGTATAATTAATAAACTTTGAATTTAATTATTTTAACTCTTCTTTAAATAAAATAATAATAAATGTCCTAATCCAATCCAGGTTGACCTAAAGGATCATATTTTATTCCTAAGTTTGTTTTTGGTTGAATTACACTTATCCAATAGAATTAAGACATGTGTTAGGGTAATTATAATCTCATTTTAACCTTTAACTACACTATTTACTTTTAACCGTGGTAATTAAAATTCAAAAGTTACTATTCACCAAAAATTATTTTCATTTTACTGTATCACATTTTTCTTACTAAAGTCAACTGTGTCTCTCAGATTTTCAAAATTCAACTCACAGAAGTGGTAAGATTAAGTTTTAGGAAAATTTTCTTATGTGCCTAGAAGGTGGGTAAAAGAGGTTAAAACGTCCAATAAAATTTTATACATCTAAGTTTATTATAAAATGACTATAATTAATCACATTGAACTTATATAGGTATTATATATCTATTATGACTTAAAATAAATTTAAATAAAATAAATAATTATTTAAATAAAAATTTGGTTTTAAATAATAACGCAGTGTTTTTCACTATTAATCAAAAATTGAATGTTTTAAGAAAAATTCCAAAAATTCTCCCAAAGATAATTTTGATATTATGAATTAAATAATGAAGTCTATTTTATTAAATTCATAACATATAAGTTGTATTTATTAATTTAAAATTAATTCCCGTGGTCAAAACCAAAAAGCGGGTTTTTAAAAAAGTAAATACTACCAAAAGATTGACACGTGTTTATGTAAAATTTAAATGTGAAATTACTTATAATGATTTACATTTTATTAAATGAAAAAAATATCATTTAATTATACTTCAAAACCATTCTAATTCATAATTTAACACTATAAATTATTTCAATTAATAAATTTGTTTTCAATTAAAACATAGTATTTTTCAATATTTGTCAAAATATAAAAGTTATCAAAAAAGTACCAAAAAATTATCCAAACTAAATTTTTATGTCCAGCTTCTAAATAAGAATTTAATTTTATTAAATTAAATATATAAAAGTGTAAAATATTGGTTTTAAAAAGGGTTCTCCATTAAACGGCGATAAAATTTTATTTTTTGAAAAAGACTTATTTTATCTGAATAAATGAATTTGTTCATATATTATGTCTAACAAACACATAATATGGATGTTAAAATTATATAGAGTATATACGATTCAAAATGCAGTTAATACTATTTATAACCTTTTTTTAATGCCTATTTTGGAAAGTTGTGGTGTTCTTAAACTCAGAGTTTTGTGTAGTGCAAGCTATTGAATTACTTTAATGAGATAACATACTATGGAATATTGGGGTGTTACATAATATATCACATTCAAGGACGAAAAGTTATCAATTTCTATTACCATATTCAATTATGGTCATGAAACCATTTTTACGGTTGAACCAGACTTTTAAATATGCATTTTATATTATTTCATTTTCTATAATCCTTTTTCACATATGATGTAAAATAATAATACAAAACAATTTAATTTTGAACAAAATCGCCAAATTAATCCAAGAATTTATCGTTAAGGTTTTTTAAAATGATTCACCTTAACTCCAAATAACCAAATGAATTTTATAACTATTTAGTCTTCTAGATATTCAGTAATGTCATAAAACTTCTATTCTGGATATCCATTCTCATCATACTTGTTTATTCAAATGTGAATATATGTGAACCGATCATTAAAACCATGGAAGAAAACGATCCCAAATAAGGAAATTGAACCTCTTAACTCATCAAAAAGGACATGAATGAACTTAATAAGTTTATACTAAATCAATAACATATATTTTAGGTTTTTTAATTATTAATTAATTTACCTAATTTTATTATTCATTTCATTAAGATCAAGCGATGAACACCGTCGTACTTAAGGTAAGGGATCCTCTCATTCTCACATTTACTCAAGAATCTTATCTATGTTATATCCTTTTATGTGTAGTTAATAATAATGGGATATTATTTCATACCTCCCCCATAATTCCATCATGATGTATACAGGAATATAAACCCCTTTTCTCTCATTAATCCCTCTTAAGTACACATGGTACCATGCCGATATTCTGTATGGGATTCTACCCGAACCTCCATTATTCTTTCAGGTTATTATTAATCTATTAGACCAAAATGAAATACTATATTCTATTTATGTACATCTTATAATTTCTATTTATATTCCCAAAATAATGTTTGAAGATCCATCCCTCAATCTCTTTTTGGGATATGCATGTCTTTAAATGATTCCCTCCTCAATAATTTTTGATAAGTAAACACATTTTAAGGGAACTTCCTAAATTCTTACCCAATTAAAATTGAACTCTACCATATGTTTTAAGCCACATTTTTTTATAAAATCAATGTTTTATTATAAAAACGTTTTTGGATCACTTATATTTTTATATAAAACTTTATTTTTTTCTACTTTAAATGCTCATTCATATTTTCCTTAAAACCACACTAAAATTTTTTAATGGTATTATTCCATAAAAACTCATATTTCATGTTGTCAATTATATTTTACAATAGTCACTACGATATATGATTATTTTACCATATTAATTTCCAAATTTTTTTCTATTCCTTTCTTTAATGGACAGTTTTATGATACGCCTATTCATTCTTCTTTATAACAAGATTATGAAACCCATTTGTTTCTATGGGTACCTTTATGTTTATGTTTTATTAATTATGTATGATTATTAATGTGGAAAAAATATTCATGAACATGTTAATATGGTTGTACCTAGATAGGGATTCAATTCATTGGGTAAAGTTTAGTCTCATGAGATGTTATGTGCAACATTCTTGGAGGTTAGCCTTCACTCGCCCTACCATGTGCAACTGTCTTGGTGGTTAACCTTGACTTGTGCTCCTCTATGTGAAAAAGACTTTAATCATGATAAATTCATATTTTATGTTGATTTAGCATTATTATGGCTCCATGTTTATATAAACCCATTTTTATATGACCCCATGTTTATATGTTATGATTTCCCATGCTCCATGTATTTTTATATCATTATGACATGCCTTCTAACCCATATTCTAAATCGGTATTACTATGTTTTTTCCCTTACTAAGATTTTAGATAATCCCTTTCTTCCTATTATCCCCAGTATACCATATGAATATGTGTGAGAAAAATGTATGTTAGGATATAATTATAAATATTAAATAAAGAAATATTTTATTTAGTCCCATGTTTTATGTTTTATGTTTTATGTTTTATGTTTTCTGTTTTATGTACATAGTCTTACAAGACACTAGACATTATGATCCTTGGCTTGTACTATGATGTTTTATTATGCTTAAAATAATATAATGATATGTGTAAGAGGCTAGGGTCACTATAATTCATGTCATCAATGTAAAAACATTTGGTTGAGGATTTCAACTCAAATATATCCCACTTGGACTAGTGCCACATGCCTATGTCTTTCAGTCCATTAGACCTCAGATAATAGTCTTATTTTTGTTGAGTCATGGATTTAGTCAAGGGTTCCACTATATTGTCTTATAAGGAAATAATTCTCACTCAAACTTCAAATGTCTGAGAAAAAAACGTCAATATATGATACTTCCGAAGTATGTGCTTTGTTCACTAATGTGATATTGAATATTTTGCAAGAGCCACCACTACAGTATTATCATAGTACAATGTGATAGTACATTTACTTCTAGGTACCCTTTCAAGATCAAGTATTAATTTTTTCATCCATACAACTTATTTACCTGCCTTAGAAGCCACAATATACTTAGTATCTGCTTTATAATCAGTGACCATAACCTTGTTTGATCTCTTACAACTCATAATATCTCAATTCAAAGTGAATATGTTTCCCATTTTTTATTTCATGTCATATTGATCAGTTTAGTAACAACAATTTGTATATCTAATAATTATTAGTTCCTCATCACCTCTATAAACTAGGATCATATCCTTAGTACACCTCGAATGCTCAAGGATAGTTTTGAATACCATCCAATGGAAGTCACCATGGTCAGATTGATATATTTCTATAACACTTAATGAAAAAGTGACTTTTATCCTAGTACATAGCATAAAATACATGACCGACCAAATCATTGATGCATATGAAATCCACACTATTTTGTTTCTTTCGTCATTTTTTTGAGGAAACAATTTCCTAGAAATATGAATCCCATGTGATGCTAGAAATAATCTCCTCTTGGATTACTCCATATTTAATCTCTTTAGTATCTGGTCAAAATATTTACTTTGAATTAGGTTGAGAAACCTCTTTGATCTATCATGATAGATCTTGATCTCTAGAATATATGTTGTCTCACCCAAATCCTATATAGAGAATCATTTATTCGACCATTCTTTAACTGACTGTATTATAGATATTTCATTTCAAATGAGTAATATATCATAAACATATACTTTTAAAAAAATGATTGTACTCTCACTAAAACATTTGAAGACTCAAGGATCACACTCATTATTTATGAAACAAATTTCCATTGTGGATTCATCAAAAAAATCAGGACCTAGATGATTTTATTAATATATAAATGGATTTTTAATATTTTCATATTATATTAGCACCCTATAGAGTCAAAACCCCTTCTGGTTGTTCCATGTATACATCTTCCTAAAAGTTCCCATTAAGGAAGGATATTTTTATATCCATTTTCAAAATCTCATATTCATGGTAAGCCATAATTTCTAGTAGAATTTGGATGGATTTCAACATTTCAACTGGTGAAAAGGTTTTTTCTTAGTCATTTTATTGACAGTATTTATACCATTTTTACCCAGTCTTTCCTTATGTTCTAACTTTTCCTTCCAAGTCCAATTTCTTCTTGAATACCCATTTTCAACTAATGGGTTTTACATCCACTTTTGTATTTAACAAAATCCAAACATAGTTTTGGCACATGGAATCCATTTTAGAATTCATGGATTCTTTCCACATGGAAAAATCCATGCCACTTACTAATTTCTTATAGCTTAAAGGATAATTATTATAATCTAATAAGAATTTATCATCCTTGTGGAATGAAAAACCAAAAATTTATAGTTCTATAACCTCGCATGTACTCTTATCCAGCACTTGTGTCTCTGGAACAATTTCCTCTTCCAAATGGTTTTTTGGAATCAATTATTTTTCCCACTCTTCTCTACATTGATCCTCAACTTCATCGAAGTCTATCTCGATCCCATTATCGCTTTTATATATTTTTTCCCACTCAATGAATATGGAGTGGCCTTCCACTATTACCATTTTTTGAGGGGTATTATTTGTAATATTCTCATGTTTATTTTTTTTATCCTATAATGGTATACTTTTTGCATCAGGGGGGAGTTTTTTAAATGAAGAGGTCTTATAAAATTATTCAAAAACCCACACATGTAGGTACGACAAAATTTTTTTCCATTCTATAAATAGTATGGTATATCTTCTTCTGCTTTAGTTGGTACTAGGTTTAGTATTTGTACTAGTGCTTGAAACAAATATCCCCAAATGGATAATAGAAGACTCACATGACTTAACAATTATCTCACCATGTCCTACAAGGTGTGGTTCCTCCTTTAACTTACTCTATTCCACTAAGGTGTATAAGGAGGATTTAGTTGATATAAGATCCCAAAATCCTATAGGTAATCAATGAAATCTTGATTATGGTATTCCCCACTATGGTTGGAGTGGATTCTCATAATATTTTTACCATGATGGTTCATAATTTCATTCTTTCATTCATTTAATTTATGAATAGAATTTGGATTATTCCTCATTAAGTAGATATATCTATATCGACTAACATCACCAGAAAAAGTTGTGATGTATGATTACCCACCCCTCACCCTAATAGAAAATGGTCCAGACACATTTGTATAAACTATTTCAAGAATAACTTTTGATTTTTCATGTTTTACACTAAATGATGATTCATTCCTTTTACCTTGAAAATATGTAATACATATACCAAGCAGTTTTAATTAAAAATAATATAAAAATGTTTCTTGGTATAATTTAGTTAGGTGCTTTTTTACATGACCTAGCCAGTGATTCCATAGTTGGGTGTGGTATGAGTCATGTGAAGTATCTTCGTTATTGCTTTCTATTGCATGGTTTATCTAATACAACACATATAAACCATTATTTAAATGTGACTTACCATAAAAAATGTTATATATATAAAATAAACAACATTTATTCCCAAATTTGGAAATAAGTCCATTTTTATCATGTCTAGATATAGAAATAATGTTTTTGGTAACAAATGGAACATAATAACAACCCTTAAAAACAAAGATCATTCTAGTCGGCAATGTGAGGTGGTAGTCCCAGATAGCTATAATCGAAAGTTTATCAATATTGTTTTCTCCTATATATACCTTACCTTAATCATTTTTATGAATATTCTTGTTTTTTTTAATACATATGTTAGAACCACAATCTATATCTAATACCTAATTTATAGAAACTGATAAATTACACTCAATTAAAAATTCACCTGAAACGTCCCCTTCCTTCTTTGGTTCAATTTAGTTTTTCTTATAGCATCCCTTATTACCAAATGAGAAACAAAAAAATCATATTCCATTGATTTCCCCTCGATCTTCCTTTTTTTGGGAGGGTGTGAAGAAGCATTGGTCTTAAAGCTCTTTGATTTCCCTTTCTGTTTGTTCACCATAAGGACTCAAGTATTTTATCACATTACCTCCTTATTTACTTGGATAAGAAGAGTGAGAAGATCTAGAAAATACTTATCAATTTTGTTCATATTGAAATTTACAACAAAGTTAGATAATATATGAAGGAGTGTTCCTAGGATGAGATTAGTTCCCAATTTTTCTAGGATTTTAAACCCTGGAACCTCTAAGAGCTCAATATAGTTAATTAGATTGACTGTGTGAGGCCCAACTGACTCTGAAAGAGAACTGTGGAAATATCAAACTATTCCTGTGTAGTTCTCAATTGGTAAATACCTTGGAGTTTCTTAAGCATGTTATACAAATCCATGTTTTTGTGAGACTTCATGAGTTCACTAGATATACACTAAAGCATCCAAAATTAATGGTCAATCATATCACTCAAATTTTTTTCATTTACATAGAACTCTCCATCAATTAAATCCTTGGTAGGAGGATCATGTGTTTAGAATTCTAGAATTTAATATTTCTATTCATGGTGTAGCATGACTCGGAGGTTTCTAAACCACTCATGGATGTTTCTTCCAGGGAGGCAGTGGTATTTCTCCAATATTGAACATAGGGATAGTGAGTATGATAAGATTTAGATTTTGTTATACAATTAAAGAGAATATTTTTAGTACATTTTATTTATTACAAATTATGTGATAAATAATAAATTAATCAATATTTATTAAATCTCCCACTATTTTATCAAGTCCTATTATCCCTCATCATTGAACTTGTAATGTCTAGTTGCTTCTGAATTCTATTGGTAATGACCTATATACCCATTTACATTACCCTAATGAGGGTTGGTCAAGATGCTTGAAGGTATTTTGGTAGGTAAGACTTTTCTAATAGTGGGTGTGCAGATCCTTGATCCTTTGAGTGGACTTCCCTATCCTAAAATCATGACTTGGATTTCCTGAACATTTTCTCCCAAGTTACATCAATTGTAGCGAGGGATAATTCTATTGATGTAAGATGGTAATGTCAAATCATAACTTTCATAAGAACTCCACATTAAAAGTAAGTGTACCAATGAGGGTTGGTCAAACACTTAGTTTCAACTCTTTCATTCCTAATCAAGAAATGGATGACCAAGTATGACTTAATATTTAATTGGAGGATTTTAATTTATAATACATATTTTTATCTTTTTTTATTCTTGACATTTCTTTTTAATATTATGTGGATGTTACATAATTAATTAACCATGATAGATGAAACATTCATGCATAATTCATTTATTTAAATTTCCATATTTACACATTAATTATTTTATTTATGTCATTGTGGTCTTGAACCCATAAAATAAGTAATTTCATAAAAAAAATAGTTAAATTACCTATTCATTATATTTATATAATGGTTGATTTAAAGATCTAACATTAAATCAACCTATAACCTAGGGGAAATAAATCTTTTTTCCAGTATTGGAAATAGTTACAACATTCTACCTGTATATATATGTAACAAATGGGTTGGAATCACTATGGTTTTTTCTTGAAATTCCTCCACATGCCTTACGTAACTCCATTAATTAAAAGTATTAATAATTCACAAGTAGGTGAGGGGAACTGAAGGATTGATTAAATGTGAATCACATAAATAACCATGGACATACAAGTACAACATAATAATAGAGGGAGTGATGACTCATAGGTAATAAAATATAATTTTATAAAAAATAATTACATACCCCTAAAATAAATTAAATTAAAACATCCAATACATACACAGGTATTGGTCAAGCTCATGAAGGGTAATACATGAAATATATTCACAAAAGTAAATGACTAACATTCATTTTGAATTTGTTCTTTATTTATTAATATAAACCCACTTTAATTAATTAATTAATTTCCTTTTATCTTAAAAACCATTTTAATTATCTTTGAGGTAAGAATCATAAATGAATTAATGGAAAATAAATAGTTGAAGCAATAGTTTCATATTCATGAAAATAAATTAATTGAGCATTTAAAATTATTTAAAACTCTTATTAAATTGTTGAAAATAGAAATTTCCAATTATAGTAATAAGGTTTTAATGCTACAATTTTTAATTTATTGTAATTTAATTATGACTATAATTTGAAGACTACATAATGTGTACAATCCAACTACATGTTTTGTACCTCTATTTCCATGTATCTGGGTCACATGCATGGGGCTTTGGCATGTTGACTTGACCAAACTACATAGCCTGTAAATGCTAGCTACATTCCATGTATTAACTTACCATGCACCCAATATACTCGCCTAGTTCATCGATGTGTATCTTGTTCGGATCACACAACATATATAGGTTATCTACACAAATTGTTTTCTGAATGCTGCACACACATGCGACATTCAGAAAGACTTGACATGTTCTTGAGTAAGATACTAAACTACTTGTGCCACTAGCTACATATTGTGTATCTCTAATTTTCTTTGTCTAGATAACTCAGTTTGTATCTCTGATATATAAATCGATGAACTACACACCATGTACACTACATACAGGCCATGTATATCATAAATGATCTTCGTTTTCACCCTAATGTGGTTTGAATATGTATAATGGACAAACAAATTTCATGATTTATTCTTCTAACCTATGTATACTACACTGCATGTACGTCATATACACAACTTGTAATCTGACATATGTGTGCTAGGTTGGCCAATAAACACACGATGTACACCACATGTAATACTTGTGTGGCATGTTGTGCATCCTGCAACATAACTAGGAGAATTATACTAGGGTACACAGTACATACTCCGATTACACATTGTGTAACCCTTTCTTACCATCCAAAAATTGGCAGTTTTCGATGACATATCTGATCATTCTTTGTATTTTCTTAAAAATTTAATAAAATTAAACAATGAACAAACATTATTAATATGTCTATAACTTGTTAATTCATATTGGATTAAGTGAAAATTCAACCAGAATTTTGTATGGATCAATAATCAAATAAATAAATATAAATTCAAACATAACCTCCCATAGATACAAATTTTTGGTTCTAGGTGCAACTGAATAGTGTATTGGTGGGTGATATATTAAAATTTCTTTTAATATTGAGTTTCCCAAAACCCTGAATAAATATATTTCACCTGAAATTTATAATTTATTTATTTAATATCAAAATAAATGAATGACAGGTCTTAGTACATTTCTTTGATGTGAATGTTGATCATCTAAAAAGACCATTTCATATTTTCTTCATTGTGCTATGAGGATCCAAGGATAGAATCCCTCTAGAGGTGATCCACATATAGTATGTTGATCTCTAAGAAATTTCAATCGATCTCTGAGTGCTAGCGTGAAGATTGAATTATCTTTCATTTTTTTCATTGATCGCTCATCATTTAGTCTTGAAGGAATCTCTCTTGAGTTTCTAATTTTTGAGAGGGAGCGTGAAGAAGAAGTCGATAGAGAATTTGTTTTATGAAATAATTATCTATTTTTTATTTCACACCAAACACAATAGATATAACTGTATATTTATAGATTTGGGGATTAAGTTAAAATATTATATAATTTTATGTTGGATCATAAACAATATTATAACCTTTAATAAACCACATGCCACATAATAATAAAAAAATATTATTCTGTGGTGCACTCCAACTTGCACAATAACCAATATTATTTAATTGAATTATTAATTAATATTTGTCACCAGGCATGGTCTTGGTCTGTTAGAACTTCTCTATAATTTATTTAACACTTGAATAAATATTTAATTTAAATATCTCATTCATTAATAAATTTTTTCAACTAATTAAATGTGAATTAAAGTATCCCTCAATTTAGAGAAAAATAATTATTCAATTAATTAAATTCAAATAGAATTTAATCGAGATCATAAAAAACACTTTCTGTGTGACCCTCTAAGATTATTTCTCATTGAAATTAGGGGGATTGCCTAAATTCTAAGATTATTTTATAAAAATGGTTCAAGTCACCCAAGATAAATAACATAATGTTGTAGCGATAAGTACCACATACGAATTCTCGATGTGTAATATAATACAATTGTCATAATATCTAATCGTGAAAGTTGCACATCTATGTCATCAACCTATATGCTTGATATGTAATTATATGACTATCAGAAATAAACCTGTCATTACACCATTACCATGGAATTTAAGATGGGAATTCTATTTTAATCAAAGGGATGAGATAGGAGCTTCTATAAATATGGAAGGGAAAATCCTTCCTCTAGATACCCATTAATGACATGTTAATCATGATACACCCAATATACCCTACCTCACCATTATCATATTTCGCCATTTTTTTCAGAAAATCTAATTTCATGAGTCATGAGATGCATTAATGATAATATTAAAGTCTAAGGAACATTACAATTGCTCAGAAATAGAAGTATCTAATGACACCAAAACATTCCAAACATTTACTGGTTGGTTTGTTCTCATAATCTCTCATATTAGAGTTTACTAAGTGTGAACTTCATTAGAAGAATCCTCTTTTACATATGAGTACTCTCACTTTATATTCTATGTTCCATATTTCCCATTATAGTATGGTATAAAACTGGAAAACATTATTTAATAATATCAACGTAAAATTTCAAGGTTCTCATCATAGTAGGGAACTAATGTGACCTTATCAATGCGATGTATACTCTGTTAATATTTCATCAGAGTCATGAAAAATAATTAACAATATATAAAAAAGGTTTTATTAATATTTAATATATCGAATACACATGTAATCAAAGTAAAAAATTTTGTTCTATGGATACCAACTCCAACAATTTTTCCATGAGGGGACATTCTAAAAATTATGTGGATGAAATTTTTGAAGGGGGGAAGAATATAACACTCGAGCTTCAATTATAGAAAGTAGGGTTTTTTCATTCTAAATAAAAAATAACATAATGCACATAGTTATATTCAAGAATGTGATTAAAACATAAACTCATAAAATTTATAAATTTAATTTGATGAAATGAATTTATTTTTTCAACTTTTCAAAATTATCTCAGGGATAATTTTTAATAATTTTCAAAAATATTTTTTTTATGAATAGTGAAAAATATCAGTTTCACAAAAAACTACCACTTTTATAAAATTATAATGATATAAGAATAACTTGAATGTTTATAAAATATTTTTAAAAGAACAAAAATATATTTAATAATAAATATAATTATTACAAAAATATAATAATGAACATAGAAATATATGCTCTTTATTGTTTAAATTTATGTAATGTTTTTATTCAAATAAAAACGATGTTATGGTTTTTTTCCTATTAGTTAAGTATTTACATTTTTACTTTTGATTTTATTTTTTAAAAAGATAATTAGGAACCATTTTATTTAAAAAAAATCCATTTCATTTCATTGGAATCCACATTATACTTTATTTTACAGTAAAATAATTTGTATTCTTAAATCAAATATTTATCTAAAAGACATTGTGTTTTTTAACATATATTAAAAGTAATTATTACCACTTTTTGAAATTGAATCTTATAAAATTGATTCATTATTTGTAATTAGCATAATTAATAATAAGAAATAAGGACAACTTAATTTTTTTCATAATGAATTGTAACCATGGTAAAATTTATAGCATTGATTATGTCACGACCCCACCCCCTAAAGGTACCCCTCCTCGATTGACAATGAGTGAAGGGAGATAATGATGCTTGAATCCCACCTCCAATAGGTCATGGTTTGGTGACAAGAACTGAGGGTATATCATTCAGACTTAGGGGAGGCATTACTCTATAAGATTTAGAAATATGAGAGAAGATAGAAACACCCCAAAAATCCTACTCAAGATAAAATTAAAATATATCAAATACATGCATGTGATTTTTTACAAATAAACCACAATAATATAAAATATAAGTAGGAAATATTCCTAAATAGTGACCTCAAATCCCAAATAGTTCCTACTGAATAACCCACCAAGATAATAATGTCTATCTTGATCATTAATTAGCTCTCATGGTCTTGAAAAAAATTTATATTAATGTTCCCTGAACAAAATAGATATACTTAGTGAGATCCTCCATGAAACCTATTGTGAAAAAAATCATACTAAATCCCAATAAACAATAAGAAATGGTAAATTTTCACCTAATAATGTATTCTAAGTCCCCATCCTCACTATGTATCTATCAAAATTTATTCCTTACAAGTGCTCATGTAATATAATATCAAAAAAAGTTCCTTGTTACCACTTCCCCATGGATTTTTCACTCCAACCCAAAATCAAACGTCCTGATCCATCTCTACAAAATTAATCTAGTTTATTGAAACCAAAGATAAAGTATCATCTCACACATCTTGTGTATCACATCATCACATCATATCATTCCACATCTCCAGATAGTAACTATGTAGGTTATGGGATATACCAAAACCCATATGTCGAGTATTATACCTCAACCAATCACATCTTATAGACAACATACCTATAATAATCCATAGGATACTATATTTGGAGATACATGTGTGTGAAATATCTAAATCACATTACATCACTCTACACACATATCTGAGATACATAACTATTGTCATACCAACACAAAATACTACCTAGATAAGAGATTGAAGCTAAATAGATAAGTCACCCATCCATTCCTTACCAACCAGAATGTTGGGTAAAACAACCTATATGATTCCACTGGCTACCAAATTCCCTATTGACATGGGTGGGGTAGAAAATTAAATAACATATCACACAAGATATAATATAGCACACAACTACACTATGGACATCTACGAAGTTTTAGGATCAACTGCAACTAACGTTACTCAGACACCTAGTTGTCATAGTTAAAGACTAGGTATCCTATCAGAGCACAATAATTTAAGAATATTTTATAATATTTATTCCCAATAAAAATTTCATAATATTTTAATTAATTCAATTAACCATTATAATTTATTAAACATTACCTTGGAAATATTACCAATAAATTTATATTCCCTCTAGGTATAAACAAATATATCCCAACATCTCTAAAGACTAACATATTTTTCATTCCATAAAGAATAAACTTTATGGGTTACAAAATTTATTATTCATTATCATTACATAATTCCAGGTACTCTGTAATGCATCCTAATCTACCATAAGATCATTTTATAACCAATCACAACCAGATTCCTCAAGTAGTTGTGAAACGAATGCAAGAATAATAAATCTAGCTAACATTCCTTAAAAAAGATTAATTAATGGGAATGCATCTAATATTCCAATACAACAACATGTAATCCTACCTTCAACAAATTTTATCAGTCTTAGTTTCATCTCCTACACGACCATGCATATCACCATTCATCAGACCATCTCAGGCATCATCTGGTGCCACAAACACATGCCTCCCAACTCATGTCTCATCAACAATCAACCATCTCGAACTCACATAATGTCGTATAAAATAATCATGTTTAGAGAAAACAATATGGGAGAACCCAAGAAAAAACAAAGACAATGAGGTATCTAGGCCCTATGAACCAAGTAATTTATCCTTCATAACAAAACCTGATTTTTCTGTCCTAAATAATAATCTTTATCAAACAACTACTCATTTACCATATTGGATTGACCAATTTATTTATCACAGGTTACAATTATCATCTTTAAAGATATATAAATTTGGAGCAACTTAAATTGAGTAAAACATATAATATATAATAAATTTTATAGTATTTATAAGTTTTCCACCCACCTAAGTTATAAAAGGGAACCATATGTCCTCTTTTCTATACACTACATGATCCAATTAGATTAATTAAAACCTACCTAAATAACTTCTTAATATCCCTCCCTATGTCCTAAAGGTCCTAGTCTCACCAAATGAAAACATTAAGAAGGATTATGGTGTAATCCAAATGAGGTTACCAAAAGAAGAGGTATATGTTCTTACAAAGATTTCACATGTTCATTTCTTATTAAACCTCCTCAAAATATTATATAATTATATTAACATAATTAAATTAGTATATTCACTATAATTATGTGATTTTATGTAAATGTTTTATCCATTTTCTATATCCTTGCCATCCTACTGAAAATGAAATCATTTCTCATGCGTATGTTTGACCTACTATCTCTATATTGTGATAATTTGATGATTATAAAAATGTAAATAATGAATATGTATGATATCTGATCCATAATTATTATTTTTAAAATATAATATATAATTTACCTTATTACCCATCAATCTTCTAGAAAATGATAACATAGTTCATGCGTACATGTGGACTACCACCCCCACAAAGAAATGTGATTTTTTTTCTATTACCAACATGCATGGGTGACTCTAAAATTATATAATTATATTCATGAAATTATAAACATTATAGAGATGATAGAACCATTTGGTAACACCTTTAACCTTGGTCAATATACCAAAGTAAATTTTGAGAAATTGACTAAACAACTTTAAGTGATCAACATAAACAAGAAATATTTATTGAATGTATGAAAAATGATTATAAAAAAAGATGATAAAAAAAGTAAATATAGATGAAATGGGTTATTAATAATATATTTAATTAATTTAAAATTTTTATTTAGTTAGATATAATGTGTTTGACCAAGAAAAGGTCTGAGGTAAGGGTTTATTCTAAAATCTCATTTTTATTTGGGATTATTTATTTTTAAAAAACCATTGAAGAATATTATAATCTCATGGTATTCAAAACGTCATATATTTCATTTTTACCTATTTATCTATGGATTTTATATGTTTTAATTTCATTTTAAACTTTTTGGTACTTAATATGTTTGAGATTGTTTTTAAAGAAAATTAGACCTTATTCAAATTTGATCGGATAACTATTTCTTCCATGTCTATGATTCTTAAAATGTTATCAACAGTGATATTTTATATGATCAAATGATTATTTAATGTCATTATAAAACTTATTTGAATTTATTTTCAATGTTTTCAAAGGAATCTTCTTTACATTTTCTGAACGAGGTACTTTTGAGTTTTTATCAAAAGTGTGAAATGAATATTTTTTTGATTTACTACATGAATATATTTTTATAGCCTCATAATCATTATTTTATTTGAATATTAAATTAAAATCTTCCATTTTCATTTTTGAAGAAAATTATTTCCTCAATTTTATAGAAATTTTTATTTAAAATTATATAAAAATAAAAGAATATTTTTATCATGTTTTCAAAGAAAGATTTGAATATTCCTTTAAATGTATTTTCATCTATGTTAACATACTTTGATAAATGTTATGATTTATTGGGAACATTCTCTAATAAAAATATCCACCATATTACTCAAGATGGATTATGATCATGTCGTTCTAGTTATTTACCAGGGAAAACACTAACATTTTGTATTCTATTTATTCAATACAAATTTTTATATTGATTATGTATTGAATTGTTATTAATTTAGTTCATATGATGAATTAATTAGACTTATTAAGTGATTAGCGAGGCACATTATTTCCCCTCGATGCAATTGTAAGTCTAATGAGACAAACTAGTTTTTATTGTTGTTATATGCCTTACCTATTTATATATGATGCCTTGGAATGAAGCCTTAATGGTAAGATTATAATGTCTGACATTATGCATTCTATCATTATAATGAAAGTTATTGTTTTCCATGTGATTATTTTTGTTGTTATGTTTTTCATGGATATATTCACCTATTATGATATTAGTGATATGGAATATTTGATTATTGTTTATCTCTGTCATATTATTAATGATTTATTTATTCTATGATAGCGTATGTTATATGTTTTCCCTTACTGAGCATCTAGTCTCACCCTTTATTATATTTTCATTTCCCTAAGATACCAAGACATGATCTATGAATGATTTCAGAGATATAATAGAATAAATAATAAATTCCTCATAATAATATTTAGTTTTATTTTATGTTTCCAAATGTAATGTGAGAATCATGTATGTGTTTAGTCACCAATGAATACTAAACTATTCGATCCTTCAGGATGTGATCTCTTATATATTGTACCAAGGTTCTAAAATAACTATTATTTCTAGGTTACTAGAGTTGACGTGTTAAAAATTTTGAAATGCGCATTTTTTTAAATGATTTACAAGAAAAATATTCACCACCAAGTATAAACACATAACCACTAGTGGTTTTAGTGCCTTTTAAGCCAGTTATCCAATATTTATCACTATAAAATTCAATTATTATAGGATAATTTTCATAGTTCAATGAAAAGTTTTTATTATATTTTAAATATACCAAAACCCATTTCATATCCATCCAAGAGAGATTATTTAGATTGATTTTAAATTCAATTAGCTTGCTTATAGAAAAATATAAGTATATTCTAGTATAATTCGAGAAACAAATCAAACTATCTTGAATAAAAGAATAATATAAATTATATTTTAATTCATCATTGATATTTGAAAGACATGAATTTACATCTATCATAGTCTTTACAAGTTTTATATCATGATTCTAATATTTATAAAAAATTTAATAAACATTATAAAACCCTGACCCTTTTGAGGTATGTATTCATTTATTTATTTGTTGAAACTCAGGTATTTTACTTAATTATAAGGATTTCAGGGGTTAGTAATGACACAAGACTAGTCTTAAGGAGTTTAGATTGGAATGCAGTTTGAAAATAGCAGGTTATAGCCTATCATGATATGACAACATGTGTCACTCCATGAAATGACTGGAAAGAAGGGTGGAGACCCTACCCTAAAATGTCATGGTGTGGCACCTTAAGTCGCCTTTTTGACACCATATAGAAGGTATTTGTAGTTTTTAATTATTTATTTACTGATTTATTGTGTTTTAAAATAAGTAGAGGGATATTTTGTGCCAGTTCATGATGGAAACATTCCCTTCCTTTTGGAACTCTCCTCTTCAAGGTGGATCTCACTACTTTCTCAACCAAATCATTAGTTTTTTATTTTAATTGATATATCTATGTAATTATACCACTCCAATTTCCCATATTCTTATTTTATTTCACTATCATATGATATCTCTTCATTTAAGGCTAATATTCTATATTTTCATGGATTCTGCCTGGTTTCTATATTTCTCTCATTTCCTCTCAAATGGAAGGATAATACTCAACAAGTAGAACTCTAAAAAACTATGGTAAGTGGTATTCAATCTATATTATAAGGTTTTTTTGATTTATAGTATGTGACTTGTATGTCTTCATGTCGTTTCATCATGCATTTGACCTAGAGTCCAAATTCAATTTTCCCCTTAAATAATTCTAGAACTATTTAAAGATCATTAATTAACCCTTTGTAATTTTAAATTGAAGCCTTGGACACCTATTTTGGGTGAACATTTCATATGTATCATTTTGATTATGAAAAATGGAACACCTGAGAGGTTTTGTGGACTTAAGCACTGACCCTAGGAATAAAGGGAAGGTTCTTAGGATGTCTGTTATGACACATTTATATTTTCAAACATGGGAGCACTTGTACATGCTTTAATTATGTAAATTGGATTGTGAATTCTTTATAAATAGGATATTTGAAATCCCACTCATTTTAATAGTAAAGAGTTGTATTTGAAATAAAAATTAATATTGGTAATGAATTTAATTTGGCCTTGGGACTAATGATACTCAAATTGATTACATGGATATGTAATTATCTTATTTAAATAAGAGGGAATGTTAGGATAAGCTCCTTGGATTTCATATGAAACATGATGTTAAATGAGTGAGAATTCCATGATGAGAACAATTGATTCAATATGAAATATTATGCTGAATGATTTGGAATTTTTGAATGTTATCCTTGGATACCACATGAAATATGATGCTAAATAAGTGGAAATTTTGAGATGATCTCCTTGAATTCCATATGATACATGAGTTAGGAATTCAAGGATGAGCTCCATAGATTCCACATGATACTTGATTCTAGGGATGTCAAGATTTGTACCTAGATTCTATATGATACATGATGTTGGGAATTATAGTTTGAATTACTCGATTCCACATGTTGACTGGTTGGCATGTTCGTTGAGATGCTCTCAAAGATATCTGACAATGGCTGAACTAGGCATGTTCGGCCTAGGAGTCATCATGGAGCCCATGGATTGAGGGTATTTTTATTTTATTTATTTAATTTTTTTACTCACATATTTGTGGAATAAATTTTCATACACTATATTGAATCAAACTAGATATGATTTTAGGCACCATTGGTGGTGTCTTATTGAGTTTTACTCACACCCTACATGGTCCACTAGTTGGAATCCAAGTAAGCTTTCTGGATGTAGGTCTGTATAAGGGAAATCACCCGATAATAGATACTTGATATGGGTTGAGATAGAGTAGAGAGATCAGGATTTGGATAGTACTCATACCTTTACGTTGTTTAATAGTTTGTCCTCTTTTTTTCTTTTGATTATTTTGGACTTGTACATATGGTTGTCCAACATGTATGACTCGTCGATGGGCATACCATGCATTTTGTTATATCATGGTTTATCTATTTACCTTTTACCTAATTTATGACTTTAATTATTTATTTATGTGTAGTTAAATGATATATCCTTTATTTAATTACATATTTTACACTTTTATAACAAGGGAACAGTCTCCCCATGATTACCTCATGGTCCCTCATCGTTATTCAGTTTCATCTGGAGTAAGGGGACCCATGCTTGAGGACATGTGGCTCACAGATGTGAAGAACTAGTTCAGTGGATACTAGGGAATGGCTTTACAAATTGGTATCATAGGCTATTTTTCTTTGACATATTATTTGGGCATGGTATATAAGAGAATATGATGTATTGGGGCTTGGTAATGAGCTCTTTCTTGGGAGTAGCCAACCAAGGTGTGGGGAAAACCAAAATCACCAGGAAAGGGAATTTTTGTTTTTATTTGTGCTTTTATAATTGATTGATTTACACATTGAGTGTGGAATTTGGGTGTAATGTTATGGGTTTATGGTATATTTACTCTTTAGACATTATGGAAGAGGAAAGTTTTCATGAAACATTCATACATGTAAGAATTTTCCATATCAAAATGATTCCTTGGCACCATTTATACTATAATGAAACTAGGGAAAGTTATTTAATGTGTTCGCATCAATTTATATAGAGTTTTAATATATATTCATGGTGTAATTTTATAAATCCAATCCTTTACATGGGTAAAAAAATTAAACATGGGAACTTTTAAGAATTGTTCTGTTCTAGCTAAATAGAGTGTCGATAAAAATTTATAAGGTGTTTTTCTTGATAACTATTGGTTGACACTCTATATAACTACACCTTGGATAGGAAAACATCTAAGATTATTAAATTAAAATTTATAATAAATAAATACTTAAATGGATAAGTTACATGAATCCTACTTCTTTGGACTAGACCATAGCATGGGTAGATGGGGCTAGGGAATGATTCTAGGTTATAGGTGTTTGATGAGATAAGGTGTATAGAATATAATGGAATTATGCCTCTTACTAATATCTTAAAAATGAGTTATCATAAGAGGTTATTTTGTGGTAATATAAGGCATGTGTTTTGAAATGTAGTGTAATGATTCTACGTTTTCCCCCAGTTGAGTGTTTGGAGGGTGCAGATGAGAATGCCCCCAATGTTGTCAGGATAGATCCTTATGGGCCACCGAGTGTAGTTGAAAACAATAAGCTATGATTGAGTTTTATATGATTAGTATATATGTTTAAGAGGTAGTCTACTTCCACTATTCCTTCTATATTAAAGTTAACTAGGGATCTTCATCTCCAACATCCACTGACGTACATGGGGGTGGGTGTCTCTGAGTCATTTGAGTTTTTGATCATTCTTTTTTGGACTATCATCAACTATATTGAGACCCCTCAGAATAAGATGGTGAATTGGGAAGTTTATATGTTTTGGGGATCAATGAGAAGATAGTGGGACATATTACTTCGGGATGAGCAGTATTTGAGAAAGTCCTAAAAGGATGTTGAGACCTACTTCTTTGGTCATTTCTTCTAGGATAACATGAGAGATGATAGGGATAGAGAGTTTTCAAACCTTAATTTTGGGAATCATATCATCCATGGAGTATGTTGGCCACTATAGAGACTTTCAGTGCTTCAGCCCTTTGATATCATAGGTTCAGGTAGCTCGGGTGAGGCAGTTTGATGATGGGTTAAGGTATGTGATTCACGTTTAGGTGAATGTATTTCAGCTTACTATTTTTTTTGTAGTGGTAAAATAGGTGCTTATTTCAAAATGGAACCTGAGAGATAGTATGTTCCTAGGAAAAGTGGCTCCATTGCGGACTGGAAGTGGTCACCCAATAGTTTAAAGTACCGATACGAGGGTACTCGCCAGTTCAGCAGTGGGTAGAGTGGCTGGAGCTGCAGTTAACTACTATGTCAACAGTGTGGAAGGTGGGGACATATTCAGACTTAGATCAAATGAGAACTTATGTATTTTTGAATGTATATAAATATTTTTCTCCTAAAGAGTTTTTGTAGTATGGTGTAGTTGGTGCCGAGTGGTAGAGGATCCATTCTAGTGTAGAGTTCTAGGGTTGGCTTGGCTACACCATGACAAGTAGGTAGTTGGAGCTCAAATATTCAATACAAGAAAAGAGAAGGTCATGGAGTGTAGGGTTATGAGTAAGTAGGTAATGCAGGGAAGTGTTGAGTAGGGGAGTCAAGTTAGACCAAGGGGATGCAGTTTCGGCCAGTTTAATGGAGTGCAATCTACCCCCACTAATCATGATATAGGGTTTTCTATAATCTGATGTATGATTTTGGTAGCTTACACTTCAGCATATTATTTTTAAGCAAAATATTCTCAATATTTTATGTTATTTCTTTTTGTGTAAGTCTTGGTCTTAGCCATGGAGTACCTATATGGAGTTGTGTCTACCGACACTATTTTGGGAGTGCAATAAAAGGGAATCCATCCTTGTTAGAAGTGTACCCTGGAGATTGGAGGTTTTTAATTTTTGTGGGATCTATTTCTCTAAGATATGATGGGTTTTTACAAGATTATCAATATAGATTTTTTGTTTTCATACCAAGATCATATTTAATTCTATCGAATGCAGATGATGTTTACATCTTCTGATGGTCATCAACTTGTACATGTCATAGAATAGAACATATAGGCAGGTCAGGTAGGATGAGAGTTTGAATAGGTTAATTAGGTGACCACCTAGGTCACTATTATAGTATTAGATGATAGAGGTTTCTAGTATGATCTCATCCATACTGTGGTGGATTAGTTATATGATGTGCTCATTAGGATCTTTTTAGGTTATCGCTCGAGAAAGAGATTGAAATCCTGATTGATCTTGTGTTGGTTGAGGAGCCTATTTCCATTCCTCCTTATAAGATAGATCTGGTAGAGATTCGGGAACATAATATTTAGATAGAGGAATTGGAATATAGGGGGTTCAACATGAAGATAACCTCTCATTAGGGCTAACCGATCCATTTTTTAAAAAACATTGATAGTTCATTATGATTGTGTGTCAATTACAGGAGGATGAATCAAATAATGGTAAAGAATCGATACCTAATTACTAGGTTCAGCAACTTATTAGACTATTTGAGATGTTCTTGATTGTTTTTTAAATCTTATCTAAGTTCAAGGTATCACTGGGTTTGGGTGAGACCATCATATATACCTTGTACAACTTTCATAAGAAGGTATATTTCGTACGAGTACTTGGTTATGTAGTTCAACTTAATGAACATGCCAATTATGTTTATGGATCTAATGAATTAGGTTTTCCATCAATTTTTTGATTTGTTTACTGTTATTTTTATTGATTATATCCTCGTGTACTACAATTAAATGGATGAACATGCTCAACATTTTTAGGTTGTGTTGGGAACACTAAGGGAGCATTGGCTTTGTGTTAAGATCTATATATTTTATTTCTAGATGGAATAGGTTTATTTCATAGGGTATATTGACTCTAAGAATAGTGTGTATTTTTATACATAGAATATTAAAGTTGTGGTCTCTTAGAAAATTCCTAAGAATGTGTTTGGAATATATATCTTCCTAAACTTGGAAGGATACTATAAAAGATTTATTCAGGACTTTTCCTACCTGCCTGCTCCTTTGGCGGACCTAACCAAGAATGGTGTGAAGTTTTTATGTTCTAACTCATGTGAGGATTTATTTTAGGAGTAAAATAATAGACTTACCATGACACCAATATTGGTCATACCTATTCCTAGTAGAGAGTATATTATATATTTTGATGCATTAGGGACTGGAATTGGAGTACTTTTGATATGGGAGGTCATGTTGTGGATTATGGTTACTAGTATTTGAGGCCACATAAAAAAACTATCCTACACACGGCCATGAGATGGAAGCATTAGTACTAGATTATAGGTGATTCGGACATTATATTTTGGGTGAGAGGTTTTTAGTTCATATAGACCATAAAATCCTGACACATATATTCATGAAATCAAATTTAAATATTCGACAAAGAACATGGGTTTAGTACCTCTAATCGTTTGATTTTGAATCGGTATATACCCCAAAATAGGGAAAGGTGGATGTTTATTCTTTAATTAGGAATACTTTGAAAGGGACTCATCGAGATCAATGTACCACTGAGATGGGGAGGGTTGAGTTAGTGATATCGTTTTCTTTTATGTAATCTTTCTTGTATAACAAACTTCTCCTCTAGTTAAATAATTATCACTTTTTTGAAAAACAAAACATTCACACATCTATAAGAACATGTGTATTTATATAGTTCACTACTCAATAAAAGTATTTATACCATGGAATGGTTTTTCAATAATCCAATACCACACAACACACTAGAAAACAATAATTTTGAGTGGATTTAACAAGTTAGAAACACCCTTACACTTGTGTAGCACTATGATCAATACAATAGAGAAAGTGATTCTTCGAGCATGAATGATGTAAAATAAGTTTTGTAACATTTATAAAACCTTAAATAGTTGGTTCCAAACAAGACACATTGTTACTTCAAGAACATCCACTTTTGTGATTCTTCAAAACACAATTATTTACCTTCCTGCACAACAACACTTAGAAACAACACTTTTAGAATTTTTTACAAAATCTCGGTCCAATGGATCTATCTGGTACCTCAATCTGATTATTCTATAATTAAAACAAACAATAATAGATACTCTTGAAACAATTCTAAACAACTTATTTATTTCATTATAAATTTCAATCTGATGGCTTATTCTGATCCGGCAACCCCTTCTTTCTTCTTATTCTATCCAGAAAACATCTTCAGGAAAAATATGTCTAGAAACATCCTATACCACAAAACTTTCATCACTCTCAATCACCCCCACACATGAATAGTGTATTAATATAAATGTACATTTTACTCACACTTCTATTTATTGGTTCCCTAAAAACAGAAAAGGTGGGAACCACAATAAATTTTTTAACCAAAGTAAATTTCAGGAACTTTGAATTTCAAATTCATTTTGACTTCATATTTGACAATTTCAATGCTTCTCAGCTCATATGGTTACCTCTCAAAACATCCCAAATATTCTTATAACTTCATCATTTTCATGTTTACAAGGATTCATCCGTATCGATAAAAATGTTATTCTAATAATGTTATTCATTATAGTGAAACAAATGTAGAAAATAAAGACTCACATTATGATGCTCCATACCAATTGAGACAAATATAACATAAATATTGTTGCAACTTCATTAGACTTCAAGTTCATCTCTTTGGATTTCTCACTCTGATGGAACTTTTCAATCACTCTGGAGATTCGATTGTATTTCTCAGAATGATAATTTTTTTTATTTGTTTTTTTACAAACAGCATTGAAAATTCTAAATATTATATAACCATTTGGTATCACTTCAACAATAGATTCAAAACACTTCACCTTATCTTAATTTATTTAAGAAAACCATAGATTGATAATCCTATATATGATGAAGTCTAGCATTCGATGACTTACATGTGTCAATACGTGTCTAATGGATTGGTCTCTGTTTTTCATCTGATCTATTGGTGTCAACACCTATCTAATGTAACATGACCCAATTGAAATAAAATATAACTTTTTAAAATGGTTTAATACATTGTTTTTCTTCATCTTTTTTTATCGATCTCTGATTCCATTACATTAATTATTCTAAAAATATCAAACTTACTCATATGTGTCAAAGAATTCTCTTCTCATATTCACAAAAAAAATCTGATCTTTCTCCAATAACATTGGTCATTCAATTCCCTATTGATACCAACACTATTTATGATATATTAGTTTCAAAACTCCTTTGATGGATCGGTGGAACAACATTTCTGATGGATCGATTTTAGCAATGAATTCTTTATTCCAGATTCTCTACCATTGATGATTGATCCTATAAATTAGATCTTTTGGTGGATAGAATAGTCTCAAGAATCAGCTAGTTCAATGGTTCCATCGATCAGTACATCTACACAACTTCTATCTTTAGAAAATTCAAACTTCCTATCCTTCAGAAAACTTCTTTGTCTGGAAATTCTCACACTGGTGAACTACAACTTGAATACTTTTACTTCATCAACTCTTTTTTCCATGAACTCTTACTATTATCAAAACTTCTTAATGATTTTAACAACATTCAGATAAGCATAGAATCATATGAATTACAAAACCATTTCTCGTTTTTTCTTTAAAATTATTTGTATCATAAGTTTTTCGAAAAAAAACATTATGATATTGAAAACGTTCATAATAGAATATAATCATCAAATTTGTATTTAATGTCATGAAATAAATTCAGACCCCAATAAAACTTATCATACTGATCAAAAACTTCATTCTGGATAGAATGTGATTCTGAAAACCACTTCACTTAAAAAACTTATCCATAATAGAAAACTGAAACTGATGTAATTTCTTATCAAGCGTGTGTCTATTTTTCTAATTAAAAAAATCCTTTAATCCAATAAGTAACAATTATAGAGTGAATTGTTTTTTCATAATGTAAAAAACTACAAACCAAACAACACATGCATCTTCCAGTATCTAAAACAAATTCCAACCAACTTGGTCCCAACAATATCCACCTTTGAATTTTTTTTCAATAAAGGTTCATAAATCAGTAAAAATTTGTATCCTAAACTAGTGGATCACTAATCAATAATTCTAATCCGATTTCAATGGACTCATTGTCGGAAATAAACATTATTAACAGAAAAACCATTTTTTCCAAAAAACAGTGACTTATGAAACTTCTTATTGACCTTAAAAATTTACAAAACACATCAATACATCATCCTCTATATTGTAAAACGTTTCCTATAAATGTTTCAATAAACTATTAAAATCGTTTACACATTTACGTGTTGAGATCATAGATTACTGACAAATCCCTCTAAATATATGCTTACTTGAAAAGTTGAGCCCATATCAATGGATATATTTATGAAACCTAATTTTTATCCTCATATTAATCTCTATAAAGATATGTTATGAGAGAGGAAAAAACAAACATACCCCAAAATTTTATAAAAAGAGAATGGGCATCCGTTTTCAACCTCATTTTGAAAAATATTTCCTTTGGAAAAGGTTTTTTTGGAAACTCCCCAACTTGTTCTGTTGTAGAAATATACTTCAAATTGAGTTTATTTTTCTTCATATACTCTTTGATAAAGTGATATTTTATATCAATATGTTATGAATGAAATTTTTTTACATGAGTTTTTGTAACTTTTATAGCACTCTCATTATCTTAACCCAGGAGTAGAGTTAACTTCACTTTAATAAGTAAGTATTACAACTGAGACTTCATCCACATAAGTTCTGTTGTCGCTTGATTGCAAGAAACATACTCTACATAAGCAGTACTAAGAGTTTTTGACGTTTTTTCATAGTATTCGATCTTATAAAAAATTCCCCTGTAAAGAAAACACCACCAGATGTGTATCTTCCATCATCAACACTTCTTTCCCAATCAGAATTTTTATGACCAAACCAATCAAATATTTCTGTGATATCATACCTAATTCTGAAATCTATTGTACCTTCAACATATATGATAATTATTTTAAAATATAAGATTTTTTATTCCTTTGGAGCACTTTGTAATATTTCACATAAGGTAACAACATAAAAAATATCTAATCATGATACGATCAGATACAAAAAACTTCCAACCAACTTTCAAAACTCTTTAGAGTCAACATCCCTACCATCTTCATCATTAGTAAACTTGGTTCCTACTAAACTTGTTGTTGAAATAAGTTTCCAATTTTTGATAAAAAAACTTCTTAAGAAGTTACTTATGAATATTTTTTTAGAAAGAAAATTTTATGTTTTATTTTTTGATATTTTTAACCCAATAATTATTTTATTTTAGCAATCATTAATGTTTTAAACAACTTATTCATTTCATCAGAGAACCTCTCACAAATTATTGCATCTTTACAAGAAATGATAAATTAATCAATATATACAATAAAAATGATAAAAATCTCTTAAATTTCATTTATGTAGATATTACTATCAATTATTCCTTTCTTAATGTTCATCTTTCTTAAGCAGGTATCTAAATTGGAATAACATTCCCTCCGAGCTTTCTTTTGACCATAAAAATATTTCCTTAACTTTTAAACATATCTTTTATAATTCCTAATGACAAAACCACATTGTTGTTCAAAAAAATCTTCTTCATCAATTTTTCCATTCAGATCCATTCAGAAATGATGGCTTCACATCCATCTGAAAACTTTTATAACTTCATTGTGCAGTAATTTCATGAATGATTATAATTGTTTCTAACCTTTCCACTAGATAAAAAGTCTCATCAAAATAAATACCCTCAATTTGTGAGTATAATTTCCAAACCAATCTTTCTGTTTTTCTTATCACTTCACCATCTTCATTCAACTTGTCTTAGAACACCCACATTGTACCAATAACTTTTATTCATTTGGTTTGGGTAAAATTTCCCAATTATAACTCTTATCAATTTGATCTAACTCCTCATTCATAGCATGAATCCATTATGGATGCTCAAAATATTAATTCACATATTTTGGCTCAAATTTTGAATAAAAATATGTATTTATATCAACCATTTGTGTTATTTTTGTTTAAATTTTTTAATGTTTATCACAATTTATGTTTCAAGATTCCACCTATTTCCATAGACTAGGTTGGGATCTATGACATTCATCCTCGTTATTATAAATAGTTGAGAGTGGTTATTCTATTTTTATGGTATCATAATTTTTGGAATCATTTTCAAGTTTCTTAAAAACAGTTCTTTCATCTTGTTCATCGTCCTCATCTACATGTGTTTGTAAAACATCTTCCTCTCTTTTATCCAGAACTTTTACATCAACTGAATCAACTATTTATCCATTTTCATTATTGAAACATCTATATACTCTTCCATCTAGAGCATATCTAAGAAATATTTCATCTTCCCATCTCTAATTAATAATTCCAAGCTTTTCACATTTGTTCTTTATGATGCAGGGACTCCCAAAAAATATTAATTTTTTCAAACTTGTAGTTTTATCATAAAACATTTCATATAGAGTACTATTAGAACACGGTCTATAGAAACACAAATTCTAAATATAAACATTTTTTCTCATTACTTTCCTCTAAAAATTTTCAAAATGAAAATCTTTAATCAACATTGTATGCCCCATGTCAACTAAACTCTTATTCGTTTTATCAACAATACCCTTTTTTAGGTGTTTATCATGTAATTAACTCATGCCGAATTCCATTTTTTTCCAAGTTAACTTAAAAACTCTTCATTATTCTACTCACTATATTTATAAGTTCGCAACTTATTCACAAAATACCCAGATTATTTATCATTTCTTCTCCAAAATATATTAAACATATTTAGATCTTCTGATTTATGTTTCAAATAAATAACACAAGTAATTTGAGTAAAATAATTAATGAAATAAATGAATTTATTATCTCCAAATTTTTATTTTTTTATCAATGGCCCACAAATATCATAATGAATAAGTAATAGTGGTAGATTTGAATGAATATCAACTTTATTATACACAAATTTTGTAATCTTCCCTTTTATAAAAATTGAGCAATACTGATCTCTTCTTCTTGACATATCAAGTATGTTGCAGACATTGTCTCACATTGATAACTTTCTCAAGTTCCTCTAACACATATTTCCCAACCCTTTATGTCATAACTAATTTTATTCCATCATGATTAAGTAATTATAATAATTTACTTCACCAACATGAAACATGTTTCTTTTTTTTGTATTCGCCTTTGGTAAAAGAATTAGACCTTCCTCTATTTTCCAAAAAAAACCATCTCTTCTATAAAAAACTTCATCCCATTCATCTAAAAATTTATAAACAATCAATGTAAAACTCTATTTAATCCCAACAAAAAACAAATATTTCTTGGAATTTTTCTTATATTCCCCAAAATAGTGGATCCAACTCCTTTGATTATGAGTGATACATCTTTGCAAAACATCATTGTTCATTATTTGAAATTTTTTACATTCTTAAAAATTTTCAAATCGCTTTTCATATGGGAAGAATAAACACAATCCAAAATATAGGTTCATTCTCATTTTTTATCTTTATAAATTATTTTTACAACAATATCTTTTTTATTTTCTTAATATTTATTCACATTTAGGTTTTGAGAATTTTTATAAACTTGTTTTTGTGCTCGTAAAAAAACGAGACACCCTTTTACAAGATGTACAGGGTTTTCACATCTTTCACAAATATTTTCCTAAGGTTGGAACAAATTCTTAAATTTTAAAACATATTTCTTAGGATTAATTATTTAAGAATATTGAATCCCCCACAAACTTTCTTTCTATAACTAATGGGGTAATTGTAATCTTTTTTGTTAATCCAACCATATTTTTCTTATTCCCAAATCCACCACAATACCAAAAGTAACCATAGAAATAATATTTGCCTCTATAACTACCATACTATCTCAGGTTTTGAACATTTTTTAGCAAATTTCTAATCTTTTTCATCAAAACATTGTTTACCCCCCCTCACTTTATGTGATCACAAAAATATTTTTCTTTTATTCAGATTTCTTTTCAACTTTATCAGAATTGAAAATGGTAGAAAATTTTGTTCCTAACTCATAAATTTTAAAAACATATGATCTTCCAACTTTGATATATTTTTTCACATATATAATTTTATCATCATTATTCTTCTTTGGAACATTTTTAAATTTCTTTTTAACCTTTGATGGTAAATCTTTTAGATCCTTCTCTGGTTCTCCCATTTCATAACATTCAGAAACATTAGAGATAGAGTTCTTGGAACCTATAACTCCCTATTCAGTTTTAGAAAAAATTTATTAAACAATTTCAAACTCTTCCTTCTTTTATTTCATCTTTATTTCAAGATGTAAATTCTGATTCTTTTGTTTCAAGAGACTTATTTAGAAAATCATCCTCTTCCAGTAACATAGATTTCTCTTCAGTAAGAAATTTCTGATTATTTTTTGTTGGAATTTCCATCTTTAACTTCTTTATTTTTCTTTCACATTGTATAATTTTCTGAGACATTCTTTTTATTCCCTTTTTTGATAATATTATAACTCGGCCTCTTCTTCTATAGAACTAATTCCTCCAAAATCTTCTTCATTAAATGTTTCTATAAACATATTTTCTTTAAAAAATTAAATAAAATATTTAGCCTTAACTTATATATCTTCCACTTTATGGCCATTAGAAAATAATATTCTCATTCAATATTTAAAAATATTATCATTTCCCTTTGTATATGATTTGGATTTATCACCATGTTTCTTTCAATATCTTCTTGTCCTTTTTTCATCATCATCATTATATTCTTCATTCCTTTTTCAAAGATAATTTTCTACAAATTTCCCAACATCTCCACATTCAAAACATTTTAGGGGTGGAATCCCTTTATACATTCATGTATCTCATTTCACATTTTTATAAAAACAATGATAAAAATTCACCAAGATTATTATCAACCTCATTTATGGATTTAGAATCACCAAATTCTTCATATTAAAAAATATTCTTAGATTTTCCTTTCATGGAAGCCTTGAAGGATACTTCTCAATCAATTATTTCCCTTTAATAACTTCCACCCATCTCATTTCATAAGTAATTAGAGTATAATGAAGATCATTAAGAGATACTGTTTTAGGATATATATATTCCAAAGATGAAACTTTGGAATCCAACTTATCAGGAATAATTTTTTAAGAAAATTTGTGATAAATTATTTTGACAAAGTTGTTGTGTTTCTCAATAATTAACCATTTAGTAAAAGAATGTTTTTGTTATTAAAGAACTTGACCTAGTCCATAATAATGATTTTTAGTAGGAATGGTGAATGTTTATGAAATAATGGAATCCAATTGTATTAGATTCATATCATCATTTCCAAAATAATCAGAGGTAGAAATTATTTTTTGCTAGAATTTTTCCTTTTTAGTAATCAAAGAAAGAAATAAGATGATGAGTGAATAAGTCGTATGGTTGTTGAAGAGTTTTTAAGTAATAGCATGATGTTTTGAGATAGAAAGTTTTCATAATTTCTTAACAATTTATACAATCTTTACTAATCTAAAGTTCTCAAAAATCAGGAAAACTTTCATGATAAAATCTTTTGAATAATTGGAGGATAGATTGGAAGAAATTCAAAATTAAAGAGTGAAAAATTCCATCATAATGGGAAATTAAATCATAATGAGCAGATAAGGAAAAAAATTCATAATCGCTGATAAGGATATATAATTCGTAATCAATGATATGGAAAAAGAATTCATAATCACTAAGAATAATATAGAATTCATTATCACTGAGAAGGAAATATAATTCTTAATTAGTTGAGATGGAAATAGATTCATAATAATTTGCGAACGAAATAGACTCATAATGAATTGATAATGTAGAAGACTCAAAAATAAAATTCTAAATTTTTTATAAAAAGTTGAATATTTCAAACTTGAAATTTGATATTTCATAAATCTAGGGGAAATATAAGGAGGATTGAAGAAGTAAAAGTCATAGTTTAAATGTCAGGTATTTTCAACGTTTTTAAAATTTAAGGAAGTGGGAAAGGATTTCAAGATTCCCACTCTTATTTTCCATGTCACCTATAAATACTTTCTTATGTCATTCATTTATTTATGAATTTTTACACAATAGAAAAATATGGAGCACTGAAGAAATAAAGTGAAATTTATTTTTATCTAGAGATATTGTGAGGAGGATCATATAGCTGAATATTTGTTTACTGGTTTGAGCATTTGAGTAGAGTTTGAGTTTTTCATATTGAGAATCATATCCAGACTTATCATATCAATAGAATCAGCTCCAGACTCATCATATAGAGAGAATACGATCTATACTTATCATATTGAGATAATCAAATCCAAACTCATCATATTGAGAGAATTTTATGTTGAAGAATCATATTGATAGAATCAAATCCAAGCTCATCAAATTGAGAAAATCAGATCTTGCCAAATCATACTAAAGATCCATACTAAGAAATTGTGGAGTATTTTTAAAAAAGAATTTATTATTTTTTTTTGAATCAATTTTTTTATAAGAAAATGTTTCAAAATAAGGAGAGTTAGTATAATATTTCATATTGCAAGATAGGAGGTGTCAAATGGGAGTTGAAACAAGTTGAATTCACTTATTAATAATACTGAATTTCTATAAACCCACGTGAGTGGAAAATAAATGATGTAGGTTCTCACGCTGAGGTCTAACCTTTTAAATATTGTGTTATTTACATGTTTTCCTACTTTTTCATGCATGAGTATTTACTAAAATTTTATAAGGAAATAAATCTTAATAGTTTTTAAGGGTTAAGTTTCTACACGTTTTGAAACTCTTAAAAATTGAACGACTGATTCAACACCCCTTTTCAATTGTTATTTAATCTTTTGGAACATCAATTGGAATAAAATGGAGGTTACCTTGTTAAATTTTTATCATGGATAATATGAATTATTTCAATAGAAGAGGACATCTTACATTTTATGTAAAAAAATATTGATGGATGAATACGAAGATTTTTCATCTCTTATCTCTTATACAGGAAGTTGTTGATGCTACTATAATAGTATTTTAAACTATTAAGAAAGATTCTCCTATAATGTTTCCTAATAAGAGAAATATTGAATTTTATGGAAAATCTAGAAACAGAATCCTTATGTCCTTATCATAGAATTTTTAGCCGAATTTGATGGGCATAAATTCGTAAAAAATTATGCAGGACAAGATGTAAAGTATTTATGAAGGGAATACTAAATTGAAGGAAGAAAATATACAAATTTGGCATAGTAAGTATGAATAAACCAAAATTAGATATGAATAATCTATTGATGAATACTTTACTAGATTAAATGAAATTTTATGCAATATCATAGGATTCAAAGATGTCCTGAAAGATTTTATAGTTTTGAGTAAACTTATGAGAAACATTCTAGACATGTTTGATTCTAAAATTTCCTCTTTAGAAGAAAAGTATTATTTATCACTTGATGAATTACTTAAAATATTATCAAGTATGAAATAAGGAAAACTCTAATGTTTAAAAAAAATATAAAAGATGAAATGGATTTTGGTGATTTGTGAAAGATAAAAATCTAAGATGTTGAAGAATTTGAACCTTTTGAGTTGGAAGAAAAGTAAGATGGTGAATTGAATGATAATATTATGTATCTAATCTTTAAAAACAATCTATGATGAAGAGGAAAATATGGAGGTAAACCTCCTCTTAGATTTTTAATTTTTTGTGGAATCAGACACTTTTATATGAATTCCCCTAAGAAGAAAGTAGTAGAATATCAAGATGATTCTGATGAAAAATATCAATGAAATTAGTGGAATAAAAATGATAAATAAGAAAAGTAATCCAAAAATAAAATAATAAGTTTAATAGAAACAAAATAAGTATGCTGAGTAAAAAAGTTGAATCAGAATCAAATAAAAATAATTCTTTTGAATATGAAAGTTTAGAACCATTATTTTAAAATTTATAAAAACAACATATTCCTAGAGAGTGAAGAAGGAGGTGAAGAATCCTATTGAGATTATCGACTTAGAACAGAACTTGTTTCATGTCTTGAGAAAAAAAAACTCATAATAAAAAAAATAGAGGAATGAATAATTATTTTGAATAATTTTTTGATGGAAGAAAAGATATCATCAAGCATGAGGAAGAATACATTCAGTAGATATTATGTTACAAACTTATAATTATTGAATAAGAAAAAATGATTAAAGATCATAATATGAAGTTGATATCCATGGAATAATAAGTTAAATAATTTCAATAAAAACTTTTTAATTCATAAAGTACCTTGATGAAGATGAATGAAAATTTCAACAAACCTTTGGAATTAATAGTTGAGACTTATAAAGTTTCTAAGAAGGATCAATATGAAAATCAGGTGAAATCTTCACTCAGTAAAATTAATGTTTCATCTAATTATTTTAAAATTTCTTATTCTAAATAAGGTGTTAGTAAATCTTGGGTGTAGAAAGGATTTTAAAAACCTATCAAATCTATAAAATTAGAAAACTCACACCAATGTAATGATAGTATATGTCCTGAGTATGTTAAAACTAAAATAAGTTACCAACTTCTATAAAGTTTATATAGAGAAATATCTTTCTTAAATGGATAATCAAGATTTTTATGGATATTTCTGGTGTTCTGGAATCTCTGGGCATACAGGTTGTAGATTTGGGCACACCATATCTCTACCTAAAAGAAGGTTCAAGAAAAGTGAAATAAGTAGTGAAAGTAGAATGAGTAACTTTCCTAATATGGAAAAGTTATTAAAAAGGAGAATGGACCAGAGGGAATCTATTCCAAATATGAGAATTCAAAAATTGTCATTACTTTAGTGTAGAAGATGAAAAAAATTAGGGAACAAAAGACCTGGTCACCTAGGATAGAAAAGTATGAAAAACATTTCTAAATTTGATGTCATTAAAAAAATTATAAAATTGAAAAAAAATATAAGAAGTGGTTTTTGTAACTTGTCAAAAAGGTAATATGACTAACAAAAGTTATAAAAGAGTTGACATTCAATCTACTTGATCTAATTAATTCCGATTTTTATGGGATGATGAGATATCAATTAATAAAAGGATATTTGTACTTTATCACTTTTATTGATGAATTATCTCATATAAAAAACACCATTCTTATGAATCACAAGTAATATTCTATTGAAATGTTAAAAATCATTAGAAAATATGTTGAGAAATAAATTAGGGATTATATAAAAAATTCAAGAATAGATAATGGTACCGAATTCACAAGAAATAATTTTGAAAATTATCTAAGAAATAATTGTATCAAACACTAGTATATGGATCCTTATACTTCATAAAAAATGAATTTGTAGAAAGTAATAATAGATGTTTGGTGGAAATAGGAATAAGATTGTTAGCAGAATACAAACTTTCAAAATTATATTGGATAGAAGCTGTTAGTACTATTTTACAAGTTCAAAATGTTAGAACCCTGACCTTTCTAAGAAAGAAATGGAGGTTGATTTTTGTTTGTTGTCAATATTCATTAGAATATTAGAATGTTTTCCAGAAAATGGATTATACAGTTCAAGTGGAAAATGGTACTGAAGGTGGCACTGTTTCTAGTTTTTGGCGATTTTTGGGCCTGAAAATCAGAAAATAGAGAGATGTATTCTTGGAAAAGGAAGGTCCGTGAAAATTAAGGAATGTGCACTAAATTGGTTTGGAATTTTTTCTGTGCAAAAGTAGTTTTAGGATCAGAATACCGAAAAATGGAAAAGGCATGAGTTGCGTGAAAAATCTAGAGTTTGCGTGGAAAACGGTTCCTGCGCAAAAAACATTGCATGAAGAATGAGAGGTTCTGCATAGCACAGTGTGTTTTTCACACAAGGTTTAGCAATGCCAATAAATAAGAGGTTAACCCCCTCAGTTGTCACAACTGAAGACTTCGAGAATATATGAGTTCTGATGCGCGTAAAAGTTGCACGAAAAAGGTGTTGTGTGGAAAAGTTAATGTTGCGGAGAAAAGTTAAAGTTGCGCATAAAACTTTTTTTGCACGTAAAAGTTGAAATTGTGTGTAAATGGATAATTTTTGCATAAAATTGTTGTTGTGTGTAAAAATTTATGTTGCACGTAAAAGGTGATCTTGCACACAAAAAGAAGTTCTTGTTTTCAAAAGTATGATCTTTAATGCACAGGGTAGGTGTTGTGTTTAATTGACAATGTAGGTGGAATACATGTTATGAATATCCGGTTTAGTGCCTAAGTGATTTTAAGTGGGTAAATTTGGGACTTTAATGCAAGTGGTGTCTCATGCTGAATACTGACAATGACTACATTGCAAATATATTGAAGCAACTATCATGTCGATAAACTGGGTTTGACTTCTCTTAAGGTAGTAAGCTAGGAGGAGTCGAGGGAAGTAATCTAAGGGATGATGTGAGCTATCTCGGAACCCTTATAAAGGTAGTGTTCAAGGTACATAGTGATTGTGATGAAATCTAGTAATCCTCAAACAAGTATGGATTAATGGATTTAGGTACGACTGACACACTGGCTGCATATACTCCTTGGACCTAGCCCAATGTAGGGATCCTAGTAAAAGTGTTGTGTTTTAAAAAATAGTTTTTTCTATAAAAGACTTTTCAATATTCTTGATATTATTCCAGAGCAGTGCCTTCAGATGACATGCGATTCTGAACCCCGGTTTGGCCAGAATTAAATTTTCAGTGCGTTCACACTAGGCACATAAAATTAGCAAAATAACCCCTAAACGGTAGCTCGGACGGGAAAACCAAGGGCACCTTTGAGTTCGGAGCATGCCATTTACCCTAGGAGGGTGTAACTTTCACAGGCACGGGCCTCCAATGAAAAATGCCACAAGGGGCATTTTCGTAATTTACCAGCCTCGGGCGTTAAATTTTATAACTTTTGAACGGGGCCTCAGATTAAAATTCTGAGATAGTCGTTGTGCTTGGGAGGTGGTGTTTACCTTGGGGGATGCTTAATCTTGACCGTGTCGGAGGTTTCAAAAGGGGGTCTTTTGGGAGGAATTCCTTAATAAAAACTTAAATTCTATTTAAGTATAATTTCCTCCCATCTCTCTCATTTCACCCTTGGCACTTCCTCTAGCGAAACCCTCTCAAGGAGAGCTCCTCCTCAAGCCCTTTTCCTCCCTCTCCAATCAAGTAGATCTCGGCTATGGTGAATGTAGGTCGACGACAAAGCATCGGGCTACGCCCGAGAGGTTTGATAGTGCATTTACATCTTAAATACTTGCACCTACTTTTGACCTGAATTTGTAGTGTCATATTGCTATTTGATCTTTAATCAAAGCCCATAAATGAGTATTTCACATGCTGAGCTTTCTAACTCTTGTTTCAGATTTTAATTTGGAGTCTCGAGGCATCCGTAGCTGCAAGTCGAAGATCGGGGTGTGTTGGGTGTTTTCCAGCGACAATCCGGCCTTCCAGGAGGTACGGCGGTCTTCCTAGGAAGCGGCGGGGATTTCATCTGGTGGAAGCAGCGGGCCGGCTTAGCGGTACGGTGGTCGGGCGGGCGGTCTTCAACGGCTCGGCAATAGGGTGGCCGGGAAAGGCGGCATCGGCGCGAGCGGCTGCGGGAGGCGGTCCGGGCAAGACGCTGTGCGAGGTGGCAAGGTGAGTGGAGCGTCGGCGAGGGTGTGTGGAGGCCAGTCGGGCGAGCGGTCAGCGGAGGTGGGTGCCAGCTGGGGTTCGACGACGCGGAGGATCGGGGTCGTTGTGACCCCATCCAGCAGACAGGGACCCACAACTTCTGGGTCCCGTGGAAAACTAGCTGGACCGGATGAGCCGGTCCGAGCAAGACAGGCCGGCCCGCGTAGTCAACCACGGGCTGGTTTAGGCAAGGTGGGCCGACTGAACCGGTCCGCCCCACCTGTTTCGGTCCGTTTAAAATTAAAACACTCCTAATTTACAAACCGTAAATCAGATTCACGTGTCGTCTGTGGCGACGCGATCCTTATATCAAGACGAATGATTTGTGATGGTTTTAGGGAATTTTAATTCCCGGGATGATGGGCTCAGTGGCGCGACATGCCGTTAAGTGGTTTTAACACTTACCCGAGATTCTTGTTTGAGCGGTGCAGACACATCCGGAGTCCTTTTTGAGCGCCATCAGCAGCGTTGAGACACTGGAGTCGAGGCGGAGTTTTCTAGAGGGTTTTCAGGCATCGAAGCTGGAGTTGAGACGTGGGCCCCATGGCCTATCTCTTAAGCTATGAGCCGCATTTCACAACTTTTTCATTGGACGTCCATTCGGGGCGTGCGAGCAGTCGATTCTGAGTGTTTTGACAAGGGAATTGCATTAGTGCAATCCGCTGGAATTAATTATGCACGGTGGTTCAGGCCCCATGAGGGTCGTGTTGGGATTTGATGGTGAATTTTATCTTCTTCACTGGGTGTCCGTTTTGGACATGTAAATAGGCGATCTTGTGTACCATTCCGAGAAGATCACAATGGTGTGATCCGTTCGTAGCGATTTGGGACAGGGATGTGGCCCCACGTAGTACCTCTCATGTGTGGTATATAGAGACACATATTTTTCTTTGGATATCTGTTCCATGTATTTAAGAAGTCAATTTGACATGTTTTCTCTAGATAATCGCTATGGTGCGATGCGCCCGACTGTTTTTAGGACTGGGGCACAGGACCACGGGACATCATTCGGGCGTAAAGCGATGTCAGACAACTTTTGCATCAGATATCCATTGGAGGAAAGTAGATAGTCTATCTCGCATGTTTTTCTATGAGGATTAGAATAGTTTGATCTGTTTGGATGTCAAGAGCCTGTTTCAAGATCTCATTAAATGTGGAAGCATGAAAGGTGCTCCGGAGGTGGTTCTTCCTACGATGCTTGTAGAGAACCCTTGGCGGGTGCTCGTGTTCACTCTTGAGAGAGTGAAGTAAATGCTTAAAGAGACGTGTTTGGTTGTTCTAGGGCTGTGGAGGAAGCAGGTTAGTGAAGTTACATTGTCTCCCTTTTCTTTGACTTTGGGTGCCATGTGTTCGATAGCCTTTGGGCTAGAGTTGTGATATACTCTAGGAGTATACGATAATAATGGGAGGTACATTTTTTAGTTGTACTTGGGAACGTTTGTGTTTGTGGTTTGGAGATGAGATAGGTCCACATGTCGTGGGGGCCCCATGTGCATGTCGTGTTATGATTTACGTACCTTTGATCTCTTGTGATGTAGAGGGTCCCTCTATTAATGATGGTTTAGACCAGCAGGGTTGAGTGGTTTCCCCTGGTTTTTTTCTCGACTGTTTGATCGACAGAGTTATTTGGGTTCCCCTGTTCGTTTATCCATATGGGCTTTCAGTATCACGTCCCTTCGTGTTCCCTGATAGATTTTTTGAGGACTTGGTATGGCCAACACATTACACGGGTACCGATCCTCTACCCAGGAGGTTGTTTCCAGCAGGGTACGGAGCCCCAGTGAGGCTGGGCATAGTTTCCCTAGCCGAGTATTGATATCATATCCTCCTTCCGTGATCTACCGTGACGTGTTTCCCTAGTCAGATCTCTAGGTATCGGCGTGACCCACAATTTCACGGGAATTGAACCTCTACTAAGTGAGTTGTTCTGGATTTGGGTGGTTGCGCGATACCCACTCCATGTTCTATTGGCCAGTGTTGTACCATCCAGTAGGGATGGCCATAGAAGTTTTGGGTTTACCCTACTACGGGGCTGGGCAGTGGGTTGCTCATCGACTTCTTCGGGTTTTCCCTCTAGTAGGGCTGGACAGTGGGTTGCACATCGACTTCTTCGGGTTTACCCTCTAGTAGGGCTGGGCAATGGGTTTCTAATCGACTTCTTAGAGTTTACCCTGCAACAGAGACTGGGCAGTGGGTTACCCGAGGACCTCTTAGGGTTTACCCTCTAGTAGAGACTGGGTAGTGGGTTACCCGATGACCTATTAGGGTTTACCCTCCAGCAGAGACTGGGTATTGGGTTACTTGACAACCACTTAGGGTTTACCCTCCAGCAGGGCTGGGCAGTGGGTTACCTGATGACTCCATTCAGACTTAGTCCTTTCTACTAGACTAGTCTGTGGCTTTTCTCCATGTCTACCGGAGCGGGACCCTTGGTTGTATGGGCCAGTGATGTGATAGATTTGACTTTGAGAAGACCTCTCGACTATGTGATAGTGAAGAGGTTTGGTTTGACTTTCCCCATAACTCTCAAGTATGAGGGGCGCTTTCCCCACCAAGACACGTCCTTGAGACATGACCTAAAATCATGTGGGTGAGTTAGTGCCTCCCAAAGATGATAGTGTCAAGGTGTGGTGATTTGAGACCCTTGACTTGCAGTTCGGGGCAAATGGGTGGGATGCTGGGAATTGATGGTGTTTACTTCTGGGACTGTTGGCTACTCACTTTATTTGACTGAGCTACGGGACGGAGATCCCCTTCCAATCTTGTTCGGGTTTCTTGACAGAGCATATATATATGTATACCTTTTTCTAGTACCCACCCCTTGGGTTTTGGATACTCTCCTTCCAAGAGAGGCAAAGACACACGGGGTATGTCACGTGCTTTCCATGTCTTGCTTCTCGTGTTTGGGCTAGTATACTCTTCTGCTATAGGTAGTGCAGACTTGATGGGAAGTTCATCTTCTCACCATTTCGAACTCCTTGTGATAGTCCAAGTCTTCTTCCTTCCTCTTGTTGGGTTGAGATGTACTCTTTACTAGACTCTCTCTATTGTACTCCTTTATTATTCCATGTTCAATCAACTTATCACTCTTCAGTACCTCCTTTGTTGCTACCTTGAGCCTTCGGGGTATCTTACTGAGTATTTTTATACTCACCCCTGCTTGGGCTTTGCATGCACTTGGTGTGCCCTTGCAGGCGACGGACAGGTTGGTCGTGACTTCAGCAGAGCTTAGGAGTTTGGGATCTTGGACCACGTACGGTGGTCATAGTCGGGTTCCAGGTGTGGGACTCTCCCAGATGTGTTACTTTTTTTACATGTTTCGGGGTTATGGCACTTTTCCAGTTGGGCGCTTTTTTGCCCATTTCTTTTCAGTTTACCTTCAGCACTCACTTTGTACTATTTAGATGTCGATGCACTCTTTGTGGAAGTTTATAGCAGTTGGTACTTTAATTTTCTTTATACTCTGCACTTCTGCATTGAGTGGGATTCGTGTGTTTGTATAGGTACTCAGGAAAAGGCCTCCCCGGGTTGTTTAGCCTTCGGTGCTTGTTTCCAACCCCTGGCCTATGATGGTGGGTTTGGGGTAGTTGCAACTCGAGCTTGGGTAGGGTCGGGTCGTGACATGTGTCATCTCCCTATATTCATTTTTTGACAGTTTTAACAAGTTCCTACTAACATTGGAACAAGATACACAACTTTAAAAAGACAAATTTGACACCCTGATTCATCCCTCCCCTCTCAAGGTGTTTCGGGGTCCTTCATAAAATAGATTCCTTTTCAGACTAGAAACCAACATGAATTCTTATGAGATGTTATATAATAAAAAACCTTTATTGAAATAATTTAATGTTTTTGGAATTCCATGTTTGTTTAAAATAATTAATTTGAATTTGAGAATGTTTGATGAAAAATATAAGGAAGGAAATTTTAAGGATTATTCACCAAATTGAAGAAGTTACAAATATTGGAAAAAAATGTTTATTAATGTTGGTGGACTCATATAATGCTAAAGTAATTGAAAATAAAAATTCCCTAACAAAAGTTGTTGAGAATGGTGAGGAGGATACACAGCAGATTTCCAAAAATATTGAATATATGTAAAAACATCCTTATCAAGATTAATAAAATTCATGTGATTTGGAAAGTTCAATAGGGAAAGAAACTTCTAAATTTTGTACTTTAAGAAAATATGTTGACTGTAATTTTTTTTTGAAATTAGAAGGCTCCAGTTCAGACAAGAAAAAATTTGAGATTGGATAATCGGACTTCACATATCTGAAATGATAAACCGGAATCAATTTCAGAGCCTATAAACACAAATAATTGGTGGATTATATGAATGAAGAATTGAATATGATTGAAAAGAATGAAACATGATAACTTTTTTCACAACTAGAAAATAAAAAAGTTATCGGAACCAATTTGGATTACAAAAACCAGTTAAATGAACATGGAGAAGTTTCAAGAAAAAAAGTCAGGCTAATTTATAAAGTCTATGCACAGGTGGAAGGTGTATATTTTGATGAAATTTTTCCCCTATTGCAAGATTAGAAACTGTTAGAATTATTTTTTCAGTGGTTCCACATCAGAATTAAAAATATTATTATATCAATGTAAAGTCATCTATCTTACACGGTGAGATTAAAAAAGAAGATTACATTGAACAACATTATGGGTTTCTACTTGATGAGGATGAAAACAATGTTTGTAAATTGAATAAATCTTTATATGGGTTGAAATAAGATCCATTTTCTTAGTATTCTGAACATGCCTATTTTTTGAGAATGTTGAAATTTCTAAAGGAAAAGTTGATAGCAACTTATATGTGAACGATGATGACTCCAGAACTATAATTGTAATTGTTTATGTGGATGATATAATTTTTGTTACGGATGGAGAATATGTTTGTAAAATGTTTTATGAGGAAATGAAGAAGTATTTTGAAATGTTCATCTTAAGAGAATTAGATTTCTTACTTGTATAAAATGTTCAAAAAAGGAAATATATGTTATCTTATCTCCAGAAAAGTATTCCATGGAATTGTTGAAGAATATTGGGATGAAAAAATCCAAATAATTCTCAAATACAATTTTAGTGGGAACAAATTTGAGTAAAGATGAATCTATAATAAGTGTGAATCATAAAGACTTTGAGAAGCTGATAGACATTATTCTTTATCTTATAGCCTCAAATCCTGATATAGTTTATATTATGACTTTGTGATCCAGTTAGATGATGTATTATGGTTTTACTGATATTGATTGGTCTAGAGATTGTAAGTATAGAAAATCAACCTTATTAGGAACATTTTTCTTTGGTGGATGTTGTGTGAGTTGGAATATTAAGAAGAAAAGGTCAGTAACTTTGAGAATATCTGAATGCAAATATGTTATATATACTCAGGCTTATAGTCAAATGTTGTTGATCAAAGTTCCTCATTAATATTTGAAAGTAAATGTTTCTAAAAAATTGAATATACTTTGTGATACTCAAGTTAAAATTGATATTTCGAAGAATGCTGTCCAAAATTCAAGATCAAAACACATTTTTATTATGTTTAAATTTATAAAAGATAAAGTTACTACATGATATGTTTTTCTAGAATAAATTTTAACAGAGTATCCGATTTTTGATAACTTTACAAAAGAAATGTCGAAAGAATGGTTTGTGGAATTGAGGATTAAATTTCATGTTTATCCTCCTCCCATGTCTTCCTAAACCTCATAAGAAATAACCTCCACCATGATTTTGATTATGCTGAAAAAGGGGGAGAGAAAGTAGCAACTTTTTTCTTTTTAGGATGGTGTTCACTTATCTATGTTAAATGAATTTAAAGTTGTTATTATCATATAATGGGGAAGAGAAAAAATAGAAGTGATAAAAAAAATATAAAATCAAGGTGGGGTTTAGCTTTACATGGCTGCAAAAATTCATTTCCACTGAGGGATAGAATTCCTTAAAAAAATACTTTATCCATTAGTGTGATATTAGGACACTCTCTTTTCATAAATTTTATGTTTTAATAAATTTCAAAAAACTTGAGTTGTTTACAAAAGTTGGGTTTTGGAAAAATTCTAGGAGTTGGAAAAATTGTTTATGAGTTTTTTCACCAAATCTAGTAGAGGGGATTGAATAACACTTATGATAAATTATTTTACCAAAGATTTTATTTTTTTTGAAAAATAAATTTTTTGTAATTTTTTATTCCAGAATAAGACCCATTCCATCGTAATGATCTTTTCTAAGAAAGTAAAATGTTTCTAAAATAATTGGATACATATAGATCATATTCAAATCATCAGATCCAAGAGAATCCGAGTAAGAAATTGTTGTTTGTTGTAATTTTACATTTGTCAAAATAAGAGAAAGAAAGAAGTTGTTGAGTGAAGAATTATTATTATTTCTGAAGACTTTTGAAATGTAATTGTGATGTTAGGAGTTATAATGATTTCATACATTCTAAAAAATTTAGAAGATTATTTTATTATCATTATTTTCTCACAAATCATGAAAAACTTCATGATAAAGTCTTTTGAATAATTGGTGGAGAGGTTTGAAGAAATTCCAAATTGTAGAGTGAAGAATTACATCATAATAATAAATTCAATCGTAATATGCTAAGAAGGAAACAAAATTCATAATCACTGTTAATAATTAAGAATTTATAATCATTGATATGGAAACAGAATTCATAATCCCTGATAAGGATCCATAATTCATAATCACTAAAAAGGAAACAGATTTCATAATGAGATGAGAAGGAATCTAATTCCTAAAGAGATGAGAAGGAAATATATTTCTAATGAGTTTATTGTAGAGAAGACTGAAAAATAAAATTAAAAAAGTTTTATAATGGGTTGAAGAGTTCAAAATTGAAATTTAATTTTTCATAAATCTCATAGAAATATAAGGTGGATTTAAGATGTCAAAGTTTATGTTTAAATTCAAGAGATTTTAGGTGTTTTTAAAATTTGAGGAAGCAAGGAAAATTTTCAAGTTTCCAACTTTTTTTCTATTTTTTCTATAAATAGTTTCTCAGATCATTCATTTATTTTTTTTAAATTTTCACACAAGAGGATAAGGTAGAGTGTTGAAGAAATCATGTGAAATTCAATTCCAACTAGATATCCCAAGAGGAGAATCAGAAAACTAAGTGTTTGTTTACTCATTAGAGCATTTGATTTGAGTTTGAGTTTTGCATATTGAGAATTAGATCCAGACGTATCGTATTGAGAGAACCAAATCTAGACACATCATATTCAGAGAATAAGATCCAGACATATCATATTGATAGAATTTGATCCAAACACATTGTACTAAGATAATTAGATATAGACTCATCATATTGAGAGAATAATATCTAGTCTCAAAGGATTATCCTAGAATCAGATCTCGACTCATTTTATATAGATAATCAAATATAGAATCATCGTCTTGGAGTAGATTTTGTGTTTTGTAGATTGATAATTAGATGTAGAATTACCATATTGATAAAATCCAATCCAGACTTACCGTATTGATAGAATCATATCTAGACTAATCATACTGAGAGAATTAGATCAATACTTATCCTATTGAGAGAATCTGATCCAGATTCATCATATTTAGAGAATTAGGTCCAGACTCATCATATTTATAGAACCTAATCTAGACTCATTGTATTTCACCATTCCATTTCATATTTCATTTGACCTATAATCTAAATTCAATTAATATCTTCCCTAAAATAAGTGTACAACCCTTTAAATATTGTGAATTATCCCTAAATAATTTTGAATTTATACCCTGTCCACTCATTTTGGTTTATCATTTCTTATGTATCATTTGGTTAATAAAAAAATAGACACATGAGAGGTGTTGTGGACTTGAGATTTTTCCTTGTGCGTAAAGGAAAGGTTTGTGGGATTTCTGTTAAGACCCCTTGATATTATCAAACATGGGAATCATTATACATTCTTTAATTGCATAAATATTCATGTGACTTCTTTATAAATGGGATGTTTGAAATCCCACTCATTTTTATATTAAATTAGTTATATATCAAACTTAAAATTAATGGGAATTAATTGACATTTTCCTTGGGCATATGATGCTCAAATGGATTACATAGTTATGTACATTGTCTTATTCAAACATGTGTTTATTTTTGGATGAGATCCTTGTATTTTTTATGATACATGGTGCTAAATGAGTTGGAATGTCAGGATGAGGTCCTTATATTTCGTATGAGATATTATGCTAAATGAATGGGGATTTTAAGAATTATCCCTTATATTTTATATAAAATATGATGCTAAATAACTGGGAATGTCAAGATGATCTCCTTTGATTCTATATTGTACATGAGTTTGGAATTAAAGGGTGAGATACATGGATACCACATGATACCTAATGCTTGGGAATTATAGGACGAGTACTTTGATTACATAAGATAAATGATTTTGGGAATGCTAGGATGAGTGGATAGATTCAATGTGGTGATAATGGTAGGAATTGTCACAGAGACATGCTCAAAGACATCTTGAACTGGTTGAAGCTTGTATCTTCAACTCGGGTGTCATCATGGAGCCCATAGATTGTGGTTACTTTTTTTAAAGGTTGGGTACAAAGCCTCATTTATTATTAAAGCAAATAAAATACCTCTTTAAACTGGGTCGATTGAGACCCCTTACATAACCTGAAGGTCTAGTGGGAATTTATCCTCATTCATTATTTATGTACTGACTAAAACTTATTTTTTTTCAAATAAATAACTTTTTGGGTTAGTGAGAACCTTACAAGCAATGAGAACCATATGTGTGTCAAGTTTTAAACCACATCCAATTCCAGAGCCACTCAAAAGAGAAACCAGACAAAAACCAAAATCACTTTGAGGCAATGTGAGAACTAGCATACCAACACAACCCATTGGCGGTCTGGGTGAAGAACCTTTTCCACAACCAAATCCTCCCAAAAAACACCTCAAATCGGAGAACCAACAAAAGAGCACTTGAAAAGTTCAATCATCCCAATGAACACCTGCACAATCTAAAGAATCATGTAATACTTTGAACCCAACCAAATTGGGGTCGTGAGTGATGGAGCATGATGCAAAGGAAGAGGGAACTAATGAAATGAAGAACCATCCAGGATCAGAACTCCTCGACATCGTAGTAGCTACAAATCAATGCTAGGTTGAATCATCAGCATCCGTACAAGTGCCTGTGTGCGTCCCACTCCACGGCTACCCACGTAAAACTTCATTACGAAGCATAACAGTGACCGAAACTAGATGGATATAAATACCAAAATATTTATGAAATACATTGGAATACACTATATTTTCCCAAACTAGATATGATTTTAGACATCATTGGTGGCGGATTACTATGTCACACTCACACCCTACTTGGGCCACTGGTTGGTACCTTAAAATACTTCATGGATATAGGTCTAGATAAGGGCAAGAAACCTATGAGAAATTATTGTTATTGGATAAGAAGGAGCACAAATATGGAGACTAGGATAGAAATCATAATAATGGGGGGGTTCTGTTTTTACCCATTTTTATTTTGAATATTTTGGATTTGTATGTATGAATTTATGACATATATAACCCAGTGATGGGTGTATAGTGCTTTTTTAGAATAGGTTTTCTGTTTACTTATTACCTAATTTATTCCTTGATTTATATATTGATATCTCAATGGTTGATATATACTTTTTTTAATTTCTGGTTAAACACTTTGATAATGAGGTCATAGTCTCTCCATGGTAAGCTCATGGGCCCTCACTGCTAGTCGGTAGCCTCTGACATATGGGGAGGTATACTTAACCAGCCCAAAGCATAGATTTAGTGGTTTTTGGGCTGGGGTGTAAAAAATATAATAATACTATGCCAATTACAAACCATCATATGGTCTATATATTTTAATTGCTAAAATTACATATGCCACTCCCAATATTTCATTTCAAATTGACTAATGAAAACACATGTGGTGGCTTTGATAATATCTATATTTATTCTAAATATGATCTTATCATCAACATAAAAACATAAAATGGAAAATCTACTATATATACTAAACCTGGGTACTTCCATTCTTACGTGTAAACACCACAATACACCACGCCACCTTTCTCATGTATCATATTACCATTTAACCCTATGCTTTCCGATCGAACTCCCATAATACACCTTGAATTTCGACTCCCAGTTATCAGCAATGATCTGGAATTGCATCTGTTATGTACCCACTACCCTACCCTACTCCCCTATCCCACTCCCATTCTCAAATCTCCGCTCCAGCCACGTTTCCACCACTGGGTACCACCGTCTCTGCCTCTGGGTACCACTGCCTCCACCTACTCTGCCTTCGGGTTCCACCATCTCCACCTGCTCTTCCTCCGTGTGCTCGGACTCCATTTTCTCCACCTTGTCATCATCATAGGGTACCCACTGCCCTCCCTACTTTGGAGTCTGCATATTCGCCTCTATATCCTTCATCTATACGTGGACCAGCTCGCGTTTTTCCCTGATTTAACATAGGGTTTCGGGTATCGCTTCACCTCACCCCATCCTTCTCTTCTCGAAAACCACCCCCAGTATCTCGTACAATGTTTTCTATTCCTATACAGTTGCACCTCCACCTAGGGTTCCAGTGGCCTCGAGTACACACCAAGTAAGAACTGGTATAAACCAGTGTGAAATGTATAAACCAGTGTAAAATATCTTAAAGTTTCAATGTATTTGATTTTTTCATAGTGTTTTTATTAGATTATTATTCTGTATTCTTTGTCATGGTTGATGGGTCTCTGAATCTAAATTCTATTTCAGGGTGATAGATATCTGGAGGGAACATATGGTGAAGAGTTTCAATCATATTATTGAATTAAACTTCAGCAGTTGTAAGGTATATGTTTAAATATATAATAAGGGTGCATCGCATATATATTCATGCTTGTAGTGGGGCTTCTATGTGTGATGCAGAGAAATATTACAAATGCAATCACATAGTATGACTTCAAATGTTTTTATGAAATGATATTGGTTGTCTCGAATAAGGTATTTATCTTTCAATTTGCAATTGATTTGCAGTGGATTCACCTCAAGCACCATAAAACCACCTTAGTCTCACGATTTCAGTTCCCCCTACCCATACAGTAACCCCTAAACAATTCATTTCTCTGAATTATTTTGTTTCACTTTAATAACTCAATACCTTTGGATTTGAATCCTTGTAATATTTTTAAATTAAGATGCCCGACCCTTACAAATTTGGGAGACTGTATGTAAACTTTGAGGGTCTCAAGGCCTTCCAGGGTTCCTTTTATTGTATTTTTTAGATGCAGTTGAATGCAGATTTTAGAACTAGCTATGGTAACCCCTAAAAAATCATTTTTTTGGTATTATTTTGTTCTACACTAACATCTCAATACCTTTTTCTTTGAGTCCTTGTAATTTTTTTAAATGCAGATTCCAGAACCTTTCAAATTTTCAAAACTGTATGTAAACTTAGAGGGTATGAAAGCCTTCTAGTGTTCCTTTTATTTTATTTTTTAGATGTCGTTTAATGCATATTTAAGAAATAGGAAGTTGACACTGAATTATTATATTTCCATCACATGACTTTTAAAAATATGAAATCCTATAGTCAAAAAAACAAGGTACTATATGCATCTTTTTCTGTGACTACAACTGCTAAAAGTACGGTTTTATTACAGTCCCACATAACTTACATGTCATATAGAATCAATAACTTCATACGTCACAAATTACCTAAAACAACTTGTATGAGGATGTAATTAATATAAGAAAGCATGGTAAAATACTGCAGTCTTCCATATTATTTTCCCATGAATTTTTTGCACTGGTTAAACAGTTTGATCATGACGTTCATGATGGAAAACTGATATTCAGTGCTTAAAAAGTAATGGAGGTAACATTTTTTTTATAGCTTTGATTTCTTTTTTCCTTCTGTTGTTTTTTGACTATGTAACTATATGTTCAGGGAAATGTTTTATGCTCATATGTTATTACATCTTTGAATGTGTTTGTTGTCATGACTGAAAGAAGTTATTTCAAACTAGGATTCATGTATGCGATTCTAGGGATCTTTTCTTCCTTAATGAAATGTTTCATTGATTTGAATCTCTTGGGACCCATTCGACACTAAAAAATTGTCTTTTGGTGTTTATTTTCATAGGTTATGTTTAAGTGAACCTTGTATTTTTTACAATTTCTTTATCTATTTATTTATTTTGGATCATCCATTCTAAATTTGGCTGGCTCCACAGTTATGCATGCATTGATCACACACAATGAAGTGGTTATTAATGAACAGTCTCAAGACCCAGGTTGATGCTAAGACTGGTAATATTTGTCTTTACAGTACCCCTTATTTTCCCTTATATAGAAATTTTCCTCTCCCTCCTTCATAAATCTTTTCTAATTTGATGTAGATAGAGTGAAACATGAGATGAAATAATCGAAACTCTAATTTCTAATAGCTCAACATTTGGAAACAAAAAAAATTCACCCAAGTAAGAATTTATTTGTAGTTCATGTATATATTATTTTTATAGGATACATGTGTGTTTTCATTCACATAAACACATATATATTTCATATCAATTGTTTATTATGTATCAAATTTGTCCTTATTTATTTTTAGTTTTTTTCTTTATTTATTGTAGGAAACATATTGGCATTGGATGGTTGTATGCAAATAAGCCAAGGATTTATGAACTCTTCTATACAAGTTTCTTCTCTATTTTATGTCTTATTAAAAATATGGGTTCCTATTATTTATTTCATATGAAATGTCACTTAAGTAGTCTTATAGATGCTAAATTGGTCGAAAAATCTTACACCTGAATAAATACATGCAATCTTTTTTAATATTGTTCTTCTATTACACCCTAAATGGTTTCTCTGTGGTACTCAGTTTTTTATTGTATAATAATATCATTTTTCCCTAGTTTATGTGAAAAAATTTCCAAGAAATATCATGCTAGAATCAGGTAAGATTTTGTTTCAAGTTAAAATCAGTGCTTTCTATCTATTTATTAAATTCATTTGGATATTAGAGAACTATGAAGGGTAAGAGGTCTTTATAGAAACAATGTTCTGTTATCAATCAATTTCTAAGAAAACTATGAAGTTTTATCATGAAGTACTACATGAATCTTTATAACATGATTTTAAACTATCTGAGTATGTAAAAACATTCCAGTGTAATGAAGCATGTTATTTAAAAAAGTATAGAGTTAGAAATTCTAGGACAGTTCATTTGATATTTCCAATGCCCTTAAGTATGATGTTCATGATGAACAACTAAGCTTCAGAGTTTAAAAATTATTGGAGGTAACACTTTTTATACAGCATTGATTTCTTTTTTCCTTTTGGAATCTTATTGGATATGTAACATTCTGTTTGTGGAAATGTTTTAATCTAATGTCTAATTAGAGCTTGGAGTATGTTTGGTGTCATGACATAATGTTGTTATTTCTAAATGGGATGCATGTATGGGATTTCATGGATCCCTGCTTTCTGGAATGCATGTTTAATTGATTTGAATGTCATGGGACCCATTTGATTCTAAAAAGTGTATTTTGGTTTCTATTTTAATAGGCTATGTTTAACTGAACATTGTATTTCCAAAATTCCGTTATTTAATTATTTGTGTTGGATCATCCATTCAAGATTTTGTTGGCTCCACAAATTTCCATGCATTTAACAAACGCACAATGAATTTGTTATTGATGACCAGTATCAAGACCCAGATCGATTCTAAGACAAGTAATATTTGTCTTTGCAGTACCCCTTATTTTCCCTCATATAGCCATTTTTCTCTCCCTCCTTCCTAAACCTTTTCCAATTTTATGTTGATAGAGTAAATCGCGTGTTGAAATAATCGAATCTCTAATTTATAATAGTTAAAAATTTGAAAACAAAACACTGTTAACCCAATTAATCATTCATTTACACTTCATGAATGTATTGATTTTATAGGATACATGTGTGTTTGGATCCACATAAAAACATATATATTTATTATCAGTTTTTTATTCTGTACCAAATTACTTTTGATTTATTTTGATTTGTTTCCTTTATTTATTTCAGTGAAAAAATTGGCATTGGATGAAAAATAAATATTCACACAAAGTACTCTTATGGCACTACATTTCTTGAAGTTAACATGTTGGCATGTTCATTTCTGTCTTTTTACAACACTAAAACATGTATTTTGAGAGTTTCCTTCTCATTATTCATTCATGTGGATGTCTATATTGAACTCCCTAATAAATAAGTTCATACCTTTTTTTAAATTTAAAACATTGGTATGCCATACTACATATTTACTATTTCTTTGTGGTTCACAATTAAGTATCACATTTATTCTGCTTATTAGGATGGTTGTATGTCAATAATCCTTGGGTTTATGAACTATTCTATACAAGTTTCTTAATTTTGTTTTATCTTATTTAAAATATGGGTTCCTATTATTTATTGCATAAGAAATGTCACTAAAGTAGTTATGTTGATTCTAAATTTGTTAACCTTCTTACCCCCTAAATAAATACACGCTATCTTTTTTACTATTGTTCTTTTAATACGTCGTAAATGGTTTCTCTAGGGTAATCAGTTTTGTATTGGATAACCTTTTCATTTTTGTTCTCAGTTTATGTGAAACATACTTCAAGAAATATCATGCTATAATTGGGTAAGATTTGGTTTCAAGTTAAAATTTGTGCTTTATAGTTTATTCTTAAATTGGTTTGGAGATTTCAGTAACTCTGAAGGGAAAGTGGTCATTATAGAAAGGATGTAGTGTTATCGATAAATTTCCTAGAAAACTAGGATTTTTTATCATGTAGTACTATATGAATATTTATAGTATGATTTAAAAACAAGAAATACATACTATCCAACTAGGTAAGTCCATACACCCAATCCCTATAAAAGGTTCCAGGGTTTCAAGGGACCAAATTTGATTTGATCCTAAGAATATTGACCAACTAAATGGAGTCACTCTTAGTCTACATATTGTCTCAAGCATCGTTAAATGCAAAAATAGTTCTTCTTAGTAAAAAATTAAATTCCCAATAGTTTTATTTAATCAACCCTTAATCAAGCCTCTATTATTTCTGATAATTCCACCACAACATGTAGTTATAGGAGATTCTGAGGCAGCACAATCAATGTTATCTTTGATATTTAAGTCATCCATAGAACTAGAATTTTTGGGTTTCCCAGGTACACAACTAACCCCCAGAGTATTGGTGACAATAAGTTCATCCGTTGAATTGTTTATGCACCCTAGCTAAATTGTGGAAGTCATTTAGATACCCTCATGATTCCAATATTGTTATATTTTAAGGGAAACGTTTTTCCCTCTAATCTCAAGTAGTTTCCTTATTTCTAAATATGATCAATGTAGGAAACAATAGTTTGAACAGAAGACGCATTTGACTTGATTTCTCATGTATATGTTGATCACATTTTTCATGAAGGCATTCTTGTCACTATTTGTATTTAGAAAGAAATAAAACATATCTTCAATATGATTTTATATTTTCATGGAATGGTTGCAGGTGAAGAGAAAGTGGAAACAGTCCTATGAAATTTTAAGGTATAAGGAGATTGTAGATGAAAGAAGTAATCCTCCCAGATGGTAGTGTGCCTGGAAACAATTTGACAAAAACAATAATATTGATATGGAGAATGCATATTCTGTTGAAAAAATCAATGTTGTGGTAATTACCACCCTATTTCAATTTAGTATTATTATCATTTTCATGATATAATTTCATTTCAGTCAAAATGTTTATATCCTCATGACCGTGTGGATTTTGGTTTGCAACAGAGCACTAAATATGAGTTAATTAGAAAATAATTAGGATAACATTATAGAGACCCAAACTATTTTGTTGACAGCCAATGAGACTAAAATTTAAATTAATGTGATGTTGAGTATTGGGGGGGATAAAATTTTATGGTTTTTATATATATTTTTAGAATTCCTCTTTATTGTTAGAAGGGAAATTTTTTCTAAGAGAGACGTTGGAAACTGGTTAATTATACGGAACTACTATTTTGTAGTGATTCTTTTCACTATATTGTTATTCTTTCAACACCTCATTTACAATTTCTGTATATAGATTATAAATGCAAGTAAACTTATAGAGATATTTCATTGTTTTCGACCCATACCTATCCAATATGGATTTCATTTTTTCTTCAAAATCTCTTTTACATTTTAATACCTTGTTCTCTCTTGAATAACTCAAAGTTGAAGGATTCATAGGGTTCATATAGGTAATGAATACTTTAGTACACCATTCTATTGTTCAAGTTATTAATTTTTGGAAGAAAAAAGTTTTCGTTATGATGATAGAATATGTTTTCATGCTTTTCATTAATTTTAGTGGTGATTTGATGTATTTCTTATGATAATGATGGAAATCATTAATTTTTTACAATGTCTATTTAATTATCTCCAAATGAGTTCTTTAATCACTATATAATATCCTTAATAGTTTAATTTCTTATTGCAGAATGTTCTCCCTATGATGAAAATGGTGTCACTATCCATGTATGGAAAAAATTTCTCAATCTGTAAAGATTAATTATTTTTTCCTTTATAATTCCATGAAACTATAATTTTCTTCTTACAGATATTTACTTACAATTTTTAATTGTATATTTCCACTTCCCTATGTTTTAATTTTCTATTTTCTTACTCAAGCATGAAAATTTGAATTTTATACTGTAATATGCATGTATGTGGATTGGATTAAGAGAATATTTAATGAAACATGAATTTGTTTTTTAACGACTATTATATTAATTATTCTCTGCATCTGGCCTAATGTAATAAAAACATTACTTAGTTTATATTCCTCCAATTTATCAAAAATATTCATAACAATACAATGATATGTGTATAGACTACTTCACATACACTTAAATCCAACAACCCAATGATCATGACATTCAGTGAAGAAAAAAGACATTCAAATGAAGTGGAAATGACACTGATCTCTAATTCTATAGATAATGATAAATTTGGTATTGCTTTTGATGCAACTTCCATTCCTTAATTGATGCAACTCTTTTCTACATTTTAATTTTCATGACATTTTTTCAGATGTATGCTTGTAATCTTCAATGCAACTGCCTTAATGAGGTCATGTAGAGGTCATGTGAAATAAATTGGAATAGATATATGGTGGAAATGATTTTATAATGATGCAGATCTAATGTAACATCCAAATCACTTCATTTTTATTGTTTTATTCAAAACATTATATATTTTGTATCTGCAGAATGTACGTGTTAGAGGTTTTTCATGATGAAGACATCTTGGAAAAAAACCTTTTTAATGCATTAGTGTATAACATCATGTTGCTTAAAATATTCTATAAATTTATGCATTAAAAATTATGCAGTAATTATTTACTTTCTTCAAGTCTATATTTAATTCAATCATTTTCTCATTTATCATTTTTATTATTACAATCACTATCTTATCTTTTGATTTATCTGTCACTTGTTATTTCAGTGCACACATTATGGTTATTGTGATTGAATTTGAAAATTAAATCAAATTTCCATCCTCAAATTTTACAAATTCACATGCTTTTAATCTATCATTTTTATTTTTCTACATTTTAAATGGTCTATTTATATTTTATGCACTCTTATTCCATTATCATAAAATATTACATTCTAATTAAAATTCAATCAACATTATTGTTTCTTCTAACCATTTATAAATATTAAATTATTATTAAAATAAAAACCAGTAATTGAACGTGTCGTGCAATAGCACGGGTGAGTACTAGTATGTTTTAATAGTGGGTTCCCTAGACCTAAATAAATAGTAATTTTCTATTATTATATCATGTATATAGTGAGATATTCTTGATGTAAACTTACCATTATAGTGTAGACATTTTGGTGTCCACTATTTAATAGTAATTTCCATATATTATTTATCATATCAAAAGGCTATAGAAGATCTCATGCTATAATGACAACCTATAGATACTATGATTTTAATATTTAATATATATCATATAGTCTACATACATCATACTGATTGGACACAATTGATGTATGACTCTCAGATGATGGGGATCATAAGCATTGAGGCCCCTTCTTTGGAAGTTATCACTTGGGGATCTCTAGTAAGTGATATCATGAGGAAAACCAACCAATAGTAACACCACATGTTTTGGGTTTCATTGGATGTTCCTATCTACATGTATCTTTATTGGTCTCCTAACTTGATATCATTATCAATGTGTTCCATTTGTTAGCGTACTCTGATGAAATTAAAAAACCATTATAATGAAATTATGGCAAGGTAGCTTGTGTTGGGAGCATAATTAGTAGTATAGAATTGGTTGAATGGTCAAGATAAAAAAACGTTCTTCTGAGTTGAGGAAATAATATCTCGGGCCTAGTTGATAAGGATGGTACTACCTTAAAAAACTCATGGGCAATATAGTCGAATGTAAGACCATCCGGTTAGATCAATAAATAATAATTCAAGAAAGGACGATGACACAAGTGTACATATTACATTATTAGATATATAAATACAAAGAGCTTATATTACATAGTGCATGTTCATTGGATGGTTTTTATTTCCATCACTATTCCTTATCTATTTAGGGGTCTTGATGGGTTGCTAGACTCTTCTCTTGGTCTATAAATATTATTCACTACTATCAAGATAAGTTCCTAAATAGTCACACACAATAGTGTATTCAAGAATCTAATTTTTCCTAATGAATAGGTATGTAGGACATGGTGGGACCCACCATGGGGGTGAGAATTGTTCAAGTAATTGATAACTGATGAATAAATAATTCGTTGTTATTTGAGTATAGAATAACTGGATAGAATTTATTTATTAGATGTATTTACAATTATTTAATTAAATACAAGACAAGTACTATACGAATGAATATTATTTTAATATTCAAGGATTCTTTAATATTAGAAGGAATTGTGAGTTGAGTTAATGACATGGGGTTTATCATGTAATATATTTTTTTTATATTACACGTATGTGATAAAATATAAATAATATTTATGATGAAGTTAATTCATCATAATTATTTATTTATTACTTATTTAGTGGATGTTAAATACACAGGGGTTGGGAACCCTATATAGGTATTTTGTTCGATCCACCATTTAAGTAGAAGAGGAGATTCATTCCACATAATATTCATGCATTTGGAAAGAGAGCCTCTCTCTCCTCCCTCTTCCTAGGGATAGAAAGTATCTCCTAAGTGATTGATCCAAGATGCCTTTTATGGATCGAAAGCATGATATTGTGGTGATCATCATGGCATTCAAGAGTTCATTGAATCTATGTACTAGCACACGAAATTTAATGAACGATGTGAGCTCCTATTCTTTGGAGAAAGTGGGGATAATCTAGACGGGTTTGGATTTAGATCCTTAGAATAATGGTCACTGGTGAGGGTCTTCAGTTGAGAGAGATTCAATTTGAATGAGGTACTTGTTCTAGATTCCTTTGTGCACCATGGTATCATCAAGTTGTATCATAGTGATCATGTTTATTTTTTGATCCATTTAAAGTAAATTAGATTCAAATTTAAGTAGAGGTATTTAAATTGGTCCCAAATGATATGACCACACTCAGATTTGATCTCATATGGCCAAGTTATGACCATTAGAAAATAAAATTATGGACAAAAAACAATGATTTTTTTGGTATTAAAAATCAAAAGAATGTATTTTATATGTTTTAGATTTACATGAAAATCCATAAAAATAGATTCAAGCAATCCAAAAAAAATTGACCAAGAATTGGCCGGAATCTAACAACTAGAGCTCCCCTTGTCCATGACCTGATTTTTTCCTCTCTTAGAAGGATTAAAATCTTATTTTATTTATATATTTTACAATTATGTATTTTTTTTCACATGAAACAATTTTCGTGGCTGGGCGGCATTAGTTTTGAAGCCAAAAATAAAATTCCATGCGGGATTTCTCTAAAGCCTAGATTTAGGGCCTTATAAAATTTAAAAAGGAAAAAAATGAGCAGTTTTTCAAAAAATAGGGGAAGGCAGAAAAGAAGAAGACATTTGGATTCCAGATGATTCCAAATGGGTGTAAACCTGTTTGCACCCTATTCATCCTCCTCATCTTCCTCCCCCTTCAAACCATGGCCGAGGCACCATGACACTAGCAGACTCCTTGCTTCTTCATGGGTCTCTCCAAGGACCAGAAATGAGATCCAACCACCTCACCCAGTCGGCATCCCAAAACTAAGCCGACTACCCTCATTCCATTTAAAGTCAACTGAAATGAGATCCTCTACAACACCCTAGCTAGGAGGTGACTCCTGCCATGACCTCCCTTGTTTTGTTCCGAACTAAATCAGCCTCACAATGGGTCATGGCGGGACATCCTTACCCCGAACATGCCTGGGTGGTCCTTCCAATACTAAAACATCCCTTCACATGGTTTACCTAGCTTGAAAAGGGTCTACAGGGCATTGACCCATCCAACAATGGGCTTATATTGGGTTTTGGGTCCTATTTTATTTTATATAATCAAAATTAATTAAGTTAATTAAATTAATTTCAGTATTAAATTAAATTAAATTAATATAAATTGGTTTTTTTTTGTTTGGAAGAATAATTTGATATTTTAATACAACGTGAATAATTAGTTTAATTTAGGCATTAAATTAATTAATTATTTTATTTTTTAATTAAAATTATATTAATATCGGGACCGAATATATCATTTGAATAAATTATTTGAATTTAATTAATTTATTTGAATTATTTAAATATTCTTTATACTTCAAATTTATGTAATTTAATTTGTATCATTCTTTACTTTTTTCTATTTTTCAGTCTAGATAAATTTACCAACCATACATGTTTTGTTTATTTTATTTAATTACTTATTACCTACGTGTGATGTTTTTAAAAATTAGTTAATTTTTATCTTCAATTTTTGCATCATATTTTTAATCTAAATGTGTATAAAGGCCTGAATGTCCATCGATCTTTTTAATTTGTATGTATATTATGCTTCCTGAGACCCCCTTGCCTGCATGACAGTACTTTTGTATTTTGATGATCACATTGTAATTCATGAACCATGCCATGTCGAGGCAAAATACAAATGATAATTGGACACACTATATGGGGGGTCAATCAGTATCATGAGTCAAGATTCGACTTAGGTGTGATACCCCTAGGTCATGGTTGATACTTTATGTTTAAATGTATCGACCAATATTATATTCTCATGAGTAGTCAAATATTTTAATTTCATTTATGAATTTATTTATTATTTTATGCATTTTCATGATAGCGGTAAACACATAAAATAATAAATAGAAAAATTCACAAAGATGTGATAAATGATTTTCTATTAATGTTTAGTTGTGAGAAAGATAACATATAATTAAAAAATTAATATGAATAAATTATATTTGTCTGAAAATATAAAACAAACTCTCAAAGAAATATTAAGTCAAAGATGCCTTCCATTGTTCAAATTTAAACAAAATCTGGTGTGAGATCATCCATAGTTGATGGTTCCTCCTAGTAATGGTGAGTTCTTATGAGAGAGATAAGTTGACTTAACCAAATTTGGTTGCAAAGGATTAGTCATAAATAGGTTATTTCAACTTTAGAAGGAAGCATTGAGAAAATCATGGTTATGATTTTAGAAGTTTGTACATTAATCAACAGATCAAGGAGTCGTGATTTAATGTGGCTGTTAAGTCAAACACCTTCCACGAACTCTATGAGTAGTGGAATAGTCATAGCATGTATACTATGAGGGGAGGTTGAAGGATCCTTTCTAGTATAATACTCAATCAATAGATTATTTTGATTCTAATGTAGAAGGTTACTAGAATTCGATAAAATAGCGAGAGACATTTAATGTTATAAATAATTAGTAACATATCATCAGTAATCAAGATAAAAGTAATAATATCATAGATTTTATTTTTTTTTCTAAAATGGAATGTAATACCAAAATGCATACTATGATATTTTAAATTCAAGATGTCGGTGTCCATAAAACCTATTAAGATACCTAATGAAGAGAGGGTGTTAAAAAATTTAGTAGGAGACCCATGTCTTACACATATGCTGGGTATGTCATAATGATATCATCAACGTATAATGTATATTGTAGATAAAAATTTAGGCTATTGAGTATTTCACATGTTGTCTCATCTCCAAGAAGAATATGAGGGAAAATAGAGGCAAGATTTGAATGGGTGATGATTATACTGGATAAGTGAAAATATGAAAGATGAATCATGATCTTTAGATACATCCCATTCTTTTATCATTTTTACCCATATATTCTAGTTTCTTTTATGATTAAATAATGTATAGTATAGAGAAAATTCTTTGTTACCTTTTAGGTAATGTTTGACAAGCACTAAGAAAATTAAATAGTGTTTAATGTTTAGTTATTATGGAAAACAAGTTGAAAGGTAAGGAAAAAATCCAATGGAAAGAGTGATGTCAAAGGAACCTTCAAAATGTCCTTCAAATAAAGAAATATTAAACAAGAGGTTATTTTCTTCTCATATCATGGAATAAATCTATAGATGTTGAAATTCAATGAACTGAAATAAAGAATCAAAAAGGCACTTCTTATTTAAGTATATTCATCAATATTAATTAATGTTTTTGTTATAATTTTTTGGAATTAAATACAATATGACTATTATATATATATATATATATATATATCCAATTATGTATATAAATGTTACAAGAAGTAAGGTTTTCTCTCCAAGCAGCAAATAAAGGGTGGTCCCTGAGTCATTAGTGAGAATTACAAAACTTCTAATTTCCAATTTAATGATTCTAGATGAAATTTTTTTAAGTATTACAAAAACATTTATTTCATGTTTCCTTTGGACACATGGATTCATTATTCCAATTCATGAATTAGTGTTTTTATGGTGTTTAGTACTCAACCAATAGTTCAATAATGCTTGAATCATTGGAAATACCTGATTAATATCCAATGTAAGACTCGGTTATACCCATTTGTGGAAAGATAATATTTTAAAGAAAATTTAAGTAGTTTTTAAGGATATACCCAGTATGGTTTTATAATTTTCAATGTTAAAGATCTTAGGTATTATTGAAACACTTATGTTCTTAGTTTCGGATAAATAAACATTTAGAAATAAATGTAATCCACAAATATTATGGAATTTGTTCTTCTAGAGAGGATGAAATATTCTTAGGGTGATCTAGTGGGAAGCATGCTATATAATATTTATTCAAGTTATTAAGGAATGATAATGTGATGTATAGTATATGCACGGGTACATGGTATGATGTGCTTTAGGCTGGAGTGACGAAGAACATCTTGACCAAGTATTCATCTATTAATATAATGTAGCATGGAGTATTTCCAAAATTCACATTTCCTTAGACATAGTTGAGAAATGATGTAAGTAAAGGATATTCAAGGTTTTAACTTCTATTCATTGTACATACTTCCATTATTTTTCAAGGTATGCATCGCAAAGAAAGAAATTCCCCCCCCCCCCGCCAAATATATTCCAACTATAATGATAAATGGATATCAAATGAATTTAAGTGTGGTATAAATGCATTATCATAAGAACATGTGTTTAGATTCAAATATTTTATTGAGGATATAAATAACTTTCATCAATAAGAACACAATGTGCATCTATGGTAATCATCCTAATGTTTTCCTAGGATATTACTAAAATTTATATGATATAAAAGAGATAGTTCAGTTATAGTCTATATTTCTATAAAATGGTGCACATCTTTATTCAAGATAGCGAGATCAAGATTGAATTAGGTTTAGTCAATGCTAAGAGATGCACAAATAGTGACCTAGGAATGAGTTCTACAAGAGGTTTGTTAAATGAATTTTCCAGAGACACATACTATGTAGAATGGATAAAACCATGGTGATGGTTCCATATTGACCACGATCGATGATACATTATTCATTGAGGATAATGAATCCTATAAGTAATGAGTATATGTAAATTAGCAAAAATTGACCAAGTCAATTAAAATTCAATAATTGATTTCATGTATCAAAGTATAGGGGGCTTATTATTTTGAATACTATAATGGATATTCAAGTGAAACTACACATGGATGGTATAATAGTTGTACCAAAATGGATTTATTGGTAATTCCATGTCATTATACCTAAATCTATTAGAATTTTACATATCATCGCTAATTTTTGTGACCATTTTATTGAGAATTGAATGTAAAGACAACTAATTGTTGAAGGTGTCTATAAGACCCAACGAGAAAGGGATGGGGACACCATAGAATTTCAATAAAGGGTGTAAGTTACATAAATCTAGTTTAGGATTGAATTAAGAAACAATATCATATATCATTCATTTAGATTGAATCATTTCCATCTGTCAACCATAAGTTAATTAGAGAGTCATAGTTTTAAAGTGAAATATTTTCAGTAACAAATAGAAAACAACTATTGGACTTATGGTTAGTAAAGACAAGAAATAATGTAATACTCTAGAGATTTACTTAAAGAAGAAACCTAAGTTATATGGAACAAGATCTACTGGGTTGGATTTAATAGTTTATCAGACCCAATCAATCGTATATATACTAGGAAGGTATTGAAAAATATAATTTATAAAAATTCTAGATATAATTGTTTCCATTTCACGTGGAATAAATCTCCCCAAGAAGTCATCCAGAAGGCATATGAGGAGATTAAATAGGTGAGTTGAATTTCATATGATTTTATTATGTTTCAATCACATATGCCAAGATATGTACAATATTTGATATTTCCAATATATTATATATAGCATAAAAATATCAGTTATATCCATGATAACTAAAAGGGAAGAAGTTAGAACTATTTGATTGTACTGGGGAAAATAAAGAGGATATATATACCTTTTATGTGAAGAGAAAGGGATACTAGTTAGTGAGGGGATAGAAACTAGTCTTCATTTAGATAAATGTGATCTAAAATTTCATTCAGGACAAGGTAATGAGAAAGACAATCTCATACAATCTAGTGCTAGATATATCTAAAAATATCAAATGTGTTTTCGCTTATGAGGTAACTAATAGGTAGTGTATTAAAGGAAAATAATTGTTCCAATACTTGGAATAACACCTAGTAAGTAATGATTTATCATTATGAGAATTATATTAATTATACTAGCCAAGATGTCATGTTTGGACAATGGAAAAAAGTCGTGCACTCAGGTATTACATCTCATGAGGAGTTTTAATTAGGGAGATGAGGTTACACATAGCAGAATAGCCATGCAGCAGAGAGGTGGTAGAGCCAGTAACTAAAGCCATGACTTAGGAGAAACTTGATCTTAATCAAGTGAGAGATATCAAGGATAGTTAGCAAGTTGGATCTAGTGAAAGTGGTAGTGTTGTAATATTGGGTTCCATAGACCTAGATAAATAGTACTTTTTGATCACCATATCATGTATACATAGAGATATGCATGATGTACACTTACCATTATTGTGTAGAAATTTATATGTCCACTATTTAATGGTAGTTTCAATATATTATTTTTCATATAAAAAGGTTATAGAAGATATGAGACTATAATGACAATCTCAAGATACTATGACATTAATTGTAAATATATGGCATATGGTCTAGATATATCCTAGTGACTAGAGACACATGATTTATGAAGATCATGTTCTCATGTTTTATAATCATTGATACTTATTCTCATGAAGTTATCACATAGAGATCTCTGGTAGGTGAGATCATGTGGACATACCTTCCAATAGGAACACCGCATGTTTTAGGTATCATTGGATGTTCTTATCTACGAACATGTGTATTAGACTCCAAAATTGATATCATTATCAATGTGTGATATTTGATGTTATACTTTGATGTAAGGAAAAAACTATGATAATGAAATCATGGTGAGATAGATTGTGTTAGATATAGATGGTAGTACCTTCATAAATCCATGGTCATGGAGGTCAAAGGAATGTCCATCCAATTAGATCAACAACCAATAAAGCAAGAAAGGATGATGAAACAAATGTGTGTCTTATTTTATGAGATATCTAAAGAAAAATAGAATATATTAAAAAGTGTGTGTTTGTAGAATGGTTATCATTTCTATGATTATTCCTTATCTCTTTAGGGGACTTGATGAGCTACTAGACTCCACTCTTGGTCTATCAATATTATTCACCACTATCGATATAAGGACCTAAATGGTCACACACATTATCATATTCAATAATATTCCCTATTCTGATGAATAGGTGTATAAGACATGGTGGGACCTACCATGGGGGTTTGAGAGTGGTCCATGTAATTTAACACCGATGAATAAATAACTTCATTATTATTAGAATATAGAACAATTGGATTAAATTTATTTAATAAATATATTTACAAGCATATATGTAAATATATGAAAAATATTATATGAATGAATATTATTTTAATATTCAAGGTTCATAAAATATTTGTAGGAGTTATGAGTAGAGTTAATGACTCATTATTATCATGTAATACATATTATATATATAAAATATGTGATAAAATATAAATAATATTTATAACATATTTAGTTCATCGTAATCGTAGATTTATTACTTATTTAGTGGATGTTAAATATGAAGACCCAATAACCTATTTCATTATATATATATATATATAATTCATTTATTAATTAATAACTCAATATCGAAAAGGATTATAGTTTTAGAGAGTATGGATACATCAAAGAAATTATGATTACTCAACCTATAAAAGAAAAGATAAAAATTATTCATATTCTTTACAAGGGTTAAAACCATAGAGGGACCTCAACCACTATCTCACTTCTATGAATCCTTATTCTCGATGAAAAGTGGTTTTGAAAACATAGGGTGAGTGAAAAAAACGTCAGTAAAGGGTTCCAAAAGTAAGACGTGTTATAATGTTCAATAATTATAGCTTAAGAAATCATGAGTACATTTCAAAATAAGCAGTTTAGCTAATAGGATTTCAATCTATATAACATTTGTAAAATCCACTTCATTCATTCATAAAATAATAGGGATTTCACATGAATATTTATAGGCTTTCAAAAATAATTCTCAATGGTACCATGGATCATAACAGGAATTCTCGATTTACTCTCAAGATAAAATAACATAATGCACATTGTACCATGATGGATTAGGTTCACTTCCTAATCTCATAGTGTTCTAAGGATAAACCCTCCCACACACTATACATGACATATCTAGGGATTGAAATAATAACAAATTCATTAGAGTGTTATATAATTCCAGGCGCCCCTGTCTCATTATTGGAAAAAATTCCCATGAGGGTTTCAGTTTACTCCCCATCCCCTATCTTTAATCACATCGTATCCAAGTGTGATTATTTGGTATTAGAAACATCATAACTTGTATTCTACATCCTATGTACTATGATGTTTCTTTAAAATCTTGAGCTTCGATATCCATTTCGTAAAAAGGGAATTACATGGTCATGATAAAAATATTTTTTTGCATAAAATGACTTATGTAAATATACATTCATATATATATATATAATAGTTTTACATAAAAATTGCATATATATATATATGATTACATATATATTGATATTTTATTATAGCATGATTGTATATTGACATAGATATCAAAAAATAAAATAAAATACTTTTACGTAAAATGACACATTTTCATATACATACAATTATTTACATACCTACATTTAAATATCAAGAATAAATCAGTTTTAAAAATGTTGAAACATATATACATACTATTATTTACTGGTATCTAATAATGTTAGGTAAAAAATCTAATTTATCTAAAATAATATGTGTGTAGATACATATAAATATATATACATATTTAAAAAAGGTTTCATATGAAATGATATACTTATAAAAATATGTGTGTGTGTGTGTGTTTGTGAATATACTTGTTTGAAAATAAAAGATTTTTTTGACTGAAAATTATTATTTTTATTGACTTTTGAAAAAAAACTCGATGAAAGAAAGATCACGGTTGTCTGAAATAGTGAAATCCAAGAGAATCATTAACAACATACATAAGCACCTCTTGAGGAAGGTAACCTAAGTTACTGAAAAAAAAAAGAAAAACTATGATTTGGTGGAGCCAGGGATGCCAAGAAGTTTGCAACCTTATTCCCCTCCCACCACGTGTGTGTGATATAGATGTGATTACCCAAGAACAGCTTGCACTACCTGATGATATAAGAAATATTCCATGGAAACCGGCATGTACCAGAAAGTGATTTATATAGGATAAGGGAGTCTGTCTCCACTACATCTATCATGATTTGCCTCTTCTCACACAACTCCAAGCCTATGGCCATCGCATATGCCTCATCTTGCAAGGTTCCACCCCAACCATAGAAAGCTGAGAATTTTGTAACAACAGACCCCTTCTGATCCCTAATGAAACCTCCACCTCACATCCCCCCTCAATCAAGGACCCATCCATGTTAATATTGAGTCCATGGTAGAGAGTCTTTCTCCACCACCTCTATCATAATTTCGCTTCCACTTAAAGTGGCCTAATTAAAATTCTCTAAACATTTAAATTAATTTTATAACGATAAATTCATGGGAAGAAATAATTTTTAACTTTAAATGGAATGTATATATATATATAAATGTAAACATATATTTGAAGCAATAATTTTTTAATTCTAATATATTTCATTATATTTATACTAGTTGAATTGTAGTTCTTTAATTATTCAAAAATAATTTCAAGAAAATAAATCTAAAGGACGCATAAAATTCCATGTATATTATACTTAAGGTAATATAAATTTGAACCATGGAGGAATAATATAAAAAATATCCCCTTTACATCATTAAAATACCCTTATAAATAAATTGTTGATGGACTAAACAATTTCACATAAAAATATAAAATTCAGAAACTTCTTAAATTATTTAAGTATAATTTTAATAAAATTGCACTACTATCATAAAAGTGTAATTTTAATTTATTTAAACAATAAAGATATAAATATTAATAATCTACTAATACAATTTGACATAAAATATCTAAAACTTGGAAATCACTTGAATTGTTTAAGTGGTTTATTTTTTCAAAAATTGTTTGTACATAAATTATTTAGAAACAACAAATTTTTTAGTATGAATTTTTGAAATGCATAAATTGATAGAATTTTTTCCCTTACTGTCACAAACATATAATACAAAAATTATTCATACATTCAGGATATAAATTATAGTAATTGACTAAATAAATTTGTTATATAATATTTAAAAATACAGAAAACACTTGAACAAGTTGAGCATATTTTCCACAATGAAACTACCTTAGAAACAAATGGTTTTAATATAAATTTCCTTTTTGGAAAACATTTAAAAGTAAATAAGTATATAGAAATAATTATTTCCCATACTTGCAACTCAAACCACTTGCACCATGATATTTAGGGTCTTCCCTTCACAACGGCGGAAGAAAAAAGATAGGCAGAGGATCTTCAAAGATAGAAAGAGAAACTATACTGCCACAGAAAGATTCAAGAGCGCCACAACTATTTTTCCCTCTTTAATTAAAGAAAATTATTATATATAGATACCCATCTCCCAAAAAATAAATTATCTGTATAAAAAAACCATCATGAATGGTCGGATTTCTTATCGATAAGGAATATCAACTTTCACATAAAATAAGACTCAAAACGAAATAGAATCGGTGTACGTGGGAACCTAAAACCCAAAAATTTAATTTAAAATAATTCAATTACTCATCGATTCATCTGAATTACCAAAATACAACTCACCTTCACCTAGAGGAATTCATTGGTGGATAATTCCTGTAGTAAGATGACGATCAAAGGTGTCATGGGTCTCCAATGTGGGTTTTAGGTCAATCGACCACCGACGAGGTTTTTTGGATTCATCTGTATGTGACCATCCCTGAGTCACATGATTTCAAAATGTTTTTATTATTAGAAAACCCTTGAAGAATGTCAGGTTCATGCTTATTGGCTATGACTGTGGGTCACAGGTCACCAAGTGGAGAAGACGAAGCCCGAGGGGGAGAAAGGGGGTGTTAGTTTCAACTGAAACCAAAAACTCCAATTTCTTATTTTCATATTTTAATTATTAATTTATCATATAGTTATTATTTCATATATATATATATATATCCATAGTTATTGATTCTAATAAAACATATATAAAACGATAATAATTTAAAACTAATAATTTTCCACATAAAATAAAATAAATAAAAAAACACATTATTATTATTTTTATTTGTCAAAATTATAATATTCATACTTTTATATATTATATATTTGAAAATTTTAAAAAATAAAAATATAATGTGTCATTTAGTTTTCAAAAAAAATATATTTCATATTTTATCTTGTTTTCAAGTAAGTTTTTTAATGTGCTTCTATTTAAGTATGTATTTTATATTACAAAAAAATAATTAGAATTTATAAAATACTATAATAATTAACGTAACATCTTTTTTACAAAATAAAAAAACGGGTGTGCATGATTATGTCATCTAGGTTGCATTCTTCTGAGGCATTTCCACTTGAATTATGATCATATCTTGTTTGTCCAGGTAGTTCCTTCATTTGGTAGCTTTTCCCTCCTGTCGTGATCCCGAATCATCAGTCACACTTCCCTTTTCAATGTCGGTACTCAAATCTATTTCAAATATATTATTTCCAACCATACCAAGCAGGAATGGGGGTGGTTTTATGGTCTTGGTGTGGCGTTAGAAAAGGGAGATGATCAATGTCCATTGTTAGAAGTAGGGGTGGAGGTCAACGAGCTCTGGTGTGGTTTTTTGTGAGCATTTCCAACATCATCTTGGGATTGGTGAGTCAAGTTTTGACGGTCTACAGTGGAAAATTATTGGGATGGATCTCAGTAGAGGTCACAACGGTGCAGAGGCACTCCGGTGCGATGGTCATTATGATGGTTTGGGGTCAACATGGAGGCATAGGTGTGAACAATGACTGTGCGAGGAATCGGAGGCAATTCTTGATGGCTCTCATTAGCGGGCTTCTTGGCAGATGACATCCGGTTTTTTGTTGTGTATATGTGTTGTTGTGGGTGAAGGTTGGGCCTATGGGTCATTAGTTGGGCCTTGGGCATTTGATGGGCCTTCAGTGATTGGGTCTATGGGCCAATGGGCTCTTGAGCCACTGTTTTTTTAAGGCTACATGTCTTTGGGCCTTCAGGTTTGTAATGGGTTCTATATTAACCCAGTTCAAAGTGATTTTCTCTTTTTATCTTTTTAAATAAATAATCTTGCCCCCAACCCTTTCATATAAAAGAGTAACGGAATTTTTTCATTTTTTTACTATCATTTCATTTTAAAAGGGCCTAAACAGCTATTTTCAATAGTCATATTATGTATAAATACTTAACCTTAACCAACATTTTGTTTAACCAAACTTATCAAAATTTTAGGTTCTCTTTTTGAAAAGAATATGCCTATTTCATTTGAGTTCTTACCCTCATCTTCTTCATTGGGTTTCTACGCAAGGAGGACCCCAAATATGCAGGCTATGAAATTATTATTATACATTTTGTTATATGTTTTCCTTTTTTATTGATGATAATATTTATAGGATTAGTATGACCATCTACTTCGTCTAAGGAGACGTTCTTGTACCATTTTTAATGTATTTCTTCAAATAAAGGTACATTTTTTGTATCTATTTAAGAGGAGAATTATAAAATAATTAATGAAGTGTTACATTCTACCCCCTTAAAATATATCATCCTTTTAATTTGATCAAAATATACACAGAAAGAAGAAAACACTAAAATTTAAATTTGGTTTCAGGGTTTATTACCTTATTCCATTATACATTCCCCAATCCTCATTGTCATGTTTATCAAAGAGAGTGAGGGTCCACTTAGAGCATTAATACCTCATTTCATTTTCAAAGTCTTCCACTTCCTTAGTCGAAACACAGTTTGTACAACTGGTATCATAATATTGGAGAATATTATTCAAATTTTGAAAATTTTTGTTCATAACATATAGTTTTAAAACATATGTGTGGATGAGGATTTTATAAAATAGCCTGAAAGAGTCATCTTTGAGATTTTTGAAATGTTTTTCCTATAATATATCGCATAAGTTTCCAAAAAAGATGGAATCCAAGAATATATATATATATATATATATAAATATATTCTTTTTTAAGTTCTCCCTCTTCGACAACTATTCTAAAATCAAATAGTGCATCATACTCTCTATATAAGGTGAAATATTTGAAAATTCCCTTGTGGTACCACCCTTGGAGAGAAAGGTGGAAGAGTTAAGAGCTTAAGATTTGATCATAGGTAATCCATGATCTCTAATGATTCTGTTGTATGGTGGAGGTGTATGATATGTCATAAATAATTTTGTAGAGAAGTTGGATATTGGAAATATTTTCAAGACTATGTGTGCTTGACTTCACAATAATGATTGCAAGTAAGTCCTCGAGTAGGGGAAACCGTTTTTTTGCAAGGTTCTTCCCCTTCCATCTTGAAACTATCTTTTATCTAGCCTATAAATAATAGAAGATTTTAAATTACCCCTTATACATGAAAAATTATTGTATTAAACTATTCGAAGTCTAAATATTTATTACTCTTTAATGAAAGAACCCAAAAAACCTATGAAATGCCTCTAAAGGTTCAAAGGGTTTCTTCAAATCCTGGCCTCTAATATTGTCTAAACCTTAACCTTGATAAAAACTATGAAAATCCAATAACCTGTTCCGTTTATATAAATATATATTTATATATAAAATTAAATAATTTATTAATTAACAACCAGATACCAGAAAGGTTAAGAGTTTTAGAGAGTCCAGATAAATCATAGAAATTCTGATTACACAACCTATAAATGATAATACCAAAACTATTAATATTATTTATAAGAGTTAAACACCTTATAGGGATATCAACCACTATCTCAATTCTACACATCATTATGCCCTGTGAAAAGAGGTTTTGAAAACATAGGGTGAGAAATAAAATCTTAGTAATGGGTTTCAAAACATAAGGAAACTAAATAGTATTTTTCAATTCAGTGTAATAAGATAAACATTTTATAAAATTCAATAATATAGGCTCAATAAATCATGATAAATTTAAAAAACATTAGCTAAAAGGATTTCAATATATATAACATTTGGAAAATACACTTCATTCATTCATAAAATAATTGTTATTTCACTTGAATACTTATAAGCATTCAAAACTAATTCTCAAATATACCTTGGACCATAACATGAAATCTAGGTTCACTCCCGAGACAAGATAACATAATGGACATTATACCATGGTTCATTACGTTCACTCCCTAACCCTATATTTTTCATAGGATAAACCTTCTGCACAACATACATGACATATCAAGAGATTAAAACACTACTCAATGCATTGGAGCAATATATAATTATAGTTGCAACCATCACATGATTATAAAAAAGTCCCATGAGGGTTTTGGTTCACTACCCATCCCCTTACTTGCTTCACATAATATCTATGTGTCACTCTTTGGTATCAAAAACATCTTAACATGTATTTTACATCATAAAGACTATTGAATTTCTTTAAAATCTTGAGCTTCGATATCCATTTCGTAAAAAGGAAATTACTTGGTCATGATAAAAATATTTTTTTGCATGAAATGACATAGGTAAATATACATTCATATACATATATATAATTTTTTTACATAAAATTTTCATATATATATATAAACATATATCCGTTTACATATATATTGATATTTGAATATAAAATGATTGTATATCCATATAGATATAAAAAATAAATGAAAATACTTTTACATAAAATGACACATATTCATATACATACATTTATTTAGATATATACATTTAAATATCAAGAATAAAATAGTTTTACATAAGTTAAAACATATATACATACATTTATTTTCATGTATCTACTGATGTTAGGTTAAAAATACAATTTATCTATAATAATACATGTATAGATACATATAAATATATATACATGTCTAAAAAACGGTTTCATATGAAATCATATACTTATAAGTATATGAGTGTGTGTGTGTGTGTGTGTGTTTGTGTGTGCATATACATGTTTGAAAATAAATCATTCATTTTGGATATTTGATAATTTTTCTTGCACATAGAGGCTTAATTAAAATTATATAAACTTTTAAATTAATATTATAAAGAGAGATTAATGGGAATACATGATTTTTAACATGAAATGATTTTTGTATGTATAAATAAATATAAACATATTTTTTTCAATAATAATTTTTAAATTCTAACAACATTCATTATATTTATTGGTTCCCAATTGTGGTTCTTTAATTATTAAAAAATAATTTCAAGAAAATAAATCCCACAGACCAAAGAAATTACATTTATAAAATATTTAAGGTGACACAATCATGAACCATAATTTAGGAACATAAAAATTATCCTCTTTCCATAATCTAAATAATATTTTAAATAAAAATCTGTGGGACTAAAAAATTTCTCATATAAAATCTAAAATTCAGAAACCTCTTAAATTATTTAAACATAATTTTAATAAAACATCATTACTATCATAAAGATATAATTTAAAATTATTTAAACAATCATGAGATAAATATTACTAATCTACTAAAATAATTTGATATAATATTTTTCAAAAGTAGAAATCGTTTGAATTGTTTAAGCAATTTTTACACAAAAATTCCTTGCACATAAATAGTTTTGAAACAATGCATTTTGGTAGTATGAAATTTTGAAAGGAACAAAATTATTGAAAAAAGTAATTCTCTAACGATCATAAAGATATAATAAAAAAATACTTAGATAGTTAGGAAATAAATTCTAATAATTGACTAAATGAAATTGACATATAACATTTAAAAATGCCGAAAACACTTGAACAAGTTGAGAAGATTTTTCACAATGAAATTACCTTGAATAAAAATAGTTTTGAGATAAATTACCTTTTAAAAAACAAATTAAAAATAAATAAGTGTATAAAAATAATTTTTTCCTTTCCTTGATACTCATACTACTCGCACAAAGATTTTTAGGGTTATTCTTTCACAATGGTGGAAGAATAAAATAAAATAGTCAAAGGAACTTCAAAGATGGAAAATGAAACTATGATATAAAGAATATATTCAAGGGTTACACACTTATTTGGACCTCTTTCATTGTAGTAGATTCTTATATATAGATACTTGAAACCCCAAAAATTAACGGTATGCATAAACAAAACCAGTGTGAATGGTCAAATTTCTTAGCAATAACGAATCTCAACTTTCCCATAAAAAAATTTAAAATGAATTGAACTGGTGTATGTAGAAACCTAAAACCAAAATATACAATTTAAAATATTTAAAATAATCATCGGTTCATCATCATTCTAGAAATACAACTCACCATGTTCTAAAAATATTCTTGGGTGGTTGATTTCACGAGCAAGATGATGGTCAAAGGCATCTCTGGTCTCTAACATGTGTTGCAAGTCGATCAACCACCGGCGGGGTGTGTAGGCTTTATCTGCACACAACCATCACTGAGTCACGGGATTATAAAATGTGTCACACACTGGATGACTCTCAATGAACATTAACTTCTTGCTTTCCATCTCTGACTGTGGATCGCACGTCACCCAGTTGGGAAGACAATGCCCGGGGGGAAGGGGGTATTAGATTCGACTAAAACAAAAAAAACCAATTCACTTTTCATATATTAATTTTTCTTTTAGAATATAATTATTATTTCATATATATATATATATATATCCATTATTATTGATACTAAGCAATCATATATAAAAGTATACTAATTTATAACTAATAATTGTACACATAAAATAAAATAAAAAGAAAACACATAATAAATTATTATTATTATTATTATTATTTATCAAAATGAAAATATTCCTAATTTTATATATTATATATTCAAAATTTTATAAAATTAATAATTTTATGTTTCATTATGTTTTCAAAAAATATATATGTCATATTTTATCTTGTTTTCAAGTAAGTTTCTTAATGTACTTATATTTAAGTATGTAATTTCTATTGCAACAAAATAATTATAATTTACAAATAATATTATAATTAACATAACATCTTGGTTAGAAAATAAAATTATGTTTTCTATAAACTCTAATATACATTTTTATTATCATTATTATTTCATGAGAGATAAAGGTAATATTTAAAGTAATATTTTCCTAAAAATGAAATTTTAAAAACCATTATATTTTTTACAAAATAAACTTAAATTATATTTCATGTAAGTGAAACACCATCACACTAATATATAACTTTGAAAAAAACTATTATAATTATCAATATAGATATTAAATATTTATTAATATTAAAAATAAGGTTAATATACTAATTTGTATTCAAATAAACCTCTTTTTTTATAAAAATTGTTTTTTAGTCACAACATAAGCACATACACACACACAAATTTATATATATATATATATAAGAATAACTGTTATTTTCATTTTTATTTTCTGTTATTTTATTTTAAAAGGACCTCAATGACTTTTTGAAATGGTCATATTAGGTATAAATACATAATGTTAACCAACATTTTTTTAACAAATCTTATCCAATTGTTAGGTCCTCTACCTATAAAGATGAGGCCTATTTTTTCATTCCTTTGTTATCATACCCTCATCCTCTTTGTTGGGTTTCTACTCATGGAAGATCCCAAAGATGCAGGCTACAACATTGCATTCCTCATTTTTATTATAGGTTGTCATTGTTTGTTTATGATTATAGTAACAGGATTGTTATTACCACATTCTCAATCCGAGGATATGTTCTTGTATAGTTTTTAATGTATCACTTCAAATAAAAGTACATTTTTGTATCTATTTAAGAGGCAGTTTATATACGAATTAATGGGGAATTACATTAAATATACGAGGGATAGGAACCCTATATAGCTTTATATTTTTTAATTTATTCCATCAACCTTCAATTTATTTTTAAATGTCCTCTTGCATGCAATTGGTTTGTTTACTGGTGGAATATAAACCAATTCCCAAGTATAGTTGGGCAATATGGAATCAATTTCACTATTAATAGCTTCTTTCAAATATGAACTTATTGGGCTGTTCATAACCTCTATAAATTTTTTCATCTCAATTTATAACAATTGTGTTAGAAATTATAGTTCAAATGAATTAGAGATCAACAATATTTTTATTATTACAAGGTTTTACCTCTATTTAGTATCTTTCCTCCACATTATTTAGAGGAATTTTACTATTCCCACTCATCTCATTTTTTAGTTGATATGGAAATATATTTTAAAAGAATGAAGCATACATTGATTTAATGATCATATTTTTTTTTATTTCCATGATCTTTGACTTATGAACAAGAAACCAATATGAACTAATGTTAAGTGCATAAAAAATAAATAAAAAAACAATAGCTTTTTCCCAATCATAACCCTTTTTGGTTTATAAACTTCAACTGAGGCCAAACTAACAACATACATTTTGGAAAGGTTACTTGTATTCATATCCTTGATCACACCTTATGCCTTTAATGATTTTATTGAGGTGATTATCAACTTCATTTTTATAATGATTAAATACATCGATAGCCTCATTATTTCTATTAAGTGGATAAATATAAAAAACCTTATACAATAATTTATAAAGGTGATAAAGTACTTTTTAACACCTCTTGAATGAATTGATTTCATATAAAAAATTTCATTATGTCATAAATCCAAAGCCTTGGAACTCCATCCAACAAAATGAAAGGGTAATTTAAAAAACTTTAATTCAACACAAACTTGAATTTTCTTAAATGAACAATAAAATGTTAGAAATAAATACATGTTGGTTAATTTTGTTAATAATTTGTAATTAACATGGATAAATCTTGCATCCCACAAATAAGGACACTCAACCAAATAATCCAAAGGAACCATGATTTCATTCGTCATAGAATCTTTGGAGACAATGGTCATTATATTGAATTTGAAAAGACGATCACTCAGATATCCCCTACCAACATAAACATCTTGGAGAGTATAACGTTTTCATAAAAAACACTAACTTGGATCCATTATTGACTAAAAGAGAGACTAGAACTAAATTATTTCAAATATCTAGTACATGAAGTACATTTTTTAATGTCATTGTATGGGTCGAGGTCATTTTCAGAAGTACCTTGAACATGTCTTCCACCTTGTAAGTTGATGAGTTCCCCAAAAAGAGTTTCCCATAACTTCTCTCTAATGGACATGATGAGAACATGCACTTGTTGTTACAAACATGGGAAGTGGATCTAATGTCAACCCACTACTTCTTTGGGTTATCAATTGGATCGCATTCAGAAACCATGGTAGAAAAATGAAAATATTCCACCTCAATGGAGATCATATCATGATCCATTGTGTTGGCTTGAGGATTCATCCTTCTATTCGGCTTTCTATAATCCTTATATGGATTCCTAGGCTTGTAACAATTGTTGAATTTTCCTTTGAACTTATTTTTACCATGGCTAGGATTCCTTCCAGTAAACTTCCAATTCTTGATATTTGAGTATCCTTCAATAATGTTGGATTTTCAAATCATGTTGTTTATTTTTTTAAATGAAATGTCCTGGTCAAATAAAAAGATATAATTTATTAAAGACAGGCAATAAAATCAAAAAATTCTGAAATTGGGAATTTTATTACAATCTTTAGAAAGGAGAGGAGGTGACCCCGAAACTGCCATAGAAACAACCATGGTAGTGTCTTTTAAAGTCTTTGATGATTTCTCCACAACCTTTAGGGCCTGGATTTCCTTTTGAAACTCCATCTACCTTGATATTGATCCATCCAGGTAGTGGGGCTTTCCAGAAGACCTCAAAAAAACGTTTTGGTTGAGGAAAAATGCCTTCAATCGTCAGACGTCACCGGATCACGATGTCAGCAATTGAGTTTTCACAATTAGATTTCTGGATCGAGGCAACATCTTTGATGGAAATCATGATTCTCATACGGCCTGCAATGAGATTGGGTGAGTGATTATTGTGAATTATGGAATTTCTATCATACCAGATAATGTGTAAAAGCTCTATCACAGTAGATAGGAATAGGTTTTTGACTAGTGGTGAGAAGTATAACTTCACACAATGCTTTAGCTAGAAGAGAATATTTTCAGAAGAAGGCCACATGTGATCAAATATGTCAGCAATAAAATTCCACATAGAAAATGTCGTAGCACAAGATAAAAATAGATGGATGATATCTTCTCGATGTTGATGACAGAGAGGGAATTTAGAACAGAGTTTAATTCCAAAATATTAAAGACAAGTCTCAGTAGGGATACGATTGTGCACCAAGCACCAAATAAGATTAAGCAAAGAATGTTTAATCCAAAGTTATTTAAAAAAATTCTACCAAGAAAATTCAGATTCCAAGTCCGCGAAACAATGATTATAACAATTTTTTGAGTCAAGAATACCATTTTGATCTGGTTCCCAAACCAGAAATTCATCATCATTTGAGAAAGGATAACCATCAACCACCTGCAGGATAGAGTCAGGGAGCTCCAAGGTTCTAGATTGCATCACATCCTTTATAGTGTAGTTAATACTATCAAGGGAAGTATTAGGAGGAAGTATTGAGATAAAAGGGGATCCAGTTTAGTTATCCAGCCAAAAACAAATGGTGGAGTCTAGGCTAACCACCCATCTAGAGTTATTCATGATGCGGACAAACAAGTTTCTTAAGGAGGTCCAAAGAGAAGATTGGACATAGATTAGATTCCCATTTTTAAACCTCATAAGAAATTTATTTCTAAGGAAAGAAAGGGAGTCAGAAGTTTTATTGATTAGTCTCCAAGTGAGCCTAGCTTGGACGACCTCATTGAACAATTTTATATTTCTAATATCAAGGCCACCCTTCTCAAGAGGGGTGCAGCAGGTCAACCAGGGAATGGTAACAAGTTTCCGCTCAATGATTCTACCAGTCCAGAAACAAATTTTAATATACATATAGATTCTCTTGAGAAGGCCAAGAGGCGATTTTTAGATCTGGAGGTAATAAACCAATTTTGGGATAATGGTCTATTTCACATGTCAAATCATGCCAGCCATGGATAGGGATTTCCCTCTCCATGCAGTAATTTGGTTAATCACCTGATCAACAACAACATTAAAATAAATAGCTTTAGGATTACCCTAAAAAATGGGAACTTCCAGATAAGTGAAAGTAAAATAACCTTCCATGATGACAAGATATTCAATAATGTGTCTTTTCAAGAGAGGGGGAAGAATTTCCCAAACAAAATAAGGGATTTATTCCAACAGATGGATTGAACTGAAACCTCCTCATAGTGGGATAAGGCCTTTTTAAGGTTAAGGACGTTCCATTTACTTCCATTGAGGAAAAGGATTATGTCATTGGCATAAAGAACATGGTTCGGGATATCTAGATTCCTAGACGCAGATATGGGTTTAAGTATACCATGATGAACAAGAGATGACATAAGTCTATTAAGGTAGTCTTCCACAATAGCAAAGAGAATGGCAGAGAGAGGATCACCTTGATGAACTCCTTTATAGCATTTAAAATATCCCTTGGGAGAGCCCTTAACAATAATTGAGATTGTGGTAGAGTTGAAGAGAGAGTGAATCCTACTAATGAAGATATCATTAAATCCAAATTCATTGAGAACTTTTAAAATGAAAGAACAGTCAATAGTATCAAAATCCTATCATGTTGTTTATGATTAAATTATTTTTATAAATTTTTTCTTCCTATAATATACTCAACTACACGATCAAGTCATCAAGTGTCATGTCCTTTGTTTTATACATAATATAATTTTGGAAATCCTTCCACAAAAGAGGTAATTTCTCAAAAAAAATAATCAATTTGAATGATTTTGCTTATATGAATACCTTTATTGTGAATATGGTGCATGATGGCCTATAATTTCTGAACATAACTCATTACTATTTTTGATTTAGCTATCTTGAAGTTTGGACATTTTCTGACAATTAATTTCATATATCGGGCATCTTTAGTCCTATACTTGTGATCAAGACTCTATCATAAATCCTTTGATGTTTTGAAAGAGTTATAAATATTTTTAAGGGAATATTTGAGACCACTGAAAATATAGTTGTGTCATAGAAATATAGAATGATTCCAAGCATGAATAAAAACAAACTTATTTGGGCTTGTTTCTTCTTTAATAAGAATGTGTGATTCTTCAGTAAATTTTTTTTCCAAATTTAATATAGTGAGGTAGAACGGCATCCTTTGTTACTACCTTTTGAAAGCCCTGCCATTAATTTTTTTTGACATCTCTCTTTAATCATGTATTGGGTGCAGTGTGGTGAATGACGTTCATCAAATTTGATGTCGATATTTCTGTTACACAAATAGAAATCAATGATCAATATGGTTTTATGAAAAATAAAAAAAAATCTTAAGATTGTTAGAGATGAAATACTTGTTTACAAAATAAAGTTATAATTTTAACAACCATTCTACACCCAATGTGCAGTGGGGTCTTTCCCAAGTATGTGGAAATATTAACTGTTGGTCAATCTCTATACTAAATACACTAGGGTCTTTCTTCCTTGTTTGTTAAAATTATAAAGGAATATTACACCAATTAGTATATGAAATAAAATTGGTTCCGTCTTATTAGATTAAAAATAATAAAAATAAAATTGGATCCCGACGAACTTAGGTCTTTTTATTGAGGAAAAATTTCTCCCTCTGAGTTGTAAAAGACCATGATAAATTGTCTATCGGTATAGAATAGACCTCTTAAACTTGAAATCTAAAAAATATCGATCCCAAAATATTCATACATATTTCACATTGAACCAAGTGAGTTTGTGCGAAGAATTCGAAAAGTAAGAGTGAAAAAAAACACTTACAAACAAGAGTGGGGGCCATTTCAAACAACAATGGTTTCCTTGGTGAACTCTTGGGTCTGTCTATCCACTCGCTTTATCCACCTCCTGATAGATTGGATGTTGTCTCCATATTTCTGAACCCTTTCATTGTTGCTTGCTTCCGACTATGTTGTGCCTCACCTGAACCACTTTCGTCACCCTATCTTCATTTTCATTCCATCATCCACCATCTGCTTATCACAAAGAACCCATGTGTTTTCTCAAAGATGGGCCCCCGATGATGACGATTGTATGATCATGATTATTTGGTTGATGGGTTCTATTCTATATATGATTGTATCCAGCCTCAACAAAAATCTGGCAAAAGGTCCTATTCTTTCTATTGGGGTGGAGCTCGACACCGTAGTGAAAGAAGCCACAAAATATAAAAAATACTATTCATCCAAAGGCCTCTCACCACACTAAGGCATTTTATCACCCAAAGGAATTTTTCACACACACAGAATTAACATTTTTTGTAACATCAATCTTGATAACTGGAACACACAACTTGATCTCCACATCCAAGAATACCTTCAATATATGTCATAATAATAATCTATGTGCACATTCTTTCATTCATCATCACTGACACACAATTATCGACTTCGTCCTCACTTGTGCTTCATTCGTCTTCATCATCTTGTTGTTCTCTATCTTTGGCACTTCAGAAACCATAATGGTGACACTCCATTTCTCTTTCTCTCTTGGTGGCTACATCCTTTTTAGCCCCCCTTCCAAAATATACTACCACATAATCTTATATAGATATCAAGTCCATATCTCTAGTTAATACAATCAACATTAAATTACTCATCCATTAATATTAATAATTAACTATCTATTAATGTTGGGAAAAAATCCTCTATTAATGTTGAGTTATATCTCTTCATTAATAATTTTCTCACTCCTCAATAATTAAATTTTAAATAAAAAATTTCTAACACTTTCCCCCTTGTGATGTTCATTCTCATCTGGTCCCTGCTTCATCGTATTAGTGCTAAGAATCTATAGCCTACTCCACAACAACCCTAATAGTGACGAAAGTCTCCAGGTGGCAGTCAGCATGCTTCTAGTGAGTGATTTCGACACTGGAGGCTGGTTGTATTAGTGTTTGGATGGTTGGACTAGGGTTTTTGCACAGGTTTATGAAGTGGGCCCACTATTTTGAATCATCTCTAATACCTTAGGGATTTTCATATATTTCTCAAATACACGGTTATTCTATTATTGGTATACAAGTGTGTTACAAACAAAAAAATAGTAAGAGAATAATTTCAAAAAATATAAAAAATTATAAAACACATAATATTTTTAATAAAATATGACTATTTATTTTTGTAAATATATTAAAATGTTTTACTATTTTTTATATTTATATTTAACTATTAATTTCATTAAATTTTATAGATTGACTAATTTGTATTTTTATTTTAAAAATATATCTATTAAAATTGAATTCCAGAAAAAATTTAAAAAAATGAAAATATTAAAAAATTGTAAAACATTTAAAAAATTATTAAATATGTTATTAATATAAAAATATGGAAAGTTATTTTCAAAAAAATAATAAAAAACTAAAAATAGTTTAGAAAACAAATTGTTATTGTTATTTTTATAAAAAGTTATTTTTACTGACAACCATTGCAAAATAATTTTTAAAAACCTTATAAAAATTTTAATTATAATTTTTATTTTGAAAATAATAATTTGAAACAAAATTAAAAAAATATTCATAATTATAGAAATATAGAAATTTCTATTAGAGTAAAAAAATTCTGACTTGTAATTTATATTTATTTTTTAAAACAATATAAATATAATAATTTATATTCACATGTTAGAAATAATAATTTCAAACTCAATTAAAAAATAAGGAACATATCACATTAGAAAATGATGATTTTGAAATTATTGTAAAAAGTAAACAAAATTTATTTAAATATATTTTTAAAAAAATTCTACTCATAATGACACTTTAAAAAAAATCTACTAAACCATATAAAAATGATAATTTTGATTTGAATGTTGGAAATAATATTTTAAAACATAATTAGAAATGAAGAAAAAAATTATTCTTAAAAATTTCAATTTTGAAAGTGATATAAAAAATTAAAAAATAATGAATTATAATTTTTAAAAATATATTTTTATATTTAAAAATAATTAATAATTTCCTACAACTATTATAAAAAGTTTATATGTATATTTTAAAATTAAATTCAATTCAAAAAAAAAATTATAATTGAAACATCAACTTCAAATATATTTTGGATTTAACTTAAATTGTAAATGTATTTTCAAAGTGACTGAAATAAATTTAACAAGTCTTTTTTCTTTAATGTGATTGAGTTGGGTACTTTCTATGAACATTTTCACTTAATTAGGAATTAATAGAAATAAAAATGACTTATAAAACAATTCCTAAATGTATATGTAATGTCCCGGATCTGGAAGCCACTCAACGGTTGCCCCGAACCCGGTTGGTCACATGACCTCAAGCGCATTTCCCCAAATGCTAGAGGCTGCTGACTAGCAACGAGGGCCTAGGTCTGATAGGGGGGAAACTATGCCCTCGTTTGTCAAAGTGTAGTGCAGCAGAAAAGAAAAATAGCATACAACAGCAGAAGCAGTAAACAATTTTCAACTGAAATGGACAATTGAAGTAAAAGTGAACCAGCAGTCATATATATATAAAGATGCAACATGTCACTAATTTCTATGAAAGAAGCCAAAACAGGATACACAACAATAAAATACAATACAGCTCAAGGTACAAGGTACATCCAAACAAAACAAAGCAAAGTAAACGAAACGCAGCAGCATCGTAAGCCTAAGTTCAGTATCATGCTCTCTAACCCCTTTGCTACAATCATGTACCAGCATAGGGATGTTGTACCTCTCGTGCCCCTCGTGGTTTAATTTTCATGATCACAATCACTCTCTTATTTATCTAATCTTGTTTTAAGTGTTTGTGTTGATAGGCAAAAGGTTGCCAAGGAATTGGGCCAAGAAGGACTGAAAGTGGACTAATTTTAGTCCACCGGCCAACCGGTGGATGACCACCGGCCAGCCGATGAAGCCTGGACAGAAGGCATCCCCTCTGTCCAGACCACCGGCCAACCGGTGTCCCACCACCGGCCAGCCGGTGGAACCCAGACAGGCCGGACAGCTACTGTCTCAGCACCGGCCAACCGGTGGCCTTCTCACCGGCCAGCCGGTGGTGCCTGGGAAGAAGCCCTCTCCTTTTTCCAAAGCACCGGCCAACCGGTGGCCAAGCACCGGTCAGTCGGTGGAGCCAGTCAAACTAGTCGTTGGTCTTTGACCAGACTTGCCCACTTGACCCCCAACGGCTCCGAAGGCCTCTCCAACGACTCTGAAGACCCCCAAAGGCCATTTGAGGGTTCCCCCTCTATAAATAAAGGACTAGGAAGCCCCGGAAATGTACGGTAGCCCACGGGAACATTATTCAATCATTTGGCGAACCTCCGGCGGACTCCTTAAAGGAACCTCAATTGCTCCGACCCACTTCCACATCTAAGGAGCACCATCAAAGAAGCTTGGGAGCTCTCTTCATCAACTCCAATCAATCCATTGGCGCCCAAGACTTCTCCACATTACAGTTTTTATTGTTTTATCATTTTGAGCATCAATTTGGGTTTGTTCCTACAAACCCCTCTTTCTTTTATCTTCCTTTTGTTTGGGTTTTCACACCACCTTCAAGGTGTGAAGAGGTTAGTCAAGCCTTCCCTTTAAAAGGCTTGAGTCATAGGTGAGCTAGCCTTCACCTGTAAGAAGGCTAGTGGGTTCTTGCTCAACCATTAAAAGCAAGCTGTAATAGGTTCTAGACTACCTTAAAGTCTAGTGGGTTTCTTGCTAAAATAATTAAAAAGCAAGCGGTAGTAAATCTCTCAACGGTTGAGTTGGGAGCGGAGACGTAGGCTTTGGTTTAAGCCGAACTCCGTTATCAAGTTTTGTGTCTTGCCTCTTTTATTTCCACTGCACTTTTTACTTTGATTTTAAATTGTTAATTATTTTTTAAAAGGCAATTAACCCCCCCTCTTTCCATCACTCTCCGCCCAACAATTGGTATCAGGGGAAAATTTGAGTAATACCCTAACCGGTTTCAAATTCAAGATCCATTGTGATGGCTTCATCTTCTTTCGCCCCCGAAGGTTATTCTTTGGGTCGTGCTCCATTCTTTGATGGAACCGACTATACTTATTGGAAAACCCACATGACCACTTTTCTTAGAAGTATAGGTTATACTATATATAGAATTGTTATGCAAGGCTATTCTCTTTCTTCTCCTGATGAATCCAAATGGACTCAAGCCGATATTAAAAATTTCGAGCTTGATGGCAAAGCCATGAACGCTCTTCATTGCGGCCTTGATCGTAATGAATTCAATCGAGTTTCCACATGCACCTCATCTAATGAAATCTGGAAACTATTTGAGGTTACCCATGAGGGGACCAACAAAGTTAAGGATACTCGATTAGATATGTACCGTCAAGATTTTGAGTCTTTTTCCATGCATCCATCTGAAAATATTACTGAAATGTTTACTCGTTTTACTGACGTTTGCGCTGGGAGAAAGTCCCTTGGTGATGATGTGTCTGCAGAAACGATGGTCACGAAGATCCTTTGGATCTTACCAAGCACATGGGCACCGAAAGTCACGGCAATCCAAGAAGCAAAAGATATCAAGAACATGCTGGTCGAAGAGCTCATCGGATCCCTCATGACCTATGAGATCACCATGAGGAGGCAAGCTGAAAAGGAAGGCAATCTCATCAAAACTCCAAAGAACATCGCCTTCAAAGTTCAAAAAGAAGAAAGCTCCTCCTCCTCATCGTCTTCCTCTTCAAGCGGCGATTCAGAAATGGAGAATCTTGCCCGCAAAATGCACAAATTCATGAAGAAGCACAAGAAGAAGAAATCCCGCAAGGCTCAAACCAACGAAAAATCCGAGCCCGAGGTAACATGTTACGGGTGTGGCAAGAAAGGCCATTACAAGCCCGATTGTCCACTCAACAAGAAAAAGGACAAGCAAATGGAAAAGAAGAAGGAATTCAAGGCCACATGGAGTGATATCTCCACATCCTCCTCCTCCTCCTCCTCAAGTGACAACGGTAAAAAATGCCTAATGGAATTTCATGAGGTAACCTCTTCCGACTCCTCTTCCTCTTGTTCTTCCAATTCTTTCAATCATTTATCTTATGAGGATCTCCAACATGCTAGAGATCAATTGGAGGAAGGTTTTCACAAACTTTCTTCCAAATTTATTGCTTTAAAAAATAATTTCAAAAAACATTCTTCCGAAAAGGAACAACTTCTCAAAGAAAAGGAGGAGTTGTCCCTCAAAGTCCAAAACCTTCCCGATGTTGATTCTATGGAATCAACAATCAAGGATTTAAGGGAATCCCTAGCTAAGTTCACCGAAGGTGAACATAACCTTTCGAAGCTCCTTGGTTCCCAATGCATATCTAGAACCACCCAAGGGCTTGGCTATTCCAAGCAAGCTTCCTCTTCCCATGCTCCAACTATTTTTGTAAGGGGGAGCTCCCAATATAAATTTTGCAACTATTGTAAAGAACCCGGGCACTTAATTTATGAGTGCAATTGCAAAAATGCCCGGTATGGAAGGCCCAAAACTATTTTTTTAACGATGAATTTCATAGGAGAAGACCCGCCACTAGACAAGTATGGATTGAAAAATCCCTTTTAGCGAGTCTCTCCGGGCCAAAATTTGTCTCGGTTTCAAAATCCTCTCCCCGGTGATTTGTTGTTTTTTTAGGGGGAGTTAGGATCGTTCAAGTATTTTTGCTTCATTTTCAAAACTTTCAATTCAAAACCTTCAATTCAAAACCTTCAATTCAAAACTTTCAATTCAAAACCTTCAATTCAAAACTTTCAATTCAAAACCTTCAATTCAAAGCCTTCAATTAAAAACCTTCAATTCAAAACTTTCAATTCAAAACCTTCAATTCAAAACTTTCAATTCAAAACTTTCAATTCAAAACCTTCAATTCAAAACTTTCAATTCAAATTTCAAAAATTTCAATTGGTTTAAAATGTCTATCTTGTTTTTCAATCCTTTCCCTCAATCAAGTTTTATGCCCCGTGCTATTTTGATAATCACAAAGGGGGAGAAATTATTGGTTGATTGGGGGAGAAATCTTTCTCTCATGCTTTGCTTTACTTTTCAATTTATCCTTAAAGCATGCCTTTCATTTCAGTCTTTTACATTTATTGTTTTGGTGATTGTGATCATCAAAATAGGGGGAGATTGTTGTACCTCTCGTACCCCTCGTGGTTTAATTTTCATGATCACAATCACTCTCTTATTTATCTAATCTTGTTTTAAGTGTTTGTGTTGATAGGAAAAAGGTTGCCAAGGAATTGGGCCAAGAAGGACTGAAAGTGGACTGATTTCAGTCCACCGGCCAACCGGTGGATGACCACCGGCCAGCCGATGAAGCCTGGACAGAAGGCATCCCCTCTGTCCAGACCACCGGCCAACCGGTGTCCCACCACCGGCCAGCCGGTGGAACCCAGACAGGCCGGACAGCTACGGTCTCAGCACCGGCCAACCGGTGGCCTCCTCACCGGCCAGCCGGTGGTGCCTGGGCAGAAGCCCTCTCCTTTTTCCAAAGCACCGGCCAACCGGTGGCCAAGCACCGGTTAGCCGGTGGAGCCAGTCAAACTAGCCGTTGAGCTTTGACCAGACTTGCCCACTTGACCCCCAACGGCTCCGAAGGCCTCTCCAACGGCTCTGAAGACCCCCAAAGGCCATTTGAGGGTTCCACCTCTATAAATAAAGTACTAGGAAGCCCCGGAAATGTACGGTAGCCCACGGGAACATTTTTCAATCATTTGGAGAACCTCCGACGGATTCCTTCATGGAACCTCAATTGCTCCAACCCACTTCCACATCCAAGGAGCACCATCAAAGAAGCTTGGGAGCGCTCTTCATCAACTCCAATCAATCCATTGGCGCCCAAGACTTCTCCACATTACGGTTTTTATTGTTTTATCATTTTGAGCATCAATTTGGGTTTGTGCCTACAAACCCCTCTTTCTTTTATCTTCCTTTTGTTTGGGTTTTCACACCACCTTCAAGGTGTGAAGAGGTTAGTCAACCCTTCCCTTTAAAAGGCTTGAGTCATAGGTGAGCTAGCCTTCACCTGTAAGAAGGCTAGTGGGTTCTTGCTCAACCATTAAAAGCAAGCTGTAATAGGTTCTAGACTACCTTAAAATCTAGTGGGTTTCTTGCTAAAACCATTAAAAAGCAAGCGGTAGTAAATCTCTCAACGGTTGAGTTGGGAGTGGAGACGTAGGCTTTGGTTTAAGCCGAACTCCGTTATCAAGTTTTGTGTCTTGCCTCTTTTATTTTCGCTGCACTTTTTACTTTGATTTTAAATTGTTAATTATTTTTTAAAAGTCAATTCACCCCCCCTCTTGCCATCACTCTCCGCCCAACAAGGGACACTTTCACCTATCAACACCTGCAGTAACATAGTTTTTTTGGGCCAAATACATGACCCAAATAGGGTAAGATAAATAAATCCCAGTAGGCAACCACTAAAGGCCCGTTCCCAACTGTCAGTAAAAATGTGCAAAAACAGTGTGCAATACTAAAATGCAGTAAACTAGTAAGTACTCAAAGTAAAAATCACCAACAGTTAAATTTCCATTTTAATATTCTTTTAACAATTCAACATAATTTAATTCTTAGCTAATCAGAACCATTCTATCAGGCTAATCATAACCCTACCCTCAGGCTAAATGCAACCATGCCATCAGGCTAATATAGTCATGCCCTCATGATAAATGTAACCATGCCCTCAGGCTAAATATCACCATGCCCTTAGGCTAAACATCACCTTTCCCTAAATCTAATATAACCATTCCCTCATGCTAAATATAACCACACCCACAGGCTAAATATAACCATGCCATCAGGCTAATCAGAACCATGCCCTCAGGCTAAAGTAAAACACTGCCCTCAGGCACAAGTAACCGGGCCGAGCCCAATGCATAAAAAGAAATTTTATACCAAATATCCTATCAAGAAAACATTAATCATGTAATAATCATGGTATACCCTCAGGTATCCAGGCCAAACATCTAAATAGAGGAACGCACCCCCGGGGTGGTCCTAGATCCAAGCAGTGATCTCAAACAGCAAATTAAACTTATCATTAGATTATCTACACAATTCTAGCTATATTTTCAGAAATGGCCTCATCCATATGACACCCCAACCATGGGTGTGTAGCACAACGATACATAATTTCAACACAACAGTTGAAAGGAACATCAGACCACCTACCTTGATCATCTATGATCGGTATACGTGAACGACGCCTCTTGAATTGTCCAAGAATGATGTAGATCTGGAATAAGAGAATTATCGTTCAAATGTAAATGACTTATATTAGAGGAAGAATTGGTAATAATAGCACAAGGAGAGGGGAGGGCTTACCCGTACGGCCCCAATGTGATCGACAGAGGTAGAATCGGATTCCCGGTGCGCGATCGGTTGATCCTACAAGATTCGGCCATCCTCCCGAGCTCCAAAACTAACTCAAAGCCTCATCTTCCAAATGAAGAGGCTACTAACCATTTTAAGCGGAAAAAAACTACATGGCGTGTACTATCAAGTACACAACATGTACTTTTCATTTTTTAAATTATTCCCCAAGAAGATTCTTTCCACCATGGTACTGTTCATCTGTTGACATGAGTACACATCATGTATTTCTGATTACACGGCGTGTACGATCGCTCCACTAGCGGCTACCTCCACCACCTTACTATTCACCTCCGGGCTGATTAGACGGCATGTAAATACCTGGTACATGGCGTGTAATTAGTTTTTACATCCTTTATTTCCGACAGAACTACACGCCTTGTGTACTCATCCCACATGGCCAAAGTACATGGCATGTGGAAAAGTACATGGCGTGTACCCACAAAATTTGGGATTTTTCCCCATTTCCCTTATTTTCCCAAAAAAAACATAAGGAAAAAGGAAAAGAAAAACCAGTACCTCAAGAATAAGAACCAAGTTCTTACAAACTTCCCCCTTAAAGAAATTCATCCCCAAATTTTACTTCCAAGGGTGGTGATGATACAGCTGTGAACAACTCGGGACACTGACCATGTACGTCGGTCTCCCGCTCCCAGGTTTTGTTCTACACTCGTCCATTCTTGCATAGCACCCATACGAGAGGAACTGACCAGCATCAGAGAACCTTTGTGCCCCTCTCACCAATATGAATCGGATGATCCTCAAAGGATGCATCGACCTAAAGCTCAACCTCCTCAGGCTGAAAGACGTGATATGGGTCTGAATGATAGCAGCTCAGCTCAGATACATGGAAGACGGTGTGCATGGCTCGGTACCGTTGTGGTAACTACAACCGGTAGGCATCCAACCAGACTCTCTCTAGAATCTAAAAAGGCCCCACATATCTCAGTGAAAGTTTAACCTGTCTCCTAATCCGCATGTGTCCCAACCTCGGCGAAAAATGCAAGAAAACTCGATCGCCGACCACGAACTCTATGGGCCGTCTGCGGCGATTAGCATAAGATTTCTGATGAGACTGTGCAGTAGCCATCCGCTTCGGTTTCAACTGGACCTTCTCTGAAGTCTCCTGTATGAGACTTGGTCCTAGTAAAGCTGCCTCACCTGCCTCCATCCAGCATAAAGGTGATCGACATGGCCTACTATATAAAGCCTCTTAAGGTTCCACCTCAATAGTTTCCTGAAAACTATTATTATAGGCAAGCTCGACTAGGGGTATATGCTTCTCCCAAGATCCCCCAAAGTATAGTACACATTCACGCAGCATCGCCTCAAGCACCTATATCATATGCTCTGACTGGCCGTTGGTCTGAGGGTGGTAAGCTGTGCTCAAAAGCACCTGTGTACCCAATGCCCTCTAAAAACTCTGCCAAAAACAAGATGTAAAGTGGGCATCCCTATCTGAAACGATAGAATGAAGGACCCCATGAAGATGTACAACCTCATGAATATACAACGTCTTGAGATCGTCAACATGAAAGGTCTCCTTGATCTACAAAATTTGATCTACCTTTTTAATCCTGTCTGCAACACGACATCACTACCTCAAGGTGGCCTTGGAAACCCAGTCACGAAGTCCGTCGTGACATAATCCCATTTCCATTCTGGAATGGGTAACTGTTGTAACAGTTTGGATGGCCTCTGATGCTCCGCCTTCACCTGCTGAAAGGTGGAACATCTTGAAACAAAACCAGCTACCTCTCTATTCATACCTGGCCACCAGTACTAAAGTCTCTAGTCACGGTACATTTTGGTAACTTCGGGATGCACTACCCAAGATGAATCAAGAATCTCCATCATCAGCTCCTCACATATATCCCCTGGGATCCATACTCATCCATGGAAACACAGTACCTCATTATCGCATATCATCCATCTAGGAGGAGGGTCCTCACTTTCCACTAACTCCCATAGAACCAGGCCTTCTGAATCTGATAGTTGTCCCATCCTCACTCTATCCAGGAGGGTAGAAGTCACAGCTAAGGAAGAAAGATAGGTTTTCCCCTGACTATTTTACACCTCGAAATGCATCTCAAAGAAAAAATCCATGTGTTGCCACTCACCTCTGGCCTCATGAACTGCCTGTATTTGATTCTTCCTGCTTAGTGCATCCGCAACTACATTACCCTTTCTAGGTGTATAGGAAAGCTCAAAGTTGAAGGACTGTAGGTATTCAACCCACCTTCACTGTCTTAAATTCATGCCACATTGGATAACAATATATTTGAGACATTTGTGGTCTGTGAACACCACAAAATGTTATCCCAAGAGATTATCTCTCCAATAGCATAACACATGAACAACTGCATCTAACTCAATATTATGCATCAGGTAATTCTTCTCATGCATCCTCAACTACCGAGACCCATACGCAACAACTCAATCGCCCTACATCATCACTGCTCCCTACCCAATACCTGATGCATCACAGTAAACTTTATAGCTCTTCCCTTTATCTAGAAGTATATAGATTCATGATGATGTCAACCTTCCCTTCAGCTTTTGAAAAGTTGTCTTGTAAGCTTATGACCAAACGAACTTCACATCCTTATTAGTCAAACTCATCAACGATGTTGCTAAGCAGGAGAAGTCATGTATAAAGCACATGTATAACCATTCGGCCCCATGAAACTCTGTATCTCAAACAGGTTCTTAGGATGCTCCTAGGAAACTAATGCTCTCACTTTCTCTGGGTCCACCGCCACTCCTACCTCTGAGATGATATGACCCAGGAATTGTATATAGTTCATCCAAAAGTGGAACTTTGAGAGCATAGCATGGAGCTGATGCTCTCTCAGGGTACTCAGTATGATCTCAAGATGGGTGGCATGGTCATGTTGGGTATGAGAGTACACCAAGATATCATCCTCGAAGTCTACCACAAAAGAATCCAAATAAGGATGGAACACATGATTTATCAGGGCCATGAAAACTCTTGGTGCGTTCATGAGTCCGAACGGCATAACCAAGTTCTCATATAGACCATATTTGATACGAAAATCTGTAAGCAGTATGTCCGATGGTCTAACACATAACTGATGATATTCGGATCTCAAGTCAATCTTTGAGAACACTCATGCTCCCCGAAGATGACCAAAAAGATCATCAATCCTCGGTAAGGGATATTGTTTCTTAACCGTCAGCTGGTTCAGTTTTCGATAGTCCACATAGAGTCTGAGGGTACCCCCCGCCTTCTTTACAAAAAGGACTGGCGAACCCCAAGGAGAAGTACTGGGTCAGATAAAACCCTTTGTATGTAAATCCTTCAACTGCCACTTGATCTCCTGAAACTTAGGTGTGGCAATACAATAAGGATGAATGGACACCGGTGCTACTCCTGGCCCAAGCTCAATAGATAAATCCACCCCTCGCTCTGGAGGAAGACCTAAAAAGTCATCCAGGAAGACATCCTTGAAACGATAAACTAATGGTGGGAAATCATTTTGACAAGTCACATGATCATCCTGATAGAAAGTCACAATCTTGGATGTCACTCCACCTCACCCACAATGCTTGGGTCCAGATCGACTCGCCTAGACATCCCATTCACCCTTGTATAGAAACTCTCCACCCTCTGGTGACGTGAAACTCACCCTACGATGATAGAAATCCACAATGGCTCGGAAGGGTACCAACCAGCCATCCCAAGAATGAAATCATAAACATTCATCACTAGAACATACCATAGGAAGTGACACCCACCAACCTCAAGGGGGAACTCCCTGCACTGACGGACACCTGCTGTCCTCGCCCCCAACGGAGTGTCTAGCATCATGATATCAGAAGAAGAATAAACATAGAGCCCAAGGATCTCCAAAATAGTTAAAGATATGAAGCAATGTGTATCACCAGTATCAAAAAGTACTGAAGATAAAACAAAAGCTTCTAGAATAGTACCTATGATAGTAGAAGGTCTGGGATCCTGCTCATGTTGGGTATGTTGCACTGCATATGCATGCCCAGTTTCATGGCCCTACGACACAACTTGGCTACCCTAAGCTGACATGTCCTACTGCCTCTGAGATCCTGGTGTCTGGATACCATGGCCACGACCACCATCTCTACCGGAATGCCCCAACGAACCCCAATTTCCCGATGGGTAAGAAGCGGCTGGTCCTGCTCCTGCACATGGAGTCTGCACAAAACCCATCTCACTAGACACTAGAAGAAACTCCCTACAAAATCGCTACAGATGATGCATCTTTCCACAAGCTCGGAACTATACTGGGTCTTGGGGACACTGAGGTCGCTTGTGCCCCTCTCTACTACACTAGTAGAAAATGACCTGGCCACCTGAGGAAATCATCTGGCTAGTATTGCCACCGTGAGAGAAATACATCTGTCTCTTCCTCTTATTGGTAGAAATATTACAAGAAACTGGTGTCGAACTGCCCTGGCCCACACCACTTGCTTCCCATAGGTTCCACTCTGTAATTAGTGCCTGGTTAACAATAGCATTCATGATAGGCAACCTGAAAACATTTACCAGTGCTTGAATGTCATATCAAAGACCTTCCTCAAAGCGTCTAGCCCTCAATGCCTCATCACCCACCAGAACGGGTGCAAAATGACGAATCATGGTGAAGCGAGCAGAATAATCCATCACTGACATGGTTCCCTACTGCAGATTCATGAAATCTTGAGCTCGATCTACTCGCAGCATCTCTGGGATGAAGAATTCATAGAAGGCTACCTGAAAATCTTCTCATGCCATGTCTCAGTGATTCACAAACTGAGTGGTAACAACCCACCACCTCTTGGAGGAATCACGCAGCATGTATGTAGCAAGATTGAACCTCCTCCCTAGAGGCGTCTCCAGATGCTCGAATATCATCTGGATCGAAACCAGCCATGAATCTGTATCCTGTGGTCCGCCATCCTCTGGAAACATAGGCGGATGCTGCTGCTGAAAGATGCGCATCAGCTCTTCCATAGATGTGTCAACTAGTGGTCCTCCCTGGAAGGTCTGCATGTACTTCATGAATCCTTCACAAAACTACGCATCTGCGCCTGTGTCGAGTATAACGGTTGGCACCGCATCTAACATTGCTGGAGGTTCCACTGGTAGCCCATGGCCCACTATCTCAGGATTAGAATCGTTTCCACTCTCTTGGAAAGAAATCAGTGGTCGTCTTGGTGGCATGACTCTACAAGGTCAACACACACCATAGATCAAGATTTATCAAAGAGTGAAAATGAGGAGACCAAGAAGGGAACAAGATAAATAAAGAATTCAAGATTTACAAAACTTAACTACATGGTGTGTATAAATACTACACGGTGTGTTCTCACAGGCCATCCACATGGGAGTGTAATCAAGCTAAAACTGGTCGTGTAACACCCCAAGCACATGGCGTGTCTTCTGAATACATGTCATGTACATGAATCAGTCTTCCCTTCCCAAGTCATTCTACATAGCTAAGCCGCACGGCTCTCCTAAAACGAAACTACACGGCGTGTCCTAGAGGCACACGGCGTGTACTTGGAAATATAACACTGACCCGTGTTGTTAGTGACACGGTCGGGTACCTAGGTCAGATTACACGACATGTTCAAAGTTGACACGGCATGTATGTCTTAAGGTTCTGTTATCTGTGTTGTTAGTTACACAGGTGGATACCGGGTCAACACTAGACGGTGTGACCAACCGGTACATGACGTGTTTCCCCCCCAAAACATCTCTATCCTGTGTCTCTTCCCACACGTCCTATGACAAAGTAAGATATTACACATTGTGTACTTAAAATTTTTCCCTTTCTTCCCAAATAGAAGAACACACGGCGTGTGTCCATAGAACTACACGGCTTGTATCCTAGTTTTTCTGGACAATACGCCTCAGAAACTACTCTATAACCCTAAAAAACATTGAAACAAAAACCTAAGTGCCAAATTTCGATCTGTGGGGGCCCATACTCCCTGTGAATCAAATCATGGCATCTTACACATGTTATAACAATGTAAAATCATCTATGATACACCAAATTCTTGTTATTGGGGGGCCATACTCCCCAAAAACCAAAATTTTGGCATTTATTATGTCAAAAACATCACAAAATATACCTTATCAAATAGCAGGTATTTATCAAAGAAAATATCACAACAACATACTTTTCTAACACAACAACTATCACAACAACATGTAATTTTTAATGCAGCTACATGGCATGGAAATAATGCATAACATGTTATTTCTAGCATGTTCTGAGATGATGCATGAGATGGAATACCCTCATCTCATCTGGTTGCAACTAAATAGAACCCACACATAAAATATAAATAGCACACTATATGTCTATCACCAAACAATGAAAATCAAGTCAACTGTCAAATTTGAAAAATCAGAAAAATTACAATAACGAGGTAGATTGGTTATTCATTGTACACGAGTCAGCTACTCCCGGACAAAGCTTATTACCAACTACCATGTCCGTCCTATCCCTGAATAAGGCTCCAAACAATAAGTCAAAGAAAAGAAACACTCTGATACCACTTTGTAACGTCCTAGATCCAGAAGCCACTCAACGGGTGCCCCGAACCCAGTTGGTCACATGACCTCAAGCGCATTTCCCCAAACGCCAGAGGCTACCGACTAGCAGCGAGGGCCCAGGTCTGATAGTGGGGAAACTATGCCCTCATTTTCCAAGGTGTAGTGTAGTGTAAAAGATAAATAGAAAACAATAGCAGAAGCAGTAAACAACATACAACTGAAATGGATAATTGAAGTAAAAGTGAACCAGCAATCATATATATATAAAGATGCATCATGTCACTAATTCTATGAAAGTAGCCAAAAGAGGATACACAGTAATACAATACAATACAACTCAAAGTACATTGTACATCCAAACAAAACAAAGTAGAGTAAATGAAACGCAGCTGCATCGCAATCCTAATCTCGGTCCCATGATCTCCTACTCCTATGCTACAATCATGTACCTGTATAGGGACCCTTTCCCCTGTCGACACCTGTATCAATATAGTCTGTTTGGGCCGAAGACATGACCAAAACTGGGTGTGAGAAATAAATCCTGGTAGCCAACCACCAAAGGCTCGTGCCCAACTATTAGTAAAAATGTGAAACAACAATATCCAATACTAAAATGCAGTAAACTAGTAAGTACTCAAAGTAACTATCACAAACAGTTACATCTTCATTTTAATATCATTTTAACAATTCAACATAATTTAATTCTGAGCTAATCAGAACAATTCCCATAGGCTAATCAGAACCCTACACTCAGGCTAAATGTAACCATGCCCTTAGGCTAATGTAGTCATGACTTCAGGCTAAATGTAACCATGCCCTCTGGATAAATATCACCATGCCCTCAAGCTAAATATACCATTTCCCTTAGGCTAATATAACCACGCCCTCGGGATAAATATAACCACCCCCTCATGCTAATCAGAACCATCCCCTCGGGCTAAAGTAAAACACTGCCCTCAGGCGCAAGTAACTAGGCCGAGTCCAATGCATAAAAATAAATTTTATAACAAATTTCCTTCAAGAAAACTTTAAACAGGTAATAATCACAGTATACCCTTGGGTATCTAGGACAAACGGCTAAACAGAGGAACACACCCCCAGCGTGGTCCTGGATCCAAGAAATGATCCCAAACAGCAGATTAAACTTTTCATTAGATTATCTACACAATTCTGGCTATCTTTTCAGCAAATTCCTCTGCCATATGACACCCCAACCATGGGCGTGTAGCACAATGGTACATAATTTCAACACAATAGTTGAAAGGAACATCAGACCACCTACCTTGATAATCTCTGATCAATATACATGAACAACGCCTCCCGAATCGTCCAGAAAAGATATAGATCTAGGATAAGAGATTTATCGTTCAAATGTAAATAACTTCCCTTAGAGGAATAACTAGGAAGAACTGCACAAGGAGAAAGGAGGGCTTACTCGTACGGTCCCAACGTGACTGACGGAGGCAGAATCAGATTCCCGATGTGTGATCGGTTAATCCTCCAAGGTTCGACCATCCTCCCGAGCTCCAAAACGAACTCAAAGCCTCCCCTTCCAAATGAGGAGGCTACGGCCCATTTTAAGAAAAAAACTACATGGCATCTGCTCTCAAGTACACGGTGTGTACTCTCAAGTGCATGGAGTGTACTTTTCATTTTTTAAACTGTTCCCCTAGAGGCTTCTTTACACCGTGGCACTGTTCATCTATCGGCATGAGTATATAGCTTGTATTTCTGATTACAGAGCATGTACGGTCTCTCTACTGGCAGCTGCCTCCACCGCCTTACTGTTCACCTACTGACTGATTACACGGCGTGTAAATACCAAGTACAGGGTGTGTAGTCAGTTTTTACACCCTTAATTTCCGACAGACCTACACACCATGTGTACTTATCCCACATGGCCAAAGAACATGGCGTGTGGCAAAGTACATAGCCTGTTCCCACAAAATTTGGTATTTTTCCACATTTCCATTATTTTCTCAAAAACACTTAAGGAAAAAGGAAAAGAAGAAACCCATAACTCAATAAAAAGAACCGAGTTCTTATAGTATATCCCAAGTTAATATCAAAATATGATAGCTAACATGGACTAGAAATCAATATTCCATTAGGAATTTGAGTTACATAAGGGTAACTCAAAATTTCTTCTTAGTAAATGTAACTAGATTTGAATGTTGAATAGTAATATGAATTTTAGATTAGGTTTTTCGATGTAAGATAAATTTTCCACATATTAAGTAGGGACACACAATAACATGTACATGTTAAGTATATATTTATTAAACTACATAATATATTGATAATAATTAAATTTTAATAAATGTATTTATATTTAATGAAATTATATAAAACATTTATTACCTTTTTTACATAAATTTTATAAAAATAATATATTTTATCAGTTAAAAATCATATAATACATTAATATAAATGTGAATTAAATGTATATATTTTGAAAAAATTAATAATAAATGCACTTATAAGATATATTGAATATGTTTTTTATAAAATCTGTATAAATAACAATTATAAATCCATTAAGAGTTTCAATGGAAGTACCAATTTAATTTCTTATAGATGTTCCACAATATAAGAAATGTATATATTTATAAATCTACAAGATATATTAATAAAAATATATTTATAATAAATATATTTATATAAAATAAAATTTTATAAAATATGTATAGAAATGTTTTACATAAATTATATAAAAATAAAATATTTTACATTCTAAAATTTTATATAATACATGAATAAAAATGTAAATTAAAATGTATATATTTACAAAAATTTATAATAAATTCACTTATAGGATATATTGAATATATTTTTTACCAAATATGTATAAATAAATATTAAAAATCCATTAATATTTCCAATGGAAGTTCATGTAGAAGTTTCAATGGAAGTTCCCCTAGAAGTTTTAATGTATGTTCCAGTGGAAGTTCGAGTGTATGTTCCAATTGAAGTTCCTTTAGAAGTTCCAAAATATAAAAAAAGTATATATTTATAAAAGTACAAAATATATTAATAAAAATTAAATTTTTATAAAGATATTTATATAAAATCCAATAGTATAAAATATTTATTACAATTTTGTACGAATTTTTATAAAAATAATAAAATTGATCACTTAAAAATGTATATAATAAATGAATAAAAATGTAAATAAAATGTATATATTTAAGAAAATTTAAAATAAATGCACTTATAAGATATATTTTATATATTTTTTGCAACATCCTTATAGATAACAAATATAAATCCATTTACAGTTCCAACAGAAGTTCTAGTGGAAGTTCCAGTATAAGTTTCAAAATACAGCAAATGTATATTTTTATAAAAATATAGAATATATTAATATAAATTAAATTATAATAAATATGTTTATATTAAATTCAATAATATAAAATATGTAATACAATTTTCACAAATATTTTATAAAAGAAACATAATTTTCCATTTAAAAATGTACATAATGTATAAATAAAAAATATATATATAATACATATATTAAGGTAAATTTATAATAAATGCACTTATACGAGATATTAAATATATTTTTTAAAAAATTAGTATAAATAAAAATTATAAATCCTTTATGATTTCCAATGGATGTTCTCATGGATGTTTTTGTGGAAGTCTCAGTTGATGTTCCAATGTATGTTTTAATGGAACTTCAAAAATACCAAAACGTATATATTTATAAAAATAAAACATATATTAATAAAAATTTAATTCTAATGAAAATATTTATATTAAATGTAATTATACATAATAGGTACTAAATTTTTTACATAAATTTTATAATAATAGTATAATTTGCCATCAAAAAATTTATATAATACAAGAATTAAAGTGTATATATTTTAAAATATATAATAAATTCACTTATAAGATATATTAAATATATTTTTTACAAAATCTGAATAAATAAAAATTCTAAATTCATTAAGAGTTTTAATGGATGTTCTTATGGATGTTACAAAATACAAAAAAAAGTATATATTTATAAAACTATAGAATAAAATAATACAAATTTAAATTTTAAAAAATAGATTTATATTAAATGCAATTATATAAAATATGTATTATAGTTTTTTACATAATTTTTTTAAAAATATATAAGTCACCCTTTCAAAATTTATATAATACATGAATAAAAATGTAAATAATATATATATATATATATTGGAAAATTTATAATAAAATCCCTTATAAGATATATTGAATATATTTTGTACAAATGTTTTATAAAAAAATTATAAATACATGATGAGTTTCAAAGACTATTTCTATGGAAGGTATAAAATACAATATATGGTTATTATAATTTGTTTTAATAATAAATAAACTATAAAAAAAATTATAATTATTAATCATATTTGAATTTGGTTCCCTCAAACATGACATACCTAATCTATTGTATTCCTAGAATAAAAATCAAAGAAATCCTTGATTAATTTCCCAAAAAAAATAAATTAAATCATATGGAATATACCACATAACTTATCTCCCTTATCATCAGTTTTGATCAATTCCATGTTATCCCAAACATGAATACCCTCCAAAAGGTGCAAACTATTCCACAATAAATGGGGTCGAGTTATTGTGGCTTATAATGGAGGTGAAGAATGACAAAATACCTTTATAGAAAATCATCTGAAACAAGATATAAAGAGGTAAAAAAACAACCAAAATGACTCAATATTGCTCTTATATAGTAAGTTGTTGATCTATGGTATGGATAACACCCTTATATTTGACTTATAAACCCTTAATTTCATGCTCTTTCATAACATGGTGTTGTAGCCCAATGTGGGATTTGCACCTCCGACGCTAGCTAACATGCTATCCCATCCTCTAAAAAACAGCATAGATGTCTACACCATAAATTCCCATTGAAGGATCATACCTGTGATGAGAAAATAACAAACCCCAAAAATATAGAGAGGTATATTGGGAATAATAAAATGATATAGTAATATGTGAAAACTTTTTGAATTTGATTTAACCATTATATATTCTTTTTGTTTGATCAAGTATAATCTAGCATGCTGGGTCAATTACACCCCTTAGTGTAAGAAAGTCACGTATGTTATAAATTTAACATTACCAGTAATCAGTAAAAAAAGGGGATGTTTTAATGATCCAAAATATAATAAAATTATAGTGTATTTAATTTTATTTTATTATAGATGACCTTCACTAATAATGATATAAAATATTATATAAATGTTTAATCAAATATTTTTTTAAAATCATTTTAATATATATTGAATTAAATTTTTACAACCAAATTTAATCCATATTTTCTAGTTTTATGTAGCAGTTACACTCCATACAATCAGAACCATACCAATTTAATGTTCATATAATATGACAGAGAAAAAAGGCATGACAAATTCAAGATAAAAAATATGAGAAATTAAAGTGAAAATATAACCACAAAATAAAAATCAAACCTTATTTTAACATTATTCTATGAGAATAATCATGTATGGTATTTTTTGTGAGTAATTTTAAAAGGATCCATTTAATTCCAAATAGTATAAGTTATTTTGAACTATACAATGCATGAGGATATGAATTAGAAATAGTGGTGATTTTCACTATATTCACATAGAATTCATTATAAAGGAGGAATATTTGGATCAAAAAAAATTAAATAGAATAATTTCATTCATAAAAAACAAAAATATGCTTTCAATACAGATTATATCTGCTTACCTGATTCCTATATCAATGTGTTTTTGGATACCAAATCCCAAACATCTTGTATCATTGATGTTACTCCACAATAGCTTGTACTTCTTGTGACCAGTTGAGAAATATATCATGGATTATCTCACTAATAATCAAAGACAATAAATACACAACAAAAGATGAATATTTTATTTTCAGATCATGTATAAAAAACAACTATTTTGATTGTCATAATATACATTCATAAAAACATACCTTTAGAGAAGATGTGGCTCTGACAGCTCAATTTATTTAGAAGCTGTAAAACAATAGCCAATTGAAATAAAATGAGATATATTGAAAATGAGAGTTCCTAGGGTTGGATTTGGGAATAAAACCTTCACTTCCCTGGTCAAATGATCACCACTCTCACCTATGAACATGTTGAGGAAGAGCATTTTAACATTGATTTCGCACATCAGGTTGGATAAATTCTTCATTAAATCCTATGTAAATTGATTTAAATGAAAATAGATTGAAAAAAAAATAGAGAAATTTATAGTGAAAAGTAATAAATAAAGGGACGGACCGAGCAATGATATCGACATGAAGATCCACCGCAATGAGTGCATAAAGAAAAAAAGGTGAGGTATATGGGATTAGAATCATCTATAAGAAAAATTGAAGAGCACATGGGATTGACCATGGATACTGGCATAATGATCCACTACAATGATAGAGGGATGACCATGGTTACACATGTGTAGAGCCACAACAAGGGATGAGGAAATAGTAAACCTTAGCACCAAAGAGGTGGAGCACCATGACATGGACCGTGTTGAGGGAGACTGACTAAAAGGAATCACCAAATATGTTTTCATGGAATTTCAATGAGAAGATTCAATGAATATAAGATTCTGCAAAATTGATACGTAGTGGATATGCTACTCCAACTGTAGGGCAGTGCAAGTTTGGGGATGTGGTGGCCCTAAAATGAATATTAGGTTTTTAGGTAGGGTGGCTGGGGTGAAAGGGGAGAAGGGCATAAGAAAGGAATTATGAAGAAAGATACATGTTGCTGAAAATTATGGAGAGTCATTTCAATGGCCATCTAATAGGAGGGACATGAGGTTCTACGTCAGTGGGGGCGGCGTTTCTAACAGCGGGGAGGTGGTTCATGAGTAACAATGACTGGAATGGATGTGAATGGTGATGGGGATAAGGTCGCGAGCTGTGAGGGGGGATGCGAGTGGTATAGGGAGTGGAGTGTGAGTAGTGATGGGTATTTGGGATGTGATGGGTGGTGAGGACCATGTTTCTGAGTAGGATGGATTTGAATCGACTCCAATACTGATTTGAAGATCTTCCACCATGAAGCAGAGGCCAACTATGTTTATCGGTGTCACAATTCACTACAACGAGTGTATAAAGAAGAGAAAAGTGAGTAAGATGACCCATGAGATGAAAATTCCTTTAGGTTTTCACTGTATTTAGATCACACTACATGTAAAAACAAATATGTGTCAACATCCCACTACATCACAATAATATCTTATAAAATAAGGAACAAGGGATGATAAAATTTATTTGTGATGTTGTCCGATTTCCATAATCTTAATATGGTCCTTTTAAAATTTAAAAAAAAGGTTTTAATGGGTGTTATTTTTAATTCAATACTACAGATAGTCCATTTAATAGCACGAAAATTTGATTTAATAGTGCTAAAAAAAGCTATTTTCTTCAGCACCATTAAAGGGGGGTGCCTTTATCTGTTCTAAAAAAAGCACTGATAAAGGGGGTCCTTTATCAATGTTAAAAAGAGTGTTGATAAAATCCCCCTTTGTCAGTGCTAGTTTATCATTGATAGAGGCCCCCCTTTATTAGTGATTTAATTAGTATTGATAAAGTTCCCCATTTATCAGTTCTTTTATTAGAACCAATAAAGGGGGTCCTTTATCAGTGCTAGAAATAGAATTGATAAAGTACCGCCTATTTTTGTGTGCTATTTTAATAATAATAGACTACAACAGCCACTATCCTGTATGAAAATATGCCTATGAAAATAAAAAATTTAATTGAAATAAATTTTACATCACACATATAAAAACCACTACTATATATATATATATTTTTTAAATAATGTTTTGTATAATTACATTTGAAATTGCAATCCATAAAAATTTAAAAACATTAATGTTTCATCATCTTTGGAATACCATGACCCCTCTCAAAATCGATCGACCATGATATTAATTCCCAAACAAACCACCCCAAGATAGGTAAAATAATTCACCTATATAAGAAAAAAAATATTATATTGGTAATACTATAAAGAAATAAATTAAACATAAATATGAAAGAATGCATGAATAAAAAGTCAATTTTAAATAATAAGACACATTTAGAGTTATTCTTATCACACTATGCATCAGATTGAGGTTGGGTTTATTATTACACATTATAAATGACTTATGTATCATTTTTATAATGTCTAAATATAATCTAAGTGTTTTCTCCTAGTTTTCAGTATATCACCTGTTCTTCTTAATAAAATTAATTTCAATTTTAAATAAAAAGGAAAATTTGGAGTCATATCTGTAACATCATGCATAGCATTGAGGTGTTGTTGATTCTTACACATCAAAAATTACATATTCATCATTTCCATAAAGTATCAATATATTATTATTTCATTTTATTGGTTTTGAATATATCACCTGTGTTTTCTACAAAAATTTCATTTCAAACTGAAAACACAGACTTTGAGTCATACAAGTCACATCATGTATTGATTTGATGTGAAAATTCTTCATACACGTCAAAAATGACTTATGAATCATTTTAAAAAATTATCAAGACAATCAATGCTCATTTTCTTGGTTTCAATGAGTGACACATGTTTTGACCAAAAATGTCAATTTTAATCTTATAACAGAAATTTATAGTCATACTGTCACAACATGTGTCATATTGAGGTTTGTTTGATTCCTATACATAAATAACGACTTATAGATCATTTTTCTAAAGTATCAAAGAAATATGAATTTGTTTCCTTGATTTTCAATATGTCACTTGTTTTTTTACAAAAATTAATGTCCATTTTAATTAAAAAGAAGCATTTTGACTCATATCAGTCACAATGTATGTCGTATTGAGGTTAAGTGGATTACTACACATAAAAAATGGCGTATGGATCTTCGTCATAAATTATAAAAACAATAAAAATGAGTTTTATTGGTTTTAAGCATGCCACATGTTCCTTTTACAAAAATTGCTGTCAATTTGAAATAAAAAGAGATGCTTTGAGTTATTCCAGTTACAATGTTCGTTGGATTGAGGTAGTGTTCATTCCTAAACATCACAAATGACTCATGGATCATTTTACTAATGTGTCAAAACTACATAAATGTGTTCCTCTATTTTGGGTATGTCACATGTTCTTTTTACTACAATTAATGTTAGTTTTAAATATAAAGACATGATTGGAGTTATATGAGTCACATCATGAGTACAATTGATGTGTGTATGATTCCTAAACATCAAAAATGACTTAAGAATCATTTTAATAATGTATAAAAATAATATGAATGTGTTTTCTAAGTTTTGAGTATGTCACTTTTTTTTTACTAAAAGGACGTTTCAAACTAAAAACACACACTTTGAGTCATACCGATCACATCGTGTGTTGGTTTGATGTGATACTGCTTCCTAAATGGAAAAAATTACTTATGAATAATTTTACAAATTTATCAAGACAATCACTGTGTGTTTTTTTAGTTATCAGTGAGTGAAACATGTTACTAATTAAAATACAAATCTTAAACTAATAGCAGACACTTTGAGTCATACTGGTCACATTGTGCATCTGATTGAGGTATGGTTGATTCATACACATCAAAAAATGACATTGGATCATTTTTAAAATTTATTAAAATAATCATAATTTATTTTCTTAGTTTTTAGAATTTCACTTGTTATATTTTTTAAAAATAATGTTAATTTTAAATAAAAAGACACGTTTTGAGTCATATCGGTCACACTGTTGGTTGGATTGAGGTGTGGTTGATTCTAACATGTCAAAAATGACTTATGGATCTCTGTACTAAATTATCAAAACAATATTAAAGTGTTTTCTTTGTTTTCAATATATCAATTGTTCTTTTTACTGATATTAAGGTTAATTTTAAATTAAAATAAACACTTGGAGTCATACCAACTACATTGTGCATTAGATTGAGGTGCGGTTGATTTACACACATCACAAATGACTTATGAATTTTTTCATAAAGTATCAAAAAAAATCTTAATGAATTTTATCAGTTTTGATTATATGATGTGTATTCTAAACTCAAATATAAATTATAAACTAAATGCAGCTATTCTATATGGTTTGGAGATCCCAAAGGAGATGGAACATCTCATTCACAATGTTTCACATTCTTTTTTTAATGTATAGGACACCAAGGATATACAGGAGGTTCCTTAAGACCTGCATGAGGAGTCTCCTACTGGTATTTCTCACCAGGATGGCATCACCTCTATTGAAGCTGGGCATTCCATGTTGCATGGGGAAGTTTCTCATGAAGAAATTGAATTTCATACTATTAAGGTTCTATCGTCAGAGACTTAACCCATAATAAAAAGGGGTAGAGAGAACTAGCCTACTAATCGGGGAGGATCTAGGGGTCGTGGCCAGCCTAGAAAAAAGTAATAATTGGATGTGTTCTTTTAGTTTTCTATCTAGGTGTGTTATTTCACCTGTAATAATTTCCTCCGGTATCTTGTACCCTTACACTTTTTAAATAAATTTTTGGGGTCATGGTTCTCTAAACCCATGGCTGATCCTCTTTTAGTATAAACTAATTTCCTATAGTTTGATTCATACCGATCACATTTTTTTTCAGATTGAGGTGTGGCTGATTCGTAATATGATATTTGTTTTTCTTTCAAATATCTACAAAAATTTTGAAAAGAGAGAAAATGTTCTGTTTTACTAGAAAAGAAACCCCAAGATCCATAAAACACTTACGTTTCTAGAATCATGGGGTTTCTTCTTCCATTAGAAAGAAACATGATTATCTTTTCTGTCTTGTTACAAATAATTGAAAGAAAAATATGACTTCTCGAAAGATCTTTGAGAAAACTAAATAATTATTAGATAAATATGATAAGGATATTAACATAAAAATAGTAGATAAAATGATAACAAATTTAATTAAATAATTAGTAAGAATTTTCATTTTCATGATGGTTATATACATTCTTAACCCATTTCCTTATTTTCCTTATATGAGTTATAGTCTCCTATTCCAATATCACACGAGCATGCGAAGATTCGAACAGACCACCCCATCCTGAGAAAAATAGCCCACCTTTATAATAAAAAAAACATTAGAAATAGTATAAACAAATAAATTAAACCTAAATATGAAATGATACATTAATAAAATGTCTATTTTAAATGGTACTATACAATTTGAGTCATACCAGGTACACTTTATATTATATTGAGTTCATGATCATAGTACCAAAGTAAATCATCCTTTTTGATGAATTCTTTACATTATTATCTATGTGTATATTAAAAAATTAAGTCTTGGATAAAAATTATGAAAAAATAAACTAAAAAAAGTAGATATAATGATAATAAAATAAACTAAATAAGAAGTAGAAAGTCACATATTCATGATATATGTGTACATTATAACATCATGTTTATTTCCCATTAATTTTAAAAGAAATATATTTATTCTTTTGAATTCATGGATTTTTTTATAATCATGGTAGTACTGAAAAAAAATTAATACACAAAGGATTAAAAAAAATTTAAATGAAATGGAAATTATCTTTGAAAATACATCTTTGGGGATGCTATTTTGTTGATGGTATATTATATATATCATGAATTTACAAAGATAATAACCACAATATTTTCCATTTTTTTGTTTCATACACTACTAGAACATTGATAAAATTATGTAATTTGTTTTTATAGTGAAATATTTTTATGTATACCCTGATACTTATCAACTTTTTAAATTTTAAAGGCTCCTTGTGCACATGGGCTATCCTCATTCCATGATTTTCATGATATTTGAACACCACCCTGTCACAAAATAAGTCTCATGAAAACATAATATAAAATATATAACTTTAATTTTAGTTTTCAAATGTTGGATGTAGTGTATTAAAAATTGAAAAACTTCATCGTGTGTGGTTGGTTTGTTGGGTATCTATATAGTGAATCCAAAAAATAAATCTTTAGGGTATCCAAATGCACCACAATGAGTACCTAATGTTTCCAAAAAAAGGAATAAGGAATGAAAATAAATTTTTAGAGGATTAAATTGTAGAGTTTTACCCTTGTATGGTTGGTATTAAGAAGATTTTATCATTCGTAATTCTTCTTTCAAATGATTTGGCTAGCTAGTTCACTATTAAATTAATTTTAAATGATTCAATTTTGGTTTGGTTTGTAGAAGTGAAGTAAGCACTAATGAGTTAATATTTATATTCATGGGGTAATTTGTTCAATTAGAATTAAAATATATTCCTGAAAAAATATGAATTTTATTTAGTCATAATTAAGATAGTAGATCAGTTATTTGAAAAAATATAATGAAAACACACATCATGTATACATTTACAACTAAGACTCCTCTACATTCATATTTTATGAATTCATTTACATTCTCAATAGAAATAAAGTCTGCAATGGACTCTCCATACTTTTGTTCTTAAAAATATACTATGTGATTACTACCACTTTGTAAATTTGTATCTGCATGAACCTTCAATGTCATTAAATGAGGATATTGAATGGATCTGGTAAAGTATCTTTATGAAGATATTTTTGATTGATTGGTTGATCGTTTAGTTGGTTTTTACTCATCCTTTTATTTAAACCCCTTCATGTTGCCTATCTGTGATAACATTCATCAGTTTAGACCTTTTTTCATTAATTATTAATGGTTTAGCATGAAAAATAAATAAAAAATTAATACCTCTTTGTCGACATGATTTTTTACAAGATCTGATGCCATTATATGAATGTTCCAATATCTTGCTCAGCTATAGGAATATCTACATCATCAAGTGAAATAGGTAGATTGGCACTTGACTCATGAGCTATGGTAATCCCCATTATCACCTGACCAGTTGGAAGTTTTCATTTATGTAGAGTGTATTGTTTGATATTGAACATAGTAGCCCTCACATCAAGGAGATGGTAGGGTGTTGATATATATAAATCACAATTATTTCAAATCTATAAAATATCTATAAAATAAAGGTATCAGTTTCAACCTGATTCACATTTCACAAAAACAATTATGAGAATATTGATTACCTTATATTAGACAACTCTTTTATTGGAATGTCTCGCCACAAAGCTGGTTGAGGTGGTGAGGTATCTTTATCCAGTGGTTATTCTTGAGTTGTTTCTTTTCTTTCCTTCCCACCCATAACATTTTCTAGAAACTAAAATTTCTAATGAAATTTTTCTTCAAGGGAATCTAATCCTGGCTGCATATCTTTCATTTGATTATCTTTACCCCATGTTATTTTATTTTCACAAAAATATGTTCAGGGTGTCTCCCCAAAAACTAAAACTTTAATGGGGCCATTCAGTTCTAGTTGCTTTAAGGCCACTAATAATAGGTGTTCATCCAATACAATTTTTGATGATTCTTATGTCTAATTCAGATATAAAATATAGGAAAATAATAATCATTTATATGTAATATAAATTTAAAGAAAAACTAATTTTTATTATGAAATAATTACACATTCTTGGCATGGTTTTTGCGTGTTTTAATCTATTAGTATCCCATATTTATTTTCATGTTCCTCCTTCCATATTACATGATGTGGGATAGAATTGGATTTTTATTTGGATTCATACATCTACATATATAAATAGTAATATAATTATGTTATTATTTCATGCCACATAAAATCATTATGATAGATTTAAAATACGTTGCAATTTTTTTCAACTGAAGCGTACCTCATCCCTGCTTTACTGAAGAGTTGTGTTTCTCTTTCAACTCATTCCTCATTTTCATCACTCAACTGCTATTTCATAAATTAAAATTTCTCAATAAAGGTTACTAATACAAATATTTTTAAATAATGTATTACCATCCACAATGTATCTGAAAAGATATCCCTTCATGATGTCCAGTAAATGCATCTCACACTTCTTGTATTATCAGGTGTGCATACATAGGCAGTGAGTGTGGGTATATTTTTCCATTGGTAACATTGAGATAAAATTTTGTTAGATTCTTTTGAAATCCATTTTGAGCCTTTCTAAAAAGCATTAATACAAATTTATTATGGGAGTCATCCACAATAAATTCATTTTACAAGGGATAATGAGGATTAATTCAATGTTTCGTTATTTTATTTTTTTAGTAAAATAATGAAAGGATATCATAATATCTTCCCAAATCAGTGTCGTAAGCATCGTCACATGCCATCTAGTGATGATCTGAATGAACTACTGAACATGGCCTTATTGGGGTTAATAGGCAGGCCTCATCCATTCCATCTGACCCCAAATTTGAATCCATTTGTTTTTTTCCTTAATAATTTTTCCTAACACCATCACACTACGAAACTCCTATTTTTATGAGATATTGATTATTATCTATATAAAATTTCCTCATGTTCAACATTATTAATATGATATCCATCTAGATTAGTAACATCAGAATTTTTATAAGGTTATTGCACCTTTGCACTATGAGCAACAATGTGTTGAAAAACCTGTTATTCCTTAGGATTAGGATCATCACCATTTGAATAATCCATTATTTGTAGAAGTGTCTAAAAATTTAATTTAGTTTATGTAAATACAGTAACAAACTGACAATGACATGAAGTAATGCAATGTATTTTATAAACATATATAACTTGATTATTGAACACTCATTTTTAAAGGTTGACGGGATTTTCCCCCTTTATCGAGTATCAAAATCCCTTCATTATGGTCTCCTATGGCATACAAGACCCTGTCTACATTGGAACCACTGTAAAATGATTGTGATTCCCCAATAAAAGGGTTATTCTCAGTTGAATTTTCATCTAACACTTCAATTTTTTTGGTTGATAACTGATCAATTAACCACTTTCTATTTGTGGGATCCGGAACATAAAATAATTATACTACCTACAATTCCATTATAAATAGTTTTTCTTTGTACCCATACTTAATAAAATCCACTTTCATAAATACCAATCCATCTATTTTAATATCACTCTTACTTTCAACCCACATGCATTGAAAAAATAGCACTTTGAATATTGTATAACCCAACTCCCATATTTGTTTGATGATGCCAAAGTATGACATATTTTCATAAATTGGATTTATATCTTTGGTACCGGATACATGCATTACATCAGCCATAAGTGTAACTCCACTATTTTTCATGGAAATTATTTCATCGTATATCATTTTTAAAGAATATATAATTATTAATTACATAACCATTATAATATAATAATGTAGGTTCCTTCTATAGCAGAAGTGTGTGATGGGTGGTGCCCAATATTGCTTTTGTCTTGATGGATGATAATTCCAAGATCTATATGATGTTTAATTGTCATGAAAAATGGAATTGAATTAAATATATACAACATTAATCACACTGGAACTAGAGATATAAGATCATCACATATTATTTATAAGCAATTTAATTAAATAATAATTACCTCTAAAGAATTATTTCTTTGTTGATGAATCTGGAAATAGATATGCTATGCACCATCGTTGTGTTGTAGAAACCAAGTGCATATTTCCTCTAGTGGTGATCCACATGTGTTATAGGAATCTCCAAAAATTTCTGAAGGAGTCTCCAGGTTCTAGCACGGAAGATCCTTAATCTTGCATCTCCCACCTTGATCACCTTGAGAATCACTTCCAAAGCATTCTCGATGATATGATAGAGGAGGATTGCTCACCATTATAGGGATAATCCTTCGAGAAGGGATCTATCTAAGCTTGATAGGATTCTCCAAGATTTATGTGGACACCCAATAAAATTATTAGTCTCATGAGAAAATAACATAACTGGGTATTTATATTTTAATGAATAAATTAAATAATTACACAAGTGGACTTAATTAATTATTTAATCCTAGAAAATCCCCATGAAAAATAATAATACTAATATTATTGTTTCTCGAAATGAACATAAATTTCAAATTGTAATTAAAAATTATTAAATCAAATAATATTCAATATTATTATTTTATATAAGACCATTAAACTCGGTCTTCCATTCCTCCATAATATTTATCAGACCTTGAATAATGTTAATTTATTTATTAAATAAACATCACAACATTATTCAACAATCAATAAATAAATATTTTATTTACCAAACAGAAAATAAATATTTATATATGATCAAGAATATGTGAATAATTATTAAACCACATATGGGAATAATATTAATTAAACTTGGTAAATAATAAATAATAATATATTATTTAACTTGGATTTTGGATACACTTAGTGTGTGTCCCTTTATGCCTCTTTCTCACTGGAATTACATGAAGAAGCCTGAATTCCAAGGTTAGCATCTAGAAACACACCAAGGAACCCATATAGAAATAAGTTAATGCTACAATGAAATGTTACCTCATACGAACACTTACTATGTAATATAATCCCTCTATCATTATATCTCAAATCAAGTAAGTTGCATGCTGGTGCCATCAAACTTTATGCTCGATATCTCTTTCTTTGACTTTATAGAAATAGAACTTTCCTATTGATCACCATGGACATGGATTTATTTAGTCTATATCATTTCCATCAAATGGACTAAGATATCAACTTCCATTAAAGAACATAAGGGACAAATCCTTCCTCGCATTATTCATTAGTCCAATATTAATGATGATGCACCCAACATATCGTACCTCATCATGAACATATTTCATCCGAGTTTTCATCAATCCATATAAGTGTGAAACTCATAATAATCATTAATAATAATCTTAAACTCTAAGTACCAATACACATGTCCACTGATAGGAACATCCAATAACACATATAAATGTGGATTTCCTTCTAGTGGGTCTCATTCTCATAATATCAGTACTGGATATTACCAAGGGCGCACACCATGAGAGGGTTCCTCAAATTCCAATGAGTATCCATCCCAGACATCCTTTATCATTTATGTACCTCAAATGATATCATCTAGATATAGAATATATATTCAAGAATAGTATCGTAACACTTTTGAGTTCTCATCAAAGTGGGGAACTGTTATGACCTTTTAGTGTGACACCTAATCTTAAGACATTATGATATACTGTGTCACACAGAAGAACAAGAATTATGTAATAAGGAGTTTATTAATATTCAAAACCCTCAATACAATTTTATCATATAGTAAAAAGAATTTGGTTCTAGGGTACCAACTCTAGAAGACTCCCAGTTGCACTAAAGCCAACTGAAAAAAACATTTAGTCTGATAGCTCTCACATGATGCTCATACTTATCCTAAGATGGACCTCTAATCAAGGGGTCATCACGTTCTCTTATGTGGGTACTCTGCCTAATATAACTTCACCCCTTTGATAGAAATCTCTCTAAAGGTGATACTTTCAGAGTATATTCTTTGTCTATTTGTGTGACCTTGTCCCTTTTTCAAGATCCACAGTTGTAGTATTATCACAATACAATGTGATAGGGTCTTTAATTATAGGTACCATTTCAATCTCTTCGACAATGTTACATGTAACACCCCAATCTTCCATGGTACGATTTCCTTTGAATAATACAATAGCGTGTGTTGTACGCAACATCGAGTTCTAACACACAACAACCAATCAAACTAGCCGTTATGAATAGTAATACCTAATTTTTGAAATTTATAAATTTTAGTTTTCAAAATGGAATTAATTTTTGGATTCGTAATATCGAATTTAGCCTAGGGTGAATTTTTGGTATTTTTCTGAAAAACTTCATTTTTTGATGAATAGTGAAACCACTAAGTGGTAGTTAAAAAACTGAATTTTTCATAAAACTTAATTTTACCACTTCTGTGAGTGGAATTTTGAAAATCCGAGAGACATGGTTAATATCAAGATGTAAAATTTGGTTCAATGAGATGAAAATACTTTTTTTTGAATAGTAACTTTTACTTTTATTTACCACGGTTAAAAGTGAATAGGGTAATTGAGGTTAAAAATGATATTAATATTACCCTAACACATGTCTTAATTCTATTGAACAAGTGTATCTAGACCAAAAACAACCTTAGAAATAAAATATTATCATTTTGGTCCACTTGGATTAGATTGGGACATTTATTATTATTTAATTCAAAGAAGAGTTAAAAGAGTTAAAATCAATGTGTATTTACTAAAACATTTTTAATATAGAATTATACATAAGATAAATTCGATTTTAAATATTCATTATAAATATAAAGATATTTCGTATATAATGGTATTTAATTTATAATTTTTAGACATTAAATAATTTAATATATTTATGACACAATGGTGATACAGTAATTACCTAATTAATGAAATATTAAAATAATTGATATTATAAATATAAAAATAAATGTAATTTGAGACTTTTTATGACTTAAACTAATTTTCTAAGTTAATATGACATATTATAATTGGTTATATAAATTTAGTTCGAAGTAATAATGCTGTTATGAATTTATCAAAAACAAACTACCAAATAGTGTTAAAATTGACATAAAAGAGTTTTTTAAAAATTATTATATTATTAATTTATATTCAATTCCTAAAAATATAAGGTTTGGAAAATAGACTTATATCATGATATTTTCATCATTAATGGACCACTTGGGGGGTCTCTTGGAGGTATATAGTATGTTTATTAACAATATAATATAAAAATACAAAGTGGCATGGTAAGTGTCAAACTAATTAACTAAGAGTTAAAACTAAAAGATAAGGTTAATATAGTGATCAAAACCTGTATAAAACCTATTGGTTGAGTTTTTTGCAACCCATACCCACCTTAACCTTTAAATAATCCACTTTGGATCCATTATAAACCGAATATTAATTTATTATAAAATAATATATCTAGTTTTTTCAAAGGTACCCCATACCCCTCTTATAAAATGGAACTCCCCCTTCTCACTAATTCACACATTAAAATCCTTTTGGATCGGCCAAACCCTGCCCAAATACTCTCTCAAATTGCCTAAATTCAACATAGAGGACTTAGTTTTATCAGAAATCCAACCTAAGGAGAATTTTTTATCAAATAAAAAAGAAGAACCTGAATAAGAGGTAATGTTTTCACCACCCTCTTTCAAGTTCCTTTCTTCTTCAACTTCTTCTTTCATTGTTATTCCCATTATAAAATAAAAACTACAATATCTTATATATACTGTGATGTTACTATAAATATTTTACAACCATATTCAGTATTATATCCATCCTTTTAATGACATGTCACCATACGTGCATACATACGGCTTACCATCTCCACGTCGTGGTGTAATTGTTATTCAATAAATTATTATTTGGATGGGTATAATAATGATGTGTAATTCATGTAAATAATAACTATAAAATGATAATTATTCTGTATATGTGATATACCATCCAATTATATATTATTTTAATATCAAAAGAATGATATTGTCGCTCGTGCGTACGTACGGACTACCGTCTCCACGAACGTGGTGAGATTAATTCTCCATCGTATCCATTCAAGACTAATTCTCATTTAATGATTAAAAATAATGTTTAAGGACTTGATATAATTCTGGATATGAATAAGATACAACCTATCCATGACAAACACAACATACGTAACAAAACATATAAAATAAAATGAGTAAGTTAACACCCAAAACAACGATAATACTAAGATATTATTAACAAATCAATGTTAAAAGATCATATATGATATCATATTAATGTATATGATTCTTGTATAATTTAATAACAATTATTTCACCATTATACAGGATGTTAACCTACCCCAACCAAGGAAAAGTACAAGGTAAGGGGTTTTCATCTCACTCCTTATTCCCGTGATATTCCTGTCATATTGTCACTATTACCTTTTGTGTGGTGTATGTACTTCCCATAATTGTATTCTTTGTGTAATAAACTTTAATTTAAGTGTATTAACATTTTCATTATATGATACCTCTCTCAGGGGGTGTATGTTTCGTAAGTTACCAAATTGGTAAGGGTTATTTCGCAATCTCTTCATTATCCGAGGTTGTTTATACGTAATTATCTACTGGGACCCCTTTATCATCCACATACATGTTTCTTAAAAATGTATTTCAAAACATTCTTTCTATTTTACAGAATATGGGTTAAAGTCATTTATACCCTTGTTTGACTTTTTATAAGAGGTTTATAAAGGAATCTTTCCATCGTTTTCCAAACAAGGTCCTTTTTAACCTTTTCGACAGAATTAAGGTTAGAATGTCTTTTTTTAACTTATACAGCAGGTGCGGCTATTTTACGCTGTTATAAAATCAAAGAAGATTCCCTTAAAATCTTCTACGAATATTTTCAAAGTAAAAGTTTTATTTTATAATTATGTGACTTTTAAATGATTTAAAAAAAAGAGATATTTCTCTCAAATAGTTTTTCTTTCATCTATGTCAACATCCTTTGATGGATTTTAAGCTTATTTGAAGTTTATTTATTATGATACAAATCTTCCATATTGTATTGAAGGTTTTGTGATATGTTTGATTGTGGATGTGTTATTTTTATACCATTCATGGTTAATGGAAAAAGTATTGACATTTCGTATGCTAGTTTTAATACGAATGTTTATGTTATGTTTAAACATCTTCATATGGGGAATGAATTGGACTTAATAAGTGATGGGTGGAGCCCGCTATAGCTCCTCGATGCATCGGTAGGTCTCATGAGACAAACTAGTGTATTTTCATAAGGCCTTTAAAAAATCGTATTTGTAGTCTTGGCATGAGGCCTTGGCTATGTGGTTATGATAGTCTGGAATTATGCATTCCATCATTATGAAAGTGGTTATTCATATTGCATGTGATTATATGACTAGTAGAATATCTATGTGAATAAGTAAATGGAATTATTTCATTTTACCTTTTCCATATTATTTTGATTTTCAAGTTTAAAAGTATTTTTCTTTAGTTACACATTTCCTTAAATCTTTATGTTTATTTATGAAAGTTTCCGCTATATTGTTATCCTTACTGAGCATCTGAGCTCACCCCTTTCTATGTTTTATTTTTTCCAATATGGGAAGACGTATTTTATGAAAGACCTTCAAGGATAGTATAAGGGGTTATGAGTGTGGAGTCAAGATGTTGTTGTAGTTTTCAATTTATGATGTAATGTAAACTTTATGAATGTATCTAGTGTTTCCAAGACTACAAAACTAATCGGTCTTTCGAGACTTGATCTTTCTTGTGATCATGCCAATGTTATGTAATAATGCTCCGAATCTGGGTAACTGGGGTTGGGGCGTTACATTACAAGTCCAACTGGCTTCCTTCGCTGCATAATAAGCCACTATATACTCAGACTCTACTGTAGAATCAGTGACAAATTGCTGCTTTGAACTCTTCTAGATCATAGATCATCTATTGAGAAAAAAGTATATCCTAATTAAGAATTAAAATCATTATGATCTATATGAAAAATAGAATCAGTATAACCTCTTATGACCAGCTCTTCATCTTCTCTGTACTGCAGGGACATATACTTAGTTCTTCTCAGATACTTAAGGATAGCCTTAGTAGCAGCCCAATGTTATTCTCCTGTATCTACTTGATATCTTCATACCATGCTCATTGAATAGGAAACATTAATTCTAGTACATAACATGTCCTATTTTATTGATCCTATCATAGAATTTTTTAGGATCTTAGTCATTATCTATTTCTCATGTTGTGTCTGAGGACACATTTTCTTAGAAATATGTAAACCATGTAATATTGGAACCAATCCCCTCTGGGATTATTCCATACTAAATCTCTTTAGTATCTAGTCAACATATGTACTTTGACATTGTCCAAGAATCCTCTTGGATCTAACATGAATGATATTGACCCCTAGACTATATGCTATTTTTCCTAGGTCCTTCATGGAGAAACACTTGTTTAACTAGTCCCTAACATAATGTCATACTAGTATAGAATTTCCAATAAGTAATATGTCCTCTACATATACTCCTAGGATATCAACCTCATTACCATTAAACCTTTTGTAAATACATGAGTCACATTCATTCTTAATGAAACCTAATTCTTTTATAGATTCATAAAATTGAATGTTTTATGACCTAGATGCTTCCTTCAAACCATAAATGGACCTCTGAAAATTTCATATCCTTTTGGAATCACCTGGAGTCACAAACCCTTATGGTTATCTCATAAAGACATCTTTTTGATGGTTCCCATTAATTAATATAGTTTTTATATCCATATTCTAAGTATCATAGTCATGGTAAGCTTATATATCAAATAAAATTATAATGGATTTAAACATGGAAACAGGAGAAAGGATTCATCATAGTCAATTCATTGATATTATTTAAACCCTTTATACACTAGCCTTTATTTATAGGTACTTACTTTACGTTCCTTGTCCAATTTCCTCTTAAAAACCAATTTTCATCCAATAGGATTCACATCAATGGCTGCATCGAACAGAACCCAAACATTATTCTGATACATGGAAGAAATTTCAGAATTCATGTCTTCTTTCCATCTTATAACTTTTGAGATCTCTACTACCTCGTTTTGGGAGAGAGGTTCATCATTATCAACCAATAATGTATCACCATCTTTGGTGAATAGAAACCCATATCTCTATAGTTCTCTTTCCTATCTTACACTCCTATACAGTACTTGTGTTTAGGGAACTACTTCTTCCATGGGGATCTATGGACTCTGTTAATGTACCTACTCTTTTATATCTTGAGCATCAACTTCATTGAAGTCAATCTATCTCCTACTATCCTTTTTTAGGATGTTCTCCCTCTCAAGAAATATTTCTTGTCTAGAGACAATCACTTTATTATATGAGGGGTCGTATAGGTAGTATCCCTTTATTTCCATGGGATACCCTATAAAGACACACCTCATTCCCTATGGTGCTAGTTTGTTCCCTGATGAGGTCTTAACAAACACATCATATCCCCATAAAAGTTTATGTGATAAAATTAGTTTCTTTACATTCCATTAATCTAATGAAATTCCATTTTTAGAGTTTATTAGTTCTTTTTCTAATGTGTATTTCATAGTTTGTAATTCATATCCCCAAAAGGATATTGGAAGTTCTATATGACTCATTATTGACCTTAACATTTCTACCAAGGGATGTTTCATCCTTTCACAAACCCCATTACACTATGGTATATAAGGTGGAATGATTTGAGATAGAATCCCAAAATTTTGTATAATGTCAATGAACTCTTGGTTAATATATTCCCCACCTCGATCCAATCAAATCTACTTTATATTCTTACCAAGTCGATTCTCTACTTCATTTTTTAATTCCTTGAGTTTATCAAAGGACTCAGATTTATACCTCATTAAGTAGATATAGCCATATCTACTCAAGTTGTCCGTAAAAGTTATGGTGTATTAATATCCTCCTCTAGATTCTACTGGAAATGATTGACACAAATCAGTGTGTACCAATCCTAGAAGTTTAGTAGCCCTTTCACCCTATCCACAAAATGGTGGTTTGGACGTTTTTCCTTTTAATCAATCATGAAATCTATCAAGTGGTTTTGTCTCAAAAGAGTCTAAATAACCATCTTGATAGATCTTTGTCAAAATCATATTATTTGCATGAATAAGACAATGATGCCACAAATGGGTGTTATTTGAGTCATGTGAACATGATTCGTTATCAATTACCAACACATGGATTTTTTTAATTTAATACATAAATACCATTATTTAAATGTGACATACCATAACATATGTTTTTCTTATAAAAGAAACAAATTTTATTTTCAAATTTGAAAATAAAACCATTTTTATCTAAACATGGCCCAAAAAATATGTTCTTGGTAACTGTAGGTACACTATAACAATCTATTATAACCGAAATAATTTTTGTTTGCAATTAAAGGTGGTAGTCACCAATGGCTATATCAGCCATCCTCTCACTATTGATAGCTCATAGATCCACTTATCATCTATAAATCTTCCATAATATACATGGTTCCTGCATTTGGATAGAGATCCGAGCACCACAAGCTATATCTAATACCAAATGTGTAGAAATGGAAATATTTCACTCGATAACGAACACACCTTTAGCTTCCCCTTTCTTCTAGGTGTATTTACTCTTCTAGTGTCCTAGATTTGTCACATGAAAAACAAACTTCCTTATTTTCCATACCCTGGCTTTGGGTATTCCCCTTATTAGAAGGACAATGCTCGAGAGATTTAGACTGTTTATAGGTCGTGGGCCCCTTTTTCTTATTCTTCATTCTCTTATTATCCATACGGACTATGAGTTTATCAAACCCCATTTCCTTATCCACTTATTAAATTATGATCATAAGTTCCAAAAGAATCTTCACATTATTTCTCATATAATAATTCACAATAAAGCTGGAGATAATCTTGGTAGGTGATGAATGTATGAGATCTGTACGCAACTCATTTGTGAATTTTATCCCATAAGATGTACAGGCATTCAATGTAGCCAAAAAGCCTGACTAAATGAGGCCTATTTGGTGTAGAAAATCTAAGATTAGTTGTGAACAAATCATTGGAGATCTCAAACCTCTCTTTTCACTCCTTCTCTTAATGGAGATATCGAAGGTGATACATCATGTTATATGCATCCATATCCTCATGTTGCATTAAAATCTCATTGGACATGGATGATAGCATGAAACACTAAACATATGTATCATCATTCAGATGTTTCTCAAAGAGATATAGTTCTTCTTCACTTTCCACATTTCCCAGCATAACCGGTAAATGTTCTTATATCACATTAAATTTCCTTTCACGGAAAGGATGACACATACTTTTCCCACTCTTGGGAATTTGTGCCAATGAGAAGGTTTTCCTTCTCAAGTATGGATTGCAATGATATGTTTGATTTCATTTTATTTTTTTTATACAAAATAATATAAGTATAAATTTAGTAATTTATCTGATAAAATTCAGTCAAATAAATATATACTATATTTATTAGTCTCCCACTATTTTATTGAAACCCAATATCACTCACCATTGGATTAAAAATATCCTGTTTATTGTAAATTTAAGTTGTAAGGATCCATATTCCCCTTCTCACCCCCCCCCCCCACAACTTTGGTTGGTCAAGAATCTTGAATGGTTTTAGGTATGCATTCTAAATACCTATTGCATTAACTCATAGTTCCTTAATCTATTGAGTGTACTCCCAAATCCAAAATACTTTATTGAATTTCCTTAACCTTTGCCTCTCAGCTACACCAAGTCCTACTTTGTCATTCATGCCTTGATGTAAACCAAGATAAGTCAATCCAAAACCTCATGTTATAATTCCTCGATAATTGAAAGCACCCCAACTTTTGTTGGTCAAACAATTTGAATTATTGGTTGATTCTAACCAAAGTAATGGAAGGCTATACTGACTTAAAATTTTATTGAGGGATTTCATCCTTTTATGTATAATTTTCAAATTGTTATCTTTATCACATTATTTTTAACATTAATTAGGATAACATAAGTGATTAACCATGTCTTAGATAATATTTACACATAAGATGGTTTATTTTATTTCTACCTTTAATGCTTGTTAATTCATTAATTATATTATCGCGACAAGACATCCATAATGAAATAACCATGAAACTAATAGATATAAAATAATGAAGTGGTATGACCATGAGATCTTACTAGTGGTTAGTTTATATAGTGATTGATAAACTAATTTTTGACCTAGGGGAAAACACCTAGAACCATTTAAGGATCATGTTTCAGCTTTCCACTTGTCCACCTATGTATCTATTCATATTGGTTTTTCCTTGACTCCAAATTTTACCCGAGTCCACTAACATAGAATCTCCATCCATTACATATGCGATTAACTCACACATAGGTGAGGGGGAAAGGAGTTTTACATAAAATAGTCAGGGGCACGTATTCCCTACATAATGAGAGGAGAGAAGAAACACATTCTAATAATTTAATTTAATAATAAATTAAAAGAAACCAATCACAAAAAAATGTTTGGTCTATATCATGATCATCCACATGCATGAAAACAATTAAACATTTAATAAAAATACTGTTAAATTATTAATCATTATTATTTAAGATAAATCATGCTTGAACTGATTAATTATTATCATTAATTAATCAATCATTTTATCTTAATTCTTATCATAATTTCCTTGATATTTTCATTCATTATAACTTAAAAAAATTAAGTAAATTCATTTAAAATTAACTTTTTACATAAATGTATCTTGGAGGAAACACGGTGAATACCCTTCTTATTCTTCGCAACATATATTATACTTATATATTGTTTTACTCTTGTGATATATGGAATACAAGACTTATCACATACTGTCACAATGTGCACTTCATGGATGATTACATGAAGTACATGATTTATAGGTAATGTGTTATTCTCAAATGTATATAGAATAAAAACTTGTAATACAACCCATACATGATATGTAGATATAAACGTTACACATATATTCATTAAAATTATAAATATTTATGTATTTTAAAACCTATCACATGGAATGTCCTATATGTACAACCACATTCAAGAACAAGTCTCAAGATTTACATAGTAAAATAAATAAATTTAAGATCTTTCTAACTTGGTATAAGTGAAAGGCATATAGATATGATCTACATGGTGTGTAAACCATTCACCTTCTATATGAGGTACACGCCTAGGGACTCAACATGTAATATGTATGTTTAAACTTTGTAGTACATGGAATTTTCAATGGGTCACACACCGTGTTGACTCGATGTTACACAGTTACTAGTTAGGTAAGGCATGTATAAATTACATGGCTCATCTCTGACTCAAAGGGACTACACACCTTGTACGTGGGCTAAATGGAATTTATTCTAGCTAAATGTGCACTAATTAATTCTAGTTAACGTATGGAAAATTAAATGGTCTAATTAAGGAAATAATCAATGAATAATCTTGAATTGATTTCTAAATAAATTCTTGATGTGTTTAGCGTTATTATATGGTGTGTAAGAGAAGTTACACAGTATGTAGTTTGGTTTTTATTGGATAGAAACCTTGGAACCTCTATATGAATTCCTTAATTCTATTTTAATCATAAAATTAATCATCTTGATTAGATCTATGAGAAATAAATTAGGAGGAAGCATATATCGCAATTCAGATTAAAAGAATGATTAAACTTTAATTGAAAAACTAAATTAAAAATGCATAAATAAACAATGATTTTTAAATAATTATAAATAATTATGTAACCTCTCTAATACCACTCGTAGGTTCTGGGCATAGCGGAAGCTTGTGATTGGTAGTTCAACACATTTCTTTTTGTCATGATCAATGATCAATTCAAGATCTATATGATGTTTAATCATTATGATCAATGTAATTGAATCAAAGATACTCAACATTAATCACACCAGGACTAAAGAGACAAGATAATCACATGTTATTTATAATCAATTCAATTAAATAAGAATTACCTCTAAGAAAATATTTATTTGTTGATGAATATAATGATAGATCTATAGTGTACCATCATTGTGTTATAGAACCCAATTAATGATTTCCTCTAGTGGTGATCCACACATGTTCCATGATTCTATAGATGTCACTGAAGGAGTCTCTAGTGATAGCACATAAGATCCTTGCACTTGTGTCATCCTCCTTGATCGCCTTTAGAATCACCTCCATAGCATTCTCCTTGGTCTGGTTAAGGAGGATTTCTTCCCATTCATGGGATAATTCTTGGAGAACGGAGCTCTCTAGGCTTGAGAGGATTCTCCAAGATTGTTGTACACACCGAAAAAAATGAATGGTCTCATGAGAAAATAACATAACTAGGTATTTATATTGTTATGTTTAAAATAAAATAATTTCACAAGTTCCCTTAATTGTTTATTTAATCATAGAAAATCCCCATGTCAAATAATAATACTAAGATTATTATTTCTCAACATTCTCTTAAATTGAAAAATTTAATTAAGTATTATTTAATCAAATAATATTCAATATTATTATTTTTCACTAGACCATTAAACTCAGTCCTCCATTCCTCTATAATATTTATCAGACCTTGAATAATGTCTATTTATTAAATAAATATCACTACATTATTCTCCAATAAATAATTAAATATTATGTCTACTAAAAAGAAAATAAATATTTATATGTAGTCAACCATTCATGAATAATTAATAAACCAAGTATTAGAATAAAATTTATTCAACCTATTAAATAATAAATAATAATATATAATTTAACTAAGATTCAGGATACACTCAGTGTGTGACCCTCTAGGCATCTTTCTCAGTGGCATTAGGAGAAGCAGCCTAAAGTAAAAGGTTAGCATTTAGAAACACGCCAAGGAATCCATAGAGAAATAAGTTAATTCTACAACAACATGTCACCACATACAAATTATAATTATGAAATATTATCCCTTTATAACTATATCATAAATCTAGCAGGTTGCATGCCTGTACCATCAACCAATATGATTGATATCTCTTTCTTTGACTGCTCGAAAATAAAACTTGTTTATAGATCACCATTTCTATGGATTTGTTTAGGCTATATCATTTCCATAAAATGTCCTAAGATATAAATTATTTAAATAATATAATGGTAAAATCATTTCTCACGTTATTCATTAATGAAATATTACTTGTGACACACCAAACATATCCTACTTCGCCGCAAACATCTTCTGTCATGGTTTTCATCAATATATCTAAGTGTGTGGCTCATAATTATCATTAATAATAATCTTAAAGTATAATTACCAGTACACACATCCAAATATAGGAACATCCAATTACATGTAAAAATGTGGATTTCTTACTAGAGGGTCTCTTTCTTATAATATCCATACTGGATATAACAAAGGGCGTACACCTAGAAAAGGTGTCTCAAAGTTCTATGAGTCTCTACACTAGATAGCCTATATCATTTGTATCCATCAAATGATGTCATTCATCTATAGAACATATATTCAATAATAGTGTTATAGAACTTTCAAATTCTCATCATAGTAGAGAACTACTATGAAATTTTAGTGCGACATCTACTCTTAGGACATTATCACATACTATGTTACATTGAATAACAATAATTAGGTGATTATGAGTTTAATAATATTCCAAACCATTAATAAAAGATTATCATAACCTACAGAGAAGTTGTTTCTAGGGAACCAACTCTAAAAAATACATGCACACTTGTTCCTTTGGTTATCCATTGAATTCATTATGAAATTTAATCTATATTTTCATCTTTATCCTTAAAAAATAGTTTCAAACCAATCATTTAAACTATTGATTACGTGTATTTGATACTGGATTATATCCCTTAATGGATTCAAATTCCTATGAACTTCATTGTGGGTTTCAACAAATCGGGAAACCTCTAAACTGTTATACAAAATGTAATGGCGGTCCAGTTCCCAATCTATAATATTTATTAGGAAAATATCTTTTCCAGAAACTCCTTCACCCACAAGTTTCCCAGTGTGAGAATAATTTTATAGAACAATTATTTAAACATGGAATAGGTAGTCAATAATGAATTCAACATCTTACTTAACAATATATTAATCAATAATACAACCCTCTGGATGAATTTGATTTTTGACATACCCTTTCAAAATATTCATATATCATTCAATGGGGTACATCCATCTATAATGTATAAGACCACATAGTCAAATATCTCTTTCCAAATAAACCATCAAGTAAACCATTATATAATAGAATATTGTTTGGAAGAACATTTCCAATTCACATACTAAGACGGAAATTTAATTTTCCATGGTTGGACATTTCACTGGGTCTATAACTTTTCTACATATATCTTTTAAAAAGAAATATAGCTTGGTAAATGTTTTGTGGGAATTATTTGGAAAAATTAAATTTAAAGCTATAGGTATTGGATCTTGAATGAAAACACGATAGTCATAAGATTTCAGACCCTTTAACTTTAAATCAGTCATTGATACAATATTCTTGGTATATGATGAATTCCCCTATGAAACTTTTACATCATTTAATAAGTTTAAAAACTGATATCTCTTCTTCATGTAAGTATTGTAATTAGAAGAATGAAGAAAAGTACATTGTTTACCCTTCACTGGAACCAACTCTTCCCATATTCCCATGTTAATTAAGTCCAACCTTTCCTTAATTCTATCCTTTAATTTTCAGGGTTTATTTAGGAACATGAAAATGACACTATCATATAAACTTTTTAAACATGTACAACATAAAGAAAATTTCTGACGTATTGAGAGTTCCAATATGGTAATTCAAAAAAATATCTCTTTTTTCAACTGGTTTTCATAAGGTTTTTTGAAAAAGTTTTACCGAAAATAGTTTCAATATATTTTAATTTATCGAACAGTTGATCACCTATCAGTGGATATGATGTTATAAGTTCTTCTAAAATCCCATCAAAGATAGGTACTTATGTCATAGAGGTATAAATTCATGATGTCCTAGAAACATAGTCTTTGATGAATTATTCCACCCAATTGATTGTGTACCTTGATCTCAAATGGGACCCCCTTGTATTCCTTTAATTATAAATCCTAACAAATTCTCATTAGTGGGAAAGTTATTTATCATCGCATACAACATGGATCTCAATGTGAAGTCTTCATTTCTGTAAGAATAATATAATGTAACACCTGAATCCCACAATAATTTCAAATCTTCATTCAATGGAGCCAAATAAACATCAATATCATTACCTGTTTTTTTGGTCCTTATATAAGTATAGATAACATAATGTATATTCATTTAATTCACAACCATGAGGGAAAGTTATAATTTGCCAACATAATTGGCCATGTACTATGTGTGCTTCTATGAATCCCAAAATGATTCCTTCTATCTGTATATAGCGTATGATGTAGGTTTTTCGGCTCATTTCCAAGTTTAGGATACTCATGGTAAATTCTCTTCCACTAAGGAGATTTTGTTGAGTGATAGAGTTTCTCATATTTATTTCATGTATCTCTGTGCCATGTCAATTACCTTATAGTCTCCCCACTTCCATATAGGCACCTAAACCTTGGAATGATTGGAAAGTACCATACAACTTTCATAGGACCTGATTCACCTTTATTGTATCAAGAAGCACCACACATTGGGAATTATTTAAGTGATTTTCAATCATTGTGAATAGTATACAGTCATTTGGATAGGCATGTATTCTCTCAGAGATCATACCCATCATATGTAGCATTCATTTAACATTATATACTCAGCTAGGAAGCTCATTATCATCTAGAATCATATCATTCAAGAGAGAAAGTAGTTCAATAAAAATAACCTCACCACATTTGTTTCTAAATTTTAAATTATATAGCTTTAGTATGGTTACCAATGCTATATATTTAGTGAAACCAACATATAGTGGCCACTTTTCAAAACTCTTTAAATTCTCAAACAATTTTGAAAAATCACAATGTTTTTCTACAACTGTCATTGTTATTTCCTCAATATTCTCTTCATCATAATTTACACATGTTATCACATTCTTCATATAGTTTTCTTTATTTTCTACCATTGTAATCATATTAGATGATCCATAAAATGCAGTGATATACCATTCACTAGCTATATTATTTTTCCCCAATTTTATTCCAACATTTATAAATTTTTTCTATTATGTGATAGATCAAGTGTTCTTTAAAATACTCTGGCCTAATTAGTCATGAATAAGAAAAATGTAGAAACAAATAAAGGGTTTGAGAAGGGTCATATGCATGATCTTTTGAAAACTTAATGAAATCATTCACCCCATATTCATAATTTTTTTCAAATTATTGGAACTCATCCATTTTCTATTTATATACATCTTATTAATGTTTAAAAAAATAAATACAAAAAATGGGTCCTTTCAAATAAGGGGAACCCAATATTTTAATGTTTCAAATAATTTTGTCATGTTTTGAAGGAAAAGGGTAATTTAATTTTAAAAAATAATTACTCTTTTGGTGGTATGTATTATCCTTTGAATTTATCCACAATGTTCACCAGTACATGGTATGGGATGACTACTACTCAAAGTAGTTCAAGAAACATAAGTTCATGAACAAAATAGATGGGGGATGAGTGATAGGGAAAAAATTGTGATAATAACTATTTGGTAGATACTACTACTAAGGATCATAGTTATTATTGCATTTCGTTTTTGGAGACTCATCCCTTTAGAAGCTAAAACCAAATCAGAGAGAATATATTTTTGTGGAAGAATCCCCTAATTTAAACCATGCAGGTGATGTTGTATTCAACGTAGGTTTAGGATTTGTTGTGGGGTTGAACATTAATTCACATTTTACGGGAGTGATATCGTGATGGATATCTTATGGGTTAGATAGAGTTTGTGGCATGCCATTTCCATGGTTTTATTATCAATTTATATTATGAAGGAGGTGATATTATATATATTAAAGAGTTATTTGAAAGTTAATATGGTTATATAAATATAGATAACACCCTTTGTCCTTACACATGTCTTCATTTATAAATATAGATACCACTCATCATTTTTATAGAGCATACTACATTATAAAAAAACCAATGGTTATATTCATTCTAATTTCCAGTAACAAAACTCCATTTTAAGGTCAACATGAAATTTAAAATATAATTTATTTATATCATAAATGAAATCCAAAACATCATGCTCATAGTTGGTTTGAACACTTTAATTTTTTGGTTGAAATAGGGATTTCAAAAACTATATCATTAAAATAATGCATACAAAAAATAAATAAAACATGAAATGATAAATATTATATATGACGTAATAGTTATAAATTTAATAGGAATATAATTTATATTACATTGTTGAGTATATAAAAGAAACCCCTTTTAATACTATGTGTGAGATTCCTTCTAAAGTGTAATGAGTCTATTCCTAGATCATTCAACTAGGTATTGATAAGATCAACAAAAATACCAAAAGATTATCTTGTGTAAGGAAAGAAAGTTATATGTAACTCAAGCTTTTCAAGTTGGGTATTGTCTAAATTAGATTGAGTGTCCTTTAATAGTCTTATCACTTCAAAAAAATGGTGAGTAGTGGTGGTGTTTTATGAGTTAATGGAGATTATTAAAACCACTTCATATTTCACAGTCGCTAGTCATTTAGTGGAAAGTTTTTTTCACGGTAGTTTTATGAAGTGTCGTTTTTGGAGAATTTAGTGGTAGTTACTTGTTTATTTTGAGATAGATTTTTTATTTTAGAAACTTTTTAGGGGAAATAAAAATAAAATAAAACAAAACAGCACTAAATAGATTAATGATTGTTTCATTTAGTGTTAGTTTTATGTAACCACCGCTAAACATTTTTTATTCAATGTATTTAGCACTGGTTACAAAAAAACCACTGGTAAATTATATTTATTATAAAAAATAATTAAAATTATAAATATAAAAAAAACATAATAAATAAAATATAAATATATTTTAAACCCATCATACATATTTCATATATCCACAGTCATATACCAACATCAAGTCATAATAACATCAATCTAATTCAACCCATACATCTATCAATATACTTATAAAATATTTCCAAAAAAATAGTGCCCAATATACATACATGTAATTAACTATGACACGTATTTCTACCTCCACATCATGTCATCAACTGAAACTGTCCACATCATCTCATCAACTGTAAAAAAAATTAAAAAAATGAAACTACACATAATAAATCTGAATTATAGTAGAATAATTGATAAAATTTTAACATAGCAAGAAAACTAAGAACCATCACTATTTCCTTTTAAGAATTTCATGGATTAGAATGGTCAACCACCTACCTACTTCTATTTTCTACCACATATAATGAAAACAAGAACATTTAATAAAAGAAAGGTGAAAGAGAAAAGAAATAGAATATATTTAGAATGTGTCACATAAAATTTGTTATTTTTTTAACCTAAAATAATAAATTTTAACATAAACCAAATATTATATAATTAAAAACACTTTGAAAATATTAACATAACTATTTAATTTAAGATTCAACACATTAAATTGAAAAGGGATAAGTAAATATTCTAATTTATTTTTAAAGAGAAGTGTGGTGTGCTTGAAATTTATGTAATAATTTTTTTAAATATTTTGAAATCACAAAATGTCATATATTTCAAAAACAAATAATAGTTGGTTTCCCAATATTTCAAATCAATATGAGGTTGTTTTCTATGTTATTGATCATTACATTCATGTTTTAGTGTTCTAAAACACTAAAAACACATTTACACCCATAACAGGAAACTGTCATTTAGAATGATGTGCCTTAGGTTAAAAAATTTAAAATTTAAATATAAGGTGGTTTTCCACTGATTTTAGGACATTATGACATATTTCTCTTGGTTTTTACCATTATATACACTTTTTAGTGTTTTGAAACACTAAAAATGCATTTACAGCCATAATAGGAGAACCATCATTATAAATGGTGTGACATTGGTTACTACATTTCAAAATTAAATCTATGGTGGTTGTCCCCTGATTTCATGATAATCCAACATCATTTTCCTGTTTTTGATATTTCCACACCCATTTTAGTGTTTTAAAATGCTAAAAATGTCTTTACAGACATAACCGGAAAACTATCATTTTGAATGATGTGGAATCAGTTCCAACATTTCACAATTAAATATATAGAATTTTTTCCATAATTTCAGGACAATATATCATTGTTTTCTGGGTTTTCACCATTCCACACATGTTTTAGTGTTTTACAACACTGAAACGCTTTTAAGGCCATCTTGTGAAAACCGACATTTAGAATGATGTGATGTCAGTTCCTGCATTTTAAAATTAAATCTATAGTAGTTTTCCTTTTATTTCAACACAATATGACATATATTTATATGGTTTTTACCATTAAATACATGTTTTAGAATTTTAAAACACTAAAAATATGTTTAAGGAAATAATGGGAAAATCATCATTCAGAATGAATAGTTTTTAGTTACCATATTTCACAATTAAATATATGGTGGTTGTTCCTTGATTTTAGGATAATCTAACATCATTTTCCTGGTTTTGACTATTCTAGAAACATTTCATTATTTTAAAACACTAAAACCACATTTATGTCCATAATAAGAGAAACCATCATTCTAAATGATGTATCATTGGTTTCAACATTTTATAATAAAATATACGGTGGTTTTCCCTGATTTTAGGATAATTCGATGTCATTCTCATGATTTTGACCATTAAAAGAACATTTTAGTGTTTTATAAAACTAAAAATGCATTTACATCCATAACAGGAAAACTATCATTTAAAATGATGTTTCATCGGTTTTTACATTTTACAATTAAATCTACAGTGGTTTTCCCCTAATTTTAGGACAATTAGACATCGTTTGTCTTGTTTTGATCACTCCACACACATTTTAGTGTTTTAAAACACAAAAATTGTATATTAAATAATCATAAAACCATCATTAAGAATTAAATTACTTCAGTTCCTACATTCCATAATTGAATATATGGAAGTTTTCCCAAGATTTTAGGACAATTCGATATCTTTTTATTAGTTTTGATTGTTCTTGGCACGTTTTAGTATTTCAAAACACTAGAAATGTATTTAAGACCATAATAGACAAACTATAATTCAAACTAAAATTCCATAAGTTACTAAATTTCAAAATTAAAAATATAGTGGTTGTACCCTTATTTTAGGATAATTCGGTATCATTTTGCTGGTTTTGAGTGTTCCACGCATGATTTCTGGTTTTAAAACACCAAAAATGAATTTGCATCCATAATAGGTAAACCGTCATTCAGAATGACATGATGTAAGTTCCTACATACAGTGGTTTTTTCATTATTTCACATCAATCTGTAGTTGGTTTCAATGGTTTTGACCATTCAAGGCATGTTTTAGTGTTTTAAAACACTAAAAATGTGTTTATGACCATAACGGGAAAACCATCATCTGAAATGAATTTTCATTGGTACCTATAATTCACAATTAAAAATATGTTGGTTATCTCATGATTTCAAGACAATATGATGTTTTTTCCAAGTATTGACCATTCTATGCATGTTTTAGTTTTTTAAAACATTAAAAACACATTTTCATCCACAATGGGAAAACCATAATTCCGAATGACATTTCATCAGTTTCTAAACTTCAAAATTAAATATATGGTGGATTTTCATGATTTTAGGATAATACAAAATTGTTTTCCTAATTTGGACCATTCCACACAAGTTTTAGTGTTTTAAAACACTGCAAATGCATTTACAGACATAACAGGAAAACATTAAATCAGAATGACATGCTTATAGTTCCTAAATTTCAAAATTAAATATATGGTGGTTTTACATTGATTTCTTAATAATCTGAAATTCTTTTCCTGGTTTTTACTATTCCATGCACATTTTAGTGTTTTAAAACAATAAAATATGTTTATATCCATAATGACAAAAACATCATTCAAAATGATGGGTCATTAGCTCCTACATTTTAAAATTAAATATATCGTGCTTTTCCACTGATTTTAGTATAATCCAACATCATTTCCATGTTTTTATTATTCCACAAACATTTTAGTGTTTTAAAACACTAAAAACACTTTTACGGTTATAATGAGAAAACCGTTATTCATAATTATATGTTGTTAGTTTCTACATTTAAAAATTAAATATATGGTCATTGTCCCATAATTTTAGAACAATTCAATTATTTTTTCCTGGTTTTGACCCTTCCATACACATTTTAGTGATTTAAAACACTAAAAATGCATTTACGACCATAGCGAGTAAACCATCATTCGAAATGACTTGCCTCAAGTTCCAATATTTCAAAATTAAATATAAGGTTGTTGTCCTGTGATTTCATAGAAATAAGAAATATTTTTCTTTGTTTTTACCGCATGATGGAGGTTTCTAATACTGTGATATCTTCTAAATTTTCTTATTGAGTCATTCATAGTACACTGCACGTTTAATGGACATGTTGTTTTCTGAAACATGTTACAAATAATTCAATAGTTGTTGTCCCATGATTTAAAATCAATAAAATATCATTTTATATTTTTTTATCATTAAACATTAATTTTAGTGTTTTAAAATAATAAACATTTATTTATGGGCATCACAATAAAATCTTAACTTTGATTGATGTGGCATCGATTCCTACATATCACAAATCAATATGTGGTAGTTTTCCTATGATAAATTCAGTAATCATTAAGAATTTTTAAAAAACTATAATTTTATAGTTAATATATTATTAATAAAATTATTTATTTAGCACTATTTATAATATTAGTTTAATTAATTAGTAAAATGTAGATTGGTTATTTTATATCTTTGGATGATTAAATTTTATTGAAGAAAGATAATTTTTCTTTCTAAATCATCATGTATTCCATGGTTAATAATCATTTAGCGGTAATATTTATTGTTGAGTGGTAGTTTTTATATGTGTTTTTTTGGGTACTCATCGGTAAGTTTAAATTAAATTGGTGAAAGTTTTTTTAATAAAAAACAACAAAAATCAGCATGTGACAAGTTAATATAACCATCACTATATTATTTAATGGTAGTTATTAGGATTTTTTTCTAAATATATAAAATAATTTTTTAGTTATTTTTATTAGAAATTGTATCTACCAATATTATGCATGTTGTATCTGTTCTTTGAAAACATGTGAATGATATATGGAATATAGTTTCTAACTCACCATGATGAGATATAAGGCTAGAAATTTCATTAGGGATCTTTCCCATCATCCACTTAAATACCAAAAACAAAAGAATTTTTCATTTTCGACTGCCACGGATCATGTGTTAGCCTATAACAATCTTATTCTTGCACTTTTTTTAAAAATATTTCTATTTATCTCTTTGATTCACGATCAACAGCACTACTAGAACCCTCAGTGGGTGTATTAGTAATGAATGACATCACCCTACCAAATACAGATGAAGGATTAGTCCCAGAACCAATCCCCCATACACATCTGTGATGTTCCTTCCCTAAAACTACTCCAAATTCATCATTTTGGGAAGCCAATGTTGATTGTGAAGGGTTCAGAACTCATACTTCTTGAATTTTAACTTGTTAATACCAAAATATTGTCAATGATTTTTAACGTATATTTATTTCATAATGTTATCTAATTATTAAATTTTTCATTATTATTTATTGTTATTTCAAAACAATAAAAAAATTATATTGAAAATTATATTATAAAAACAAAAAATCCTTAAACCCAATTAATTGGGTCCAGATATATTTATCAAATGGTACTAAATTGGAGTCATTTTATCAATGTAGTAGGATCCATTAAATTAGGTTTAAGTCTTGTTAGTTTTTATAATATATTTTTTATAATTATGTTTTTGTGGCAATGAAATAAAATGAAATGTTAATGAAAAGTACTCACTTCAACGTCTTGATATGGTTATTTACAAAAACTATGCTTGTTTTTTCTATGCACTTTGAACCACATATTTGTTCAGCCAACAGAGTGACCTCTTTGATTAGACATTATAAAAAATGTAAACAAGTTATAAAAAACCTTGATTATAATAAAATGTCATAAACAATAATGAATAAAATAAAATCCAAAAAAAAATTTTATCAAAAAACTATGATACCATACAATGTGAGGAATGAATTGCTACTCATGATTCATAGAATTGTTTTTAGATAATTCCTACAAAAAATAGAAACATTAATAAAAATAATAATTTTATTGTGTTTATGTTATTAAGATTCTATAAAAATATGTAATTACCTCATGATATGAATCTTTTTTAATATCAAAAAAGATATTTCATTTCTCACAAGAAATTTATTTAGGAACTTTCTTATATATTTTTTATGATATCAAATAAGATTCATTAAACTCATTCCTGAATCTCTATTTAAAATCTCTCTATTTCATGCCTAAAGTTCTCAAAGTTCAGGGGCATAAAATGGAGTCAGGGATACCAAAACGAAAAATTATCTAGAAATAAAAAACATAACACTTTATCTGTATATAAAAAAATTTAATCATGTATCTTAAATTAGCTATAAAAGAATACTAAATTAATATTACCTTTACTTGAGTATCAAAGGCCTTGTTTTTTTAAGCTATAGTAATATGTCTCCACTCTTTATCATTAATTGGAAAGATTATTATCTCATAAGAGGGATGCCCAAGAATCTTCCCAGAGATTCTAGCAGTGTCACCGATAGGCACTCTGAACTCATCAAATGGAACAATAATATTGAAGTCCTTAAGGCCCTATAAATCATCCATATTCATATTTTTATCCCATATATGGTTTCTTTATATTTATGAAAAATTCATCAAACAATTAATACAATATAAAGTTTTTTTGAAAAATGAAATACATACCAGTAATGGTAACTTGTTAGTATCCCCTAGATGGAGGGGTGATGAACTGCTCCATCAATGAATGTGAATCAGTTGGTGGGATACCAATGAAATCTGGGGAAATAGTTGGCTCACTAGTAGACTCACATACAGCTTAATAACTAACATCCACAGAAGATGATGATAATTATGGTGTGCTCTTAGATGCTGATCAGCTAAGATCCTGATTTTTTTGTTCTCATAATTTGATTATTTCAAATGATTAAGGACCATATTTTTTAATAAAATGGTTGAATAAAATTGATTAAAATTATTGGAAAAGTTTTTTTTTCAAAAAATTAATGTTATTCATAAACCATTTTTAATGGAGTTTTGATGGATTCTAATAGAACTGTGAAGTATAAAAAAGAATATTTAAAGGGCCATATTTCTTACGTGAAACTGATAAATATTCAATAAAATGGGTGAATCATATAGTATGAATCAATATTATATTTAAATATTTATTTGAATAATATATATATCAAACACAACATTGTAATCATATAAGAATCATAGGTTATTTATCAGTGTCCTATATCATATCATATAGTAGATCTGTGATATAGTTTATGTAATATAATTTTAAAATTTATATTTCCATATTGGTTATTATTACAATATTAATCATTATAATGATTCATATAATAATTGATAATAAATATATAATCATAAGAATGTTCATAAATTATTATATAAATACATCAATAAATTCTAGTAGCTACAAATTAGATGTGTCTCTTTGGAAATGTTATTTAATAATGCAATGAAAAATAATGAATGTGATCCATATATGTTTGTGTTAGTGTTAAAAAACCAATACTATAGAATTATTTATTTGAAGATATTCCTTATTAATATCCAATGATAGGGTGATAAAACACATTTTTCTTATCTTTCAATCATGATATTGTATATATAGTTTTTGGTGACTGATATAAAACATTACAGGAAATATAAAGATAACTATTTTTTAGTGATCATCATCAAGTATGCTTTATCTTTATAGATAACAGAGTACTTGTGGTATACATTGTTATTTTACTTTATTTTTATTTTATTTTTGTTTTTTGATGATAGATTCATATTTAAAATGCATCCATCCAAAATTTATGATAATATGATTATCTCAACAATCCCATTTGAACTATTTCAAGTTATAATTAACAATAAAATTTTGAAAAACTTTTAATATGGATTATATAATGATGTTTGTGTCTTTATTGAAACTGATTTGTGATCATAGTATCTCAAAGTAATTTATGTAAAAAATAATTATTTTTAAATGAATTTTTATGTAATAACCCACAATAATCATACACTGATAGAGTACCATTGATACTCTATATCCTTATATATAACTATTTTTAGATATAAGATATTCTTATTATTTATGAACCCAAAAATCATGTATATTCACCTATTGAATTCAAATCTTTTTATTAAAAAAACTGAAAATATTATATGTAATTTAACAAAATAACACTTATTCATAATGAAGGTAACTTTGTTTCATCACCACCTTTATTTCCCACATTAAATCATATGAAGGTAACTTTGTTTCATCACCTCCTTCATTTCCCAAGTTTCTTCTTCAAACCTGTGGTTTTTTAATCACACTTTGACTAGGTGCATTGTCTTATTCCATAAAACTATATCTCTATGATATAAGATCTTGACTGGATTCTCCTCGTAAGATAGGCCATTCTCCAATGGTAACACCTCTATATTGAGTACATGAGAGGGGTCTGGTATGTAATTTCTCAGGATGGATATATATAATAAATCGTGTACTTGAGATATGTTAGGTGGGAGTTCTAGTTGGTAGGCCACTGCTCTGATGTGATCAAGGATCTCAAAAAGGACTATGTACCTTAGACTAAGATTTCCCTTCTTCCCAAATCTCATTAATATCTTCCATGGAGATATGAAGAGGAATACCATATCTCCAACATCAAACTCTACGTCATTTTGATGATTGTCAGTATAGATTTTATATCGACTCTGAGCATCCTTGATGTGATGCTGAATGGTCTTAACCTTCTCCAACATTTCCTCGGCAATTTCAGGATCTAGCAATTTTTTCCCCAACTTCGTCACAGTATGTAGGTGTTATTTACCTATTCCCATAAAGGGATTCATAGGGAGACATTTATATTATAGAGTATAAACATTTCTTTTAAGAGAACTCAACTAGATGAAGATGTTGATGTCATCATCCTTGGAAGTCCATTGATAATTCTCTCAACATGTCCTCAAGTGTCTAGATAGTTTACATAGATTGGCCATCAGTTTGAGGTTAATGGGTCGTGCTGCAGTTTAACATAGTATTTAGAGAATATCGGAGACTCTTTGAGAACAAAGTGGTGAATCTTGGATCTCGATCGGATACAATCGATAGTGGTACACCATACAACATCACCGCTTCATTGATGTATATCTGTGCAAGTTGATCCAATGAGAAATCCTCTCATATCAAAATGAAGTGTCCAGTCTTTGTAAGATTATCCACCATAACCCAAATAGAATTTTTTCCTCTAAATGTTTTAGAATGATCAATGAAAAATTCCATGGGGATGTTTTCCCATTTATATATAGGTATGGTTAATGGTTGTATCATCCCCTTATATGTTTTCTTTTATTCTTCACTTACTATCATAAAATACATATTTATTTATATTCAGTGATCTCCTTATTTATATTTTCCAACTAATATTGTTTATGAAGATCTTGATATGTCTTTGTGCTTCCAAGGTGGATAAATATCATTGATCTATGTTTATCATCCAACAGATCCTTCTTTTACATAGTATTTTCTGGTACACATAATCTGGACCCAAATATTACAACACCTTCTACGTAAACATTGAACTCCAAAGATTTCCATATTCTAATAGTTTCCACTTTATTATTAATTCCCACATCATCTCTTTGAGAATCCTTTAACCTCCCTAGAAGATATGGTTGAGCAGTCATTTATGAAAGGACTGAGGATGTTCCTTCCTTTATTATTCCCATTTCTACCCTCTTCAAGTCGAATAAAATAGTATCCCTTTCAATTCTCATAAATTAAATATTTACTAGATCCTTTAAACATAGATCATCTTCCTCTTTATTCTTTTTCCATGGATGGTGGTTAATTTTTGAAATCATAGTCTTTTATCATCTCAAACCACCTTCATTGGTGCATATTAAACTCTTTCTATGTGAATATATACTTAAGGCCTTTGTGATCCGTATATATTTCAAACTTCTCCCCAAAGAGGTAATGTCACCAAATTTTCAAAGTGAAGACCACTATAGCCAACTCCAGATCATGTGTTTGAAATTTCTTCTTATAAAATTTCAACTACCTTGAATCATAGGTAATGAATTTTCCATTTTTCATCAATAAAAACCACAGGCCCTTCATTGAAGTATCACTGAATACCATGAAATGTTCGCCACTTGTGGATAGTGTGAGCACAGGTGCAGCGATAATCCTCATTTTCAACTATTTAAAGCTCTATTCACATTCATCATTCTAATAAAACTTTACTCCCTTCTGAGTTAGCTATGTTAGAGGGTTTGTCCATCGCAAAAATTTCTCACAAATCAACGATACTACCCAGCTAATTCGAGGAAACTATATATATCTGTCACAAATGTTTCCCTTAGCCATCCTTCAATTTCCTTAGTCTTTAAAGGGTCCATAGATATCCCATTTCTTGTGATGATATGCCCCAAGTAAGATAATTCCTTTAACCATTACTCAAATTTGACGTACTTGGCATAAATCTTTTCCTTTTAACAGGTCTTTAGCATGGCACTTAAATGATCCTCATGATCCTTATTACTTTTATAGTATATTAGAATATTAGTAATAAAGTCTACCAGATTTTTGTCAAGGTAATCTCTAAAGACTCTATTCATCACATCCATGAAGATTACTGGAGAATTAGTGAGTCTTAATGACATCATAATGATGTCATAATTCTCTTACCTTGTATGAAAATAAGTCTTAGGTATATCCTCCTTCTTCACCTTTACCTAGTAATATACCGAACACAGATCCACCTTTTAGAATTATTGTGATCCATTTAGCTTATCAAAAAAGTCATCAATTCTTGGAAAAGTATACTTGTTCTTTATCATGATTTTTTTGAGCTCGTGATAATCAATGAAAAGGTGCATTAATCCATCCTTATTCGTGATAAAGATCACTAGTGCACCCCATGGTGAAGCACTTAGGCATAAAAACCCTTTATCTAGATTCTCTTATAGTTTTTTCTTTATCTCTTCAAGTTCCATAATAGTCAGTCAATATAGATACTTTGATATTGGCAATTCCCTGTGTATAAGATCAATCAAGAATTAAACATCTCTACTAGGATAAAGACTTGTAAATTCCTTGGGAAACACATCTTTGAATTCCCTCACAATAGGCATGCCTTCAAGGATGGTTCCTTACTTATAATAAATCATCCGAGAAAGATACACATACTCATATGGCAGTAATATCGATATTGGGGATTATGGTGTTAAAGTAGATCGATCCTCCTCCTTATACTTTTATATAATCAGGGATTGATTTTCTATATGGAGAGTGATTTCCCTCTCATGAAAATTTATGTTGGATCTATATAGGGAAAGTAAATCCATTCCAATAATTGCATAAATTCCACCAAGGTAAGTATAATAAGGTTTGTTGGGAAATTTAATTCACAAATTGTGATAGGGGAGGAGTTATATACATGGTATTCTATAATTTCCCCATTTTCTATTTTCACTAACATCTCTACTTCCGTGATTTTTTGCGGTGTTTGGATTATTCTACTAGTTTTTCAGGATATAAAAGAATTTATAAATCCAAAAATCAAAAAGTACATTTGTTATTCTTGTATGAATAACTTGCGTACTTATCACCAATTCAATGTTGGGATTCACTTCAGCGGTAGTGGTGGAAAATCTTACCATTTATTCCTTAGAGGTTTTTGGTTTCCTCAAAAAAACCTTCACTTAATGCATTAGTTAGAAAAATTATGTGGTTCCTTATAGTTTTAATAATGAACAATGCCCTAAGGTTTTACTAGAGAATTCATTTCCTCTGACACAGTATCGAGTTTTTCTTGCTAGTAATCCCTGGATAGGTTCCATTCCTTCCCGTACATAAATCATTTCCTTATCCCCTTCATGAAATTTCTAGGGTGCTTCTTTCTACACCCTTAGCAAGTGGTGTGTTAAATTTTTTTGGCACCATTAGATATCTCTATCTGATAGCCATAATTTGACTCTCCCTTCTGCTTCTTATCCCTATGATACCCTTGACATTCAACTATCTCCATTTTGACTTTGAGGTCACATCAAAAAATTTCCTCATAGATATCAAAGACATGGATCTGTATGTCTTTCCATACGCTAGTATTTATCCCACCAAATAAGCAGTCAACCTTGCATTCCGGGGTAACAACAAATATAAAGGCATATCATACAAGCCTTGTGAAGTTTTCCTTGTACACTTCGATGGATTCGTCGTCTCTTTGGTTGAGTTCAAGAAGTTCCTTTCCATCTTAAGTCAAAGGGTTTGAAGAAAATATTTATCGAAAATCATTTTCCAGAAATCCTTCAATCTCATCGCCATGATCACTTCCTTGGGATTTGTATTTTCGAACAATTTCCACCATTGTTCAGCTTCACCTTCCAAACAATAAGCAGCCAAAAGAACCTTCTCTAGTTCTGAGCATTGAAGGATGGATAATATATTCTCGATAGAGTTGATCCATTTTTCTGTGATTGAGTTTTCAGATGATCAATTGAAAGTAAGAGGCATTTGTATCATGAATCTCTTAGTTGTAACTTGTTCTATCTTGGGGGGGGGGGGACTTTCCTCTTGGTCCAGGTTTCTTTTCAAAACATGACTTAACTTTGAGATTATCTTGAAATTTTTTTTGATTCCTCCTCCCATCAGATTGGGAATCTCATTAGGGTAGTAATTACATTGATCTTCACGTCATTTGTTTGCTTGATTGCTCCTATTATCGGCCATTGAATTGAATAAAAGAAAAATTAATGGTAATTATATTAAACTATTAAACACATAAAGGGGAATCTAGTAAAATTAAAGGGATAAATTATAAATTACATTTATTTCCTTAAGTTATGAATTTATAGGATTCAATCTAATTTATCTATGATCTATTTCCTAATGTATATTTGTATGGGATTTTTTGTTCCCTTAATAATTTTTTTACTATGCTTATGAATTTATCAAATGATATCACTCAGGAGTTTCAATCCATGAGTGAAGCATGTCTCATTATCGAGCACCATTTCCCTTTCGAGTCTAGTTAAAATCTATGTATTTTAGTTTTTACCCCTAGATACATCTGTGCAAGAGCGAAATCCACTTATTCGTATCTATATAGAGATGTATTTTCTTGATAAAACACTTACTATATACTCACTAAGATTTAGGTATGATTTTATTATACTAAGTATCATCCCTAAGTCTTTCACTAAATTTTTCTTATCATAAACCGAAAATAACTGACCCTCCCTATGATACCAACTGTAAGAACCATGTTATGCTTATTACATTCATACAAGATTTAATGACATAAAATTACACTTAATACAACCCAAAAGACGGAAAAGTATATTGAATTAGGAAATTAATAACATTACATAACAACATAAAACATGAAATATAACATCATTATTGAATACTTCCTTTACATGACCTCAAAATTCCTTTATACTTAACATTGTATGGGATAACCTGAGGACATGCATAAGAAAAGGGTGAGCTATAAATCCCAGTAAGGGAATAAAAATGGAATAACATGAGGAAGAAAACACGTGTTATATAATAGTAATATCAATGGATAATAAAAGTAACATGAACATAAAAGACATGATATAGCATGACAATCATAACATGAAAATATGGAAACAACTTAAAAAATTGCAACATAGTTTAAGGCTAAACTACCAAGATGTCATAATGGACAATGTCCCATAAAAGAATCAAGTAACCCCATATCTCAACATGTCATATCATGATACTAAAAATTACCCAATGCATTAGAATATTATATAATTCAGGGCACACCTATCACTTTCATTTCATTCTCATGATTAATCATGAAACATATATCATAAAGCATGGATTCATTCATCATCATAATTCATTCCATGATCAAGTGGTGTGGAATACATACATTTAAGTCCTAAATGAAAAGTTAATTGTGTATAATTGTGAACATCGTGGATAGGGAATGGGTATGATATTCACTTATACAATTTTTTTGGAATAGAGATTCATAGTGAATGTTTGGCAGCCTAAGTGATTTGGAAATAAAAGTCATAACATAATAAAGAAACATGAAGAAAGAGGAGAAATGGAATATCTCTTATGAAATTTTGTCATGGTAATAGGTGTTCATGGGAGGGATTGATGAGAGATAAAGGGGAATATAATCATTAAAACATAATAATGGAAGTATGTGAAAGGTGATAAAACAAACCCCATCATTTTTAAATGAAACTAAAATAGTGTAACCATAAGGAAATGTGGATAAAAATGAGAAAAGAAGGAACCCTTACTTGAGTTTGTGACTTCAAAAGATTGAAGAGGTGTTTCTTGAGAGATTGGGAAGTTTTGGGAGGATTATAGAGAGGGGATGTAGAATTAATAAAATTCTAAAATTATTTTTAGTGTAGAGAAGTGAGATATTGGGTGGGTGTATATAGGAAATGAGAGGGGAATTATTTAATATTTCACAAACTTAGGTTTTGGAATCTATATAATTAAATATTCAAAACCCAAAACCATACCAAAGTTTTTACCAATGATTTTTTCTAAAGTGGAGTGGAAAAAATTATTTTATTGGTCCATAGGCCGAATATATTAAAATATTATCCTTTCTTCTATGGAGGTGAGTCACATTATTAAAGAAATAAACCTAAAATCATAAAATATGTTATACATTGTGGAGGATTCATTAAGGCTTTAAAAAATAACTCAAAAAAATATAAAATCAATTTATTTTAAAGTTAAAACTTATATTTTTTCAAATATCCATTTTATAGTTTTTATTACATCACTATTGAGCCATTATGATTTCATAAAACCCACTATATATTTATATGGTATTTAATTATTTACCCAAAAATTTTATTGTCATATAAAATATTGAAAAATTCACCATTGGATAATTATGGAATCATGATTCCAAAAATAATATTAAATTTATCCAAATAATTTTATAAATATTTAAATTTTAAATTTTAAAATAAAAAATATATTTCTTAAAAATTTATGGGTTTTGAGAAAAATAGTTTTTAAACATTATTACACAGGAATACGCCCTAAAAGTAAGTTGTGTGATGGTGGAGATTTCATGGGGTCATTTTGTGAACATGGTTTGGGCTGTGATCTAGATGATCTTGAAATTATCCCATAAAAGGTTCCTCTCATTCTTAATTTTTTGGATCTCGTCTTGAGCTTGGTATAGGGAAAAGGCCAAAAATATTATTTCCCTTAGATGCTTCGATAAATGGGCTTCATAGGGAATGATCCTATTGGTTGAGGCCATAATCCCCTTCTTCTATGTCGATTTTTTTTAAAACCCTATATTTATACTAGTCATTGATCACTATTCAACGACCATATTATCAATAGTAATGATACTTAACGATCATTTAAATCTAATTGGATTTAATAAATCAAATGGAGTGCATGTGTTTTCTTTATCAATTTTACAAAATAATACATTTAAAGAAATCCAAATGAAAATTTCACTTATAATTATTTTGGTCGTTACACAGTCACCAGTTATGTAGGCTATGTATATAATACATGGCTCGTCCCTAATCGAATGGGGATACATGCCATGTTTAATTGGCTACACGATGTGTAGTCTGAAAGATCATGAACCATTTATTCCTGGTCAACACACAGTGCCATAATTTTGTAATTAATCCTTTAATCAATGCATAATCACAAATTGATCTCCAAATCAAATATGATGCGTTGAGTGTGATTACATGATGTGTAACTCCGGTTACACGACGTGTAGTATTGTGTCATCTAGCTAGAAACCTTGGAACATATGGATGTGTTCCTTGATTTTATTTATCATAAAATTAAATGTCTTGATTAGATCTACGAGAAACGCATGAGGAATAATATACCTCTCAATTCAGATTAAAATAATGATCAAATTTGAATTGAAAAATTAAATTAGAACTTTGTAAATTACCAATTAATAGTAAATAATTATAAAAAATAATGTGTCTGCTCTAATACCACTTGTAGATTCTGGACACAGTTGAAGTGTGTGATGGGTAGTGCCCAACATTAATTTTTTCCATAATTAATGATCAATCCAATATCTTTATAATGATGAACATTGTGATCCATGTAATTGAGTCAATGAAATAGAAAAAGAATAATTTCTTCGGAACAGAGATAGAGGAGATCAATGCATATTTTTTATAATTAATTTAATTAGATAAGAAATTTCATATAAGTAATTAATTATTCATTGATGAATCTGGTGAAATCTCTATGGTTCACCAACATTTCATTATAGAAAAAAAAATGTATATTTCCTCTAGTGTTGATCCACATGGGTTCTAGGAATCTCTAGACATCATTGAAGGAGTTTTTGGATGCTATTATGGAAGATCCTTATGCTTGTGTCATCTGCCTTGATCGCCTTGAGAATAGCTTTCAAAGCATTCTCCTTGATCTGGTGGATGAGGATTTATCACCATTTTTAGGATCATTCTTGGAGAAGGGATCTCTCTAGGTTTGAGGGGATTCTCCAGGACTGTTGTGCACAACCAAATGGGATAATGAGAAAATAACATAATTGGGTTTTTATATTTCTAGGGTTAAAATAAAATAATTTCACAAGTGTTATTATTGTTTATTTAATCCTAGAAAACCCCATGTCAAATAATAATATTATTATTATAATTTCTTGACATGTTCTAAACATGGGAATTATAGTTAAATATTATTTAATTAAATAATATTCTATATAATCATTTCCCACATGACCATTAAACTTGGTCTTCCGTTCCTCCATAATATTTATCAGGTTGTGGATAAATTCTATTTATTTATTAAATAATTATCAAAGTATTATTATAAAATAAATAAATAAATATTATATTCACTAAATAAAAAATAAATATTTATTAAATATCCTACTCATAATATATTTTATATAATAACTAGTAAAGAAATAAATGCAATAATGTATACATGAATAGTTATTAAACCACATACATGAGTAATATTTATTCAACCTATTAAATAATATATATTATTTAACATAGATTCTTGAATACACTTAATTTGTGACCCCTTAGGCCTCTTTCTTAGTGGCATTAGGTGAAGTAGCCTAAAGTCCAAGGTTAGTGTCTTGCAACACAGTAAGGCACCCATAGAGAAAGAAGTGAAGGTCTTAACAACCTTTCAACTCATATGAATTATTGACGTATAATATAATCCATTTATCAAAATATCTCTAATCTAGTAGTTTACATGTCAGTTCCATCAACCTATGTGCTTGAAATAATTTTCTTTGAATTTCTAAAAATAGAACTTTCATATAGAACATCATGGACATGGATTTATTTAGGATATATCATTTCCATTAAAGGGACTAAGATATTAACTTCCATTAATGAATAGAAGGGAAAAATCATTTCTTGTATAATTAATTAATGCAATAGTACTTTTGATGCACCAAATATATCCTATTCTTCCGTGAACATCTTTATCCACAATTTTAATCAATACATATAAGTACGCGACTCATAATACTCATTGATAATAATCTTAGAGTCTGTAGACAAATACACACATACAAAGATAGGAATATCCAATGACACATGGAAATGTGGATTTCTGACAGATGGTTCTCAATCTCATAATATCCATACTGGATATTACTAATGGCATACACCATTAGAAGGTGACACAAAGTCCTATGAGTCTCCACCCATGATAGCCTATACCATTTGTGTCCCTCAAATGATATCTTTTGGCTATAGAAAATATATTCTAAAATAGCGTCATATCACTTCTGCGTTATCATCATAGCGGGGAACTTCTACGGTATTTTGGTGCAATAGATACTCTTAGTACATTATCACATACTATGTTATGCAGAATAAAACTCATGATGTGATAAGGTGTTTATTGATATTCAAAACTATGAATATAAGTTTTTCATAAAGTAAAAGTATGTTTGTTCTAGGTCACCAAATCCCTCAATAAACACATAAATTACATAATATAATTTTTAGATTATATTGTAAATAAGATAATAAAATGGATTTTTGGGTAAATATTTTAAAATTTTAGAAGTTTAGGGAGAGGGGGATGAGAGAGAATCTCTTGTTATACTATTTAACAAAGGGAATAAATATAAAAAATAAGAAAACATAATAGAAATGACTAAAATTACCCTATAAAAAATAAAAGGTGTGTATATATACCATTAGAGTTCTAGTGTACTTACAATAGATTTATAGTGGTTCACTACTAGATTTATAGTTCCAATTAATGTCTGAGTAGCTACCACTAGAATTAAGTTCTGGTAGTCCAAAATATAAGCAGTAACTTTTCCCTGACAATAGAGTCTAGAAAGATTCCAATTGGATTTCTAGTCACTGGTAGAACTAAACACTAAGTCTTTTTATCCCCCAAAACTCTTGGTGAGATCTACCAAAGTTCCAGTGGTCCCCTATTATGGGTCGTTAAGAACCCATTTCTGCTTAAACCCTATAAACCTCCCTTCAAATTTCTAAAATTTCTGAAATTACCTAAAAAATCAAATGATACATATTCGTTTAAATACAAAAACAAAAATTCAAATTCAAAAAAATTATTAAAAAACTAAAGTAATTACAAGGAGTAGAAATATTATCCATCTTCTATTGGCTCAATATTCTTTTGTCCAATTATTTTAGGTTTAACTATTTCACAAAATCTATTATCATTGTAGCTAAAAAGTAATAAATTTCATTAATATAGATATTACAGCATGAAATATTTTATGAATCATCTGAAATGGTTTCTCTTTCTTTTGTATTGAAACATTCCTTCTAGATCATCCTATGTAAATCCCAAAATAAAACGATTGATGTGCATAATCTCTCTTTCCAAACTAAAATCATTGTGTTTTTAATTTGTAAAAATGAATTGTCTTTAACATATGTTTATAGTTAGTTCCCAATTATACATTTGGATTGATATTCTAGTATTAATTGAGACTTCATATAAAATTTCACTCTAATATTGATAATTCAGGCCATTTTTAAGTCTATGTACTCATAAGAAAGAAATATTGATCCATACATGCTTGGGATTGTGACTGATCAAGTACGACTTCTTAAAATGAACATATGTTTCTTTTCCTCAAACTAAATGTTTTTTAAAATTTTGTTTACACATTCAATAAAATCAATGACTTTTTTTTCAAAATAAAATTTCTTGTAATCATAAATTTAAAATATTACTTATGCTTTAATTTTCATTATTCTTTAAAAAATAAAATTCAATGTTTTCTGTACAAATAAAGGTATTGATTTATTTTTTTTATTATGTGTATAAATCATTTATTGTTGGTGTCTTCCAATATTTTTTTATATTAGTTTCCCAATTTCTTGTATAAAATGTATTTTTTTCATTTATTTATGTGTTTTTTTAAATATTTAGCATTTTTGTGTTTATATTGTATATTTTAAGTACTACAATTTTTTTTATTTTCACTAAATCATCGTTGAGCGCATTAACAATTTCATTTAAAAATGATATATATAATGGTTATATGATTTAATAGTAAAATATGAGATTTTTTGCAAACAATTTTGTTTAATAAATAAAGATTTTTTATAATACAAAATATATTTCCTGTAATATATGACACTTATATGTAAAAATAATTATATATATCCTAATTAGTGACACTTCTTAGAGAAAATATTTTATTATTTTAATAAATGTCACAAGATACATTACTATATGACGACATGGTTGCTCATTATTCAATAAGATTATTTTTCATTTTTAGTATTATTCACTCTCTCATCTCCAATTTTTTTTGTTTTTCATAACTTTGTGATGTGTGTGGTCTGACAATGTACAATACAAACCAATTTTTTACTGTGTTTTTTTTAAATCATTTTGTGTAATAAATTATTTTAGTCATTCAAATATGTGATTTATTTTTCTTACATGAAATTTTTTTTATTGGTGTGTTCCTTTTTTTTAATTATTTATAATTTTGTTTTATGAATCTCATGGTTTTTTTATTTTTTTAATTGTTGTTACCCTTTATCACGGTTAACTTGGGGTTGATAAATACTAGCACTAATGTTTTCTATGATTGTTTATCTTTTTAAAAATATTTTTGAGGATATATTATTGTTTTCAGAAAATGTTTAAATATTTAATTATTTTAAAATGGATAATATGTTATGTGCTGTATATTTTTTTAATTTTTTTTATAATCTATAGAGCTTTGGCTTTATATGTTCTTTTTATTTTATTATTTTTTTAAACAATTTCGAGCAAATAAAGCTATTTTTTTATTTTTTTAAAAATATTTTATTTTTTAACATAGAAGAGATATTCTTTATTTTAAATCCAGTTTTATTAAAAAATTATTTTCTTAATCTAATGAACTTATATTTTTTTAATTTCTTTATTAAATCTTTTAAATAAGTGTTGTTTTGGAAAAAAAATATATTTAACTACAACTTTTTGACACAAAAATAAATAAAAAACATATTAAAATATTTGTTAATATTTTAATTAAATATTTATTTAATATTTTATTGAATTAATTGATCAATTTTAAATATTAAATTTAATTATTTATTTTGTTGTTTAATATTTTTTGAACAAATAGATTTTTTTATAAAATAGAACAATTATTTAACTATTTACGTTCTCTTAAAAAAAGATATTTTTTATGAATTTATTTATTTATTTAATTGCATAAAAATTGAGCCCAACCCATTTCCAATCCAACCCCTTCTTGTCATAGCCCACCCACCATCAAAATAGGTACTTATCTTGAGTCTCATATGTGTCTTGCATAACCGAACTGGATAAAAATATTTCCATGTGCTATCACAAGGGTAAATCATAGGGAGTGTAATTACTAAATCTAATCCCATTCTATGGTATTATAACCCCAAACTTGGAGAAAAATTGCAATTTTAGACTAATTATAATAATTAAATAGAAAGAAAATGAAATAACCTTTGTTTAGTAGTATAAACTGTTGTTTTTTAAATGTTTTTTAAATACTTAAATTGTATTGTTTTTATGTTTTTTAGAAGGGGAAGACTTTTTTATTCCCATATTGTAAAATGGTTTGAAATAGACATTTATATTTTCTAACGGGTATGATATAATTCACTTATTTGATCGAGTGTGATCAGATGGGGAAGATTAAATCTAGAAAATGTACGCCTTTCCAGGAAAGACATCAACCTAACTTTAAAGGGTGTAATGCCTTATCTACATGGGTGTTTTCATGCCTATAAAATGAATCCCAAATTGGATAAATAAAATAAAATTATAACCATTCCCAAGCACTCAAATCCTTTGTATAAATTGATATTTCCATCTAAAATCCTTCAGAAAACGTGAATAACACTTTGTTGGTGTAAAAAAACAAACCCCTTATTTATTATTTTGTTTCCAAATCTTATTTAAGGGAAACTCTCCAAAAATCACTTGGGTAGACTATAGATCCCCCATTTTATCCAAAAGAGTTTTCACTAACAAGCCACAGTACTATCAATTTGGTAGGGGTAAATCCACTTTTAAGGAGAGCGACAATGTAACATTACTTATCAATATCTATCTACTACCACCCAAGAATATCCATATCCATTAGCCACTAATATGTCCCCAACAATATTAAGAGTATATTCCATCAACAAGGGTATGGATATGCTTAAAAATTCTACAAAGGTGGAGCAATTTGAAGGAAACAATTTCCAGATATGGAAAAAGAGAATACACTTTCTCTTGCAACTTTCAAAGTGATGTATATTCTCTCAAATCTGAATCCCCCCACATCCAAATATGAGACAGTTCATGTTTCCCACACAATAAAAAAATGTTAGAATGATGATATCATGTCTTAAAGAAACATACTCAATGCTTTATCCAATGATCTCTTCAACACAACTCAATATTTTTTAGCCACAAATGTGATATGGGATTCCTTGGAAAAAAATTACATCCTTGAGGATGCGAAGAGTAATAAATTACTATTAAAAAAGTTTATTTTATAAAACAATAGTTTAAAATAGATCCATTTTATAGAAATTAAAAGAAATAAAACTATTCTTACAACACCTTGAGAAAAACAAAATGAATATAGATGATTTAATCATTTTCACATTCATCATTGATAAGCCCCCCCTTCTTGGAAGAATGTTAAAAAATTTATAAATCACAAGAAGGACGATATTAACATCAATGGGTTACTCAACTACCTATAAATTTAGGAGGAATATAAAAATCAAGATAAGAAAAATTAACCTATGGATGATAAATCCATGACCCTTATGATGGAGGGAGTGGGTCCATCGAGGTCATCAAAGTAGAAAACATTCAAACAATCCTTTAAAATGAAATGTGAAACTCAAGATGAAGAAAGGGGTATTATACTTCTAAGGAAAGTAGAGACACCTAAAATGAAATTTTCATATTTATAAGATGCAATATGGAAACTAAAAGTCAAAAGAGAACTTTGTAGCCATGATATTCAAAGAAAATGAGATCAAGGATAACTCTTATTGATGGATAAATTTGGGTTCTATATGTCACATTTTCAACAAAAAATCTCTCTTCAAGAGGATGTAATCAATAAATGATGGGACATTACTCTACATGGGGAGTTATTTGTGTATTAACGTATAAGGGAAGTGGTGGTTGATATTGATTTAAACTTAAGAAATATCCTCACTTTAAATGATGACTAGTATGTACCCAAAGTTTATTGGAACTTGGTCTTGGGGATCTTGTTAAATAATAAAGGGTTTAACCTTGTATTTGAGAAAGATAACTTTATTCTACCCCAAAGTTAGATCTATATTGGGAAGGATCACTTATATGATAGATTATTGAAATTAAATAATAGTATTATTTATACTTACTTTCTAGATTCATTTTATTAATGGTGTAATCATTTAGGTCACATAAATTTTATAAAAATGTAATACTTATCAAAAATATAATTATTATATAGTACACATAGAAATGCTAATAAATGTGAAACAAGCATTAATGTTTAAATAATTATAAAATCATCTCCACTCATAAAAAGTAAAAAAGTTACTTTGTTTCATTAATACAAAGTGATTTATTTGATTTTCATGATACACCCACCATAAAAAATAAAAAGTACAATGCAAATTTTATATATGATCAATTTATATTTTTTTATATTTATATTTTAAATGATAAAGTTGAAGTTATATATAAATTTTTAATCTATAAAAATGAGGTTGGAAATTAATGCAGGATTATAATAAAATGTCCTAGATCTGATATAGAAGGAGAATATCATAGTCTTTCATTTTTTGAATACCTAGGTATTATATACTCGCTCCATAAGCTATCAATCTGGTCTTGCATCTGAGGATTCGATTCTTGATTCTGAGAGGGAACAAGATGTTTCTGAAGGTATGTATGAAGATGATTTTTGGGTGTAACTTGTGGTTCTCACCCAACCATGTGATTTTTGGGTTTGTTTTGTCTCATGTCTGCAATGGTGGATCCCCTTGGGCATGCTCTTGTTTGGTTCTCACTCAACCATAAAGTGATTTATTTGAAAATACAAAAAAAATTGTTTGGTTGGTAGGGATTATACATGAATTGAAAACTCCCTATACACCTCAACAAAATGGTATAGGTGAGAGACTGAATGTGACAGTAATGGAAATGATTAATTCCATGAAGTCTATCTAAGTTTTCTCAAAATGATTTTGTGGAGAGGTATTATTAACAATGTGTCATATATTAAATAGGATTCCCATGGATGGGACTAGATATGACTCTATATGAATTATGGGGACTTAGGAAACTAATCCTAAATTATTTAATGGTTTGGGTTTTGCATACAATTATAAGAGTACTTGCACTAAAAAGAGAAAAGTTATATAAAAGAGGTATTGATTGCATATTTCTTGGAAATAGAAAGCATTCAAAAACATATATATTCATGATTATAGAATAAAATAGTTTACCAGTTAAAAATATAGTTATTGAATTAAGAGTTGTTATCTTTGTTGAATCTAGGTTTACCTATTTATATAAAAATGTCCATGCACAGGACTTTGAGTCAGATAGTAAATAATCTAAAGAAGATATAGTTGTGGAGGTTCATAAAAAAAACTACCTAAGATACCCATGATATATGAATGTAATTTCTATATATATATTTTAGAAGGAACTAATGATAGTATTTTTTCACAAACAACTATTTTACTTGATATAATGTCTAATTTAAAAACTTCAAAACAAGATATTATTGTAGTGATTTCTCTAGAACCTACTACTTATTAGTTTAGATTTCTTGTATATTCATGGATTTTAAAATTAATAAATTATCACATATTGTTTTTATTTTTCATAACACCAATGTGATAATATCCTAGAATAATTTTCACATTAAAAACTCCATAACAATCCCACACTATGATGAGAACCGTAAAGGGCCATGAGAATATTCTTAAATATTATTATATAGTTAGATAAAATTATGTGATGAGACACATAGTATGTTGACTTTTAGGTTTCAGTAATCATGTTGAGATGATGCTTTATCTCATTAATATTTTACTTGGTAATCACCAAGATATGAGATTATAAGAAAAGACCCGACTGTAGGAACTCTGAATGTTTATGTGTCATTGTATATTCCAATATGTGAGAACATGTAATAGTCCTTAGAAATTATTATCATTATTAATACATTTCATGACAAGCACACTATTATGTATTTTTAAAAACCATAATGAGAATTTTCATGGTGAAGTTGGGTTGTTAGTTGTGTCATGAATGATGTATAATTAACTAATAAGTTAAGGAAAGGTTTATCCATTAAATCTTTATTGAAGCTAATATCTCACCCCTTAGATTGAAATGAAACTTTCAAATTTAATTCCATTTCTATGGTGTAATCACTAGTTTATTTTAGATAGTCAAAGAAAGACATGAAACGCATATAGGCTGATGAAACAGGTGTACAATCTGCTTGATGAGTGACCGCGACAAAGGGATTTTATTACATAATGAGTGTTCATATGTGGTTGTTGTCATTGAAAAAAATCCTTTTTATATATGGGTTTTTCGACCCATTACTATATAGTAATCTTGGACTTTAGGTAAGACCACATAATGTTACAAGGGAAAAGGCCTATAGGGTTACACACAATGTGACTCCTTCGATATTAGTTAAATATTATTTATATTTAACAGTTGTAGTAAATATTATTCTCCAAGACAATAAGTGATTTTTATTTATCATTTATTAAATGATCTTAAATGTTAAGTAAATATTTATTCACAATGTAATTTTTTAATTACATGAATATATAATAATTATTTATCTCTTATTACTTTCAAGGTAATAAATAATTATTTAGTCAGTAGTAAAAAATTATTTTTTAATTAATAAATAATAAATTAATAAAATATCAAAATAAATATTTCATTCTTCATACTATTAATATAATATTTATATATGTATTTATTTTGAATTTCAATAAATGTCAAGGAGGACGTGCTGACCTAGTCATTTTCCTGATGATAAATATTTATTTACGAGACTATAAATCATACTTATCATTGTGTGGGTTAGTGCATTCCATGGAATAAAATAATATTATTATTATTTTCCATGGAATGAGGTTCATTTTGGATTTATCGTATTATTATGGGACTTTTTTCAATGAATTAATATGAAATGCTAACATTGGGGATATAAATAGAAAATTTTGAGAATTTTGAGAGGTTGATCAGTGAGAACAACATTCTCCTCCCTAGAAAATTCACTCTCAATAAAGAACATATTTAGTGTTTTCTCTTAATCTTAAGAGATTATCTCTTCCTCCATTTCTATCAAGTAGGAGAGATCAAGAAACAATCATTTCAAGACCAAAGAGATTATGGTTATAATAAAAAGAATGATATAATATGATTGACACCACCACACTTGAACCCAGAGTATGATTGATGGAATTATGAAATCAAAGTAGCATATTCAGATCACCACTAGTGGGGATATACTTTGGGTCTCCAAAATGAAATGAAAATAAAATATAATGGACTTAAGATGATCAAAACCTACATCAAAGAAAGAACTAACGATCGAGGTATTTCTTAATAATTTTAAATTAGTTGTAAATGAACATGAAAATATACCCTCTCTTGATTCCATAAAAATATTTTCCAACATTCTTTAAGTATTTTTTGTTTTCCATTTTGTTCACATCATGAATATTGTGGATGATCCATTGATTCCAACAAAATTTGAGTTGTCCATAATCCCACTCAGTACTTCCACTATGTCTGGGATCATAAAATAGCATTAGACGGGTCATGTTGAATTTATAAATATTTTTTTATTGTTTAAATTTATGTATTTAAATGTTATTTTCATTTCAATAAATTCATTATTTAAATAAAATTATTGATATATATTCTTATCCTCTTAAATTATCACTCATATAACCCAGATTTGTTAATATTATATGAAGAACATATGAAGAACCATATATAGGTGGCATAAGGTTTGAAGGGTTACACAACATGTAACTCTCCAACATGTCATGTTACTCAACAGGATGTAGTGGTCGTGTGGTCAATACATGAGAACTGATTAATTAAAAGTGTTAGATATAATTAATTTTCATATTGTTAATTTAATACCCCCGTGGTACAATCAATACACACATGATGTAATTAGTTAACATACAGTGTAATTAATGTACATGTTCCAGAATTAATTTACATGTGGGGAAATTAATTAATATGAAGTTTAAATAATTCACATTACTTATAATTAAATCAATTGTAGTGAAATTAATTCATACATGGTTTAATTGACTCACATGACACATAATTAATATAAATGTTGTGTGATTGATACACACAGTGCAATTAATTTACATGTGATGTAATTAATTCACATGTGGTGTAATTAAATCCATTAGGGATAATTAATCCATGACTATTTACATATAATACACTAGCTAGGATATACACAGTATACATTAATTTATGTGAAAAAAAAATTAATTTATTACTTCAAAAATCTCATCATTATGTTTTATGTGTGTCATTTATTAACTCATACACACCATATGATAGGTTTTATATGATTTTAAATATTTAATTAATTCCTATATAAAATTCATAACTATAAGTCATGTATGATCGTTACATACTATATACTCCACATACATTAAATTGGTAAACACAATATAACTTTTATTTGGATTGTGTGACATTTATTAAAATTAACTACTATGAAGTTACATCACATGTTGTGTACATGATATGTCATGAGTGTACTATATACAATAAGTATCACACCAACTAGTTCAAACAAGTATATGTCATGTTGGATTGAAGAATAAATTGTGAACTTAATTAATTTTTAAATAAAATTTATTTATATAATTTATTTAAAATCACATTATATTGGTATTTCTATGAAAAATTGAATGGAGAATAAGAAAAACTGAATTAATTGATTAATCTGATAATTAATAAAATTAATCTTCACGTTTTAATCTTAATAAAATAATGAATCAAAATGAATGCTAGAAAATTATTTTAAATGCATATTTTTTGAATGACTAAATGATCTTGTCCTTATAGTGTCCTATTTATGTGTATCATTTCTTTTAATTTAATTATTATATGTTTTTTATAGTTTTTATCAAATTAAATGGATGGTTGATGAGTTATCCCTCCCTCTTTATTATGTGTGGGCCTGCATGTCCAGCATTTCTTTTATGTAAACCACATTTATGGTTCCCTTCACCTATAAGTGAAGTAAAATCATTACAATGATGGTTTTTCTAGGAACATGGAGTTGGTTTGAGAAAACGATGAGGTGAAACCATACTGTGTAGATACACAAGGAACAGGTGAAATTCTATATACTTGCTCCCATATCAGCTCAAGGAGATTTTACCTGAGGGTAAATGGTTTTTTTGTCTTCTTAATAAAAAATTATTGTTAAAACTCATGATCATGCAATGATTTAATTATTTTATTTATGTTTGATGCATGATTTGTTTTATGGATAAAAGATTGTGATCATATAAATAAATGTATTAATATGCAAAGATGAAATAAAAATAAAAGGATTATGAATAAATATTTCATTAGTACAAAACTAATCACTTAAGTAAAATCAAATTAATATTAACAATACTTGTATAAAATAAAGTAAGAAAATATACCCATAATAAAAAAATTCCCTACAATTAATATCAAGTCATCATGTCATCCATTATTCATGTTCAGATAGACCTATAGTTAAAGTGTCAGTTCAGTACTTTGTCAGGGGAACTATTAATTATCGGGAAATATAAGTAAAGATAGTGGGTTGAAATAACCAAACACTTACTAAATTTAAATTCCATTCTTGTTCAATGAAAAATTTTGAGCTAAGTGTTGAGAAATCTTTTGTCAAGATTTTAGGATTAGAGAGTCTATTCAATGGAATAAGAAGCTACAAGCTCATAGTTGAAAATACCACCTACCTAATAACCATCTTATAACTTTCATAGATGTTTTTCTAGATTATAAGAAGGCAAATATGGATCCTTTACACTAGGATATATAAAGTGACATTAGATTCTGAGTTTAATCATGAGGTCTATTGAGAATTGATTAAATAGTTGGAGACTTAATAAAATTAATAAAAATCTTTCATTTCACTTATTTTTTAATCAAGGTACTAATCATCTATTTTAATTATTATTGAAAAAATGAACGCACAAAATATAACAAAAAATTGATCATTTTTAAAATCAGGGAATTTTCTTATATTCTTAAATTTCTTGAAGTGGAAAAAATGTTTTACACTCCTTTACTATCAAAGAATTTTTTCTATGTGTTGAAATTCTCTAAACCTGATCATATTCTCACCAAAAAGTGGTGAAAATAATGTCTATGTAAGATATATTGAGGTTGATTCCTCTATGATATATTGTGTTTTATCTCCTCAAAAGAGGAAAGAGAGTCTTGATGATAAATGAAATTCTCTATACATTATTATAGTCTAAATCGGAAAGGGGTTGTTTTTCTCATAATCATGGCTTCATGTATTGAAGGAAATTATTTTAATTTAAGCTTCCATTTGGATAATATATTATCCATGAATCTCATGTTATCATCATTAAAACCAAGTTTATCCTTATTCATCAAATTCTAGATGAATAGTATGGATATACTGCACAAAAATAATTTTTTCTATAATTCACACAAACAAAAATAAGGTTGGTGGAAACTTTTTTCTCTGTCCTTATGGTGAAAATAATAAAATATAAGGTTCAAAATCCCATGAAATTTCATATCCAATGGTTTCCTTACAACATCTTTAAAAGAGATAAAGGATTTAGAATTAGGGTAATGAACAACAGGTTATTTAATTTTCATGGGGAAATAAATGATTTTTGTAGAAATTGAAATATATTAAAGTGGATGTAGTTATAATCTTCAAGAATATTCATCACCAAATATAATATTTCCATTGGACTTCTTGGGTATTTAATACTATATGTATTACATATATTCTAATTTGATAATCAATAATGTTTAGAAATATTATAATAAGTATGGAGAATTCTCTTAGAGGCTGAGAAATAATTATTCATATATCAGTAGTGAGAGGAAACAAATTCTAAATTTCCAAAGTAGATTGATTCGAGTTTGTAATGTGTGTTACAAAAAGTTTATCTAAGTGTATAATAATATATAATGAGACATTATTTCATATTTGGAATAATTATTGTTATGGTAACTTATACTAAACTAATGTTTTAGTAACTCTTCAATCATAGATATAATTTTTAATTAATGATAAATATAAAATATAAGACTCATACCTGATTATAGAAAGATAATTATTTTTCAAATAAAACTAAAACTAGTTGTCCTTTTTATACCTATAAAAGTAGTTTAGTGTCTATTGAGCTAATATGCTAGGTATACTAAAAACCTAATTACCATGTTTTAGATAAATAATCCTTTATAAATAAATATAATCCAAAAAAAATAGAGTTAGTTAAACAATGTAATGTGTTCTATTCTAAAGCTTGATGTAAATTCATATCTTTTCTAAGATTACATTAAAAATTTTAGAAATTCTTGATGAATTAAATGAGTGTACTTAGTAATGATATAGTAACCCATGAGTTTTTTTATTAGAGAATATATTATCCAAGTAATCAATAATTATACATGTGGAGTAAAGGTATTCCCAAACTCACATTTCCATATATATATCAATATCATGATTGAAATAAAATAAAGATCAATGATGAGACTTATATATATTGAAAATCTTCCATAATTTATTTGAAGACATGATTTGAAAATATTAGTGAAACAAATAACCATTTTTTAACTATATTGACGAATGGGTATCATATCAATTAAAATATTTTAAAAATTCATTAGTAAATAACCACAAGTTTTTATTGAAATTTGTCTGTTAAAATATGGTTTTAGCTACAAATGAACATGAAACTGTTAGTGCATATCAGTTAACAATCCTATAGCCACTAAGGATATTAATTTCAAGTCAAGGATGAATATATTTTCATAAAAGAATAATATAACTTTATGGATAGTGGAAGAAGATTTAACTTCTATGGGTTAAGGATCTAGATCCACATGAGTTGGTATAGGAATGTTGGAATGCATTGAGCATAGTGGGAGGATTAGTTCAAGAAACACATATTATATAAGAAGTCATAACAAAAGAGTTGGTTTATATTCATCATGGTGGGTGATATATATATATATTTATTTTGGAATAAATATTCCAAAAAATAATCCATAAATGTAAACATGATAAGGTTGAAAAGTATGTATAAATTCAAGTAACATGTTACATGTATCAATATTTTGGGATTCTATATTTTAAATGTTTCTATGACTTGATACTATTTGTAATCATTCATGAAAAACTAGTCATATATGGTAATTGATTGTACAAATAAAGAATTATAGATTTTTGAATGGTTTAGTCTATAAAAAAACCAATACACCAATCATAATTACTAAAATCATTTTTAATTACACTTTTCAAGGAATAATTATATGATCATAATATTGGTAAATTCTATATAAAGCCCACCTAATTAAAAGGAAATATTATATAAGATATCAATATGACACAATCAGAAGGATACCCTATTGTATATGTCTACATGGAATAACTATAAAGGTTCAGTGACATATATAAAATCCAATAAGATATGAAGTTTACCTAAATTTATTTATGGAAAAATAATTTACAATTATCATAGAATATTCATTTGGAAATAAATGATTGAAACGTGTCACTAATAGGTTAGTGGGATTGATATAAGTATTTAAGATGGATATATTGATAAAACATGGGAAAAATGTTATGTCTTACTGAGGAATGAATTTCCCCAAGGACAAATTAAAATAGGTACCATGTTCTAAAGAAAATTATCCATAAAAATAGATCCAGGGTTTTGTTGAATCTTTTCATGTATTGAAAAATACAAGTTGAAAAACTAAAGACCAAATTTTTGTGGGCATATAATCTTTCTAGTAGAACATGCATGATAATAGGAAGATATTTTTTAGATTAAAATAATTCTAAAAACTTAAGTGATATAAATTTATCTCATAGTCCCAGATATATAATGTCATTTGATATTACCAATACATGATGCATAATATGTGAATATCAAATAAATATAATAAAACTATTCTGACATGTCATTAAAATAATCCAATAGTAATTAGAAAAGTAGAACTAGAAAATTTCCTAGTGTCCGGGGAAGTGGGAATACTATGGATTATGGTAATTGAACACTTGTATTTATTTAGTTCAGTTTGATCTAGTTTCATAGTAAGGATAAGGTAATATGCAATATAAACTTATTAAATCTAGTATATTCTATATCTGTAATAATTGTTTTTTATGGATTATGATACAACTTAATAAGTAGTTTAGAAATGTCCTATTTCTATTTTGGGTTATACGAGAAGTAAATTTTTTTATCATTATTATGATAAGTTTGAACTATGGACTTAATCAACATGTTAAGATTATGATAAGGGAAAAGGATATGGAGACTCGAAAATATCATTACTTAAGGGATTTTATAAAGGTAGTGATATCACATTAAGTAGAATATCCACATAAACATGTGGCTTTACCAACCCTAGTCATGGAAGTATAGAAGGACCAATAGCTATAGCCATAATCAGCAGAAGCATGTTCAACGTGTGAGAACTAATGAGTCATTAGTAATTGTCTCTAGTTCAAGTGGGAGTCTGTTGGATTTTTCTCCCTAGAACCAACTACAATATATTTTTTAATTCCATTATATTCATATATTTTAATATTAATTCCTTATCATGTTTTTTTCTTATACATATCATTAATGTGATAATTTCCTATAATATCTGTCTCATAGAAAAGGTTATAGTAGTTCTCCTCTATGATGAGAGACTTGAAGTTCCATGATGTTATTATTAAATATTTTTTATAGTTGGATAGCATTCTATTATGGGACATAGAGTATATTTATTGATAGGTGTGAGTAATCATAACTAGATGAAGATTTATCACATAAAGTTTTCACTTTATAATCTCTAATATAGAAGATCTTCAGAATGGAACCACTTATATAAATTCTATATATTTATGTTTCATCAGATATTCATATCTGTGAGCATGTGTAATGATCCTTAAACTTTAATATTATTATTTATACATTTAATGACTTTATTACTTTGATATATTAACAAAAACCCTATAAAGATAGTTCATGGAGATGTTGGGTACATTGTTTGTGTCCTGGATGACAGGTTATTAATGAAATAATTCAAGGTAGTATTTATCCCTTCCATCTTCATGGAAGTTGATATATTGACCCTTTGATTTAAATGTAATTGTCACATTAAATTTCATGCATATTGTTTAATGATGAGTTTATTTCAGATAGTCAAAGAAATACATATCAAAAATATAGGTTGATGACGTAGGTTCAAGACCCGCTTGATAAGATATCACAATAATGGGATTATATTACCAGTGAGTGTTTTTTATGGTTGTTGTCATTTTGAAATATCTTATTCATATATGGATTCCTTAACTTATTTCTATATAGTAATATTTAAATTTAGGCACACCCACCGAATTCCACCAAGGAAGTGGCCTAGAGGGTCACACACAAAGTGTTTCCTTTGATCTTAGTAAAATATTATTTATATTTGTTGGAATAAATATTATATACTAGACCAAGAAGTAATATTTATTCAAGATTTATTAAATGATTGAAAATATTCAATAAATATTTATTCACAAGTAAATTTTTTAATTATGTGAATATATAATTTTTATTTATCATTTTCTATTCTCAAGGTAATAAATATTTATTTATTCAGTAATAAATAATTTATTATGTTAATATCAAAATAATTAAATTAATAACTAGACTTTCAATATATTATTTATTTATTTATTGAATATATAATATTTATCTCTTGTTGTTCACATGGTAATAAATAATTTATTTAATTATGTGAATATTAAAATAAATATTTTATTTACTAAACCATGAATATAATATTTAGTTATGATAATTATTTAAAAATTCAATAAATTTCAAGGAGTATGAGTGGACCGAGTTATTGGTCCAATGATAAATATTTATTTAGAATACTGTAAATAATATTTATCATTGCACGGGTTAGCACGTACCATGGAATAAAATATTATTATTATTATTTTTCATGGAATTATGTTATTTTCTGGATTAATTTATTATTAAGGGTATTTATATAATTAATTAATATAAAACCCTAACAATGGGTCTATAAATAGACAATTGTGAGAATTGTGAGAGGTTGGTCATTGTTCCCAACATTATCCTCCGTAGAGAATTCAATCTTAATGAAGAATATATCTACGATTTTCTATAAAGATTTAGAGATTCTCCCTTACTCCAATTCTCTCAATCTAGAGAGATCAAGATATAATCCTTTCCAAATTTTAGGTATTATGGTTATGATTAAGAAAGTGAAACAAGATGGTTGGTACTGTCATACTTGTACCAAGAGTACCATTGACAATGTTCCCAGATCAAAAAAGCATGTATGGATCACCATTAAAGGGGCTCTACTTTGGTACTATATCAACACAACAAAAATAAAACTAAATGAACTTTGGATAATCAACAATGATATCAAAGAAAGAACTCATGATTGAGATATTTATTCATGGTATCAAATTAACTATAAGGTGTCATGAAAAGATCCTCTCACTGGGTTATGGGAAAAAAATATTTTCTAGTATTATTTAGAAACATTATACTGGTCATGTCATTCACAACATGTATATTATGGATGAAACATTTAATTCAACAAAAAAAGAGTTGTTCATATGCCCACAAAGTGATCCTATTGTGTCTGGAACCATCAGTTATGACGTATCCTAATGTCTCTCTTTAAAAAAAATCATAAATGAGGAAATAGACTCTATAACTAGGAACAATACATTGATATTAGTTATTAATCCTCAAGTTTCACGACCTATAGTTTTTAAGTGTCTATTTATAAAAAAATAAAAATTCAATAAATTAATAAAAATAGAAATATATATTGGTTGCCAAAGGATTTATAAAAAATTAAGGAATTGATTATTTCAATACCTAAGATCTTATGGCTAGGACAACTTTTATTAGAATCCTTCTATATTTAAATTCCATATATAATTTAAAAATTCACAAAATATATCTTAAAACATAATTCTAAAACCTTGAATTGGATAAAGAAATATATATGGAACAACCTAAAAGGATTTATAGTACATGGTAAATAAAATAAGGGTTGTAAATTTGTATTGTCCATATAAGGTTTGAAATAATCTCCAAAATAGTGTCATGAAAAATTTAAAGAAGTAGTCTTATCTAAGGATTTTTTAGTTAATCAAGCTGATAAATTTTTTTACAGTAGGTTACATAATAATCATGGATGTAGCATATAACAATACATATAACAAAAAATTGAGAAAATTGGTTTCATTCACATCTTTTTAATATAGTTGATATAATTTGGTATTATAGTTGTATACATTATTAGAGAAATCTAAAATTTAAAGAATCCACTAACAAAGGGACTTTAAAGGGAGTTGGTGTATTTAACTTCAATATATATGGGTTTAATGTCCTTTTAAAAAAATCATCAATGATGCGACCTCAAAATAACATGTCATAACATCACATGTATAAGTTAAGTGTAGTGAATTCTATCATATATGTGAAGTATAAACCGATGGTATATCACATCCTAGGTAAATTGTGCTTGGTTCCTATGAGAAAAAGGAGGGTGATTGTAAAACTCTCAATAAACCAAGGATATAAAACACCTATTGAAACATAGGAAAAAAAATTCTTCATTTATATGAATTTAGGAGTAGGGTAATCCAAAATTTTTATGACTTGGGATCTCAAACATTCCTAAAAGGATATGTGACACATGGTTATAATATTTTTGAAGTGTATGTGAAGAACTAGGAAATTTTAAGATAATTTTTTAGGATAAATATATTTAATAACATATGTTTAAAATTCAAAGAGGTTCTCACCTTTTTTTATTAAAATATTATTAGTCTCTAATATGTAAAGGTTCAAATTGAGAGATACCATAATTTTTATAAGATCTTTCCATGAGATTGTGATTCTTTATTTTCAATATGTGTTTTTAAATATATTAATACTTTGGAAGATTTTATTTTTTTTAATGTTTTTAAAATATTTAAATTTAGTTTTTCTGTTTTTTATAATGGGAAGACTTTTTGGAATACCACATTGTAAAATGGGTTGGAATGGACATGTTTTTTTGTTAAAAACTACAATCTACTACACTTATTTGATCAGATATGATCTTATGGATATGAATTAATCTGAAAAATGCATGGCTTATTAGGAAAGGTATCAACCTAGTTCCAAGGGGTATGATTTTATATTTGAATGAGTGATTTTATTCCTATAAAATTTAGTCCCCATGGGATGGTAAAATAAAATTTGAACCAGTCTCAAGCACTCCAATCTTTTATAAAAAATGAGATTCCTAAAAAATCTTCTAACAATAATGAAATAAATTTTGTTGTTATGAAACAACATAGTGATTATTTATTATATTATTTCTAGATCTTATTTATGTGATACTCTCCATAGATTACTTTTTTAGAGTATTTATCCACTATTTTATCCTAAAAATATTCCTCGATAAACTATAATATTATAAATTTGGTGGGGGAAATATACTTTTAAGGAGAGATAAAAAAAATGTGCCTTAACAAGATCTATCTAATACCCTCAAAGAAAAACAATTTCAATTATCCATTGATATACCCCCAAAAAACATAATATTAGATTATATGAACAAGGATATGGTGATTCTCAACAATGTAATGATGATAAAGCAATTATATGGAAATAATTTCAGGAGATTGAAAAAGAGAATGCACTTTATTTTTATAACTCTCAAAGAGGTGTGATGTCATGATCTAAACCACTCGGTCCCCACATGGGCAAGAAGTAGGTTAAGGGTGACATACGAAGCCCAAATTTATTAGTCTAAGGGATAAAGAAGAACACAGAGTAGGAATATCACTAAAATATGAGTCTTTAGCCTAATGTATCTTAACCCACACACATCACCAACTCTACAAAACAATGATGAGATATAATAAAATACTGAAATATCTAGATTATATTCAAATAATGAAACAAACTTTATAAAATATTTTAGAGTGTGATAAGGTAATATAAAAGATATAAAAAGGTAAAAACACATGACCAACCAGAAAGTTAGTCCCAACATACAAACAACTAGAAAAAGGGGGAAATATAAAGAGATCCTGACTCTAAATCTCTATGGTTGACGACCAAACCTGACTACAACCTCCAAGTACCACTTTTATCCTTTGAAACTAGGAAAACCAATATCATTACTGATCTATCTATTATCTTTATAAAATAAATGTGAAGGAAAATACCATGAAATGGTGGATCTACATAAATGGTTGAAATCAATGGAAGTCACCTCCGATCATTATTTCTTAGCCTTAGATTGTTGGAAAACAAAATTTTGGTAACCCATGTGGTAGTCGTTGCACTTTTCATTTCCATTCAGTGTCTCGGTCCTTGAATCCATCACCTAAAACTGAAAATCATCCAAATACATCCAAACCTCATTTATCCCTAACTCATTCATTCATCCATCATGAATTTGGGTATTTGATCACACTTTAATCCATCCTAACAATGTTGATTCACAACCCCAGTGGACAATGATGAAGAAAACAAAGAACGGTGGTATTAAAAGCACTAGAACAAAGTGAAAACATCATTAGTCGATGTGATCCTAGCCAATGATTTCATATTTTAGAAAAAAAATGTGAATTAAGGCTTCTAAAGTCATATGCATTTAGGTTAAAAACAATAATTAATTTTTGGCCCATATAAAGAAGTGAATTTATTGAAAAGTAAGAAGTTACGAAAACCATGCATGAAAAATGAATCAAATTGTGGAAGTCTATAAAATAATGAGCCATACCTGAAGAGAATATCAATCATTTGTGAAGAAAACATCCTCTAAAAATGATGGTGAAGATACCAATGCATTTTTCAAGCGTCTCATGAATCCCATCGTTTGTTGATTTATTTTTTATCCAAGTTCTTGATTCCTTCGAATCCAATGAATCTCTTCTATTTATCTTATCTAATCTCTCATGTTCTTGTATCAACCTTAAATAATTATCATAAAAACATATTTATTGAGGGGAATTTGTCTTTTCCATTAAATAAATTAATTATTTACTTTATTTAATGTACTCACCAATGACTGCCTTCAATCGGATGCCTAACGATGAACAACTTTATATCGCACCTAAGGTAAACCCTATGTTTTAGAAATAAAGACAGCCTCAAAATTCCAATCTAAGGTCCCAATCAGTATGAAAAATATTTATTTCAAAAAGATGTATGTGCATACTTTAATATATATTAATATTTTCATATATTAGTGTCCTGCGACACCCAAAAAACAACCCCAGCTCTGAGGAAAAATAAAGGGAGATAAATAAAAATATTCAAAGGATCATACTATATAAAATTGATTCATTAAAATTTCCCCTCCTTCAAGTATTTTTACCTCAAAAATCTCAATATAAAAAACTGGTGGAGGTACTAAGACTGCATCTTTCTCTAGAATTCCAAGGAGCTTACTTGCATTCTCCCATTCTATTAAAGAACTAAAACTCGAGGAATGTTCCATCCATGTATAATCATCACCTTTGTATCTTTTATCACCATTAGGTACATATAGAAGGTGTAACTATCCATAATTTCCAATTTTCCCCAGTCAAAAATGTTTTTTGATTCATGCATGTATCTCCCCATCCATGACACATAGAGGACATCATGCACTCTGTCTAACTGTGTGGGTAGGTCCAAGTGGTAAGAAACCTTTCCAACCATATGTAGGATCTGTAAAATCCTAATGAACCTCGAGGATATCTATCTTCCCCAAAACAATCACCACACTACTATTTATGGAGAGAATCTAATGAAAACATGGCCTCCCTGCTCAAACCCTAAAGGCCCATAACATCGGTTCGCGTCAGATTTCTGTTAGCTCTAGGTTATCCTCAAATTTTCATGGATCGTCTAAACCTCCTTCATCATCATATAAACCATATCAATACCCACAAGATATGGATTTCTAATCTTAGTCCAGTATATGGGTAACCAATAGAGTCTCCCATAAAAGGCCTCAAAAGGTTCCACACAGATAGTGGAGTGATAACTATTATTATAATAAAATTTCACCAATGGAAGGTGATCTGACCAGATTTGAAAAAATTCCAAGATGAAGGCTCTCACCATATCCACTAGAACCTAGATGGTTTATTCATTCATACCATATTTGTGGGGGGGGGGTAAAAATTCAAACTCATATGTAACTGGGTCTTAAAATCCTTCTGCAAACTTCTCCATAACTATGACACAAACTGATTGTCATGATTAAAGATGATTGTTGTGGGTACCCAATAGAACTAGATTACCTCATTCATGTACAGACACCCAAAACTCTCAAATTAGATTTTCTCCCTAATGGAGAGGTAGTGTTATGAATTTTTGAGTTAGTTGAAAATCACCCAAATAGCATTTTTTGAATCTCATAATTCATAGAAGACCCATTATAAAATCCATCGATATTACATCCCACTTCCATCCAATAATCTCAAGTGGTTGAGTTAAACATGATGGAACTTGATATTTAACATTTACCTACTGACATTTGAGGTGTCCAGAAACAAACTAAATAATACTCTACCTCATTCTATCACACTAAAACTATCCCCCAAGTCCATTGTAAAACTTTTCCACATACTGATGTAAAACTAAGGGGAAGGTATAAAACTACCCAAATTCCTCTTCAAGCAATGTGTCCAAAACTACCAACCATTTATGAAAAATGATTATGTGCTTAGCACCATTATAAATTCCATCTAGTTAATCTTTTGAAGATATATATCCATATAGTACCACACAATCAATGACTAACAACTGAGCCTCAATCACACACTAAATGAGTGGTGGGGTCACCACCATTAAATATAAGCAAGATGCTCCCCTCTCCTCCACCAGGGTAAGCTATAATGAATGTAACTTATATGAATCTTCCTCTACTAGGATTAAATGATATTTCTTAATAATCCTATTATTCACAATTTTTCTCTTCCCTAAACTTTAGAGTATCTCAAATTCATTTCCCTTTAGGAACTCCATCCAATGCCACTATCTTAGGTTGATGTATCTCTATGTGAATATATATCTGAGACTATTGTATACTAAGTAAACAATAAAATTTTTTCCCCAAATATAATGAATCTATATATTCTAGAAAAATATTACCACTATCAAACCCAATTCGTGGGTCACATAATTCTTCTCACTAGGTCTCAATTGCCTTGGCCCATAAGCGATAATGACCTGCCTCTACATCAAAATGAATCTCAGACCAACTCTAGAGGCATAAAAAAACCAAATACATAAAAAATCCTTTTATAGTAACAAAATAGTAGCACTGGGCAGCCTCCACCTCAACTTCTTGAAGGCTTTTCAATATTTATTAGTCCAGTCAAACAGATTCCCTTTTTTTCCAAAGAAGTAAAAGGAGTTGAAATCCTTAAAAATTATGCAAAAAACCTCTAGTATTACCTTAAAAATCCAAGAAAACTCAACATCTATGTCATACACTTGGGTGGTTCCTAATAAATCATTGCATAAATATTTTCCAAGTCTATAGCTACATCATGTTTTGAGATAACATACCATAGAGTGTAGAAGTCTTGGATCTAAAACTAACACTTCAAGAGAATACCATATGACTAGTGATCTGAAAGTAAGTTTAGGACCATCCTAAAATTCTCTATATAATCCTCCACATACATAGATTATATAAAAATGACATTAATAAAGATAACTATGAATTAGTCCAAATATGGCTGGAAGATCTGATTCATTAGTTCCATTAACATAACGGGGGTACTAGTAACAATAAAAGGCATCCTTGGGAACTCATAATTCCCATAGTGACATCAGAATTTTTTCTTAAAAATGTCATCCTCATGAACCCTAAACTAATGGTATTTGGACCTAAGATTGATCTTTGGAATCTAAATCACACCTTTCAACTTGTCAAAAAGGTCACCAATCCTTGGAAAGTGTTACTTTTTGTTGATTTTTACTTAGTTTAGGTGATGATAATTAAAAAAACGACCCAAGATCCCATTTTTCATTTCACAAAATAAAAACTAGGGTCACCTATGTGGACACATTAGGTCTAATATAACCATTTCATAATGGTCCTCCAACTATCCTATTTTCTCTTAGCGCTCGATGGGTTCCATATGATATGCCATAAAAGATATCGATGTTTTCCCAGGGTGCAAGTCAATGCATAAGTCAATATACCTCCTTGGAGGTATTACTTGAACATCGTTAGAAAAAATTTCCACAAAAGCCTCCACTACCACTAGAATCTTGATGTCTAAATATCAAACTTCACAAAGGGAGAAACTTTTCAACTGATGGGGGATAGGTTGTAGCTTTTTATCATGATTCCCACTTATAGTAATAATATTCCTCTCACCTATGAAGGATAATCTCATCCAACATGTATAAAGGCATCTAAATATTCTATGATGGTAGTATGTCTAGGAACATACTACAAAAATCTAGTCTATACCTAGGATGACATGAAGAGGTTAAATCACTATAACCAAGAGGTACCATGATAAAATCTCTCCACTGATCCTCAACTCTCACTGTCAATAGACATTAAATATAGAAGAATCACTCCCTATATAAACCTTTCTACATATCTTATGGTCTAAAGACTCTACCTGAATATCTTGCTCTCTCCTAGGATAACATATATGATGGACACATTGCCACCTCCCCCCCCCCCCTTAGGTTCTCCTAGCTCAGGGGGGATGAGAGTTCTCCTATTCTCCCATTTCCTTCTCACCATACATCGTTTACCCCATTCACAGATCCTACTAAACTCCCCAATTTCCACTCCATTGAAATTATCCCTAAAGTCTAATCCTTTGCTGAGGGAGTTTATATGGTTATGATTTACTCCTTGGAGTTCATGAAGGCATCAATGTTGATGAACCATTCTCTGCTGGATTGTTTTGGTAAAAGACGTCCCTCATTCAATGTCTTCGATAGATTTGCCTTTAATAATTGGATTCTACAACCCAAGAAACTATAGGGATTTTGGATTGGAGACACCATGTGGTTTGTTTTGGGACGGAATAAGATATTATCTATGCCTGGCCAAATGCTTCATGTTTGATATCAGGTTTGCAGTTTTTCCTATTTCAGTGGTCGTTCAATTTCCAATTGAAGAAAAATCCCCCTATTTCGTCAATATAGATCTTTCTTCCTGGTCTTCCCCAACCGTTTCAGAATACAACTATTCTCTATTTGATTGGAAACATGGTGGGTCATTTCCTCTGCTCAGACCAGCGTACTCGCACCATCTATCATCTAATTTCCCCATGGATTTGTGTTGAAGTTAATGTTCAAAAGGAACCATTTGACACCATTTTCATTGAGATTCAAGGGGAGATGTAGTGGTACCAAAATTTCTTCTATGAATCATGGGTTTTCTATTTATCATATTGTAGTTGTCTCCGACATGCTGTGCCTTGTTGTAGGTGAGGTTTGATGGGGGATCCTCGAGTGGCCCTCATTTCTGGTTCATTGGGTGAGGTCCAATCTCTGTAGGATGTGCGGAAGTATGGTAGGACCCCCTTTTCTAAAGTCACACCATGTAAATCCCTTAAGGTGGAGGCTCCAAGAACCAACAAGTAAGTATGCTATCGGTAGGCCCCTAAATCTTAGGGTGAGGATCAGTTCATGCAGATCTTACTTCCACCTATGGAGAATCCATTAGATTCAAGGTTGAGGATTTCTTTAGGAGTGGAGAAAGGTGCAAAACCTAATGTTCTTGAGCCGAGGGTTGTTGATTTTTTTGCTCATTTAAGGCATGATATGAGTGTAAGCCCCTTGTCAAGTAGTGTATGGGAGACTGTGTAGGCCTGTGAGTTCCATAAATTGACCTCCCATTGAAATGAAGATGTCAGACATGTAGTGAGGATCCCTCCATTGGATGATGATCTTTCTATGAAGTCGGCCTCATCTAGTACTCCAAAGGAAGATTTAGTGTACATAGAAGTCTTTATAGCACCAAGTGATATCAGAAAAGTTTGGTTTGGGAGGACACTAATAAGAAACCTCGATTTATGGGATGTGGATTTGTGTAGCCTAGAGGTTCAGATCTGTCTGAGATGGAAATACTAAAAATACCATCCTATGTTGACATGGTGAAGTCTGGAGGAATGTTTATTCAGTCTCAAAATCAATTCCCAGTTCTAGGAGAATATTTTTATGTGCCTGAGTAAGGGGATGGTATGAAGGCTTCTCAGGAAGTTAAATATTCTGATTTGGATACCCTTATTGAATCCATGGAAGTGTACATGGTGGAGGGGTATATTATATCCACTTTAAGGAAGGGAAAGAACAATATCAGTTATTCATATCGGTTTCTAAAGCAATCTTGGAGACCACAGAGGAGGAAAGACTATTCTTCCTTACCAAGCCCTCCCATTACTAGATCCTCAAGAAAAGGAATGCTTCCTCCAAAGGGTCTGAAGCAGGTGGAGGCAAAGTATACTAAGGATCCTGAACCCCAACAAAGTGAATATTCTATTATTGAACTGATGTATGCTGGAAAGGATCCTATTAAATCCTATATCCCCCGAAGGTGATGGAAATGATAGAGTGTGATGAGTGGGAAACCATCATCAATGGAAATGAAGAATTCTCTGATAAAATATTACAGGTTATCACTAGGAAAGAAGAATTTTACAGGCTAGGTGGGAGGCGTATTTAGGGTAACCGTACCAAGGAGTCACATGAATAGTCCCAAAAACAACATGGAATATTGGCTCTTGGATTCAATGGCCAGAATATATCTATGGAGGAGTTCATTCATACATGGGATGGGATGGAAAAAAAATCTGGAAAACCTACTAAAAGAGGATCTGGATGAGAAGGCAACCTTTCTTTAGTGGAGTCTTCACAGAGGTATGATATATTATAGGCTAAAATGGAAAATCATAGATTCAGCTATGATGTATCATGTTGATTGATTTTCTTTGTGTACTTTATGGGTTTTCCACTTTACCTTAAAAGTGTTTTCTTAATAAAAACAAATATTTTGTGGAGAAAAAAAAAATAAACCATATTATATCCCACTATATCCCTTAACTATCCTTTATCTCGACCGCTAACCCTTTGATCCTGGCATGGTATACTTGGTGGTGGTGTGGAAAGTAGATCGTAGTGCCAGCCTCCTCTTACATATCTATCTAGGGCTCTTCTAGCCACTCTGTCAGCATCTCTTCCCTGATGGATTCCCTAACCATGAATGGGATATCCTCAGTCACGATGTTAACTCTACCATGGAGTTCTATACACTACCTTCCCACCATTTACCATGTTTTGAGTTCGGAAATCATGATCCATGTGACCTTTTCCATGAAAAACATAACATTACCCCTCTTTAATTTGATTGGATCCGCTGTTCAAGAAATACATTTCAAATCCATGTGTCTAAGTATAGGAATGTGTATTCCTATTATTCAGAGACCCTAATTCCCAACTATTTCTAGATTCTACAAATGATTCAGCCATATGATGTCCACTTTCAGTTCTTTACACCCTACATCCCTCTACTATAAATTTCTCTCAACCAAGGCCCACTCTTACACCTCATTGTAGGTGGTAATTCAAAAGAAGACCAGGCTAGCATGGATGTCTCTATGAAGTACATTATCAAGCTTCAGTTCCTAATATTATCCATCCCATATCATATTAGGAGGGTGATTCATGAGTTTATTAATCCTAAATTTACACTCAAAAATAGACATATCCCCCTGATGTAGCTCTATAAGGTCTTAAATATTCTTAGATCATAAGCTCGAAGGATATTACTCATCATGAAACAGCTACTAGAAATCTGACCATGAGAGCATCATCTTATCGTGGGTTTGAGTAATCAGAACCCACTAGCACCATATTACTCCATGAAAAAGTATTGTTGAAATTGAAACCATATGGTCATCCTAGGTCTAAAACATCTAGAAAACTCATAGAACTACCTCAATCCAATCCTCAGCTGCCTAAGGGCTAGGAAATTTATGAAACTTAGGTTCTCTATGTCACTGTAACTCACATAATGTGCTAAAACTATGTGAATTTTTGTCATGACATATTGGAACTACCAGTTTCTTAACACATAGTTGATTATCCACTTATCCCAATAAAGGTGGATCCGTGCACTATCTATTAGGTGGAATATCTAATCTACACCCACCTAGAGGAAAACCCTAATGAATAGGTCCTCTAAATAATGCCTCATCACTCAACCAATCATCATAATGAACTTGTATTAGTATCCTATTTTTTTCCATGATAATAGCATCCTAGAAATTAACAAGATCTACCATGATTAGATAAGAGTATCTTGGGATATGAAACAATAAGGACATGAAAGTAAAAAAAATAACTAATCCTATATGATTAATGTAACATTGGTTTCTTCTATAACTGATTTATCAGTATGCTGAGTTAATAAACAGTTAGTTATAGTCCTATGGATAGATTGGATACCACACCATCACTAGGATATCTGGCTTGAGAGAGGAACTCAAGACACTTCGACACCATTTCCCTAAGTTCCAAAACCAATCCTTACAAAATTTATAACTCTAAAGAGCACCCCTTGTATGGAACCACCTATGAGACCACTCTTTCACAACCTGACCCACCGGGACCCCGCCTCGGTTGGAAGTAGGCCAAGAGTGACACCACAAACCCGCCTTCAATAGGCTAGGGGATAGAGACAAGTGAAAAGTAGGAATTTAATTGAAATGGAAGGCCTCAGCCTAAAATATCTATATGCATGAACACCAAAAACTCCATGAAAAAATTCATAGATATAATAAAAGATTGTAACATATAGAATGTAATCAATGTAGGAAAATCCCTCTAGAAAATGTGTCAGTGTACTGCAAGGTAATATAAAAGATATAAAAAGCGAAAACTAAATTTCCAAAAAATAAATTAGGTACCAACCTAACAATAACTATAAAAAAATGGAAAATATGAAGAAATACCAAATCACAATCTCCTAATATAACCACCAAAAAGAACCAAAAACTCCAAGAACCACTATGCTCTTCCAAAAACAAGTTCACTAATGTCACCTATGATCTTATTATCATCAGAATAAAACATGACATGTGCAGAATATAGAGGACCTGATCCCTCTATGGTATAAGGGAGTAAAGAATATAACTTTCCTGCATAATATATTCTCATAATTAAACCTCAATAAAAAAGGGGGAGAATTCTCAATCTCTATATCCATATAAGGATGATGATGATTTTTACTAAATCTCTAAAGGTCCCATCTCTGATGCTCAACACCATGCATAACATCCTGAGAAACAAAGTGGGGTCCCACTCCTTGCTATTGTTCTCTGTAACTGAGGGAGAACTATCTCTAATGGAGGACCCTCTCCCTATTGAAGATTGAAAATGGGGGAGTATTACTACCTAGATAGAGGACCTGATCCCTCTATGGTATAAGGGAGTACAGAATATAACTATATAAGAGTATGGGGAACCTTCCCCCTAGTTTGACAAGGGATTACCAACCCTGATATCTCCCTAGTGATCAATCCCAATTATTATCATCAGTTAAGTGTCGCTGAAAGATGGTTCTCACTCATAACACCTAGTTTTTTATATCTAATGAAAAAAATAAAGGTTACCATCATGTCCTATAAGTAAAACAACTCAATATAGGCTACCCGTTGTCCTAAATTCATGTTTTGAATAAGGAGATCTGAATGGAATAAGTTCCTAGAAAAAGTGCATAACATGTATATAGGGTCACATGATGCGAGACTCCATCTAGACACTAAGGCATGTCCTCCCATGGACATGGATTGTCCATCCATGTGGATTCACCCAACAAGTGCATATGGGGACCCATCTTTTATATACACTCAGGGTCCTGGGTGTTTCCTTCCCTAGACATAGCTTGGGTACCCATGTCTATCCAGACAACATGTCCCTATAGGGACACGAAGTGTAAGCTAGCCTAGGGTCCTAGGTGTGTGGTCACAACACATATCTTGGATACCTGGGTTGGGTAACATGACACGTGGTTTTGACCACATAGAGTGTGATCCTTAAATTGTCTAAGAACCTAGAAACTTCAAAAATTCATGATACATGGCATGTGTTCCTATGGGATACACATCATATAGTCAGGATTTTCATTAAATGGTCCTTTGGTATTCACTAAGATTCCAAATCCACCATTATTATCACTTTCTCCACCAATTTAATCACTTAAAACCACCAAAATATAGGTTTTCCCCCTGTGATCATCATTTCTCAGACTCCGGTGGTCATAAAACAAATTTCTGGCAACCCGTGTGCTAATCATCATGCCTCTCTTCATCATTTAGTGTACTAGTCCTTGAATCCATCACATATACCCTAAAAATCATCATAATACATCAAAAAATTGTTGATACATAATTCATTCATGCATCCATCATAGATCTGGGGGTTCGATCATGCTCAAATATGGCCCAATAATGTCTAGTTGAAACCTCATGGGCTAACAAAGAAGAAGCCAAAGAACGGTGATGTAAATGAACAATAAAAAATTGAAAAAAATTATTATCTTCTGTTATCCTAGAAAATGATTACATTTTTGTGAAATAAATGGTGAATCAAAGGTTATAAATTCATAGGTAATTAGGTTTAAAAACTAATTAATTTTGGGTTTATTTGAAGAATGAAACCCATAGAAAAGTAAGTAGTTATGAAAACCATGCTTAAAAATTGATTCAAAGTCCATGAATCCTCAAAATTAAAATCCATTATTCAATAATGGATCGATCATTAGTGAAGAACACATTATTTAGTGATGATAGGGAAGATCTCTCTATGTTTTTTGTACATCTGTTGAATCCCATTATTCGTTTATTATCGACCCACATTCCTGAGTCCAAATATGCTAATAGAGATCTCCCCTTTCTCATCACTAATATTAAAAATTTATGCGTATAACCCTATATAATCATCATAATGATGTATTTATAGAGGGGAATTATGTTTTCAATTTAAAAAATTAATTATCTAATTTATTTAATGCACCCTCCAACAATTGTCTTCAATCAAACATTCGACGATGTTTAACTTCATGTTGTGCCTAAGGTAAACCATATGTTTCATAAACAACCATAGTATCAGATTTCCCATATGATGTCCTAATCAATGGGAAAACTATTTATTCTAAAATGATTCATGTGTGTTCTTTATTATATTTTAATAATTTTAATATATTAATTCTAGTGTCCTATGACACACAAAACACGATTTATACTCTAATAATAATGTAATGATATATATATAGAAACATTTAGAGTATAAAACTACAGAAACTAGATTTATTACATGTATGTGATCTCCACTTGGAATCCTTACACATCTAAATATTAGACACATCATGTTTCTCACACAAGAAAAAAAAGAATGGTGATCTCATATATCCCAGACAAATACTCAATGCTTTAACTATATCCTCTTCGACACATATCAACATCTTCTAAAAACAAGTGAGATATGGGTTTACTTGGAGAAAAGTACACCACTGAGGATACAACAAGCAATAAATTCCTAGTATGCAAGTTTATTTCATAAAAAATAGAAGATAATATATTTATCATAGAGAAAATCTATGAAATAAAAATTATATTACAACATCTTAATTAAAATAAGATGAATATGAATGATTAAATAAATATAAAATAAATCATCAATATGATACACACTTCTTAGAATAATGTTAAACATTATCTGAAGTATAATAAGGAAGATATTTCTCTCAATGAGTTACTCAACTACTCAAAAATTGAGGAGGAATATAAAAAACATAAGAATAAAAAACCAAAGGATTATAAAAATGTTATCCTTATAGTGGAGGGAGTGGGTCCATATATGTCCTCAAAGGTGAAAAAAACCATCAAACTTTCCATCAAAAGGAAAGGTGAAAATCAAGAAGAAAAATAGGGCATGATAATTTTGTGGTAGTCAGAGACACTTTAAATGGGGAAGTCATCTATATAAGAAGAAATATGGAAACAATGCTTCAAAAGATCACTTTTTTACATTATCATTGAAGAAAATGTTCTTAATTTTTTTTTTGTGGATCAATTATGGATCTGCATGACACATGTGAAACAATAAATATCTTTTCAAGTGGATATAATCAATATAATATGGAAAATTTATCAACATATAGAACCCTATAAGAATTAACTTATAATGGAAGGGCATTATTGATCTTAAGTTTACCTTAGGAATGGTCCTCACCTTAAATGATGTCTTGTATGTGCCTGAATGTTATAGTAAATTAGTCTCAAGGATCTTGTTAAATAAGCTTGATTTTATGATTGTATTTGATGTAAATAACTTTGTTCTTACCAAAGGCAATATCTTTATTGGAAATGGTCACTTGTTCGATAGATTATTAAAATTAAATAAAATATTATTTTTGATTACTTCCTAGGGTCATTTGATTTATGGATTAATTTTTTAGGTCACATAAATGCTTAAAAAATACATGACCTGAAAGCAATGGATTTATTACCTAGCATGTATAAAAATGATAATAAATTTTTAACCTGTATTTAATCAAAAATAGTTAGAAAACTATTTATAGATTTAAAATGGAAAATTAACTTGTTAGAATTAATACATTGTGATGTATGTGATTTTCATGATATATCCACCAGAGTAAATTAATGTACTATTATATTATTTTAAGGGGATAACATACCAAAAATGACATAAACACCTTGGAACCCCTATGGGTCAATACCCATCCATCCTCACAAGACCTATTTTATTATATATGATAGAAAAAAGTCATAGTAGACCAATGACACAACATGTACCCTGATGGTTCAACCTATATCATTCCATAAACTAGTCAAACCCCTTATTTCCCCCCCCCACAGTAGTTATATATTATTTTAATATCTATAAAAATGACGATTAAATCCAATGTTTTCTTAAAATTTAATTTCTCTTATATGATAGGGGAAAAGAATATTAGTATTTAATTATTTGAATTCTTAGGGATTAGACTTGGGGTAACATATCCTAATACACCTAAACATAATATTATACCAGAGATAAAGAATATAATATTAATTAAAATGTTTATTTCCATAATGTTTATCTTTGGTCTCTCAAAATGATTTTGGGAATAGGTATTATTAACCATGTGTCACATAATAAATAGAGTACTCACAAAAGAGAGAGGCTATGAATCCATATAAATTATAGAATCATAGGAATCCAAACATAAATTATTTAAATGTTTGAGGTTGTCATAAAATTATAAGATTACCTGAACCTAAGATGAAAAATTTTCGGTAAACGAAGTATTGATTGCATTTTTATTGCATATATAAAGCATTAAAAGATTATATATTAATGGTAATAGAATAAAATAGTTTAGTAACTATTAATATAGTTATTTAATTAAGATATTATATCTTTCATGGAATCAAAATCAATTAGATTCATAGTACCTAGACCAAAAAGAGAAAACATAGGTAAAATAAGTATTGACTTCTTATTTCTTGGATATATGCAGAATTAAAAAGATTATAGATTCATGATAGAAGAATAAAATATTTTAGTATCTTCCAATACTGTTATGTAATCAAGATATTCTATCTTTGATGAATCTATATTACTTATTTACCTAATAAATTCTTAATAGAGGAATTTAGATCAAAGAATAAAGTACATTATGAAGATATTACTGAGGAGGTTCATAAGATTAAAAAACTTAGGCACCCAACATATATAAATCTAATTCATATATGTACATATTGAAGGAACTAATGATAGTATTGTCGCACAAAATCTAGTTTTTCTCAATATAGAGTCTGGTCCAAAAACATTCAAAGAAGCTATATGATGTCCATATACATATCTTTGGAATGAATCCATATATGATAAAATAGAATCTATAACTAGGAACAATACTTGAATATATGTTGATCTTCCTAAATGTTTATAACATATTGGTTTTTAGTGTGTATTTATAATAATATTAAAGTCAATGGTACAATTGAAAAATATAAAACCTGATTTTTAGCCAAGGAATTTACACAAAAGGAAGGAATAGTTTATTTCAATAACTAAGATTTCATGGTTAGTAGTTTTTCCATTGTAATTCTCCTCACTTTAACATAAATATATATTTTATAAATTCACAAAATAGATTTTCAAAGAACATTATTAAAAGGTGTATTAAATGAAGAAATATATATAGAAAAATCTAAAGGATTCATAGTATCTAGAAAAGAAAAAAAGATTTTTAAATAGGTAAGTTTGATATATGGTTTAAAATTTCTTCCATAATAAATCATGAGATATTTAATAAAGAAATTTTGTCTAATTAGTTTTTTGTTAAACAAGATAATAAATGTTTTTATAGTATGTTCTATAATAATCATGTCTAGGGTATATAAAAATAAATATAATAGAAAATCATGACACATTGGTCCCAATGATACCTACGAAATAAATTTTATAAAATATGGTATTATAAGTGTATGCATTGTAAAATTGATCCAAAATTTGGTAGATACTATAACTAAGGGACTTTCAAGGGAGTTGTTGTAAAAAATTTATATATAGATGGGTTTAAATTCATTATAAAAAATTCACCCACGATGGTACCCTAACTTAACATGTGATAACATCACATGAAAAAGTTCAATGTAGGAAATTCTATTATATTTGTGATGGAAACACCAAAGGTATATTACATCCTAAGAGAATGTTTTTAGGTTCCCATGAGAAAAAGAAGAGGGTTTTGAAAACTCTTAATGAAACAAGGATATGAAATAAGGATTGAAACATGGGAATACTTTTTGGTTCCCCTATATGAATATAAGAGTGGTTCTGCTACAAATAGCTTATGAATTTTGATCTCAAACATTCATGAAATAAAAAGTGTTTCATTTCCATAATAGTTTCTAGGAGTAGATGAGGAATTGAGGAATTTAAATAGACTTATATAGGATTAATCTAGTTGATAACTTGAGTTACATGCTCAAGGTGGTTCCCACCCATTTCTCTATTTAGATTTTATTTTTCTATAATTTGTAAATTTTTAAATCAACTTATTTATGAAATTTCTTTATAAGAGAGTAAAATTATTTAATTTCAAAAGGTGTTTTTAGATATTTTTAAATATAAGGGATTGTTGTCCTAATAATGTTTTTAAAATACTACAAATTTTTTTAAGTGGTAGGAATTTTATGGAATACCACACTGTAAAATGGGTTAAAATGGACATGTTTTTTTGTCAATGGTTATGAACTCATCCAATTATTTGATCAATTATTATTCAACTGATAGGATTAAATATAGAAAAGGAATGAATTTTTTGGAAAGGTATCAACCCAATCTTAATGGGTATGATGTATTGTCTGAATGGGTGCTTTCATATCATTAAAATGGTGTCACCATTGGATGGGAAATTTAAATTTTAATCATTCCAAAGAACTCCAAAACTTAATAAAAATTTATAATACTTTAAAATCCTTCAAAAAACATGAATGAAACATTTTTTTTGGTACCCCCGGTTTCTGGTAATTAACCCTTGTTTTATGATTTTTAAGTACATGAAGCATATGAGAAATGGTTAGGAAATTTTGGTGACTTTTAAAGTGTTAAAGGAAAAAAATTGGTGATGCACGAGCTTCGTAGGGGTTGCCCAAACAATGTGGAAACCATGAAGGTGGTGGTAACTTTAGACATAGGAGACTGCACAGTGTCTGTATAGTTTGGGCAAACCGTGCGAGGAGGCCATGCGGATCACCCCTTCCAAGTGGTGACTACCGCACGGTTAGTGCACGATTTTCCTAGCCGTGCGGACTAACCATTCTCGGGGTAAACTTAGATCCTATTTTTAAGGATCTAATCCATTTTATCATTAAACCCACTGATTTTTTATCCTAGACAGCCCTAACTTAGGATTTCTCTCTGGTGAAGGTGGGAGAACACTTACCAGGCATTTTGGAAGCGATCTGGAGGTTTTCCTTGGTATTTAGAGGTCGGTTGATCGAGGTAATTATCGTTTCCTTTAGTTTTTTTAGATCTCCTTCTTCCCTCTTGATGGATCCTTAGATCTATGCCCAAGGTGGGTATATCTAAGGTAGTGGATGACTTTTAAGTCGAATTTTGGTTTTGTTGGTACTAGGGGAAGGAATCTAAGGAGGTATTGGGGAGTAGTTGAATCGGTTTTGTTGTCGTTCTTCGTCTGTTGGTTGGTTTCACCTAATTTGTTGAGGTAGGTGGCTTCACTCCCGATTCCTCTTTCTTAGAACTTGAAAGCTTAGTTTCAAATTGTTTTCCTTGATTGAAATGGTTTTTTTATCTACTGTGAAAGAATGGTTGAAATCCCTTTTAAGTAATGGGTGATTGGAATTTTGTGTTTTTGGAAAGTGTTTGTTGAAGTGAATTTAAAATGGTGATTTTAAACTAGTTATGGTTTTTATACTTGAAATAAATGGTTTTCAAAAAAATGTTTGATGCTTTATTGAATGGTTTTGAACACACTTGGTTTTGGCATGGATTTTCATGGGTTGTAGTGTGTGTTCTTATTTATTGGGATGGATAAGGGAGAGAAGTACCCCCATCAAAAGTTTAGGATAGATAAGGGTGAGAAGTACCCCCCATCAAAAGGTTGGTACAGATAAGGGCGTGAAGTAACCCCGTCAAGGTACTCCACTAAGTGACATCTTAGTGGAAGGATAACTCACCACTCACGAGTATAGGGAAGTCCAGGTTTCATGCATGGTTAGTTGTGTGGATTTTTGAAATGGAATAAATGTGCCAAAATGGAAATGGGAATTAAATTTTAAACATTGCTTGGTTTCTTTTCTTGATAAAGATGGTTTTTGTTGGAAAATGGGTTTGACATGGAACTTGTTATATTGTGAACTGTTTTGCAATTGTTTTATATAAATTGTTTTATATAAATGTGCTAACATATTTTATCCTAGAGGCATGGGTTGGGAAGTCATCAGGGAAAACCTACTGAGTTTCATTACTCACCCCCTAGTTTGGCATGTTGGTTCTTTTGCAGATGTCATATACCGAGATGCCGGAAAAGGTAAAGTGTCACATGTTTATAGCACTACTTCGTGATACATGGGATGGTTCATGATGTTGGAGCTTGGAGCTTGTGGAGCATGGAGTTGGGTTGTTGTCTTGTAGTCTTTTAGTTCGTCTTTCTTCTGTTTACTCTGATTTAGTGTTGGTTTCCACTGTGGTACTCTTGGTTGGTTTATGATAAAATAAATGGTTGAGTTGTCTTATCTTTTATAATGCATCATTTAGTTGATTAGTTTGGTTATGGTTGTTGGTTCTATGGTATTTTCAAAATGGGTAAATCGTCCCCCACTTGTTTTGAAACCCTTTGGCATTTATTTCCATCCTTTTGCACCTTGGGGATGTTGCTTAAGACCAAATAATGACTTTTTGTATTCTCGTGACAATAAGGATAAGAGGGTCATTACAATTTTTTTATTGCACAACACTAATTACCATGTTAACCCTCTTTCTTCAATATCTTCTTCATTAGATACTCTTTACAAAGTATATTTATAGTCTATCAATCCACCATTGTATCCTAAAGAGGATTCATCGACAACCCAAAAAAATATCAATTTGGTGGTTGTGAATCTAATTTTAAATAGAGTGATAATGTATCATGCCTCAGTGAGCTCTATATACCACTATCGAAGAGGTGGTAAAATATAATACACTTGCTTCTTGTAACTCTAAAATTGGGGTACTTGATCTCAAATCTGAACACCATATATATGAAGGTTATATTAGTCAAGTTTCCCACATTATTGAAAAATGGGATAATGATGATATTTTGCGTCAATGAAATACACTCAATTCTTTAGGCGATGCCTCTTTGAAAAATATCAATATCTACCAACTGAAAATGAGATATAGGATGTCTTGGAGAAAAAGTACATCACTAAGGATATATAAAGAATGAAATTTATAGTAATAAAGTTTTCTTCATAAAAAATGGTAGATAATAGATTAATTATAGATAAATTGTGTTAAATACAACTCATATAAAAAACATTAAAAAACTAGATGAACATGGATAATGACATCATTGTTAAATCCATCATTCATAAGATCCCCCCTCCTAGAAGAATGTTAAACATCCTCTAAAGTGAATGAAGGAATATATTTCCCTCAATGTGCCACTCAAATACCTAACAATTAATTTTGAATATAAAAAACATAATAAGGTAAATGAACCTAAGGCTGATAAATAAAAGGTTATCATTGAATAGTGAGTGGATCCATTTAGGCATTCAAAGGGGAAAAATTTCCAAATCATTATTCCAAAGGAAAGTTGCAACTCAAGAAGAAGAAAAAGTCATGTCACTTATATGTAAATCTTAAACACTTCAAATGAGATTATAATCTCTATTAAAATAAGTATAGAAACAATGGTTCAAAATAAAATTTTACATCCTTGATCTCTGAAGTGAATTCACTCATTGATAACTCTTCTTCGTTGATCTATTATAGTTCTATATTACATGTTACTATAATGATTTTATCTTAAAGAGGATGTAATCAATCCAATATGGGATGTCTATTTACATGGGGATCTCTATAGGAATTAATTTATAAGGTAAGGGTGTGGTTGATATCAATTTTATCTTAGTGAATGTTCTTACCTTAAATGGTTTCATGTATGTGACCAATTTTTTTGGGAGCTTAGTCTAAAGGAACTTGTTAAATAAGTATGTGTTAAGGAATGTATTTATCATAGAAAATTTTATTCTATCCAAAGGTGGGATATTTTTGGAAATGGTCAATTGTATGATGAATTATTCATCTAAAGAACAAATATTATTTATTCTTAAATACTAGAAACATTTGGTTTATGGAATAATTGTTTAGTTTACATAAATTTTATGAAAATTAAATACATGTCCAAAAGATAATTATTACATAACATAGATAAAAATTAAAATAATTAGATATATTTCATGAAAATTAATATAGTTTGAAAGTCATTTCCGACTATGGAAATGGAAAGTAACTTTTCAAATTAATATAAAATTATGTATGCTATTTTTAGGCAGTTCCCACCATATAAAATAAAAACTACTTTAACTTTTATTGTTGATTATTCTAAATTTATCAATATTTATCTTTTACATGATAAAGATGAAGGTGTTGGTAAATTTATCATCTATAAAAACGAGGTTTAAAACCAATGAAATCATATAATTAAATGTATTAGATCTTTAATAGGAGGATAATATTATATTATTTCATTATTTGAATCCCTAGGTATTTTAAATGAATTTATAGATCCCTATACACTATAAAATAAATAGTGTAGCTTAGATAAAAAAATAAAACTTTAATAGAAATGATTAATTCCCTAACGTTTATCTTAGGTCACTAAAAATGATTTTGGGGAGAGGTATTATTAACCATATGTTATATCTTAAATAGGTATCCTATAGAAGGGAAGGGATATAACTCCATATGGATTATGTAAGAATAAGAAACAAAATTTAAATTATTTAAAGGTTTTGGGTTTTCATACAATTATAAAAGTCTATTAACATAAAAAAATTAGGTTAAATATCGATTGGTTTTATATTTCTTGTATATGTGGAGATTTAAAAATATTCTAGATACATTTTAGTATAATAAAATGTTTAATTAGTCATCAATATAGTTATTGAATCAAGATAACCTATATTTGATGAATCACGGTTTAACTATTTAACTAAGAAAGTCCAAGTAAAAGAATCTAACTCAAATAAAAAATACCTAAATAAGATACAATTGAGTAGATTTGTAAAATTAAATGACCACATATACCAAATATATATGCATATAATTTCTATATGTACTTGTTGTAAGGAACTAAGGATATTATTGTTTCACAAAATCCATTTTCGGTTGATATAGAGTCTAATCTAAAAAACTTAAAATAATTTATGAAATCTCCTAATGCATGCCTTTGGAAGGAATTCTTAAATTATGAATAGACACTATAGATATTAAAAATACTTGGATATTATTTTATATTCAATAATGTTCACAACCAATAGTTTATAAGTGGGTATTTAGAAGAAAACAAAAATGGATTCTACAATTGAAAAATATAAATCCAGATTTATAGGAAAGGGGTTTACACAAAAGGAAGTAATTTATTACTTCAATACCTATGCTCTGGTATAATTACCTTGAATATAATCCCTCTCAATTTAGGTTACATTTTTTAAATTCACCAAATGGATATTAAAATAACATTCTTAAATGGTAAATTGGATGAAGAAATATATACAAAACAACTTGAAATGATTCATAGTACCTGTTAAATAAAATATAGTTTTTGAATTGGTGAGGTCCCTATATAGACTAAAATAAGATCTAAAATAGTGATATGTTATATTTATTGAATTAATTTTTCTAAATTAACTTTTAGTAAACCATCATGATAAATTTTTTTATAGTGGGTTCCATAATAATCATGGCTAGGGAATATAGTAATACATATAATGTAAAATCAAGACACATTGGTCTCAAACATAGATATGAAATAAATTTTATACAAGATGATAATATAACTATTTACATTATTAGATCGAGCCAAAATTTTGCATATACATTAACAAAAGGACGTTTAAGAGAGTTTTTGTACAAAACTTTCAAAGAGAAGGGTCTAAATTGCATGTCGAAAAATCACGAATAATGAAACCTAAACATAACATGTGATAACTTAACATATATAAGTGAAATGTATGAAATTATATCATATGTGTGAAAGAAACATAAAAGATATATTACATCCTGAAAAATGGTGGTTGGTTCCGATAAGAAAAAAAGGTTCAGTTTTAAACTCTTAATGAAATCAGGATATGAAACAAGTATGGAAACATGGGAATACTTTTTGGTTTGCCTATATTAATTTTGGAGTGGGTCCACTCCAAATATATTGTGACTTTTTCAATGAATGGGTAATGGAAACATGTCGATAATAGTGTCTAGAAGTAAATAAAGAATTGAGGAATTTGATCAAATAGGTGTTGGATGAATCTGAATAATAAAATGAGTTATATGATCCTGGTAGTGCCATTCTTTTTCTCTATTCGACTATGATTTGTCTCTATTGTTTAAAGTTATAAACAAATATATAAGTTTATTTATATGGGTTGCTTTCAAAATATTTTGATGCTTTATTTTCAAAAGTTTTTTGTAATTATTTTAAAATCGTTTGGGATTGTTGTTTTTAAGTTTTTTTCAAATATTTAAAATGTTTTATATTAATATTTTTAAAAAGGGGAAGGATTTTTTGGAATCAGACATTGTAAAATGGGATGAATGGACATATCTATTTTTCTTAGGGGTGTGACCTGATCCACATATTTGATTAGGTTTGATATAATATATAAGATTAAATATGGAAAATGCATGCCTTTCTACGAAATTTATCGACCTAATTACCAGGTGTATAATGCCTTATTTGAATGGGTTATTCTATGAAAATAAAATGATTCTCCCATTATAGTGTAAAACCAAATTACAAACATTACCAAGTACTATAAACCTTTTTAAAAATTGGTATTCCTCAAAAATATTTCACTAAATATGAAAAACACATTCTTGGTGCACAATAATAAAGCCTTTATTTACTCTATTATTTCCAAATATTTTTTAATGGATACTCTCCACAATTTACCTATATAGGTTATCAAGACACCATTTCACTTTAAAGAGGATTCACTAACAACCCATGGTAATACTGATTTGGTTGGGTTGAATCTACTTTTAAAGAGGGTGATAATGTAACATCCCTCAACGAGATCCATCTATTACCATCCAAGAAAATCTATATACCTCATCCACTAACAAATAAAAAATAATCGTAAGAGTATATTTAATCAACATAAAGTTGGATTTTCTCAAAAATGCACTGAATGTGGAGTAATTTGATGGAAATAATTTTAAGAGTTAGAAAAAAGAGAATGGACTTATTTCTTGAAAATTTGAAAGTCGTGTATATTATCTCAACTCCAAATCCCCAAACATCTAAAGATTATATGATTTATGTTTCCTACACAAGAAAAAAAGTATATAATGATAATCTCATGTGTTGGTAACACATGCTTAATGATTTAGTTGATGACATATTTGGCACATATCCACATCTCCCAACTACAGTAGAGATATGGGATACCTTTGAGAAAAATTACATCCTTGAAGAAGAAAAAAGTAATTATTTTTATTTTATATAAAATGAAATATAATATATCTATAATATATTAGTTCTATGAAATAAAAATAATATAACCACAACATAAACTAGAAAATATGAACATAGATGATTTCATTATTTTCACATACATCATCGATAAGCCCCCCCCCCCCATTCTTAGAAAAATGTTAAACATTATCTAAAACATAAGAAGGAAGATATTTACCAAAATGAGATATTGGAATACATATAAATTAAGGAGTAATATAAAAATAATGATAAGGTAAATTAAACTATGGTTGATAAATACAATGTTCTTGTGGTGGAGGGAGTGGGATCATCCAGGTCCTCAAAAGGGAAAAAAATATCCAAACCATTATTCAAAGGGAAATGTGTAACTCAAGAATAAAAAATCGTAATGATATTTAAATAGAAATTAGAGACACTAAAAATAGTTTCTTCATCTTCATCAGTATAAATATGGAATCAATTCTTCAAAAGATAAATTTATAACCATGATCTTTAAAGAGAACGTTGTTGAGGACAACTCTTCTTGGTGGATTAATTCTAGTGTTACACGACATGAGTAGAACATAAAATATCTCTTTAATAGTATAGAATCAATAAAATATAGGATACTAATATACATGGGAATATTTTAATGAATTTAAATACAAGGTAAAGGCATGATTTACCATGAGTTTACCTTAAAAATGATACCCACATTCAATAATGTCTTGCATGTTTCTGATATTTATAAGAACTTAGTAATAGGGATATTGTTAAATATTCATTGGTTTAAGATTATATTTGAGGTAGATAACTTTTTTCCATACAAAGGTATGGTCTTTATTGTAAAGGGTCACCTGTATGATGAATTATTAAAATTAAATAAAAATATTGTTTCTATTTACTTGATAGGGTCTTTAAATTTATGACATAATAACTTAGGTCACATAAATTTTATGAAAATTCATGGCATGTCAAAATGAAAGTATGATCTATCATGGATAAAAATGATAATAAATTTGTAACTTTCAAGAAAACTAAACTAGTTAGAACCCATTTCCAAATATAAGTAGAAAAATTAACTTCTTATAATTTATATTTTGTGTTGTACAAGATTTTCATGAAACACCCACCATCAAAAATAAAAATTACTTTATAACATTTATTAATGATTATTATATATTTTTTCATGTTTCTATTTTACATTATAAATATTAAGTTATAGATAAATTTAGAATCTATAAATATGATATTTAAAACTACTTCAGTCTTACAATTAAATGCCTTAGATCTAACTAGGGGTATATGGAAGTCCTTCATTGTTTGAATCGCTAAGTATTATAAATGAAGTGAAAATACCTATATATATTAGAAAAAATGTGTTGTTTAAAAAAAAGAAATAAAATTAATGGAAATGATTAATTCCATGATTTCTATATCGGGTCTATCAAAAGGATTTTGGGGAGAGGTATTATTAACTACATGTCACATCCTAAATTGGGATTCTGCATAAGGTTGGGTCTAAAAATCCAAATGAATTATAAAATCATATGACACCAAACTAAAATTATTTATAGGTTTGGGGTTGTCATGCAATTTTAAGAGTACATTAACTAAAAAGGGTAAACATTAAGTAAAATAGGTATTGTTTGCATATTTCTTGAATATTTGGTGCATTTATAATCTTATAGATTCACGGTCATATAATAAAATTGTTTAATATATATCAATATAGTTTTTGAATCAAATTATTATAGCTGGGATGAATCTAGGATTTCCTATTTAACAAAGATGGTATAAGTAAAGAAATATAGATCAAATAATAAATTTTTCTCTAGAAGATATGACCAATGAGGTTTGTAAAATTAAATTACCTTGAATACCCCACACACATAGATCTAATTTCTATATGCACTTGTTTAAAGAAACTAATGATAGTATTGTTACACAAACTCTAATTTTACTCTATATAAAGTCTGATGAAAAAACATTCAAAGAAACTATGTCATCTCCAAATGCATAAATTTGTAAAGAATCAATAAATTATGAAATGGAATCTATAACCAAGAACAATACTTGTATATTAGTGATCTTCCTAAAGGTTTTAAACGTATAGGTTGTATGTGGGTATTTAGAAGAAAATTAGACTCAGTTGTAAAATTGAAAAATACACAGCTTGATTGGTAGCCAAGGGGTTTACACAAAAGGAAGGAATCAATTGTTTAGATAACTAAGCTCCCATGACTAAGTATGATTTTATTATAATCTTTATCACTTTAGATTTTATGTATAATTTATAAATTCACCAAATGTATGTTTAAAAAAATCTTAAATTTTTGAATTATATGAAGAAATATTAATGGAATAACCTTAATTTATTCATAGTACCTAGTCAAGAAAACAATATTTATAGATTAGTATGATACATTAATTTTTTAAAATAATATCCAGAATAGCATCATGATAAATTCAATGAATTAATTTTATATAATTATTTTTTATTTAACTATAATGATAAATGTTCTTATAGTTGGTTCTATAATAATCATGGATGAGGAATATAGAAATACATATAATGTAAAATCATGAAACACTGGTAAAATAAAAATCTTTTTAAAATAGTTTATACAAGATTCTAATATAACTATATACATTTTTAGATCAAGTTAAAATTTTATGAATCCACTAAAAAGGGAATTTAAAAGGAGTTTGTGCATAAAATTTCCATAGAGATGTGTATAAAATTCTTAAAAAAATCACCAATGATGGGATCACAAAATAACATGGGATAACTTCGCATGTATATGTTCAATGTAGGAAATTCTATCATTTTTTTAGGAAACACTAATGGTATATTACATCCTATCAAAATGTTGTTCGGTTCCCATGTAAAAAAGTATGGTGAGTTTAAAACTCATATAGAACCAATGGTATGAAACAAAAATTAAAACATGGGAAAATTTTTTGGTTCATCTATATGAATGTTGGAGTGGGGACACTCAAATGATATTTTTTTACTTTTAATATAAAACATCAATGAAAGAATAAGTGACGCATATGAATAATGTTTTATTTAATTAGATTAAAAACTAAGGGTTTTGAATATAGTTTTTTCCCTAAATATTGTGGTTAAAATGAGTTACACATTCAAAGTTTTTCCCACATGTTCCTCTAATAAATATTGATTTTTCACTACTATTTGAATGTTTAAATCGAGATATACAATTATTTACACAATTTATTTCCAAGAGAGTATGATTAGTAATCCTCAAAATGTTTTTTAAAATATTTTAAAATGGTGGGGGATAGTTGTTATTTTAATTTTTAAAAAGTGTATAAATTGTTTTTTATGTTTTTAAAAAGTGGAAGGAACTATTATTGTCGCATATTTCACAATTGGATGGAATGGACATGTCTTATTTCCAATGTTCATGATTGGGTCCACTTATTTGATGAGGTGTGATCCTATGGACATGATTAAATTTGGAAATGTCATTCCTTTCTAGGAAAGGTTTCAACACAATTACAAAGGTTATTTTTCCTTATCTGAATATGTTCTCTAATGCCTATAAAATAGAGTCATTTTTATATAGGAAAATTAGATTCCAATCATTCATAATCACTCCAATCCATCCTATAAATTGAGATTCCTATAAAATCTTTAAAAAACATAAATTGAAATTTTTTGTGCCTAGAAAATCCATTATTTACACACTTATTTCTAAATATTCCTTAAGGTACACTCTCCAAAAAGTGATTATGTAGATTATTGATCCATCAATGTAACCTAAAGATGGTTTTTTTGACAATCTATAGTACTACCAATTTAGTGGGGGAGAATATAATTTTAAGGAAAGAGGCAACATAATGTGACTCAGTGATCTCTATCTACTACTATATAATAACATGCATATCCATTATCTATTGATATAAACCCAATAATATTAATAATAAATTCTGAAAGCATGGATATATTAATGATCAAAAATGAAATAAAGGAAGATAAATTTGATAGAATCAATTTCAAGAGTTGTAAAAATAGAATTCATTTATTGCTTACAACTCTCAAAGTGGTGTTTATTCTCTCAACACTAAATCACTCCATATCTAATCATGAGAAGCTTCAAGTTTACCAAAAAATAAAAATACGGGAGAATATTGATCCCATGTATCTTTCAAACATACTCAAAGCTTTATTCAATGATAAGTTTTATAGATACCCAGATTTTATAATATCGAAGGATATTTGGGATTCCGTGAAGAAAAGTACATTACCAAGGTTCCAATAAGAAATAAATTCCTAGTAAGAAATTTTATTTCATATGTTATGGTAGATAATAGATCTATAATAGAGAAATTATATGAAATACAAGTCATTCTAAAATTCCTTAATCAAAATAAGATGAGCATAGATGACTTCATCCTTTTAATATCCATCATTGATAAGCTCCCCCATTCTTGAACCAACTTTAAACAATATCTAAATATAAATAAGGAATATATTTACCTCAATGAGTTACTTTACTACCTATAAATTATAGAGTAATATAAAAAACATGAACAGGAAAAATGAACCTAACGATGAAAAATCCAAGGTCCTCATGGGGGAGGGAGTGGGTCCTTCTATGTATTCAATGGGAGAAATTTTACAAATAATCCTTCAAAAGGAAATGATAAAGTCAAAAAGAAAAAAGTGGAATAGTACTTCTTTATAAAACTAGGGAACTTCAAATGGTGACATTCATATTTTTAAGAAACAATATGGAAACAATGCTTTGAAAGATAAATTTGTGGCTAGGATATTTTAAGAGAATGTTCTTAAGGATAACTCTACATAGTGGATATATAATTATGCTACATGCCACATGTGAAACAAAAAATATCTCTTTAATAGAATTTGGTCAATCAAATATAGAACATATATCTACATGGGGACCTTTATAAAAAAATTATGTAAAATGGAAGGGTGTGGCCAATGTTTGTAGAAACTTAAATTAAGTCTTGTATGTACTCAATTTTGTAGGAACTTATTCTAGTGGATATTTTTAAATAAGCAAGGGTTTAATATTTTATTTGAGGTAGATAAATTTCTTTTATCCAAATGTAGGATCTTTGTTGGAAAATGTCACAAGTATGATGGATTATTCAAATTAAATACAAATATATTTTCTATTTACTTCATGTTGTTTTTTAAATTTATGGCATAATTTTTTAGGCTGCATAAATTTTAATAAAATTCATGATAATTAAAATATGGAATTATTGCATATAATGAATCAAAATGATAATAAAATTGTAACTTTTATATAAAAAATATTGGTTTTCCTTAATTACTATGGTATTTGGATTTATGGAATAATTGGTTGGTTCATATAAAATTTTAATGAATGAAATGTCAAAAGAGGAATTATTACCTAACATAGATAAAAATGATAATAATGTGCAACATGAATGAAAACTAAAATAGTTAGAAAATGATTTAATACTATAGAAAGTAAAAGTTACTTATTCAAATTAATATACACTGATCTATGTGATTTTCATGCTATACCCACGATAGGAAAAAATACTTTGTTATTCTATATTTCACAATGTTTAACTTTTAAATACTAAATATGAAGTTATAAATAAATTTTTCATCTATAAAAATGAGTTTGGAATACAATGTGGTATAACAATTAAATATATAAGATCTAACAGGGGTGGATAGTATTACATCCCTTCATTGTTTGAATCCCTATGGATTATTAAAGAATTGATAGCTTAGAATACATCACCAAAAAATAGGGAATCTACGATAATTAATATGAGATTAATGGAAATGATTGATTCTATAATTTCTATATTAGGTTTCTAAAACGTTTTTTAGGGAGGGGTATTATTAACTATGTTTCACATCCTAAATATATTTCCCATGGTAAGTAGGGTTTATGAATCCATATGAATTATAAAATCATAGGAAACCAAATATAAATTATTTAATGGTTTGGGGTTATCATACAATTCTTTGAGACCAGAACCTAGATGGTAAGATTTGGGCGAAATATGTATTTTTTTCATATTTATTATATATTCATAGAATTCAAAATATTATATACATATTTAAGTAGAATCAAATGGTTTGGTAGTTTTTAATAAAATTATTAAATAAATATATTTTATCTTTATTGAATCTTGGCTTAAATATTTACCTAAGAAATTCCATGTAGATGAATCTAGGTCAAATAATAAAGTGTATGAAGAATATATAGACAAGTAAGTAATTAAAAATAAACAATCTAAGATAAAAAAGTTTTATTTATATGATATCTATATGTAATTATTGTATGGAAAAAATGATAGTATCATTATATAAACTCTAGTTTTGATCAATATAGATTCTAATCCAAAAACTTTTGAAGAATCTATGTTATCTCTTGATGCATCTCTTTGGAAGAAAGACATAAAAGATTAAATGAACTCTATTACTAGGAAAAATACATGGATATTTAGTAATCTTCCTAAATTTTTACAACCTATAGGTTTTAAGTGTGTTTTTGTATGAAAACAAATTGATGGTACAATTAAAAAATATAAAGGCTGATTGGTTTCCAAGGGGCATACAAAAAAGGAAGAAACTAATTATTTTAATACCTAATCTCCCATGGCTAGGACAAATTTGATTGTAATACCTATATCTTTAGCTTAAATATATGATTTTGAAATTCACCTAATATATGTTAAAACATAATGTTTTAGTGGAGAATTGGATAAATAAATATATATATATATATATGAAAAAATCAAAAAGGATTTATAATAACTGGTAATGAAAATAAGGTTTTTAATTTAGTTTGGTCTCTATATGGTTTAAAAAACACTCCAAAATATTGTAATGAAAATTTTAATTATGTAATTTTATCTAATTATTTTTTAGTTAATCAAGAAGATAAATGTGTTTATAGTATGTTCCATAATAATTATAGTTGGGGTTGATCCAAAATTTTGTGGATCCACAAAAAAGTGACTTTCAAGGAAGTTGGTGTAAAACCCCACTATAGAGATGGGTTTAATTTCTTTGTAAAAAAATTAACTAATGATGGGACCTCAAATTATCATGAGATAAATTCACATGTATAAGTTCAATGTAGGAAATTATATCATATGTGTGAATGAAACATCAAAGGTATATTATATCCTAGGAAATGGTGTTTAGTGACCATGTGGAAAAGGAGGGTAACTTTAAAACTCTTAATAAACCAAGTAAATTAATTTAGTTTTGAAACATGGGAATGATTTTTTGGTTCACCTATATGACTATATGAGTGAGGATATTCCAAATTGCTTATGATTTTGTCTCTCAAACATTCATGAAAGGATACGTGACACATATTTATAAGGGTGTCTTGGATTAGATTAAGAAATATCGAATTTAAATATAGTTTTTTAGGATGAATGCTACTGATAATGTGAGTTACATGTCCAATTAATTTCACACTTATTTCTATATATAAATTTTATTTTTATCTACTAAATAAAGGTTAAAATTAAGATATACCCTTATTTGTTTATGTTAATTCTTATACAGTATGTTGATGAATTTTCAAATGGTATTTTTAAATATTTTTAAATGGTAATGGGTTGTGTTTTAAATTTTTTTAAAATATTTTAATTTTTTATGTTTTTTAAAAGGAGAAGGATTTTTTGGAATCCCACAATTTAAATTTGGTTGGAATGGACTTTTCCATTTGATAACAGGTATAATTCAATCCACTAATTTGTTTGGGTGTGATTTAATGTAAATGATTAAATCTGAAAAATACATACCTTCTATGAAAGGTATCAACCCGATTCAAAGGTGTATAATCCTTATTTGAATGGGTACTTATGTTACTATAAAATAGAGTCTCATTAGATATGAGAATCAAATTAAAACATTTCCCAAGCACTATAATCCTTCTTAAAAATTTAAATTCCTTTAAAAGTATTCAAAAAATATGAAATAAGATTTTTTCTATAAAATAACAAATCCCTTATTTAATCATTCTTTCTTAGTATCATTTAAGGTATAATATCCAAAAATTAATTTTCAAGAGTATTGAGCCACAATTTTATCCTAAATATGATTCACTGATAAATCATAGCACTAATAACTTTGTGGGGGTGAGAATATAACTTTAAGGAGAGAAACAACACAATTTTCCTTAGAAATCTATATCTAAAAACATCCAAGAACACCCATATCCATTATCCAATTATTTATCTCCAATATTATTAATATGATATTTTATCCTCATTAATATAGTGATGCTCAAAAATGTAATAAGGGTGAAGACATTTGATGACCAAAATGTTAAGAGCTGGAAAAATAAAATTCACTTACTTATTCTAAATATCAAATTGGTGTGTGTTATATCAACTCTAAATACCCATATATTCAAAGATGAGACCCTTAAATTTTCCCACACATGAAAAAAATGGTAGAGCAATGATCTCATGTGTTGAGGAAACATACTCAAAACTTTAGTCAATTACCACTTTAACACATATCAACATCATCCTACCTCAAAAGAGATATATGATTCCTTAAAGAAAAATTACATCAGCAAGGATATTGTAAGAAAGAAATTCCTTATAATAAAGTTAATTTCATACAAAATGGTATATATTATAACTATCATAGAATAATTATGTGAAAAAAAATTGTCTTAAAACACCTTAATCTAAACAATATGAACATGGTTTATTCTATAATTATCACATCCATCTTCAATAATCTCCCTTATTTATGAAGAATTTTAAATATTATATAAATCAGAATAAGGGATATATTTTCCTCAATGAGTTACTCAATAAATTATAAATTGAAAAGGAATATAAAAATAATAATAGGAAAAAAACTGAGGATGATAAATAAAAGGTCCTCATAATAGAGAGACTGGGTCTATTTGGGTCCTCAAATGGGAAAGAATATCTAAACCAAACATTAAAAGGAATGGTGTAACTCATGAAGAATGAAGGGGTATGACAATTTTATGGAGAGACAAGACACCTTTAATGAGACTATTATTTCTATAAGAAGAAAGTAAAAATTCAATGCTTCAAAAGATTATTTTATGTCCATTATCATCGAAGTGAATGTGCTTGAGGAAATATATTCTTGGTGGATTAATCCAATTACTACATGAAATGTGTCCAAAAAAATCTCTCTTCATGGGGGTATAATCAATCAAGGATAGGGAATCACTCTACATTGGAAAATATATAAGAATAAACATACAATGGAACGGTGTGGCTGATCTCGAGTTTACCATGGTAAAGACCCTCATGATAAACGATGCCTTATATATTCATGAAGATCATAGGAACTTAGTCTTAGTAAAATTGCTAAATAAGCATGGGTTTTATCTTGTATTTGAGGTGAATAACATTTTTATGTCTAAAGGTGTGATCTTTTTTTTAAAGGATAACTTGTATGATGGATTATTCAAATTAAACACATATACTTTTTTATACTTATATACTAGATTATTTTAATTAATAGAATAATTTTTTAGGGAACATAAATTTTAATAAAATGCATAAAATGTTAAAAAACATTATTACTACGAGTGGATAAATATGATAATAAATGTGTAACTAACATGTAAACTAAAATAGTTATAAAACCATCTCCAACTATAGAATGTAATGGTAACTTTTTAGAATTAATACATAGTGATGTATATTATTTTTATGGTAAACCCATAATAAGTAAGAAAAATTATATTGTAACTTTTATTGATGATTATTAAATATTTTTTTCTTTTTTTCTATTTTACATACTAAAGATGAAGTTGTGGATAAATTTAAAATCTATAAAAATAATGTTAAAAAAATATTCCAACTTATAATTAAATCTCTAAAATTTTATAATGTTGGTGAATATTATAGTCCTTCATTATTTAAATCACATGGGATTATACATGAAGTGTAAACTCCCTATAAAAATCAAAAAAAATGGCGTACTTGATAGAAATAATGGTACATTAATGGAAATTATTAATTTAATTATATCTATCATGGGTCTATCAAAACAATTTTATGGAGGGGTATTTTTAACCACATGTCACATCCAAAAAAGGGTTCCCACATAAGTGAGTGGATATTAATCCATATAAATTATCGAATAATAAGAAAAAATGCCTAGATTATTTAATAGTTTGGGGTTATCATATAATTGTAAGAGTACCTAAACCTAAAAAGTAATATCTAGGCATTAATCTCATATTTATTTGATATTTGGAGCATTAAAAATATTTTAGATTCAAATTATTTGAAATAAATGGTTTATTAGCTATCAATAAAAGTATTGACTTAAGATATGTTAAGTTTGATGAATCATGGTTTAACTCTTTTCCTATGTAAGTCTAAGTAATGGAATTTTGACAAATAATAAAGTGTCTCAAGAATATATGACCGAGGAATTCCATAAAAGTAACTGATCACAAATACCAAATACATATGGATATAATTTCTATATGTACTTGTTGGAATCAAGTAATGATAGTATCATTAGAAAAAACTCTTGATTTTGTCGATATAGAGTCTGATCCAAAAACATTAAAACCAGTTATGATATCACATGGTGTATCTATTTGGAATGAATCCATAAATGATGAAATTCACTCTATAACCATGAATAATACATGGATATTACTTGATCTTCCTCAAGGTTTATAACCTATAGGATGAAAGTGGTTAGTTAGAACAAATAAAAAATTTGATGGTATAATTGAAAAATATAAATTCATAATGATAGCCAAGGGGTTAACAAAAAAGTAAAGAATTGATTATGTTGATGCCTAATATCCCATGGCTAATACTTATTTTATTATAATCCTCCTCACTTTAAAATCCATATATAATTTGGAAATTCACTAAATGGATGTTAAAATAGTATCCTTAAATGATGAATAATATGAATAAATATATATGGAACAACCTAAAAGGTTTAATATTACATGGTAAAAAAGTTTTTTAAATTGGAAGGTTCACTATATAATTTAAAATAATATCAAAAATCACGGAAAGAGAAAATTTATGATTTAATTTTATTTAATTATTTTTTAGTTCACCAATCAAATAAATGTGTTTATAGTATGTTCTATAATAATCATGGATAGTGAATATAGTAATACATATAATGGAATATCTAGAAACATTGGTCTCATACATAGCTATATAAGACTATTTAGAGAATATGGGATTATAACTATGGAAATTGTTTGATCAAGACAAAAAAATCATATCCACAAACAAAGGGACTTTTAAGGAATTTAGTGTATAAAACATCCATAAAGATGGGTTTAACGTCCTTATAAAAAATTCACCAATGATGTGACCTTAACGAAACATGTTAAAACATCACATGTATAATTTAAATATATAAAATTATATTATATGAATGGAGGAAACACTAAAGTTATATTATATCCTTGGAACAAGGTGCTTGGTTTATAGGAGTAAAATGAGGGTGAGTTTAAAATTTTTAATAAACTAAAGATGTGAAACAATTGTTGAAACATAGAAAAACATTTTGGTTCAAATATATATATATAGGAATGGGTTCACTCCAAATATATTATGACTTTTAACCTAAAACATTAAAGGATGTATAAGTGACACATGTACATAATTTTGTATATAATTAGATCAAGAACTGAGGAATATAAATAGATATTTGTAGCATGAATTCGACATATAACATTGGTTATATGTTCAAGTTAGTTCTCACCTATTTCTCTATATATATTTAAATTTTCTCTATTATGTAAAGGGTCAAATCAATATATACCATTGTTTATTCAAGTTCATTCCAAGATAGTATGGTGCTTGATTTTCAAAATATGTTTTTGAATATTTTAAAATTGTAGGGTACTGTTTTTTAATGTTTTTAAAATATTTTTTTTCTGTTTTTAAAAATGGGAAGGATTTATTGGAATAACAATTTTTAAAATGGGTTGGAATGGAAATTTTTCTTTGATAACAAGTATGATCTTATCCACTTGTTTGATCAGGTGAAATATGATGAACAGAATTTATCTCGAAAAGTTATGCCTTTCTCAGAAAGGTATCATCTCAATTACAAGGGGTATGATTTCTTATTTGAATGAGTGCTTTCATTCCTATAAAATGGAGTCCCCATTGGATGGTAAAATAAAACTCCAATCATTTTCAAGAACTCTAACACTTTCTAAAAATTGATACTCTTTTAAAGGCATTAAACAAACATAAAAGTAAATTTTTTAGTGTTCAACAAAAAATACCTACTTTACTCTATTTTTTCAAAATTTTATTTAATTTATACTCTCCATAAAGTAATTTTTTAGGGTATTGAGTCTCTATTGTATCCTAAATATGATTCACCAAAATCCCATGGTACCACCTATTTGGTAAGGGAAATCTAATTTTAAGGAGATAAACAATGTAAATATCCTTAGTGAACTCTTTATACTCCCATAAAAGAAAATACATAACCATTATCCACTAATATATCCCTAATAATCTTAAAAGAATATAATATCATCATGGATATAGGGCTTCCCAACAATATTACAAAGGTTTAAAAATACAATAGAAACAATTTCAAGATATAGAAAAATAAAATGCACTTGATTATTTCAACTATTATAGTGGTGAATGTTATCTCAACTCTAAATACCACCACATTTGAAGATCATGTACTGTAAGTTTACCATAATAGAAAAAATGGAAGAACGGTGATCTTATTAGTTGAGGACACACACTCAATGCTTTAACTAATGACATCTTTGACACATATCAATGTCATCCAACCTTAATGGATATATATTATGCCTTGGAGAAAAAAATAAATCCTCAAGGATGTGGAAAGTAATAAATTTTTAATAAGAAAGTTTATTTCATAAAAAATAGTAGATTGTAGATCTATCATAGAGAAGTTTTTTGAAATACAGCTCATCTTACAACGCCTTAAGAAAAATGATATGAACATGGATTATTCCACCATTCTCACATGAATCTTTGATAATATCCTCGCTTATTGTAATAATGTTAATCATTATCTAAATAATAAAAATTAATATATTTCCTGCAATTATTTACTCAACAGCCAATAAATTGAGGTGGAATATAAAAATATTGGGGAAGAAAACAAACCTAAGAATGGGAAATCCAAGGTCCTCATATAGGAGGGAGTGCATCCATGTTGGTCTTAAAAGGATAAAAACATACAAAACATCCATAAAAAATAAATTAATAACTCAATAATAGTAAATGTGCATGGTAACTATATGGAATATCAAGGCACTTCAAATGCATCTTTCATCTATGTAAGATAAAAAATGGAAAAAATGATTCAAAAGATCACATTGTGGTCATGATATTTTGAGAGGATGTTCTCAAAGATAAAAATTCGTGGTGGATCAATTATTTTGTTACAAAATATATGTGAAATAATAAATCTCACTTCATGATTATTGAATCAATAAAATCTAGGATTCCACTCTACATGTGGAAATATTTATTTATTAATTTACAATGGAAGAGTGTAATTGATCTCAAGTTTTCATTTGAAAAGTTAATCATGTTAAATAAAGTCTTTTATGTGTTTAAAGTTCATAGAAACTTAGTCTTAGGGAGATTTTTACATAAACATGGGTTTAAGATTATATTTTAGGTTGATAAATTTGTTTTTTTTAAGTGTGATCTTTATTGGAAAGGGTAGCTTGTATAATGGATTATTCAAATAAAATATAAATATTATTTCTTCTATCTTGATAGAGTCTTTTCATTTCCATAATAATAGTTTTGTTCTCATAAATTTTAATTCATTACATGTAAAAAATGGAATTATTACCTACTATGAATGAAAATGATAATAAATCTATAACTTACATGAAAACTAAAATAATTATAAAACCATTTAAAACTATATAAAGGAAAAGTAACATATTATAATTTATACAAAGTGATTAATGTGATTTACATGATATACCCATCATATAAAATAAAAATTAATCTATAGCATTTATTGATTATTATTCCATATTTTTCTATGTTTATCATTTACATGATAAAAACGAGGTTATAGATAAATCTGGCATCTATAAAAATTAGGATGAAAACTATTTTAGTCTTATAACTAAATTACTCATATCTAATAGGGGTATAATATTATTTTAATTCATTTTTTTAATCCATAGGTATTATACATGAAGTGAAAACTCCCTATACAATTAAAAAAAATAGTGTAGATGGGATAGAGAATAATAAAATAGTGGAAATGGTTAATTCAACGGTGTATTTATTTCATCTCTAAAAAGGATTTTATGGAGAGGTATTATTAATTGTGTGTCACTTCATAAATATGGTCCTCATATAATGGAGTTTCTATGTCTCCATATTCACTATGGAATCACAAAAAACCAAAAAATAATTATTTATAGGTTTGGGGTTTTCATAAAGTTCTAAGAGTAATTGAATATGAATAGTAAAATTATGGTAAATTAGGTATTGATTTCATAGTTCTTGTATACATAGAACAATCAAAAGAATATAGATTTATGGTAGTATAATCAAATATTTTGTTAGTTGTAAAGTAGATATTAAATAAAGTGATGTGATATTTGATTAATCTTGGTTTACCTCTTTTCCAATGAAAATCAAAGTAGATGAATCTAGATCAATTAATAAAGTGTCTCAAGAAGATATGGTCATGATGGCTTGTAAAACTAAATGACTTTATATATAAAATACATATGGATATGATTTATATAAATTCATGTTCAAAGGAACTAATGATAGTATTGTTATACAAACTTTTATTTTTCTTGATATAGAGTTGGATCCAAAAACATTCAAAGAAGTTATGTCATCTTCTAATGAATCTATCTAGAAGGAATCTAAAAATGAATAAATGAACTATATAAACAAGTAAAATAATTTTATATTAGTTTATCTTCCTCGATGTTTATAACAAATAGGTTGTAAGTGTGTATTTAAAATAAAATGTAAATTTGATGGTATAATTGAAAAATATAAATCAATATTGGTATCCAAATAGTTTACACAAAAGAAAGAAATTATTTTTTTTGATATCTAAGATCTCATGGCAAGGACGACTTCTATTTGAATCATTATTTAATTATCTTCCATATATAATTTGGAAATTGATTAAATGGATGTTAAAAAACATTCTCAAATAGTGAATTATATGAAGTAATATATGTGGAAAAAAACTAAAATGATTCATATTATCTAGTAATGAAAATAATGTTTTTAAATTAGTATGGAACCTATATGGTTTAAAACAATATAAAAAAACTATGGCATGAGAAATTTAATTAATTAATTTTATCTAATATGTTTTTAGTTAACAAAGCTGATAAATGAGTTTATATTTGGTTCCATAAAAATCATAAATAGGGAATATAGAAATACATATAATGTAAAATCTAAAAACATTTTTCTCAATTATAGACTACAGATATTATTAGATCAAGCAAAAATTTTATGGATCCACTATCAAGGGGAATTTCAAGAGGGACGGTGTACAAAATGTCCTTAGAGATGGGTTTAAAGTCCATGTAAAAAATTAACCAATGATGGGACCTCAATATACCATGTGATAACTTCAAATATACAAGTTAAATGTAGTAAATTATATAATATGTGTGAAGGAAACACCACGGGTATATTACATCCAATGAAAATGGTGTTTTTTGACCATGAGAAAAAGCCTGGTGAGTTTAAAACACATAATTAACCATGGTTATGAAATAGGTTTTGAAACCTAGGACATGTTTTGGTTCACCTGTAGGAATGTAGGAGTGGGTACACTCCTAATATTTCTTGAATTTTTCTCCCAAAAAAACATAAATGGACTATTGAAACATGACTATAATGGTGTCCAGGAGTAGTTGAAGAATTAATGAATTCGAAAAAAAACTTTTATAATATGGATTTGGATGATAAAATGAGTTATATGTTCATGGTAGCACCCACCTATTTCTCTATTCAACAATTATTTTTCTCTACCATGTAAAGTTTCAAATCAATTGATACCTTTATTTTTTTATGTTTTTCTCTGAATTTATGATATTTGATTTTGAAAATTTATTTTTGAATATTTCAAATTTGTGATGGATTTTTGTTTTTTAAATGTTTTTATAATATTCAAAGAAAATTGACAATATGTTCTTTAAAATGGAAATTATATGTTGGAATATTAAATTGTAAAATGGAATGGAATAGACTTGTTTGTTTTCTAATGGGAATTATATGGTTCACTTAATTGATTGGGTATGATCTGATAGAAATAATTAAATCTGGAAGGGAATGCCTACCGAGGAAATTTATTTACCCAATTACAAGGTGTATTATGACTTATCTAAATGTGTTCTTCTATGATTGTAAAATGGGGACCCAATTGGATATTAAATTATAATTCCAACCATTTTTAAGTAATCCAATCCTTCCAATAGATCATGTCTCATCTTAATGTCATCAGAAAACATGAGAGACACTTTGTTGGTTAAGAATAAGAAATATCTTATATACTCTCTTATTTCTATATGTTCTTCATAAGAGACTCTCCACAATGTACTTGTGTATATCATTAAGGAATAATTATAACCTAAATATGATTCTATGATAACCTATAGTATTACTGATTTGGTGGGGGTGAATCTTCTTTAAAGGAGATAAATAATATAACATGTGTTAATGAACTATATCTACCACAATCCAATAATATCCATATCCATTAACCACTAATATATCCCCAATAATCTTGTGATTTAATGCAATCAACATGTATTTAGAGATTATCAATAATGCAATGAAGGTGGTGTAATTTGATTGAAACAGTTTCAAGAGGTGGAAAGGTGAATTAACTTTATTCTTACAACTCTTAAAGTAGTGTATGTTCTCTCAACTCAAAATCCCCCCACATCTAAAAATAAGACACTTCAAGTTTCCCACACAAAACAAAAAAGTGAGAATTATTATCTCATGTGTTGAGGACACATACTTAATTTATTATCCAATGAATTCATATTAATATCTTCTAAAAACATATATAGGATTCCTTAAAGAAACTTTACATCACCAAGGATGTGGGAAAAATCATAGTAAGTAAGGTTATTACATATAACATGCTAGACATTATATCTATCGAGGATAAATTCTATAAAAAAATCATTGTACAATTCCTTAAGAAAAACAAGATGAGTATGGATGATGCCATCATTGTGACATTCAACTTCGATAAGATCCTCCCCCCCCCCCCTTCTTAAGAGAATGTTAAACATTGTCTAAACCACAATAAAGAAGATATTACCTCAATGAGTTAGTCAACTACCAACAAATTGATGAGGAATATAAAAATCATGAATAGGTAAATGAATCTAAATATGATAAATTCAATGTACTCATGGTAGATAGAGTAGTTCCATATAGGTCACTAAAATGTTTAGGATGTACAAAATATCCATTATAAGTAAAGGTGGGCATAAGAATAATAAAGGGGAATACTAATTCCATGGTAATATAGGACATTTAAAAAGGGAATAACATCTCCATAATAAAAAATATATGAACAAATCTTCAATATATAACTTTTACACCATTATCTTCGAAGGGAATTTGCTCATGGATAACTTTTCTTTGTGGATATATTCCATTGATACATGATTTGAGTACAACAATAAATCTCTTTTCAATATTATGGAATCAATACAAGTTGTGATGTTTCTCTACATGGGAAACACTACAAGAATTAATATATAATGGAAGGGTGTGGTTGATCTCAAATTTACCTCAATAATTTTAAACACCTTAAAATATGATTTAAATGTTTCTAATTTTCATAGAAACTTAGTTTGAGGGATTTTATTACATAATCATGGGTTTAATCTTGTATTTGAGGTAGGTATCTTTGTTCTAACTAAATGTGGGATATTTGTTTGAAAGGGTCACTTATACGAGGAATTGTTAAAATTGAATAATTTTTTTTATTACATTCAAGAATCTTTTTATTTATGGAATAATCATTTTGGTAGCATAAATTTCAATAAAATTAAATACAAGTCAGAAATGGAATTATTACCTAGCATGGATGAAAATTATAAGAAATATGTAACTTGCTTTCAAACTAAAATAGTTAGAAAAACATTTTAAAATACATAAATTAAATGTAACTTTTTATAATACATACATTGTTATGTATTTGTTTTTAATGTTACACCCACCATGGGAAATAAAATTTACTTTGTAATTTATGTTGATGATTATTGTATTTTTTAATGTTATTATTTTATAGTCTAGAAATAAAATTACAATTAAATTTATCATCTATAAAATTGAGTTGAAAACTAATGTGGGGTTATAATTAAATATATTAAATCTTATTGGGGAGGAGAAATATTATAGTCCTCAACTATTTAAATTCATAGGGACTATATATAATGTGAAAAATCCCTATACACCTTAAAAAAATTGTCCAGCTTAGAGAAATAATAGGGGAATGATGGAAATTATTAATTCCACAATGTATATCCCAATCCTCTTAAAATGATTTTATGGAGAGGTATTATTAACTTCATGTCACATCTTAAATAGGGTTCCCACATGAGGGAACGACTATGAATCCATGTGAATTATGGAAGCATAGGAAACCAAATATAAATTATTTAAATGTTTTGGGGTTTAATACAATTATATGAGTAATATAACATAAAAGGGAAAAGGTAGGTAAAATAGGTATTTATTTCATATTTCAAGGATATGTGGAGAATTCAAAAGAATAAATATTCATGGTAGTATAATAAGATGGTTTTTTTGTTTTCATCAAAATTATTGAATCAAGATATGATATCTTTTATGGAACTAGGTTTACCTATTTACCTACGAAATTTCATGTAGAGGAATTTGGCTCAAATACCAAAAAACTCAAGAAGATATTACTAAAAAGGTTTGTAAAGGGAAATTATTAGATTTGATGCATTAGAGATAAAAAATTTATACTATATATTACATATATATTCAAATAAATGAATATTAGTTTAAATATCTTATAACATATTTATTTTTCTTCTACGTAACACTAATGTGATTGTAAGAACCTGAATCTTATTTTCAGGTATGTTTTCCTTTTCTGGTCATTTTTAAAAAAAAAGGTTTTTTTGGAAATTTCTTAAGTACAAATCGTGTACATTATGAGTACACGCCATGTACTCAATTACTGTGGGTAGTTGGGTGTTGGTCGTGTAGTGTCCATGCACACAGCTGTGTTTGGTGACCTAGAGACCACCTAATGTGGGGGCCGGTGAAGGAAAGTACACAATATGTACTTATAAAGTACACGCCATGTACTTTATTTTTTTTCATTAAACGCACTGGGGTCGTGTCTGAAGGACAGAACCACCTTCTTCTAGTTTCAGTTCATCTGAGAGAGAGATAATGGTGTTTATCTTCCTTCGATCTCCCGATCGAGCATCTATTATCCGAATCGACTGTCGTCGATTGTGTTGGAAGAGCCTCGGTAAGCTCTTCCTTCTTCTAGAGCTTTGTTTCTTAATTCTTCATATTTCAGGAGTTATCTTCGATTGAATGTTTTAGACGATTTTATAGATCTATGGTGTTCTTGGGTGATTCAAGGATTAAGGTTAACTTATATTGATCCTACAACATCGACGTTGGTGGTTTGTGCCTTTCCATTGAAAGTCATTTAGTTATATGTGCAAAAGTTCCCAATACCCTTGAACGGCGTATTGTGTGTTTACTGTTTAATTTCTATGATTTGGAAGGTTTTTTCCCATGCATGTTTGTTTATGACTGTTTGGTCTTGCTTAGCCTATTAGGCTGCCTTGTTTACTTACCATGCCTAGTATTTTAGGATGGAGTGTTTTGTATATCTGACATGATGATATGTTGTAGATTGTTATCCAAGTAGTCCTTGAGGGTTACATTGGCTGATACATGTTACTATGATTTCTTGACTTACACAGGGTCGTGAGAACCTGGTGTAGTAGACCATAGGGAGAATGTACATAAGGTCTTCTCCAGAGAGTCTGTTTACTTTTACGATGCAGGACCACAGGGGGGAATTGACGTAAGTGCTTCCTCAGAGTGTCTCTAGTTCATCAAAGTGGGCCACAAGGGTAATGTGATGTAAGTGCTTCCCCAAAGCGCCTTTAGTTACTGATACGAGACTATAGGAGGAATTGACGGTGATTGATTCCTCAGAGAGTCTATTCTAGAGTTAAACCAGAGGGGTGATACTATTTGTATTGCCCAGAGGGTTGCTTGTGCTAGTAGGTAGAACCAGAGGGGATATGTCATGAGTACTTTCCATAGGGTTACCTTTTGTGTTTAGTTGTTTTCTTGTGCATCTAGGTAGGACCAGAGGGGATAGGTCATGAGTACTTCCCAGAGGGTTACCTTTTGTGTTGAGATGTTTGCTTGTGCTATGAAGGAGGATCAGAGGGGATAGGCCATGAGTGCTTCCCATAGGGTTACATGTTTGTGTTTACCTGCTTTGATTAGTTGTTTCTTGTTATATGAACTAAATTCATTGAAACTGTGGATTGGTTACTCCTAAGTACATCCTTATTTACTACTTCATTTACTCATTACCTGCCATATATTCACTGACTGTTAGGCACAAATCTTGTGGTTTTTGTGCACTGGGATTTCGTCTCACATCCTATTTGGGCCATGATTTTGGGCCCAAACAGATTTTATTGTTGTAGGTATATATAAGGGCAAGTACCCTTCTACATCAGGTACTTGATTGTTGTGGAGCTGGAGAGCATGAGACCAAGATGGGGCTTGTGATGTTGAGGAGTTGTTTATCTGTTTTCTTTTCTACTTGTGTTAAGTACTGTTTTTTATTCTAGCATTGGGATTTTTTTGGTTTATTTCCTAGACATATGTACCATGCATCATTTTTATATAAGTGCTCCGGCTATTTATTTCTTTAGTCTTTCGTTGTTTCTTATTGTTGGGAATTACTATCGCTTCATATATTGTATATTTGTTTACTTCTGTTGTGTTACTCTGTCAATGAGGGCATAGTTTCCCCACTATCATACACAAGGCCCTCGCTGCTAGTCTTCAGCCTCTTGCATTCGAGGAAATGCGCATGAGGCCATGTGACCAACCGGGTATGGGGTGTCTCTAGGAAGCTTCCAGAACCAGGACGTTACAAAGTCATATCAAAGGAATTCTTTTCTCTTCAATTAATATTTGGAGCCTATAGATAGGTATTGGAAGGAATTGGTACTTGGTAATAAGTTTTTTCTAGGAGTATCTAACCCTTGTATATGGAAAATCCAATCTACCTCATTTGTTGCAATTTTTTTGGTTTTGTAATTTTATAGTTGATTTTATTTTCACCGTTGGGTGATTCACATGTTTTGTGTTGTTAATGTTGATATTATTGAGGTTCTATTTCTGTTTCAACCTGATGATATGAGGGTATTCCATCTCATGAATCATATAGTCACTTGCTAGAAATCAAATGTCATGCATTGTTGCCACGCCATTTAGGGTGCATTAGAAATTACATGTTGTTGTGATAGATGTTGTGCTAGATATGCATGTTGTTGTGATAGTTGCCTTGATGAAAATGCCCGTTGTTTGATAGGGTATTGTACGGTGTAAGGTTTGTTTTGAGTGGACGTCAAACTTTGGTTCTTGGGGTTTTATGGTTCTTAATGGATCGGAATTTGGTGGATAATTGTTCTATTATTCTTGTTTATGACATGTGTAAGATGACATGCTTTGATTCGCGGGGAGTATCGGCCCTTAGGGATTGGAATTTGGCACCTAAATGATCGTTTTAGTGTTTTTCTGGGATTTGGAGTAGTTTCTAAGGCTTACTGTCTGGAAAAAACCAGAATACATGTCGTGTAATGAGGAATACATGCCATGTGTTCTTCTTTTCAGGAATAAACTGTTTTTCTTGGGTACATGTCATATACCGCATGTACACGATGTTTGGTCTCTAACCGTGTCACAGACTATGTGGGTAGGGACACGAGGTTTGTAATCCTTGGTAGTACATGTTGTGTACTAGATGTACACGCCATGTTTTAGAACCATGTAGGTGGTCGTGTCACTAACAACACGGGTCATTTGAGTCTTCTCAAATGCACATAGTGCCAATCGTAAACACATTGTGTACTGCAATCCTTGGAATCCAACCATGTCACTAACAACACAGGTCGGAAAAATCTTCCTAGTACACACTGTGTCCCTTTGGAACACGCCGTGTAGTGTGATCCATGTATCCGGTTGTGTCTCTAAAAACATGGGTCATTGGATCTTGTCTTGTACATGTCATGTCTATCACTAACACACCATGTATTCTTGTTCTATGAGAACCGTGTGGCCTAGCCGTGTAAGGGAACACAGGCAGGGGAAGAGGATTCAAGTACATTCCATGTGTTAGGACAACATGTTGTGTATGGGGTGTTACACAGCCTGGGTTGGCAGAAGTACATGCCCATGTGAATGGATTATAAGAACACATTGTTTAGTTAAGTATACACCCCGTATATCCTTGTTTGAAAAACATGAATTCTTTCTTTCTCTTGTTCCCTCATTTTCTTCTAGTTTTTGGTCCCTGAAAATCTTGATCTAAGGTGTGCACTTGACCTTGCAGATTAATTCCACTGAGACATCCTCCATTATTATGCCAGTTACAGGGTAACGACTAGACACTAGACATAACTGATCAGGGACTACCTGCAGATCCTCCAGTTATGCCAGTCTTGGCACCAGCCATCATTCCAGACATAGTTGTTGATGCATAGTTCCGAGAGGGATTTTTAAGGTTCATGCAGACTTTCCAAGGAGTAAATCATTTTTCCCCTTCTATAGAAGAGATGACGCGGGTTTTCCAGCAACAGCATCCTCCCACCTTCATAGGGGAAGGAGGACCTAAGGCTACAGAGTCATGGTTAGAAGCCATTATTTCTATCTTCGAGCATCTGTAGATGCCTTCAGAGATGAGGGTGATTCTCGCTTGGTATATGCTTCGGGATTCTTCCAAGAGATAGTGGGATGTGATCTCACTGGTGGGATGCTAGCAGGTTATGGCATGGGATGAGTTTTAGCATGCCTTTTTTATGATTACTTCTATCCAAATACTTTAAGGGTCAATCGAGCCCAAGAGTTCAAGAGTCTGAAGCAGAGTACTCTTTATGTTATGGAGTATTCTTCTCGCTTCACCGAGCTACAGCACTTCACGCCTCTTCTAGTAGGTGATGAGTTATTCATGGCAAGGAAGTTTGAGGATGTTCTAAGGCATGACATCTGATCTCAGATGAAAATCTTAAGGTTTACCTCTATCACTTCCATAGTAAACTAGGCACTGATCACGGAGAGCAATTTGAGGGATTATGGAGTTGTCAGCCAGGGCGGTTCGACATCTAGAGTTAATATCCCTCCTACTGATAGTAGGAAGCATCGCAGGGATTCTACGCGCAGGGATCTAAGGAGGTGAGACACTTCTTCGGGTATCCATCTGGTATTCTACCAGTGCGGGAAGAGCGGGCATATTAGGCCACATTTCCTGAGATTCCCAGTGGAGTACCGGTCTTGTGGCAAGATGGGCCATCTTCAGCGCTTCTGTCAGAACTTTTTACCATCATCTGGTGATAGGTGTTCTTCTATGACTCCTTATTCAGGAGCAGCACCACTAGTTTATCACCAGTCTAGGAACTGGACTTCATCCAGTCATTCAGGATAAGGTGGAGGCCATGTCCATGGTATCCAGTCGCCATTCTTCCAATGATAATAGGGTGAATCAGCTCAGAGTGGTCGGGCAGGGTCACGTGGTCGCGGTGCAGGTCAGACTTTTTCAGTGGAGCAGACCCAGCAGGAGCAGGATCCTAGACCCTCCACATTTTGATGTACGATCCTAGTTACCTCAAATTTAGCTTCTTCTCTTTTTGATATGGGGGCTTCTCATAGATTTATATTTGTTGTTGTTGTGGAGTTCCTTGGGATATTTATCATTTCTTCTGCTGGTGATTTGATAATAGACACTCTTTTGGGGACAAGAATGGCTACTGTACGTCTGTGTAAGGAGTTCCCTCTTGAGTTTGGTGGGTGTTACTTATTTTAGGATCTCTATACCATAGATATGACAGGCTATGATGTCATTCATGGAATGGAATTCTTGGTTCCCTTCCAGTCCGTCATCGATTTCTATCATCATAGGGTGAGTTTCACATCACCAGAGGGCGGATCATTTATTCATAAGGGCGAATGGGATATCCAGGTGAGCAGAGCAGGACCCGATCATCTTGGGTAGAGAGAAGTTATAGCCCAGATTGATATTATATATCTAGATGACTACAGCACTTCACAGATGGACATTCCTCCAGTGGTAGATTGTTTCAGGGAGGTCTTTCCAGAGGACTTTTCATGTTTTACTCCAGAGAAATATGTAGACTTTTCTATTTAGCTTGTTCTAGGATCAACACCGGTGTACATTCCTCCTTATGGGATGGCTACACCAGAGTTATAAGAGCTCAACAAATAGTTGGAGGAGTTTTGGGGAAAGGGTTTCATCTGACCCAGTACTTCTCCTTGGGGTTCTCCTGTTATGTTTGCAAAGAAGGTAGAAGTTACCCTCCAGTTTTTTGTGGATTATAGTAGTTTTAATTAGTTTATGGTCAATAACTGATATCCCTTGCCGATGATTGATGATCTCTTTGATCATCTTTGAGGATCCCAGGTGTTCTCGAAGATTGACTTGAGATCCAGTTACCATCAGTTGTGAGTTAGACTATATGATATACCTCTTACAGCATTTTGGAGTAGTTATGGTCTATACAAGTATGTAGTTATGTCTTTTGGTCTCACAAATGCGCATGAAGTTTTTAGGGAACTGATAAATCGAGTGTTCTATCCATACTTGGATTCCTTCATGGTGGTCTTCGTGGATGATATCTTGGTGTACTCTCACACTCGACATGACCATGCTACCCATCTTGAGATCATTTTTTGTACACTGAGAGAGCATCATTTACATAATAAGATCTCAAAATTACACTTTTGGATGGACAAGATTCACTTCTTGGGTCAGGTTATCTTAGAGACAAGAGTATCAGTAGACCTAGAGAAAGTGAGAGCAGTAGTTTTCTGGGAGCAGCCGAAGAACGTCTTGTAGGAGCAGAGTTTTCTAAGGCTGGAAGGATACTATAGATATTTCATACAGGACTTTTCATGCTTAGAAGAACCACTAACGAGTCTGACTAAGAAGGGTGAAAAGTTCTTGTGGTCAGGTTCTTGTAAGTCAGTCTTTCAGAAGCTGAAAGGGAGGTTGACTTCAGCACCGATAATAGTATTGCTAGATCTAGGAAAGAGTTATATTGTGTATTGTGATGCATTATGTATCGGGATTCAAGTAGTTCTTATTCAATGGGAAGGAGTCATTGCGTACGGGTCACAACATTTGAGGCCACATGAGAGGAATTACCCAATGCATGATGTTGAGTTAGCTATAGTTGTTCATGCCTTATGCTGTTGGAGACATGATTTTCTGGGAGAGCATTTTGCAGTTTTCACTGACCAAAAAAGTCTGAAGTATATCTTCACTCAGTGTGACTTGAATTTCATACAGTGAAGGTGGGTTGAGTACCTTCAAACTTTTGACTTTGATCTTGCCTACATGCCTGGAAAAGGCAACACAGTGGCTGATGCACTGAGTAGGAGGACTCAGATACATCCAGTTCAAGTGGCCAGCAATGAGTGGAAGCTTATGGATTTGTTCTCTGAGATGCATTTGGAGGTGCAAGACAGGTAGGGGAAGACATTTATTTCTTCTTTAGTGGTTACCTCTACTCTTCTTGATCAAGTGCAAATGAGGCAGCCATCAGATCTTGAAGGCCTAGTCCTACATGAAAGCGTGTCAAGAGAGGACCCTATTCCTAGATGTACAGTAGGCGAGGAGGAGGTCTTGAATTTATAGGGGCACATATGGGTGCTATTAGACATACACAAGGATTTAATGCAGGACTTTTATTCCTTGGTTTGGGAAGTACATCCTGGTGTCACAAAAATGTATCATGATCTACACCATCAGTATTGGTGTCTAGGTATGAAGAGAGATGTTTCTATATTTTTCATGAGGTGTTCCATCTATCAGGAGGTGAAGGTGGAGCATCAGCTACTAGCAGGGCTTTTACAATAATTACCCATTCTTGAATGGAAGTGGAATGATGTCACGATGGACTTCATGATAGGTTTGTCGAGGTCGCCTCGAGGGAATGATGTTGTATGGGTTTTCATTGACAGACTCACGAAGGTTTCTCACATCTTTCCCATCAAGGAGACTTTCGGTGTTGATGAGATAGGATGGTTGTACATTTGGAAGATTGTACATTTTCATGGAGTTCCACACTCCATTGTTTCAGATAGGGATGCCCGTTTTACTTCTTGGGTCTGACAGGGGATTCAGAAGGCTTTGGATACACATGTGCTTCTGAGTACAACTTACCGCCCCCAGACAGATGGCCAGTCCAAGCATACGATTCAGGTGCTTGAGAACATGCTTCGAGCATGCATCCTAGATTTTGGAGGTTCTTGGGAGAAGCACATACCTCTTGTGGAGTTTTCCTACAATAATAGTTTCCAAACAACGATTCAAATGGAACCTTATGAGTCTTTATACGGTAGGCCATGTCGATCACCCTTATATTGAATGGAGGTAGGAGAGGCAGCTATGCTGGGACATCGTCTTGTCCTAGAGACCACAGAGCAGATAGAGTTGATTCAAAAGAGGATTGATACTACACAGTCTCGACATAAGTCTTATGTTGATCAGCAAAGATGAACTCTAGAGTACGAGGTTGGGGATCAGGTTTTCCTACGTGTCACACTGAGGTTGGGACACCGAAGGATTAGGAGATAGGGTAAGATTTCACTGAGGTTTTTTGGGAAGTTTGAGGTGTTGGGGATAGTTGGGTCAGTTGCCTATCGGTTGTAGTTACCTCAGAGGTACTGGGATATGCACGACGTCTTCCACATTTCCTAGCTTCGACATTACTTCTCAAACATATATCATGTTTTTTAACCTAAGTAGGTTGAGTTAGAGGTGGACGCCTCGTTTGAGGAGAAATCTATCCAGATTGTTGATCATAGTACAAAGGTTATATATGGTCAGTATGAACCTCTAGTATGAGTGCTATGGAAGCACAGGCATGTACATAACGAGACCTGGGAGAGGGAGGCTGATGTACAATCACAGTGATCAGAGCTGTTTGAGGATTCTTCTTCTATGTCGCCTTACTAGGGAAATTTGGGGATGAATTTCATTAAGGGGGGGGGAAGTTTGTAAGAACCCGAATCTTCTTTTCAGGTATGTTTTCCTTTTCTGTAAATTTTTTAGAAAAAGTGGTTTTTATGAAAATTTCTTAAGTACACTCCAAGTACATTATGAGTACACATCATGTACTCGGTTACTACGGGTAGCCGGGTGCTGGCCATGTAGCAGCCATGAACATGGTCGTGTGTGGTGACCTAGAGACCACCTAATGTGGGGGCCAGTAAAGGAAGGTACATGCCATGTACTTATAAAGCACACATTGTGTACTTTATTTTTTTCATTAAACGCATTGGTGTCGTTTCTGACAGACAGAACCACCTCCTTCTACATTTGGTTCATCCAAGAGCGAGAGAAAGGTGTCAATCTTCCTTTGAACTCCCTATTGAGCGTTTGTTATCTGAATCGACCACCGTAGATTGGATTGGAATTTCCTTGGTAAGCTCTTCCTTCTTCTAGAGCTTCATTTCCTGATTATTCATCTTTCAAGAGTTATCATCAGTTGAACGTTTTAGAAATATTTGTAGATCTATGGTGTTCTTGGTCGATTCAAGGCTTAAAGTTCACTTATATAGATCCTACAACACAGAGGTATGTGTTTTGTGCCTTTCTGTTGAAAGTCTTTGAGTTATATGTGAAAACGTGCCCAAAAACCGTGAATAGTGTATTGAGTGTTTATTGTTTTACCCCTTTTAATTTCCTTCTATTCTTGTATGCTTGAGTAGAGGTTAATTGAATGTGAATAGGGTTAATTTCTATGCTTTAGAAAGCGTTTTCCTATAAATTTTTGTTTATGAATATTTGGTCTTCCTTAGCCTATTAGGCTGCCTTGTTTACATACCATGCCTAATATTTTAGGATGGATCGTTTTGTATATCTGACATGTTGATATGCATTAGATTGCTATCCAAGTAGTTCTTGAGGGTTAATTTGGCCGAAAAGCCTTACTATGCCTGCTTGAATTACACAGGGCCGTGAGAACCTCGTGTAGTAGACCATAGGGAGAATGGACGTAAGGGCTTCTTGAGAGATTCTGTTTAATTTTATGATGCAAGTCCACATGGGGAATTGACATAAGTTCTTCCTCAGAGTATTTGTAGTTCCTCGATGTAGGCCATAGGGGGAATGTGATGTAAGTGCTTCCCCAGAATGCCTTTAGTTACCGATACGAGACTATAGGAGGAATTGAAGGTGAGTGCTTCCTCAGATAGTCTATTCTAGACCTGAACCATAGGGGTGAGACTGTGTGTGCTACCTAGATGGTTTCTTATGCTGCTAGGTAGGACCCGATGGGATAGGCCATAAGTACTTTTCAGAGGGTTACCTTTTTCGTTTAGATTTTTTCTTGTGCTTCTAGGTAGGACCACAAGGGATAGGTTGTGAGTACTTCCTATAGGGTTAAATTTTATGTTTAGTTTGCATTTTCTACTATGTAGGACCAGAGGGGATAGGCCGTGAGTACTTCCCAGAGGGTTACCTTTTGTGTTTAGTTGTTTTCTTGTGCTATGAGGTAGGACCAGAAGGGATAGGCTGTGAGTGCTTCCCAGAGGGTTACCTGTTTTTTTTTTACCTGCTTTGATTAGCTATTTCTTGATATATGAAATGAATGCATTGAAAATGTGGATTGGTTACTGCTGATTACTTCCTTGTTTACTACTTCCTTTACACATTATCTCCCATATATTCACTGACTGTTATTTACAAATCTTGTGGTGGTTGCCTACTGGGATTTAGTCTCACATCCTGTTTGGGACATGATTTTGGGCCAAAATAGATTATATTGATGCAGGTATAGATATGTTCAAACACACTTATACTTCAAGTACTTGACTGGTGTGGAGCTGGAGAGCATGGGACCATGTTTAGGCTTACGATGTTGAGGAGTTGTTTATCTATTTTATTTTGTACTTGGGTTTAGTACTATTTTCTATTCTATCATTGCAATTTTTTTGGATGATTTTCTAGACATATGTATCATGCATCATTTTTATATATGTGCTCCAGCTATTTATTTCTTTGGTCTTCCACTATTTCTTGTTGTTTGGCATTACTATCACTTCCGCTATTGTATATTTGTTTACTTCCACTATGTTACTCTGCCAATGAGGACATAGTTTTTCCACTACCACACCCAAGACCCTCGATGAAATTCAGTAGCCTCTAGAGTTTGGGGAAATGCGCTTGAGGCCATGTGACTAACCGGATATGGGGTGTCTCTGTGCAGCTTCTGGAACCGGGATGTTACAGTGATAATGTCTTAGTTTATTCACCGCATTGATAAAGTCATAACAGTTCCTCGATATAATTAGAACCTTGAAGTTCTATGAATATATTCTTAAAATATAGTTCTATGGTTGGATAAGATAATATGATGGGGAACATAGTATATAGACTGTCTGGTGAGAGTACTCATTAGTCGATGATACTTCATCTCATGAAGTTTACACTTAGTAGTTTCTAAGAAGGGAGGTTATGTGAATAGACCCACTAGTAGGAATTCTTAATGTATTGGTTTCATTAGATATTACTATTTTTGAGCATGTATAATGGTCCTTAGACTTCAATATTGTCATTAATTAATGTCATGAAGCATTCAATTATATTTTTTAATGGAAACTATGATGACATATATTCATGGGGAGGTAGGGTACATTGGGTGCGTCACGAATGATGTGTTATTAATGGATAAGTTAAAGAATTATTCTTCCATTGTATATTTGTGGAAGTTGATATCACATCCCTCTTATTGAAATATAATTATCTCATAAATTTTATGTACATGGTGTAATGAGGTTTATTTCATATAGTCAAAAAATATGTATCATGAAATTAGGATTATGAAATAGATGTGAAACCTACTTGAATAGATATTGATACAAATATGTTATATTACACAGTGAGTGTTTGTATAAGGTCCTTGTCATTTTGGCATTATGTTCATTCTATTGAGTTCCTTAACCAATTTCTCAACAATAATATTAGACTTTAGGCAATCTTTCTTAAAGCCAATGAGAAAGAATCCTAGAGGATCACACACTAAGTGTTTCTGTTTATCTCGATTAAATTATATTTGAAATTATTTATTGGAATAAATAATATTATCAAGACCAAGGAATAATTTTATTCTGGTTTTATTGATTGCTAATATTCAAAAGGTAATAAATAATTATTTACTTCTGAATAAATAATTTATTTTATTGTGGGAATATATATAATAAATATTTATTTAACAGTCTATGAATAAAAAATTATTTTATTTATTGTATATTTAATAAATATTTATTTTATATTTTATAAATAAAATATTTATTTAACTAAATAAAATAATTTTATTTTGTTATTCGGTAAATGGTGGGGATTTCAGACAGACCAAGACTACATCTGACGATAAATATTTATTTTCAGGGTGGTAAATAATATTCATCACTTCACAAGTTAGTGCATGTAGTAAAATAATAATATTATTATAATTATTTATTTATTTGGGGTTTTTAATGGTAATAATAAAATTTAAGGTATAATACACAATTAAATAATATTTTAACTTATACCCTAACTCTATAAATATATGGTTATGTCTATTGTGTAGGGTTAATCAAAAATTGAGAATATAGAATCATAACACAATATATATATATATATATCTTGAATTTCCCTTCTTTACATCTTCCTCTCAAGAACAAGAAATGAAATATATATTACTTCAAGATCGATGGATGAGTGATAAAAAGAATAACACAAGACAATTGATTCACCATGATGACAACTAAAAGTCAATTATCATTGCTCTAAGATCAAAGGAACGTGTTTGGACCACCACTAGAGGGATTATACCCTTGGATTATCACATCACAATAAAGTAAATTCAAAATTTTCTTTCAAAAGATCAAAAACATCATCAAATAAAGGATCCTAAGTCAAGGTATTTATTTTCTTCATATATAAATAAATTAATTATAAATTTAACATAAAAGATCCATACCTACGGTTTAAAGAAACTAAATATTAAAATAAGTTTTAATACAATTCCAACCAATTGGTGATTATAATATACTCTAAACTGACATAATTTCCTTCGAAAACCCAAGACATATGTATCTAATTTAAGTATGTAATTTTCATAGTGAAACTATGATAGTATTATTAAAAAAATAATGTTTTTTTGAATATAGAGTATGATCCAAAAACATTAAAGATAAAATGTCATTTCCTAAGGAATATCTTTTCAAGAAATCCATAAATCATAAAATTGATTCTTGAACTAGGAAAAATATTTGGATATTAGTTTATCTTCCATAAGTTTTATAACCAATAGGTTGTAATTGGGTATTTAGAATAAAATTAATAGTTTATTCTACAATTGAATAACATAAATCTAGACCGGTAGCCAAGGGGTTTACATAAAAGTAAGGAATTTATTATGTCAATACTTAATATCTCTTGGATACGATTTCTTTGATTAGAATCCAACTTACTTTTTCTTTCATATATAAATTTTAAATTCACCAATTGAATGTTAAAATAGAATTCTTAAATTGTGAATTGGAGGATGAAATATATATGGAATGACATGAAAGGATTTATAAAACCTAAGAAAGAAAACCAGATTTATTAATTGGTATGGTCCCTATATGGTTCTAAATAAGCCCCAAAATAGTGGCATGATATGTTTAATGAAGTAATTTTATGGAACAAGTTTATAGTTAACCAAGATAATAAATGTGTTTATAGTAGGTTTCATAATAATAATGGATTGGGGATATAACTATACATATAATAGAAAATCAAGACACATTGGTCTTAGACATAGAAATGTAGGTAAATTGATACAATATGGTATTATAACTGTAGAAGTTTTTATATTGGGCCAAATTTTAGAGGATCCACTAACAAAGGTACTTTTATAGAAGCATGTGTAAAAAACTTTTATAGATATGGGTTTAAAGTCCTTTTCCAAAATTCACCAATGAAGAGGCCTCTATATAACATTTGATGACTTCCCATGTATAATTTTAATGTTTTAAATACAATCATATTTCTAAAGGAAACACCAAATTTATATTAAATCCTAGGAAATTTTTGTTTGTTTACCATCATAAAAAGTAAAGTGAGTTTAAAACTCTTAATGAACTAAGGATTTGAAAACAGTGTTGAAACATGGGAAAATTTCTTTGTTCTCCTATTTGAATTTTAAGAGTGGGGATGTTTTAAGAATTTTAAAATTATTTTATTTTTTAGTTTTCTAAAGTTAAAGGCTTTTTTTGAATCCCACATTATAAAATGTTTTATAATAGATATGTTCATTTGTTAATGGGTATGATTCGGTCCACTTATTTGATCAGCTATGATTTGATGGAAATGATTAAATCTTGAAAATGCATTCATATTTAGGGATGTTATTAACCCAATTCCAATGGGTATTATGACTTATTTGAATGGTTTCTACCATGCCTATAAAATGGCATCCCCGTTAGATGGGAAAATTTAATTAAAACCACTCCTAAGTACTCAAATCCTTCCTTAAAATTTTACATTCCTCTAAAATCCTTCAACAAATAAGAATGAAACTTTGTTGGTGTGAAAGAAATGAGCCCTTATTTACTCTCTTATTTCCAAATATTATTCAAGGGATACTATCAAAAAAGTACTTGTATAGTATATCGATCCGCCATTGTATCCTAAAGAGGATGAGATGAAAACCCATAGTACTATTGATTTTTGGGGGTGCATACACTTTTACAAAGAGATACAACAAAATGTGCCCCAAAAATATTTATCTAATATAATATAAGAACATATATATCCATTATCCATCAATTTATACCCAATATTATTAAGATTATATTCCTTAAATAAGGATATAGTGACACTAAAGAATGCATCAAAAGTGGAGAAATTCGATAGAAACAATTTCAATAGGTAGAAAAGGATAATTCACTTGTTTCTTGAAACTCTCAATGCAGTGGACATTATAACAACTCAGAAGCCCCTGAAATAAAAAAAATGAGACACTTTAGGTTTCACATGAAAGTAATAAATAGTAGAAAAATGATATCATGTGTTGAGGAAATATATATTGAATGATTTGGATGATGACCACATCGATACATATCAATTTGTTTCAACCAAAAAGGATATATGGGATGAAATGGTGTCAAAGTACATCATTGGGGATATAGAAAGAAAGAAATTTCTAGCAAGAAAGTTTATTTCATAAAAAGTGGTATGTGGTAGATCTATCTCAGAGAGATTCAATGAAATTCAACTCATATTATAACACCATAAATAGGGAAAGATGAACATAGATGATTTTACCATTATCACATCCATCATCAATAAGATCCTCCATTTTTTGTAGAATTTTAAACATTATATAAAGAATAAGATGGAAGATATTTCCTTCAATGAGTTACTCAACTACATATAAATTGAGGGGGGATATGAAAATAAATTTGAGTCAAATGAACCTAAGGATAATAAATACATGGTCCTCATAGTGGAGGGAGTGGGTCTATATAGGTTATCAAAGGGATAAAATTGTCTAAACCATTATAAAGACCTAAAATATTTATACATAAATATGACATATTTTTATATTAATATTAAATAAATTTCACAAATACATTCCCAAGGACCATAAAGGTTTAGTGTCTTTAGAGCTAGTTACACAATCTTCTCATTTAATGAAATATCTTCAATATCTCCAATAAGAATCTTCCACCTTGTACTCTTCATAAATATACCTACACTAAAACATTTTTTTCCTTTAGTAGTGGTTTTATAGCAGTGGTTTAATAAACCATCACTAGATTTTTTTAAAAATAAATTAGTGGTATTTTTCTACAAACCACTACAAAACATGGTTTTTTATTACAACGACACCCCCCCAGACTCCCCCAACTCCCCTGACACCCCCAACCCCCTCCACCCCAAAAACCCCTCGAAACCCTAGTACCCTAGAAACCTTTGTGACCCTGATGACCCCCCGAAGCTCACCACGCCTCACCGCCCATAGTGACCCCTGCAACCCCCAAAGCCCTAGGATCTCGTGACCTTAGAAAACCTTGTGACCCCAGAAACCCCTGATGCCCTCGACGTGGTAAAACTATATCATTAGTTTGGGTCATTTATATCATTATTTTAATCAGTATTGTTAGTTTAATTTAAGTCATCAGCGTCATTATTTTCATTGATGTTATAAGATTCATTAGGGTCGTTAGTTTCACCCATGTCATTTATTCAGTTTTATTTATGTATTCATTCATTCATTATGTGTTGATGATTAGTATACATATGGAATATATCATTTTTTTTAATCTAGTTTAATTTTTTATATTTGATTTAACCATTTGTCTATTTATGCTAAAATCATTCTAACTAATTATTGTATGAGACCTTGCAACCAGTTTTCATCCTGGGGTGATCGAGAATGAACCTCATATATGTCACAGATCGATTTGGGGTGATTGATCAATAGACATGCCATATTTTTTCATTACATTTTTTTTCTAATTAATTTATATAATTAGGTAATGATTAATAAAATAAAACAACATAAATAAACTTATGTTAAACTAAAATAATTATAGGATGAACCATGTGCTATATAGTTGAACAGAATGTGTCTTCTATGGAAATTATTGTGTCATAAAAGATAGTTTCATAGGATTGTTTTTTCATATTCAAATGATAATTTACTATGATTATATTGAATAATATTTATATCATTTTCGTTGTAACATTTGTTTTTAAATAGGATCTTAGTGAAAGAAATGCCCCTAGAAACTCCTATGATATTTTTATAGAGTTATATTTGAAATAAATGGTTGAGAATCATTATATCTGGATATTATGCCTGCAATCCATTTTTTTCATTTTCTCGAAGCTGTTTTATGGATTGTCAGTAACCATATAGACACTGATCCAACATAAACACTAATCCAACATTAAACGGTGGTCGTGGAACCCGACAACCAGAAAGAAAATCACAACAGCAGATTCAAATTTCAAAATCAAAAACCAAACTCATCATCACAGACACAATGACCGAGGTGTCTTGATTAGTGAACCACCTCGAACCACGCCCCCGGCATCACTGAAAAGACATCTGAATCACCATAAATCAACCACCGGCTCTCGCCGCCGAGGCCAAAATCACAAAACCTAGATGCATCGCCCAACGCCACCAAACCAGATCGTCGGCGAGACCCGTCACCGGAAAATAGTTCGCCATCCCTTTTCCATCATGCCAACACCGACTTCATCAAAGGAGGAAGAAAATATCAGCACATCACAGAAGCATCGCCGGAACACCGTGAGAAACAAAAGGACAAACACCCGTTGAGATAAACAGAGAGTGAGAAACCACAAAAACACCATATTCAGCACCACACAAGAATCAAATGAAACCAAACCTCATCGGAAAACCATCGACGAGATCTGGACCAAATCACCAAGCTTTCCACCTCCAGAAGAAGAAAAAAAAAATTCCACATAACTGAACAGATTCATCAGTACAACCAACACAAGACAACAGATACTTGGATCAAAACTCGTCGCCGCCTTCAGAACTGCACCCGAAGACCAGATCTACCCAAAACTGGAGATAAAAATGTTTGTATCTCTTAGAATATATATCTCATGTCATTATAATCTTTACATATAATTAATTATTGTATTTTTAAATGATTATTTCCAATTTGAGGACATAATTTGATTAAGAGGGGAGAATTTAATGCCATAGGTTTTTTGGATGAAAATAGTTCTAGTAAACTATATGTTTAAATTTTTAATCTAATTGTTACTTATTTGGCCAATGTAATTGATATATAATAGATAATAATTCATAAAATATAGGAATTGAACTAAAAGTAATTTATACATTGATATTAAAACATTAGCATAAAAGCACATGAAATCAAGTATTATAGAAAATGGTTAATTATTAACTATGGCTTATTTCATCGTTTTAAAAGTCCATAAACTTAAAGGATATATAAAATTAAAAGATTAAAATCTTTAATGGTAGGAAATATAACATATGATATTTACCCTCAAGGATCACCAAGATAAATAAAAACCCATAATGAGGAAGAACATCCCGATTGGGGGAAAGTATATTGTGAGTTATAAAATGAAAACTATTCAATTGAGAAGTGTAATATAAGAAGTTTGAATGGAATAATTGAGTTTATTAGGGCCATATATAAAAAATAATGTTTTCATTATTTATATTGTTCTTTAAAATATATTTTTTTGACATACATGTTTGAAATAGGTATACTATTATCGTATATTATTAGTAATAAATTAAAAATAATAAAATTCAATAATAACTATAATGGCATAAAAATATAATGCTAAAATATTATAAATATTTATATATTTATATGTTACACACTAACATTATTATAATTAAAGTATGATATGATATATTTATAACATACAATAAAAGATATTAATATCAATGAATTGGAAAAACAAAAAGTTTACATTATAAATAATTAATTATAATTGTATTTCCTAAATATTATTTAATATAAATGTATAAGTTATTAAAAAACTATTATTTTTAAATGTTATATATTTTATACTAATAATTTAAATTGAATAAATTTACATTATTATTATAAATGAACTGATATATTAGAAAGTTTGAAATTTTTTATAGATATGAAATAATATTTAGAAAATTTAATGTTTGAAAACATCATTTTTTCAATAATGGTAGTTTTCTTTATATTTTGTTTCTTTATTTAAAAAATAATTTTTTAATTTTAAAATATTAATTTTAAAAAAATTAATTAATATTATATTAATTCATTCCAATAATATCTTAATATGTAATTTTAATTCTTTTCTAAAATAATTGATTTTAAGGTGAATAGAAAAAATATTTATTTTCCAAAACTATATATTTTATAACTTTATTATTATACAAGTATGTCCTAGAATACTATAAAACATATTTCGTTAATTGTGTAGTTAATGATAATAATTAAGTATTTTCAATAGATATTTGATCCTATAATTACTATGACCAACACATTATAACATTAGTATAATTTCATTCTAATTTAGAAACTCTTTTTGGTCTTTTCATTTAATAAAAATTTAATATAGATATTTATTTTTTTCATACATTAAATTAAACATAAAAAATTTTGTTTTCTTATTAACAAACTTAAGTCATGAAAATTAATTAAATTGATAAAGTTATACCTCACATATATTTTTTGGGTCATCTATATCATTGATATCATCAATGTTGTCACATTAATTATCATATTTGGTTGTGTTGATGTGCTCATGGTAATAAGTGTCATCATTGTGATATGTGAACTCAATTTATTTAGAGTCATTGGTTTCATAGGTTTTATTTGGTTAAAGAGTTTATTTGGTATGGTTCATCTCATAGGTGTTATAGATGTTGTTTTCCTCATATGTGTATTCAATTTCATTAGCATCATTGAAATTATTTATGTCATAATTTCCATTGGTATGGTCCATTTCATAAATTTCATTGGTATGATCTATGTATTTAGTGTCATTGTGGTTATTAGTTTTTTCATCAACATCATTTTTCCTCAATTCGTCAGTTAATTGGGGTATTCATTTCCTAACATATAGAATGTAGTTCATTTGTTATAGCATGGTTTGTTTTTTATTATCTCTCTATTATTTTATGTATATTTTTAATTTGCATGCTTTGGTTTTTTAGTGGGTGGGTTCATTATTTACCAGATGTGTTTATATAGGAGAAAATTATTTAACGTATTTATATATTTTTAAACTAGTATATATGAATCTCTCCTTATTTAGTAATAGTTATGTGTTTTAATTTGTTTAATATGGTTTAGTCACATTGTGATATACATGGATAAAAGCTCGATCACATTACTGAGGAATAGACCTTAGTATGCTAAGGGTTTGGAGGAATTTTTAGATTTTGAAATTTCCAATAGATTAGTTGAAGATATAATAATTTTTCCATGTCCTAAATGTAAATTTATATGATGGTTAAAGAGAGATGATGTTTATGAACATTTAATATTAAATCAATTCCCTAATCAATATTTGTATTGGATTTGGCATGGAGAATCAAACATTATAGAAAGGTTGAACACTGATGTCAATCCACATAATGAGCTCCCAACTTCATCAACAGTGGAAAATGAAATTAAAATCCTTATAAATGATGAATTAAACATTTAAAGACCCCACCATCAACATCAAAACATATCAGAACAACTAGATGAGGGTGCTAAAAATAGTAACATGACAAGTGGTGTTTATAAGACTATAGGATGACCAGATCAAGATTGTAACATATCATTGAATCCTCTTCTTGATTCTGTAGAGACTAATTTAAGAGAAAAAATCACTGAGGAAAATATGTTTCGTGGTTTAGTTGACAATGAAAATCAAGAGTTGTATATTGGATGTCTGAAATATTCAAAACGTTCTTTTCTGCTGAAGTTGTACCATATAAAATGTTTATGTGGAATTACAAATAAGGCAATGTACATGATATTTGAATTGTTACGTGATGAATTTCCTGAATCAAACATCCCCGAGTCCTTTTAGGATATGAAAAAAAGTTGTTAATAGGCTTGGTCTGAATTATACAAAAAAACATGTGAGTCCCAATTATTGTATGCATTATTGGCAAGAAGATTCAAGTAGACAAGATTAAAAAAATGTTCTTATTCTAGATAGAAGTCAATGGGTGATGTTGGAAGTTTTAATTAACATACAACCATGAAGAAGAAGAAAAGTAACACACCTATAATGGTTTCGCGTTACTTTACTTTAGTTCCACGATTGAAAAGATTATTAATGTTATCAAAAATCGCTGAACACATGAAGTGGCGTTCTGTAGGTAATAACAATGATGTGTTAGTGCCACATCTATGAGATTCTCAATCATGGAAGACATTTGATTCATTAAGTCTATATTTTTCAGTTGATCCTAGGAATGTTTGATTGGGATTGGCTACCGATGGATTCAACCCATTTGGGACTTTGAGTACTAGTTATAGCATTTGGCCAGTTGTTTTGATCCCTTACAATCTGCCTCTATGGATGTGTAGGAAACCAACACCTTTTATCATTTCAGTGATTATTCCTAGAAAATAAATGCCTGGAAATGATATTAATGTATACTTTCATCCTTTAATTGAATATTTATATGATTTACAGAGCAACGGTGTTGAGACATATGATTCTTCCTCTAAAACAATGTTCAAAATTCATATTGCTTTAATTTGGACTGATAAAACACTATTTTATTGAATATTTTATTGATAATAAATGATATAATTTCCTCACATTGTGTTAAATATGTTTAATTAGAAATTATTTGGGATTAGATCATTCATTTGAATATTTTATGAAAATTCCAGTTTTACCCTTTTAAAATCACTGTAGTATTTCAATCATAAATATTTTATTTGAATTATTTGAACTTAATATTTTGTAAATGTTTTCCTTACTTCATGGGCTACAAATTTTATTCAGGACACTATATAAAAAGAATGCATTTGGATGGATTAATTGGGCCATAAAGTCAAAGGTGGGCCGGACATGCCAGAATGGAGAACCTTCTGTATCTCGGCCATAAATCATTCATATGGTATTTGATTAAGACCAAATGTTGTGGAGCGATAGAGGACACATATCCACACATATGATCCATCTGGAAGGCCAGCCAATTCACGCATTTTGGTGGTCAAATGGGCGGCGCAAGTTGACATAAAATATTTGGACGAGATTCCCCATTCACACTTGAAACCACTTTGAACCTAGCCTCCCCACCACTCTATAAATAGGTTTTTTTCTTATTTGGTGGGGTTGGGACGTGAATTTGTAATTTTATGAAAGAGGATAAGTAGATCCACTCCAATTCTCTAACCATTTCAATAAGGGTATCTCTTGAAGCAAGGATCCCTTCGACGAAACCTTCTTCTTCTCCTTCGTGTTGTAATGCTTTTGTTTGTGTAATAAACTTCTTTGTTCTTCGTTTATTTTTTCTATTTTATTCTGTTTTTTTAAATTTATTCTTCTTTTAATATTCCTCTTTGGGCTGGAATTCTTGAGTAGAAGCGTTATTGTGTTATACCCATTATAAACCTTTGCACATGCAAAACACTTCTACGATGATTATGCCACCCATGGAAGAGTAGTCTTTTAGTAATCGATCTATCTTTTACCCTCTTCATTTAATTATTTTGAATCATTGAGATACTATAATTCACTTAATATGATCCATTAATTTTTTTTTTAAATTGTAAGAAACTAATAAATCAATTTAATAATTAACACCAAAACACATGAGGTCAAGATTTTGTGTAAATTGTGAGACCGCGATCTTAACCGGTAACGCATGACCACATGGGATAAATTTGTAGAGTTAAAATATAATATCTAAACACAATTCATCCTCATTTACAGAATGGATATGTGCTATAATTAACCACTGACCATAATCTAACCTTATAACCCCAATCAAAGCAGGGTGCTGCGATTGCGTGTTCTGAAGCTAGCCTAGGGTTTAAGTAATTCCATCTTTGTGGTTAAGTTAACTCTTATAGGGTTCGAGGGTTAACAAATTAGGGGATCATAATTAAATGGATATTGATTTAAATGATAATTATTAATAAGTAAATGAAGAGGTAGAGTTAGATCGATTACTCTTTTTAAATATTTCCTAAAAAAACATCTTTTTACTGTGTCATATTAATCGAACTTAATTTTAAAACTAAAAACAAAAAAATGCAATCTTCTTCCAGCAAATTTCTTCTAGATTTATAATCTATAAAAAACCCCATCCTTTTAAGTAGTGTTTTAATTCTATTATCTTTTATTTTTAGAATATCTTTTATAAGTTGTTTTTATTTACTTCCTCCTTTGAGAGACGACCTTGGTCAGCCACTCTGCTGCACCTAAGTACCCCAAAATCACACTAATCATTTGAGGGCACCCATGACAACACTATTTCAAATTGGTGTCATTTCCGAGGAGGCAAGTAATTATTTCAACCACTTAGAGGTGTTTATTTTATTTTACATTTTATTCTCTTCCTCTCTTCTTTCTTCCTTCTTTACCCAATCTGATTTTTTTCTTCTTCTTTTATTTTCTTCGACTTATTTTTGGACCATCAACTCAAACTTCTAATTTTTATTTTACTATGGTCCACTTTCCTTTTTTTCATATTTCATTGATTTATGACACGAACTAATCTTGAGGATTTCTTAGATATTGACCCTGAGATTGAACGTAGCATTAGGGCACGAATCAGACATGCTCAGTCTACGAGAAGTTTCAACATTCAACCAGTTGGAGAATTACTCCAATATCATAACATTTAAATTGGAAGAAATTCAAATTCAACCATAAAACAAGAACCAATGGCTAACAACAATGTAAATGAACTTAATAGAACCATTTGAGAATTGGTTGCACCTGATATTAACTATCAACCAAATTGTATTGCATACCCAAATCTCGAATCAGACTTTGAACTAAAATCTGGGTTAATTCACTTACTTCCAAAGTTTCATGGCCTCTCTGGTGGGGATCCCAATAAAAATTTTAAAGAATTTAATGTGGTTTACTCAACCTTGAACCCAAGAAATGTATCTGAACACCAAATCAAATTAAGAGCATTCCCATTCTCACTTGATGGAGCTGCGAATGATTGGATATATTATTTACAACCCGAAGATGTAACTTGTTGGAACGATTTAAAACGTCTTTTATTACATAGATTTTTTCCAGCATTGAGGACCAATTCTATTCGTAAGGATATCTCGGGGATAAATAAAGCACAAGGGGAGTCAATGTATGAGTATTGGGAGCGATTTAAGAAGTTGTGTGCAAGCTGCCCACATCACCAAATCAGTGAGCAATTACTCATCCAGTACATATATGAAGTAATCACACCTATGGAGAGAATAATGGTGGATGATTCAGCTGGAGAAGCATTGGTGGACAAGACACCAGTAGTTTCATGTGCATTGATCGAAAAAATGGCCCAAAACTTTCAACAATTTGGCGATCGAGGTACACCACATATCATGGGAGTACATCAGGTAATTCATTCTTCTTACGAAAGTCATTTGATTGATACCAAGTTGGAAGAATTGACCACTATGGTGAGGTAGATTGCTTTGGCTCAAAAGACATCCCAACCCCCTCCTTCAATGCCTAGTGGTATTTGCACTGAGACTGGCCACCCAACTGACTGTTGCCCACAACTCCAAGAAACATAAGATTGTGCAGCAGTGTTCCCTAGGAGACCATATCAGCAGCAGCAACAACAACAATATCCCCAAAAGAAGTTTGATCCAACATACAACCAAGGGTGGAAGGATCAATCGGACATGAGGTATGGCTCTGGAAAACAACAAAGGCCCTCTTTTCAACAAAAATTACAGCAGCCTCCACCTTACCAGCAGGGTTTCCAACAACCCCATGGGAGATTTGAATCTCAAGCATCAACAAGCCAACAACAAGGGAATCCCCCACCCAATGTAGATTCTAACACTGATGTCCTTTTGAAGCAAATTGTTCTTAATCAACAGAATGAGCAGAAGAGTAAAGTTTCGGAGCTAAGCAAGTTGAAGACTCAAATGAGCCATATTGTCACCGCCCTCCATGAACTTGTGAGTAAGAATTATGGAAATATACCATCCCAAACTACTCCAAATACCATGGGGAATGTCAGTTCCATCACATTGAGAAATGTGAACCAAACAAATAATACATATGCGCCTATTTTCCACCTGGATTCACCTCAACTTTGGAGAAGCCTCATTCCACATCAATTGATGAGAAACCCAAGGAGAAAGATAAAGGTAAGAAAAAGATTAATGATGTTCCTCCTAAACCCCTTCCTTTTCCAAACAGGGTTGTTTAAACCAAGAAGATGGCTGAAGAAGCAATGAAAAAGGAGGTTTTGGACACATTCACGTGTGTGGAGATCAATATCCCTCTACTTGAATCCATCAAACAAATCCCAAGGTATTCCAAATTCTTAAGAGAACTCTACACCAATCGAAGAGGGATCAAGGGAAAAGAGAGGATAAATCTTGGAAGGAATGTGTCATCCCTCATTACACTAACTCTAGAAATTCCGACAAAGTGCAAGGATCCAGGTACATTCACCATCCCATGCACCCTAGGGGAGTTGCACTTTTCTGATGCACTTTTTGATTTGGGAGCTTCCATAAATGTGATGCCTCACTCTATATTCTCTTCTTTATAGGTTGATGAGTTGAAGAGGACGACAGTAGTGGTGAAATTGGAAAATAGAGCTACAGCATATCCAGTGGGAGTCCTTGAGGATGTACTTGTCTGGATAGGAGACATGATCTTTTCAGCAGATTTCTACGTGCTTAACATGGAGGATTATAAGGTAAGTTCTCATGCCCCAATTATCTTAGGTATTACCTTCCTCAAAACTACAAAAACTATCATAAATGTCAATGAGGGTACACTTTACATGGAATTTGGGGATGAAGTTTTGATATTTAATGTTATGGATTCCATGAAGTACCCCTCAGAGGATCATTATGCATTTGTTATCTCCCATTTTGAACCACCAAGTAAAAACACCAAGGAATTGGATTGTCCTATGCTTAGGTAGATTATGAGTATTGGTTCTAGTTTGATGTCTAAGAGTACTTCCACACCTATTTCTAAGGAACAAGAATCTCTAAGATTTGATTTTAAAATGGATTCATATTATGATTTTGATCATGTGAAATCTAATTATGACACAGATGTTGAGTATGATGATGAATTTGATGCTTTATTCTCTTATTTTGATGATGTATATTCTGATACTGATTCTCTTTCTGCACATATTTCAGTTCCTTCTATGTCTCCATCCATAAACCACCCCCTAAAATGGAACTCAAGTTATTGCCACCAACTATAAAATACTCATACTTGTTGAGTGGTGATAAATTACCTATTATCATTGATAATAATCTCCCTTTTGAACATGAAGAAAAACTTTTGAATCTTTTGAGGGAGAACATCAGTGAAATCGGGTTGAATTTGGTTGACATATCAGGTATTAGCCCTTCAATTTTCATGCATAGGATTCTTTTTTATGATGGGGATAAAATGGTGAGTCAACCACAAAAGAGACTCAATACAACCCTTCTAGATTTTGTTAAAAAATCGGTTGAAAAATTGATCTAGGAAGGTATAATTTACCCTATTTTTGACTCACAACGGGTTAGCCCTGTCCTGGTTGTACCAAAGAAAACTGGTTTCACTGTTATAAAAAATAAAAATGATGAGTTAGTTCCTATGAGAGTATAAAATAGTTGGCGAGTGTGTATTGATTATAGGAAACTAAATCAATCCACTCGTAAGGACCATTTCCCACTTCCATTCATTAACCAGATGCTTAAGAGACTTGCAGGTAGGGCACATTATTGCTTCTTGGATGGTTTCTTTGGATATTTTTAGGTTCCCATTGTAGCATAGGACCAGAAGAAGATGAAATTCACATGCCCATTCAGTACCTTTGCTTACCAAAGGATGCCATTTGGACTTCGCAATGCCCCAGGTACCATCCAGAGATGCATGGTGAGTATTTTATCAGATTTCATTGAGACCTGCATGGAGGTATTTATGGATGATTTTACAGTTTATGGATCCTAATTTGATGAATGTCTCTCTAGTTTGTGTGATGTGTTGCATAGTTGAATTGAGAAGAATATGGTCTTAAATTTTGAAAAATGTCATTTCATGGTCGAAAAGGGAATTGTCTTAGGTCATATAGTCTCACAACATGGCATTGAAGTTGATAAATCTAAGGTAGACATTATTTCATCCCGAACATATCCTACATGTGTGTGTGATGTTTGATCATTCCTTGAACATTCTGGATTTTATCGACGCTTCATCAGAGATTTTAGTAAGATCTCTCTAACCTTATCTCGATTGCTTCAAAAAGATATTTACTTCAATTTTGATGATTCATGCAAGGTATCATATCATGATCTAAAGAAGTGTCTGACCACTCCACCGATCATACAGCCCCCGTGGTGGGACCTTCCATTTAAGCTTAAGTGTGATGCGTCCAACTTCGCGGTTGGAGTTGTCTTATCTCAGAGGGCGGATGGACGTTCACATGTGATTTCATATGCATCGAGGATGTTGGATTCTTCCCAATCAAACTACACCACAACAGAAAAGGAATTTCTTACTGTTATATTTGCTTTAGATAGATTTATTTCATTTTTATTGGGATCTAAAATAGTTGTTATTTCTGACCATGCATCTTTGAGGTACCTCCTAAAGAAGACAGATGCGAAGCCATGACTTATCCATTGGATGCTCCTTCTTCAAGATTTTTACATCAAGATAAAGTAAAAGAAGGGGTCAGATAATTTGGTGGTAGGACACTTGAGTAGGCTTACTCACACACCAGAGAGTGACACCTTGGACTAGGTACAACTTCGGGACACTTTCCCTGATGAGCATCTCTATACCATCTCAGGTACGCATCCTTGGTATGATGATTTAGTTAATTACATTGTTTCCTCTGAAATCCCAACAAATTTGAAGAAGCATCAAGTCCAAAAATTAAAAAGTGATTCTAGGTGTTATGTTTGGGATGATCCTTACATCTAGCACATGTGTTATGACCAAGTCATTAGGAGGTGTGTTCCCGATCATGAGTTTGAGTCTATTTTTCATTTCTGTCAAACACTTGCTTGTGGTGGACACTTTGGACCCCAACGGACATCTAGGAAATTTTTGGACTCTGGATTATATTGGAATAGCTTATTCCATGATGCCCATGTGTTTTGTATTTCTTGCTCTCATTGCCCACACACTGAGAACATTTCTAGGAGACATGAGATGCCCCAACAACCCATACTATTCTGTGAGATTTTTGATGTATGGGGCATTGATTTTATGGGTTCTTTTCCTAGTTTATTTTTATTTTTGTATATTTTGGTTGTTGTTGATTATGTGAGTAAATGGGTGGAGGCCAAGGCCACTAGGACTAACGATTTTCATGTTGTAGTGGATTTTGTCAAGGCTCAAATTTTCTGCAGGTTCGGTGTACCAAAGGCCATCATCAGTGACCAAGGGACACACTTTTCCAATAGGAATTTTGCTTCCCTCCTTTGAAAGAATGTGGTGACACAAAAAACATCAACACCATACCACCCCCAAACAAATGGTCAGGCTGAGGTTTCAAATCGTGAGTTGAAACAAATATTGGAGAAAATCGTGCATCCAAATAGGAAGGATTGGAGAAAGCGCTTGGATGATGAATTGTGGGCTTATAAGATTGCATACAAGACACCCATTGGTATGTCCCCATTTCAGATTGTTTTTGGGAAAGTGTGTCATCTCCCCATGGAATTTGAGCATTGGGATTATTGGGCTATAAAGAAATGCAACATGGATTTGGCCCAAGCTAGAATCCAAAAAAAGCTGCATATTCAAGAGCTTGAGGAGATTAGATTTTATTCATATGAGAACTCAAGGATCTACAAGGAAAGATCAAAAGAAGCTCATGATATAATGATCCAACAAAAGGAGTTTCATGTTGGAGAGAAAGTCCTTCTCTACAGTTCACGACTGAAGCTGATTCCTGGTAAGTTGCATTCCAGATGGTTAGTTCCTTATGTTGTGACTAATGTTTCTCCTTTTGGGGCAGTGGAGATCACATAAGAGGACATAAGAAGGATCTTTACAGTCAATGGGAAACATTTTAAGAGATACATTTAGGGACTTCCTACTGATGCAGTGGATTTTATCACACTGCATGACCCCATCATCACTTGATCACATCAGGTTGTTCCTAACCCTTTAACTTTGTTATTCTTTTTCCTATTTAAAATTATACATTTCATGTGCATATAGAATCTCATAGGTTAACATTGAGAACAATGCAATATTTTAAGTGTGGGGGAGGGAACCTTTTAGTTTAGTAATTTCAATTGTTTTCCTATTTGAAACAAAACAAAACCAAACAAATTGTGTGTTTTTTAAATTTTGTGTTTTTATTTTTCAATTTTCTTTGTGTTTTTGAAATTTTTGAGCTAAAATGATTCTCATCACAATTTTGAAATGCATATCAATGAGTGAAACAATTTATCCCATGAAATTGGGCTTAAATGAATGCTAAAAATGACTTTGTTTCAAGTTCAAATATTTAGTAATTTCCTAAAAAGTACATTGAATTTTGAATCTCATGCCACATCTCACTGTCTTTATATTTGAAACCACATTCCTATGAGGCTTCTAAACCATTATTTTCATATTCTTTATATTCACCTCACTTCTTGAGAGAACCAAACCATGCTTGATTTAACTAGAATTTGATTTATTTCTGTCAAAACATGAGGGTTTGAGGTACTTATGTTTAAATGATTGAGGCATTTGTTTAGTATTAAAGCCCCTATTTCAAAGAATCCTTTTTTATAATGGCCTACCCTGAACATTTAATCCTTTTAGACCTTAGAATCCATGCACAGCTTGTTAGTTTAGCCACATTACAAGCTAATTTTCTCTATCCAACCAACTCTTGAAGTGAAATTGCATAATCTCTTTGAATTTAAGTGTAGGGAAAACTATGATGTGTTGTGATACAAAATTCTGTGATACTTTGGGTGGAAAATTAAATTCTGAAGAGATGTGTTTTCTTTTTAAGAAAATAATTTTATTGGAATATGTGCCCTTTCCGGAGCTTTCATGAAAAGTGAAGCTGTGCCTTTTCTGGAGATTCTAATTAAGGTAAAAAGTTGTTCTTATCTGGAGCATTCAAGAAAATCATGTTTGAGAAGATTGGCATTTTGATGTTAAAATGATGAATGATGTAAACTCTCCATGACTTTTCATGATGATGGAGATGAATTGATACTATGGGTATTGAGGAGAAGACCATATTTAAGTGAAAATTAGATTAATTCAATTTTTCTTCAAAAAAGAGTAAAGCCCTCCTCATTCAGCCTCATAATTTTTCACACTTTAATCTTACCAACCAAAAGCCACCGAACAACCCTAAAAATTCCTCAGGATAAAAATATGTCATTGACCCACATCGGGTGGCGATGTAGGAATTTATCAAACCTATGGTGACCCTTGTATGAGTTTGGATGAGAAATACATTGCAAAAAAATTGATATTTGTGTGATAAGAGAAAATTCAAGCGAGGTAAGTGTTTTGTGCATGGGAGGATAAATGAAGTGGAAATATATTGAATGATATAAATGGAGAACTTGAAATAATTATTTTTTATGAGGCATGATATATTTTGTTTCTTGGTGTGTAATTGTTTGATCTCAAGGATATGTGTTTAAAAATTGGTTTTGATTTGATATTAATGTTTACTTGATATGAGGTTTTGCTCAGAAGTGCAAAAGGGTAAGTGTGGGGGAGTTGATAAAACGCTATTTTATTGAATATTTTATTTATAATAAATGATATAATTTCCTCACATTGTGTTAAATATGTTTAATTAGAAATTATTTGGGATTAGATCATTCATTTGAATATTTGATGAAAATTCCTGTTTTACCCTTTTAAAATCACTATAGTATTTCAATAATAAATATTTTATTTGAATTATTTGAACTTAATATTTTCTAAATGTGTTCCCTAACTCATGGGATACAACTTTTATTCAGGACACTAGATAAAAAAGAATGCATTTGGATGAACTAATTGGGCCATAAAGTCAAAGGTGGGCTGGACATGCCAGAATGGAGAAGCATCTGTATTCCGGCCATAAATACTTCATATGGAATTGTATTAAGACCAAATATTTATAGGAGATATAGGATCCATATCCTCACATATGGTCCTTTTTGAAGGCCGGCTAATTCACGCGTTTTGGTGGTCACATGGGCAGTGCAATTTGGCATAAAATATTTGTCTGAGATTCACCATTCACACTTGAAACCACTTTGAACCTAGCCTCCACACCACTCTATAAATTGGTGTTTTTCTCATTTGGTGGGGTTGGAACGTGCATTGGGAAGTTTGGGGAATAGTATAAGTGGATCCACTCCAATTCTGTAACCATTTCAATAAGGGTATCTCTTGAAGCAAGGATCCCTTCGATGAAGCCTTCTTCTTATCTTTCGTGTTGTAATGCTTTTGTTTGTGTAATAAACATCTTTTTTCTTATTTTATTTCTTTTATTTTCTTATGTTTTGTTTAAATTTATTTTTCTCTTAATATTCCTATTTGTTCTGGATTCTTAAGTAGAATAGTTATTGGGTTATACCCATTATAAACCTTTGAACATGCAAAACACTTCTACGATGATTACGCCACCCATGAAAGAGTAGTCTTTTAGTAATAGATCATATCTTCTACCCTCTTCATTTAATTATATTGAATCATTGAGCTACAGTAATTCACTTAATATGATCCATGAATTGTGTTTTTAAATTGTAAGAAACTAATAAAGCAGTTGAATAATTTACACAATAACACGTGAGGTCGAGATTTTGTGTAAATTGTGAGAGCGTGATCTTAATCGGTAATGCATGACCAGACGGGATAAATTTGTAGAGTTCAAATATAATCCCTAAACAAAATTCATCCACATTTCTAGAATGGATATGTGCTCTAATTAACCACTGGCCATAATCTATCCTTAGAACCACAATCAAAGAAGGGTGTTGCGATTGCGTGTTCTGAAGCTAGCCTAGGGTTTAAGTAATTCCATCTTTTTGGTTAAGTTAACTCTTGTATGGTTCAAGGGTTAAAAAATTAGGGGATCATAATTAAGTGGATATTTATTTAAATGATAATGATTAATAAGTAAATGAATAGGTAGAGTTAGATTGATTACTCCTTTTAAATATTTCCTAAAAAACATCTTTTTATTGTGTCATTTTAATCAAACTTCATTTTAAAACTAAAAACAAAAAAATGAAATCTTCTATCAGAAAAATAATTCTAGATTTATAAACTATAAAAAAACTCTATCCTTTTAAGTAGTGTTTTAATATATTCTCTTTTATTTTTAGAATACCTTTTAGAAGTTGTTTTAATTTACTTCCTCCTTTGAGAGACGACCTTGGTCAGCCACTCTGTTGCACCTAAGTACCCCAAAATCACACTAATCATTTGAGGGCGCCCACGACAACACTCTTTCATGGACCATTAGTGACTTCCCTAGACTTGGGAATTTATCTGGTTGGAACAATTACACGGGTTTGGATTTTCATGTTTGTAAATTTGATTTTGACCCCAAACGGCTACCTCATAGTATAAATGGTTCTTCTTGTGCCATCAAATATTTCCCAATGCATCTCATAGATTTCAGCTGAACAGATAAAAATTTAATGGTTTCATTGACCATAGACCACCTTTAATGTTGTTAATTGGTTCTGAAATTTTGGAATATCTTGGAAATGTTGCAACAGAATTTGGGAAGGTTCATCATTTGAATGATAGTGGTAAATGAGTTCTAAGTGCATTGTCAAGTGAAATCGAAACACAATAATAGAAGAAAAAAAGTATATTCTTAAAACTTATATATTAGGAATTTAATTTATTATGGTATAATCTTGATATGATGCATATTGAGAAGAATTTATGTGAAAATTTGATATTCACATTGCTTAATGAGTATGGAAGGTTTAAGGATCATGTCAATGATTAAAAAGACTTACAAGTAATGAATATAAAACGTGATCTCTGGCCATATGAGAATGAAAAGTATGATCTGGTAATTTTTACAATGAAAAATAGGGATAAAGATATATTCCTTTGAATTTTAAAGCCTATGAAGGTATCTAATGGGTATTAAAGTAACATCTCAAGGTGTGTTAACTTAAATTATCATTGGTTACATGGATTGAAAAGTCATGATTCCCATATTTTGTTACAGTAGTTACTACCATTAGCATTGTGTACATTATTACATGAAAAAAGTACTATTGTTCTACTCTAATTCTGTACATTTTTCAGACAACTGTGTGAGAAATCTCTATATCCATTTGAGCTTTAAAACCTTCAAGATATGTTTTTATTGACACTTTTTGTGATGGATATGATCTTTCCTCCATAATTTTTTACTATCAGGATGCATTTAATCGTGCATTTGGTTGAGGAAGCTAAATTAGGAGGCACTATACATTATCGATGGATGTATTCAATTGATAAGTGCTTTATATATATGTTTTTCAGTTAAGTAAATAATTTTTGTCACTTAATTAAATGCATAATTATGTTTTTTTATTTTATTTCACAGACATCTGGGGCATTTGAAATCATACATGAGAAATAAAACTCAACCAAAAGGCTCTATTGTTGATGTCTACTTGGTAGAGGAGTCTCTTAGATTTTGTTCTAGATATATGGATGATATTGAGACAATATTTAGTCTAGTTGGACATGTTGACAACACATCAACTCAATCTCAAATACATGAGAAATAAAAAATATTTCATGTTATTGGCTTATCAGTTGGGAGGACCTCAAATGTTACACTGACATAAATGGAATTATTACAGGCACATAGATATTTTCTACTGAATTTTGAAATTGAAAATCCATTTATTAAAGAGTTAAGGATAGAAACAGAGATATGAATGAGAGGCTAAACTGAAAATGATAAAGATATAATGAAAGATGTTAACAAAGATCTTGTAGAATGTTTTGTACGACGTGTAAGTTCATAAATATTGCAATAAATATGGATATTATGTTGACACACATATTTTTTAAATCTAATAATGTATATTTTTTTAGGTCATGAATACTGGTACTTGAGAAAAAAATTTAGAAGATTTTATGTTTCTTACTTGAGTTCCTCTAAAACAAGTTAGAAAGTTTGATGCTTAAAACGTGAATGGCTTTAGATTTCATACAGTCGATCGAGAACAAGGTTTGAAAACACAGAATCATGGTATATTCACATTTTCTAAAGTGGGATACTATGGAATGTTGACTGGTATTATTGAATTAAACTAACACGAGAATTTTTTAGTTGTTTTATTCAAGTGCAATTGGGTTGATATTATCATAGGTGTTAAAAGAGATTCCTTGAAATTTACTTCTATTAACTTTTCTTTCTTAATGGATTTTGGTGATCATGAACTGCATGGTCTGTATATCTTATCATTACAATCAAAAATGAAATATTATGTGAATGATTTTTTTGATGAAGGGTGGAGTGTAGTTGTTCATGAAATACAAAGAGATTTTTACGATATGGTTGATGAAGTGAAAGATTTGACCTCTAACATTAAATCTCATCAACAACAAGAAAAAGACTTATTTTTCCATCATAATAATGAAAATATTAGTCTAGAAAGGATGGATGAAGTGGATGAAGTAATGGAGTAAGAAACTGACATGATTGAAGGGGAAAATGATTGTATGTATAGTAATACATTCATTTAGTAACCACTTATTTCATTTGTGAAGTCATTCATTGTCATAATTATGTATATTTTGTTTGTTAATATTGTGCATCTGTAATCATTTTTAATTTTTTTTTTGCATAATTTTTTTTGAAATATCTGTTATAAACATAATTTTATTTTATTAAATGATAGGAATGCCAAGGAGGAAGCACTATACTGTTTTATCGACCATTACGACGGATGATGATCCATTTGTCTCCCTCCCTATGGCATCTAATCCACCATCCGCTTTCCCCCTACACCATCTCTCACATCCTTTATGAGTTTACCTTCAGTAGCTCAGTCATTGCCTCCCCCTTCAGAAGCCTCAGTAGTGAGGGTGCGGTGCGCCACTTCTAGTTCTTCACAATCATACTAGAGGGTGACTGTTATAGGTATACATTTTAATATGAATAAATTTATTTCAATTTTTTTATACTAACTGGTTGTTCATAAAAGATGGAAAAAATTCAAGTATGGAGAAAAATATAAAAAGTTCAGATGTATGGAATCTGATCAGAGATAAGATAGTTGTCCCATTTTATTCATATGGGGTCCCTACAAATGATGTTGTCGGATTACTTGGTCGGATTATAGACCAACTGGCCACAGATCCGGTTTCCCTTCCTATTTCATATGATGATTGGAGGAATATGCCTTCAACTTGGAAAAATGAAGTTTTTGATTCCAAAATAAATATAATTTTAATACATTATTCGGTAATTGAATTTCATGTTGTAAAATAATAATATTTTCAAAATGAATTTTTGTGTATAGATGTTCTTTCACTTTACAGTTACCGATGTGATAGTATGAAAGAGGACCTTGAAAAATCTAGGCAAGAAATTGAAAGACCTTAAATGGAGATTATGGAGTGATATCAACGATACTTCATTGACCACCCAAAAGATGTATGAAAAGCTACCTGATGGGGTACCCAAAGAGTAGTGGAATGTTTGTGTTGATAGACATTGTGGTGAGAAGCTGGTGGTATTTAAATATATATTACTATACACATATAATTTTTCATTTATACATGTATATAAATAGGATATGACATAGAATAAATTACTATTATATTGTATTTTATTTATTTTAGGATCTTTCAAGGAAGAATACACCAAACTAGGCTAAGAATGTCATCCCTCACATTGTGGGGTCAAAGAGTTTTTATAAAATATGATCGGATATGGTAATATTTTAATTAGTTTAAATATTTATAATAAAATTTTATTTGTTTAATATATTAAATTTTTTATTGATCTTTGTATAATGCAGTCATCGAGTTTATGGAACCAAGTATCTCGAATAGATATTTTTTGAATGTGCACAAAAAAATCTGATGGAAGTTTTGTTAATGAGCCTGCAAAAGAAGTTGGGGTATGAAATCATTTTTCATTATAATAACTTATTTTCAGTTGTTTCTATTTTAATATATATTCCTTCTAATATTATTGGTATTTTATATAAGATAAAAATTAAAGAACTATGGGATGCCAATCCTATGCAGTCCTACTAAGTCTCCTAGGATGACCCATTTGTTAAAGTCCTTGGGAAGGAGCATCCGGGTAGAGTGTGTGGGATGGGTTTGGGACTTGTACCATATGAGGTCATTGTAGGCCACTGGTGATTGTAGCTACATCTACTCCTTTTTGTAGTCAGTTCATACCTCGAGATACTCAGAGAGATATTGTTTCTCTACTAAACACAGGGGGCTTAGATATACTCTTTGTAGAATGATTTGACTGATTTATATCAGAAGAGGACCAGATCTGCCCCTGGTGGTATTTCATCCACTGGTGGTGAGTAGTTAAATCACAAAAATTCAAAATCATTTAGTTTGGAAACATTTATTAGCTTTAATTTTAAATATAAACATACAACAATATTTAATTTTCAATATAATGTTCCTAAAGGTGGTAGCAGGAAGTAGAGATAGAGGTGGAGAGGGTGACGAGATGTGTTTATCATCGGATAGTGATTAGTTTTATTTTTGATATGTTGGAAAAATATGGTAACAGTCAGTTTGTATATGTATCATGTGTGGCACATAGTTTCCACCAAACATTTTGATGACCTAACATTTTCTTGATTTCTCATTTTTCCTTTTATGTATTATGAACCTATTCTTCTAAAGACACTAGAAATTTATGATCCTTATATTGTATTAATGGATATTTAAATTTAATAATCATACAATAATGTGTAAATATTTCTAGTTTGTTATATATATGGTGTAAAGGATAATGAGGAGGTTTTTTGTGGTATTTATAAAATCATTAAAAGGTATGCAGGTATATTTGCAACCTTCTGGGACTGACCACATGGAATATTCTAAGTTTATTTATTTTCATGAATCATTTTTTATGATTCATTTATATTAAATTTATTAGGTTTGTTACCCAAGGATGAACGATCAATATTATTGTTGATTTTCTTGGGAATATCTAGTTTTTTAACTCCCTTCAACTTTTTTTTAGTGGATATCCCTTCTTTCTTAAAATTTTATAGTATTCTCTTATCTGGTTTTATAATTGGCATGTGATCACTCCCACTTATGCTTTACTCTTATTCAAAGTATTTTAAAAAAATTACAAATATCTGGTGAACACTTGAGTGTCTTAATCCTATTAAGGTAAAGGGATTTTCCACTTTATTAGTAGTATAATAAACTACCATCCCTTATCCTTATAAACTAGATCTATCATATTTATCATTATATTATGGAGAAACATCTTTCTTACTCAATAGATACATATTTATAAGTTTCTTCTTCTCTTTATTTTTTGTATTTATCAAAGTTATGGAAGAAACTAAATTCTGACAATTCTTATCTAAAACTAAAATTCCTCATAAATCCTGAAAGAGACTTCAAACATTAAAAAGATAATAAACTTCCAATAAATAACCCCATAATATATGAACCTACACTCTAATACCAATTTTTAGGATCCAAAGAGGGATATGATCAGTACTGAGAGGGGGATTGAATCAGTTTTGGAGTCCAATTAATAATTTTTAATCCTTTTCTATCACTAAATTTATCTTTTTTATTTCGATCAACAAAACCCAAGGGGGATGTCGCCCATTCTCCTATTATCCTCTCCTCTCAAAGGGTTGGATTGATCCCCATCATCTGGTGTGGAATTCAACCTCTATCAAATGAGTTTTATATCAATCGGTGAGTCTAGGAATCTTCCTATATTCTTTCTACATTTATCTCCTCTCTAGATTCATTATTATGGTTTAACTAAATTCACCATATTATCAGGGCATTCATCTATTTCCAGAATATCTCTCAATATGGATAGAAACATGTCTTTATATTGGTCATGTTGGTCAACCATGGTATTTGGTAGGTGGTCTATAGCATTTCCCTATCTTGATTTTTTATAAATTTTGTTACTATGATTTCTAGCGGGACTTCCATGAGGCAACTTGTGAATTTGTTGTTTAATTTGTTGAACATAGTTCATTAGGATTATTATCCCTTGTTTATTAAATTGGTTGTGTTAAGTACCATAGACCTAAAATTTGAACCATGCATAATGGTTTAATCCTTTAATGACTTAATATAATTAGTTTTTTTTCTAATAAAACCCCCCTTATAAGTGTATTGTTTTCTAAACTATCAAAGTGAACTTCAAATGAATTGTGGGAGGGTGTGACAACCCCATATGTATGCCTTATTGAGCAAACCATCTTTTAGGTGGTTAGGGCCTAAGTACTATTGAGTGAACTATATGTTCTCACATGGAATGCATGCTATCAAGGCCTACCAAATACCTTTTAATGTATGGTGTTAACTTCCATGGTTAGTCCACATGGACCTACTACTTCTATTCAAGTCTTAAAACACTTTAATTATGGAATGGACTGTCTAATAAATTAAATGAAATGGTATTAGTTTTTGCTTGATTACTACATGTCCCTTATGACTTTATAATTGAAGTTGATTATGGGTGTGAACCTCATTAAATCCACTTGATTTATAAGATGGTAAGGCTCTACACATAGAATCATTAGTATTTAAAACATAAAGAAAATCCATGTATTAGTTACACCTTTAAAGACACATGTTTCCTCTTTGCAAAATACTAAGGGTGCACTCATAGGTTGTTGATACTTTTTACATCATGGGTGATACATATTATATCATGGATGATCACACTGTTCAGGTTACTTAGCTTCAGATGAGTAACACTGGTTTGTAAGGGGGAAAACATGGATGGGCTAGGTGGAAAGATTATTACACCATGAAATGAGTGATAATCAGATAAGTGTGTGTGGATTTTAAAGTGATTTTTATTTGGAAAATATTGGTTTCGTTGTATTCTTTTGGATGTAGTATGTATGTTCATGTCAAATTTGAATGGTTTTTTTCAGGTCACTAGTACTAGAACTACATAATCAGATGTGTTTTTTTAGTCAAGTTTTATCCATGGTTTAAACCACTACTAAGTAAATGGATTATATATAGCGGCGGTTAAAATTGCTACTATAATTAGATATTTTACAACTAGAGGCAGTTAAAACCACAGCTAAATACAATACTTTAGTAGCGGTTTCAACTTCCACTACATAGTTTTCATCTTCCATTATCATTTCGCGGTAGTTATCTTGGTTTTAGAGACATTTTTTGTGAATAAAATAAATTATTTTTTTACGGCGGTTTAAACCACCGCGAAAAAAAACATTTTCCACTTAGAAAACCACCTCTAAAACCACAAATATTGTTGTGAAATGCATTCATTATGATGGTTACCATAAAACTCCACTAAATTGAAGAAACTTCCATTGTATTGTATGCTGACACTCAATTTAGTGGCGGTTTTTTTAAACCACTACAGCAGCATATTGTGGGGTTTTAAACCACTACTATGTGGTGATTTTTTTGTAGTGTACTTAAAAACTTTTTTCATAACCTGGGGAAAGAAAATATAATAAAGAGTGATCTAAAATTCTATATAAGTGTAAAAATGAGAGATATAATTCTATGATCATATGAAATCATAGGATAAGCATAAGGGCATGAGATCATGAACATAACTTTCAAAGTTCATGCCCAATGCATCACATATCATAAACATGAGTCATGGAATAATGAATTATCATTCCAAAATACATGATTCATATGTGTTTGAAATCATCATAATTCATGAAACATAAGTTCATGTTATAAACTTTTGGCACCTATATAGGTATAGAAACCATTTTATTTGTCAAGGTTAACCACCAAGACCATTAAACATCGTAGATCATGCCTCATCACCACTTTCCCATTATGCATCAAACCCATTGGATTTTTTCCCATTGTGGATCTAGAACATCAGCCTATTTACCATTATGGATCAAAATCGTTGAATTTTTTCCATTATTATCTTATGATATATAAAGCTTTACCCAATTTATTGGAGGTAGATTTTGGTCCCACCCATCCTTGTTTATGACATGGCCACTGTCCTTAGTTATAATGTAACAAGCATTCTTGATTATAACGTAACCATGGTCCTTGGTTATAACATAACAACCTTCACATAATAAAAACCATAACATAATTTTTCCACGAGATCTTAAAAAAATCTTCATATCATAGCCCTTGAAAAAAAGGTCTCATAAACATTTTATCATATCATAACCCTTAGAAAGGAAATGGTTCTTATAATAATCTCATCAATTATTCATTCCATAACTCATGGAAATGGAATTAGTTTCATTAAAATAATTATAATAATAAAACATTCAGTGAAATAATAAGTATGGTATTATTGGATCATATCCCAATTATATCATAAGTAATATAAAATAATGTAATCTTATATGAAAATGAATTTGAAAGATCACATAGAACATTTATTGTAGAAAATATATTTTCCACTTTGAAAATTCCTTTTTGAAAATAATATTTCACAAAAAAAATCAATATTATTTTATTTGAAAATGAACTTGGAAATTATAAATCAATATTCAAATCATTGATCAGTCATGATGGAAAAAAATCAATTCATGATGTATGTATTAAAAAAGGATTCCTTTCACATTTTGGTAAAATTCAAAAAGGTATTGTTTAGTAAACAATGTGAATATGAATTTTTTAAACCATTTTTTAAAAAGTTAAAAATGGTTGAAAAAGTCATTAAATCAAAATTTTAGAATATTAAAATATTTCTTTGAAACATTTTTATAAAACACGGATATTGAAGAAAATGGGTTTTCAACCGAAGGGAGAAATAATTATGATTTTTCTTAAAATCATTCATTTGGTATCTTTAATAATTTAAAAAAGGAAAATGAAATGAAAACATTAATTTTACATAAATAACTATATAAGAATAAAATATGTGATTTTATTGAGAGTTAGATCATAAGATCTCATCATTAGAATCAAGTCATAAACAATCCCTCTAAACAATGAGATTGTAACATTAAACCTTTGCTAATTTCATATATTTTGAATCGTGATCCCCATGAAATCAGGAAAATTATATGGATATTTGTATCCCAAAATTATTATTATAAGGATTATAGAATAAATTCATGGGCATTTTATACACCACACAAGAGAAATAAGTGGTGTATAAGGCATGTGTCCCACATAAATAAAAGTGAGATGAAAATCCCTTACAGCTTTGGTAAATTTTGAATAACAATCCCCATGTAAGTGTAACATTAAATGAAACTTTATATATTATGAAAATAATTAAATTCATGATTTAAAATTTAAAAATTTTAGTATATTCATCAAACAAAAAAAACTTGAAGTTAATATGGAATGTCTCTCCCGAAAATAAACGAGAGACTAGAAATCCCTTACCATAAGTCTCTACATCCTTCATTGAAATTCAAACATACTTTATAATAAATATAAGTTTATTATAAATATTTTAAATAACCATAATTATATATATTATACCTCATATTATTTATGTATGACCGTTTATTAACAATTCCTTGTTAAAATCATGTTTCAGGTAACAACTTCTTCGTTTTTCATGTATGTTTTGGTTTGGTATTTTCGATTATTATATATTGATCATGGATTTATAATATACATAATGTTAAATATTATACAAATATAATATATATTCAATATATACATATTTAAAGTAATCCATTAAATATAGAGATATAAAATGGATACACAATTCATGGAGATGGTAGGCCTTATGTACACATGATCGGTGTTTCAATTTTATCGACATATTAAACAGAAGAAAGATGAAAAATATATCAACTTTATAAAATAATTTTTATATAATTTATATCACATATTTTCATTAAACCTATCCTTGTTACCGTCCATGTAAATCGTAATTGAAGATTGAATCACATTGCCTAATGAGGTGGTAGTCCTTTATATAAACGAGCTACATTTTCGTATTCCCACATAATGGATAGTTAGAAGGTATATGTGATATTATTACTAAAAAATAATAATTATATAATAAATATCATATTAATATAGTAAATCAATCATTATGTTCATCCATGAGAGGTGTTTATGCAAAACAAACTACATCAATTCGCAAGGTGGTAGTCCGTCGTACACACAATCAACGATTTTGTTTCTCATTTTATGGAATATGAGATAAATATAGGTTATTAAATTATGATGTTAAAATATTAGAATATATTAAATAGTTTATGAATTATATATTCATATTTTAATATTATTTAAACGATGCGAAAGAATAAAAAACTCAAGTTTAATAATTTTATCGCTTCTTCAGAGAACCTCTTTAGGTTTATAACTAAATCCTTCCTAGGAGGATTTTATAATCAAAAAAAGGCCTATAAAAAATTTATAGGTAAGTAATGAATGGAATTGGTTAGGTTTGGTTTGAATCAAATGGTTTTGGATGTTTTAGGAGGAGAGAAAATTGGGTGTCCTTTGATAAGTGAGGGAGAGGACGCACAAGGAATTTTTAAAAATAATTGTGTAACCACATTTTTTACATGATAAAAGTCTTAAAATGGGTCATTATCAAACATGATAGGTGATAAGATCTAAATATGTATATAAAATAGGTTTTGGAAGAGTTTTTAGGTCATTTTACGCCTTATATTTATATTTTTACTCATTGTAAACTCGTTTTAACCTTAACCACGATAATTAATTTTTATTTTTTTACTATTCATTTTGACCAAAAAATATGTTTAAATTAATATATAAATTTAATTATTTTGATTAAAAATATGTAATATATTTTTAAAAATTAAATTCACAAATTAAATTCACATAAATAGAATAATTTAATTTGAAATTAAAGCAATAAACGTGATGAAAAATCGGTTTTCCAATGAGATAATTTTCATAAGTATATAAAGCTTTAATATCAAAATTCAATATCATTTTGATTAAAATAACCTAAATTGGATTAATAAATATATAATTTAACTATTTTTAATTTTAATACATTTTAAAAAATATTTAACTTTGTAAATTCTATAAATGAAAAGTAATTTTTTAATAAATACCATTATTTTTCACTATTCACTAAAAAATTATCAAAAAATCACCATATGATAATTTTGAAATTTATATTCTGAAAATGAAGTTAATTTTTTCAAATAAATTTTATTTAATATTAAAATATTAAATTTATTATTTGTTCACAAAAAGCATTACAAATTGTTTTTTGAGAAAAAAAGTATCTTCGAAGCCTATGAAGACTTTACTAAAATTTATGTATTCATTTATAAATATACTTTATTTATATAAAAACCTTATATTTAATTTATAAAAATATATATTCATATTCATAATTCCAAATTTATCTTCTATGTTATAATGTTCAATTTTAAGTAATTATATTAATATTATATCATGATTTTTTTAAAACTCATTGTTACATATAGAGAAAGATATCAAAGAAATTAAATTTATTAGTAAACCATATTTCATAATATATTAAGCATTACATAATACCCACCTTAAAATTAATTTCAATCTCAAAATTAATCACTTTGATACAAACAAATAAGGTTACATCTGCCTCATCATTTCCTCAAGTTCCCACATTGCTTCCTCAAGCTGGTGGTTTCACGAAAAAACTTTGACCATATTAGTTGTCTTGTTTCATAAGACTTTATCTATATCATCTATAATATCCACTAGTTGTTCCTCATAAGAAATATCATTCTCTATTTGTATGACCTCTGATTTTAGTACATGTTATGGATCATGTATGTACTTCCTCAGATGAGATACAAGGAAAGCGTCATAGACTTGAGAGAGGTTTGGTAGAAGTTACAAATGATAGGTTATTGTGATGATATGATTAATAATTTAAAAGGGATATATATATAAGGATCAAAATTATTTTATATCATAAGTGTAATTTAATCCTTTATTTTATTATATCAATTTCCACTTCATATCTTACTCCATGATATGAAAATTCATGATGATTTTTTTCATTCTTAAAGCACTAAAATCATCATAAGATCCATTAGTCATTCCTTTAGCCTCTAAATATTTACCAAAACCAAAATTTGTAGAACATGTTATTTAATAACATCCAAACATCAACATAATCCATTCCATAAATAGTTAACATTAATAATCCTCCAAAATATTTCTATCGAAAATTGAATCCCAAATATTGGAAAGATTTGGTCTCATATAATTCCAAGATCAACTTAATAATAACTTTAAACACCCATAAAGTATCATTTGAAAATTTATATACCCTAATAATTTCCAAAAAAAATCAATAAAAAATATATGATTCCAAAAGATAATTCTCCTTTTATTCCTTATGTAAGTTCTTATCTTATTCAAAAAAAATTCCATTGGGAATCTGGGTTCATCCTTGCCCTGATAGATGATCATAAGTTTATTTATAATATCAAATGTGATTTTCTTATTTTAGTATCTATGTAGAGAGAGAGGTAATACATTCTCATAATCAAATCAAATTTCACTAAAGGATGCATAATAATATTTTTATAAATCAAATTCAAGTAAAATCCGACATGAAATTCCCCAAATGGAGTGCCATGATTATCATTGATTCACTTCATTTGTTGTGGTTTTATAATCTTTCCCTATTTTCCTTTGTCTTTAGAGGCTGTTGTGACTTGTCATCCTCATTTTCCCTTAGATTATGGAATTTATTTTCATAATTACCAAATTATTTTCATTTTAAATACTGGAATATAGGTGGTTCTTTATATTGAGATCTATCTCCATTAATTTCATTGACTAGACTCTTCACATCACTTATAAATTATTTTTCTTGATGTATAGGCTTCCCACACTTAAATCACTTCTTAGTTCCACTCATCAAATTCCCTTGATGTTTCTTCCCACATTTCTAGAATTTAGGTGACTATATGTTTTTTCTACCATATAATTTATTTGATTTCTTATGAGACTCCATATTCCTTTTCTTATCAAACCCATGGGAATGGTGGGAATCTCTAATTTCCATTAATACATTTAGTTCACATCAAATGAATTTTTCATGGATTCTAAATTTCATTATAGCCAACAGCTTTTGAAAACTTGTTTTTAGTCCACCAAATAATCAATCAATTTTTTTTTTGGTCTAATGATTAAACCAGAAGTGTACATTGAATTTATTATAAAATTAGTATCATAGGTACAAATATATTCATCATACTTCTCTTTGATCTTGAGAAATTCCTTCACCATCCTTGTATATAAAATATAAGGTATGTACTTACTAAAACATTTCCTCATAAAATAATCTTGTTTCTTAGAATCAATTTCCTCCTCTTGACTTATATTTTTAATATAGTTCCACCATTGATATCCTTATCCTTTTAAATGATAGCTATCCAAAATTACATTTTTATGATTTGAACACTGATGAATAGAAAATACATTTTTAGTGGTAATAATCGATATCTTGGTGACTAATGGATCAATAGACCCACTAAAAGAAGGTGGGTGTTTTCTAATGGAGGACTCAACAGAATTTTCGCCCCTCCTTTTCTCATTTCAAAGTTTATCATGATTCATGGATTTGGAAAGTTGTGTGATAATATCAATAATATTTTATATTATAGATATTATATCATTTGGTAACTTGGGATGAAAATCATTTAATTTTCCATAATATTCACAATAAACATAATTCCTTTGGTTTCTACCCATTGAATAAAACCAAAAAAAAAATTTAAGCCAAAATAATCAAATTTGGAAAATGTATAGTCATGAAAAATCATTTATAGGATGTCTAAATAATGACCCTTTAATTTCAATCTACAACACCATAGGTTTAACCTAGGTCATCCATGATCATCCTATATTCAAATCATTCATGATGGTTCATAATGAAAATAGGAATTAACCAAAGTATATCCCCTATGAGTGTCAAACCAATAGTAAAACAAGGTATTTTGTCATGTACTAGGTAATTATTGGGTCAAGACCAACATTATGTTTTCTAATTTATTAACCCTTAGTATGTTTGTTCACCTAATCATGTCTACTTATAGTATCTAGAGATTTATTTATTTCTAAGAAAACAATATAATCTTTTCCTTAACAAAACTTTAGAATGTTATATATACTTAGACTAATACTATGGGTTCTTAACTAAATTTTTTGGATCTTAGTTTCCAAAGGTTAACTAAACTTTTTCACTAATACCAACATTTAACAACCCAGTATTTTCATACATAAATATCATATTTTTTTAGATAAATACTCAAGATATTTTTCAAAGACACACATAAAGATCACAAAGTTTTAGTGTATTGAGAGACTTCTTACATAATATTATTATTTAATTAAAGATATTAAACATATCTAATAAAAATATTACCCTTTTTTACTCTTAAAAAACATACCTTACTTAAACCATTTCTTCATAACCTAAGGAAAATAAATATAACAAAGAGTGATCTGATATTATCAGTAAGAGTGGTCATGGGATATATCATTCTATGATCATATGAAAGCATAAGATAAAAATAAGGGAATTAGATCTTTAATGTAACTTTCAAAGTTCATACCAAACCTATAATAGATCAAAAACATGAGTCACAAAAAAAAGAATTATCATTCGAAAATATATGATTCACAAGAGTGGGGAATCATAAAAATTCATTAAAAATAAGATCATGTTATAAATGTGGGGTAACTACATAGGTATCTAAACCATTTTCATTTTTCAAGGTTAAATACTAATACCATAAAATATAGTGGATCAAGCCTCATCACATGTTTTCCATTGTGGATCAAGTCCATCAGCTTGTTCCCCATTGTGGATCCATCCCATCGACCTATTTTTCACTATAGATAAAGCCCTTAGACTTGTTTTCCATTATTATTTGATGAGATATAAAGACTTTACCAATTCCATAGAGGTATATATAGGTTTCACTTATCATTGGTTATAATGTGACTGCCTCCCTTGGTTATAATGTAACCACCATCCTGGGTTATAATGTAACCATTATCCTTGGTTATAACGTAACCACATTCACATACTGAAAACCATATATTTTTTCTACAATGTAATAAAACAAAAATATATCATAAACCATGAAAAAAGGGTCTCAAAAACATTCCACTTTTTAATAACTCATATAAAGGAAATGGGTCTCATAATCACCTCATCAATCATCATACCATAAACCATGTAAAAGGAAAATGTCTCAAAAGAAACTCTTCATTATAATAATAAACCATATAGATAAATAAAGGTATAGAAAAATTAGATCATATCCTTAATAAAGATTAAGTTACATCAAAGGATTTCATCTTAGATAGAAAATGATTTTGAAAGATCACTTGGAACATTTCTTGAGGAAACTTGCCTTTCCACTTTGAAAATCACTTTTAAAAAGAAAAAATTTCATGAAAATATTTAAAAAAATTAATTGAAAATAAAATTATAAGATTATAAAGGAATCTTTAAATCATTAATCATTAATGATGGCTGAAAATCCTATTCATTATATACATGTTAAAACAATGATTTCATTTACATTTTGATAAAATCCAAAATGGCCTTTTTTGAAAAATGATGTGAATATTAAATTTAATTTTAAAAAAAATTAAAACATGGGAAAAAATTTATTTAAAAAATAATTTTATAACATTAAAACTTTTTATTGAATTTTTTTATAAAACATTGATATGGAAGAAAAAGTGTTTTTGAATAAAGAGAGAAATAAAGATGATTTTTCTTAAACACATTCTTTTGGTCTGTTAAATACTTAAAGAGAGGAATATGAAAGGAAAACATTTTTTATATAAATAAATATATGGTAATAAGATACATTAGTTTCTTGATAGGTTTATCATAAGACATCACCATTGGAAGCATGACATAAACAATCTCCTTAAATAATGAGATTATAACATTAAACCTTTTCCACTTTGGTATATTTTGAATCATAAGTTACATGAAAGAAAGAATATTATATAGATATTTATATCCCATAATTATTATGATAATTATCATAAAATTCATTCATTTTTTGTATATACATAACACAAAAGTAACAAGTGGTGTATATGGAATGTGTCCCACATAAATAAAAGTGACATGAAAATCCCTTACCGCTTTGGTAACTTTTGAATCATAACCCCCATGTAAGAATAAATTTAAATGAAAATTTAAATATAAAAATAATGATTAAATTCAATATATAAAATTTCAAAGAGTTAGTATATTCACTGCACAAATGAACTGAGTGGTGAGTAAGGAATGTGTCTCCCAGAAATAAAAGAGAGACTAGAAATCCCTTACCTTAAGTCTTGACTTCATTCATATACATTAAAACATAATTTATAATAAATATATGTATATTATAAACCTATTCAAGAACCATAAATTTTTATATCATAACACATAATTTTTACTTATGACCTTTTCCCAATTTATTAACAATTCCTTATCAAAATCATGTTTCAAGTAATAACTGATTTGTTCTTAGTGTATGTTTTAGTTTATTATTTTTGGTCCTTATATTTTGATAATAGTTTCATCATATAAAAAAATTTAACTATGATATAAATATAATATATATTAAATATAAATGTATTTAGTGTAATATATTAAATTTATAGATAGAAAATGAATTACACTATTCATAGAGACAGTGGGTCGTACGTACGCATGAACGTTGTTTCCATTTTCTCGACGAATGAAATGAAAGAAAGGTAAATAATATATTAGCTTTACAGAGTAATTTTTTTACTATATATATCATATATTTTCACTAAACATATCCTTCTTACCTTCCCTATAAATGTTAAGTGAATAACGAATCACATCTCTTCACGAGGTGATAATCCAATGTACACGTGAACCACCTTACCATATTCCCAAAGAATGGATATTAAGACTTTATACTTGAAATTATAACCAAATAAGTATAATTATTTCATTAATATCATATAAATATATAAAATACATCATTATATCAATTTATGAGAAGTGGTTATGGAAAAAAACTATATCGATTTGAGAGACATTAGTCCACTGTACACACGATTGATGGTTTCATTTCTCATTTGATGAAATTGGATATGGATATAGGTTATTATATCAATATAACAATATATATTTATATTTTAGATATTTTTTTTATCCTATCATCATATTTGAATAAGATTTTTAGTAGGTTGAAGAAGTGGTAAAACAAAAACACAAGTTTAAGAATTTTACCTCTTCTTTGGAAAACCTCTTTATGTTTACACCTAAATCCTTTATAATAACATTTAATAATAAAAACATGGCCTATAAAAAGTGAATATAGAATTAAGGAATTAATTTTTATATTTTTTTTTGAATAAAATGGTTTTTTATTTGTGAATATGAGATAAGAGGGGTTCCCTTTTTTAAGTGGGGGAGAGGACACACGTGGAATTGTTTAAAAGAATAAAGTGTACCCATGTTTTTTAACATAACACAAGGATCAAAATTTGGAAATTATAAAGCATTATAGATTATATGGTCTAAATATTTCCATAAAATTAATGTTTTAAAGTTTTATAAGTCATTTTACCCCTTATATTTTTAGTTTAACCTCTAGTAAACCTGTTTTAACCTTAACCACGGTAATTAATTTTTACTATTTTTAATATTAATTACGACCAAAATTTATGTTGAGATTATTATATAATATTATTTATTATGATTAAAAATATTTAATCCATTTTTAAAAATTCCATTCATATAAGTGTAAATTTTAAATTTTAAATTAAACACATAGAGGTGATGAAAAGCGGTTTTCCAAAGAGAAAAGTTTCATAAGTATTGAAATTTTAAATATAAAAATTAAATATTAAATTGATTACAATGAAATAAATTTGATTAATAAATATATTATTTAACTACTTTTACTTTTAAATTTATTAAAAAAATATGGAACTTTGAAACTAATTTAAATGAAAAGGCAGTTTTTTATTAAAAACAATATGTTCTACTATTCACTAAATAATTAAAATTTTCGAAACATTATCAAAAATTCACTCTAGGATAATTTTTAAAATTAAATTCCAAATATAATTTCAAAACATTCAAATAAATTTTCTAATGGTTTCAAAAATTAATTTTGTTATTTGTTCATAAAAAATACAAACTGTTTTTTGAGAAAAAATAATTTTCAAAGCATATAAATAATTAACAAAAAATTATGAACTTTTTTTTAAATATATTTTTTTTATAAAAACTTTATACTTAATTTAAAAAAATATTCCTATTCATACCACCAAATTTTACAGCTATGTTATATAGTTCATATTTAAATAATAATATTAATAGTATATCATGGTTTGTTAAAACTTAGTGTAGCATAAAACCCAATATTTCATGGAAATTAAATTTATTAAAAAGAATAATTAAAAAAATATCATGCTGATACAACCATCCTTAAAAATTAAGGGTGAAACATAAGAAGAATAAAGGGTCATGCTACTTCTATGGCAATCTGGGACACTTCAAATGGGACTGTTGTCTCCATAAGAAGAAAACAAAAACAACACTTCAAAGTTGAAATTTGCGAACATGATCATCAAAGAAAAAATGGTCAAGGGTAAAGATTTTTTGAGGATTTATTCCAGTGATACAAGACATGTGTAAAATAAAAAACCTTCTTCGGGATGATGGAATCAAGCAAATATGGGATGTCACTCTACATGGGGAATTCTAAAAGCATTGAATTATAAGGTATGCGTGTGGTTTATCTCAAGATTAACTCAATAAATATCCTCACCTTAAATTATGTCTTATATATAACCAAATTTAATAAGGATTTAGTCTTAATGATCTTGTTAAATAAGTATGGGTTTAATCATGTATTTGATATAGATAACTTTTTTTCCAAAAGGTAGGATCTTTGTTGGAAAGGGTCACCTGTATAATGAATTACTAAAATTAAATAAAAATATTATTTCTACTTACTTTATAGAGACATTTTATTTATTTCAAAATCATTTATGAAACATAAATTCTATGAAAATGCATGATATTTCAAAAATGTAATTATTACTTAGCATAGATTAAAATGATTATAAATTGGTAACATTCATAAAAACTAAAATATTAATAAAACCATTTCATTTAATGTAAAGGAAAACTAACATTATATAATTAATATGTAGTGATGTATTTTATTTTGATGGTATGCCTATTATATTAAATAAAAATTACTTTGTAATATTTATTTATGATTATCCTAGATTTTTTCATATTTATATTTTACATACTAAAGATGAAGTTTTATATAAATTTAGAATCTATAAAAATGAGTTTGAAAAATAATTTGAATTATAATTAAATTTATCAAATCTAGCTAGGGAGTGGAATATTATAGTCTTTCATTTTTTTCAATCCCTTGGGATTAAACAAAGTGAAATCTTATTATACACCTTAACAAAATTATTTATGTGAGAGAAATAAATATGACATTAATGGAAATGATTAATTCTATGATGTCTATCTCGAGTCTCTCAAATGGATATAGGGAGAGGTATTATAAACCATGTAACACATCCAAAATAGGTTTCACACATAAGTTAGGGGTTATGATCTCATGTGAAGTATGGAATTATAGGAAAACAATCCAAAATTACTTAAGGTTTTGATACAATTTTAAAAGTACCTGAACCTAAAAAAGAAAAATATTAGGTAAAATAAGTATTAATTGAAAATTTATTAGATATATAGAGAATTTAAAACCATATATATTCATGTTAGTAGAATAAAATGGTTTATTAGTTGTTTATATAGTTGTTGAATCAAGATGTGTTATCTTTAATGAATCTAGATTTACTGCATTACCTAAGAAATTCCATGTAGAAGAATCTATATCAAATAAAGTATTGACTAAAGATGATACGACCAAGGAGGTTCATAAAAGTAAATAACCTCAAATACTAAATACATATGGATATAATTTATATTTTCATTTTTTTCATTGGAATTAATGATTGTATAGTTACAAAAACTCCATGTTTTCTCGATATAGAGTTTGATTAAAATGTTAAAAGAAGCGATGTCATATTATGATACATCTATTTGGAAGGAATACATAAATGAATAAATATACTCTATAACCAGGAACAATACTTGGATATTTTTTATCTTTCTCAATGTCCACAACCTATAGGTTTTATGTGGGTGTTTATAATAAAATGAAAATTTGATGGGATAATTAAAAAATATGGTACCAATTTGGTAGGTAGAGAGATTACACAAAAGAAAAGAATAAATTATTTTGATACCTAATCTACCGTGGATAGGAATTATTTTTTTATAATCCTTCTCACTTTATCTTCTATATGTAATTAAAAAATTCACCAAATGGATTTGAAAACAAAAATATTAAATTGAGAGTTGGATGAAGAAATATATATGGAACTAATTGAAAGGATTCATAATAAAAGGTAAAGAAAATAATTTTTTACATTGCTATAGTCCCTATATGATTTAAAACAATCTCTAAAATAGTAGTATGGGAAATTTAATGAAGTAATTTTATCTAATGAGTTTTTATTTAAAAAATATAAGAAATGTGTATACAGTAGGATCCAAAATATTCATGTCTATGGAATATAAAAATACATTTAATGGAAAATAAATATATAATAGTCTCAAACATAACTATATAAGAGAGTAGATATAGTATAGTATTATTACTATAGTCATTGTTATATAGAACCAAAATTTGGTAGATCCAATAACAGTGTAGATTTTAATGGAGTTAGTGTAAAAAATAAATAAATATGGGTTTAATGTCTTTGTAAAAAATTCACCAATAATGGTCACTAAACTAAATTTGTGACAACTTCACATGTATAAGTTCAATGAAATTCTATCATTTGTGTGATGTAAATAGTAAAGGTGTATTATATATTAGGAAAATGGTGTTTGGTTCCAATGATAAAAAGGATGATGAGTTTAAAACTCATAATGAACCACAGATATGAAAAAAGTGTTGACACATGAAAACAATATTTTTGGCCTATATGAATGTAGAAGTGGGGATAATACAATATACATATGACTTTGGTTCTTAAACATTCACTAAAGGATAATTGAAACTTTTCAATAATGGTGTCTTGTAGTAAAGAAATAATTAAGTAATTTGAATAGACTTTTGTAGGATAAATCTTATTATTAACAAGAGTTACATGTTCAAGGAAGTTCCAACCACTTTCTCAAATTAGTTTTATTTGTCTCTATTATATAAAGGTTCAAATCCATATGAAACTTTTTATTAAAATTATTTACATGAGATTATTATTCTTGATTTTCAAAATGTGTTTCTAAATATTTTAAAATGGTAGGGGTTAGTTTTATAATGTTTTTAAAATATTAAAATTGTTTTTTATTCATGTTTTTAAAAAGAGGAATGATTTTTTAAAATATCACATTGTAAAATAGCTTGGAATTGACATATATATTTGCAAATGGGTACAATATAGAGACTTATTTTATTGGGTATGATCTTATTCATAAAGTTGAATCTGGAAAAGGCATGCATTTCCAAGAAAGGTATCATCCATGTTCTAAGGGGTGTGATTCATTATCTAAATGGGTGATTCTTATAAAATTATGTCCTAATTGGATAGAAAAATCGAATTACACCTATTCACATTCCTTATAATCCTTCATTTTCATTGATATTCCTCTAATTACCTTCAAAAAGAATATGAAATAATCTTTTTTGGTGCACAAAAACACATCCATTTTTTATCTATTATTTACATGTATTATTCAAGAGAAACTCCTCACAAAGTACTTGTGTAGAGTGTCAATCCACAATGGTATCCTAAATATGATTAACTGACAACCAATATTACTACCAATTTTGTGGGGGTAATTATATTTTGTAGGATAGATACATCATAACATAACAAAGAGAGCTCTATCTACCACCACCCTATAATATCCTTATATATTATACAGTGATATGTCCCCAAAAATCATAGGAGCAAATTTTGTCATCATTGATATGGTGATACTCAAAAATGCTATGTAGGTTGCGAAATTTTATGAAAATAATTTCAAGATGTGGGGAAGGAGAATATAATTACTTCTTATAACTATCAAAGTAGTGTATGTTCTCTCAACTCCAAGGCCCCCCACATTTTAAGACAATACACATAAAGTTCCCTAAACAAGAAGAAATGGGATAAGGGTGATCTCATTTGTTGAGGACACATACTCAAAAATTTATCCAATGACCGCTTAAACGCATATCAATATCTTCCAACATCAAAGTATATATGGGATGCCATATAGAAAATCACATCACCAAGGATGTAGAAAGAAAGAAAGTCCTAGTAAAAAATTTTATTTCACACAAAATGGTAAATAATAGATCTATTGAATAATAATTTAATCAAATAAAACTCTTCATACTACACCTTAAGAAAAAAATATGAACATGTACAATACAATAATTGTGACATCCATCATTGATAAGAACCCCCATTCTTAGAATAAAGTTAAAAATTCTATAACGAACAAGAAGGAAGATATTTTCCTAAATGAGTTAATCAACTAACTAAAAATTAAAGAATAATATAAAATTATGATGAAGAAAACATGCCCAATGATGATAAATACAAGGTCCTTATGAAAGAGGGAGTTGTTACATCCTGGTTCTGAAAGGAAATTTTTTTCCAAATCATCTTTCAAATGGAATGGTGAAACTCAAGAAGAAAGAAGTATTATTCTACTTCTGTGGCATGCCAAGACACTTTAAATGGTATTATCATCTCTATAAGAAGAAATATTGAAATAATGCTTCAAAATATCACTTCATGGATTTAATCTTCAAATTTAATGTTCTTGAGGTTAAATCATCTTGGCAGATAAATTTTAGTGATACATGTTCAACAAAAAATATATCTTCAATAGGATTGAATTGATCCATGATTGGATATCACTATACATGGGGGACACATCAAGCATTAACATACAAGGTAAGGGTGTATTTTATCTTGAGTTTAACTCAAGAAATATCTTCACCTTAAATGATGTCTTCTTAGTGCTTAAATATCATAGGGACTTGGTATTAGGGATCTTGTAAAATAATCATGGGTTTAAGCTTGTATTTGAATCAGATAACATTGTTTTGTCCGAAGGTGGGATATTTGTTGGAAAGGGTCAATTGAATGATTGATTATTCAAATTAAATACAAATATTGTTTCTAGTTACTTTCAAGAGTCTTTTGATTTATAGAATAATTTTTTGGGTTATATAAATTATAAGAAAATAAATGATAGGTAAAAAGTGCATTTACTACCTAGAGTGGATAAAAAAGATAATAAATTTGTAACATTCATATAAACTATATAGTTAAAAAACCATTTCCAATTATAGAAAGTATAAGTAACTTGATAAAATTAATACATAGTGATGTATGTGATTTTTATTCTACACCCACCATAGGTAAAAAATATTACATTTTCACATTTATTGATTATTATTATATATTTTTCCATGTTTATATTTTTCATGATAAATATAAATATATAGATAAATTTATAATCTATAAAAATGAGGTTTAAAACTAATGTAGACTTATAATTAAATTTCTTTGATCTGATAGTGGAATAGAATATTATAGTCCTTCATTTTTTGAATCTGTAGGGATTATATAGGAACTAACAACTCCCTATACATCTCAATAAAATGTTGTATAAGAGATAAATAATTGGACATTAGTATAAATTATTAATTCTATGATGTATATCTCAAGTTACTCAAAAGAATTTTTGGGAGATGTGGTATTAACCACATGTCACATCATAAATAGGATCCCTAGAAAAGGTATGGGTTATGAATCTAAATAAATTATGGAATCATAAGAAACCAACCCTAAATTATTTAAAGGATTTGGGTTGTCATGTAACTCTAAGATTTCTAGAACCTAAAAGGAAAAAGTTAGGTAAAATAGGTATTGATTTCATATTTCATGGATATACATATCATTCAAAATATTATAGATTCATGGTATTAAAATCAAATGGTTTAAAAGTTTCAAATATATTTATTTAACCAAGATATTCTTTTTATGATTAATCTATATTTACCATTATACCTAAGAAAGTACAAATAGATGAATCTGGCTCAAATAATAAATTATCTCAAGAAGATACATTTGAGGAGTTTTATAAAAGTAATAAAACTTAGATAATGAATGCATATGGATCTGATTTCTATATTTTCTTATTGGAAGGAACTAATGATAATATTTTTCAACAAACTCCAATTTTTTTAGAAATATATTCTGATCCCAAAAAAAATTCAAAGAATCCATGTAATATCCTAATGCATCTCTTTGGAATGATTCTATAAATAAATAAATAGACTCTATAACTAGGAATAATAATTGGATATTTTTTTATTTTTATCATGGTTCACAACCTATATGTTATAAAAAGGTATTTATAATAAAATAAAAATATGATGGTATAATTGGAAAATATAAGGCTAGATTGGTAGCCAAGTAGGTTACGCGAGGAATCTGTTATTTTGATAACTAATATCCTATAGCTAGGATTTCATTGATTATAATCCTTCTCACATCAAATTTTATATATAATTTGAAAATTCACCAAATGTTTGTTAAAATTGTGTTCTTAAATGATTAATTGGATGAAAAAAATATGGAACAGCCTGAAAGGATTCATTGTACTTGGTAAATAAAATAAGGTAAGTAAATTGGAACATCCTAAATATGGTTTTGTGTCTTGAGAAATTTAATGAATTAATTTAGTCTAATGAATTTTTAGTTAACCAAGTTGATAAATGCATTTATAGTAGGTTTTATAATAATCATGGATATGGAAGACGAATATATATATAATGGAAAATCAAGACACATTGGTCTCAAAAATAACTATGTAATACAGTTGATGCATGGTGGTATTATTAATATATACATTGTTAGATGGATCCAAAATTTATCATATCTATTAACAAAGGTACTTTTAAGGGAGTTTGTGTATAAAAATTCCATAGAGTTGGGTTTAAATTCCTTATTAAAAATTATCCAATGATAGGATATCAAATTAAAATGTGATAACTTCCCATTTATAAGTTTAATAGTGTAAATTACATTACTTGTGAGAAGGAAACACCAAAGGTATATTTAATCCTATGAAAATGGTGTTTGGTTCCCATGAGAAAAATGGGGGTGATTTTAAAACTCTTAATGAACCAATGATATGAAACAATTGTAGAAACATGGGAATACTTTTTTTCTTCACCTCTATGAATATATGAGTGGGGGTTGTCTAAAGAGATTATGATTTTTCTCTCTCAATATTTCATTAAAGGATAAGTGACACATATCTATAATGGAATCTAGGTGTATATGAAGAACTGGGTAATTTGAACATATTTCTGTGGGATGAATCTAGATTGTAACATGAGTTACATGTTCAAGGAAATTACCATTTGTTTCTCTATTAATATTTTATTTTTCTCTATTATGTATAGGTTCAAATAGAGAGATAAAATTACTTATGCAGGTCTGTTCCAAGAGAGTATGATTCTTAATTATTAAAAGTTGTTTCTTAAATATTTTTAAATGGTGAGGAATTGTTGTTTTTTTATGTTTTTAAAATTTTTGAATTGTTTTTATTATTTTTTAAAAATGGAAGTATTTTTTGGAGACCCATATTATTAAATGGTTTTTAATATAAATTTATATTTTATAAATACTAAAATTAGTTCCACTTAATTTATTAGGTATTCTCCAATGGACATGATTAAATATGTAAAATGTATGATTTTATAGGAAGGTATCAACCCAATTCCTAGGGGTATGATGCCTTATCTAAATGTGATCTTCTATTCATATAAAATAGAGTCCCCATTGGATGTAAAAAATATTTAACCATTCCTAAGAGCTCAAATCCTTCCAAAAAGATTATATTTTTCTAAAATCCTTTAACAAACATGAACGAAACTTTGCTAGTGACAAAGAAAAATCCCTTGTTTACTCTATTGTTTCCAAATTTCCTTTAAGGGATACTCTTAAAAAAGAACTTTTGTTGAGTATACATCCACCATGGTATCTTAAAGGATATTTACTAAAAACCTATAGCCCTGTCGATATGGTGGGGGAATAAATTTTTAACAAGAGTGATAATGTGACATGCCTAAATTAGATCTATCTACTACCATACTATAAAATACATATCCAATATCCACTGATATATCCCCAAAATTATTAAGAGTGGATTTTATCAGATATAGAGATTCTAAAAAGTTCTATGAAGGTGGAGAAATTAGATGAAAATAATTTAAACAGTTTGAAAAATAGAATGCACTTGCTTCTTGAAACTCTCAAAGTGGTGTATGTTATCTTAACTCTAAATATACTCACATCTGAAATGGGATTATTCAAGGTTCCTTCAAAAGAAAAAATGTGAAAATGATGATCTCATGTGTATAGGACACATACTTAATGCTTTAGAGGATGACCACTTCAATACATATCAATATCTTCCAACCTCAAAAGAGATATGAGATTCCTTGGAGAAAAAGAACCACTCTTAAGATGCATTAATCATGAAATTCCTATAAAAAAGTTTATTTCATATAAAATGTAATGATAATATATCAATTGTGTTAAAATTAAATGAAATTATACTTATTTTACAATACCAAAAGAAAACCAAGATGAATATGGATTATGGCATCATTATAACATCGATTATCAATAAGCTCCCCCTTTTATCAAGAATGAAAAATTTTCTCTAAATCATAATAAGAAAGATATTTCCCACAATGAGTCACTCAACTACCTATAAATTGAGAAGTAATATAAAAATCATGACAAGGAAAAAACCTAAGAATGATAAATCCAACATCCTCATGGAAGAGGGAGCAGTTCCATCAAGGTTCCTATAGGGGTAAAAACATTCAAACCATCCATAAAAAGGATATTTTCAACTAAAGAAGAATAAATTTTCATGATACTTCTATGGAAATCTGAGATACTTCAAATAGGATCTTCATCTACATAAGAAGAAGCCTATATATAATGATTCAAAGGTGATATTTGTGAGTATGTTCTTTAAATAAAATGTGGTCAGGGACAAATCTTATTGTTGGTGTAACGCCCCGACCCCAGCTACCCGGAGTCGGTGCATTACTTCGTAACATTGGCATGATCACAAAAGATCAAGTCTCGAAAGACCGATTAGTTTAGTAGCCTTGGAAACACTAGATACATTCGTAAACATTACATTACATCGTAAAAATGAAAAACTACAGTAACAAAGTCTCCATAGACCACACTCATATCCTCTTCTTACAATCCCTGAAGGTTAATCATAAAATACTTCTTCACGTCCTGGAAAATATTAAAACATTGAAAGGGGTGAGATCAGATGCTCAGTAAGGATAACAATATTGCGGAAGCTTTCATAAATAAACATAAAAATTTAAGGCAATGTATAACTAAAACAAAAGCCTTTTAAATTTGAACATCAATAAAAAATGGAAAAAGTAAAATGAGATAATACCATTCACTTATTCACATGGATATTATACTGGTCGAATAATCACATGGAATATCAATAACCACTTTCATAATGAGGGAATATATAATGCCAGACATTCAAAACATTTTGTCAAGGCCTCGGCCAAGACATCTAAAATGATTAAGGCCTCGGCCAAAACCATAAATCAAATTGGGAAAGGGCCTCGGCCAATTCCACGTCTAGTTGTCTCATGAGACCTACCGATGCAATCTTATTAGAAGATACTTATGTTTAAAATTGCTTAAATATACTACAGTGTTTTTCTGAAAACATTATGCAAGCTTTTGAAAACAAAATAACTAATTCTGAGACTGCTCGACTAATTACAGGCCATGATGGGTCCACGCCCAATCCCTTCCTCTCTACCACACTCAAGAGTCAGGTTTTCTGAAAACATTTTTAAGCTTGCGTTAAATACGTATACATTTGCACTGGATTTTCATATATTTGAGAGAAATATCTTTTTTTTGAAATCATTTATAAATCAAATAATCATAAAATAAAACCTTTTGAATAAATGTAAAAGTCAAAGGGGTTTATACACTGTATAAAAGAATGTTTTGTATAAAACCAAATATGCCTCAATGGATGGAGATTGAGACGGAGTCCTTAAAAAGATCATTTTTAAAATAAAATAGATCTATTATGTGTATTCACTATAGGTACACATAAATAACGTAAAAATACAAAATAGGACATAATAATATCATGACATAATTTGAAAGTAGGAGATTAACCCAAAGAATGGAAATTGGGTTTAGAAGTTCCCTTACCTCGTGTCTGACTTGACTCAACCGTTCTTTAACCTACTGAATAATAAACTAGAGTTAATATATACCTTATTAAGAACCATTTTCAATTTCATTATCCTTATTATATCACTTATTATAATGATATGAACATTATGTAATTATTTAAGTTAATAACGGTCGATCTTTGGTACTTGAGTCAACAATAAACTTCTTATAATTACAAGTTGTTTATGTGGTAGAATATCCATTATCTCCATAATTATATTCATGATTTAGATGTCATATATATCTTATATATCCAGTATATACATTCATTTATAATATTACGTAACATTTAGAGGTAAGAAATGAAATGCACCGTTCATGGAGACGGTAAGCCGTACGTACGCATGAACGCTACTTTCATTTCAATTTCATATTTAATGGAACGAAATAATAATGATATAAATGTATAATATAATTCCAGTATAATATAGTGTATAATACCATTTACTCCATCCTTTATACATCCCACATATGGCATTAACGATTCAAATCACTTTGAGGGGGCGGTAGTCCGCACTTCCTAAAATGAAATTATCGCGTTTTACCCATAATGGAAATCATAAAGTATGCCATAAATAAGAAATACAGAAGCATAAGTAAAACATAAACATATTATATATCTTATATAAAAATAGTTACATCTTAATGGCCACCTTTTAAGGTGTTATATGAGTGTTGAACAATCATCGTTTCGTGAGGCAGAAATTCGCCATCCACAGAAACCGTATGTTCTTTAACCATTAGATGTAGGTGTGTGTAAGTGTAGCTCGAATACTTCTTATAACAACATCCTAGTATATTGAGGATACTGTTTTTGTTACAAAATAAATGAATAAAAAGAGTTTAGGGGGTTGGAGAAGAAAAATAAAACAAAATAACATAAGAGAAGACATTACCTTTAAATCGGGTAACTCTTTTGATTGGAGCCAAAGGCTTCCTTGGGAAGAGTTCATCCCAAAGTGAGGCTTCTAGGAGTAAGAGGGTGAATTTGGGAGAGTATTTTGGAAGAGGCTGGCCGAGCCAAATGGCTTGAAAGTTTGAATGAGTTGGGAGAGGTGGGGGCCTTTTATAACTGGAGAGGAGGGGCACTCTTGGAAAGTAAAGAAAAGTCACTTTATTATAAAATGAGTTTCGGATTTTAGAGGTCCCACACTTATATAATTCGAGGATAAGATGATAAGGGTTCGAAATATACTCATATAATAGTCTTTGGACAAGTTTAAGCCTCGGATTTTACATTATCTTCTCATTTTATTTAAATCGTTAAATAATGAGGTCATCGCTGCATCATCATGATGTCATAAATAATTTAATTTATTTAATGTCTAAAAATTATAAAAAAAATACTATGATGTAGGAAATCTTTTTAGCTTTCTAATGAATATTTATAATCAAAATTTGGACTTGTGTAACCCCACATATAAACTATATTAGTAAAACAACTCATGTTTGTGTCAATTTAATTTTAACATTAAATAAATATATATTAATGTCATTTTCCAACCAAAGTGGCTCCATGGGGTCCCCAAGTTGACCCATGGGATTTCTTGGTCGACCATGACTCATCCAATAGAAGTAGGACAAGTGTCAAGCTCATCTCATATTATTAAAACATTATATTTACCTTAAACTACACTAATTACCTCTAATCGCGATTAAGAACTTAAAAGTTACTATTCACCAAAAATTATTTTAATCTCATTGAACCACAATTTACTTCTTAATGACAACCATGTATGTTGGATTTTTGAAAATCAAATCACAGAAGTGGTAATATTTCATTTAAACGAAAAATCAGTTATTTAACTTCCACTTAGTGGTTTCACTATTCATCAAAAATTGAAGTTTTTCAGAACAATGCCAAAATTTCACCCTAAGCTATAATTGATATTCTGAATTCAAAAATGATGTCTATTTTACAAAATTCCAAACATATAAGTTTCATTAATTAATTTTATAATCAATTCCCGATGTCACAACAAATAGCATGTTTTTAAGAAACAATTTATATCAAAAGATTGGCAATTGTTTATGTCCAATTTCAACGTTAAATTAATTATAATGACAACCATTGGATAAAATGGTAAAAATATATTCTAATTATACTTTAAAACCACTAAATAGTATAATTTATCACAATAAATTATTTTCATTAAAAAAGTTTTTTAAAGTATTTATCACTATTCATAAAAAATTGGAAGATCTCAGAAAATTACAAAAAATTCAACTTAGGATAATTTCGATATTACGAATAAAAAAATGAAGTCCATTTCGAAATATAAAATTTCTATAATTTTAAAAAGTTGTTATTACTATTCATAACGGCTACTTTGATTAGTCGCGGTGTGTTAGAACTCGAACTTGCGTACCATGCAAGCTATTGCATTATTAAATGAGAAGCGTATCATGGAAGCTCGGGGTGTTACATTCTCACCTCCTTCAATAAATTGCGTCCTCGCAATTTGAAATTTTTCTTTGAAAATAAAAGGTTAAAAATAGAAAATACCTTTGTGGAAAACCCACATCTGAAATAAGGTTAATAAAAATATAGCATTAAAAGAACGGAAGATAAGTACAAAGGTCACCCGAGATAGACCATACAAGGATTCTATGAAAATATGGATATGGAGGAGAAACAAACCATCAAGGTCTGATGGAGAGTTGTAGAAAACAGGATTAGGAGAACGTTTAACTATAAGAAAATCACAAACTTGTGATTGGTTAAACGATCATTGATCCCCTAGTAGGAAAAGTTAACCGACAACGTTTTTGTTTTAAGTTACCTTTTATAAAGTTGAGGGATTTATTTAGGAGATTTACTAAGAACGTAAGGGAATATACATACTTTTTATGTATACTTTCATTATTTAATAAATTTTTACCACAAACCCACCTTTCACTCTAAAAGGTAATACAACTCAAAAATATTCTATTTATCCTAATTGTATAAGGTTCCAAATATTAACACATACCATTTAGATTAGTAAAACTATTTTGTAATAACCAGGGACTTCCTATAGGCTAGTGGTAGGTAATAAAGGCTTGTCGCACTATGGTTGTGGGTTCGATTCCTGCAGCTTTGTCCAACGCGACGGGTTATGCCCCACCCTGCAGGTTGTCCTTTTCTTAAAACTATAGTATCACAATATTCCAAAAATAATCTTCATAAATTTTTTAACCTTAAACAACACTATCCAAAGATCAACTTAATCTACTCCAACCTTTATAGTTATCCAAAATACCTCTCTCCAGACTTTCTCTAAAAGGTCTCTTAATTCCAAAATCAATTTATCAGATTCCCTAAACAAAGTAAAGTTTCTATTATTGTCACATACTAAAAATATAATTACCTTCATCATATTAAAACCTTACTGAAAACAACATGTACTGCAGTACAATCCTTATATATATCACATTATTCTTATAACCAGAATATAATCCTTGAGTCCAAAAGCACCAATATATTAATTATTCCGCTTCAACTATAGTAACAACATAAGATTTTCCTTGATCCCTTGGCCTTTTCTGAGGTAAGTTTCCCTGATGCTTAGGACATTCATTTGCATAATGCCCCATTTCCCTACAATTGTAGCATTCAACATTGATAACCTCTTTATATCCCTTGCAATCATGAGACTGGTGACCTTTTTATCCACATTTATAACAAACTCCCATTCCTTTTAGGTAATTACCAGGGTGATTCTTCCCACAATTATCACATAATGGAAAATCCTTCTTTCCCTTTTTCCCTTTATCCGTCTCTTGTTCCACCGTTCTCTTCTTTTCTTGCTTTGCTTTAAAGTCATGAGACTTAGAGAATTCCTTTTCCATCTTGATAGCACACGAGACAATATCTTCGTATGACGAGAAGGTTTGTGAGACTAATGCTCGACGAAGAAATGGTTTTAACCCATAAAATAAATGATCAATCTTACTTCTTGGGTTACGTATATAATCTGCAGCATGCCTTGCTAACCTTGTAAAGTTAGCCTCATACTTTGCGACATTCTCATCCTCCTTCTGCCTCAAACTCAGAAATTGTCTTTCCATATCTGCTCGATGGTCATGTGGAAAGTATTTTTCTAAGAAAAGATCATTGAACTCTCTCCATTCCATATTTGATACGCATCATCTTCCTTTGTGTTTTGAATCAGCGACCACCACTGATCGGCATCTCCAGTGAGTCGGTAAACTACCAGGACAACCTTCTCCCTTTCGCTACTCCCCAAGGCATGGAATATTTTCTCTAAGGAGTTTATCCATTGCTCAGCTACTAATGGATTTGTACCCCCATTAAATGTTGGCGGTTGTTGCCTCATGAAGCGGTCTAACATTGATCCTTCACGTTGTGGATCAGGGTGATCCATACGAGTAAGGTTATTATTCATAACTTGAGTGAGTTTTCCCAGTAGGGTAATAAGTTGATCAGCACCAGTTGTATCTCCAGATCCACAATAATTATCTTGAGCAGGAGGGAAATCCCTACACGGAGTGCGTGCATTGATACAGTTTTCATTCCTTCCACTAGGTTCCATTTCTAAACAATGGCATAAACTAGATTAGTTTATGAATTAAAATACATAATTCCAAATTTGTAAAACACATTACATAAATTGAACTATTTATGGATATAATCCATAATCATAAAAAGAAATGTTTTCTTTAAGGAAGTATATACTCATAACCCTTCATAGTGGTTTGTAAAGAAAATGAGAATTATCCTAAGCATATCCCCCGGGAGTGTCGTAACCAAGACTGCAGCAAGGCCCGTTGTCGTGCACCAGTTCTCGTTCGAGTCTAGCTCAAAGCAGTGTTTTCAGGTTTTACCCCTAGGTACATTTGTGCCAGATCCGCCTCTACCTGCTCGTATCCAGACAAGGATGTATTTCTAAGAAAACTCACAAAATCTCTACAATAACAAAATTCTAGGAAGTTCTTCTATACTAATCTTCAAAGTCTATCTTTGGGCTATGTGCTCTAATCAGAGTTTATCTAAATCTAGCTTCCAAGGTTAATACTAAACTGCCTCTGATACCAACTATAATTCCCCGACCCCAGCTACCCGGAGTCGGTGCATTACTTCGTAACATTGGCATGATCACAAAAGATCAAGTCTCGAAAGACCGATTAGTTTATTAGCCTTGGAAACACTAGATACATTCGTAAACATTACATTACATCGTAAAAATGAAAAACTACAGTAACAAAGTCTCCATAGACCACACTCATATCCTCTTCTGACAATCCCTGCAGGTCAATCATAAAATACTTCTTCACGTCCTGGAAAATATTAAAACATTGAAAGGGGTGACCTCAGATGCTCAGTAAGGATAATAATATTGCGGAAGATTTCATAAATAAACATAAAAATTTAAGTCAATGTATAACTAAAACAAAAGCCTTTTAAACTTTAACATCAACATAAAATGGCAAAAGTAAAATGAGATAATTCCATTCACTTATTCACATGGATATTCTACTGGTCGAATAATCACATGCAATATCAATAACCACTTTCATAATGAGGGAATGTATAATGCCAGACATTCGAAACATTTTTTCAAGGCCTCGGCCAAGACATCTAAAATGATTAAGGCCTCGGCCAAAACCATAAATCAAATTGGGAAAGGGCCTCGGCCAATTCCACGTCTAGTTGTCTCATGAGACCTACCGATGCAATCTTATTAGAAGATACTTATGTTTAAAAATGCTTAAATATACTACAGTGTTTTTCTGAAAACATTATGCAAGCTTTTGAAAACAAAATAACTAATTCTGAGACTGCTCGACTAATTACAGGCCATGATGGGTCCACGCCCAATCCCTTCCTGTCTACCACACTCGAGAGTCAGGTTTTCTGAAAACATTTTTAAGCTTGCGTTAAATACGTATACATTTGCACTGGATTTTCATATATTTGAGAGAAATATCTTTTTTTTTAAATCATTTATAAATCAAATAATCATAAAATAAAACCTTTTGAATAAATGTAAAAGTCAAAGGGGTTTATACACCGTATAAAAGAATGTTGTGTATAAAACCAAATATGCCTCAATGGAAGGAGATTGAGACGGAGTCCTTAAAAAGATAATTTTTAAAATAAAATAGATCTATTATGTGTATTTACTATAGGTACACATAAAGAACGTAAAAATACAAAATAGGACATAATAATATCATGACATAATTTGAAAGTAGGAGATTAACCCAAAGAATGGAAATTGGGTTAAGAAGTTCCCTTACCTCGTGTCTGACTTGAATCAACCGTTCTTTAACCTCCTGAATAATAAACTAGAGTTAATATATACCTTATTAAGAACCATTTTCAATTTCATTATCCTTATTATATCACTTATTATAATGATATGAACATTATGTAATTATTTAAGTTAATAACGTTCGATCTTTGGTACTTGAGTCAACAATAAACTTCTTATAATTACAAGTTGTTTATGTGGTAGAATATCCATTATCTCCAGAATTATATTCATGATTTAGATGTCATATATATCTTATATATCCAGTATATACATTCATTTATAAGATTATGTAACATTTAGAGGTAAGAAATGAAATGCACCGTTCATGGAGACGGTAAGCCGTATGTGCGCATGAACGCTACTTTCATTTCAATTTCATATTTAATGGAACGAAATCATAATGATATAAATGTATAATATAATTCCAGTATAATATAGTGTATAATACCATTTACTCCATCCTTTAAACATCCCACATATGGCATTAACGATTCAAATCACTTTGAGGGGGCGGTAGTCCGCACTTCCTAAAATGAAATTATCGCGTTTTACCCATAATGGAAATCATAAAGTATGCCATAAATGAGAAATACAGAAGCATAAGTAAAACATAAACATATTATATATCATATATAAAAATAGTGACATCTTAATGGCCACCTTTAAAGGTGTTATATGAGTGTTGAACAATCATCGTTTCGTGAGGCAGAAATTCGCCATCCACAGAAACCGTATGTTCTTTAACCATTAGATGTAGGTGTGTGTAAGTTTAGCTTGAATCCTTATTATAACAACATCCTAGTATATTGAGGATACTGGTGTTTTTACAAAAGAAATGAATAAAAAGAGTTTAGGGGGTTTGAGAAGAAAAATAAAACAAAATAACATAAGAGAAGACATTACCTTTAAATCGAGTAACTCTTTTGATTGGAGCCAAAGGCTTCCTTGGGAATAGTTCTTCCAAAATTGAGGCTTCTAGGAGTAATAGGGGGATTTGGGAGAGTATTTGGGCAGAGGTTGGCCGATCCAAATGGCTTGAAAGTGTGAATGAGTTGGGAGAGGTTGGGGGCTTTTATAAGTGGAGAGGAGGGGCACTCTTGGAAATTAAAGAAAAGTCACTTTATTATAAAATGAGTTTCGAATTTTAGAGATCCCACACTTATATAATTCGAGTATAATATGATAAGGGTTCTAAATATACTCATCCAATAGGCTTTGGACAAGTGTAAGACTCGGATTTTACATTATTTTCTTATTTTATTTAAATCGTTAAATAATGAGGTCATCGCTGCATCATCATGATGTCATAAATAATTTAATTTATTTAATGTCTAAAAATTATAAACAAAATCCTATGATGTAGTAAATCTTTTTATCTTTCTAATGAATATTTATAATCAAAATTTGGACTTCTGTAACCCCACTTAAAAACTGTTTTAGTAAAACAACTCATGTTTGTGTCAATTTAATTTTAACATTAAATAAATATATATTAATGTCATTTTCCAACCAAAGTGGCTCCATGGGGTCCCCAAGTTGACACATGGGTTTTCTTGGTCGGAAATGACTCATCCAATAGAATTAGGACAAGTTTCAAGCTCATCTCATATTATTAAAACATTATTTTTACCTTAAACTACACTAATTACCTCTAATCGTGATTAAGAACTTAAAAGTTACTATTCACCAAAAATTATTTTAATCTCATTGAACCACAATTTACTTCTTAATGACAACCATGTATGTCGGATTTTTGAAAATCAAATCACAGAAGTGGTAATATTTCATTTAAACGAAAAATCAGTTATTTAACTTTCACTTAGTGGTTTCACTATTCATCAAAAATTGAAGTTTTTCAGAACAATGCCAAAATTTCACCCTAGGCTATAATTGATATTCCGAATTCAAAAATGATGTCTATTTTAAAAAATTCCAAACATATAAGTTGCATTAATTACTTTTATAATCAATTCCCACTGTCACAACAAATAGCGTGTTTTTAAGAAACAATTTATATCAAAAGATTGGCAATTGTTTATGTCCAATTTCAATGTTAAATTAATTATAATGACCACCATTGGATAAAATGGTAAAAATATATTCTAATTATACTTTAAAACCACTAAATAGTATAATTTATCACAGTAAATTATTTTGATTAAAAAAGTTGTTTTAAGTATTTATCACTATTCATAAAAAATTGGAAGTTCTCAGAAAATTACAAAAAATTCAACTTAGGATAATTTCGATATTACGAATAAAAAAATGAAGTCCATTTCGAAATATAAAATTTCTATAATTTTAAAAATTGGTTATTACTATTCATAACGGCTACTTTGATTAGTCGCGGTGTGTTAGAACTCGAACTTGCGTACCATGCAAGCTATTGCATTATTAAATGAGAAGTGTATCATGGAAGCTTGGGGTGTTACAGTTGGATTGATTTTGGTGCTACATGACACACGATCAACAAAAATATATCTTTATGAGGATAGAATAAATAAAATATGCAAAATTTCTCTACATGGGGAACTATGAAAGCATTAATGTATAAGGGGAGGGTGTGTTTGATCTCAATTTTACCTCTTGAATGATCCTCACCTTAAATGATATCTTTCATGCACCTTAATTTCATAGTATATTAGTATATGATATATTTTAAAATAATCATGGTTTTAAGCTTATATTTGTAGAAGATAACTTTATCCTATCCAAATTCTGTATCATTCTTGGAAATGGTCACTTTTATGATATTTTTTTCATGTTAAACACAAATCTTGTTTTTTGTTACTTTCTAGAGTCTTTTGATTTATATCATAATCATTTAGGTTGTATAAATTTTTTAAAAAATCATGACATGTGAAAAATGTAATAATTGTCTATCATGGATAAAAATGATAGAAAATGTGTAACTTGGATGAAAACTAAACTAGTTAAAAAAACTATTTCCAACTATGGAAAGAAAAAGTAACTTGTAAAAATTAATACATTGTGATGTATGTGATTTTAATGATACACCCACCATAGGCAATATAAAATAATTTATAAATTTTACTTCTAATTATTCTATATTTTTTCATGTATATTTGTACATGCTAAAGATTAATTTATAGATAATTTTAGTATTTATAAAAATGAGGTTGAAAACCCATACAGACTTATAATTAAATATCATAGAGCTGATAGGGGAGTGGAATATTATAGTCCTTTATTATTTTAATCCCTATGGATTATAAATTAAGTGAAAATTACATATATGCCTCAAAATTGTTTATATGAGAGAAAGAATAGTACATTAATGGAATTGATTAATTCTATGATGTCAATCTCAAGTATCTTAAAAAAATTCTAGGAGAGGTATTATTGAACACCTATCACATCCTAATAATTTTCCCACAAAATTGATGGTATATGATTTGATATGAATTATGAAAGTATATGAAAGAAAAACTAAATTATTTAATGTTCTGGGGCTGTCAAACAATTATAAGAGTACCTAAACCTAAAAAGGAAAAGTTTGGTAAAAGAGGTTTTAATTTAAATTTTCTTTTTAATGTGAAGTATTCAAAATATTATGGGTTTGTGGTAGTATAATCATATGGTTTATTAGCTATAAATAGAATTATTGAATCAATGGATGTTATTATTGATGAATCTTAGTACACATTTTTTCCTAATAATGTCAAAGTAGAGGAATTGGGCTAAAATAATAAATATTTTCAATAAGATACGATCAAGGAAGTTCATAAAAGTAAAAAAATATGATAATTAAAAAATATGGATCTAATTTCTATATGTACTTGTTTTGAGGAACAAATTATTGTATTGTTATACAAACATTGGTTTTTCTTGACAGGGAGTCTCATCCAAAAACATTTAAATAATTTATGTCATCTCTTAATGTATCTCTTTAGAATAATGTTATAAATGATAAAATAGACTCTATAACCAATAAGAATACTTGTATATTAGTTAATCTTCCGCAAGTTTTAAACCTATATGTTATAAATTGGTATTTATAATAAAATTAAAATTTGATGGTATAATTAAAAAATATAAATACATATTGGTATCCAAGGATTTTACACAGAAATCAATGAATTGATCATTTCAATACCTATTCTTCTATAGCTAGGAATTATTATATTAAAGTACTTTTTTATTTAGATTACATATATAATTTTTAAATTAAACAAATGTATGTTTAAATTTAATTCTTAAATGGTGAATTGGATGAAGAAATACATTAGGAAAAAATTAAATGTAATTATAGTACCTGGTAAATAAAATAAGTTTTGTAAATTGGTACAACCCCTATATGGTTTAAAACAGTTTACAAAATTATGGCTTGAGAAATTTAATTAATTAATTTTATCTAATGAGTTTTTATTTATACAAGATGATAATTTGTTTATAGTTGGTTGTATAATAATAATGTATAGGGTATATCAAAATACTTATAATGGAAAATCGATATACATATTCAGTGTCCCCTTAAAACACATTATGTTTTGATAATTAAAAAGACATATTTGTTTTATTTCTTTTAAGAGTCTTAATACTTTGTATTTTTTTTTTGAATAAAGTATGCTTAACATTTATTATATCATAATATTTATTTTCTTAGAATATCTTTAACTTTCATGTTTTTATTTTTTTGAAATATGTTCAAAAAGTTTTATATGGTGTTACTGGGACAAATATGTCATCTAGGACCTTAAAATATCATTTTGACTATTTTTTTGTATTCCCACGTATAATATTAACATATCCCTTTCTACCACATATGGTATTCATGTAGAAAATTGTCTAACACTTTTCACCACATAACCAATTTTCCAAAATCAGAAGCTTTCTATATTTTGACCATAACTTCTCCTAACAACTCAAAATTAAGTGATTCTCAATGTGTTGAAAATCTAAAAAAAATTATACCATTAATTAGAATACATAAAATTCAAAATGTATATGTATAATTTCCTAAATTAGGTTTTAATTTATTTTATGTTTTCTATATGAATTCTATCATTTTCCAGATCAAAATTTATACAGTATTTTAATGATAAATTGAGTTATAGAAGTCCAATTAAGGTTATTATTTATTATATAGAAATATAATGAAATTTCCTTAATATTATTCAATTGTATATAGATATTATTCTATCATTTTGAAGGAATTTTTTAAAGTCTCAAAATATTAAATCAATCTTTCTTCGATTTTCAGAATTCGGCTATGTCATTTTATAAATACATGATTAATTCTATTACATGGTGATTCACCTACATGAATATAATATGTGAGTAATTTTTTTACATGATAAATTGATATTTTGTTATTTTGTTATGTTAAGAATATTTCTCATGTGAATAATTTTTCAACGTCGTGAAAATGGTTATGTGAATTTGCTAACGCAAATTAGATATGTTGATTCCCTTATGTGAATTAGCCTATATGAATTCAGTTGTGTCAATTTTATTATTTAAAATAGCTATGTAATTCACCTATGTGTTGAATCTCCTATTTGATTCACCTATATGATTCACCTATGTTATTGACCTTTGTAGATCCCATACATGAAATTTGGCTACGTGGTTTTTTATTATTATACTGGATATTCTAAAACCTGCAAGCTTTCTTTGTTTTACATAATATTTAACATTTAAATTTAATTAATGGTTTTTTAATTACTTTAAATGCATTATTATTTCTATAATTACTCATTAATTATATAGAAACCATGCAAACATGTTTTAACTTTCTTTAAGAATAATTATGTGGGATTCTTATGTGATTAAGCATTCATGGATATTCACGCTAAAATTTTTGATCCTCAGATTTTAAAATTCAAATTGGATTTTATATAAAGATTCATTATTGAAATTTTATTGGGGAGTTTTTCTAGGATATTAATTCTTATTATTTATTGTTATATTCAAATAGGTTCTAATGTGTAGATTTTTTATTTTACTGAATATCTAGGTAATATTTCATAATTATTATTTTACATTTATAAATTATTTTTTACACTCTATTTTTTCACATGGATGGAAAGATATTAAAGGATACTAAATTAAATATTTGAAAAAAAGGAATAAAATAATTCCAAGGATCACACATCCCACCAAATCCCCATCTAGCTGGTCCCGCTAGAACTGTGTCAGCATGCAGGGTTAACTTGCGCATCCAGTAGTGTTGTGCAGACCCAGATAGTCGGGACACTTAGGGACACCACATTGGATAGACTTATGAATTATCATGTGTGATGGAATTGTGTGATCCATACAATTCTCTTGTGGTCCCATATTTTCCTATAAATAGGATCATGGGGCTCCTCATTTGGATGGAAGAAAATACCGAAGAATCCTTGAAGCTCTACTCTCCCTAGTACTTCACCCAAACCCTCAAAAACCTTTTAGGTAGCTCTCCAAAATCCAAAATAATAAAGGATTAAGGGGAATAGTGTAATTAAAGTCCTTCAAGGTTTTAAAATAAAATGCACTTGCATGTGGGGACCTTTCCCCATGTTGGAAATGTACTAGCATGTAGGTCCCTTTCAAAACCAAGGAACTACACGAGATCCTTCTGGGAACACTATAGGAGACCCTTTTAGCCAAAAGAAAGGCCTCACCCAAGTGTTCTTCTCTAGGTGGTCCATTACTAATACACATTTTAGCTCATGAAGTCCTACCTTCACAAAGCCCTTCCGGTCCTCCCTAGTCCTCTATGCGCGAAACCACTTGACTCTCTAATCCTTCACCTTCATGAACCACTCCCCAAGACCACTTTAAAGCTGCTAATGGTAGGTCTCCCGTTAATTTGGATCCCTCATCTAATGGGTTACAAATTGAAGCCTTCAGTGAAGCCTCTCTACTTTCAAGTCCATTAAAAGAGGCACACCGACATTTCTCCCATTTTGATATGCATTCCTTCAGTCAAAGGTGTCCCGCACTAGTCCTACGTCATGAGTAGGGTCCTTTGGGTGAATGTGAATATACATCCCTTTGGTCATGAGGACCCTAACCCTAGGAGTAGGGTCAAGTATTTCCCAATATAAGATATGAGGTAAAAGACCATATCCTTCCCTGGTCATCTCAAAGACCAGGGGCTTGTGGTTCCCAGTGGGGAGGGAGAGGACCATGTTCTCCTTTCCCTTTGAGGTGTAGTGTCTTATCCTACTCTCTTACCTAAGAACCATCCACTAAGGAGTCCCTCCTAGATTAATCACATGGCCTTTATTATTGTTCTTAGCAAGATGGGTAGTCATATGTGACGATAATCGTAATAAAATAATGTAGGATATGAGCACATTAAAGCCATTTTTTCTTCTCCTGTGGCCTTGGCCACTTCCACCAGCATACAAATGATTATGTGGTTTTCTAAATATTCCATTTTCTCTTGTTTCTCACACCGAGCATGACTCACATGGGGTTATAGGCTATTTATAACCAGGAAATATTCAAAATTACAAGAATATCTTGGCTGAGAATCCATTTTTGGATCTTTCTCTGGCCTTCCTTAAAATGTCCTCCATAGGCACAGGTCCTCAAAGACTTGTATCTAACCCATCGGGAATTATCTTATATGAATTAATCCTGAATCATACCCACTCTATAGGGATTATAATTAGTATAATCCTTAATCATGTTATCACCATCTCAAGGGTCTATATCCTCTATGTAAAAAATCTTTAAAGAGCCTACATACGCATGGGTCCTTAAACCAACTGATCAAAGTGGCCTTCGATTACCATCCAAATGGGATACCTAGGAAACCTTTATTATGTATAAATCCAACACCTCAACTAACCCTGATTCTATATGGTCTATTTTACCAAAATTATCATGTCTAAACTAGGATCCCATATCCCTTCATGGTTCCTTGGGCTACTTCATCATAAGTCCCACCCAAAATTTGACTAGGAACCTTTTTTCTAGTGTCCTTGCCACATGACGTTAAACTGTATGGATTGGTCATTATCACATGTCCTTAAAAGGTATGATGTGTCCTATTATGTTTCACTGAACTACATGGGTTTTGATTCCTTTTGTGATGATATATTGGAGGCCCATCTCATGGGTCTGATCCTGACAACAAAACAACTACCATATCATTGTATAATGATAAACTCTAGAGTTCCACATTGTGTGGATTAAAAACAACATAGTGATAATAATTGAAAAACAAATATCTAATCCATTCACAAAAGGATACCATTTATGGAGAACCTTGGATACATTCAGATATATCCATTGATGAAGAACCTCAAAAACATAGAGATGATTCTAATTTCCATGCATGATAATAATCAATTGTTAATTCAAGGGTGGTGTATGTTATACTTTGGAATTAATGAATGATTTTTAAAAATATTTTAAATCTATAAGAGAGTCTCCGAGAAGGAAACAATTCACCCTAAAAGTGTGTGATGAGATCGATCGCCCATCCTCTTGACCAATGTGAGTCCATAAGTGTTGTGTTGTTTTTCAACAACTACATGCCTTTCGAAAGAAAGTTAATGATCTCGAATGAGGGATCTGTTGGTTGCTGTTGACTCTATAAATAAACCCCATTGGAAGCTTCCTAGAAAATATGTAGAAATATGTTTTTGACATAAAGGTTTCCCCACAAACACTAAAAAAACATTCCAATCCCACACGATACTCATGAATGAAAAAAATGGTGAACCAAACAAGAATCCTTAAACTAGATTATAGTGTAACCTATATTTAAGGCCCCTTTTGTTCTCAAAATGGTAGAGGGATAGACAAGTCAATCAATTGTGCATGTGTTCATTTATTTTGATTCTACTTTGATGGATTTTTATTATTTGTGTTTGTCACCTATATTTTAGGAACTTCCAAAAAGATATCCCTTCAATCCAAATGACATCACACCATCTCTCGTAGATGTATGGAATGGATACCATTCATTCTAGGTCCTCATGTAATTAGATTACATCATCACTAACCCAATGTCTGTAATGCTGGGTCTTGAATGAACTGGTCCGAGAGTACCACCAAAATGGTAACATCCCAACCCTAGAGGCTACATGATAGGACCTCCATCTCAAAAATCCCCTTTATTAATCCACTCAGTGATGGACAACGGTCTAGAAGAAGATAACACTGATCAAATTATCAAACCGTTTAAGGAGCTTATCCTCAAAACACAATAATTATCACCTCCCTTGTATTAGGTAAGTAGACCAAGATGCTACAGACGACCTCATCTAGAAGATTAATGAGTCCTTCCAAAGGCATCCTTCTAGTAGTTTCCTCTGATAATGTCATGTGATAGTGAACCCTTAGTATGATGAGGGTTCCTTCCTCAGTAGTCTGGCCCAGGTCTTCTAGACTTAGGAATGCAAGACAGCCTTTTGGGGTAGTAACTAGTCAACAAGGAGTAGGGACACACCTATCCCCCTCTAGAGAATACCTCCAATTACATTTGGTGGAAAATAGAGAGCAAGAATACTTACTTGATTACACTTGTTAGGATTTCTAGCAAATGTTTCTCACAAATTATAGAGAATCCCACCAAACAAATATGGTGGCACATAGTAAGAAAGAATAAACACTTATCCATACCTAGAAATCCCACCAGTAAAATTCGTTGTAAATCAGTGAGCAGGCACAAACACCTTCCTACATCAACCAAGCCTACCAGCAGACTCGTCTGATAGCATCCAAATCCCATTGGACAAATCAAGTGTAAAACTATTAAAAATTGAATAAACCTACCAAAATTTATCAATCCTTCTAGTAGTATCATCTTGAAACATCCAAATAAGTCAGTCGAAAAGTCCCAGTGACAAATAGGGGGCAGACTCAAATATTTTTCCCTACACCTAAATACTTTCAAGGTCCACTATTAAAAAATTGAAGACATAATCAAGTACATTTCCCTTATCCAACTATGTAATGTTCATATAACCTCATTCCATTCATTAAATTCACTAATCACATCTTAAAATGGTGAAATGGTGGGTGTAAATTCTTTCCCACATCCTACAGACCTACCAGGATATCATAACGGTGACAGTAGTGGCAGAGGGTCAAATACACAAATATATCCCTACAAATGGGGTGACTCATCAGCATGTCACCTTGTGGAATACACACACCCCTACTCCCGTCAATGAGGGTCATGGTGAAAACTCCCCTATGACATAAAGACAATAAGATTAGGTATGTAGACCTATTCCAACTAGAGATACCTGTCCTATTCTAATATCCACTTTGAGGTAGGCATAAACCCCTTCCAGTGTTTCAAAATCATATCAAAAATTTACAGTAGCAACACATGAGCTATTAAAACAATACTATATACCTGAAAACCACTTTCCCTAGTAAGTGTCCCAATTTCTCAAAAGAAGGTTTCCAAGAAGAAGCCTCACCAGAGATTATTGGAAAATAAAGAGCTAATATGTGATCCCGATTTAATTATTCTAGATTTCTTGAATACCTCAAATGTTTATCTGTGGTAGATAATGTTGATACTCATCAATTACCAAATTATGGGAACATTTTCAACAATTTTTAAGTTTATCCCCATAAAATTCACCATGAAGGATTTATTCATGTCCATAATCTGATTGATCTCGAGATCCCTTCTCTTTATGAGAGTCACATCAACCCTCTATATGGAAAAAAGATCAAATAAAAATAGGGTCTTCTCCTTACTACCTTCTACCTTGAAGTTACTCTCTAAGGTATATGATATAGGGATTCTCCTTTCAATTACATTTCAATCCATAATGGTAGTCCTCCCTATTATGGAATTCACTACCATAGTTCTCCTTGTAGTAGTGTTTCAATTTTTCAAAAAGTTCCCCCCTTGGACATTTAATGATGATAAATCCATCCTACCTTGAGGCACTTGGGAAAATGAGGTCTACCATGCATGATTAATTTTCATCTAAAAGAAAAATCATTTCTCATCTAGAAGATATCCCAATATGATAGTCACTCTCTAAACCACTCTTGAATCACATATCTTCCTACATAACAGAGGATGTCCCCACCAGTCTCGCTGCTTATGATAAGGACATAGGGAAGAATCCACTTTAGTTAGACTAGGTTAAAGAGCATGTGGTGAAATATGAAAAAGACACATTGAACATTAGAAAACAATCAGCTAAATATGATATACTAGTTATGTTCTATCCATTATCCACTCCTCAGTTCAGCATTCCAGAGGTGTTGTCAGAAGATTGTGTTCATGAAATCCACCTCAATATATGGGACACTATTCATCACTTAAGAGAAAATTTATCACATTATGATGAATATCTAATACACATCATGTTGATTTATGGTATACGACTCCAAATTGACTTAAGATCTCTCCTGGCTACATGACATCCAAAATTGGAGAAACACAAAGGATCCCTTCAGCGTACATGTCTCAATGTGTAAAAAACATTCATCACATGATCAAAAATTCCCCATATTGTGTTAATATAATAGGATGGGGTGAACATGGATAATTTTATTTCACTGTAATCCCCAGTAAGAAAAGTTCTCCAAATATGACATTGTGCAACAACATAGCTTCAGGTCGGCTTCAATAACTAGAATATATTAACAACCAATGATATGCTCAAAAAATAGGCCTCGACCAAATATCACTAATGTTGGTCTAGAAAAGATAAATCCATTGAAATACTTTTTCATCTGGAATATGAAAATATTGAGCATGCCTCCCACTTAATGGAAGTCAATTGTCAGATAGTGAAAATGTCATAGATAGTGAAATTGTCTTTGGAAGTAGGTGGTTTATGTAAAAATAAAATGATGCACCTAAACCATGTTTTAACATGACTCCATAAAATCAAAATGGCATCCATGGAAGTAGTATCCATGATAATCCAAGAGAACCCCCGTCCTACAGGGCTGGGGATATTTTTAACACAACCCCCATGGTTAGGAAATCAAGCTTGAAGAGTTGTGAAATTGGAATGGGAATATCCTTATCCCACAAGTATGGGGTATTATTCACACCAACAACCTTTTATATAGTGGAATTTAGTATTCTCTTAATTAGGTGGAATTCTGCAGAATGAATCCTCACAATTCATCCCATATTGTGACCTGGTATCCTTATTGGTAAAATGCATGAAAACATTTTTATAGAGATTCCCTTCGAATTAACTCCCCCAAATGGATTCAATAGAATCATAAAAATAGACGAAAAGACTTCATAGAGGGTGAAAAAAAGATAGTCTCATAACCAAACTAAATAAATTCTGGTAACACATTACACTTCAATGAATTTCATTTACACCACCCATGTAGATCCTACAAAACATGAGGCCAACATAGAGGAGATGGGGGAGAAAGTTTCATTTCATAATACAATCCACTCTGAAATGATTGAATGAGGTGTATCTAATCAAAACCAGATTCCTTCCTAGAAATTGGGTATTCCCTCAACCACTCTATCATTACCTTCTCAAATAGTATCAAAAAAAGTAAAAGGGTAAAAGTAAGGTTGTACCTCACCTACCTCCTAAAAAGGTTTTACCCCTTACACTTGAGGAAATATTTTCTCCGAAAGAGGTTGAGAACAATTAATTGAGAAGAATCAATATAGAACTACTCTGATGAAGTGTTCCTCCCAGATATATTCTGCAAATAGAGCCTCAACTCGCACTCACAAATAGTGTACCTCAACAAATAGGGTTCACTGTAGTGACTGAAAGGGATCCAGAACATCCACCCAACATGGGGTGCCAATAACCAACATACTTGGATCCCATGGAATAAGATCATGAGTTCCCAACATTGGGTACACAACCAAAACACAGATAGGTGAATACTTAAAAATGTTCCCCTGTAGGTTACCCATGATAGATACCAGTAGTGTCATCACAGTTGGCCCTACCTGATGATGCCTCTTTTCAATCTTCTACTCATCTAGACATTTCTTGATGGCTCATAAATACTATTGATTTTATAATGGATCTATTTGAATATATGGAGGAATGGTGTGCGCCACTGTAGACAAAAAATAAGCCTTACCCCAAATGGTTTTATCTGACTCAACCTACACCGAACATTGGGTACCGTATATCTCTAGTTTTCAATGGATTGGGGGACCCTTAGAATAATTTGACAAATTTCATATTCCATTGTGACCCCATGATGGGGACCCTTAAAGAATAGTAGGTAGTGAAACTCGGGTACTTCATGCAATCACTGCAGGGATTGGATTTTGTATGGTACACTAGTTTGATGGCTCTGTCAATTACAAGATGAGAATGTATCTATCAAAAGATTCTCTTATAATTCATCTTGGTAAAATAAAAGATAAAAGTCCTCAACCTCTCAAATTTAAAATAATGGGAGAATTATAGGGTCTCAAATTTCATCACCTGAAGGAAGGGTTTGACATAATCTCTAGTCCCACAGCTTCCCCAAGAATCTTTTTTGTCCATCTTTATAGAGAATATTTTCTAAAATTTATGCACACCACTCATCCCTATGACATACACATGAGGGTTTCAAGACCTTGTTTCAATTTCCCAAATAATGGAAGAATTCATTTCACAAACCAGGGCTAATTCCCATGTAATTCAATTATCTTAAGGAAAGAGAATGGGGAAGGAAGAGGCCACCACTATTACACTAAAGTTGACCCTTACACCCTCTCTAGCTCAAAGAATGCACCATATCATGTGGTTCTCCATACAAATCATTATAAAAAATGCATGCGTCATCAGGATGAGTAAAGGTACATAGGTGAAAATAGTTGAGGAGTTGAAGAATAAAGTTCATTCCTTATAAAATGACCAGGTCCCTTGTTAATTCATCTCTGTATTGGAAAATAACTTGATCAAGTTTCGAAATCCTAGGTTTTCCAAATAGGTTGGTGAATAAGATCACCCAAACTATTTCCACTTTCATTAAGCATTGTGTCAAAAAATTCAGTAATTGTTTTGTTTTCAAAGACATTATGAAGAAGACCGTGGACTCTGGGTAAGTGAAGTTAGGAAAATCAACTTCCAAAGTAGTATGCGTATCTACCACCGATTCATGGGAGTATAATGAATGGTTGTAAGTTAACGGAAAGGGTAAGTAAAATTTTTGTGATTGGATGATCAAAAATAAAATCAATAAAACTCGTGTTATGCTCCAATCATAGTTGAAACAACTAACTGTGCCATTGGCTACTTCCGCTATCGCACAACTGACTTCATTGGTAGCCCTATCCTCCGAAATCCAATCTTCCAAAAAGGAGCATGGTTGGAAGAACAAGACGAAAACATAGGAAGATGAAAATTTACCAAGGCCAAATTTGGATTTGAATCTATCAAACATCATACCTTTAGTCCCAAAATCATGGATTCCACCCCATCAAATGGTACCATAAGAGTCATCCCACCAAACAGAGTCCTCATAAAATTAGGATTTGATATTTGGTTCCATTAATTTTATTTATTTAATGGATCAATTATCGGAATATGAGTGTGATTATAAACCCAAATTCTTTGCATGTAAGTAGGGGATTATGGGAAGAGGCTGCCAGAGTTGAAGATACAGGGGAAGATGCATTCGTACTAGAACTCAATACTATGGTTAAGTCCCTACTCATACTATCTATGAAGCCAAAAATCATGGGAGATATTTCCAATGAGATAATAAGGATCAAAAAAGATCCCCCACACAAGTTCTATTTTTACCTAACTCGATCATTTGGAAAGATTGACTAGAGTATATTTTGTTGCCCAATAAACCTTAGTGCATAGGCAAACCTAGTCGACCTAATCCACCAAATATTAATGTACCCTCAAAGCTTTGAAAGAAATTGAAGGAATTAAAGTTTTCAAATGGCATGCATACCATCACCGGGTAACGTATGCTAAGAATATGGATCGTGAATTTCTAGGTAAGTGGGAATATTCACGAATTGTTGGCCTGCGAAACGATGGCCAGCAGGCAGGGAAAACCATGAATCACGTCAACCGAAGGAGTTCTGTGTAGAATACCATCTGTGTACCATGCCATGAACCCCTCAGTTCATGGATTAAGAGAATAGATAGGGTTCCATGAACCATTATCACAAACCAAAGTCTTTGTAAACCCCAGTTGACCGAGTCTTCTGCGGGTTAGAAAATTGCTTCAATGGGCCTTTTCTAATAGTGTCACATGCCTAGTAGATACGATTACTCAAATTCTCTATAAAAGGATCACAGTAGAAGAAGAAAAGAAAGGGATAGAGGAGACAAACATAGGGAAGCATTGGAAATGAGAGCATGATGGAAACTCATAGGTTGCACTCTGGCTTCCATCTTGTTTCATCACTGTAGTACGAATCGTGAACCACCTCCTCCATAGGTATTTCCGACCGAGAACCATAAAATGGGGGGATAGAATAATAATAATAGAACCTCAAACCCAACTGGTAAATTGAAAAACAAATAACTCTCATAGATGAATTTCCCACAAATGGTAATTCCCCCGACCCTCCTTCAATATGGTGCTCCATGTAGCGTACTGCTACATAGACTAAACATAGCGCCACGTACCCAATCAGTTTTCAGATATAACCCAAAGAGGCATGGTGTTCCTCATACCAATTTGGTATGTGATTGGCGATACCCATTCCAACATACCACACTGGTATGTAGATGGCCCTACTATCTACGTACCACTATGGTATGCGGATCCTTCCCCATCCCGCATGAGAAACCAGTATGCAGAATGGGGTGTTTTTGGGTATTGTTCCTTCCTGTTCCAACCTCACCCATCCATTATAATCTAGTACTCCATTATCCCTCTATTAACAAGTCCTCTGGTGCTAGGCTAAAGCCTCCTACAAAGCCACTGGACCCATATGATCAGACCATCAGGTGCATCAGCATGCCCTATTAAGTCTACAAACCCACAGTAAGGAGAGTCACGAAGGCCCTCCCAACAAAGGTGTGGGCTTCAGGAATGACTATAAGGATACATTCCCATGGTAACCCGGAGTCCAACCATGAAATGCCGATGTGAACCTCCCTATTATTGGGGTTAGGGTTGATCACTTGCTTTTCCATTCAATGAGGAACATTGATTAGTCGAAGGGGTTATGTTCGCTCCCCCATTTGATGAGGACGAAACTCCTCCCCTTCCCAAAACATGCTTTGGGGCCCTCCCACTGAGGTAAGTCCCCAATATTATAAGGTAGGGTTGACTGACCTTTAATGAAATTTCTCACGGAAAGGATCTTCACTTTTTATCCTCACCCATGGTCACCTCGGTCTCTTCCTCCATGGGCTCTCCCTCCCCCACCAACAGGGGAGTATGCATGTGAAATGTTGAATCTTTCAAATCCTCTTTTTTCTCACACTGAGCATGACTCACATAGGCTAAGAGGTTTGTGAGGATCACAACATTAGCACACATTCTGAACTATGAGAACTCTGATTCCTGATTAAATTAGGATATGTAGGACGTCTATTAGAAGGCTCGATCTCAAAACGGTGCCCATCCATAAAGGATCCACTCAACCATGTCCCCTTAAATGGGTAGATGGTATGCGTAAGCCCCACACATTCTAATCTACGACAACTCAAATTCCTAACTAAATCAGGATATGTAGGACGCCTACCAGAAGGTCCAAGATTAAAAGGGTTTCCATTCAAAAGGGTCCACCTAATCGTGTTTCCTCAAATGGGAAGCTCCCATGCGTAATCCCCACACATTCTGAACTATGTGGGTTCTAATTCCTCTCCCGAGGAAATGTAGTAATCCTTTATTGTGGGCCCAATCCCAGCATCAAGTCACCTTCTATCCCCCCTGGATGACAATAAACTCTAGATCCCCTTATAATATGGATAATTCAGCATTACCTCTATAGCATCAAATGTATGCATATTTATGACGATTTTTCAAACCATGGTAGCTCATGGACACACTCTTAGGGAATGAACTAAGGATTTTTGAACATATTAACATGACATAAATCTATAAGATAGTCCCAGAATAGGAAACAATCCTCTATCAGAAGGGTGCGGTGAGCCTGACCTCCCATCCTCTCGACCAATGGAGTACTTAAGTGTCATTAGCTAAATCGTCAGTCAACGAGTGTCTTCCTTTGGAAGGAAAGTCCATGAATCATGGATACCATGGTTGTAGTGTGTTCTTGTCTCCACAAATAAACCTTTTTAATACCATCCGAGGAATTTATATCAGAGAAGGACCAATTTCAGGAGTGCTTGACCCACACGCAATCGCCCGCTGGGACCAACAGTTCCCATAGGGTTAATTCGACCTTCCTTAAAGGATAATGACGCTGAATGGGCTAAAAGAAAGTAGTGTTAAACTCGAAAGGAGACCATTTATATTTAAAAAGGGATAGGTGATGATCCTCATCGCACCATCTCTGTATCCCCCACAAAACGCAGCACCTCAGTGGCAAAACAAAAATGGTGAACCCGACATGAATCCTTAACCAAGGTGGTGGTTCTACCCACAACGATAAAATAAAAATGAACACTACATGTCAGACCATTTTTTATGCCCCGATATGTGCAAAATGTTCCACCTAGGAGGTGGAACAAAAATGGTGAACCCAACATGAATCCTTAACTAAAGTGGTGATTCTACCCACAATGATAAAAGACAAAAGGATATTACATGTTGGACCATTTTCTCAGCCCCGGTACGTGCAAAACACACCCCCACAGAGGCAGAACAAAAATGGTAAACCCGAAGTGAATCCTTAACCAAGGTGTAGGTTCTACCCACAATGATAAAAGACAAAATTACACTACACATTGGACCATTTTGTCCACCCTGGCATGCGCAAAACGTGCCACATCAGAGGCAGAACAAAAATGGTGAACCTGACGTGAATCCTTAACCAAGGTGGCGGTTCTACCCCAAAGATAAAATAAAAAATGACACTACATGTCGGACCATTTTTTCTGCCCAAGTATGCACAAAAAATGCTACCTCGAAGGTGGAACAAAAATGGTGAACCCAACGTGAATCCTAAACCAAGGTGGCGGTCTCACCCAACTTAGGACCTTTCACCCCATAGAAAAATTAAAGGGCAGGGGATCCAGTCTGAATCTCCCGATATGTATATGTTTAAAGGAATGCTACTTTGACAAGGTTTTGTGGTATGTATGTCATATACATGTATTGAAAGATCCCACAGATCAACCTTTGATCCAAATTACATCCCCATGATCCATGAAGATGAACGCATTACCGATCCCTCATGCAGTTGGGGTCTCAACAAAGATCATGTCACAACCCGTCCCCTGGGGCCCATATCGTGACTACCCCAAGCCCGCCTTCCATAGGCCAGGGGCTGGAAACTAGCACCAAATGCGTAAATCCCTAAACTGGGAAGTCATTTCCTTTAAAACAGTAAATAAACACAACATAGTACACAACTAGAAGAAAAACACAAAGTATGTTGTATAAAGTAGAGTGATGAAGAGTAAAGGGGCTAGAAATACAAGCCCAACAGAAAAGTACATGTACAACTGAAATGCAAGACAATCTGAAGAAAAGTAAAGTAGCTACTGGGTTATCCTCTAGGGTTCCTACCCAAAGGGTAGGTAAAGATGTCCTCCTCAACACTCCACATCCGTTCGTCTGCTTTGTGCACCATCACGCTGAGTGGTCCACCTCTGGGTACCATCCAGACCTGATACTCTCTACCTCAGTCAACATTGTATGTCATCTAATACCAACACAACGAGGTTCGGGCATAGTCCATGTAGGAGTGAGTATGACAATACTCAGTAAGGACCCCGAGACCATCAAGGTCTCACAAAATCTGACAAGGATAAACCACAATGTATTGATTCAACGGATAACCATTACTTAGGTATATGCCCATACATATACCTAAGTTATCTACTAACCCATCTCAATCATGAGGAAAACACAAAATCCATTGACTCATCTTAAACCAGGATTTTGTTCTTGGGGGTAGTATCAAGTAACAACCCTAGTCACACTGCCGGAACCTCGGCTGATGGTGTACTCCTCCTCTATCGAGTACTATGGGTCTGCCACATCACACAGAGGTGCTTCCCACAATCCTGGATTGTTGTGGTACTCTTCCTGTCGAGCACCGTGGGTCTGCTGTATCACACAGAGCCACTCCCCACTGTGGGTCTGCCACATCACACGGAGGCACTCCCCTTCATAGCATGCTGAGGTACTCCTCCTATCGAGTACTGTGGGTCTGCCGCATCACAAAGAGGCGCTCCCCAATGTGGTTCCTCCGCATCACAGAGAGGCAGTTCCCACTAGGCTAGTCAAAACACTCTGAGTCGAAAGGTCAGCAGTCGTCAGGTCTCAACCAGCTACTAGGTCTCCATATTCCGCTCACTCCTCTCCGGGAGGATCCGCTCCTTGAGCTACTAGTCGATACTCCAACTGTCATGAATTTACAAGTAGAAGTATCTCAAATGTCTTCCTCGTCATTGGGGTCTCAACGCGATAGACGGTGCATCAATCGGATGCTCGGTCTGTGAGTTATTGGCATTTTCGTTCCAGGGGCCCGGTAGGATTTTAGGTTCAAACCAACCTGACCATACTCCAAATGTGTCCAAACCTCAAGTGGGGTATGCAAAAATAACTGTCTCATTATAATATATCCATCACCGTAGACGGTTAATCAATTGGACATCTGTAGCCCAAGTTATAGGTGAAAAGGTGAAAACTGGCCATATCGGGTATGGGTCTAGTTCGACCCGGCCCGTGGCTCTGACCCGATCTGTGGGTCCAACCCGCCCCGTGGGGGTGGCCCAGCCTGACTGGGCGGCCCGGCCCGAGGGGGTGGCCCGACCCGAGGGGGCGGCCCGGCCCACGCTGGGTCCAGCCCGGCAGCTCGCGGGGTCCTCCTAAGCCGCATATATAGGGTTACCACGTGCCCCATGGAGATCCCGAATGACAAAGCTGTTCAGGTGGGAGACAAACTGGTTCCAGGTGGCACCGGTCTAGCTCAGGAAGGACCCAACGAGTTCCCACTCCTCCCGGCTGGTCGAGCGGCTAGCCACTCTGCACCGATAGCGGCCAGCCCGATGCAGTCCATCTTGGCTCCTTCACCGTGGCATGGTGGCACCGCAGTTCTTCTCCTCCACACGGAGCGACGGCGTCGCACCCCTCCGCTGCATCCCCTGGTGGCCACAACTCTCCTCCTCCACGTGGCGCGACGGCACCGCGCCCTTCCCCCGCGGCCCGACCTGGTCACGGCCCCCCTTCTCATCCACGCGGCACGACAGTGTCGCACCCTTTCAGCGACCCGATGGCATTGCACCACCGGTTTCTTTGTGGCCGGCCTGTCACTGGCCGCAATTACATATCCACGGTTCACTCTTCCGATGGCTCCGTTAAGCCGCTGCCATCGCGAACAAGCGAGGAAAACGAAGGGGAAGGGTTGGGCCATGTTCGTCCAGTCCGAGCCCTCCTCGTTATGATTATATCAATCGGAAATTCATATTTCATAAATTGAACAACGTAGAATGGGAAGAAAATCAACTCAAATCCCCTACCTCATATTGTTGGTCATTGAAAAATTCGCAGAAGCGCGGGCATCGATTCGTCAATGTCATAAAAAGAAGAGGATATCCATCATTAGCGGATGAACGTTCGGAGGTGACGAAGTCGAAGACGGTGGTCGGCGTTCGAAGTTGTCATTCGGCGGTCTTTGCGTACTTCGTAGGAGAGTTCTTCACCTCCCCAAGCTCCACCAAAATAATGTTTCCAATGAAAAATAATGGGTTAAGCTAACCCATTATTTAATTGTAGGCCAAAATATTCAAAAGATTTAAAATTAATTAATTGATGTTCCATTAATTTACTTGTGTGGTTTGGCACATTTCTGAGGGAAGTTCAAGGGTTTCCCCTAATTATAGAGAGTTTAAGGGGTTTAAATCCCATGTGGTCCCCACCTATTTAATTTCTAATAGATGTTTAGACCTCGGGTGGGCCCCACCACCATAACCTCTCATGGGAGATTATGGTGTAGTGGCCCCAACCTCTAACCTCCTCTTGGAGGTTTTAACCCCCAAAGAAATAAAAATAAGCTAACACTTATTTTTATTTAATTTTATTAAAAACACAAAATCATACTTCCATTCTCGAACAACTACCGTCGAGGTGAAAGTCTTTTTAAGCGAATACTGGCGCTGCGAGTTCAAGGGTGCCCTTAAATTTCAATTCTGAGCCCCGATTCAAAAGATATAAAATCCCGCTCATAATTTTACTGAATATACCTGAAAAAAACTTCAGAAAGTGATTCCGGGTACACCGGGCCTCAGAATCAAGCTCCATAAATTTTCGTAGACTCGTAAAATTCCCATGTATTTAAAAAAATCCACAGAATTTTAGGGTCTTTACATTCTCTTCACCTCAAGGATTTACATCCCTGTAAGCTACAACTCGAACTAAGGGAACAAATTGTGGTACTGGGCACGCATCTGAGCCTCTCGCTCCCATGTGCTCTCCTGGAGGTTCTTATGCTGCCAGTGAACATGCACTAGAGCTATCGATCATCCATGTAAAACTCGCTCCTTTTGATCCTAAATCTCTAATGGGACCTCTGTGAAAGTCTCCCCATCATCAATGTCCAGCTCTCCATGGTCGATGATGTGGGAAGGGTTATGCATGTATCTCCTTAGCTGAGATACGTGGAAGACGTCAGGCACCCGGTGCAACTGAGGTGGAAGACCTAACCGGTAAGCCACCTCTCCTACTCTACTGAGGACCTGGAAAGGTCCGATGAACCATGGATACAACTTTCTGCCTTGGCCAAATCTCTATAGACCTCATCGAGGTGAGACCTATAGAAATATGTGGTCGCTATCGTCGAACTCCAGAGGTCTCCGTCTCCTGTCAGCATACGACTTCTGCCTGCTCTGTGTAGTCTTCATCCACTCCTGCATGTTCTTCACCTTCTCCGTGGTAGCCTGTACAATCTCTAGTCCAACTATTGCTAACTCCCCTGGGTCTGTCCAGCATAGTGGTGATCTGCACGGTCGACCATACAAGGCCTCAAAAAGTTCCATACCGATGGTGGAGTTATTGTTGTTGTTGTTGTATGAAAACTCCACTAAAGAAAAGTGATCCTCCCAGCTGCGATTGAAGTCAAGGACACATGCATGGAGCACGTCCTTGAGGGTTTGAATGGTCCACTCAGTCTGACCGTCTGTCTGAGGATGGAAGGCAGTGCTAAAGTGAAGTTGTGTCCCGAAAGCCTCCTTCAACCCCTTCCATATCCGGGAAGTAAACCGTGTGTCACGGTTGAAGACAATATAAGAAGGTACTCCATGTAAACTCCAAATCTCCTACACTTAGAGGCATCACATGCTCTCTACTGATCCCTTCTCTCTAATTGGTAGGAAGTGGGTTGACTTGGTGAGTCGGTCAATGATCACCCATATCGAATCATGACTCTAGGATGTACGTGGAAGACCCATCATGAAGTCTATGGATATCCCATCCCACTTCCACTCTGGAACCTCTAAGGGTTGTACCAAGCCTACTGGTACCTGTTGCTCCACCTTCACTTGCGAAAAAGTGAGGCATCGTGAGAAAAACTTAGCTACTACCTTATTCATACTTAGCCACCAGTGCTGTCATCGAAGGTCCTGGTACATCTTCGCTGCTCCTAGATGTACCCCTAGAGGCAAAGTGCCGAACTCCCTCAACACTTCCTCCTGAAGATCTACTGGTACCATAATACGTCCTCTGAAGAGAATGGCATGCTCCCCGCCTTCAGAGAATCCATCAGGTACATGCCCTATGGATATCTGAGCACGTCGTGTCTCTTAGTCAGCATCCCCCTGTTGTGCCTCCCTGACTCGCTGAAGAAGTGGAGGAGTGACTATAAGAGACTATAGAAAGGTTACTCTATCTCTATCCACAAAGGATATCTATAAAGTAGACAGTTGCTCTATCACCTCTCTTAGGAGATGTATACCAGTTCTCCTGCTGAGCGTATCTACAACAACGTTCCCCTTGCCATGAGTATAGACTATCTCGAAGTCATAGTCCTGGAGGAACTCATGCCATCACCGTTGTCCCAGGTTCAGGTCCTTCTGATAGAAGATACACCTGAGACTATTCTGATTACAGTACATGGTAAAATGTTCACCCATTAGATAGTGCAGCCACATCTTCAAGGTGAAGACCATTGCTGCTAACTCTAGGTCATGGGTAGCGTATTTCTGCTCATGTTGTCTTATCTACCAAGAACCATATGTGATCACTGCTCTCTCTTACATCAGGAAACGCCGAAGTCCGGTCCCTAATGCATCGTAGTAAACTGTGTACCCTACACCCTCCTCTGGAAGCCTCAAGATGGGGTCACTAGTAAACCTCTGCCTCAGCTTCTGAATGATCTGTTGGCATCTCTCCGACCACACGCGAGGTTTCCCCTTCTTCGTCAAGGATGATAGTGGTGAGGAAACTCTGGAAAAGTCTGGAACGAACCTCCAGTAGTACCTAGCCAAGCCCAGGAAACTTCGTACCTTCGTCACACTCCTGGGTGGCTCCCAAGAAAGTACCACCTCAATATTTGCTGGATCCACAGCAACTCCAGTTTCTGAGATGATGTGTCCAAATAAGTGAAACTCTCAAATCCAAAACTGGAACTTCGAGAGATTACTTTAAATTTGGTGCTCTCTGAATGTGTCCAGTACTACCTACAAATGGTAGGCATGCTCATCTTCAGTAGTCGAGTATATCAGAATGTCGTCGATGAAGACTACGACAAGGCAATCGAGGTATGGCAGGAAGATCCTATTCATGAGACACATGAACACTATTGGAGAGTTGGTTACACCAAATGGAATAACCAAGAACTCATAGTGGTCGTACTAACATCTAAAGGTCGTCTTCTGCACATCCTCGTCTCGAACTCTGAGCTGGTGATAGCCTGATCTGAGGTCTATCTTCGAGAACCATCATGCTCCCTTCAGCTGGTCAAAGAGGTCGTCAATCCTCAGGAGTGGGTACTTGTTCTTTACAATCACCTAGTTCAGGAAACGATAGTTGACATATAGCCTCAAGCTCCCATCCACCTTCTTGGAGAATAGAATCGGGGCTGCCCAGGGAGAAACACTGGGCCAGATGAATCCCTTCCCCTACAAATCCTCTAGTTGTACCCTCAGCTCGCGAAGCTCAGCGAGAGTCATACAATATGTTGGAATAGATATCGGTGCCGTCTCAGGGTACAGTTCAATGTAGAAATCCACCCATCTACAAGGAGGTAGTCCTGGGGCATCGTCAAGGAAAATATTCACGTACTGGTCCACCACTACAGGATATGTCGAACTCTCCACGTCAACTGCTTCGAGGGTAAGGCAAGCCAACTGGTGAGAGATCGGCTACACCCACCTCTAAGTAAGTCCATCCTGTGCTGCAAAGGTTCCCTTCTTGCTGGTAAAGGTAAACTTGATCCATCCGTGCGGACACACCACACTTTTCGCCTAATATAGTCAATCTGAGCAATTACTATTGATAACAACTCCATACCCAAGATGACATCGTAAGGCCACGACGCCGCTACGAGGAGATCCTAGACGAAGATATCGCCTCCTAGAGTAAGCTCACACTGCTGTCACTAGTGTGTTATCACCAAGTTTTCTCCTGTAGGAGTCTCTAGCTGTAAGGATCGAGCCAACGGCTCCGTCGGAATCTCCGAGCTCTGAACGAGGGCAGTGGATATGAAAGAATGACTGGAACATGTGTCTATAAGTATTGCAGCTAATGTGGAGTAGAAACAGATCGTACCTCGAATCATCTTCGGAGCACTATGTTCGTATGCCTCAACTACCTGAAGCTGAGATCTCCCCTGTCCACATGCTCCCTGCGGTCAGGGTGGTCCTCCTAGTGGTGGTGGTGGTAACACCTCATAACATCATCCACCGCCAGCTGCTGAACCAGCTCCTCTGCCACCTCCACATACTCCCTAAGGACCTCCTCAATCGAATGTCTGCCTTTACCTGGGAGGTCCCTCAACTACCTTCTGGTCATCTAAATGGTGGGTCAAATAGTCTCGATCCATGTGTCCCTGCCCACTGCATGAGTAACACTGTCTGCTCCTGGCATGTATGTCACTACCCCGGGTTCCCTGCACAACATATCCTGAGTCTTGGGGTTGTCCACCCATGGGTACGGTCTTCTTGGACCTCTACATCATCTGTCTACTGCCAGCTACAGAAGACTTCACTTCAAGTTGACTAGTGGTGGGTATCACTGCAGGAGACTGCTCAGCAAGAAAACTCTCCACTAGAAGGGCTCTCTCTAACACCCCCGCCTGCGTCAGGATGCTGAGGGAGATCATCGATGCCCTGATCTCTCGCATGAGCCCTTGATCAAAGGTCCGGACCCTGAAGAATGGGTATCGTACCATATATGTGGAGTAGCGCGAGAGGTCATTGAACCTTGCTGAGTGCTGTGATACTATCATGATTCCCTTTTTCATATGAAGTAGCTCCTGTATATGTACCTCTCATAGGTTCACTAGAACAAACTCCACCTGGAATAGGCTCTCGAAGTCTATCCAGAGTAGTTTCGCCTCGTCATGCATCTAGAGCATCAGGCTCCACCATCTGTCTGCTGATGCCTGAAGGAGACTCGCATCAAGGATCAACATGACGTCTTATGGTTTCCCTTATAGCCTGAAGACTCTCACCATAGCCTCAAGACAATCCTCAGATTCCTATGGATCCGTCTCTCCCCGTAATATGGGTGGTCTCTAGCGCTAGAACTCATGCAACACGCTCAAGCAGCGTGCATCGTCTTCTGCTAGGGCTGGTGGCATCAGTGGCCCAACGTGAAGTGGTACCAATGGTTCCTCGCCTGGTAAAGGGCCATGTACCAAGGCCTTATCACTCGGTGGGTTATCAGAGCATATGACTCTCGGGGCTCCGTGGGGAGGCATCTTGAAAGAAACAGATGTGACACGGTCAAAATATTTATACCTGGTGAGCTAACCCGGTTGAGCTGACTTAAAGAAAAGATTTTAAAGACACTCATGCAATCAGTGTTTTCATGAACTAAGTCGGAAATCAATAGTCAGGGTCCTGGTGTATGGATACGTCGACCGCCCACACCAATACTGGACTCCCTGAACTAAAAACCACACTTAGTACCCTTAACACTATTGCTTCACAAAAAAGAATGATCAGAGTCCTAAGTTTTGTGGTAGAACTGACTCATATAATACCAATTTGTCACAACCCATCCCTCGGGGACTGTATCGTGACTACCCCAAGCCTGCCTTCCATAGGCCAGGGTCTGGAGACTAGCACCAAAGGTGTAAATCCCTAAACTGGGAAGGAATTGCCTTTAAAACCGTAAAATAAACACAACAGAGTACACAAATGGAAGCAAAACACTAAGTATACTGTATAAAGTAGAGTGCTGAAGAGTAAAGGGGCTGGAAATACAAGCCCAATAGGAAAGTATAAGTACAAATGAAATGAAAGAAAATCTGAAGAAAAGTAGAGAAGCTAATGGGTCTTCCTCCGGGGTTCCTACCTGAAAGGTAGGTACAGATGGCCTCCTTAGCACTCCACGTCCGTCTTTCCACTCTGTGCACCATCACAATGAGTGGTCCACCTCCGGGTACTGTCCATCCCTGCTACTCTCTGCCTTAGTCAGTGTCGTCTGTCATCTGCAACCAACATAATGAGGTGTGGGCATATCCTGTGTAGGGGTGAATATGACGATACTCAGTAGGGACCCTGAGACCCTCAAGGTCTCACAAAATCCGACAAGGATAAACCAGAAAGTATGGATTCAACGGATAACAATTACTTAGGTATATGCCCATACATATACCTAAGTTATCTTGTAACACATCTCAATCATGAGGAAAACACAAAATTCATTGACTCAGCTCAAACCAGGATTTTATTCTAGGGGGTAGTATCAACTAACAACCCCAGTCACACTGTCGGAACCTCGGCTGATGGTGTACTCCTCCTCTATCGAGTACTGTGGTCCTACCGCGTCACACATAGGTGCTTCCCACTATCATGGAGTTTTGTGGTACTCCTCTTGTCGAGAACCGTGGGTTTGCTGCGTCACACAGTGGCACTCCCCACTGTGGGTCTGTCGCGCAACACAGAGGCACTCCCCTTCATAGCCTGCTAAAGTACTTCTCCTGTTGAGTACCATGGGTCTTCCGTGTCACACAGTTGTGCTCCCCACTGTGGGTCTGCCTCGTCACACAAAGATGCTTCCCACTGGGATATTCGAAACTCTCCGAGTCGAAAGGTCAGGAGTCGTCATGTCTCATCCAACTACTAGGTATCCGTATTCCGCTCACTCATCTCTAGGAGAATACACTCCACGAGCTACTAGTCTATACTCCAACTGTCACGAAGTCCCAAGTAGAAGTATTGCAAAGTTCCGCCTCATTATATGGGTCTCAATGCAACAGACAACGCGTCAATCAGATGCCCAGTCTGTGAGTTATTGGCATTTCCGTTCCGGGGGGCCGGTCGGATTTTAGGTTCAAACCAACCCAAACATAACCCAATTGTGTCCAAACCTCAAGTGGGGTATTTAAAAAGAACATTCTCTCTCTAATCTATCTGTCTCCACAGACGGTTCGTCGATCGGACCCCCGTAACCCATGTTATGGGCAAAAAGGTGAAAATATGCCATAGCAGGTCTGGGTCCAGTCCGACCCCAGCCCGACCCAGTCCGCAGGTCTGACCCGGCCCATGGGGGGCTCAGCCCGAGTGGGTGCCCCAGCCCAAAGGGGAGGCCCAGTCCGCACTGGGTCCGGCCTGCACTGGGTTTGGCCCGTGCTGGGTCCGGCACGGCGGCCCGATGGCCCGGCAGCTCGGTGGCTCGTGGGGTCCACCTAAGCCGCGTCCAGGAGGGTTACCATGCACCCCCTGAAGATCATGAATCGCAAAGTCATTTGGGTGGGAGCCAACCAGCGCCAGGTAGTGCCGGTCCAACTCACGCAGGACCCAGCTGGGTCCCGCTCCTCCCGGATGGCCGAGCGGCTAGCCGCTCCCCACCGCCACTGGCTGGCCCGATGTCGGCCGTCTCGGCTCCTCTGATGTTGCGTGATGGTGATGCGGTTTTGCTCCTCTACGCGGCGCGACGGCGTCGCACCCCTCCTCTGCAACCAGCCCTGGGCACAGATCTCCTCCTCCGCACGGCACGACGACGTCGTGCCCTTCCGCCGCGGCCCGGCCTGGCCATGGCCCCCCCTTCTCATCTGCATGGCATGACGGTGTCGTGCCCTTCTGGCGACCCGGCGGCCTTGCGCCTCCGATTTCTTCGCAACCGGCCCGTCTCCGACCACCATTTCTCCACCGCAGTTCACTCTTCTAGCAGCGCCGTTGCGACGCCGTCGTCATCAACAAGCAAGGAAAATGAAGGGGGAGGGTCAGGCCGTGTTCGTGCTGTCTGAGCCCTCCTCGTTATGGTGATATCAATCGGAAGTTCACATTCCATAAATTGAATGACATAGAACGGGAACAAAATCAACTCAAATCACCTACCTCGTATTGTTTATCATTGACGAAGTCGTGGAAAGGCGGGCATCGATTCATCAATATCGGAAAAAGAAGAGGATATCCGTCCTTGGAGGATGAGCGTTCGGAGGTGATGAAGTCAAAGACGGCGTTCTTCGCGTTCCTCATTAAGGAGTTCTTCTCCTCCCCAAGCTCCACCAAAAGAATGTTTCCAACCAAAAATAATGGGTTAAGCAAACCCATTATTTAATTGTTGGCCAAAATATTCCAAATATTTTAAATTAATTAATTAATGTTCCATTAATTAATTTGTGTGGTTTGGCACATTTATGAGGGAAGTTCAAGGGTTTCCCCCACATATGGAGAGTTTAAGGGGTTTAAAGCTCGTGTGGTCCCCACATATTTAATTGCTAAGAAATGTTTAGTCCTCTGGTGGGCCCCACCACCATAACCTCTCATGGGAGGTTATGGTGTGGTGGCCCCCACCTCTAACCTCCTCTTGGAGGTTTTAAACACCAAATAAATAAAAATAAGCTAACACTTATTTTTATTTAATTTTATTAAAAACCCAAAATCAAACTTCCATTCTCGAATAACTATCGTTGAGGTGAAAGTCTTTTTAAGAGAATATCAGTGCTGCGAGTTCAACGGTGCCCTCATATTTTAATTCTGAGCACTGGTTCAAAAGATATAAAATCCAGATCGTTCGTTTACTGAACGTACCCAAACAAAACTTCATAAATTGATTCCGGGCACACCGGGCCTCGGAATCAAGTGCCGTAAATTTTCACAGACTCGTAAAATTCTCATGTATTTAAATAAAATCCATGGAATTTATGGGTATTTATAAATCAGGACCCCTTCGCCTTCCTTGTGTCTTCAATGATGGGTGTCCAATACGTTGATCAAAGAGTACCACTGAATTGGTACTCTCCCCACACTGGAGGCCATAAGACAAGCCCTACAATCTGCGAAGGTACACCAGTCACCTCTTCAGCCTCTGCCGGTACCTCAGCACTAGGCAGTCCTGGTGGTCATCTCAACTCGTTTTGGTATCATATCCATGGAACATTACAACGACTACCTCCCTTACCTTAGGGAGTAATATGAATTCAATACTAATGACTTCATCCCAGCTACACAGGGGCCCTACCCACAAGGCCCTGCTAGAGAGAATCACTGCCGACATCGGACGACCAGACCTCCTCCTATCAAGGAGGACCTTATTCTGAGGGCATCTACCAAATTCTAGGAGACCTGGGCCCCTCATGTTTCCCACCAAGAGTGGAGAATATATAATCAGGAACATGAAATCACCCCGGTTCCTGAGGAGCAGCTCTTCTGTACTACCGTTGTGGATTTCAATGGGAAGACACAAAACTCTGCCCTCTCCACTCAATCCCACCATAGAAATAGGGTGGCCCAATATGAGCACATGTGCATTTCTACTCGTGCCCGTCGGTCCATCCATGCAGATAGAGTGGATAGATATAGGCAGATGTAGATATATTCCAACGCACAACAAGACCGCCATCAAAAAAGGGTGGAAACTAGCTATACGTGGGGAAAAACACCTACTGATGCATTTAAATCATTCCATCAAAATAGGGAAGCAACATGATATAAGCAGGAAAAAATGCCTGTTGATGCACTTCAATCCCGCCATCCAAATATGGCAGTTTCCAAATATGTGCAGAGTAAAATTCCTACGGATTCATACAAATCCTGTGAGAAAAATACAGCAGCAAGAGAGTGAATGAAAATCCCCACTCATGAACATGAAGAACAACAATAAAATATGGTGAAAACCAGATAATACAACCAGTGATAGACCTGTTCCTCTATCCCGACACAGGAGAACTTCCGGAATCTACTGAAAACTCATGGAGGACTAGAGTAGGCACAAACTCCTACTCCAATATCAGAATGGGACTTCATACCCAATCCATCCAAATATGTATCTTAGCACATCCTGGCCATGATGGAAGATCAGATGTCGATTCTAGACCATATCCTCCAAATATTCCAATCTATCATTGCATCGGTGGTAAAGAAAAAAAATAGGGCCCACGACCCGATTTCCTCAAACAGAATGAATCACTCACAAAATGATTTAGTCACTTTGTAAAATTTATACATCCCTGTTCTAGTCTCGAAGGGTCAATGACAATATCCCATGATATACGGACAACCAGATTGGGAACAAATACTCATTCCAACTAGGGGACGTCAGTCCAACGTGGTGACCGCTCTAGGGCAGGAAAATATCCTTGCCGAAACTCAAGATACTCATCGGCATATCCTGAAGACATCATGGGACCTAAAAAGATGGTAACTCGTATATGAAGTCCCTTACCAATAGAATATGGCCCTGATTACCTGCAAGAGAGCACCCAAAAATGAAAAGCACCAAAGGAAACTGGAAAATGAAGAGCACATATATGATTCAGCTCTACTGGAAGCTGGGGTTCTTGATGCCCTCAAACATATATCAACAAATGCTCAAGACCCATTCATTCCATTACCAAATTATGGAAGTGACAGTAGTAGTTGTGAAGTTCCCCCCCCCCCCCCCTCGTAATATCACTACCAGCAGCTCTGAAGGTACTCCATAGAGAACCCACGGGGGTTTACTCTGTGGGTCAAGAATGGTCGATCATGAGAGCCTATCTCTGGATGCATGACGGGGTAGCCCTCCCCTCAACCTGAAGATCAGATAGTAAGAAGGTACTCCCCTTGTTTTTGTCCGCCCTGATGGTTATCCCTAGGGTATACGCTATAGATATTCTTCTCCCTGTAGTCATACATCAATTCATAATAGTAGTCCTCACCAAGATGATGGTAATTATGAAGGCCCTCCCCAAAATGAATTTTTTTGCGAAGGTCCTTCTCACAGTAACGCCAAGCAATGAGCAGTCACTCCCCTCAATATAGTACATCCTGAAGGTCCTCCCCAGGATGTACACTGCATAAATTCTCCCTGCTTCTAGGTATCAAGTCATGATGGTAGTCCTCGCCATGATGATGGTCATTACGAAGGCCCTCCCCGTAATGACAGTTTCTTTGAAGGCCCTCCCCATAGTGACATCAAGCAGCAAGAATGTCCTCCCCTTGTTATATCCCACCCCGAAGGTCCTCCCCATGGTACACACCATCAGGAAAATTCTCGTGGTCGGGCATCAAGTTTCCATGGTAGTCCTCAACATCGTAGCACCACTTGCGAAGGTCCTCCTCACAACCAAAAAACATACTGGCAATAAGGTCCTCCCCTTATCATAAAAAATATGATAAATCCCTCCTATGCAAAGGCACTCGAAAGGTAGTTAGACACATCAGGCACTCCATCTATAATGGGTGATATTCTTTCTCATCTAGAGGATAACCTAGGGCCACACTCATCTTCTAAACCACCCCCACGACATCCGCAAATTGATAAGGCTCCCACCAGCATGGTTTCTTGGAACGAAATCATAAATATACAGTCAAGATTGGAATATCAAGTATAGGAGCCTCCAAAAGAACAATAGCATGATATGTTTCTTGTGAGAAAACAACTATCTAGGGATAATATACCAGTGATGTAGTGGCCTATGACCACTTATCACTATAACATACCCAGATAATTGTCTGAGGAATGCATGCATGACATTAACCTCAATATATGGACAACTCTTCAAAATCTGAAAGAAAAATTCCTACCCTACAAAGGGTATGTCGACCATGTCAGCGCGATAGGGAAGCTTCGCCATCTGATCAACTTGGAAGCCCTCTCATCCGTAAGTCAGCCACAATCAGAAAGGAAAAATAAAAACCTTGAACTAGCTTACCTCCATGCACTACATAAATTGCATCACCTCATTGGAAATGCCCTAGCTGGAGGTCACATTTGGGGGTGGGGAGAACATGCAGCTTTACACTTCACCCCACGTCCCATCCAACAAGCCCCAATGGAAATGACATCTTGAAATGTCATCACCTAGTAGAAAGAATTAAACAAAACACTTTCTCAAGAAAGATGGGATACTTAACAAAAACCAGCCCAGTGTAAGTCTCAAAAGTGTGAAGGCCAAAGAGATCAGGCCATCATAAAACTTCTGAGTTGGGCTACCAGAAACATCTGGTAGGCTTCCCATCTAAGGGAAGCCAACCAACAAGCAGTGACCATGTCTTCAAAAGACCATAGACTTCATGCAGACCCAATTCCACACTCGGCTTACACCCCGTATGGGAGTACGTGAAATTGAAAGAGTTGAAATAGCGGCGGCTACAGCCGAAATACAAGAACAACCCCAACCCACAGAGATGGGGGAATTTTGAAATCAAAATTCCCCCATAAGACCAACAAATCCAGGTCGTAGCACATCAATAGGAGAACAGGAACAACCCCAATCCGCAGGGCTGGGGGAATTTTTACCTCAAATCCCCGTATAGAGGACATATGTCTTCCACCATCTAGGAATATTGATGGATAGTGGAGTTACCCATTCCACCCCTTCTCGTGGTCTGTACCCTCTAAGACAAAGGAATGTTACAAGGTCAGGCCAGGGCTCCCTTCGGGTTAACCTTCATCAAGAAGCCCAAAGAATACCACACAATGGAAGGAGAAAGTCCAATAAATGGTGAAAGAAGCCTTTCTACCATTCGGCACTGGGTACACCACCCCTAATGTGGTATACCTCAGTGAACGTGGCAAGCATAAACCCCATGGATCTAACAGGAAATGACGTAGGGGGATAAGATTAAAAGGAATATGGTTCCATCTTAGAGGCATTCCACACCGAGACTGATGGTGTACATACATCGAACCAGAGGGAGGTTCTAAATTTGGGTTCCCCCTCAGTAAATCTGACATTACCTCTCCCGTGAAACTCTAATAAAGAGAAAAATAAATCCAAGGTCATCTATGACCTGCCTCATCCTCCCAATGAGAATGTGTCCCGAAACTTCAAGGAAAAGGTTTTCCAAATAGGGGGAAGAGATTAAAGAGATTCGACAAATTAATGTCGAGCTATGTTGAGGGAGTTATCTCACAGGATGTGTTCCTTCTATGGAACATCAGTAAGTGCTTCTAGAAGAGGTTCCCATACCATAGACACTCATTCCAGTGAATGAATCTATGTTCGAAGGGTCGTTCAACCAGGCCCTGGAAGGACATCAAGACTTTCCCCTATTGGGAAGGGATCCGGAATCTACCCAGGTAAACCCACAAATGATGCCCCTAGTTGGGAATCCACCACAAATCCTAGAAGTGTCGACATGCCCAATCTTGGCCCCTGCCGCACCAGCTCAAGCTCAAGACCGAGAGGATATGCATCAAGAGATATTAAACATTGTCGAAAATCTAACATCCTGACTAGAATCCATGGAGGGAGGTATGCTCCGATAAAACTAAAGCACAAACCCTACCTCGAGTGGATGAGAAATGTTTTGCAACCACCAAACTTCGGGAACCCCGTATTCCAAATATTCAATGGCTCGAGGACCCAAAATAGCATTTTATATAGTATGCATCTTACTGTGACCCAATGATGGGAAGTCCAAAGTAGCAAGAAGTTGTAAAACTCAGATGCTTAGTACGAACCCTGCATGAATCGTCTTTCTTATGGTATAATAGCCTACCATCCAATTCAATCACAGGCTGGGATGACATTCAGTGGTATTTTCTCTTCCAATTCAGTTTGATACTGCCCCAAATGATGGTCAGGGATCTCATGAACTGAAAGCAGAAAGAGAACGAGAGAATCTCAGACTTCATTTATAGATGGAAAGGCCTGACATATTCCCTAAACAAATCACTCCCTCAGGATGAGATGCTCTCCATGTGCATTGATAACCCTCTGGATGAATTGCAAATATCGATCATCCCAGTGAAGTACACTAGTGGGTTTAGAGACTTCTCTACCATTTCATAAAGGATAGAATACTCCTTTCAAAGGACTAACCTTAATTATCGAGTATCCACATTATCCCCTAGGAAAATAACGGGAAATGCCGAAGCATCTTCTGTCACACTTAAGCCACTCCTGGAACTAGCCCCAGTTGCAAGGCCCCCACAGAATCATGTGGGACCCCCTAGACGCCAACAACCCTCCCCACCTCAGAAATATGACAAAAGGGTTTCCAAAATAAATTAGTTTGAAGAAAAAAATAATTAGAGTTTATTTGTTTTGAGATGACTAGGTCCGCAATTATTTCGTAGCCGTCGTGAATTATAATCTTCTCCGACTGTCAGAGCCAAAACGAGTTGATGAAATGGGTCTCGACGACCGTCAAAATTATTTTCCATATCACCAGATACTAGTAAACACCATCCAGGAATGCTTTTTTCAAGGATCTCTTAAAAAAGATGGTGGATTTTGGGAAAGTCTAGTTGGGCCCTCTACCAGCACAAGTAGTGTATGTTTCCACCTCATACTTAATAGAGGAAGAAGAGTGGAAAACAGTCACTAGCAAGAAAGAGGAAAATTTTGACAATTGGATGACCCGAAAGACCATCAACTAAGTCCAAGGCATCCTCCAAACATATTTGAAACAACCAACTATTCCCCCTGAAGCTCTTAATACATCACAATCATCCTCCTCAGCCTTGCGGTCCTTTAAAGGCCAGAAGGACATAAAACAAGAGAAAGAAGATGAGTAGATGACAAAGCTGAATTCGATGTTGAAACTATTGGAATTCATGCCAATAGTCTTGTTACAATGGGTACCACCCCACCAAATAGTACAACAAGGCACCGCCCATCCAAACGGTTCAATGAGAACTGCCCAGCCAAATGGTACCATCAGAAGGAGGCAGTCAGAAAGGAATAGTATCAGATCAAGAACTGGTTTTCAGCTCCATTAATGTCATTCACTTGATGGGACCCTTCTCTGATGAAGACTATGGCTGCAAACCTGAATTCCCCACACCCAACTTGAGAGCTGGAGGAAGAAGCTGCAAAGGATGGAGGAAGAGGCTATAGAGGCCAGAGGTATCATGGAAAGCATGATCGTGGAAAGAGTCAAATTCTTAGAAACGCCACAAGTCAAACCATTAACATCGTAGAAACTCATGGAAGGACCTTCTGAAAGATCCAATAGGAACCAAAATGATCCTACACCCCCACCAGAAGAAACCCAAGACCAGTCATCTTGGAGTATGCATCAGGGGAAGAATAAGTACCAAACTACATGTGGTATATAGGCAGACTAGTCTAGCCAAACATGTAATGGAATATAGAACTACTGAATCCTACTACAGAGGTCGAACCATCTATATCCAAATCTCTAACCCCTAAAGTGTCTATGAAAGAGAAACCTAGAGTCAAGAAGTTCCGACCTTTAGAGACAAACTATGACATTTTAATGCATCAGGATTTAGTACCAGAAAATATGTCAATATTGGAAACATTGATTTTGTCCTTAGATCTTTGGGAGGCACTCATCGAAGCCTTGCTATGTCCCCATGAGTTCGAGGATGAAGTATAAGTGGATGAAGTCTACCGAATAGATACCAGTCCTGAAGAAGGTCATGTCGTCATCTACTTCACAGATAGAAATGAATATGCCATCATGCAAGGGCAAATCAAACCCTTTTATGTGTCTGGAAAGATAAATGGAATTGTTTTTCAGAGGATCTTCATTGACAACGACTCTGGAGTTAATCTCCTCCCACTGAGAATGCTTCGTTGACTGGGATATGATGAATACATCTTGACACCCTACACTAAAACTCTGCTGGGATACGAGAAAAGTGAGCCGAAATAGTTGGGAAGAATATATCTTAAAACTTGGCTTAGAGATATCATATCAGATTTTGAGTTCCTAGTGGTGCAGTAAAGTACGACCTTTGATGTTCTGTTAGGGAGGCCTTGGCTGCATTAGCATGCTGTAATTTCATCCTCATACCATCAGTACATCAAATATTTCACTAATGGTAAAAATGGTATGTTTTACGCTGATAAATCCCCATTTGAGTTTTGTGAGTCTCATTACGTCGACTCAGGTTTCAGTGAGTCGAAATAAAAACATCTTTCAGTCTAAAATGTTGATTGGATCAATTCCCCGAATGGATAGAAGATGGCTCCCACTGCCCCCTTCCAATAGCATGGGGAGGAGTACGTACTACCCATCAACTAGGTTGAATGCTTAATTACAATCCCAGATACAGAGTCAGTTATCAGTATGGTCTCTGTTATGGCCACCAAGTCCAAACACACAGAAGAACAGTATGACTCCCATGTTTTCAGGAAAATCCAAGTCAAAGATGATCTCTTCCCATCCTTGAGGCATCAAACTGCCCTTACCTCACACACTAAAGAAAAAAGACAATTTCTTTCCCTATATTAGAGAAGTTATATCAAAAATCCTTTCTCCATCATAAGGGGAAGATAATGAAGATGAAGAGGAAGAAGAGGAAGAAAACCTCAAAGATGCCCCTCCTACATTTGAAGAAGGTGTTTCCACCACCATCAATGAACTTAAGGAGATAAATATGGACACTGAAAAGGACACATGGCCCACTTTAATTGGTGTGGCCATTCCTGTTGAGGAATAGGAGACATATACCTCCTTCCTAAAAAATAATCGAGATGTGTTTTCCTAGAATTATATAAAGATGTCAGGCCTCGATCCTGAAGTCACCACCCATCATCTGGGCTTACCAGAAGATCACTGGGGCTTTAAACAGGCATCCAGAAGGACCAACCTGACGCATGTTATTAAAATAGAGGTTGAAGTTGACAAACTGATCAAAGAAAACTTCATACGGGAGGTCCAATATCCGATCTGGCTGGCCCACATAGTCTCTGTCAAAAAGAAGAATGGGAATATTAGAATCTATATTAACTTCAGGGACCTTAATTGGCACTACACAAAAGACAATTTCCCATTCTCGATCACAGAATTTTTGATCGATGAAATAGCCAAATACGAGGCCCTCTTCTTTATGTATAGCTATTCCAGATACAATCAAATCCGGATGGGCTGAGGAGAAGAAGAATCTACTACTTTTAGGTCCCCTCAAGGGGTGTTCTATTATAAATCGATTCCCTTTGGTCTAAAGAATGTCGGTGCCACATATCAGTGTGTTATGCATCACATCTTCAAGACTTTTTGGGAACATTCATCGAGTGTTGTGTCAAAAACCTGGTGGTTAAGTCGTGATAGTGTTCAAACCACCTAGATGACTTTGAAACTGTCTTCAAAAAATTGAGATAGAAATGTTTAAAGATGAATCCCCTGAAATATTCCTTTGTTTTTACCTTGGTAAAATTTCTTGGCTTCTTCATATGCCATCATGGCATTGAAGTCGACCCTGAGAAGACAAAAGTCATTCTTGGCATGTCCCCACCTCACAACCTCACTGAGTTGAGAGGTAACCAGGTGCACCTCACCTACATTCAGCGCTTCATATCCAACCTAACAGGTAAATGTTTAACTTTCACCATGCTCATGATGAAAGGAGTTATGTATGAATGGGATAATGATTGTAAAGAAGAATTTGACAACCTCAAAAGATATATCCTAATCCTGTAGGTTATCACGCTGCCGGTTGAGGGGAGACTACTCATTTTATATGTAACTAACCAGGAATGGTCATTAGGTGCCTTCCTCACACAGAAAAATGATTTCGGCAGTGAGAACGGCCTCTAATACCTTAGTAGAACAATGATTAATGTCACAACTCGGTATTAGAAGACTGAAAAGAACTACCTAGCCCTAATCTTCATAGTTCAGAAGATCAAGCATTACTTGTAGCACCATGAGTTCCACCTGGTCTCCTACTACAACCAGATCAAGTATATCCTCAATTGTTCCATGCTAAATGGAATCTTATCACGATGGGATTTCATCCTACAATAGTTTCACATATGATATTTTCCTCATAAGGCCATTAAACGCTATGTTTTAGCATACTTAATGGTTGAGCACCCCTTAGAAGAAACGGAATCATTGGATGTCAATCTTCTCGATGAAGAAGTGTTTTCTATCTAAGAGAATCCTCAGATGTGGTAAATGTACTTAAATGGTGCTTCCCAAAGCCCGATAGGAAAAAAGGATAGAGGATCCCAAGATCCTAGGTGTCATACTCGTATCCCCTTAAAAGGTCATCTTGCCTTACTCTTTCCTGCTTTCAAAAGGGTTTACAAACAATGAAGTATAGTATCAGGCCCTCATTGTAAGCCTAGAATTGGCACTCTAGGTGTAGGACAGACACCTAAAAATAAAGGCTGATTCGAAGCTAATAATCAAACATGTCAATGGTGACTATGCTATCAAGAAAGAAGTATTGGTTCCCTTGATGAACCATTCCCGAGAACTGATGAAATAATGCCCATCAGAACCAACATTGACTCATGTCCCCCGGTCATAGAATGATCAAGCTGACGCTTTGGAAAATATAGCAATAGCCTTAGCCGATCCTGACCGGGATGAAATAGTCACTAGCATTGCTCACTGTCGGATGGTCTTACCATTAATCCAGAACAATATTGAGGAAATTGATGAAATTAGCCCCATTCTTGAGCCTTATGGTCATACCACTGGTTAGATGACATCCATCACAAATTACCTTCAGAATGGGGAACTCCCACCAGTTAGGGATTGAAGGAAGAATGTCTGAAAGCGGGAAGTAAATTTTACCTTGTACAATGGGGTGAACCAAGATAAGGTTCTCTACAAATAATTCCTTGATAGAGTCCTTAGGTGGATTGGTGGAGAAGAGATAGTTGTCATCATGAAAGAAGTTCACACCGGAGCTTGTGGAGAACAACAGTCAGCAACCAAGCTCTCTCACCAAATCTAGAGGCTTGGGTATTACTGGTCCACCATGATACATTATTGCGCCATATTCACTAAAAAGTTCCATTCCTTCCAAGTTCATGCAAATTTCATACAGCACCCCCTGGAGTTGCTTCATGCAGCTAAATACTCTTGACCATTCGTCGCTTGGGGGATAGATGTTGTGGGACCATATCCTCCCACTACAGCCAAGAAATTAAAGTTTATACTCATAGAAACTGACTTATTCTCTAAATGGGATGAATCCATACCCCTTAAGGATGTCGGGGAGAAAAATATCGTCAACTTTGTGAAGGCCAACATCATCACCATATTTGGTGTCCCTCATACACTACTAAAGGACAGTGACACCAACCTTTTCTCTGCTGAACTAGATAAGTTGTACTAGGAATATGAATGAAGTCCAATCGGTCATCCTGATACCACGTGGTAGCCAATGGCTAGATAGAGGCTTTCAACAAGACCCTGTCCAACATAATTTGAAGTATTTTCAACAAGGATAAGAAACTGTGGCCAGACAAGCTTCTTCATGCTTTGTGGGCTTACCAAACCACAACCAGCATCGCCACTCAGGCAACCCCGTACTCACAGTATATGGGGAAGAGGCAGTGTTACCTATCTAAATCAAAGTTCCTTCACTCCGTGTGGCCATTTGTGATCAAATGTCCATGGAAGAGAAATCCCAAAGACTATTTTATGAATTAGAGTAGTTAGACAAAAAAGGTTATACACTCTGCACCATTTGGAAAGCTACCAAAAATGGATTGCATGAGCCTTCAACAAAATAGTTCGCCTTCGATCTTTCCTCAAAATAGGAATGGTGTTAGTCCTTATAACCTCGATGATACTAGGGGAGAAGCCCCCAGAGATTAAACCAAAGTGGGAAGGACCATATTTCATACATAGGGTCTATTCTAATGAAGCATATTCCCTGATATCAATGGACGGGGAGCTCATCACAGGTCCCAAAAATGAGAAGTTCTTGAAGAAATACTTCACATAAAAATGCCCCTATATAATGGTCCAAACTCAATATCCATAAAATATGAGTTATATCACCCCTACGCATAAGTCCAAGCTCTATGACGTTTAACTACGAGTAATAAAACAAATTCCCTCATATCATGGTCAAAACTCTACGACCCTAAACTATGAGTAATAAGAATACCCCCACGATAAGGTCCAAACTCTAAGACCTTAAACTATGAGTAATAAAAAAAATCCTCATGTCATGGTTCAAACTCTACGACCCTAAACTATGAGTCATAAAAATGCACCCATGATAAAGTCCAAACTCGAAGACCTTAAACTATGAGTAATAAAAAAATGCCTCTCATATCATGGTCCAAACCCTAAGACCTTAAACTATAAGTTAAAAAAATTACCTCCAATTCCAAAGTCCAAACTCTGAGGCCTTAAACTATGAGTTAAAATGGTCAAAACTCTAAGACCTTAAACTATGAGTCATCATCCTTTACACATGATGTCAAACTGTAAGGGATATTTCTTTGTCATAAGATGTTAAACTACATAGCATAAAACGTACTAATTTCATGATAATAAACTGTATGATCTTTTGCAGAACTATGTGCATCTTGATTCATACCCTCGCAGGATACGTAGCGATGCCTCGATCTTCAATCCTATCCCAGCCCCCATAAATAAAAAAATGCCTCCATCACGCCCTCAATCTAACCATATCCGTAAAGGAGACCCTTATAACTCCATGTTTCTCACACCAAGTACAACTCCCATGAGCTTAGGAATGGTGATATAGATTCTACTACGAAGGTCAACTATGGGGTAACATAGCGGACCTGACAACTGTGATGGGTAGAATGAAAACACCCATACCCATTGGATTGATCCAAACTGGTATGAGGCACGTATAAAACTTTGCACAGCTTGATTCTTTCCCTTGTATGATACGTAGAGATGCCTTGATCTACGATCCTGGCCCATCCCCACTAGGAAAGAAAATGAAAAGGCCCCCATAATATTCTCTATCACCTCACACTTACGAAGGAAACTCTGTAACCACTCCTTGTTTCTCACATCGAGTATAACTCATGGGATCTTAGGATCTGTGGTATGGGTTCTCTTACGCAAATAAACCATTGGGGAGTATGGTAGGCCTGACACCCATATCAAGTGAAACCAAAATGCTCTGAAGTGTCCCTAACACATTGAAAAAAAGTTTGTAGGGAACATCCAGAACTATGTGTGACTTGATTCCTGCTCTTGAAATATATGTAGCAATGATCAGATTCAACATCCTATCCCAACCACCAGCAAAATAAAATACCCCCTTTCCCCCATACGGGGTTCAGACCTATGTGTAAGCTCTAAGAAGGTCTTGGTTTATCATGTTCTGGGTATTCTCACATTACCAAGAACACCTTTCTTATTTGTCACACTCCAGACCTTAGGAAAACATGGATCCACATAATCATCCAAATCCATATGGGATAGAATGTCAGTGTCCTGCAGACACCTTTGATTGACTATGCACATCATGCCCCGGTGGCTCTTCATATGTCACCCACATAAAAGGTCATAAATCAAATGAAAATTCATCCCCATGAGACTCCTCTCCTACCTAAATATGCTCAATGGATTTTAAGCCTCATGCTAGACCACCTGATTCAAGTCACCCCTGGGACTATGGTTTACACCTTCTATCATCACTCATGTTTAAGGAATGTGGGACCACCCTGAATGTGATTAACCTAAAACTTTTGAAGACATGTTCAAGGCCAAAATCGTCTTCACTGCACGATGTTAAACTGCAAGGCTAAAACCACCCTCACCACACAACGTTAAACTGCAATGCCAAAATTTTCCTCACCACACTATGTTAAACTACATGTCCAAAATCATCCTCACTGCATGATGTTAAACTACAAGGCCAAAATCATCCTCACCACATGACGTTAAACTAAAAGTCCAAAATCATCCTCACCACATGACGTTAAACTGCAAGGCCAAAATCTTCCTCACCACACGATGTTAAACTGCAAGTCCAAAATTGTCCTCACTGCACAACGTTAAACTGCAAGGCCAAAATAGTCCTTACCGCACGATTTTAAACTGCAAGGCCAAAACTATCCTCGCCTCATAACGTTAAACTACAAGACCAAGATTTCCATCACCACACGATGTTAAACTACAAGTCCAAAATCATTCTCACTGCACGACATTAAACTACAAGGCCAAAATTTTCCTCACTGCACGACCTTAAACTACATGCACAAAATAATCCTCACCACATGACATTAAACTACAAGGAAAAAACTGTCCTCACCGCACAATGTTAAACTGTAAGGCCAAAATAATCCTCACCACATGACGTTAAACTGTAAGAAAATGGATTTAGCCTAAAAGTGACCCATAATATTGAATTCACTATTCTTAGTTAGTGAAATGGAACCCTTGTGATCCCTTGTTTCTCACACTGAGCATAGCTCACATGATCTTAGGGATCTTAGCAAGAGATCTGTCATGAAATTATGGAAAAATGGCCCAGGAATTTGGTCCTAGCAGCATGACCCTAAAAGGCATGTCACGATTCCCTCCCCCAAGAGGAACCATTTTTCCTGGCCATGTGATGTTAAAATATTGGGTATCCCAAAGATAGAAAAAATACCTCACCCTGTGTATGGTTCATATCTACATAAGGGACACAATTCTATGAGTAATTTATAGCCCAAATGTCCTTAATATGTCCCGGTATACCCCTACTATATTCCAAAAAATTTTATTTAGGTAATCCTGAATCCTCATAACCCTCTAAGGTCATCTGGTTTGGAAGACCAGTGTCCTAAGAACACCTTTGATTGACTATGCATATCAGGCCCCAGTGGCTCTGTATACGTCGCCCACAAAAATGGCTGTCAATCAAAGAAAAATTTGTCCCCAAGAGATTCCTCTACTATCTCAGTATGCCCTATGGCTTCTAAGACACATTCTATCCCTCCTGATTCAAGGGCCCTCAAATTCATGGTGTACATTTTCCTCATTTCACACATCCTTGATATATCGGAACATATGGGCCTAGTTCACCTTTGGTATCTTTTGAGGTTTCTAAAATATATTCTATCCGCATGTGTGAAGTTGATCCGCATGAAAATGAAGAGTTACCCCACTCATTTTCAGGTTTCCCCCAAGAAGTTCAGCTAAAAATCCCTCTTTTGTTATTAGGGGCACCCCTGGTCAAATGTCACGCACCGCATTTAGAAATTTCCCAATATCCATAGTCCCCATAGGCCATCGGAGGTGGAAGGACGATGTCCTATGGATACCTCTTATTGACTTTTCACATCATGCCCTGGTGGCTCTTCATATGTCACCCACAAAACATTTCATCAATCAAAGGAAAATTCATCCCTAGGAGATTCCTTTCCAGCCTCTATACACTCAAATGACATTCACATCTTATTACACCCCTAGATTCGGAAAACTTCTCTATGACATATTATGTACCTCCTTCTTCCCAAGTGCCCATGACATAGAAAAGACTCTTAACTGAACTGACCACTTACCATCTCTCCCTCACACAAGAAATGTGTGGGAACAATTTCTCCCTCAAGGCCGATATGAACGTTCCTGATGTTCTCAGACAACAATACTCAATCAAACCACCTATTGTGGCTCCCAACATCAAGATAAATCCAAAATGTGTAAAATCTCACCCGGCCATTTGAAATAGGAGGCCAGTGTCCTGAGGACACCTTTGATTTACTATGTACATCACTCCCTAGTGGCTCTGCATATGTCACCCACAAAAATGGTCATCAATCAATGGAAAATTGGTCTCTAGGAGAGTCATTTACTACCTCTATATGCCTAAAGAGTCTTCTGATCCTCATGCATGTCTAGAATCCACAAATCAAGGGTCAAAAAAATCCATAACCCATTTATGAAGGATACTAGGACATTCCCAACTAACGGTCCTAAGTCGGGGCATTACCCCATTAAATTTGGACAAATTTGTTTGACCTAAAACATCAGTATTAACTTTAATTGGTTAGACTATGAACTTCTAGCCAAAAAGAGATGTTATACTCACCAGAGGGAAAATCTTCCAAAGGAACCTGGGTAAAATTTGAAAATTGATTCTCTAAAAAAACGTATTGATCCCTCAAAAAAGGCACTAAGTAAGTTAGGTCATAAACCCATAAAGGGCAGCCTAAGAAAAATCTAATTTATGCTCGCTAATCCGATGTCAGGTAGGCTTAGGAAAAAATTACGGTAATAATGAAAAGGTCATAAAATTTTGTGAGGTGTTCCATTCAAACTCAGAAATAGTTGAACTATTCTTGTTGAGTCCCTTAGCTCAAGAAAAAATTAATGCTTTATTCAGTTATCATAGTTTACTAATTTCAATTCATGGTTTAAAATTAACACTTGATTGAAATGATGTTGATAGTAAAAGATGGATATTTAAAATCCAAATTTGTTTCATTGGGTTCAACAAAAAAAGAGGAACATCCCCAATTCAGAGTCTCTCTAGAGTAAAAAAAGTGGCAGGGTAGATTCCGTAATTTAGGACAGAACTACAATAGGGCTCGGTTCACCCTTTCGAAAAGGATAGTGAGTGATTGATGCGGGCCATCGATGGTATTTTCCAAATAAGTTCTTTCCACCATTTAGTCTTTGACTGCCGAACACACCTGCTCCAGGACAGTTTTAAGGCCCCTCCCTTTATTCTAGACAGCTTCATAATTGGCACATTAAGAGGCCAATTTCTCCCTTATCTTGACTATGTGAGATTCGCAGTCTTGTAGATCCTCCTCTCGAGCCCCCATGAAATCATAGGCCTTCACCTCCTCGGTCGTCAAATGATCGAATTCTCCCGAAATATCTCAGAAGGTTTCCACTAAGTGATGGGAAGAATTAAACCTGGCTAGCTTGTCCTCGCAAGAGGTGAGTTCTTCTTGGGAAATAACAATTTGGCAAATAAGTAAGTGAAGTTTCTAATAATAAAAGTCACTGGAACCTAGATCAGTAAATAATCGCTGAAATTTTTCACCCTCATCGACAAAATTGGATAGGGGTGTCTCTTTGTAAAGAGAATGAAATTGGTGTCATGCCTCTTTGCACACTACCTGGTGTCTCTCTATGGCATCAGCACTTCGATCCTCCGCTGTTTCCACATGTTTGTAAGAGGGAATCATCACTTTAGGAGTGGGGAGGGACCTAAGTCTAGCCCCCCAAGGTGGGAGACTCTCTTTTCCCTTATATAGCCCAACCCTGGGAGCCGAATGTAGAGGACTAACTACAGTCTCCAAGATGATTGGCAATGCTCGGATGGTGCCCATCTCATCAACATCTTGAGAAATATCCACAGGAGGGGGGTAGCTTGAATGTCCCCCCAAAAAATGGGTTGAAGTGATAAAACACCTCCCAGATGCTTTTGATGATGGATAGAGTGCCTTCTCACCATGAGAGTAGGAGAAGGAGGTGTATCCATCTTGGTTGTTGAAGGGATGGAAGTAGAAGGTGTGGTTGTTGCACCTCTCGTGAGGAAGGGAATGTGTGGTGTTGTTGTTGGGGGAGGAACGAGATAAGAAATGGTCAAGTGTTTCTATACACACCTAACAGGTTCTTTCTGCATCCCCATGGGGTAACAATCGACCCATAGTTGGGCATACTCCAGTGATAGGAATGTGGGCCCCATCGTGTTAGGAATGATAATCCCTCTAGAAGCACCTCCATGCATCATCATAAGCCACAATTGATGGAGAACCATAAGATGAGATTCTCCTCTTAGTTGAACAACTGAAAGCAGCACAGTCTGTTGAAGGCATCCAAACTACTTGGAAAACCAGTAAGGGAGGTATGGTTCACAAATAACAACTCAGTCTACACGGGTGGTAAGTATCACATCCCAATGATTGATGAGGTATGAACATTCCTCCAATGAACTTCCCTTATCACCTCTCAATGATCCATGAGGGGTAGGATACGGTGCAAATGATAAGTGAGAGGCATCATTCAACAGCCTTACCGCATCGGTAATAGTCAGAGTCTGGGGAGGAACAAAAAAAATGTTGAGAAGAGATGGATGAAAGTTAGAATAGGGAACTCGTGCGTTATGCTGATATTCACAATAGGGAAAGTATTCCTCCATCCACCCGTACAAGAATTGGAACGGTCCACTAAGATAATGCGAAGACCTTCCTTCTTGAATCTGTCCTAACAATTCATAAAGTCAAATGAGGGTAAGAAGGGCCAAATTAATGGGTCAACCCTCCACCAGCGTGGCCACCATTATCAAGGTGTATGCCCAAACCCCAGTGTATACATCACAGGATGGTAAGAGCCATCCACTTCAGAGCAAGGCAAAGAAACCTACTAGCCTAAGAATAGGTGAAATGTCAGGCTGAAGCTCATATCCCCATGTGGCATACCACCCTACTTCAAGGGTAGAATAGTATGACCTTGGAGTTTGGAAGGACTGACGGGTTATGTGAGTTAAACTATGGCGTGGCTTCAGCTTAGGCTCGTTTATCTGCAAAAATAACCTTATCCACGCTTCAAATAGGATGAGGGAATGGGCTTAGAGGGGATGATTTAATGATCCCGCTTCCATGACTAGTAAACACTTTTTCAAAGGATACATGTGATCAATATCATTCCATGTGGCGGCTGTTGGGAGAAACTCATCATACATCTCTCCAAGGATAGGAAGACCTCTATGCTGGTAGATGTCCCAGAGACTGATCCCCACCTCTCCATGCAGTAGGTGAAAGGTTTTGGTACTTGAACACCAGCGAATCAGAAATTCCAGAAGGATTTTGCCCACAGATAAGGTTGCCAACTAAGACACCTAGGCTACCTGGTGTAAGCCCACCACCTCCAACTAATCGGGGGACTCCAGATAGGTCTGATACACCCAGAACGCTCAGGCCCACTCATCAGAGAAACATCCTTTGGCCCTCAAATCCCACTTAGTGGTCCACCCACCATAATTATTTTCTTGAGAGATGATGATAAGGGATGGGTATTCTCAGACGTCTAGTATCGGGACAACATTGTGGCACCCGCAGTTGCCTTGAGTCTATGTCGAACCTAGCAATATGAAAAAAAAATCCTGAATAGGAGTGGTGATGACTTCTCCGGTGGGGGAAATATTGGAACGATCAAGATCTCATGGTACCTCTAAAAGTATAAAAGGGATTTCAGGGTCAAGTAATGGCAGAGTCACATCGGTGGGAAGACTAAAGCCATAAAGTAGCAACTATATGGACAAAGGGAAAGCTAAAAGCTCTAGAATCAAGAATAATGTCAGAAAGTTGTCATGGGGAATGATGTAGGTTTGAATACTGTCATTGTTATTCCTTACTATGGTGGCCCTCATCTTCGTCGATTTATTAGTATCCTGATAATCAACCATTTTAACCTATATAGAAAGATATAGAAGCTAGTGAGAAGTCATCCTGACAAGAAATGTTGGGAAAAGGCTATAGAAAAAATGGATAAAGGATTTAAAACATGTCTACAAAAGGCTCAGTGTACTATTCTGAAAAGTGGTACATGGAAAGAGCATTCTGCGTACATCATAACATGCAAAATATAATCCGCCTACAGCTATGGTATGTGAATACTATTCACTGCATACAACCATGGTATGAGGAATGACCGTGAGGCGTTGGCCCGCGAACTGTTGCTCGGTGAACAGAATGGTCTGTGGAATGTAGAAACTGTGAACCTCGACCTTGGTTATGTTTGCATTCAGATGTTGTGGATTAAAATTTAAGTCTGTATTAGTATGTTTTGAGGTTCATTTCTCTTATTAAAGTTTGGTATGTGAAAAAGTTAGTCGCATAGTGTTATTCCACACCGAATCCAGATTTTAAGTTTTAAATTTCCCGATTCTCGTTTGTGGAAACAAAAATGTAGTATGAGGATGAGGAAATGGTGAGGAAATTGGTTCGTGAAATGTATAGAATAGTTTGCGAATGTGGTTTTCGCAAGGATCATAGTACACAAAAGTGAAGGAGGCCAGAAAATTGGGAGCACTTTTCACCATGAGAAATAGTAAAAGAAAAATGACATGGGCCCCTATATATAGGTGTGGTCCCCTCCTACCAGGTCTACCTGTTCTACCAAGAACCATTTCAGTTCAAGACTGCTTCTACATTTGAATATTCCCCTTTTCATTCCAAATGGACACCATTATTATGGGGGAATTTTTAGGGTCCTAAAAATTCCACCAATGAGAACAAATACCCTTGTATTCTCTTTGAAAAAGGAATCAAGCACTTCTATAATTTTATTAAGGAGAAGGGACTCAAATTGAGCTGTATTTTTTTGAAGTAACTTGAAGGAATTAAAGTTTTCAAATATCCCACATACCATCACTAGAAATGGTATGCGAAGAAGATGGATCACGAACCTCTAGGTATGTAGGATGGTCCACGAATCCTTGGCGAGTGAGTAGGGAAAACCACAAACTGCGTCAACTGAAAGAGTTCTGCGCAGAAGACCATCCACGTAACATGCCGCAAACCCCTCAGTTTACAGATTAAGAAGATGGGAAGGTTTCCATGAACCATTATTTAAAACCAAAGTCTCTATGAACCCTGGTTGACTGAGTCTTCTGTGGGTTAGAAAATTACTTCAATGGGCCTCTGTAAATAGTGATGTGTTCCCAGTAGATATGATTGCTCTAATTCTCTATAAAAGAAGCATAGTAGAAGAAGAAAACAAAGGAAAAGAGGATATGGATAGAGGGAAGTATGGGTGATGAAATCATGAGAGAAACTTAGAGGTTTCACTTCATCTTTTGTCTTGTTTCACCAGTGAAGCACGAACTACGAACCACCTCCTTTGTAGGTACAACCATCCACAAACCATAAAACGGGGGAAATTAATAATGATAATAATAATAATAATAATAATAGAACCACGAACCCAACTAGTAAACAATGAACCAAAGACCTCTCTTGGGTGAATTTCTAATGAATTGTAATTCCTCGAAACCTCCTTTAATATGGTTCTCTATGTAGAGTACTGCTACGTGGACTGAACCCGGTACCACGTACCCAATTAGTACGCAGATTTAACCCAAAGTGGCATGGTGAGCCGCATACCACTTTGGTATGCATTTGGTGATACCCATGTATGCATACCACACTGGTACGTGGATAGACCTCCTTCCCCCATACCACTATAGTATGTGGAGCCTTCCCCATCCCGCATGAGAAACTAGTACGCAGAATGGGGTATTTTCGGGTATTGTTCCTTCCGGTTCCAACCTCACCCCTCTGTTACTGTCTATTCCTCCACAATCTCTCCACTAACCAATCCTTCGGCGCTAGTATAAAGCCTCATCTAAAGCCACTAGACCCATATGATCAGACTATCGGGTGCATCAACGTGACCTATTGAGTCTACATACCCACGGTAAGTGGAGACACAAAGGCCCTCCAAATAAATGTGCAGGCTTTAGGAATGCCTATAAGACTACATTCCCATGGTAACCACGAGTCCAACCTTGGGATGCTGACGTGAACCTCCTCATTCTCAATATTATGGGTGACCAATTTCTTTTCCATTCAATGAGGAATAGTGATAATTCGAAAGGGTTATATTCACTCCCCCATTTGATGAGGAAGAAACTCCTCCCCTTCCCAGAAAATGATCTGGGGACCTCCCACTAAGGTAAGTCCCCAATATTCTGAGGTAGGTCCACATGACCTTTAATTCCATTTCACATGGAACGTTTCATCACTCTGTTCCCTCTCCTACAGTCACCCTGACCTCTTCTTCCATGGGCTCTCCCTCCCCCACCAACAGGGTAGGAAGCATGTGCATTGTTGATTCTTTCAAATACTCTTGTTTCTCATACTGATCATGACTCACACGGGCTTAGAGGTTGGTGAGGATCACAACATCAGCACACATTTTGAACTATGAGAACTTTTATTCCTAGTTAAATCATGATATCTTAGATTCCTACCAGAAGGGCTAAGCTCAAAAAGGTTCCCATTCATAAAGGATCCAACCAACCATGTCCCCTTAAATGGGAATATTCTATGCATAAGCCCCACAAATTCTGAACAACAAGAACTCTGATTCTTGACCCAATCAAGATACGTAGGATGCCTTCCAGAAGACCTAATCTCAAAAGGGTTCCCATCTGAAAGAGTCCACCCAATCATGTTTCCTCAAATGGGCGGCTCTCATGTGTAATCCCCACACATTCTGAACTACGTGGGTTCTGATTCCTCTCCCGAGGATACATAGGAAGCCCTCCTTATGGCTCCAATCCCAATATAAAGTCACCTTCTTTCCCCCTGGATGTCAATAAACTTTAGATCACCTTATAATATAGCTAAGTCAGCATCACCTCCATTGCAGCAAATGTATGCATGCTTACGAAGACTTTGCAAACCAAGGGTAGCCTGTGGACACACTCTTCGAGAATAAACCAAGGATTCATGAACATATAAACATGACTTAAATTTATAAGAGAGTCCCAGAATAGAAAAAAACCTCCCCCAGATGGGTGTGATGAGCCTGACCTCCAATCCTCTTGACCAATGGAGTCCTTATGTGTCGTTGGCCAAATCGTCAGTCAACGAGCACCTTCCTTTGGAAAGAAAGTCCATGAATCATGGATATGAGGGCTTTTGGGCATTCTTTAGTGCATGAATAAACCTTTTAGATACCATCAAAGGAATTTATATCTGATAAAGACCAATTTCATGAGTGCTTGACCCCCACACAATCGCCCGCTGGGACCAACAGTTCACAGAGGGTTAATTCGACCTTCTTTAAAGGATAATTATGCTGAACGGGTCAAAACAAAAGGAGTGTTAAACTTGACAGGAGCCCGTCTCTATGGAAAAAAGGGATAGGTGATGATCCTTGCAGTTCTATCTCCGCATCCCCCACAAAACGCTCCACCTCAGAGGTGGAACAGCTACCAATGAATATATTATATGATTATTATAGTAATATTTATGGATATTTACATATCCATTTGATGATATCTCTATAATGGGGTTTATGGTTCAAAATTTACCAATCAGTAAGGTAATTTTTGTCTCAATTTGCCTTTTTTGAGACACATGTTAAATTATGCACCTATATTATTTTATAAAGTGTATATACTTCTTTCTGACATTTTTTATCATGGATATCCTTAATTTTATGATATTATAATTTTGATGTGATGTTATTCTCTCTTCGGTTGGAAATATGTGTTCCTTCAAAACAATGCTTTCTAAAAATGTTCTAAAAGTGTTTTAAATGATATTTTATGTATTTCCAAGGAAAATGATTTCAAATATATTTAAAATGGTTTAGAAATATTCCTTTATAAGTTTTGAAGGTTATTTTCAATGAAAATAATTTGATAATTGTTATATGATTTAAAAAGTTTATTTTAAGCAGAAAGTATTTTTTCCTCAATAATTATTTTCAAGTGATCACTCAAAATTATTTCCCATCTATGATGACATCCATTGGTGTTACTCATGCCTTATTGAGGATATTATCCAAGGTTCAATTAAATTAATTCCCTAAATGGTTTATGTTTTTATCACATAACATTCATGAAACCCATTTCTCTTTTATGGGTTATATGTTTTGATTTGATGAAATGATTATGAAACATGTGTATCTTCCACATGTTTGGATAATATTACATGTTTATGATACCCATTTTATTTCATGTGTTATGTTATGAATAATTTTTTTGATCTCATGACACGTGTATGTATGATTTCATTATGAGATGGGTGGGACCTATATCTCCCTATAATTATTTTTTTTAAAGATTTATATCTCATGAGATAGACATAAAAGGATATTTTCATCTAATATGGTCTTGGGAGTGAAGCTTGAATACTAAGATGGTTATGGGAGTTATCCATGACTACCAAGATGGTTATGGGAGTGAACCATGACTACTAATATGGTTATAGGAGTGAACCATGACAATGAAGATAGTATGGGGAGTGAAACCATGATAATAAGATGGAATTGGTAGTGATTCCTTGACTACCATCAAAATAAATTTTATATGATTATGTTTATAAAACAAATCTAAGTTTTATTACCATGTTATTATTTTATCGATTATTTTATTTATTTTCTTATGATTCATGTATTATTAATTGCCAATATTTATTCTATGATTCTTGTTTATGATCTTTGATATGAAAGGTATGATCATATATTTTCATAAGCATGTTATCATACCCTTATGATCATGATTTTTCTTACATATATCCCTTTTTACCCTTACATGGTATTTTAGCTCACCCATTTTTATGTTTTCTTTCCCCACGTTTTATGGAATAGTTTTAAGTGGTAGTTCTAAAGGGAATGATCTTTGTGGGAAACATTGAAGATCTTCCACTATAGTATTTATTCGTGTTCCAAGTTTCCAAAGGCACTAAACTAATATGGTATCTGGGTGTTTTATTGGGTAATATATGGAATTTTCTGCAAAAGTGATGTAATTTAAATGTATGAACATCCTAGTTTGTTATATTGATAGTCGAGTCACCTAAAAACACCATATATGACAGAACTATACATTAGACTACATGAGGTACCTAGATGATCCATCCTCATCACTTGGGGTCACATATTTTCCTATAAATAGGACTATGGGGCTCATTATTTAGAAATAGAAAATTATAAAGAATCCTCAAAGCTCTAATTGCTCTAGTCCTTCAATTAGGTCCTCAAAAAACTTTCAGGTCACTCTCCAAAATTCAAAAGAAGAGGGAATTTTGGGGAATAATGGAATTAAATTCCTTACAAGGTCTGAAATACAAGACACCTACACAAGGGACCCTTACCCCATAGTTTAAAAGTACTAGCATGAAGGTCCCTTCACAAACTAGGGACCTACACGATATCCTTCCAGGAACACCTAAGGATACCCTTGGATCCTAGAGTAAGGTCTAACCCAAGTGTTGTTTCATAGGTATTTTATCACCAATACACCTTTTATTTTTCACATGGCTACATGTGTGAAGCCCTTCCATCCCACCCAGGTCTACCCTATGTGATACCTCCTTGACTTTTCTAGCCTTCACCTACATGATCCACTCCCCAATCCCTATTTTATGCCTCTAAAAATACGGATCCATTTTTTTTGGATCCCTACTTGAGGGGGGCCAAATTGAATCCTCCAACAGAAACTATAAACTTTAAAGACCATGCCAGGAGGAATACCTATGTGTATCCCATTCATATATGCATTCATTTGTCCATAAGTTTCCTACACTTGTCATTCCTAGTGGGTGGGGTCCTCAGGGTGCATAAAAATATGCATCCCTTTGGTCATGAGGACCTCGGCCCTGTGGAGTGTTAGCTATTTCCCAGCCTTAGATATGAGGGCTAGGACCATGTCCTTCCCTCATCATCTCTAATACTAGGGACCTATGGTTCCCAATGAGGAAGGAGAGGATCACACTTTTCTTTCTCTTTTAGTTTTATTTTTTTATCCTCCTATTTTCCCCACAAACTAGTCACTAGGGAATTCCTCCTGGAATAATCCCATGGCCATTCTAATGGTTCATATCCAGATGGGTAGTCATATGTGACAATCTTAGTAACAAAAAAATGTTGGAGATGGGCACATAAAATCCATTTCTTCTTCTCCTATAGCCCTGGACTCTTCTACCACTGGATGAATGATTACGTGGTTTTCATGATATTTTACTTCCTATTGTTTCTCACACTGAGTATGACTAATATGTGTTTAGACGCTAGTTACAATCATGAAATCTTCAAAAAAAATATTTCTCAGCAGAGAATCTTTTTTTGGATCTTTTTCTCGCCTTCCTTCAGAGGTCCTCCATAGATGTGGGTCCTCAAATACATGTATCCAACCCATTGGGAATCCTTTTATTTGGTGTAATCTGCATTCATACCCACTCTATGGGCCACCTATTTAGCATAAGACTCAACCATGATATCACCATCACAAAAGTCCATATCCCATATGATAAAAACATTAAAGAGACTTCATAGTATTGGGTCCTCAACCCAACCAAACTATGTGGGATTTTATTCACATACAAATGGGATATGCAGGAAGCCTCCATGAGGTCCAAAGAAAACACCCCAAACCAACCCTAATTCTCTATGGTCTTTGTTAGTAGTATAATCATGTTTAACCTGGGATCCCATATCCCTTCTAGGTTCCCTCTGCAACTTTTTCATAAGTCCCACTCTAAAGTTTGACTAGGAACCTTTTACATGGATTTTCTTTCCAAATGATGTTAAACTACATGGTTTGGTCCTTATCACATGAACTTAAAAGGTATGATGTATATTGTTAAGTGGCATCGAACTACATGAGTTATGATTCATTTAATGAGGATACATAGGAGGCCCATCTCATGGGTCTGATCCCAACATCAAAATAACTCCATTCTCCCTGGATGATGATAAACTCTAGAGCACCACCACTAGATAGCTTAAAACCAACATTTTGATAATAAATAAGAAAAAAATATCTAATTTGTTCATAAAAGGATACCATTGATGGAGAACCTATGATACTTATAGTTATCTCCATTATTTAAGAACATAATATACATATAAATGATTATAATTTCCATGCATTCTAATAATCAATTATTAATTCAAGGGTGGATTATATTGTACTTGTGAATTAATGAAGTATTCACAAACATATATTAAATCTATAAGATTGTCCCAAAGTAGAAAAACATTCCCCCCAAAAGGGTTTTATGAGCCTAAACTCCCATCTTCTAAACCAATGTGTGTCCCTAAGTGTTGTTGGTCCCTTTCTCAATAACCACCTTCCTTTGAAAGTATGTTTTTGATCTCAGATGAGAGAATCATTGTGTGTTTTCGGCTCCATGAATAAACTCCATTAGAAACCACCCAAAAAATACATGGACATTATATATGACGTAATGATTTTCCCACCAATACCACAAAATGCCATTAAAATCCCACATTATATTCAAGAATGAAATAATGATATACACATGGAATATCATCTATAAAAGAATCATGAAAAACTATGAAGTAGTCCATTGAAGCTTCATGCATGATTCTTGACTTGAGAAAAAAAAGATGCAATGGTCTTCTAATTTTAAAGTTGTTGTGTACAGAGAAAATATATATATTTAGAGTTTAAATAATTAGTAAAAGTAAAAAATGTTGACGAAATAATTGAACTTTACAAGTTCTTAATTTTTTCTGGTGATCAACTAATACTCCAAGCCGAACTTGAATCATTTGATCCATTGCTACTGTAGAATTACTTGCTTCCTCAAATATTAGATATGAATCATTCATCTGGTTTTCTTACTTTACTTATTCTTATTATCTTTCTGTTTTAATAATTATAAAGGGTTATACTACCCTTTAGAAAGTCTAATTTCAGGTTTTGAATGCCAATTAAAATTTAGGCATTGAGTTTCGACTCCCAAATAAAATTCTAGCTTTTTGGTTATTCCTCCAGGGTAAAAAGGAAGACAGTTCAGGTTGTGCCTCCAGGGGTTAAAAAGTTAGGAAGTGTTGAATTTGATCCACCAGGGGGAAATTCTTTGTAATTAGGTTATGAATGGAGGTGGGAAAAAGTCATTGTAATATTTTATTATATTGGTTATAGTGGGTTCCATCTCTCTCAATTCATGAGAGGGGTGAAGAGTAGATGTAAGGACATTTAGATCTGAACTACTATAAAAATATATTTTGTTATTTTAATTTTTATTTTTTCCTAAATTATAATTATAAGTCTGATATATCATTAAAATTCATTAATTCATTTTAAAATTATAATTCACACCCCTCTTGGCTATATTTTTTTCATAACTTCGGACCAAAAATTGGTATTAGAGCTTAACCCCTAACTCTTTTTTTATATATTATTTATTTGATTTGATCATTTCCTAATTTAACCATATAGGGAAAAAGATATTTTTTAATATGGAAGGAACAAGTTATAATAATTTTTTGATACCTAAAAACCCACTTAAATTTGATGGTACTAATTATGGATATTGGAATTATCAGATGGAATATTTATTGAAGCAATATAGCATTAATCATTAGTAAATCATAGAAAATCCATACAAGATGCCTGAAGGTGAACCTGAATATTTGGTTAGAAATGATTTGATAAATTATGTTTTAAATATTTATGTGATGAATATATTTTACTATGAAATAAATAGGAGTGTTTATAGTCATGATTTAGCGTGTAAAACTACTCAAAAAATTTATAAAATTCAGTAAGTTACATTTCTTGGTTTTTATAAACTTATTAGATCTAAGTTGGGTATGTTGAGAACTAAATATCAAGAATTTAAAATAGGCGATAATGAAATTTTTAATCAATTTTTTCATAGATTTAATATAATTGTAAATGGTATGAGTTATTTAAGAGAGACTCTTGAAAAACATATTCTTATTGAAAGAGTTCTTAGAGAACTTCCTAAGAAGTTGAATTCTAAAAAGATAGATTTAGATGAAACTACTAATTTAAAGGAATATAATCCTGATGAGTGTATTGGTTCATTATTACAATATATATTGGAGATCAAAAATCACGATGAATGAGATAATTCAAAGAGTAAGGTAACTGTTTTTAAATCAAATGTTGTTACTTACTCTTTTGATTCTGAGTTAAAAATTAGTTATAAGAATGATACAACCTATGATACAAAGGGTGGATATAAAAGGAAGAATGGATACTTAATGTGATCTCATAAAGACTATCCCAAGGATGATAATATAGAGAAAAAGAAAGGTAATTTCATTTCTAATGATACTCTGAATCTAAGAAGGGAAAAATAATATAAGTCAATATAATAAAGAAAAAATGTAATGGATACCGGATGGAATTGTACTAATGATTCATGTTCTATTGTAGAATTTGGTTATGAAAAGGATGTTGAAAACTTTTTTTAATGGCTTCATCAAATCAGGTAAGTTATTCTACTTATTATTCATCTTATGTGTTTGAATCTGAAAACCCTACTATTGAGGATTTTCTTAAATAAGTTGATGGACTTGAACATAAATTTGAAAATTTTCTAGTTTAGAAAATAAAATTAAGAGGAAATATAATGATTTTCTTTATAAAAATAAAAATTTGAAATCTATCAAGGATAAAGAAAATTCCAATACATATCTAGAAAATGCTTAAGAAAAAATGAAAAATTCACATGTTGAAAATGATAAAATAAAGATAGAAGTTAATTTCATATCTAAATATCATAAATTTTAAATAAATTTTTTTTATGATATTATTAAGGAGAACGAACTACTCAAAAATTAATTTGAATGTTTAAAATCAAATATGTCCATTTTTATTCAAGGCATAGACAACCTTGAAAAAATGATGAGTTTTAATTAAATGAAAAAAAGGATAATTGGTCTTGGTTGTGATAATAATTTACTAAAATTGTACAAGATATTATTTATTAAAAGATCTAATGTGATTTCATCTACTACCACTTGTTTTATATGTCATATGAAAGTTCATTATGCTAATGAGTGTTCCTTGAGATTTAAATAATCTCTTGGATATACTAAGGTATTTATTTCTAAATCATTATCATCTTTAATTCCTATAAACAATTGTTTGAAATATATTTGGATTCATAAAATTTCATATTCTAATCCCATTAGAACTAAATTTTTAGCGGTTTTAAAGTTTTATTAATTATTTTTGTGTAGGAACTATGTCTTGGGAGTATCAAAAATGATGTCTGATACAAGTAAAGTGGATGCTCAAGACACAAGACTTGTAAAATTTCTATATTTATATCATACAATCAATGTGATAGAGGTAAGGTTACCTTTGGTGATAATTCAAAAGGAAAGGTAAAAGTTTTTGGAAATTTTATAATTTCATATTCTATTATTATCTATAAGGTTTTATATGTTGAAGGATTAAAACATTATTTAATTAGAATTTTTTATTTATGTGATGATGGAATGTTTTTTAAATTTTAAAATTATAAATACATTTTTTAAGGATAAATCTAATTTTTTATATAAATTGAAAGATAATATTTATTCAATTAATTTTTCTAAATTAAATGATCAAAATGTCCAATGTTTAAATTTTTTACAATCTTACAACATTTTCTAGAATAAGAGGTTGGGACATGCTAATTTAAGGTTGGTTCAAAAGATTTCTAAAAACCAAACTATTCTGCAGTTACCAGAACTGAAATAGGACAATACCTTTATATTTGATTCATGCATGAAAGTTTAACAACACAAAAAAAGTTTCAGGTCAGTCAAAGAAGTGAAAACTATAAGATGACTTGATCTCATTCATTTAGATTTATTTTACCTATTAAACCTACAGGTCTAGGTGGTAAAAGATATTTTTTTATTATAGAAGACTTTACAAGATATACATGGATTTACTTTATAACTCTTAAGTATGAAACTTTATCTAAGTTTATTATATTTTTTAGATTGATTAAAAATTAAAAAGGTCACTAGATTAATTCAATTAGAGTTGACCATGGGGGTGAATTCTATAATCTATAATTTATCAAATTTTATGAGGAAAATAGGTAATTTCAGAATTTTCCATCCCCTAGAACACCATAGTAAAATGGTGTAGTAGAGTGTAAAAATATAAAACTTTAAGAAATGGATAAGACCATGATAAATGAGTATAATTTTACTAAATATTTCAAGGTAGAAGCTATGAAAACTTCCCATTATGTTTCTAATAGAATTTATTTAATACCTTTTTTGAAAAGGACACTGTATTAAATTTGGAAGGGAAGAAAACCTAAAATTGGTTATTTTAGAGTCTTTCGTTGTAATGTTTTTATTCTTAATACTAAGGATACTCTAGATAAATTTGATGAAAAAATACAATGAAGTAATTTTCTTAAGATATTCCAATAATATTAATGTATATAGATTATACAATAAAAAACCATGGTTGTTGAAGAATCAGTTAATATTAAGTTTGAGGAAAATAATTTGAATAAAAGAGATGATGATATTAGAAAACATGAGGAAGAATTTAGAGAATTTAATTATTAAGAAGAGCCTCATGAAAAATATGCACATATTTATGGGGATAATATTTCTCCTCAATTAGAATATATTAATGAAAAGACATGAAAGACTAATAAAGATCATCCCATAGATAATTTTATTGGTAATGTTGAATCAAGATTTCATACTATAAAATATTTTATGAATGTTTGTTCTTATCATGATTTTATTTCTGATTTTGTAGCATAGAATATTGATGATTCTTTATATGATACTAATTGGATATTGGATATTCAAGATAAATTAAATCATTTTACTAAGAATAATTTTTGTACTTTATTTATACCACCATGTAATTATCATATGATTGGAACTAAGTGTATTTTTAGAAAAAAGATTGATAAATATAGAAAATTTGTTGATGTAAAACTTTATAGAGGAAAGATTGGTAGTTTAAATATTTATCTTATTCTAGAATAGATTTAATTTTTTTAGTTTGCATGTGTTCTAAATATCAAATTTTCCCTAAGGAAATTCATATGAAATCTGTTAAAAGAATTATTAGATATGTTAAAGGTTCCTTGAATCTTGGTTTATTTTACCCTTCAGGAACTAAATTTTATCTGATAAGTTATTTAGATTTTAATCTTTGTAGATTAAAGATATATAAAAATAGTACTTCATGTATGCTACATATACTTGGTAAATCATTAGTTTCTTGGTCTTTAAATAAAAAAAATATTGTTGCTATTCCAACTACCAAATCAGAATATATAGCTACTACATCATTTTGTACTCAATATTTATGGATTAAACAAACACTTTTTTATTTTGGTTTTGATTTTGATAAAATTATTATTTTTTGTGATAATAATTATTTTATTTCTATTTCTAAAAATATCTTACAACACTCTAGGACTAACCACATTGATGTTAAATTTATCTTTCTTAGAGATCATGTTTAAAAGGGAAATATAATCCTATAATTTATTTCTATAGAAAACTAAATTTATAATATATTTTCTAAGTCCCTAGACTTTAATAATTATGAAAAAATAAAGTTTGAACATGGTATGATGGATATTTTGATGTATTTTTACATGAAATTAATTTAGGGGTGGTTTGGTGTGCTTAAATTTTCAGATCTATGAAATCTTGAATTAGTTTTCATATTACTATTTCCTAATTTATGTAAATATTTGTGCATTCTATTAGTATTTTAAGAGTTTATATATATACTAGATGATTTTATATTATGGATTAATTTTTTATTTTGGATAAAATGATAGTTTATTAAAGTTTTATCATTATCTTTTCAAAAACATATTTTAAAATTCTTCTTGGTTTAAAGTGACTCATTGACACATGTTTTAAAATATACATCTTTAGAAAAGTTTTTCACAATGTTTATATTTATTAATATGAAATATAATATAGAGGATGAAACTTAATCATTTAAAATAGTGGATAATTTATTTATCGAATCTTTATCTTGTTGATAATTTCAAAAATGAGGAGAAGTGTAATGCCCTAACCCCAATTACCTAGAGTCGGTTAATTATTACATAACATTGGCATGATACAAGGAATAATGTCCTGAAATACCAATCAGTTTAGTATCCTTGGAAGTACTAAATACATTCATAAGTTTTACATTATATCATGAAATAAAAACATCAACAAAATTTTGTCCCCTTTTTAACACACTTATATCCTTAGCTTATCCCTATAGGTCAACAATAAAATACTTCTTCACATCCTAGGGAAAATAAAACATAGAAAGGGGTGAGCTCAGATGCTCAGTAAGGATAACAATATAGAAAAAACTTTCATAAATAAGAATAAACATTTAAGGAAATGTATAAGACTAAAAAAAGACTTTTAAACTTAAACTACATTATAATATGGAAAATATAAAATCAAATAATTACATTTAATTATTCCCATGGATATTCTACTAGTCGAATAATCACATGCAATATCAATAGAAAATTTTATAATGATGGAATGCACAATGCCAGACTTCATAACCACATATTAAAGGTCTTGTGTCAAGACTACAAATAAGATTTTGTCAAGGCCTTGTTCCAAGACACTAGTTTGTCTCATGATACCTAATAATTCATTGAGAAGCTATATCAGGCTCCACCCATCACTTACTAACTCCAATGCATTCCTCATATGAAAAGGTTTAAACATAACATAAACATTCTTATTAAAACTAGCATACAAAATGTCAATACCTTATTCATAAACCATGAATTGTGTAAAAATAAATCATCCATAGTCAAAAATATCATAAAACTTTCAATACAATATGGAATATTTTTATCATAATAAATCAACTTCAAACAATTTTAAAATCCATCAAAGGATGTTGACATAGATGAAATCAAGATGTTTTGATAGAAATATCTCTTTATATTATGAAATCATTTAGAAGTCATGTAATTATAAAAGAAAACATTTATTATTAAAATATTCTTATAATATTTTAAGGGAAGCTTTGAAGGTTTTATAATAGAGGAAAATAGTCACACCCACCGTATAAGTTAAAATAACATTCTTTCATTAATTATGTTAAAAAGGCCGTAAAGGACCTTGTTTGGAAAATGACAGAAAGATTACTTTATAGACATTTTATAAAAAGTAAAACAAGGGTATAAATTACTTTAACCTATAGTCTAGGAAATATTAAAAAAATTAAATATATTTTTAAGAAACACGAATGTTGATGATAAAGAGGTCCCAGTAGATACTTACGTAAAAACAACCTCGGATAATAAAAAGATTGTGAAATTAACCCATACCTTGAAATTTTCCCTGGTTGAGGGTATGTTAACCTCCTTTATAATAGTTAAATCATTTTTATTAAATTATACAAGAACTATATACATATATATGATATCATATATGATCCTCTAATATTTCTTTGTTAATAGAATTTCTGTAGTATCATCGTCTCGGGTGTTAACTAAATCATTTTCCTCTATATGCTTGGTTACGTAAGCCTTGTTTGTTATGAATAAGATGAATTTTATTCATATAAAGAATTATATTATGTTCATAAACATTATTTTTAATCATAAAATGAAAATTATTCGTGAATTATTATGATGGGGAATGAATCTCATCATGTTCGTGGAGACGGTAATCCGTACATACGCATGAGCGACAATATCATTATATTTATGGTCAAATAATATGTAATTGGATTGTATATAATATATAAAGAATCATTAACATGTTATATTTATTATTTACATCAGTTATACTCATTATTATACCCATCCAAATAATGAAGTGTTTGAATAAAAAACTACACCACGATGTGGAGATGGTAATCCGTACGTACACACGTTTGGTGACATTGTCATTTATAGGATGGATAGAATAACAAATATAGTTGTACCATATTTATAATAACATCATAGTATGTATAAGGTATTGGATTTATTATTTTGGTATGGAAACAACAAAGAAAGAGGAAGTGGAAGAAGAAAAGAACTTGAAAATTGTGATGAAATATTTACCTCTTCTTCGGGTTCTTCCTTTGGATTTGATCAAAAGGGCTCATTAGGATGGATTTATGACCAAAGGAAGGCCTCTAGGATTAAGGGAGGAAAGTTGGGAGGATATTTGGGTAGGGTTTGGCCGAGCCAAAAGGCTCTGGAGGTGTGAAATTAATACAAGGGGAAGTGGGCTTTTATAAGAGAGGTGAGGTTCACTTTAGGAAAAGCTTGAAATATTATTTTATAATAAAATCATTTTCAGTTTCTAATGGCTCAAAAATGAATTATTTAAAGGATAAGGTGGGGATGGGTTGAAAACCTCTCAAACAATAGGTTTTAGATAGGTTTAGGCCATCATATTAACCTTATCTTTTAGATTTAACTCTTAGTTAAATAGTTTTACATTTAACATTTCTCTTTGAATTTTTTTATTAAATGGTTAATAAACATACTATAACAAGCCAAGAGAACCCCATGTGGTTAATTATTAATATATATAACCTTATCTAAGTCCTTTGGACTAACCTTAGTTTTTTAGGAATATTATATCAATTAATAATATAGTATTTGTTTTAAAAACTCAATTATGTCAATTTTGATACTATTTAGTATTTGATTTTTTTGAAATCTATAAAACTTTATCACTTCACATAAATTTTATTTAACCAACCCTAACATGTCATATTAACCTAGAAAATTAGTTTAATTCATCATATGTCTCAATTTACATTTATTTGGGTATTTATAATATCAATTACTTTAATATTTATTAATAAGGTAATTACTGCATCATCATTGTGTCAAAAATAAATTAAATTATTTAATGTCTAAAAAGTATAAATAAAATACCAATATGTGTGAAATATTTTTAACTTTGTAATGAATATTTATAGTCTAATTTATATTGTGTGTATCCCTATATTAAAAATGGTTTAGTTATTAAAATTTGAATTTAACTCATTTAACTCTTCTTTAAATAAAATAATAATAAATGTCCTAATCTAATCCAAGTGGACCAAAGAGGATAATATTTTATTCCTAAGGTTATTTTTGGTCGAATTATACTTATCCAGTAGAATTAAAACATGTTTTAGGATAATTATGATATCATTTTTACCCTTAATTACCCTATTTACTTTTAACTGTGGTAAATAAAATTCAAAAGTTACTATTCACCAAAAATTACTTTCATCTTATTGAACCACATTTTACTTACTAATATTAACTGTTTCTCTCGGATTTTTGAAATTCAACTCACAGAAGCGGTGAAATAATCTTTTATGTAAATTTTCGAATGCTCCTAGGAGGTGGGTAAAAGGCGGTAAAAAGTTCAAAAAAATTATATATCTAAACTTATTATAAAATGACTCCAATGAATTACATTGAACTTATATAGGTATTATGTATCTATTTTGACCCAAAATAAATTTAAATAAAATAAATAATTTTTAAATAAAAAGTCGGTTTTAAATAATAACTCAATGTTTTTCACTATTCATCAAAAATTGAAAGTTTTCAGAATAATACCAAAAATTCACCCTAAGATAATTTTGATATTCTGAATCAAAAAATGAAGTCCATTTTGAAATATAAAATTTATAATATTTCAAAAAGTGGGTATTACTATTCATAATGGCTAGTTTGATTGGTCGTGGTGTGTTATAATCTCGAAATTGTGTATAACGCAAGCTATTGCATTATTCAAAGGGAAACGTACCATGGAAGCTTGGGGTGTTACATTCTTCTCTCCTTTAAATAATTCCTTCCATGAAATTTTTAGAATACTACCACACAAAAAGATTCAGGTGGTTCTTCATCATAAGTTCCTCGGGTTCCTACGTTTCCTCTTCTATCTTAAGGTTTCTCCATAGAACTTTTACCAGAAGAGTCATCCGGTTTCTCAGTACTAGTTCTCTTGTATTAAGAATCTTGACCGGCTCTTCACAATAAGATAGATCAAGTTCAAGTTCAATTTCTTCATAGGTGATTACATGCATTGGGTTAGGCATGTATTTTCTCAACAGTGATATGTGGGACACATTGTGGACTTTGGAGATACTTGGCGGCATTTACAAAAGGTAAGCTACAGCCCCAATTCATTCTATAATTTCTAAAGGTCTGATGTACTCGGGACTTAATTTACCCTTCTTACTAAATCATATAACTCCCTTCCATGGATATACCTTCAAAAAAACATGATCTCCTACCTGAAATTCCAAATATTTCCTTTAGTTATCTGCATATCTCTTTCACCTACTTTGGGATGCTTTGATGTGGGTTTGGATAACCTTCACCTTTTCCATTGTTTCCTCAACAAGTTCTGAGCCAACGAGTTTTCTTTAACCAACTTCATCCTAAAAAGTTGGTGTGTGACATCTCTTTTCGTATAACTCTTCATATGGTGCCATCTTAATACTTGAATGGAAGCTATTGTTATAGGAAAATTTGACCAGGGGTAAATATTGATCCCACGTACCTTGAAAGTCAAGTGAGAAAGATCTCAACATGTATTCTAAGGTTTAAATAGTCTATTCTGATTGTCCATCGGTTTGAGGGTGGTAGGCAGTGCTCAAACAAAGTTTAATCTCGAGGTCTTTCTGAAGACTTTTCTAGAATCTTGATGTAAAATGGGGATCATGATCAAAAACAATAGATAGGTGTACTCTATGAAGTCTTACAACTTTATTAATGTATATTCTTACTAAACGTTCAAGTGGTAAATCTTCTCTTATAGCACGAAAATGTACTAACTTAGTAAGATGGTCAACAATGACCCATATTGCATCATTTCTTCTAGGAGTCTTTGGTAGTCCCATGACAAAGTCCATCATAATATTATCCCATTTCCACTCAATTATGGTAAGAGGTTTCATGAATCCTCTAGGATGTTGTCTTCCAACTATCACTTGTTGATAAAACATACACCTCGACAAAAATCAGCAATATCGCTCTTCATATTATCCCACCAAAAATGTTTTTTAAATATCTATACATCTTAGTGTGATCAGGGTGTATAGAGAAATTGGAGCTATGAGCATCATATAACAATTCTCTTTTTAGATCAGGTATGTTAGGAACACAAAGTCTCTTCCCAAATTTCAAAATTCCATCTTTATATATGAGGTCACTCAATCTCCCATCATTCACAGCTTTAATCTTCTTTTGAAACTCCTCATCATTAGTCTGAGAACTCTTTATCCTTTCTAGTAAATATGGTTTGGGAACCATTTGAAAAAGTATTGATTTTTCACCTTCCATGGTTATTCTCATATCCATATTTAGTAGATCCATGAAAATAGGATCCCTTTTAACTCTCATCTTGTTCAAAACGCCATGATCCCTTCTACTCAAAGCATCTACCACCTTATTTTCCTTCCTCAGGTGGTAGTGTATAGTGCAATCATAATTCTTGAGTAGTTCAATCCATCGTCTTTGCCTCATGTTGAGTTCTTTCTATGAGAAAATATACTTCAAACTCTTGTGATCAGTATATATCTCACATTTTTTACCATAGAGATAGTGTCTCCATATTTTCAAAGAAAATATTACATACTCTTACTAAAGATCATGAGTGGGATAGTTTTTTTCATGAATTTTTAGCTTTTTTGATGTATAGGCAATAACTCTATCATTCTATATAAGGACAAAACCAAGTCCTTTCTTCGAATCATAACTATAAATAACAAACTCATCATTCCCTGATGGTAGAGTCAATATAGGATCATTGACTTATATTCTCTTTAGTTATTAAAAACATTATTCACACTCTTTTTACCAAACAAATTTAATCCCTTTACGTGTGAGCTTGGTTAATGTGTTTTCTAATCGGGAAACATTCTGGACAAAATGCTGATAATAACCTGCTAAACCAATAAAACTGCGTACCTCAGTTATACTCATTGCTGCAAGCCATTCATGGATTTCCTTGGTCTTTGAAGGATCAATAGAGATTCAATCCTTAGAGATAATATGGCCAATAAAAGAAATATCTTGAATCCAGAATTCACACTTACTAAACTTCCCATATAATTCATTTCTTCTAAGAGTCCTTAGGATAATTCATAAGTTATTTTAATGATCTTTGTAGCTTTTAGAGTATACCAAAATGTCATCAATAAATACCACAACAAATTCATCAAGATATTCCTTGAAAACTCTATTCATTAGATCCATGAAGACAGAGGGTGCATTAGTCAATCCAAAAGGCATTACTATAAACTCATAATGCACGTACCTAGTTTGAAATGTTTTTTTGGAATGTCTTCCTTATTCACACACAACTGATGATATCTATATCGAAGGTCAATCTTTGAAAAATATTGATCTCCATGAAGTTGATCGAATAAATCATCAGTGCGAGGTAGGGGATACTTTTTCTTTATTGTTATATAATTTATCTCCCTGTAGTCAATGCACAACCTCATATATCCATATTTCTTTTTAAAAAAAGAATAGGGGATCCCCATGGAGAAACACTAGGGTGAATAAATCTCTTATTACTCAATTACTCTTGTTGTTACTTTAGTTCCACTAATTCCATAGTGGTCATTCTATAAGGTGTCTTCGATATGGGCCTTGAACCAAGAATTAAATCAAAGGAAAACTCAATTTCTCATTATGGAGGATGTCTAGGTAAATCCTTTAGAAACACATCAACATATTCTTGAACAATAGGTATGTCCTCTATTCAAACATTATTTTCTTCACCTGTAGTTATTTCATTCTCCTCTTCCCCAATAATGAAATTTAGTAGAGCTATTGGGGGAGGATCTAGATATGAATCTGGTGGTGACGTTTCTGCTCTAAATATTAGGTACTCCTTATCATCATCGAAAATTTCAACCTCCTTATTCTTACAAAAAAATTTCACATCATGGTCTAAAATCCAATCCATACCGAAAATTATATCAAATTAAGTCATGGGTATGATGATGAGATCAGCAGATAAAGAACATTTATATGCCCTAATGGGAACTGATTTAAAAATCTTTGTTGCAATGATACTTCCCATGGAAGTTTTGACTGACAACTCCCTTGTTAAATCAAATTTGAAATATCTAATTTTCATAGCAAATTGGGAAGATATAAAACAATTTGATGATCCATAATCAAATAAATCATTGGCTAAACATGAGGAAACCATTAAATTACCTTCCACCACATCTTTCGAAGCTTCATCCTCAGTAGTAGTGATCGCATAAGCTTGGCCTTGCTCCTTTTTCCTTTTCTGGGGTAAGTTTATTTGCCAATTAGGACATTTGTTTTCATAATGCCCCTTTTGTCTGCAATTGTAGAATTCAACATTGACAACCTCTTTCTTCCCCTTACAATAACGAGCTTGGTGGACTTTTTCACCCCACTTATTATAGACTCCTATTTTCTTTAGGCAAGTATCAGGGTGTTTCTTCCCACATTTACCGTAGGATGGATATTCCACTTTTCCCTTCTTCTCCTTATTTATATTTATAGAGTGTTCAGCAGATCTCTTTATCTCCTACATTTCTTTAAAGTCATAAGACTTAGATAATTCTTTTTCTTTCTTGATAGCACATGAGACAATATCTTCTTATGATGAGAAGGATTATGAAACTAATTCTCGATGGAGAAATGGTTTGAACCCATCAAATAATCGATCAATATTACTCCTTGGGTTACATATATAATTTTTTTCATTCCTTGCTAGCCTTGTAAAGTTATCCTTATACTTAGCGACATTCTCATCCTCCTTTTTCCTCAGACTCAGAAATTATCTTCCCATATCCACTCGATGGTCACAAGGAAAGTATTTTTCTAAGAAAATCTCTTTAAACTCCCTCTATTCCATGTTTGATACTTATTCATCTTTTTTTGTTTTGGATTAATGTCCAACATTGATCACATCTCCCGTGAGGTGATAAACTTCCATGACAACTTTTTCCCTTTCGCTACTCCCCAAAGCATGAAATATTTTCTCTAAGGAGCTTATCCATTGCTTAGATACTAATGGATTTGTACTCCAATTTAATTTTGTTGGTTGTTTCCTCATTTATTGGTCTAACATTGATCCTCCTCATTGTGGATTAGGGTACTCAATACGAGTAAGGTTATTATTTATAACCTGAGGGAGTTGTCCCAATATGGTGATAAGATGATCAACCCCAGTTGCTTCACCAGCTCCACTATAATTATCTTGAGTAGGAGGGAAATCCATACATGGATTATGTACATTGATATGGTTTCCATTCCTTCCACTAGGCTCTATTTCTAAATAATGACATACAGTAGATTAGTTTATGAATCGCAATACATTATTCCAAACGTGTAAAATAGTTAACATAAATTGAACAGTTTATGGATATAATCCATAATCATAAAAATGTTTTCTTTGAGAAAGTATATACCCTTAAACCCTTCATAATGGTTTTTAAATAAAATGATAATTATCCTAAACATATCCCCCAAGAGTGTCGTAACCAAGAGTACAGCAAGGCCCGTTGTTGCGCATCAGTTCCCGTTCGAGACTATCTTAAATTGGTGTTTTTGGGTTTTACCCTTAGGTACATCTGTTCCAAAGCCACCTTTACCTACTCATATCCAAATAGGGATGTATTTCTTAGAAAACTCACAAAATCTCTACAGTACCAAAATTCTAGGAAGTTCTTCTATACTAATCCTAAAAGTCTATCTTAGGGTAGTGTTCTCTAATTAGAGTTTTTCTAAATCTAGTTTCCAAGGTTTGTACTAAATTTCCTCTGATACAAACTGTAATGCCCTAACCCCAGTTACCCAGATTTGATGCATTATTACATAACATTGGCATGATACAAGGAATCATTTCTTGAAAGACCGATCAGTTTAGTAGCCTTGTAAGTACTAGATACATTCATAAGTTTTACATTACATCATGAAATAAAAACATCAACAACATTTTGTCCCCTTTTGAACACACTTATATCCTTAGATTATCCCTTCTGGTTGACCATAAAATACTTCATCACATCCTGGGAAAAAAACATAGAAAGGGGTGATATCAGATACTCAGTAAAGATAACAATATAGAGGAAACTTTCATAAATAAGAATAAACATTTAAGGAAATGTATAAGACTAAAACAAAAGCCTTTTAAACATAAACATCAGCATAATATGGAAAATATAAAATCAAATAATTCCATTTAATTTTTCACATGGATATTCTACAAGTCGAATAATCACATGCAATATCAATATCCACTTTCATAATGATGGAATGCATAATGCCAGACTTCATAACCACATAGTCAACACCTTGTGCCAAGACTACAAATAAAATTTTATCAAGGCCTTGTTCCAAGACACTAGTTTGTCTCATGAGACCTACCGATGCATCAAGGAGCTATAGCGGGCTCCACCCGTCACTTATTAAGTCCAATGCATTCCTCATATGAAAAGGATTAAACATAACATAAACATTCATATTAAAACTAGTCTACAAAATATCAATAATTAATCCATAAACCATGAATGGTGTAAAAATAACACATCCACATTCAAACATATAACAAGACATTCAATACAGTATAGAAGATTTTTATTATAATAAATCAACTTCAAACAAGTTTAAAATCCATCAATGGATGTTTACATAGATGAAATAAAAACATTTTGAGAGAAATAACTTTTTCTATTATGAAATAATTTAGAAGTCATGTAATTATAAAATAAAACATTTATTTAGAAAATATTGTTATAATCTTTTAAGGGAAGCTTTGAAGGTGTTATAATGGTGGAAAATATTCACACCCACTGTATAATTTTAAAAAACATTTTTCCTTAATTTTTTCGAAAAGGTCGTAAAGGACCATGTTTGGAAAACGATGGAAAGATTCCTTTATAAAAATTTTATAAAAAGTCAAAAAAGGTTATAAATGAATTTAATCTATAGTATAGAAAATATTAAAAAAATTGAAATATATTTTTAAGAAACACGAATGTGGATGATAAAGAGGCCCCAGTAAATACTTACGTAAAAACAACCTCGGATAATAAAGATATTGTGAAATTAACCCTTACCTTGTACTTTTCCTTGGTCGTGGGTAGTTTAAACTCCTATATAATAGTTAAATCACTGTTATTAAATTATACAAGAACTATATACATAAATATTATATCATATATGATCCTCTAATATTTCTTTGTTAATAATATTTTTGTAGTATCATCGTTTCGGGTGTTAACTGATTCTTTTTCCATTATATGCTTGGTTACGTAAGACATGTTTGATATGGATAGGATGTATTTGATTCATATACAAGATTATATTATGTTCATAAACATTATTTTTAATTATAAAATGAAAATTATTCTTGAATTATTATGATGTGGAATGGATCTCATCACGTTCGTGGAGATGGTAATTTGTACGTATGCACGAGCGACAATGACATTATATTAATGAAAAAATAGTATGTAATTGGATTTTATATCACATATAAATAATAATTAACATGTTATATTTATTATTTACATCATTTATACTCGATATTATACTCATCCAAATAATTAAGTGTTTGAATAACAAACTACACCACGACATAGAGACGGCAATCCGTATGTACGCATGTATGATGAAATTTTCATTTATAGGATGGATAGAATAAAGAATATGGTTGTACCATATTTATAATAGCATCACAGTATGTATAAGGTACTGGATTTATTATTTTGGTATGGAAACAACAAAGAAAGAGGATGTGGAAGAAGAAATGAACTTGAAAGAGGTGATGAAATATTTACCTTTTCTTCGGGTTCTTCCTTTTGATATGATCAAAAGGGCTCCATAGGATGGATTTATGACCAAAGTAAGGCCTATAGAATGAATGGATGAAATTTTTGAGGATATCTGGATAGGGTTTTGCCGATCCAAAAGGCTTTGGAGGTGTAAAATTATGACAATGGGAAGTTCCCTTTTATAAGAGAGGTGAGGGTCACTTTTGGAAAAGCTTGAAATATTATATTATAATAAAATCATTTTCATTTTATAATGGCTCCAAAATGAATTATTGAGAGGATATGGTGGGGATGGGTCGAAAACCTCTCAACCAATATGTTTTATATAGGTTTAGGTCATCATATTAACCTTATCTTTTAGATTTATCTCTTAGTTTAATAGTTTGACATTTACCGTGTCTCTTTGTATTTTTATATAATATTGTTAATAAACTTACTATAACAAGCCAAGAGAACCACATGTGGTCAATTATTAATATATATAACCTTATATAAGTCCTTTTGATGAACCTTAGATTTTTAAGAATATTATATCAATTAATAATATAGTATTTGTTTTAAAAACTCAATTATGTCAATTTTGACACTATTTAGTATTTGATTTTTTTGAAAGCCATAAAAACTTTATCACTTCGCATAAAATTTATTTAACCAATAATAACATGTAATATTAATATATTAAATTATTATAATTCATAATAAGTCTAAATTTACATTTATTTGGATATTTATAATATCAATTATTTTAATATTTCATTAACAAGGTAATTACTGCATCATCATTGTGTCATAAATAAATTAAATTTTTTAAAGTATAAAAATTATAAATAAAATACCATTATGTAGGAAATATTTTTATCTTTCTAATGAATATTTAAATTTGAATTTATATTTTGTTTAACCCTATAATAAAAATGGTTTAGTTATTAAAGTTTGAATTTAACTCTTTTAACTCTTCTTTAAATAAAATAATAATAAATGTCCTAATCTAATCCAAGTGGACTAAGGAGGATCATATTTTATTCCTAAGGTTTTTTTGGTCGAATTATACTTATAAAATAGAATTAAGACATGTGTTAGGGTAATTGTGACATCATTTTTACCCTTAATTACCCTATTTACTTTTAATCGTGGTAAATAAAAGTCAAAAGTTTCTATTTACCAAAAAAATATTTTCATATTATTGAACCACATTTTACATACTGATATTAACCATGTCTCTAGTATTTTTGAAATTAAACTCTCAGAAGTGGTAAAAATTATCTTTTATGCAAATTTGCAAATGCTCCTAGGAGGTGGGTAAAAACGGTAAAAAGTTTAAAAAAATTTATATATCAAAACTTATTATAAAATGACTCTAATTAATTAAATTGAACTTATATAGGTATTATGTATCTATTTTTACCTAAAATAAATTTTTAGAAAAATAAATAATTATTTAAATAAAAGGTCAATTTTAAACAATAACTAAGTGTTTTCACTATTCATCATAAATTGAAAGTTTTCAGAAAAATACCAAAAATTCATCCTAAGATAATTTAGATATTCTGAATCCAAAAATAAAGTCCATTTTGAATGATAAAATTTATAATATTGCAAAAATTGGGTATTTCTATTCATAACAGCTAGTTTGATTGGTCGTGGTGTGTTAGAATCTTGAATTTGCGTACAATGCAAGCTATTGAATTATTCAAAGGGAAACATATCATGGAATATTGGGGTGTTACAAGAACTTTTGAAATTATACTTGATTTTTTTATTATCAAAAAGTGGGATAATGTTGAGTGGCTCCCTAAACTACCTTATATTTTGATAATTATTGAGATATATTTGTTTTATTTTATTTTAGAATCTTAATATTTTTTATTATTTTTGGAATAAAGTATGGTTAACTTTGATTATATAATGATATTTATTTGCTTAAAATATCCCTCCTTAAAAATTAAATTTTTATTAAAGCAAATCCATTTTAAGGTAAAATGGTAAACCACTGTTCTACAAAAGGAAAGAACTAGGTATTGAAGGAACTAGCAAAATTATTAAAAACAAGGCTAAGATTACTTGACTCAGCTACTCGATAAAACTCCCAGTGCAGCGTGCTAACCTGGGTTTCTGGATCCTCTCTGATTAGCTCTTCAAGGTGAGTGATCATCCTTTCCATTGTCTGAATAAACTCTTATATGTTGGTTTTACTCTGATTGAAACCCCTGGCCAGTATGTGGTCTTGTTTATCAATCCACTCTTCTTGCTCCTCATTAGCATCAACTTGCAACTGACGTTCATAAATTCTTTTAATCTCTTCGTCGGAGTCATTGGGATGATGACTTGTTTCTAGCATTTATTCCTTGGAGTGCAGGATAAGTTTTAAGCACTCCCCAACTTCATCTTCCCTGTCTCTTGTATTTCTGCTCGATTATTCACTTTCCACCTTCTGTGCATCTTTAACTTCCTTTTTCATGTCGTTCTTGGCCGACCGAGTCTCCATTGGTTTTGGAAAGTATTAGTAGTCCTTGCGTCCCTTTGATTTTTTCCTCTGAACCACAATGCATTTCCCCGAGTAACGCATGCCTTTTTTTCCCTTCTTCCATCTAGGACTATGGGGTCCTTTCCCTTTGATTCAGTCCATGCTATCCACTGAGGGATGAATAAAACTATCATCATCTGGTGACTCCTCCTCTTGAGATAAAGGAGGATCATGGACCTCAAGACCATCAAAGCGGTTCCCCACCTCTATTACCGCTACATTAGTATGATCCATCTGCATACTCAAAGACTCCTTACATGTTTTCTTCCTCGAACCAGAAATCTTTCCCCCCTCCCCAGCCTTCCTCAGATTTCCAGAATTGGGTCCAATGGTGTTTCGATCTAAGGAACCCAAGATATTCCCATCGATCATCCTATCATGTCCACTTTCAGAACCTATTGCAACCAGTAGGAAAGATTTTCCACGCATCAAATCCGCTCCTGTAGCATGTTCATAACCTCTTCCTATGAACTGAGGATACTTGTTCCAAACCTCCCAGCCCCGACCATGAGGTCCATCGGGCCTTTGAACCTCATTCACAGCCAAACTCACAGATAAGGGATCAACATTAGCTGACTCCTGTACTCCCAAGTCCCGCTTTAATGGAGAAAAAACCTCCAAAACCTATGGCTCAGCCTCCTTTGGCTTCTCCCCCATCACTGCCACTGGAGGACCCAAGGAAATACACTGCTCCTGATCCTTTTCACTGACTTCCACGCCTGGGTTGGCAAGAACCAACACCTCTTGAGAAACACTAGGCAACTCCACTTGATCAACTGATCCATCACTAACCTGCACCATTTGGCTCATAGAAGGGACAACCTACACCACGCTCCCCTCAACTCCACTGGGCACATCAACCTTCCGGGAGGCAGTAGGAACTCTCACCTCTCCAATACACCGATTGTCCAATGTAGGAGAAATAAAAGAAAAACCAGGTATTGAAATTTTGGGACCATCCTTCACAGCGACCCGCAAAGACTGATCATCTCCCAAATCACATCGACATATACCAGAATCATGACCAAGATGCTTGAAAAATGAACAGAAAGGAACCCACAATTCATAGAACACCTTCTGGTGCCAATGTAATTCCCCTTCTACCTCGATGAAGATGGAATCCAGCGGGTTCTTCGATATGTTGACTTCAACGCAAATCCTCGGGGAAACTGGATGACACATAACATGAGTACGAAGATCCGAGAAGAGAATTAGCCCCACCATATTTTTGATCAAACGAATAACCACCGGATTTTGAAAAGGCAACGGGAGACCAGGAAGGGAAATCCAAATTGCCGTAATGGGGGAGTCACACTGCAGATAAAAATCAAACGACCACCGAAAGAGAGAAAAATGGAAACCTGGAAGGAAACGAGGAGCATGATCCAAGGTAGAGATGAGATCGTCTTCATTCGTGAACTGGATCAGAATATGCCTTGAATCCAGAAGCCCTGTAATCGTGCAATCCTACATCTTCCAAGAAGATTCCACATATTTTTCAAATTCGTCCATGGAGGGGCGACGCTTCCCGAAGCAAGAAACCAAAGAGTGATCCAGCATCAACGAAGCTCTGGTGAACTCTAGGGAAGAAAGCGGTACCGATAGAACTCCATGCTCGAGCGACTGGACCTTAGGGAAGACATCGATTGGGGGAAAGCTGGGGAGGGTAGCCGGGTCAGTGAAAGGGGAAAATGAGGGAGCGCGGAGAGTCGACGAGGGAATGGGAGGACCCTCCTTCTCCCCAGGCCGGGAAGGGCTAGGGAGGGGAGGCGGTGGTGCAGTCATGACCTAGGCCATCGGAGGCGAGAGAGAGCGGTGGAGGCACACCTCTTCGACGATGCTATAGTTTTTTCTTAAAATATCTTTAAATTTAATATTTTGATTGTTTGAAACAAGTTCTAAAAGTTTTATATAGTGTTACTAGGACTAATAAGTCATCTAGGACCATAAAAATCATTTTTCAGAGTTTTTTACTATTACCTCATATGGGATTCATGTATACCTTTCTCCCACATATGGGATTCACATAGATGATTCTCAAACACTATTCACCATGTAGCTGATTTTCTAGAATCATGAAATTTCTATATTTTGACCAAAATATATTCTAAAAAAACTTAAATTAAGTGATTTTTCTTGTTTTGAAAAGATGGAAAAAATTAATACAATTATTTAAAAGACAAAAAATTCTAAATAGATCATTATCATTTCCTAAATTGGGTTTAAATTTACTCTATGTTTTCTATATGATTTCTATAGTTTTTCTGAATAAATTTTCTACAGTATTTTGATGATAACCAAATATATAGAAGTAAAATTAAGGTGATTCTTGATTATAAGATAATGAAATTATATAATATAATTCAACTGGAGGAAAATATTATTATGTCATTCTCAATGTAATTTTTTGAATTATAGAACTTAAGTCAAGCTATCTTCAATTTTTATAATTCTACTGCATCATTTTTTAGATACATGAAAAATTCTATTTTGTGGTGATTTACTTATACTCATCCCTTATATGAGTAATTTGTTTATATGATACATGGATGTGTGGATATTTTTTATGAAAAAAATATTTCCTATGTGAATAAATGGTCTATGTAGTGAAAATGGTTATGAGAATCTACCTTAGAAAATCTGATACGTCGATTCCCTTATGTACATTCACCTATGTCAATTCAGCTATGTTGATTCTCTTATTTCAAAAAGATACATATTTTACCTATGTGTTGAATAACCTATTTGATTCACATATATGATTCACCTATGTAAATACACTATGTGAGTTCTTCCTATACAGTTTTGTGTTTTTATACAGGATATTCTAAACCCTATAAATTTTCTCTATTTTACATAACAGTTAAACTTTAAATTTAATTAATGTTTATTTTAATTATTTAAAATGTTTTATTTATTCTATAATTACTTATTAATTATATAGAAACCATTCTATTATGTTTTATCTTTTTTTAGGAATAATTAAATTGGATTATCACGGGATTAATCATGCATGGTTATTCATGCAGTAATTTTTGAACCTTATATTTTCAAATTCAAATTGGATTTTATATGAAGATTCAATCTCTAATATCATTAGGGAGTATTTCTAGTATATTAATTATTATTAAATTGTATATTCTAATGGTTTCTAATGTGTAGATGTTTTTCATATAATATTGAGGTATGATTTCGAAATTATTTTTTCCATTTATAAATGATAGACATATGGAATATAATCTAGGAAACACACACGGACAACCCTAAAGTAGTTTGTTGAATCTACATGCATAATTATTTCTTTGAGAAAATAAATTATGCAACGATATTCAAATTTAAAAGTTTTTGTGAAAAAAGATACTCCATATATTTAGATTTGACATAATCAATACAAGTAACATGGGTTGATGATATAATTGAACTGTACAAGTTCTGCATTTCTCAGGTGATCAACTACTGCTACCCGCAGAACTCAAATAATTTGATCCGTTACTATTGGAGAATTTATTGATTCCTTGAATCTCAAATTTTAATCTTTCATCTAGTTCTATGGATTTACTTCTTCCTATTCAATTTATATGTTCATAACTATAAATGGTTATACTACCCTTTAAAAGGTAGGATTTTGGGTTGTCATTCCCAATCAAATTTTAGGCATTGGGTTGTGACTCCCAAAAAAATCAGGCTTTTGGTTGTGCCACTAGGGGAAAAAGGAAGAATGTTCAGTCTATGACTCCATGGATTAAAAGTTAAGAATTTTTGGGTTTTATCCACTATGGGAAAAGGATTTTCAATCAATTTGTGACTCTAGGTGACAAAAAGTCATTATAAGATTCCATTATATTGGTTATAGTGGGTGTTATATCTCTGATTTTGTGATAAGGGTGAAGACTAGATATATGATCATTTATATCTAAACTACTATAAAAATATATTATTCTATTTTTATTTTTATTTTTTAATGCATTATAATTATAACTCTTATATATCATTTAAATTCATTAATTCGTTTTAAAAGGCCAATTCACCCCACCTCTTGGATATATTTTCGTCTTAACTCTGAACCAACAATATATTGGTCTCAAACATATCTATTTAATATAGTTTATACAAGATGTTATTATAACTATATATATTCTTAGATCAAGACAAAATTTGGAAGGTCCTCAAACAAAGGGACTTTTTAAGGGAGTTAGTGTATAAAACTTCCATAGATATGGGTTTAAAGTCCATGTAAAAAATTCACCAATGATAGGACCTCAACTTAACATCTAATAACTTCAGCTAAATAAGTTAAATGTAGGAAATTCTATTGTATGTGTGAAGGAAACAAAAAAGTTATATTATATACCATAAAAATTATGTTTGGTATCAATTATAAAAAGGAGCGTCAGTTTAAAACTCTTAGTGAACGAAGGATGTGGAATAAGTGTTGAAATAGGAGAATAATTTTATGTTCACCTATATAAATGTAGAAGTGGGACCACTCCAAATAAATTATGACTTGGGCTCTCAAATAGTTATGAAATTATTATTGTCACATGGACATAATGGTGTCTAGGAGTAGATAATGATATGAGGAATTTGAATGTAATTTTATTGGATGAATCAATCTGATAACATGAGTTACATGTTCAAGTTAGTGCCCAACTATTTCTAAAATATTATTCGATTTGTCTCTACTATGTAATGGTTCAAATCAGTGAATAAATTTATTTATTCATGTTTTTATAATAGATTATGATACTTTCTTTTAAAATAGTGTTTTAAAATATTAAAAATGGTGGGGACTATTTTTGATGTTTTTAAAATATTTAAATTATTATGTTTTTATAATTTTAAAATGCAAAGTATTTACGGGAATCCAACATTATAAAATGGTTTTTAATGGATATTTATATTTTCCAATGGGTGTGATCTGGTCCACTTATTTGATAAGGTGCAATTTGATGGTCTGGATTAAATTTGGAAAATGCATACCTTTTTAAGAAAGGTATCAACATAATTCCAAGTGGTATGATCCCTTATCTAAATTTTTTCTTCTATTCCTATAAACTTTAGTCCCCATTGTATGTTAAAATCAAATTCCTTCCATTATTAAGCACTATAATCCTTACAAAAAAATATATTCTTCTAAAATCCTTCAAAAAACCTAAAAAACACTTTATTGATGCACAACAATAAATCCCTTATTTTTTCTTTTGTTTCAAAATCTAATTTAAGGGATACTCTATAAATTATTTTTATAGATTATTGATCCATTGTGGTTTATTAAATAGGAGTCATTGAAAGCCCATAGTACTATCGATTTAGTGGTGGAAAATATACATTTTAAGTATAACAACAATGTAATTTACCTCAGTGGTCTTTATCAACTACCATTCAAGAACTTCCTTCTCCATTATCCACCGATATAACCCCAAAAATATTATTATTAGATTCCATAAACATGGATATAGTGATACTCAAAAACTCTAATAAGGAGTATAAATTCAATGGAAATAATTTCAAGAGGTGGAATAAGAGAATTCACTTACTTCTTGAAACTCTCAAAGTGGCGTACGTACTCTCAACTTTGAAGAACCCAAATTCAAAGTTGATACACTTCAAAACAAATCTTAGGAAAAAAATATGATAATGATGATCTAATGTTTAAAGGACACATACTCAATTATTTAGCATATGAATACTTCTATACGTATCAACATCTTCCAACCACATAGGAGATAAGGTATTCCTTGGAGAAAAAGTACATCACCAAGGATGTAGAAAGAAATAATTTACTAGTAATCAAGTTTATTTTATACAAAATGATAGATAATAGATCTATCATAGAGTAATTTTATGAAATATAAATCATATTATAACACCATAAGAAAAACAAAATGAACATGGATAATTTTATCATTATCACATCCATCATCAATAATATCCCTCTTTCTTGGAATAATGTTAAAAATTATCTAAAGTATAATAATGAAGATATTTCCCTCAATTAGTTAGTAAAATTCCTATAAATTGAGAAGGATTATAAAAACCTGTGGGGAGGAAAAAACATAAGGATGATAAATACAAGGACCTTATGGCTAAGGTAGTTGGTCCATCAGGGCCCACAAAGGGGAAAAAGTCTAAACCATCCTTTAAAAGTGATGTTGAAAATTAATAATAAGAAATGGGAATGCTAATTTGTGGAAATTCAGGTCACATAAAATGATACTATTATCTCTATAATAAGAAAGGTGTAAAACATTCTTCAAAAGATCACTTTACAATCATGATCTTAAAATCAAATGTTCTCAAGGATAACTCTTCATGGTGGATTTATTTTGATGCTACATGGAATGTGTATAATAATAAATCTAACTTATAGATAATGGAATTAATAAAATATGAGATGTTTCTCTACTTGGGGAACTTTATAAGTATTAACATACTAGGGAATGGTATGGTTGATCTTGATTTTACCTTAAGAAATTTCCTCACCATAAATGACGTCTTCCAATTTTATAAAGTTTATGGGAACTTAGTATCAGAGATATTGATAAATAAACATGTGTTTAATCTTGTTTTTTAGGTAAACAAATTTATCCTCTCGAAAAGTGGAATATTTTTTGTAAAGTTTCACTTGTATAATTAATTTTTCAAATTAAATATAGATATTTATCTACTTAACTTTATGGAATAATTGATTAGGTCACATAAATTTTAATAAAATGTATGACATGTAAAAAATGGAATTATTACCTAGAATGGATAAAAATGATAATAATTGTGTCACTTCCATGAAATCTAAAATAGTTAGAAAACCATTTCCAACAATATAAAGGACAAGTAACTTATTATAATTAATATATAGTGATGTATATGTTTGTATTTTACACCAACAATATGTAATAAAAATTACTATGTAACTTTTATTGATGATTGTTCTAGATTTTTCAATGTTTATCTTTGACATGACAAAGATAAAGTTTTTGATAAATTTAGAATTAATAAAAATGATATTGGAAACCAATGCATGCTTATAATTAAATGTCTTACATTCAAAAGGGGATGAGAATATTATAGTATTTCATTGTTTGAATCCCTAAGGATTATACATGAAGTGATATCTCTCTATATGCCTCAAAAAATGGTGTAGCTAAGAGAAAGAATATGAAATTAATGGAAATGAGTAATTATATGATTTCTATCTTTATTATCTCAGAAGTATTTTGAGGTGGGGTATTATTAACCATGTGTCACATCCTAAATAGATTTTTCACATAACATGGGTGCTATAGATCTATATGAATTATGGAATCATATTAAACCAAACCTAAATTATATAATGGTTTTGGGTTGTCATACAAATATAATAATACATAAACCTAAAAGGGAAAATAGGTAAAAGAGGTAATGATTTTATATCTCTAGGGTATATGGAGCATTCCAAAGCTTATAGATTCATTTTAGTATAATAAAACGGTTTAATAGCTATCAATATAGTTATTAATCAAGAGATGTTATCTATAATTAATATAGGTTTACCACTTTATCTAAGTAAGTCCAAGTAAAGGAATCAAGATCAAGTAATAAAGTATATCAATAAGAAATGGTTGAGGAGGTTCATAAAAGTAAATAATCTCTAATACCTAAGACATATGGATATGATTTATATATTTATTTGTTGTAAGGGACACATGATAGTATTTTACACAAACATCAGTTTTTCTCAATATAGAGTTTGATCCAAAAACCTTTATAGAAGCAATGTCATCTCCTCATGGATATCTTTGGAATGAATCCATAAATAATGAAATATACATTATAACCAGGAACAATACTTGGATATTGGTTGATCTTCCTCAAGGTTCATAACATATATTTTATAAGTGGGTATTTGGAAGAAAATGAAAATTCAATGGTATAATTGAAAAATATAAATCCACATTGGTAGCTAGTGGATTTACAAAAACAGAAGGAATTGATTATTTCAATACCTAATCCATCATGGCTAGGATTACTTTGATTAGAATGATTCTCACTTTACCTTATATATAAATTTTTAATTAAAAAATTTATTTTATAACAACAATCCTAAATTTTTAATTATATTAAGAAACATATATGTAACAACTTGAAATTATTTATACATGGTAATGAAAAGAAGGTTTGAAAATTTTTGTATCCCTGTATGGTTTAAAACAAGTTCCAAAATAGTGGAATGATAAATTTAATGAAGTAATTTTATCTAATGAGTTTTTATTTAACTAAGATAATAATTTGTTTATAGTAGGTTCCATAATAATCATGGATGGGGAATATAGTAATATATATAATGGAAAATCAAGACACATTGGTCTCAGACATAGCTATGTAAGATGGTTTTTAGGAATCCCAAAGGATTCAATCGGATTTTTTACAATAAGGTTGTTAACAATAAGGATGTTGAAAATAAGGATAATGACCATGATGAGAAAGAAGAAGTTCAAGGTGATTCTTGGGGTATTGTTAACAATGTGCATGATTACTAGATATTTGGATTTTTTACAAGGTATCTTGAAGGTTATTTTATTGAATTCATTTTATACACATAGAGAATGGATTTAAAAGATAATTTAGAAGTGATAATGTATTCTACAAGGATATTTCATGCCCAAGATAAAGTTCAAATTTATGTTGAAGTTATATTGAAGAATCTTTCATTGAAGTTTCCAAATGCATGAAATGTCATGCCTTAGGTAGGAGGCATGGTGAAGGTTAATAAAACTCCTAGTATGACCATAATTATGACACAGACCATGATAAAAAAGAAATTTCCCAACATGAGAAAATATAATGGGTCCATGTAGTAGTGTTCCCCATGCTAGAATTCTTGATCTCCTATATAAAATGGTAAATTCCAATATGAAGATGGGGATGAGGTTATTGGATCGAGCCCATGCCTCACTATTTTTCAGTGTGGATTGTGGATTTTAGTGCATGTAACATATTCATAACATTACCATTGGAGTATTCTAGTGAGTGTGGTCCAATTATATTATTGTATTCCTATTTAATTTCTATATTCACTTCAAAATTGGTTGAGAAACCTTAATGAATATTTGGTAATAAGATTAATTCAAGGGAAGAGGTTATTGGATCAAGTTAATAAAAATAGATAAAATTGATACCCTTAAGGTTAATAGGTCAAGATATATATAGGGTAGTGATATATTTAAGGTAAAGTGTTTAAATTAGTTTTAACATTGCATACCTTGATTCACACCCACCCTTATCCGGGTATATCCCACTTAAACCCCAAGTAGGACCTAAAAAGTTGTATCAAAGGTTAGTTTAAAATTTATTGAATTTTTTATATAACTTGATCCAACTATTTGTTTTAATTTTTTGTTTCATACTACTCTTGTAACCTTATATTCCATGGAAAAGGGTAAGACTTTAAAGAAGAAGAAGAAATCATGTAGAACACCACATTGTGGAACTGCCTATGGAAAGAGTGATATCAATTCGAATGAGACTTAAAACCCACAAGTGAAATGTATGAATATCCCATATAATGATTTTATATTCTCATTTAATGATTTTGATTGAATGTCTTTTGAAATATACATACCAAGTTATGTTGGAACCTTGGATGATGAGGATATACTAAGGAATCCGAGATGGGAAGATGCCCATTTATCAAAAATAGTTAACTTGAAATTAAAGGAATAAATTTTGATACTTAAATATAAAATAATTATTTATAAATTAATATTAAAGTGTTGATAATTTAAGTATAAAATATGAAATTCCTAAACAAAATCCCTTTTTACATTTCAACTAACCTCAGGGACAAGAATTATTCTCAAGAATAATAGTTAAAGATGATACCCAACAAGGTAGAATAACTCAGATAAGATTTAAAGTAAAATATTTTAAAAGAGAATTAGGTTCATAACCTGAAGAAAATTAAGGATGTGTTGGATGGTCAAATGGATAAATTTATAGAAGAGAATAGAAATTGCAACAAGATAATATATGCTTAAAAAAATATATTGCTCAAATGAAATAAAAAATAAAGAAGATAGAGAACATGATATATAATCTCAACCAAGACTTAAACGAATAATGTCTATTGGGAATAATCTCAAGGCATGATTTAATACTAAACTTGAAACAATAATAAAAAATATTCAAAAATTATAAAAAAATTAGACTCATCCAAGAAATACTTATAAGCCAAGGGTAATACTAAACTTAATAATTATTTACATTTGTTTGATCACCCTTTTATAATAGATGATGAAAGAAAGAAGAAGTATTCTATTTTGAAGGAGAATATGAAAATATTCTCATTTCACAAAGACCATATTGTATAGATAAATTTTTATTTGTCTATAAGGGAGCTCAGAATGAGAAGAAGATAATTTTAGACATTCCCAAGAAGAGAGAAAATATGGTAGGTACTAGGAATAGTTTCAAAAGAGATTATACAAATGGTTGTAAAAGATAGAATAATCCTACTATGAGGTATAGAAATATGTGATATTTTCTTGGGATACATGGTAATACTTCTAGTTGTTATTCTGAAGCATGGGAATGCATTAAATTTTGTGAATATAGAGGAAAGTATGAGAGATTAAGTTTTCAAGAACAAAAGAATTAGAATATATCTTATCCTATATTTATTATCATAAAAACCATGAATAAAGTAGAATCTTCAGAGGATATTCAAAAGAAATTAAAATAAAATATCAAAATACATACTTTGGAAGACCCATTCCTTTGATAAAATGATTTCATAGACTATGTGAAGAATACTGTTGAATCAGAGGTAAAGAAAAGCTCTAAACTATCCCTAAACCACCAACTAGGATAGTTATGAAAAGTACTTAGAAGTAAGATAAGAGATAAATTGATGATAAAACCAATAATCCCTATTATAAAGGGGCATACCAAATAAAGGTAATCATTGAAAACCCTGATAATACTTTAAGGGATAGTTAAGGAAGTAAGAAGGTTTGGAGAAATAAAATTTTACTTATTATGATAGAAGAAATAATTAGTAGTGAATCTATACAATAAATAATAGATTGTGATTTGGGTTATGTGAAAGAGAAAAACCCCAATGAATATGTAAGGTGGTTGTATTACATCCAATTAAGTTCAAATTTTAAGATAGAATCTAAAGTGAAAGATAAATGAAAAATGGTGGTCCATAAGGACTCTCCATCATCCTCAACTTAAGGAAGATTGTGGTACCCCTATTCCCATAAGATTTATTATTTATAATTGTTTGTGGATAGGTTCATGATTAAGGGGGAGATACAATTAATGGGGTGAGTATGATAGAAAATAGCATTTGGATGGAGCTAATTATATATCAACTAAATATGTTTTGAATCCTGTGAAGAACTAAAAGGTATGGATTGAAAGTATTGTCATTTATTAAAAATTTTAACAAGTGGTAAAAATTTATTTATTATATGGTATTATCCTCAAAAAAATTATTTAATATTTTTTTACCCTAATGCTTTGGTGTGAAGGTGTGATGGAGATCACAGGTTTTGTATTGAGATATGGAAAAGTGAAAAATTTTCTGATTTTTTCATGGGTATTCATGAGTGACTTGAAAAAACTTGTTATTGTCAGTAAAAGATATTTTTTACTACCCCAAGATCAAGATTAGTAGGATTATATAATATTTTGACATATGAAGTTCCAAGGGTTTAATTAACTTAATGAATCTCTAGATAAAATGTAGCATGAATGAAGTTTTTTTAAGAAAGTTTTCTAGAGTTGGGAATTCATACTATAAATTTATTTTATTTTTTTAGATGATTTAGATAATAAATAGGTGGTTGATTCCAAAGGAAAAAATGCAAATGGTGAGAATAAATAAGACAACTAATTACTCTATATCCTCATAGGGGGAGTTGAATCCCATGAAGAATCCCTCTTGGAAGTTAAATACAAAGGGGGTGATATTTCTTGGATATTTTTTCTAAACATAAATTGTGAGAAAAAAGTTGAAGAACTGGAAGAAAGTGACCCCATTAAAAAGGGGGTGTATGTAATAAAAATTTATGTCCTCACATTTTAAGTAAGCATATGATTCCTTTTTCACTTCTTCAAAATGGGCCTTTAACAGCACTCAAATCAACCTTTGTTAGAGGAGCACTAACTACTGGAGCGTGATTAAAAGCCATAGGCTTGTATCGGTGCTAGAAAATTGATGATTAAGGGTTCCTTTATCGTCTCAAAAAAACTCTGATAAATGTTTCATTTATCAACACTTTTAGAAGTGTTGATAAATGTTACCTTTATTAGTGCATTTAGTAATAATGATAAATAGGTATACTACAGTGTGTTGTAATATCACACTGAAACACTAGAAATAGAACTAGAAAGTAGAAAATTATGTAAAAATAAATATTTTAAATGAAATAAAATTTACAACACAAAAAAATAAAAAATATATATATTATAGACATTTCAAACAATGGTTTATATAATTATATGAGTAAGTACAAATTATCATATACATTCAAAGACATCAATGTTACTTTGTACTTTTTCCCATATCTTTGACTCATTCCATTGTCAAAAAAACCACCCCTTCTTGAGAAAAATAATTCACATGTATAAGAAAAAAATTCTTCTGTTAATAATAATATAAAGAAATAAATTAAATATAAAGTGTTAATTTTAAACTAAACATTGAGTCATACTAGGAACACTATGTATCATATTGATTTGAAGTTGATTCTTGAACGTCACACTATTTATTGTTCATATTAAAATGTTGTCTCTTTGAAAATTAACTAAATATGTATAAGATAGAAATTATATAAGCAGATTAATTAAGTAATATTAGATAGAATTACGATAAAACAATCTAGGATTTTTTTTCAGTTTTGTCAATGTGATGTGTGTTTTAAAATAAAATAACACTTATAAACATACACTCAGAGTCATAACAGTCACACTATGCATCATATTGGGGTGAATATAATTTCTACACATCTTAAATGACATATGGATCATTTTACTAAAGTCTCAAGACAATCAGAATTCATTTGATCAATTTTTTGTATGTCCCTTATTTTTTTACTAAAATGTCACTTTCAACTAGAAATACACACCTTGATTCATACTAGTCATGTGTGGATTTTATGTGATACAGATTCCTACATATAAAAAATGAATTATGAAAAAAATTCATAAATTATAAATATAATCCAATCATGTTTTCTCAGTTTTCATTGAGTGGTACTTTTTGAACTAAAATGTCAATTATAAACTAATAATAGACACTTTGAGTCATACTAGTCACATCATGTATCAGATTAAGTTTTTGTTGATTCCTACACATCGAAAATTACTTATGGATAATTTTTAATAAATTATCAACATAATCTTAATGTTTTTACTCAATTTTGAGTAGGTTCGTTGTCTTTTTTACTAAAATTTATATCAATTTTAAATAAAATAAAACACTTAGAGTCATATCGGTCACACCATGCATCAAATTGAGGTATGGATAATTCATACATGTCAAAGATTATATATGTATAGTTTTAATAAAGTATCAAAAAAATTGAATGTGTTTTATCAGTTTTGAGTATCACTCTTGTATTTATTGTTAAAATGTCATTTTAAAATGGAAACACACACTTTAAGTCATACTGCTCACATAGTTTCATAGTTTTAAGTGAGAATAATTCATAAACATCCAAAATGACTTATGAATCGTTTTACTAAATAATCAAGACAATCTGATTAAATTTACTCAGATTTCAGTGGGTGCCACTTTTTGAACTAAAATGTCAATTTTAAACTGGTGACATATAATTTGAGTCATATCGGGCACATAATGTATCATATGGATATTATACTAATTAATACATGCCTTAGATTACTTATGGATAATTTTACTAAAGTATACAAACAATATGAATGTGTTTTCTTTGTTTTGAGAATGTTACTTGCCATTTTAACTAAAATTAATGTCAATTTTAAATAAAAAGACACACTTGGAGTCATACTAGTCACACTGTGTGTTATATTGAGGTGAGGATGAAACCTAAATGTCCTAAATGACTTATAGATCATTTTAATAAAGTATCAAAACAATCCAAATGTGTTTTCTTGGTTTTAAGTATGTCACTTTTTTTTAATAAAATGTCATTTTAAATTGAAAACACGCACTTTGAGTCATTATAATCACATCATGTGTCAGATTGATATGATATTTATTCCTACATGTAAAAAACTGAATTTTTAATCATTTTACTAAATTATCAAGACAATTATATCAAGTTTTCTTAGTTATCAGTGAGTGAGAATTTTTTAACTAAACTGACCAATTTAAACTAATAATGGACACATTGAGTCATACTGGGCACATCATGTATCATATTGAGGTGTGAATAATTAATACACATCCTAATTGACTTATAGATCATTTTAAAAAATTATAAAAACAATTTAATTGTGTTTTCTTAGTACGAAACTTTTCTTTTTTACTAAAATTAATGTTAGTTTTAAAAAAGGACACACTTAGAGTCATACCGATCACACAGTGTGTTGGATTGAGGTACGGATGATTCTTACATGTCCCAAATGAATTATGAATAATTTTACTAAATTATCAAAAAAAATTAATGTTTTTTATCTGTTTTGAGTATGTCACTTTTCTGTTTTACTAATATGTAATTTTAAACTACAAACATGCACTTTGAGTCATACCAGTCACATCATGTGTCAGTTTGACATAAGAATAATTCCTACATGTAAAAAATGACTTATGAATCATCATAATAAATTATCAAGACAATTTTAGCATGTTTTATTGATGTTTAGTTGGTGACACTTTTTGAACAAAAATGTCAATTTTAAACTGATAATGGATACTTTGAGTCATATCAGGTACATTGTGTATCATATTGAGGTAAAGATGATTCCTACACATCCAAATTAATTATATATCATTTTCCTAAAGTATAAAAATAATAAAAATGTTTTTTATTGGTTTTGAGTATGTCACTAATCTTTTTTACTAGAATTAATGTCAACTTTAAATAAAAACATGCACTTGGAGTCATACCAATTACACCATTCTTCAGATTGAGGTTCAGCTAATTCCTCCATATAATAAATGAAAAATGGATTATTTTACTAAAGTATAAAAACACTAATAATTTTTTTCTCTGTTTTGAGTACATCACTTGTGTTTTTTTACTAAAATGTTTTTTAAACTAAAAAAATGCACTTTAAGTCATATCGGTCACATCATACATTAGTTTCACATGATACTAATTCTTATATTTCAAAAATTAATTAAGAATAATTTTCTTAATTATAAATATAATCCTAGAACATTTTCTCAGTTTTCAATGAGTGTCACTTGTAATAAAATGTCAATTTTAAACTAATATCGAACACTTTGAGTCATACCAGGAAAATTGTGTATTAGATTAAGGTGTGGATGATTCCTACACATAAAAAATGAATTATGTATAGTTTTAATAAAGTGTAAAAAAAATATGAATGCATTTTCTCAGTTTTGAGTATGTCATTTTCATTTTTTACTAAAATTAATGTCAATTTTAAATCAAAAGACACACTTGGAGTCATACCTGTCACACTGTGCATCAGATTGAGGTGTAGTTGATAACTACACATACAAAAGAACTTATGGATCATTTTCATAAAGTATCATGACAATTAAAATTTATTTTTTTAGTTTTGATTATGTCACTTTTATTTTTTACGAAAATGAAATTTTAAACTGAAAACACACGCTTTGAGTCAAACTAGTCACATCATGAGTCGGTTTTACCTTATAGTGATTCATACATGTCATAAATGGAATATAAATAATTTTAATAAATTATCAAGAAAATCTGAGTGTGTTTTATTAATTTTTAGTGAGTAAAACTTTTTGAACTAAAATGTCAATTTTAAAATAATAACACTTTGAGTGATACCGAACACATCGTATATCATATTGAGGTAAATATGATTCCTACGTCTCTTAAATGATATATGGATCATTTTTCTAAATTATAAAAACAATATGAATGTGTTTTTTGGGTTTTGAGTATGTCAATTGTCATTTTTACTAAATTTAATGTTAATTGTAAATAAAAAACACACTTAGAGTCATACCAGACGCAGTGTTCATCTTATTGAGGTATGGATGATTCCTAAACATCCAAAATGAATTTTGGATTATTTTTACTAATGTATCAAAACAATACAAATGAATTTTCTCAGTTTTGAGTACCTCACTTTTTTTTACTGAAATTGCATTTTAAAATGAAAATAAAGACATTGAGTTATACCTGCTACATCATGTATCATTTTTATGTGAGACTGATTCCTACACATCAAAATTGAGTTATAAATTATTTTCCTAAATTATCAAGACAATATGTGAACATTTTATTAGTTTTTAGTATGTTATTTTTCTTTTTTAATAAAATTAATTTCAAGTGTAAAGAAAAATACATGGTTGGAGTCATACTAGGAACATTGTGCATCGGATTATGGTGAGGATAATTACTACACATCAAAAAATTAATTTTGTTTTCCTAAAGTATCAAAACAATCTTAATTTGTTTTCTTGGTTTTGAGTATGTGATGTGTGTTTTGATATAAAATGTAAATTATAAACATAAAACATATATTCTGAGTCATACTAAGTGAATTCTATATTATATTGAGGTTTGGATGATTGATTATGTGATATTTGTTTTTCTTTCAACTGTATACAAAAAATCCATAAAATATAGAGCATGTTCCATTCTGATGGAAGAGAAAACCTCATGCTACCTCTAACAGTTCACATTTTAGGAAGCATGGGGTTTACTCTTCCATAAGAATGGAACATTATCTCTCTTTTATATCCTTTTACATATAGTTGAAAGAAAAATATAACTTCCGAAAATATCTATGAAAAAACAAAATAAGTATTATATTAAAATAAGAAAATTAACTTAAAAATCATAGATAAAATGATGAAAAATGTAATTAAATAAGTAGTAGGAATTTACATTTTCATGATGGTGTTATACATTCTTAAATCATTTCCTTGTTGTTATTATCTCAATTTCATTTTTTAAATAAAATCTCTTATGATCATTAGCATCTTCAAACAATCCACCCCAACTAAAACAAAATAATACACCTATATAAAAAACAATTCATATATTAGTAATACTAAAAATAAATAAATAAATCATAAATATGAAATAATACATTACTTATATGGTTAATTATTTTACTATGAAAACATCATAATTAGAAATCTTAGGCAAGATAAGAAGTTTTTTAAAATTTGAAAGGAACCAACCAACCAAGATGAATTTAAACTCACTAAATTTCTTTGACAAAATATTGATATCTGTGAATGTATTTTGGATATTGGGGAATGTTTTTTCTCATTTTTGAGTATGTTGTATATTTTTTGAACTAAAATGTAAATTATAAATTAAAACATATAGTTCAATTCCTTTTGAGAACACCATGAATTGTATTGAGGTGTTTATAATTGAGTATGTGATGTGTGTTTTTCTTTCAACTATATATGCCAGGCCAGAAGAAAAAAAATGTTCCATTTGGATGGAGGAGGAAACCCCATCCTTTCTAAAATTCCTCATCCAAAAGAAACATGTTCTCTCTTTTCAAGCTTGATGTAGATGGTTGAAGGAAAAATTATGACTTCTAAAAAGATCATTGAAAAAAATAAATAATTATTATATAAAAATGATATGGAATTTAACTTAAAAATATTAGATAAAATGGTGAAAAAATAAAATAAATATGTAGTATAAATTAAGCTTTCATGATCATAGTAAAGGGGTGAATCATCCATGTTGACAAATTCATTTATTCATGATCTCTATAAAAATTTTAAAAATGTGTATTAGATAAAGTGTGGATATCCTGGTTTATTTTATTACATCGAATCTCTATAAAATAATTCAAAAATTGGATGCAACCACCAAATTAAACAAAAAAAGGTATTATGTGTATTTGGGAGCATTAAAGAGGGATTTGTAGAATGATATTAGGAGGTATTATCAAAGAAAAGTTACATAACGATATAAACATGTTATGTGTTCTTTATTTTATATATTAATAGTTCTCTGTCTTTTTTTATTCTTGTTACTAAAATGTATTTAATGTATTTATTTTAAATGGTCGAGTCTGTTCGATTATATAAAACATTGAACAATCCTAAGAGACAAAATGTATACGACCAATATGTTGGGGATTGACCTGATGAAGCATTTGGTGGAATCCCCTTGGATGGTGAGTTAGAGGATTGTTCATTGGAATAAATTGATTCCTATTCTCCAAGAATAAATTAACAATTCTTTATTTCCCCATGTAAGATTGTGGTGAGGAGTATACACTTGAGGTTTCTCTAGAAGATATGTTCAATGGGGCATAAAAAATATGTCCACCCATTTATGCACAATCTTATTCAATTTAAAATGGTTCATATGGTGCTAATATTGTTTTTCTATCTATCAAGATTTTTGGTGGATCCCATTCCTTGAAGTGGCTTATTTTTTTGGTAGTAATGGATTAAAAGTGGGAACTTCCACCAAATTCACCTGTTGTGGCGGTTATAAAACTAAAATAATTAATCATGGGATTACCTATGTGATTGAGTAGAGGTAGTGCCATTTATCTTCCTTTAAAGGTAGTGGAGGGTACTTAAAAGAATGTAATAAATTCCAACACATCATTTGTGAAAAGTTTTTGAGAGAGAATAAATCTATAAATGTTTTGGTGTATAAATCCATGAAATATGTATAGAAAATTACTCTTCTTAGATAAGTACATGAATTTATAAGTATTTAATGTTACATTTCATATATCATTCTTCTTAAATAAATATTATATGTGGGTTCCAGCTAGACATGGTTACCAGTAACAAGGTGTTTTTGTTGAATTAAACTGAGGAGCATCCAGAGTTTAGAAGGAAGGGGTTTGATACCCATTCTAATCCATTTCCCAAAATTTTTATTTTTTATAGGCCAGTGATTTATCTCCTCCTCCACCATAGTATCTAATTCTGCCACCTCCCCCCACCTTGGTCTCTGAATCTACCTCTGCCTTTTCCTCCACCTTTTCCTCCACCTCTGACCCCAACTTCTCTCTACCTCCACTATTACCAAACAATTTTATTATTTATAGGCTCATGATTCTAAATAAATTTATTTCATCCATTATACTTCTACTTGATAAATAGATAAAAAATAATATATAAACATTCTAATACTAATTCTTCACATCTAAAATATATTTCGAAGGTAATATCTGGTACTAGATCACAAACATAGAAGGTAGTCACCAAATATTTTTTATAAAACATTATGACACCATGTACACTTCCTACTCATCCCTAAACAAATTTAATTATTATTTTGATTACAAATGTTATTATAAATATCGTTACTACTGATAAAATATAGAAAATAAAATGATCAAATAAATATTTTTAATGAAATTGTTATTAACGTCAAAACATACCTCTTCATGGATCCTAGTATTTAGATGGATTATGAACCCATTAATAAATTTGAAAACATAATATCCACAATCATTATCATTATATTTCTTTGTAAATAATAAAAAAAATTACCAGAATAAGTAAATTTATTTGAAATATATTTTTTAAAGTTAAATATTCTTATATATACCTTAATATATTTCCATTTGAAGTAATACATTGGATTTTTATGTTTAGTCACTGACCTCATGCCATGATTTAGCCTGTATTTAGTGACTATCCTATCATAAAAGATCTTCTTAAAGCATATAATGAAATATAAATTCAAATTTTATCTGAAATATACTGATTTCAATGTATTTAAAATTCAAAATACATGTCATTTGTAGTCGGTTTGTTGGATATACATGCATTGGATCAAAAAAATATTTGGAGTATCTAGATTAAATATGATCAACATCTAGTGATGCATAAAAAACAAATAATTAATGAAAAAAATAAAAATTTAGTTTATGTGATTTGATTTCAGGGTTTTATCTCTTCATTTTAGGCATCAAAAATATATTTTCATATGTTATTTTTTTCTCAAATGCATCATATAGCTCATCTTTCTTCTTAACAATTTATTCCTTATCCAAATTATTTTTTTCCATAGAAATTATACAGGTATTAATGAATCCAACTCATGATTTTCATGGTTTTCCCTATATATAGTAGTAATATAAATGCCTATAGAAAATATGAATAATTATTAACTTCATCGGGTATATAACTTTACTGCATAAGGCTTTGAAAAAGAATCAAAGTCTGATGAATGAATGTTTTATATTTTTAGACATAATGAAACATAAGGTAACTAGCATCAAATCTTATATCAAAAAATTCCAGTCATGTGATTTTATTCCCTATAACTTCCAATTAGTCATTGACACAACATTATTGATATTTGATGAATTCCCCTCTGGTACTTTTACACCCTTAAAGAAAATAAAAAATTGTAATTTTTCCTTTCTGGATAGAGTGTAAGTTGTTGGAGGAATAAAATTCAACCCTTTACCCTTCACTAATGCTAACTCTCCCCTTATCCCTATGTCAATCATTTCCAACCTATCTTTGATTCCATTTTTTTCAGGAACATTTAGTAACGTTCCAATAACACTATCAAATATATTTTTTCTACAAGTATGACGTCAAGAAAATGTCTTACGTACAAACAATTACAATATAGTAATTCATATAAATTTAATCTCTTTTTCAAACCTGATTTCATAAGGTTTTTCAAAAATGGTTATCCAAAAATAGTTTCAATATCTTTTACTTTATTGAATAGTTGATCACCCAACAGTGAAGATAGTATTGTACCTTGTACGATATTCTCATTGAATAATGTCATCTAGGATAAGTATTTATGTCATCAAGGTAAAAAAAATCAATGTCCTAAAAACACATTCTTTAAGGAATTTTTCAATCAAACTGAGTGTGGGAATTCTTCACAAATAGGACACACCAACATTCATTTAATTCTATAACCTGGAAATTTTCCATAAGTAGGAAATTCATTTATCATCCTATACAACATGGCCATTAGTTTTAATTCTTCACTTCAATGAGAATCACACATTGTAACACATGTATCCCACACCAATTTCAGATCTTTGATCAATAGATCCAAATAGACATCATTATCATTAACAGGTTTCTTTGGTCCAGATATAATCAGAGACAATATAATGTATTTATGCTTCATGAATAATCATAGTGGCAAGTTATAATTTACTAACATGATGGGAAATTTATTATGAATACAAATATATGCACTAAATATATTTACTCCATCTATAGATAATGATAGACAATGGTTTTAAATATCATTTCCAAATTTAGGATACTCATAATCAATTTTATTCCACTTTAGAGAATCTACTGGGTAATGGGGATTCTCATCTTTAATTCTTATATCTGTATGTCACGTCAATTATCTTACAGTTTCTTGATATATATATATATATATATATATATATATTTATATATATATATATATATATTATAAATCATGAAATTATAGAAAAGTAATATACAATTTTCAAAGGACTTGATTCATTTTTCTTATATTGATATATGCCACACGTAGGGAATTTTATGAGTGATTCATGGTCCTTGTGAAACAATATGAAATTATTTGTACAAGCATGTATTTTTTTAGAGATCAAGACCATTTAATGTAACATTCATTTAGCATCATATGTTCGACATAGAAATTCATTTTATTTTGGTAGCATTTCATTCAAGAAACCAAGTAGTTTTGCAAAGCTTTTGTAGATCCATCTTCTTCCAACTTTAAACTTATACAACTTTAATACAGCTGACAAAGTTATGTAATTAGTATAACTGGAATATAATGGAATCTTATCATGGCTATTTAACTTTACAAACAACTTTTTACAATCACTAATTTCATCTTGAATTTCCATTTTCATTTATTCCATGTTATCTCCCTCATAATTTACACTAGTATTCATATCAAATGATCCATAAACCTCAGTATCATCCCAATAGGTGTGTGCATTCAGTTTTTCACCATTTTCCATCCAACATTTAAAGCTATGATCTATTCCATGTAAAATAATATATTCTTCCAACTCTTCCAAACTATTTTTTCTTGAATAACAACAATATAAACACATATAAAGTATTTTAGTAGGGTCGTATTCATGATCTATTGAAACATGATGAACTCTTTAACACCATTTTTATACTCTTTTTTCATATGATTATCATGAATCAATTTTTGATTCATATCCATACTATTAGGTTTATAAAATATTAATTTTGTACAAAAAAATAAATTAATACACATAATATATTCATTATAAAAGGCGAATGTTGTAGATATGTCTAATGAGGGGAACCTGACGTTTGACTATTTCAAATAATTTTAGTATACTAAAAATAATTACTCCCCTATGGTAGGTGTTATCCTCTGAATTTATCCAAAATAATCACTGATACCTAGTATGGAATGACTATACCTCATAGTTGTTAAAGAAACATAGGTTCAGGTATATAAGAGATGGGCGATGAGTCTCAAGTAACAAAATGAAATAATTACTATTCGAGAGATAAATCAAATGAGGATGGTATTTTTTTCCTTAAAGCTTTTTAAATTAAAACATATTAATTAAAATTTTCAAATCTCATCTCAAAAAATCTTTTATAATTCCAAAACCCGCTTTTTGAATTTTTAAAACCCCTCTTGAAATCTATATTTTTTTAAATTCCACATGAAAATCAACCAATTTTTTTCAAAACACATAATGATATACGAACCCCCTTTTATATATAAATTCTTAGCATCAAGTGAAAAAAATTAAAATCATATAAAAAACCATAAATAATATATTAAAAGTTAAAAACCATTTCCATAGAAAGATGTACACATTGAACTATTTAAATTTTTATTGGTTCACTTTGAAATCACTTCATGAGTTTCAAAACACTGAATCCATTTTCATTAATTTTAAGTGAAAACCTTATTATTTCATTTCAAACCTGAATTTAACATTTAAAACAGAGTTTACTTTTTCATAAATGAAATTTAAAGTAGGCATGACCATAAAAATGCTAAAGAGGACACGACCCAGTCTATAGAAAATCATGATAATTAAACATTTTATAAACATTTTATAAAGATAAAATGAATAAAAAAAATTCAAAATATAGTAGTAAATTAGAAATTTAAATCCTAACATGATTATCCTATACTACCCACCTAAATGCCAAGGTTCTCATGGGATTCTTTCAAAATTCAATCAAGGGACTATTCAATTATCAAAAAACTAGTTTTGACAAATATCACAAGGAGGATAAAAGTCCATGATTTCACATGCTATTCAATTTATTCAAGAAACAACATCAATAAGGTTAAAAAAATATTCATGACATTGAAAACTATTTTGCAAAATATCATGAGGTGTTAGATGAAGTTTGTGTGTGATATTAGGCTTAGGTTTGATTTGAATTTATCTGAGTGTGATTTTAATTGGAGGTGCTCTGGTAAATCATGCCACTACTACAAAATAGGCCTTCAACAACATTTTCCTCTATCTTTACTAGTACATAATGAGGTGTTAAATGGATTTTGTGTGTGATATCGAGTTTAGGTTTGATTTGAATTTATCTGAGTGTGAGTTGAGTTGCATGTGCTCTAGTACCACGGGTGAGAGAAAAATAGTTGATTTGGTTTTTATTTGGCAAGGAAACAACCATGAAGTTTCACCAAGTTTTGAGTTTGTACATTATTGTGGGTGTTTATAAGATCATGGGATGATTTCAATTGTTTAGTAATTATGACACATCGATGAGATAGTCCGTTGATGGGTGAAACTAATCATTTTTAGTAAGAATTTATCCATATGATGGCCGAATAATATTTTTTTCATGTGATTGGGTGCATTGATATGGAAACCACATCGCATTTGTTTTTCACATTATATATATTCTTGTCTTATTGTGTCATTTTTGTTAAACATGTTTACTTGTTTTAAAATTATTTATTCTATGAAATTAAATATTAGACTTGTGTTTTTTAATTATTTACATTATTTCATTTATATGAGTTCATTATTAGAAATTATATAATATATAAACCATTTTAAGATCCATAAATGAATGTAGCTATCATATTCTTGGGTTAGGTTACCTCACTTTATTTTGATAAAGTGACCGTAATATTCACATGTCTTTGATCTTTTCTCAAGAAATGAAATTACTATTTGGTACATATTTATGTTCTGATACCTTGAGTACTTTTAGTAAACCTAAATTTAGTTTTAAATCATGAGATTAAATGGTATGAATATATTTAGTTAAGTATTCCCTTTTACACCTTGAGGTCATAAACTCATAACATATATGAAAACATAAAATCTATATATACCAATATGGGTGTGTATGTAGAGTGTGAGCTAAACAGGCCTAGTAATATTTCACCAAATATCCACCTATCACATCATACATGAATCACATAATAATAATCAATACACATCCCATAAAAGGTAAATAGCCTATATAAAACACTAACCCAAGGGTTTCCTAATAAGGATGAGAAAATCATATTGAAACATTTTTTAATAAAATGACAACAAGCCTTTAATAACTATATGGGTGAAAATATTATTACAAAACCATCCTTTTTATAAACTAAGAATACCATTTATAAATTACCAATAAAGATAGTTTCAAATACATATGGAGAATATGTTTTTATTCTTTTAATAAAATCCAACCATGAGATTTTCTTGATATCGATCATTAAAAATGAATAATATTTTAAACAGGAATTTATAAACCATTATTAAACTATGTATTTTTTCCTTTTAAATAAAAATAATCACTTGAAAATAATTTTTCTTAGCCCGACCCTTATTTATTAAAAGCACACATTTATAAATCCTTTTTGTATTTTTTTTAAAGAAACAAAACTAAAAAAACCTAGTATAATGAAATGTAACTAAAATGAAATAAATAAATAAATAAATCCAAATAAGAAATGTCATGAATCATCCCCTAGGGCCAGTGTTGTGACTGCCCCAAGCCCACCTTTCATAGGCCAGGGGTTGGCGACTAGCACCGAAGGCGTATTCCCTAAAACTAGGAAGGCATTGCCTCTATAACCTGTATCATACATAACCAAGCACACATCAAGATACGAACTCAAGTAAACTGAATAGTAAAAAGAGTGAGTAATGTAAGTAAAAGGGGCCAGAATACAAGCCCAACTAGAAAGTACAAGGAAAACTAGAAAGTACAAGAAGACTAATAGGTGAAAAGCATCTCCTCGATCTTCCACCACAAATACTACTTGAAGGGTAGGTACAGCTCATGAACAGTCGTCTCTGTGGTTCGCATCATCTAACATCCACCTCTGATCCACCTCCAGTCCTGGTACTCTCGTCCTCATTCAGAATTGTCTGTCATCTGCACCAAACACAATAGGGTGCGGGCATGGCATGTGCAGGGGTGAGTATAACGATACTCAGTAGGGACCTCAAGACCCTCAAGTTATCACAAAATCCACAAAGGATAAACCACAAAACATGAAATCAACTAACAACCCAACTTAGTTATATGCCCAGACATATACCTAAGTTATTAAGTATACCCATCTCAATCATGAGGAAACACAGAGTCCAACTAAAAATCCCAAATCTCAACTATTCCACAAAGGAAGGAATACCGTAAAGGTAAGTACCACATAGGTACGCCACATAGAATAATACCACCAAGGTATTACCACAAAGGAAAGTACCGCTCAGGTACGAACTCAGTTCACACCAGGTATAAATTAGGTACAGTAGTAGAGATGATTAGATGTAACTACTGAATCATATTACTCTATTAAGAGGAATACACACGAAGGATCTCTAATCATAATTAGAGCCACATAGGATATCTAGGTGCTGACCCACATAGGATCGCTCGGTGCTGACCCACACAGGATCGCTCGGTGCTGACCCACAGAGGATCGCTTGGTGCTGACCCACATAGGATCGTTAAGTGATGACCCACAAAGGATCGCTAGGTGCTGACCCACACAAGATTGCATGGGTATTCCCACATGTAATCCTAGAGTGGTTCCATGTGGGACCCTCAATCACAGACCCACAAAGGATCTTTTCCTCAAGTCACAGCTAGTTATAGGGTTCCCAATCTAAGCTTACTCGTCTCTGGGAGGGTCCACTCCTCAATCCAATGGTTAATAATCTAACTACCATGAATTCCCACAAAGAAGTATCTCAAAGGGCCGCCACGTCATAGGGGTCTCAATGAAATAGACAGCGCATCAATCAGACACCCAGTCTGTAAGTTATTATCCTTTTAGTACCGAGGTCCCGGTTGGATTCATGCTCGATCCAACCCGATCGCATCCCAACATTATCCAAATCTCATGTGGGGTATACCAAAGGTCCCTTATTGCTCTAAGGTTTACATCATCATTAAAGGTTTATCAAAAGGATGCTTGGTGCCAAAGTTATGGCTGAAAGAGCGTAAATGAGTCGAAGTGGGTCTGACCCGGTCGGACTGACCCAGCATGGGCCGACCCGGTTTGGGTTGACCTGGCCTGACCCACTGGGTCTGGCCCAGCCCGCGGTGCGGCCAGGCCTGGGCAGTGGCCCATGGGGTGTCGGGGAGGCCGTGGAGGCTGCAGGGGGCCGCGGGTTCCGCCGAACGGCGTGAGGCCACAGGGCGGCGCGAGGCCATGGGTTTTATGGGGTGGTGGAGGCCGCAGGTGCTGCGGGGGTGGCGTGAGGCCTCGGTTTCCATGGCATGGTGTGCAGGGCCTTAGGACGACGAGGTCAGGGGGTGGAGAGGCTATGGGGAGGCAGAGGTTGTAGCGGTGTAGGAGTCGTCGGGCAACGGAGGTCGCGACGGCACGATGGTCGCGGGGCAGCAGAGGCCACGGCGGCGCGGTGACTACAGGGTGGTGGAGACCGTGGCGGCACTGGGGCCATAGGGCAGCGCCATTGCGTTGTCTCCTTCATCACGGCCGGCGATGTGTCAGCTACCACATCAGTTTGTCATCGTGGACCAAATTCACCTTTTTCCATCGCGAAGTATACACCATTCAAGAAGAACGGTGGAGGGGTCAGGCCATGTTTTTTTATCTTTCACCCTCCGCATTAGATCAGTATCAAGTGGCTCAAAAAGAACTTGAATGAATAATGTCAAACCCGAACCTCCTGCAATGATTATTCCCAAACCCACAAAAATAAATCATCCACAGATCAACTAGTTAGAGAGTTTATCTATATTCTTTGTTTTAGGAGAGAAGAACAAGGGAATATATAATCATACACAACCAAACCCCTACATTGATTGTGTGTTGACGTTGGAAGGGTTGAAGTCAGTGATGTCAGTGTTTCCCCGATGGTCGGTTCGTTGTCATCGAAGACGTTCCTCGTCGGTGTGAGCGTTCTTCATTGGGGAGCACTTTCTTCATTGGAGAACATGTTCTTCATCAGAGAGAGTAATCCTCCCAAAGGTTCACCTCAACCCAAATCCACTAAAATGAAAAAGTATCCAACATAATAGAATATGTTGTTTAATTTAATATTGGCACAAAATAGGTTGGCTTAATTAATTAATGGAGAGTTGGTATAATTAATTAAAGTAGATTTGTCATAATTAAAGTAGGGAGTTGATAGGTTTTCTCCCATAATTATGGGTCCAGGTGGTCCCCACAACCAAGCTTTTAATTAGGGGTTTTACTAGCTCGGGTGGTCCCCACCACTGATCATTCAAGTTGGGAGGTTTTAACCCCTCATGGTCCCCACATTCAAAGCCTTCACATGGGATGTTTATTAGAAATTAAATAAAATTTTATTTTATATTATTTTTCCTTCCCACGAAAATCCCAAAAAACTAAATTTTACCATAGACCTACTGCGGTTAAGGTGAAGGTCTCCTTAAGTGATTACCAGCACTGTGAGTTCAATGGTGTCCACATATTCCGAGCACCAATTCAAATGTTACAAAAACTCACTCGTACGTTAACTGAACGTACCCAAAAAAAAGTTCATAAATTCATTCTGGGCACACCGGGTCTCGGAATCATGCACCGCCAATTTTCACAGACTCGTAAAATTCCCGTTTAATTAAAAAAATTCATGTAAATTCTGGTTCTTTAAATTCTCCCCACCTCAGGGATTTGCGTCCTCAAAATCCAGATTACAAAACTAGGAAAAACAAGTGGGGGTACTGAGCAGGAATCTGAGCCTCTCGCTTCCATGTGATCTCCTAGAGATTCTCGTGCTACCAAAGAACACACACCAGAGGTATCGACCACCCACGAATGACTTTTTCCTATCGATCCTCAATCTATACTCGAACCTCCATAAAAATCACCCCATCGTCAGCGTCCAACTCACCGTGGTGGATGATGTGAGAAGGGTCATGCACTTATCTTCTCAGCTGGGATACATGGAAGATGTCATGCACCCAGTAAAACTGAGGTGGAAGAGCTAAGCGGTAAGCCACCTTGCTGACTCTCTTGAGGACCTGGATGGGTCCGATGAACCATGGAGATAACTTGTCGCCTCAGCCAAATCTCTGTAAACTTCGTCGGGGTGAGACCCGTAGAAATACGTGGTCTCCATCCTCGAACTCCATAGGTCCTCGTCTCCTATTAGCATAAGACTTATTATAACACCCCAAGATTCCACGGTATGCTTCTCTTTGAATAATACAATAGTGTGTGTTGTATGCAACTTCGAGTTGTAACATACACCACAACCAATCAAACTAGCCATTATGAATAGTAATACCTACTTTTTAAAATTTTATAAATTTTATCATTCAAAAAGGACTTCATTTTTAGATTCATAATATAGAAATTATCTTAGCGTGAAATTTTGGTACTTTTCCGATAACTTTCATAATTTGATGAATAGTGAAAATTACTAAATTTTAATTAAAAAACTTTTTTAATTGAAATAATTAATAGTGATAAATTATTATTTTGAGTGGTTTAAAAGTATATTTAGAATATATTTTTACCATTTAATACAATATTGGTCATTGTACATAATTTCACATTTAAAATGGACATAAAAAAGTGTCAATCTTTTGATAGTTATTATTTCTTAAAAACACACTTTTTGTTTTCACAGCAGGAATTAATTTTAAATTAATTTCTGCCACTACTGTATTTTGAATTTGGAAAAATGGATTCCATATTTGGAATCAGGATGTCCAAATTGTGTAAATAAGTAACTCTTATTTTTAGACATTTTGAATAATTACGTCGGTAAATATTTTATTTACCATGGTTAAAAGGTGAATCTGGTAAAAAAAGGTAAAAATATAATATTATAATAATATTAATTTACCCTAAAACGTGTCCTAACCCTATTTTTTGATACATGTCCATCCATGGGAATATTTGGGTCGATTTTGGGACCCCATGGATCCACTTGTAAGTGATAATGACACTTTATATTAATTAAGTTAAAGTAAATACAAAAATGACATAAGCATATATCTTTTAGAAAAACAATTTTTTCATGGGGTTATATATGTTATATTTTCAAATATAAATATTAATTAGAAATATAAAAATATTTCCTAAATAATGTTATTTTATTTATAATTTTTAGACATTGAATAATTAAATTTATTTATGACACAATAATGATGCAATAATTTCCTTATTAATGAAGGAATCAGATAATTGGTATTATAAATGTTAAAATAAATATAATTTGAACGTTTTGATGACATAAATTAATTTTATTGGTTAATTTTACATGTTAGGATTTCTTAAATGAACTTTTTTTGAATTAATAAAGTTGTTAAGACTTTTAACAAAAATCAATTATTGAATAGTGTCAAAATTGACATAAATGAGCTTTTAAAACAAATATTATATTATTAATTGATATTATATTCCTAAAAATATAAGGTTCGGCCAAAGGACTTATATAATGATATTTTTATTATTAATGGACCACTTTGAGGTCTATTTGAAGTTTATAGTAAGTTTATTTACTATATAATATAAAAATACAAAGAGACATGGTAAATGTTAAACTAATTAACTAAGAGTTAAAACTAAAAGATAAGGTTAATATAGTGATCCAAACCTATCTAAAACCTATTTATTGAGTTGTTTTATACCTATCACCACCATATACTTTTAATAATTTACTTTTTATCCATTATAAACCTAATATGAATTTATTATAAAATAATACTTTAAGTTGTTTCTAAAGAGCCCCTCCTCCCCCTTATAAAAGGACACCAATTATAACCAATTTTTCATACCTTAAAATCATTTTGGATCGACCAAAACCAGACCAAATATTCTCTAAACTTCCATCACTTCATCCTAGAGTCCTTCCCTTGGTCATAAATCCAACTTAAGGAGACCTTTTGATCAAATCAAAAGAAAGAACCCGAAGAAGAGGTAATGTTTTCACCACCCTCTTTCAAGTTCCTTTGTTCTTCAACTTCTTCTTTCTTTGTTATTTCCATTATAAAATAATAAATCCAGTATATTTTAAATACTGTGATATTATTATAAATATGTTACAACCATATTTAGTATTCTATCCATCCTTTGAATGACATGTCACCATACGTGCGTAGGTACGGCCTACCGTCTCCACGTCGTGGTGTAATTGTTATTCAATAAATTATTATTTTAATGGGTATAATAATGATGTGTAATTCTTTTAAATAATAAATATAACATGATAATTATACTTTATATATGATATACCATCCAATTATATATTATTTTAATATCAAAATAATGATATTATCGCTCGTGCGTACGTACGGACTACTATCTCCACAAACGCGATGAGATTCATTCCCCATGGTATCCATTAAAGTTTAATTCTCATTTGATGATTAAAAAATTTTTTAAGGAATTGATATAATCCTTTATATGAATAAGATACAACCTATCCATAACAAACATGGCTTATGTAACAAAACATATAAAAGAAAACGAGTAAGTTAACACCCGAAACGACGATAATAATAAGATATTATTAACAAAGCAATGTTAAAATATCATATATGATATATTATTAATGTATATGATTATTTTATAATTTAATAACAACTATTTCACCATTATACAGGAGGTTAAAATGCCCACAACCAAGTAAAAGTACAAGGTAAGGGTTTATTTCACAATCTCTTCATTATCCGAGGTTGTTTATACGTAAATATCTACTGGGACCTCTTTATCATCCACATCAATGTTTCTTAAAAATGTATTTCAAAAAATTATTACCATTTTACATAATATGGGTTAAAGTCATTTATACCATTTTTTGACTTTTTATAAGAAGTTTATAAAGGAATCTTTCTGTTGTTTTCCAAACAAGGTCCTTTTTAACCTTTTCGACAGAATTAAGGTAAGAATGTTTTTTTAACTTATACGGTGAGTGTAGCTATTTTACGCCATTATAAAATTTACGAAGCTTCCCTTCCAAGATTATAAAGATATTTTCAACATAAATATTTTATTTTATAATTTTAAGACTTTTAAATGATTTCAAAAAAGATATATTTCTCTCAAATAGTTTTGATTTCATCTATGTCAACATCCTTTGATGGATTTTAATCTTATTTGAAGTTGATTTATAATAATAAAAAACTTCCATATTGTTTGAAGGTTTTTTTATATGTTTGACTGTGGATGTGTTATTTTTATACCATTCATGGTTTATGGAGAAAGTATTGACATTTCGTATGCTAGTTTTAATACGAATGTTTATGTTATGTTTAAACCTGTTCATATGAGGAATGTATTGGACTTAATAAGTGACGGGTGGAGCCCAATATAGATCCTCGATGCATCGGTAGGTCTCATGAGACAAACTAGTGTCTTGGCACAAGTCCTTGACAAAATCTTATTTGTAGTATTGGCACAAGGCCTTGACTATGTGGTTATGATAGCCTGGCATTATGCATTCCATCATTATGAAAGTGGTTATTGATACTACATGTGATTATTCGACTAGTAGAATATCCATGTGAATAAGTAAATGGAATTATTTCAATTTATTTCTACCATATTATTCTGAAGTTCAAGTTTAAATGGCTTTTGTTTTAGTTATACATTGCCTTAAATGTTTATGCTTATTTATGAAAGTTTCCTCTATATTGTTATCCTTACTGGGCATTTGAGCTCACCCCTTTCTATGTTTTATTTTTTCCAGGATGTGAAGAAGTATTTTATGAATGACCTGCAGGGATAATATAAGGGGATATGAGTGTGGAGACAAAATTTTGATGTAGTTTTCACTTTATGATGCAATGTAAAATTGATGAATGTATCTAGTGTTTCCAAGGATACTAAACTAATTGGTCTTTCGAGACTTGATCTTTTGTGATCATACCAATATTATGTAATAATTCACCAACTCTGGGTAACTGGGGTCGGGGCGTTACACTTATGCCTACTCTGTGCAGTCTTTATCTACTCTTGGATGATCTGCACTTTCTCTATGGTAGACCGTACCATCTCTAGTCCCACTAGTGCTGACTCCCCTGGGTTAGTCCAGCACAAAGGTGATCTGCAAGGTCGCCTGTATAATGCCTCAAAAGGTGTCATCCCAATGGTGGAGTGATAGATGTTGTTGTATTAAAACTCCACCAAAGGCAAGTGATCATCCCAATTGTGACCAAAATCGAGGACACAAGCATGTAGCATGTCCTCGAGGGTCTGAATGGTCCACTCAGTCTGACCATCCATATGAGGATGGAAGGCAGTTCTCAAATGAAGCTGCATCTCGAAAGCCTCATAAAACCCCTTCCATAGATGAGAAGTGAAACGTCTATCATGATCAGAGAATATCTTCGAGGGTACTCCATGTATCCGCACAATCTCCTACACATAGAGGCATCCCAAGCTCTCTACTAAACCCTACTCTCTGATCGGTAGGAAGTTTGATGACTTGGTGATTCATTTGACGATCACCCAAATCGAGTCATGTCCCCTGGATTTATGTGGAATTCATATCAAGAATTCCATGGATATCTCATCCCACTTCCACTCTGGGACCTCCAAAGGCTGAACCAAGCCTGCTGGTACCTAATGCTCCGCCTGCACTTGCTGACAAGTGAGGCACCGAGAGACAAACTCTGCAACTTCTTTCTTCATTACTGGCCACCAGTTATGTCATCAGATATCCTGGTACATCTTCGCCACTCCCGGATGTACTTCTAGAGGGGATGTGTGGAACTCCTTCATCACTTCCTCCCGAAGCGACACTGATACCATGGTACATCCTCTAAAGAGGATGATGTGCTCCCCACCTTCAGAAAAACCATCATTTGCTTGCCATGTTGATATCTGAGCACATTGAGCCTCGTATTCAGTGTCCTCACACTACGCCTCTCTCACTCGCAGAAGAAGTGGGGGAGTGACTGTAACAGACTAAAGGAAAGTTTCTCCATCTCGATCCACAAAGTATATCTACAAAGCAGCCAGTTTCTATGTCGCCTCACCTAGCAGATGTATACCATATCTCCTGGTAAGTGCATCTGCTACAACGTTCCCTTTACCAAGAGTATAGACTACCTCGAAGTCATATTCTTTGAGAAACTCAAGCCAATGTCGCTGACTCATGTTCAAATCCTTCTGAGAGAAGATATACCTGAGACTCTTGTGGTTAGAGTACACTGTAAAACGTTCACCCATCAAGAAATGTCTCCACATCTTTAAGGTGAAGACCACTACTCCTAAATCTAGGTCATGAGTAGAATAGTTCTACTCATGTTGTCTCAACTGTCGAGAACCATATGTGATCACTAATTTCTCCTGCATCAGCAAACATCTGAGTCTGGTCCCTGATGTGTCACAGTAGACTACATACCCTACGCCCTCCTCTAGAAGCCTCAATATGGGGGCACTAGTCAGCCTCTGCCTCAGCTCCTGAAAACTCTGCTGGCATCTCTCTGACCACACGAAGGATTTCCCCTTCTTCGTCAATGCTGATAAAGGTGTTACAACTCTGGAGAAATCTGGCACAAATCTCCGATAGTATCCTGACAAACCCAGGAAACTCTATATCTCTGTCACACTCTAGGGTGGTTCCCAAGCAAGTACCACCTCAATCATTGATGGATATACTGCAACTCTAGCCTCCGATATAACATGTCCCAGAAAGTGCACCATTAAGATCTAGAACTGGAAATTCGAGAGCTTACCATAAATCTAGTACTCTCAGAGTGTGTCCAGTACTACCTGCAAATGATAGGCATGCTCCTCCTCAGTAGCTGAGTAGATCAGAATGTCATCAATTAATAATACTACAAAGCAATCAAGGTATGGATGAAAGATCCTATTCTTTAGTCCCATGAACACTGTTTGGGCGTTGGTTATGCTGAACGGCATTACCAAGAACTCATTGTGGCTATACCGACATCTAAAAGTCGTCTTCTGCACATCCTCATCCCGTAATCTGAGCTGGTGATACCCTGATCTGAGGCCTATCTTTGAGAACCATCTTGCTCCCTCCAGATGATCAAAGAGGTCGTCAATCCTTGGAAGTGGGTACTTTTCTTCACGGTCACCTGATTCAGGTGATGATAGTAAACACAAATTCTCAAGCTCCCATCCACCTTCTTGGCAAACAAAATCAAAGCTTCCCAAGGAGATACACTAGGCCAAATGAATCTCTTCCCCTACAAGTCCTCTAGTTGTACCCGCATCTCACAAAGCTCTGCGGGAGCCATCTGATACGCTGGTTTAGATATCGGTGTCATCCCAGGGTACAAGTCAATGTAAAATTACACCTCTATGTGATGAGGTAGACCTGGAACATCATCTGGGAAAACATTTGTGTAATGGTCCACCACTACAGGATAACTTGGACTCTCCACATCAACCACTATAAGGGTAAGGCTAGCCAACTGATGAGTGATCGGCTGCACTCTCTTCTGGGTAAGTCCATCCTATGCTGCAAAGGATCCCTTCTCTCTAGTGAAGGTAAAAATATTCCCATCCGTGTGGACACACCACACTTTGCACCTAATACATTCAATCTGAGCATGGACCGTAGATAACCAGTTCATACCCAAGGTGACGTTATAAGGCCCTGATGCTGCTACTAAGAGATCCTAGCTGACGCTCTTGCCTCCTAGAGTAAGCTCCCACTTCCAGCACCAGTGTATAATCGTCAAATCCGCTCTCCTAGGAGTCTCTAGCCGTAAGTATCGATCCAATGGCTCCATCGGAATCTCCGAGCTCCAAACGAGGGAAGTGGAAATAAAAGAATGACTAGAACTTATGTCTATAAGTACTGCAGCTAAGGTGGAGTAGACATAGATCATACCTTGTATAATCTTCGGAGCACCATGATCGTACGCCTCAGCTGCCTAGAGCTGAGCTCACCCCTATCCTCCTACTCCCTATGGTCGAGATGGACCTCCTGGTGGTGGTGGTGGTAACATCTCGAATCGTTGCCCACTGCCAACTACACGGCCAACTCCTCTATCATGTTTTCTTGCTCCCTGTAGACCTCCTCGGTCGAACCTCTATCTCTATCTGGGCGGTCCCTCGACCGTCTTCTGATCATCCGTGCAATGAGTCGGACAGTCATGAGCCATTGACCCTTCCCACCATATGCATAACACCGCCCGCTCCTGGCATGACTGGCTCTGCCTTGGGTTCCCCGCACAATCGACCTTGAATTCTGCAGTTGTCCACCTGTAGGTCTGGTCCTCTTAGACCTCTATGTCATCTGTCTACTCCCAGCTCCAGAAGACTCTGCTACGTGATGACTGGTAGTGGGTCTCGTTGCTGGTGACTGCTCAGCAAGGAAACTCTCCACTAGGAGGGCTCTTTCAAACACCCCCACCTACGTCGGGATGCTAAGTGAGATCATCGAAGCCCTGATATCTCGCCTGAGTCTCTAATAAAAGTTCTGGGCCCTGAAGAATGGGTCTTGCGCCATATATGTGGAGTAGCATGAGATGTCAGTGAACCTTGTTGAGTACTGAGCCATAGTCATGTTTCCCTGCTGCAGATGAAGTAGATCTTGTATGCGCACTATGCGAAGAGTCGCTGGGACAAACTCTGCCCAAAACAGGCTCTCAAAGTCTGCCTAGAGAAGTGTCACCTCGTCGTGAGCCTGGAGCATCAAGCTCCACCATATACCTACTACTGCCTGTAGAAGACTTATAGTAAGGATTACCATGAGATCAATTGGTGTCCCTCTCAGTCATAAGACTCTCACTACAGCCTCTAACCAATCCTCAGCCGCGTGTGGGTCTAACTCTCCCATGAACCTGGGTGGCCTCTGGTGCTGGAACTCATGCAACGCACTCAAGTGGTGTGCACCCTCTACTGTTGGGGCTGGTATCATCGAGGTCCCAAAGGGTAATGGTACCGCTGGTGCCTCCTATGGTGGCTAGACTGGAAGAAGTCCCTACCCTGAGGCCTCATCGCTCGGTGGGCTATCAGTGTGTACTACATCCGGAACCCTAGCTGCCTATCTATGTAGAGGCATCCTGAAAAGAAACAGGTGTTTCATGGTCAATAAGTTATACCTGGTGAGCTGACTCAAATAGATCACAAATAAACCTCTTCAAAACACACACGCAATCATTGTTTTCATGCACTAAGTCAGAAATCAAAAGTCAGGGTCCTGTTATATGGATACGTTGGCCGCCGCACCAACATTGGATTCCCTAAACTGATAACCATAATCACTAAACTTAACACCATTTTCATTAAAATATCAAAGTATTATGTTCTACGGTAGAACCGACTCCTCTGATACCAATTTTTCATGACCCATCCCCTGGGGCCCACATCGTGACTACCCCAAACCCGCCTTCTATAGGCCAGGGGCTGGCCACTAGCACTGAAGGCGTATTCCCTAAAATTGGTAAGGCATTGCCTTTATAAACTCTATCACACACAACCAAGCACAAATAAAGATATGAACTCAAGTAAAATGATTATTAAATATAGTGATTATAGTAAGTAAAAGGGGACAGAATACAAGACCAACTGGAAAGTACAAGGAAAACTAGAAAGTACAAGACGGTTGATATGTGAAAAGAAGCTCCTGGATTATCCACCATGAATCCTACCTGAAGGGTAGGTACAGCTCACAAAAGGCCTTCTCTGTGGCTTACCTCGTCTAACGTCCACCTCTGAGCCACCTCCAATCCTGGTACTCTCATCCTTAGTCATCACTGTCCGTCGTCTGCACCAAACACAACAGGGTGTGGGCATAGCCCGGGCAGGGGTGAGTATAACGATACTCAGTAGGGACCCCGAGACCCTCAAGGTCTCACAAAATCCACAAAGGATAAACCACAAAGCAGGAAATCAACTGAAAACCCAACTTAGGTATATGCCCATACATATACCTAAGTTATCAAGTAAACCCATCTCAATCATGGGGAAACCCATAGCCCAACTCCAAATCCCAAAGATCAGTTGTTCCAAAAAGGAAGGAATGCTTCAAAGGTAAGTACCACATTGGTACGCCACATAGAAGAATACCACCAAGGTATTACCACAAAGGAAAGTACCATCTAGGTACGAACTCAGCTCACACCAGGTATAACTTAGGTACAGTAGTAGAGATGATAAAATGTAACTAATGAATCATCTTACTCTGTTAAGAGGAATACCCATGAAGGATCTTTAATCATCATCAGACCCATAGAGGATCTATAGGTGCTGACCCACACATGATCATTCGGTGCTGACCCATAGAAGATTACTCGGTGTTGACCAACATAGGATCGCTCGATGCTGACCCACACAAGATTGCTGGGTGCTGACCCACACAGGATCGCAAGGTGCTAACCCACACAGGATCGCTCGGGTAGTCCTGCATGGAATCCTAGAGTAGTTCCAGGTGGGACCCTCAATCACAGACCCATGAAGGATCTCTTCCTCAAGTCACAGCTAGCTACTGGGTTCCCGCACTAAGCTTTCTCATCTCTGGGAGGGTTCGCTCCTCAAGCCACTATTTGATACTCCAACTACCACAAAGTCCCACGAAGAAGTATCCCAAAGTACCACCACGTCATGGGGGTATCAACGTAACAGATGGCGCATCAATCGGACGCCCAGTCTGTATGTTATTAGCCTTTTAGTCCTGAGGGCCTGATTGGATTCGTGCTTGATCCAACCCGACTGTATCCCAACATTATCCAAATATCAAGCAGGGTATACCAAAGGGACTGTCTTACTCCAAGTTTTACAGTTCCATTTATGGTTTGTCAAATGGATTCTTGGTTCCAAAGTTATGGATGAAAGAACGTAAATGAGTCGAAGTGGGTCTAGGTCTGGTCTGACCCCGTCAGACCAACCCGGTCCAACCCAGCTTGAGCCGACCCGGTTTGGGTCGACCTGGCCCGGCCCTCGCTGGATGGCCCGGTCCGTGCGGGGCGGTCCAACCCGCGCTGGGCGGCCCGGCCTGGGCATCAACCCGTAGGGCGGCAGGGCAGCCACGGAGGTCACGGGTGGTCGCGGGAGCCGCGGGGCGGTGCGATGCCATGGGTGTTGTGGGGCGGCGTGAGCTCGCGGGTGCTACGAGGCGGCGGAGGCCAAGGGTGCTGCGAGGGCAGCATGAGGCCGCGGGCGCCATGAGGTGGCAAGGCCATAGGGCGGTGCCGATGGCTGCGGGGAAGCGTTGAGGGTCGTAGGACAGCGCGGAGGACCGTGGGGCAGCGAGGCCGCGGGGCAGTGCGGATGGTCGTGGGGCGGCGAGGTCGTATGGTGGCGTAAAGGGCGATGGGGCGGCGAGGACGCAGGGCCATGCGGAGGGTCGTGGGACGATGAGGCCATGGGGTGGCAAGCCCATGGGGCAGCGAGACCGCAGGCTGGCGAGGCCGCAGTCCGGTGAGGCCGTGGGCCGGCGAGGTTGCAGGTCGGTGAGGCCGCGGGGTGGCGGAGGCCATAGAGGCGCGGTGGTTGTGGCTCGACGGAGTCTGTGGTGGCCACGGGGCGGTGGAGGCCGCAGTGACGCGGGGGCCGCGGGTGGCGGAGGCCACGAAGATGCGGGGGTCGTGGTGCGGTGCAGGCTGCGGCAGCGCAGGGGCCACGTGGCGTCATCTTCACCTTCGTCTCGGCCGTCGATGTGTTGGCTGCCGCATCCATTCGTCGTCATGGCACAAAGTATTCTTCTTCCCTCGCGAAGGATACACCATTCAAGAAGAATGGCGGAGGGGTCAGTCCATGTTTGTTTGGCCCGCACCCTCCGTGTTAGAACAGTAGAAAGTGGCTCAATAAGAACTTGAATGAATAACATCAAACCCTAACCTCCCGCAATGATTATTCCCAAACCCACAAAAGAAATCATCTACGGATCAACTAGTTAGAGATTTGATCCAAGTTCTTTGTTTTAGAAGATAAGAAAATGAGAATATATAATCATACACACCCAAACCCCTACCTTGATTGATCGTTGACATTAGAAGGTGTGAAGTCAGTGACGTCAGTGTTTCCCCGATCGTCGTTTCGTTGTCATCAAAGATGTTCCTCGTCAGCATGAGCGTTCTTCATTGGGGAGTGTGTTATTCATTGGAGAATGCATTCTTCGTTGGAGAGATTAATCCTTCCAAAGGTTCTCCTCAACCCAAATCCACCAAAATAAAAAGGTCGCCAACATAATAGATTATTTTGTTTAATTTAATATTGGCACAAAATAGGTTGGATTAATTAATTAAAGGAGAGTTGGCATAATTAATTAAAGGAGAGTTGGCATAATTATAGTAGGGAGTTGAAAGGTTTTTCTCCCATAATGAGAAGTTCAAGTGGTCCCCACCACCAATCATTGAATTGGGGGTTTTACTAGCTCGGGTGGTCCCCACCACTGAACATTAATGTTGGGAGGTTTTAAACCCTCTTGGTCCCCACCTCCATAGCCTTCACATGGGAGGTTTATTAGAAATAAAATAAAAGTAAATTTTATTTTATTTTTTATTCCCATGAAAAAACCCAATAACTATCTTTCACCCTCAACCTACTGCGATCGAGGTGAAGGTCTTAGTAAGAGAATACTGGTGTTGTGAGTTCAACGGTGTCCTTGGATTTCAGTTCCGTGCACCAGTTCAAAAGTTACATAAACCTGCTCGTACGTTAACTGAGCGTACCTGAAAAAAAGTTTAGAAATTCATTTTGGGCACAACAGGCCTCAGAATCACATGTCGTCAATTTTCACAGACTCGTCAAATTCCCATTTAATAAAAAAAATTACATGTAAATTCTGAGTCTTTACAAGAAACTAAAGCGTACAAGATATAATCAATAAAATTAAATAAGGTTGATGATGTAAACCTTCCATAAAATTTAAAGTGGTTACCAAAAAATATATATAATAGCACAATTATAAGACACAACACATGAGGAGGAGATCTTACATATAGTTTCAAAAGTTAACTGAATCACTCATAGAATACTATCCGACTATTTGACCAAAATAAGTAATGAAACCTGGGCCTCTTAAGGAAACCTTAAATTACCCCTATCTAATACCTCAATTAAGCTAGAGAAGCACCCATCTGTTTATCATCCTATCTACAGTCTCTCGTGTAAAAACCAAAAAACAATACACTTAGAAATCAAATGTTCCATTAAAAATAATAACCAACAATTAAGAAAACAATTGAAACCATTCCTCCTTTCAAAAAACCCATTTGAAAGTTTTCTATAAAATAAATCATTTTTCTTGAGGTCATTTAAAAAAATTAGTAAGCCCATGAGTTTTTTTAAATGAAAAAAAACTTTTAAAACCCTCTATTTAAATATCTATATAAGAATACCAAATTTAATCAACATGTTTAAATTTGTAAACTTCTCTTTAAATGTTTTAAACATATAAAATTAAACACATACATATCTAAATAAATCTCAATACAAATATTCATATATTTTCATATGAATACATGTGTGTGTCTAATACACACACACACACACACCAATACATATGTGAATAAGCATAAAACAAGAAAAGGTTAATCCATAACATTATACATAAATAAATTACACAAGAACAAAATAAAACATTAGAAAACTTTTCAAACAAGGAAACCCCAATTAATCAATTTCATGAACTCATGCATTATATAAATAGATTTCATAAAAAACCTCAAATAATTTTTAAACAGAAAATTACTTTATAAAAAACATTAATATTTTATTATCCAAGAATATTATTTATTCTTTTGAATGAAGATAAAAAAATCCAAATCCACAAGAACCCAATTGGAAATCAATTATAATTCCTTAAAAACCTTTAGAAACAAGTGTAATTAAATCCAATGAAACCTAAATAACAATTATAATTTTAAAGAAACCAATTTCAAAAACCCAAGAACATGAAACAAATTTAGGGAATAGTTAAAGCATAAATAAAACTACCTTGGGATATTGTAGATAATGTAAAACCTTCAGAAACAGTGAGTAGAAAATTAGTAATGGAACCACAGTGAAAAAAAGGTAATGAATAGCCAGATAGAATGAACAAAAGAATGAAAAAAGAAACATAAATGGATAGAATCCTAAATCACTCAGTTGTAGGAAAATATATAGTCAAAATCACCTTATGTGGAACCCAAATAATAAATCAACGAGTGAGTAGGAGGAGAGAATAACATACCTTAGATTCAAGATATGATTCTTTCGTGAGAAAGTTGAAATATCACACATGAAATCTTGGATTTGTTCAAGCCTTGGATTCATTTGATACTTGATTCATTCGAGCCTTGGATGCATTCAAGACTTGATCTAAGCCTTGATTCAATCCTGGATTAGAGGAGGAGGAACGTTGGAAGTAGGTTATAAAGACTCGTCCTTAAAACATTACATATTCTTGAATTAAATGAATAATTCACATTGAGGATCTTTTCATGTTTAGAGTTTTAGATAATTAGGCCATAACTATTACATTACATCTCAAGTATTACAAAGTAGACAATTCTACTCAGTTTCTATTTTTTCATAAAAATAAAAACTCTTGAAAAAAAAGATTCATGTCTAGTTTCTTGTTTTAGACAGCATAACATTTCCTTGATCCCATCCTTGACCCTATTCATCTTTAAGTCCTATGAAAAACATTTCAAAACTTGGGATGAGAATAAAAATCTCAATAAGGGTTATAAAACAAAGAAAGAAAACATTATTTCATCATTACATACATAACATAAGATCTTTAACATACCACATGAAATCATAAGATTTATGAATAACACATAGAAATCATAAATCATAAAGGTAACTTGTGGCATCCAAATCATATTTATATTGTATTTATCACAGCTATGTAGGGAGTTACATTTGGAATACCCATCTTAGTATATTCCCTAAATCTCTTAGGAGAAACATTCAAGTTTACCTCTGTCATGTTACCTAATGCATTGGAGAGATATCTCAGGCTCACCCATCCTATTTTTATCATGGAACCACCCGTATACGTAAACAATGCCCAAGGACCATAATATAATCATAACATGTAACATAATCATAAAGGAAAGATAACATTCCCAGATTGGAATCATAATATATCTTTTCAAGATATTGAACAATATATTGAAATAATAAATCAAAAAAACATTTTAAATACTAAAATATGTAAAATATTATATGGTATTTATGTTTCTTTCAAAAACATTAAGGCTTGTTAAGGAATCTAAAGATCAAATAATACTCGCAGTGGCGGAAAGGACGTTGTCACTGCATACGTTAAAAACAAACATTCTTTTTGTTATTTAGTAAAACACCTCACAAAAAAATACTCCCTTTGAATTAAATGAAAATTCAAAGGTGTTTATATAGAGTATAAAATAAATTCATGTATAAAACAATATATTCCTCAATGAAAGTATATTGAGACGAAGTCCCTCACCTCGTGTCCGACTTGACCCGTTTTTTCTTTAATCTCCAAAATAATAAACTAAAGTTAATTTCTACTTTATTAATAACCTTTTTCATGTTTATTATTCCTTTTTTATCAATTATTACCATGTTATAAACATCATGTAATCATTTTAGTTAATAACGGTCATTTTGTCGATATTTAGTACTTGAGTCAAAAATGAACTTCTAATAATTACAAGTTGTTCATGTGGTCAAATATACATTATCTCAAGAATGATATTCATGATATAGATATCATATATATCATATACATTCAATATGTATATTTATTTATAATATTACATAACATTTGGAGATAAGAAATGAAATGCATTGTTCATGGAGATGGTAAGTCGTACGTACGCATGAACACTACTTTCATTTATATTTCTTATTTTAATGGAATTAAAACAAAATTATAAATAGGTATATTATAATTCCAGTATAATATCATATATAATACCATTAACTCAATCCTTTATACGTCCCACATATGGCATTAACGAGTCATATCACTTTGAGGGGGCGGTAGTCCGCACTTCTTCAAATGAAATTATCGTGTTTACCCATAATGGAAACCATAAAGGCATGTAATAAATGGAAAATAACAAAGAATGAAGAAACCATAAACATAATATATATCATATATAACTACAATTCAATCATAATGGCCACCATGAGAGGCGGTAGGAGATAATTGAACAATCATCGTTTCATGAGGCGTTAGTTTTCTATCCACAGAAACAGTATGTTCTTTACCCATTAAATGGAGGTTTGTGTAAGTGTAGTTCAAATAACTATCATAAAAACATCCTATTATATTTAGGATACTGTTTTTGTTATAAAATAATGTAATAAAAAGATTTTATGGGATTGGAGAAGTAAAATAAAACAAAATAACTTAAGAGAAGACGTTACCTTTAAATCGGGTAACTCCCTTTGGTTTGAACCAAAAGGGTTTATTCAAGTGCCTAATGCATAAGTTAAGGCTTCTAGAATAAGTAGAGGGATTTATGGAGTTTAATTGGGAAGATTTTGGACGATCCAAGGGGCTTTAGAGGTGTGAGTAATGGATTTGAAGTGAGGGATTTTTATAAGGGGGAGGAGGAGCTCTTTAGGAAAGTGTGAAAATATTATTTTATTAGAAAATTATTTTCAGTTTATAAATGTAAAAAACTTATTAAATGAGAAGATAAGAAGACTCATGGTCGAAATAAAATCATCCAATAAGAATTTTATAGGTTTTGGATATTATTTTAATCTTTATAATCTTATTTATTTAAATCATTTATTAATGAGGTAAACACTACATCATTATTGTGTCATAAATATTTTAATTTATTTAATGTCTAAAAATTATAAAAAAATATAATTATGTAGGAAATAGTTTTATATTTCCAAAGAATATTTATAGTCTAAAAGATAACTTATATAACCCTATGTAAAAATTAATTTACTAAAAGATATTTGTTTATGTCATTTTTGTCTTTACTTTAAATTAATTAAAATAAAGTGTCATTATCACTCCCAAGTGGTTCCATGGGGTCCCAAAATAGACCTAAGGATTATCATGGTCATAATTGTATCAACCAATAGGATTATGACAAGTGTTAGGGTAATTTTATATTATTATAGTAATATTTTTTTACCCTTATTTACCAGATTTACCCTTTAACCATGGTAAATAAAATATTTACTGAACTAAATATCCATAATGTCTAAAAAAAAGTTACCTATTCACACAATTTGGAAATACTGATTCCAAATACGGAATCTATTTTTACAAATTAAAAACACATATCTGGAATAAATTAATTTAAAATTAATTCCTGCTGTCAAAACAAAAGGTGTGTTTTTAAGAAATAATAACTATCAAAAGATTGACACCTGTTTGTGTCCAATTTCAAAGTAAAATTAATTCAAATAACCAACATTGAATTAAATGGTAAAAATATAATCTAATTAAACTTTAAAACTAATTAAAAATATAATCTAACCATATAAATAAATTAGATTAAAAGTCAATTTTGAATTAAAATACAACATTTTTCACTTTTCATTAAAATTTTCATTTTATCAGAAAAATACCAAAAATTGACCCAAAGTAAATTTTGATGTCCCGATTCTAAATAATAATTTATTTGGTCAAATAGAACATATAAAAGTTACCATAACTAGATTTAAAGAGGGTTCTCCATCAAAAGGTGGTAAATCAACCTTTTAAAGTTAATTATGCTTAAAATTAGATTCATTCACATTTTAAGCCTCTATATTTTATTTGATAAATGTAAAAACATTTAACAAATGTGTATAATCATAATATAGTTAGTTCTATTCATTCCCTCTAATAAAATGGCTAGGAGTTAACTACTATTTAAAATAATAATATTATATTATTATTGTGCAATGTAAGATTTCAATGAAACTCGTTGTTGCGTATCGGGTAATCCATCGAACATAGAAACCCCTTTAAGGTAAAATTAATATTTAATTCAAAAAATATTAATTAAAAAGAAAATTTATTATTTCTTTATTTACCTGGGATGTTACATCCTTCCCCCCTTTTGGAAATTATGTCCTCGCAATTTTATTCACTTATCAAATAAATGGGGGTATTTATCCCTCATAGAATTTTCAGAATCTCATGTTGTCTCTTCAACCATATTGTTTTTTCAAAAAACCTTTGCCTGGTGAATTACCTTATTCCGTAATACTTTCTCTATTAGGTCAAGAATCTAGACTGCTTGTTCCTCATAAGAGATATTCTCTTCCAACTGAACTACCTCTGGACTTAAAACATGAGATGGATCTGACATATACTTTATCAACATTGAATCATGAAAAACATTATGTACCTAGGATAAACATGGAGATAAAGCCACTCTGTACACAACTAATCTATCTTTCTCCAGGATTTTATAAGGTTCAATGAACCTTGGACTGAACTTTCCCTTCATAGAAAACACATCAAACTTTTCCATGGAGAAACTTTCAGAAATACGTGATCACCTACATCAAAAGAAAGATACTTCCTCTGGTTATCCGCATAACTTTTATGCCTACTCTGAGCTATTCCCATGTGCTTCTATATCAACTGAACTTTTTCGGCCATCTCTTCTGCCAATTCTAGTCCCATCATCTTCCTTTCACCTACTTCATCCTAAAAAGCTAGAGTTTTTCACCGCTTCCCATATAATGCATCAAATGGAGCCATCTGTATACTGGAATAAAAACTATTATTATAATAAAATTCAACCAAAGAAAGATGTTGGTCCCAACTTCCTTAGTAATCCAGTGAACAAGCACGTAACATATCCTCCATGGTCTGAATTTTTTTTTCTAATTTCCCATCTGATTGAGGATGAAAAGTTGTACTAAAATTTAATTCAGTACCCAATGACCTCTGAAGGTCTTTCTAAAAGTTGGAAGTAAACTTGGGATCATGATTAGATACAATGGAGAGTGGAACACCATGAAACCTGACTATCTCTTTAAAATACAACTGAGAAAGATGATCTAGAGACAAAGTATCTTGAATAGAAAGGAAATGAGTAGATTTAGTCAATCGATCAACAATAACCTAGATTGGATTATTACCTCGAGCTGTATTCGGTAATCCCACAATGAATTCCATGGATATATTTTCCCATTTCCACTATGGCATAGATAATGACTGAAGCATCCCTTTCGGTAACTGCCACTCTGCTTTAACCTGCTAACAAGTCAAACACATCATAGTAAAATTAGCAATATCTCTTTTCATTCCATCCCACTAGTAATACTCCCGAATATCTCTATACATCTTATTACTACCAGGATAAACTAAAAACGGGTAACTATGAGCTTCACATAAAAACTCATTTCTCAATTATGAATCAAAAGGCACACATAATCTCTTTCCAAATCTCAGAAAACAAATCATTATCAATTTAAAATTCAAGAAACTTATCCTTCTGAACCAACTCTACCTTTTTCTGCAACTCACTGTCTTCCTTCTGCACTTGATTTATTCTGTCCGATAGAGATGATTTCACTAGCACCTAAAACAAAACAGAAGAATTTCCTACACCAAAAACTTCTATGCCAAAGTTCATCAAATAAAAAACCAAAGGATCTCATTCCAAACGTAGCATGGTCAATGAAGCATTACTTTTTCAACTCAAAGCATCAGCCACTTTATTTACTGTTCCCAAATGATAAATGATCGTGTAATTATAATCCTTGATTAATTCCAACCATCTCCTCTGTCTCATGTTCAATTCCTTCTGAGTGAATATATACTTCAAACTTTTATGGTTAGTATATATTTTTCATTTTACTCCATACAGATGATGCCTCCAAATTTTTAAATCAAAAACAATAGTAGCTAATTCCAAATCATGTGTATGGTAATTTAACTCATGAGGTTTCAACCGACATAATCATAATCAATTACCTAATCATTCTTCATAAGGACACAACCAATTCCTTTCAACGAAGCATCACTTTAGATAAAAAAATCATTGATATGAGGCAAAGGATACTTGTTCTTAACAGTGATGTTTTTTAGTGCTCTATAATCAATGAAAAGTCTCATTAAACCGTCTTTCTTTTTAACAAATAAGACAGGAGAACCCCAAGGTGATGTTCTAGGCCAAATGAAACTTTTATCTAATAAATCTTGCAATTATTTCTTTAACTCTGAAAGTTCAATTTGATCCATTTGATAAGGGGGTTTTGAAATTGGATTAGAATCAGGAACTAAGTCAATAGTAAATTCAACTTCTCGATCAGGTATAATACCAGGAAACTCCTCAGTAAAAATATCAAGGTACTCATTTACCATTGGCACGTCATTAATCTAAACAGTTCCTTTGTTTTCAACAATATGTGCAAGGTAACATTCATTTCCATATTTTACTAGTTTCTCAGCTTCCTGATATGTTATCAAAAGTAAGGGTTCATTCTTGTACACAAACTGAAAATATTTCTGAAAAGAAAACTCTTTATCTCTATATTCAATATTATAATGATAAATAGAAAGATAATCCATACCCAAAATAACATCAAACTCTACTAGAGTCAAAACAATAAGGTTTGCAGGTAGATTTTTTCTGCACACAAGGATATGAAAGTTTTAATAATTTCATTTTGTTTCATCATTTCTTCCAGGTGTTTTTACCATAAGTTCATGATTCATATCTTGAGTTCTAATTCCCAATTTACTAGAAAACTTCTCAGAAATGAATGAATGTGTAGACCATGAATCAAACAACAAATTGGCATAATCTGAACAAACAAACAGTGTTCCTGATACTACTTCATTTGATGGCCCAACATCTACTGACTTAGTTGCAAATGACTTCACCACCCCTTTCTTCTTTTAGTTTGGTTGCTTTCCCTCAGTTGAGTTCTTCGTTGGACACTCATTTTCATAATAACCCATTTCATTATGCTTAAAACATTTTACTAATTTTAAATCAGATTTTTTCTTACCATTACCCTGATATTTTCAGTGAAATTATGAGCTTTATGTCCCATTTTACCACATCAATAGAACTTATCAGAATTCAAAAGACATTCCCAATATGCTTTTTACCACAATTTTCACAAACTATAAACTTATGTTTCTTACCATCATGCTTTTTTGAATATTTTTCCCTTTCGCCTACCACCTTGACCTTGTATTCTATTGTTTTTTAAAGAAGACATGATCATCAACAAACTCCATTTCCACCTTTTTTGCACATCGAACAAGTTTATCATAACTTTTGAACTCACAATAAGCGAAATCCCTTCGATAAATTATCTTTAATTCAAAGTAAAAATGGTTGATTTTACTATCAAGATCTCATATGAAATTTAGAACATACCTTTTTAGATGAGTGAATTTTGCTTCATAAGCAGCCACTAAGTCATCCTCCTACCTCAATTCCAAGAATTGATTTTCCATCCTAAGATGAACCACCTTAGGAAAATATTTCTTAAGAAACATACCTTTGAATTCATCCCAATAAAGAGAATTAATCTCTTCACTATCCATGATACTTTTCACCATCGACCACCATTGATAAGTTTCACCTTCAAAACAGTAAAGATAGAGACTAACCTTTTGATGTTTTCAACACCCCATGACATCAAAAAACTTTTCTAGTGCTTTAATGCGCCCTTCTGCTATCACAAGTTCAGATGATATTCTGAATGATGGGGGATGTTGCCTCATGAAATGCTCTACTACTAACATGTTCCTCTGTGGTTGATCTGGCTGATCTCGTGCATGGATACCACCACCATTTATAGCCTGAATCAACTGTGTCATCACTGTAAAAAATGGTTCAGTTCCGATTCCGACCATCTTAGGTTTCTGATTTGGAAGGTTGTCTTCCTCCTGATGTCTTCTAAACATAACTGCCTTCCTTCCTCTGTGTAAAACCATTCTGAACATATAAATATCTTAGGCGAAGCAACATGGTAATCTGTAAAATCTATATCACTTAAATCTTACCATAAATTAATTTATGGTCATTAATTTAACAATATCCTAACTTCTAAAGTTATCTAAACCAACCTTTAATACCAACTATAAGGATCTGACCTTAAAACATTACATATTCTTGAATTAAATGAATAATTCAGATTGAGAATCTTTTCAAGTTTAGAGTTTTAGAGAATTAGGCCATAAATATTACATTACATCTCAAGTATTACAAAGTAGACACTTCTACTTAGTTTCCATTTTTTCACAAAAATTAAAACTCTTGAAAAAAAAGAGTCATGTCAAGTTCCATGTTTTATACATCATGACTATTCCTTGATCCCATCCTTGACCCTATTCATCTTTAGGTCCTGTGAAAAACATTTCAAAACTTGGGATGAGCATAAAAATCATAGTAAGGGTTATAAAACAAAGAAAGAAAACATTAGTTCATCATTACATACATAACATAAGCTCTTTAACATACCTCATGAAATCATAATATTTATGAATAACACATAGAAATCAAAAATCATAAAGGTAACTTGTGTCATCCAGGTCATACTTACAATATAGCTCTCACAACTACGTAGGGAGTTACATTTGGAATACCCATCATAGTATATTCCCTAAATATCTTAGGAGAAACATTCATGTTTACCTCTGTCATGTTACCCAATGCATTGGAGATCTATATCGGGCTCACCCACCCTAATTTTATCACATAATCACTCGTATATATAAACAATTCCCAAGGACCATAATATAATCATAACACGTAACATAAGTATAAAGGAAAGATAACATTCCCAAATTGAAATCACAATATATATTTTCAAGATATTGAACAAGATATTGAAATAATAAATCCAAAAACCATTTTAAATACCAAAATAAGTAAAAGAGTATATGGTATTTATTTTTCTTTTAAAAACATTACATCTTGTTAAGGAACCCAAAGATCAAATAATACTCGTAGCGGCGGAAAAGTCGTTGTCACTGAGTACATTAAAAACAATCATTCTTTTTGTCATTTATTAAAACGCCTCATAAAAAAGATTCCATTTGAATGAAATGAAAATTAAAAGGTTTTTATACAGTGTATAAAATAAATTCATTTATAAAACAATATATGCCTCAATGAAAGGAGATTTAGACGAAGTCCCTTACCTCATGTCTGAATTGACCCGTTCTTCTTTAAAACCCTGGATAATAAACTAAAGTTAATTTCTACTTGATTAAGAACATTTTTCATGTTTATTATTATTTTTTTATCAATTATTACCATGTTATAAACATCATGTAATCATTTAAGTTAATAACGGTCATTTTGTCGATATTTGGTACTTGAGTCAAAAATGAACTTCTTATAATTACAAGTTGTTAATGTGGTAAAATATCCATTATATCCATAATTATATTCATGTTGTAGATATCATATATATCATATATATATATTATATGTATTTATTTATAATATTAAATATCATTTGGAGATAAGAAATGAAATGCACCATTCATGGAGACAGTAAGCCGTACGTACGCATAAATGCTACTTTCATTTATATTTATTATTTGGATGAAATTAAAACATAAATATACATAGGTATATTATAATTACAGAATAATATCATATATAATATCATTAAATCCATCCTTTATACATCCCGCATATGGTATTAACAAGCCATATCACTTTGAGGGGGCGGTAGTCCGCACTTCCTCAAATGAAATTATCGCGTTTACCCATAATAGAAACCATAAAGGTATTATTTAAATAGAAAATACAAAAGCATAAAGAAAACATAAACATAATATATATCATATATAAATATAGTTTCATCATAATGGCCACCATGGGAGGTGGTAGTAGATAATTGAACAATCATTGTTTTGTGAGGCGTTAGTTTGTCATCCACATAAATAGTATATTCTTTACCCATTAGATGGAGGTGTGTGTAAGTGTAGTTCGAATCCTTCTCATAACGACATCCTAGTATATTGAGGATACTTTTGTTTTTATAAAATAAAGGAATAAAAAGATTTTAGGGGGTTGGAGAAGTAAAATTAAACAAAAGAACTTAAGAGAAGTTGTTACCTTTAAATCGGGCAACTCCCTTTGGTTTGAACCAAAAGGGTTTGTTGAAGTGCCTTATGCCTAAGTTAAGGCTTCTAGGAGTATGAGAGGTATGTATGGAGCTTAATTGGGTAGAGTTTTTATTATCAAAGGGGCTTGAGAGGTTTGAGGAATAGGTTAGAGATGAGGGATTTTTATAAGGGGGGAGGGGCTCTTTAGGAAAGTGTAAAAATATTATTTTATTACATAATGATTTTAGGTTTCTAAATGTCCAAAACTTATTAAAGTCAAATATAAGATTACTCATGGTCGAAATAAAATCATACAATAATAATTGGACTCGTTTTGGGTATAATTTTAATCATTGTAATCTTATTTATTTAAATCATTTATTAATGAGGTAAACAAAACATCATTATTGTGTCATAAATATTTTAATTTATTTAATGTCTAAAAATTATAAAAAAAATACCATGATGTAGGAAATATTTTTATATTTACAAAGAATATTTATATTCTAAAAGACAAATTATATAACCCTATATAAAAATTAATTTACTAAAAGATATTTGTTTATGTCATTTTTGTATTTAGTTTAAGTTAATTAAAATAAAGTGTCAGTATCACTCCCAAGTGGCGCTATGGGGTCCCAAAATTGACCCAATGATGCTCATGGTTGGATGTGTATCAAAAAATAGGGTTAGGACACATGTTAGGGTAATTTTATATTATTATAGTAATATTTTTTTACCCTTATTTACCAGATTTACCCTTTAACCATGGTAAATAAAATATTTACTGAAGTAAATATTCATAATGTCTAAAAATAAAAGTTACCTATTTAAAAATTTTGGACCTCCTGATTCCAAATATGGAATCCATTTTTCCAAATTCAAAACACATAACTGGAAGAAATTAATTTAAAACTAATTCTCATTGTCAAAACAAAAGGCGTGTTTTTAAGAAATAATAACTATCAAAAGATTGACACTTTTTTATGTCCAATTTCAAAGTGAAATTAATTCCAATAACCAACATTGGATTAAATGGTAAAAATATAATCTAATTACTCTTTAAAACCAATTAAAAAGATAATCTAACCATATAAATAAATTAGATTAAAAGGTCGTTTTGAATTAAAATACAACATTTTTTAATTTTCATTAGAAATTGAATTTTATCAGAAAAATACCAAAAATTTACCCAAAGTAAATTTTGATGGCCTGATTCTAAAGAAGATTTTTATTTGATCAAATAGAACATATAAAAGAGATCAAAACTATATTTAAAGAGGTTCTCCATCAAAATGTGGTAGATCAACCTTTTAAATTAAATTATGCTTAAAATTAGATTCATTAACATTTTAAGACTCTATATTTTATTGGATAAATGTAAAAACATTTAACAAACATATATAATCATATTGTAGTTAGTTCTATTCATTCCCGCCAATAAAACGGCTAGGTGTTAACTACCACTTAAAATAATAATATTATATTATTATTGTGCAATGTAAGATTTCAAAGAAACTCGTTGTTGCGTATCGGGTAGCCATCGAACATAGCAACCCCTTTAAGGTAAAATTAATATTTAATTCACAAAATATTAATTAAAAAGAAAATTTATTATTTCTTTATTTACCTGGGATGTTACATAGGTGGATTCTGCAAAAATCTTGACATATTGAGACTGAAACAGTCATGGTTAGGGTTCATAAAATAGTTTGGGGAAACTTTTATCAACGCTTCCAAAAAAGTGCTCATATAAGATATCTTTATCAGCATTTTTTTAGCAATGATAAAGCTCCATATTTATCAGCACTAAAACTTTAGAGCTAATAAATTATAAATAAAAAATTGTAAATATATTTATATAATTAAATTTTTATTTATTATTATTTTACAATTATTTAAATATGTAATTATTTATTTATAATTAAATAAATTCTTTTTTTAATTACATATTTTTTATTTATAATTATAAATATATAATTTTATAAATATAGTAAATATACATTTATGAATATATTTTTAAGTATATTTATAATTATTTATTTATACTTTTAAACAAATTATATCATTATATATATATAATATTAATATATTAATAAATAAATATAAATATAAATATATTAAATATATTCATTATTTAAATATATTTATTATGATTTTAAAATTATAAATATATTTATATCATTATATATATTTATATAATTATATATATATATATATATATATTTATTTATTTATTTATTTATTTATTCATTTATTTATTTAATATATATAAATATAAATATAATTATAGTAAATATTTTTATTGTTTAAATATATTTATTATAATTTTATAATTATTTAAATATGTAATTATTCCTTTATAATTATATAAATATTTAAAATAATAATAATATTTTTATATATTTACATCATTAAATTTATATATGTAATAAATGTATATAAATATAAATATAGTAAATAAATTAATTATTTAAATAGATTTATTATAATTTTATAATTATTTAAATAAATGTAATTATTTATTTATAATTATATAAATATTTTTTAAAAATGACATTTATTTATTTATAATTATAAATTATAAATTTATAAATATAGTAAATATACATTTATAAATATATTTATTTATAAATATTTATTTACAAATATATTTTTAACATTGTTAGTGAATATATATTCTTAAATACATTCATGTTAAAAATGAGTGAAATTAAATAACTAAAAAAGAGTACAGTTTAAAAATATTGAAAAAATAAATAAGTTTTATTAATTAAATATAAATTATTAAAAAAAATATGGATATATATTAAAATAAATATGAATACATAAAATATGAAAACTTAATAAATATATATATATAAACAAATATAGAAAATGATTAAATTCTAAAAAAACAAAAATCAAAGATAAAAAAATTTAAAATTGAATTAATAATACCTAACTTTAATAATATTAAAAATAAATAAATAAAATTTACCGATTAAAAACATGATATATTAAATGTTTCATGTTATAATTAAATTTTAAAATGAATACTAAAATTTGAATAAATTACATATATATTAGGTGTATGTATTTCTGTATAAGATTTCATTAATTACGTAAATATTACTATGTGTGTTGTATATAAAAATACATTAATTACACATATATATTTGAAATCAATGTAACACATGTTTTATATATGTTAAATTTAAAAAAAACATCATTCAATTATGTCCATTTCTCGAGGCAATTAGTCAGTATTTTTAATTAATATTAATTTTTAATTATAAACCACTAAATATGACTTGTTTAATATAAGTGTCTAAACATTTTGTATTGTTTAAATCATATTTTAGGAAATATTATATACATTGATATATATATATATATATATATATGTTTCTAGATTAAATGTATTAATGAATAATTATGTATAAAAACCATTAAAAATGAATATGACATTAATATGTTTGTAATTATTACATTTTATTCATTTTATATATTTATATTTAATATATATTATTTATTACTATTATAATTAATATATATATATATATTAAACTTATTCTTTTTCATTAATAATTGTTTCATTAATAATTTTTTAATAATTTATAATTTATTTATTTTTTAATTTTTATTAATTATAAACATTTATTCATTTGATAAATCGATATTTAATATATATTATTTATTAATATGTATAATCTATATATATGTGTATTAAATTTATCCATTTTTATCTATAGTTATTTAATTAATAATTTTTTTAATATTTTTCTTAATTTACTCCTTTTTTATTTTATTTGTTTATTTATTTAATTTTATTTGTTTTATATATCTATATATTTAATAGATGTTATTTATTAATATTTATAATATATATATATTTAAATTAAATTTATTTATTTTATCAATAATTATTTAATTAATAAAAAATTTAATATATATATTTTTAATTTACTCATTTTAATTTTTATTTTTTTGATTATTTCTAATTATTTGGGACCTTTATCAGTGCTAAAAATAAAGCATTGATAAAAAAGGTAACCTTTATTAGTGTTTTTTCTAGAACTGATAAATGTCACATTTATCAATGCTTTTGTCTACTGTTGATAAAGTTCGTCATTATTAAAGACCTATTTTTTAGTAGTGTGTATTACATTTACAACAATGGGGAGTAATATTTATTTGAATTAGAAGTGTTGGATATTGTTAACAAAATCCAAAAGGGGAAATTGTTAGGATTCTCAATGGATTCTATTGGATTTGATGATAATAAGGTTGTTGAAAATAATGATGTTAAAATAAAAATGACAACCTTGATGAGAAAGAAGAAGGTAAAGGTGATGCTGGGATGATTTTTAACAATGAGATTGATTGCTTGATGATTGGATTTGTTGACAAGGCATCTTGAAGGCTGTTGTGTTGGATTAAATTTCCACACAAAGAAAATGGAGTCCATAGACTATCTGAAAGTGACAAGGTATTCTACAAGGATTGTACATGGTTAAGAGAAGGGATGATTGTATTTTGAATTAATATTGGATAAGGTTGTGTTGAATTTTACCAACATTAGAAACACTATGCCATAGTCAGAGGGCATGGTGAAGGTTAAAAAAATTCCAAGTGTGGCGGCCCTCGTAAAAAATCCATGGTAGAGAAGGAATTTCCCAAAACATGAAAGTAGAAAGGGACCACACCATAGTGTCCCCTATAGATGAATTCTAGAGCACCTTGGTAAAATGGTCAGGGCCAATATGGTCATGGGGTAGGTTTTGGTCAAGAAAAATGGGTACAAAGTGACTATGGTGGGGTGGGGTCATAGTCGAAGTGAAGCAATGCATTGAAGACATGCAGTTAAAAAGGGCCAATACAGGGTGCCCTGTGTTGTAGAGTAATGTGTTGTGGTCTAGGATGTTCCTTATGCAACACAGTGAAGTCAATTACAAGCATGGTGGTGTTTGATGGATGTTGTGATCATTAGATGTAAATGCAAGTCAAAGCATCCAATAGAATAGAACCACACCATAGTGCTGAACGTGCTGAGGCCAAAATGGTGAAATGTTTTTCCCCACACCATGGTGAAGTGTGTTTTGATGGGTGGCATGTAGATTTTTTGATAAATCATTATAGATATACATGAATGGTTCTTAATTTCTTCCATAATCACGTGTATCAATTTTAGATTATGATTCTAGAAGAGATCAAAGGAGTTTTCAATAATAAAAATGGTAAATTAATTTATGTTGCGGAATGAAGAAGTTGAGGCATGAAGTAACTATGTTTATTGTAGTTATGTTGGTTTCTCATGAAGAATCTATGTTCATTTTAAATAACCCAATCAAGCATTGATAATTGTTCCTTCATTGAATTAAGATCTCTTTTATTAATACAGAAGATTGAATATTATAGTAGGTTATTATGGGAGAGAGAGTCTATGTGCATAAGTTACATATTTGAGTGAAATATAGTAAAGGAGATTTTTCACTCAACGAACACATTTGCAGAAGAAGGAAAAAGAGAAGATGATTTTCAATGCCATTTTTGAAAGAATAAGGTTCTGTGAAAAGAGGCATTCACATATTTTTAAAGATAAGTAAGAGGACTTCAACAAAATCCATATAAATTTGGTGAAACCATGCAAGATATGATAGTAAAGGGATCTGAATTTTCATAAATTGTTTGAAGATCCTACCTCAGAGTAGTGATAAAAGGCGTAAGATGATGGCAGTGATCCAATAACCTTAGTGAGCCTAAGTGAGGGCAGTGATCCTTGGGTGACAATGAGTCGACTAAAAACATTATAGGGTAGTAGCCTAGAAAAAGAGTGACCTAGATCAAACCCCATGATTTTTCAGTATGGATAGTGTATTTTTGTGCATGACACATTTCCATGACATGTTTCTTACTATAGCTCATTGACGGTGAACCAAGTAAATTATCCATGTCCTATTTACTTCTTGCATGGGTATCAAAAGCAGGTCAAGAAACCTTAATGAATATTTGGTAATATGTTCTGGTCAATTGAAGAGGTAATTGGATCGAGTTAATCAAAAGGGTGAAAAGTGTGTCCCTGAAGGTTAAGAGGTAAATATCCAAATGGGTCAGTAATATATTTGAGGTAATGTATTTAAATTTTTTCTGACATTATATACCGTGATTCACCCCCCCCCCCATCATGGTATATCTCACTTAAACCATTTGTAGGACCTTAAAAATTGATTCAAGATGGTATTATAACTATAGACATTTTTAGATTGATCCAAAATTTGGAAGATCCACTAACAAAGGGACTTTAAAGGGAGTTGGTGTACAACATTTCCATAAAGATGGGTTTACATCCCTTGTCAGAAAATTAAAAATGATGACACCTCAACTTAACATGTGATTAATTTTCATGTATAATTTCAATGTAGTAAATTATATCATATGTGTGAAAGAAACATCAATGATATATTAAATCCTAGGAAAATAGTGTTTGGTTACCATGATAAAAATAAGGGTGAGTTTAAAATTTTTAATGATCTAAGGAAATGAATTAACTGTTGAAACATTAGAACATTTTTTAGTTCACCTATAAGAATATTGGAGTAGGGCCTATCCAAAGATCTTGTGACTTTATCTCTTAAACATTAATCAAAGGATTAGTGACAGAAGGCAATAATGGTGTCTAGGAGTAGATGAAGTAATTATTAATTTTAGAAAACTTGTATAGGATGAATCTAGACAATAACATGAGTTACATTTTCAAGGAAGTGCCCATCGGTTTTGTTTATCCAAATTTTATTTGTCTCTTACATTTAAAGGTTCAAATAAATATATACCTTTATTTATGAAAATTCATTCCAAGATAGTATGATACATGATTTTAAAAATGTGTTTAAAATATTTTAAAATCATAGGGGATTATTTTTTTTAATGTTTTTAAAATGATTAAAATGTTTTATTTTTAATATTTCAAAAGGGGAAGGATTTTTTTGGAATCCCATGTTATAAAATGGTTTGGAATAAAAATGTATTTTTTCTAATGAGTATATCTTGGTCCACTTATTCGAAAAGTTTTGATTCGATGGATAGGATTAAATATGAAAAAGGTATGACTTTCTAGGAAAGGTGACAATCCAATTCCAAGGGTATGATGCCTTAAATGAATGGATGATTCCATACTTATAAAATTGAGTCCCAATTAGATTGGAAAATAAAAATTATAACCATTCTTAAACATATTAATCCTTCCTATAAATTGATATTATTATAAAATCATTCAATAAACATAAAATAAGGTTTATTATTGTGTAAAAAAACCCCTAATTTACTTTCTTGTTTTCAAATATTCTTAAAGGGGTAATCTCTACAAGTACTTATGTAGAGTGTCAATCTACCACTGTATTCTAAATAAGATTCATCAAAAACCTATATTACTTCAAATTTGGTTTGGTTGAATATGATTTTAAGGTGAATGGACTCCAATAATATAGTTAATTCCATTATCATTTCTATAATTCTATTTTATCAGCACTAAAAAAGGGTCGATATTGTAAGTGCTATTTTTAGTGATGATTAAATACACTTTTACTAGAAAGTTTTTAGCAATGATAAAAGGTTTTAATTTTTTTTTAAATCTTGGAAAAATATTCCAAAGCACACAACTCTATCCCACCACATTAGGTACGCCACACACAGGAGACCCCACCCCCTAGGACCACCGCAACAACACTGTAATGACCCTAAATGTTACAGGTTGTGAAATTCAAATGAAATTTGAATTTGTGGGATTTTGAGGGCTCGTTTGGTGAATTTCAATTCAAATTTGAATTATGAGTGTTGGAGCCTATTCTTGGAAGTTTTGTAGGCATGGTTTGAAACCTGGAAGGTGGATCGGGTACTTGGGAGTTGTGGGTACAATTTGGAGATTTTTGGCATACATTTGGTCCAGTGCTTATATTAGTGTACCTGGTTTATTGCAAACCATGTGGCCCTCTGAGGCTCAGGGTGTTTTTAGTTTTGTTTCTAAATCAGTCAATTTAGGTGCATGACTGGAACATGGTTTAGAGTAATTTTTTTATGTTTGAGAGGAAACCATGTAGTGTTGGATTAGCCTAGGTCTGGGGGTGAATGACTTGTTAATGATTTCAGAAAAATATGAAAGGTATTGTAGAGGTGTCCAGAACTATTTGGCATAGTTCACACACAGTTGGTAAACTATACAGCCAAACTGTGTAGGGTGATATTGTTTAGATAGTTCCTTGTGCATGGTTTTCATAGGGTTTGGAAAACCATTAGTCTAAAACATCTGGATTTTAGGTTGGGTTAAAATGGGAAAATATAAAAAAATCTCTCTGGGGAATTTAGTCTTTCCCCACCCCTCTTATTCCATTATGCATGTGCAGACCCATCCCTCTCTCTTTCCCTTTCTTCCTTAAATCCCCCATGATATTTGGTGGATTTTTGAGGTTTTCCTTAGTGTTTTGTGGTTAGTTTCTTCTTTTTCTTCCCTCTTTCCTCTTCCTCCTCCCTTGTGGTTGATGTTTGGTTGTCTTTTATCATGGTTTTAGTTGTGATTCCACTAAATCATGGTGGAATCAACCAAAGATAATGGGGCATGGTCTTGGATTGGTGAGCTAATGTATTAAGGTGGTTTATTTGCATCGTCGCTTGTCATTTTAGTGGAGGTACCATCCACAATGGATTTTTCCTTGAATTTAAATTAAATTTAATGGGATTTGTAGTTAATTAGCATCATGTCCTAGAGATTTTACTCTGTGACATGCATTTAAACTAAAATAAAAATTTTATATTGACAACATGTACATAGAGTCATACCATCCACATTGTGCATTGGATTTATATGTGGTCAATTTCTAAATTCCAAAAAAAAATTATGGATTTTTTCCTAAAGTGTCAAGACAATATGAGCTTGTTTACTTAATTTTAGCTATGTGATGCATGTTTTAGAGTAAAATGAAAATTTTAAATTGAAAAAACATGCTTTGAGTCATACTGACCATATAAACTATTAGATTACTTCAAAGTTAGTTCCTACACATCACAAATGAAGTATTCATCTCTTCTTTAAAGTATTAAGAAAATCCACACTTTTTTACTCATTTTTTGGCAATGTGAGACCTATTTAGTGTAAAGTGAAACTTTTAATATGAAAACATGCACTTGGAGTCATATAATCAACATCATATGTTGGATTGATGTGTGGTTGATTCCTATACACAAAAAAGTAATGGATAATTTTCCTAATTTTTCTAGACATTCCAAGCTAGTTTACTCAATTTTGGATATGTGATGCATGTTTAACACTAAAATGAAAATTTGAAAACATGAAATTTGAGTCATAGTAGACACATCATGTGTCATATTAATTTCAAGTTGATTCCTACACATAAAAAATGAATTAAGGATCATTTTCCAAAAAATTTAAAACAATCTGAGCATATTTACTTGGTTTTGGCTATGTGATGTGTGTTTTAAACTAAAATGAAACTTTCATGTAAAAAATATGAAATTTGAGACATATCAACCACATCATGTGTTATATTGTTATGAAGTTGATTCTTACACATCAAAAATAAATCATGGATCATTTTCCTAAAGTTTTTAAATAATATGAGTTCATTTTCTCAGTTTTGGCTATATGACGTGTGTTTTAAACTAAAATAACACCCATTTTGAGTCATACCGAACACATAATTTTTCAGATTGACATGTATTCAATTTATATACATATCAAATAAATTATTAACCATTTTACTAAATTTTAAAATCAATTAAATCATTTTCTACTCAATTTTAGCTATATGACATACATTTTAAACTAAAATGACACTTTTAAATTAAAAACATGCACTTTGATTCATACTAATCACATCATGTTTAAGATTGACATGTGGTAAATTCCTAAATATCATAAATGAATTATGGATCTATGTAATATTTTTTCAAAAAAATATGATCTCATTCACTCAGTTTAGATAATGTGATGCATGTTTTTAACAAAAATGACACTTATATTCAAAACATGCACTTTGATTCATACCAACCACACCATGTGTCAAATTAATGTTTGATCAATTAATACACACCCCAAATACTTACGCATACGGGCCTTGTAAAGGGTTCCACCTCACCCCTTGAAAGGGGGATTATCAAAAATAAATAAAAAATGAAGGCCTTCGAGCCATTGGAGGAATAAACACCCCAAATTTATTATGTATTAGTTTCTTAAATTTTGAAGACAGTCTAGTCTCGTTTTCTTAATTTTTATAATGTGATGTTTTTTTAAATAAAATGACCTTTTCCATTAAAATCACACACTTGGATTCATACAAGTTACATCATGCATAGGATTTATGTGTGGTTGTTTCCTACACACAAAAAATTAAATATGGATCATTTTTATAAAGTATCACGAATATTTAATTTTTTTTACTCAGTTTTGGATATGTGATGAATTTTTTAGAGTAAAATTGAACTTTTAATGTGAAAACACAAACTTTGAGACACACTGACTGCATGTTCTATTAGATTGATGTGAATCTATTTTTTACACTTCATAAATGAATTATGGATTATTTTCCTAAATTATCATGATAATCCATTCTATTTTACTTAGTTCTGGATAAATGACATGTGTTTTGGAGTAAAATGACACTATTAATGTGAAAACATGCACTTAGAGTCATATCGGATAAATCATGTGTTGGATTGATGTGCAGTTGATTCCTATATTCTAGAAATAAATTGTGGTTAATTTTTCTAAATTTTCAAGGCAATCTAGGCCTTTTTACAAATTCCTGGCTATGTGACATGTGTTTTACACTAAAATAACACTTTTATATTGAGAACATACACTTTGAGTCATACCATACACATCGTGTGTCGGATAAATATGTGGTTATTTACAACAAATAAAAAATTAATTATGAGTAATTTTCATAATGTTTGAAAAAAATATGATATCGTTTTCTCAGTTTTGGATATGAAATGCATGTTTTAAACTAAAATGAACTTTTATATTGAAATCGTTCACTTTGAACCATACCAGCCACATCATGTGTTGGATTGATGTGAGGTTTATTCCTACACACCACAAATAAATTATTGATCATTTTCATGAATTTTGAACATAATTTGAGATCCTTTTCTTGGTTTTGGCTATGTGATACTTGTTTTAAACTAAAATAACACACACTTTGATTCATACCAACCTCATTGTGTGTTGGATTGATGTGTAGTTGATTCATATACATCTAAACAGAATTATGAATCATTTTAATAAATTTTAAAAATAATTAGATCTTTTTTTATTAGTTATGGATATGTGACATGTATTTTAAACCAAAATGACTCTTTTATATTGAAAACATGCACTTTGAGTCATACCAACCATATCATGTGTCGTATTGATGTGAGTTAGATTATTTCCAAAAGTTTAAAAACAATACAAGACCCTTTTATTAGATTTGATAATGTGATGCATGTTTTAAATTAAAATGACACTTTATATTTAAAATACACACTTTGAGTCGCACTGACCACATCGTGTGTCATATTGACAAGAAGACAATTCTTACACACACCAAATGAATTATGGATTCATTTCTTGAAGATTTTAAATAATTCAATCTCTTTTTCTTGTTTTTGATAATGTAATGTTCATTTTAAACTAAAATTGCACTTTTATTTTGAGAACACACACTTTGAGCCATACCAACCACATCACATGTTATATTGATGTATAGTAGATACCTACATTCCAAAAAATATTTTATGAATCATTTTACTAAATTATCAAGATAACCTAAGCTTTTTTACTCTATTTTGGCTATATGATGCATATTTTAGAGTAAAATGACACTTTTAATGTGAAAACTTGAACATTGATTCATACCGACCACATAAACTCTCAAATTAATTTTTGGTCGATTCTTACACATCAAAAATGAATTATAGATCATTTTCCTAAAGTATAAAGACAATACAAGATATTTTACTTAGTTTTGGATATGTGATATGTGTTTTAGTGTAAGATTTCACTTTTAATGTGAAAACACGCACATATATTCATACTAGTCTCATCATGTGTTTGATTGATGTGAGGTCGATTCCTACACACCAAAAATTTATTATGACAATCTGAGCTCTTTTACTCATTTTTGGTTATGTGACATGTGTTTTATACTAAAATAAAACATGAGAACTTTTTCTTGGATTCATAATAAACACCTCAAGTGTAGTATTGTTGTGGGGTCAATTACTACATGTCACAAATTAATTATGGATCATTTTACTATGGTTTCAAAATAATTCGATCTAATTTTATTAGTTTTGTCTATGTGATGTATATTTTAAACTAAAATGACACTTTTATATTTAAAATATGTACTTTAAGTCATAGAAAACACATCATGTGTCATATTTAAATTTGATTGATTCTTAAATTTCACACATGAATTTTGGATCATTAACCTAAATTATTAAGATAATATGAGCTCATTTTCTCAATATTGGATTCCTAACATGTGTTTTAAACTAAAATGACAATTTTAATGTGAAAATATAAAATTTTAGTCATATAGGACACATCGTGTCTCATATTTATATGAGGTCAGTTCCTACATTCCAAAAATGAATTATAGATCATTTTACTAAATTATCAATACAATATGATCTTTTTTTTCAATTTTGGATATGTGACAAATTTTTTAAACTAAAATGACACTTTTAATAAGAAAATGTGAACTTTGATTCATACCAGACACATCGTGTGTTAGATTGATGCATGGTTTATTCCTACACATCAAAAATAAATTATGAATAATCTTCCTAAGTTTTGAAAACAATATGATCTTATTTTCTTAGTTTTAACAATGTGACACGTGTTTTAAAATAAATTTCCTTATAGAGATAAATCATTGTCTTAATATTTTAAACTTCGAAACCTGGATCAACTTCTTTTATATTTAATTTTTCATTTCAGCTTTGATCATTGGATTGGGATATGAGTGAGGCATCTATATTATTTTTTACTATATATTTCATTATAATGTATTTGGTTGAATAAAATTTAAAAGTAGAGGAATTCATATCTCTCCTTCATCATAGAGGTAGAATATATTATAACAGGGCCCATATTATTTTTACAAACTCATAAAAAGGCATCAATACACAATATGAAAATGATGAGGCTAGGATCATGGAATTAACTTCCACAACTGTTGATAATATGTCTTCATATTTGTATGTAGAATGATCCTCGACCCATTTCCCTCTCACTATAATCTCATCTGTGGCCTTGAATTCCAATATCTCATGAGCACGAGCAGCGTCAAACATGTTAATAAATCAGATAGAATCCATAGAGTGTAGCCCTCCATGATACTTCTCCTTGAGAAATAGCACAAATATTTATAATTTTTCATGTTCATCACCAAATATTTTTGCAGTTTCTATCAACTCATCTTAATCCCTAAAGGAAGGAAATTAGTGAATAATTGATTTTTATTTTAGGAAAAATAATATATAAGAATTATGATACTAATTATTCACATAAAAATGTATCTATAAGGTTATATCCTATACTAAATCACAGATATAAAATGTAATCACCTTAACTTGATGTCAGAAAACATTCTTACACCATGTACTCTACCCACTCATCTCTAAAAAATTACTTCTTCATTTTAGTATGTAGATTCTTGTTAGTCATGGTAGTACTAAGAAAATATAGGAAAAAATTATTACAAAATATTTTAAAGGAAATTTAAATTACCTTCATAAATTACCTATTCAAGGATGCTAGTTTGTTGATGGTATATAATATCCTTCATAAATGTTCAAACATAATATCAACAATCATTGCTGTTATTTTGTTTTAGAAACTACAAAAACATTAACCAAAATAATTAAATTGTTTTAAAATATGTTTTAACAGTTAAATACTTCTATATATACCTTAATATGTTTCTGTTTTAATAAATCCATAGGATTTTTTGTTCAATCACAGATCTCATACCATTGTTTTGATGATATTTATAGAACTCCATGTCATTACAAAATTTTTATTAAAATAAAAAATAAAATGTATAATTTAAAGTTTACCTGTAAAATGTTGATTATAGTGCATTACAAATTCACAGTGGATATCATCTGTGAAAATTTATTATAAATCTATGCTTTGGATCTAAATAATTAACATTTAGGGTATCCAAATTGATTGCAATTAGCATAAAGTTCAGCCTAAAAAAACAATAATTAATGAAAAAAATAAAAATATATTTTATATGATTAGATTTTAGAGTTTTAATACTGCATTATATGTGTCAAGAGTATTCTTTCATATGTTTGTTCCTTTCAAACATCACACTTAGGTCATATTTTTTCCTTTTATTTTTTTCATTTCAAAATAAATTGTTTCCATATAAATGATAGAGGGATCAATGAGTCCAAATATTGCTTCACTGGTTTTTCCATTTATATAATAATAATATATTCCTATAGAAAATATGAATAATTATTAAATATAATGAACATAGTAGATCATTTTTTTTGGGAAAATATATTATGAAAATTTACCTCATGTAAGTATTCACAACTAAGTGTCCCAACCCTTCAAACTTGATAATCTAATTTATACTCTCAAGACCAATTGTGTTTGTAATGGAATTTCTAAATATTTCTTATTCATATTGAATATAGGACATATTTTCATGTTTGAATGTTATGTCTACATGAAATTTTAATTTTAATATATACAGTAGTGGAATTAGTTGTGTGAAGGTACTCTTAGAACGTCCTTTGGATTTCTTAGATGATCAATTGGATTGTCTTGATTCGACCTTCCATTTCCCCTTTATTTTTTCCATTTGTAATACCATACCTCATTTAAAACTTTTATCATCAATTATTAAAGGTTTTTCATTTGAAATAAAATAGTAAGGATATACCTCATGTTTCTTTATAAGACTAATTAATTATTCTATAAAAGTTCCAATATAAATATTGAACATGGTAACATCTATATCATCAAGCAGGATAGGAAACTTAGTGATCAGATTAAGAGATATTTCAATCCCAACTCTCACATGATCTTTTGGTAGTTGTTTATTGTGTATAATGTCTCTTAGGATATTGTACACTATACCTCTCACAGCAAGGTGATGTGTCAGTTTTGATATATATAAATCATATAAAATTTCACCCTACATAATTTTCATAATATAAAATTATCAGAAGTTTTTTTATTCATATTTAGTAGAAAGAGTTATGAAAAAATTGATTACATTGGGTAAGGAAAGTGGTTGATAGGAATGGCCAACCTCAAAACTAGTGGGTTCATGTGCCTCTTCATGTAATGATCCTTGTTCCACTATTATATTTTATTCTTTCACATATATTGGTTCACTAAACCAGACTAAAAAATGTTATATTTTAAAGAATATACCCATGCCTGAAAGCCTTTCATAATCTCATATGTATCTCTTTGTGGGTTTTTCTTATCAAAATATGTTTGAGGTTTCACTCCAAAACCATTACATCTAAAGCGACTATATTATTCTAGCCGATTCAAAGTTACTAAAAGTAGTTTTTCTTTAGGTACATTCTATTCTGATTCTTATTTATAAACTATATAAAAACATATGAACATAAATATATATTTTTATATAATATCGTTATAAATCGTAAAAATTTACTATTATTTCATACTCAAACATGATTCTCATACTATTTGTGTTTTTTTATCTACTAGTTTTCCCTATTTATTTACATGGGCCTCCTTTCATAGAACATGATTTGGGATGGAAGTGGCTTTGGATTTTGATTCATCAATATATATATAAACAAATTAATATATGTTGTTTCATATCACATAAAAAGTTTACTATATATTTAAAATATATTCCATTTTCTTTTCAAATGAGGTATACCCCATTCTTTCATTATGATAGAGGTATAATTTTTTTGATGCACATTGCTTATTTTTAACACTCCTTTACTATTTCGTAAATTAATAATTTTGATTCAATTTACATAAAATAAATAATTTCAAATAAAATATTATTGACTACAATAAACCTAAAATGATTCCATGTCATGATGACCCGTGAAATCTTTCAATGTTTCCTGGTTTATAATTTTTTTCATTTGTAGCTGGTGGGTGGGGTTTACTTTCCCATCAGAAACCAAAAGATGATTATTTGTAAGAAGTTTAGAGAATCCTTTATGATATTTTACAATAAACATTAAGAAGATTTTCTTAGATAAATTATCTAAAATAAATCAACTATCGAAGAGATAATTAAAATATAATCAATGTTTCATTATATAATATTTTAGTAAAATAGAGAAATTATATTTTAACATTGCCATAATATCTTCCAAAATGGGTTCCTTCAATTTAGGAGAGACATTATGCTATATATCAATATCAATTGTCACATGAATTCTCATTATGACCCTAATGTGACTAAAGAACATTGACTTCTTGTGGTTAATAGGTTTTTCGCATTAATTCCATACAACCTAAAATTTTATACCTTTTCTTCTTGCCTTAATAATTTTATTTAACATGATGATGCTACACTATTCTTGTTTTCTTAATCAACGTGGTCTTGATTCCCAAATAATTCCATATTTTCAGTATCAATTGCATTTTCTTCCTTAATATTGGTAACATCGGCATGTGGAGAAGTCATTATCTACATTAATAGTCAAACATTTAATTTAGATTATGTAAGTGTAGTAGAGAACACATAATATTATAAGGAAAAGAATAGTATATTAAAACCCCTTTAAAATAATCATTGAAATTATTTTTTATTTAAAGTTTTAAGGGATTTGTCTAATGGCCCAGACCTCTCTCATTCATTTCATTGCAAAAATCTGGTGTCTGAGGTGTTTCGGGAGGTCAAGATGACTTATCCTAAACACTTTTCAAATTTCTAGTTTTTTTAATAGTGTTTCCAGTTTTGTGAACAGTTTCATTGGTATCCTTACGTCAACAATGAAATAGTAGCCTTATGTGAAAAGTGTCATTGGTAGCCTTAGGTGAACAGTGTAATGGTAGCCTTATGTGAACAGTGCAATGGTAACCTTATGTGAACAGTGAAAATGGTATCCTCTTTCCATTTCCAAATTTTTAGTTCATGAAAAGTGTTTCCAGAATGGTGTGGTCCAACATTAGCCTCTATTTCCTTTTCCAAATTTTGAGTTCATGAACAGTGTTTCCAAAATGGTGAGGTCCAACAGTAGTCTCTATTTCCTTTTACAATTTTGATTTCATAAATATTGTTTCCAAAATGGTGAGTTCCAACAGTAGCCTCTATTTCCTTTTTCCAATTTCATGTTCATAAACAGTGTTTCTAGCTTCCTACAGTTTCACCCCTTTGACATTTCCTTTGACATAAAATGCATTTAAAGCCTCGTTTTAAAGAATCTAAGGCTGATTAAAAATCCATAACTCCTATATTAATTTTTCCTGAGGCTTGAGATGCTTTTACTTGGTCAAACCGTGTGGTTTAATGTGATACACTTTTAATGGAAAATCCAGCTTATCTTAAACCACTGCTCCATTAAATCTTGTAAAGGGATGAGATATATTCCTCCCAAGTTCTTCCTACTTGTTCTGGGTTGTGAGATTATCTAACCTTTCATTCCATCCCATAGGATTTTTGTGATCAATCTTTCCTCCTTGGATTGGTTCCCCTCTATTTTTGATGCAACCAAGCAGTATCGATCCATCTTCGATATAAGGTATGATATATCATCATTGTTTTGGGTTTATCTCCTTTTGTTTCTCCTTTCCATTTTATGGAATGCTATCTTCATGTTCCTAATGGCTTTTTCTTGGGTGTTGACTAGTGTGGTGGTGTCTCTGCATCCTCAGGTGGATATAGTTATCATGGGGGGAGGAGATCGTAACCCATTGTGTGGCTCGTTATCATATAAAAACATTAAAAACTGTTTGAGGTAGGGGATTCGTTATTTCTATTTTCTTTTATGTGCATCTATATAGTTAAAATGTTTTATCCATATAGATCCTAATAGAATTGAAATATTTAATATTTGAACCGGATAAATAAATTGATATTGATCATATGTTATTGCCTCTTTTTTTTCTAGATAGTGTGATATCTATGATTTCTTTATTTATCTTTTCATTCTTGATGGAAAATAGTAATGAATGTAAAGATGCAATTAATTTATGATTGTTCAGCTAAAGATAAAGAGGCATGTAAATGAATATGTTTTTTTTGTTGTAATTTGATGTTAATCAAATTGATGCAGTAAGCATGTTTAATTAATTTGTGATAGATTACTGTTTAGGATTCTCGAAGTTGGAACCTACTAGTAATAAATCAGTTAATTCAAGATGGATTAAAGAACTGGTTGTTTGATAATTCCTTGAAGGGTTATAAGATACCCTCTTTCTTCTCTAAGGTCCAAGAGCCCAATTTATATGATGTTTGTTTCCTACTGTTTATGTTTTGATGTGAGTTTGGATGGCTATTGTGATATGTGGGGGAATGGAGGCCAATTGGTTATGGCAGTAGTTGATGCCTAGAGTGCCTAGATGCATTAGTTTATGCATGTGGGTGTTAGGGAGGACATCGAGGATGATGAAATGGGTTGGATATGAATGTTTGGATGCTTGCTGATTCTTGTTGGTTGTTTATCCTCTTCACTTTCCCCACTACTCAAGGCAGTTAGTTTGATTACCCTCCTTACAAAAAGGGGCGAAGACACGCGGGGTATGCCATGTGCTTTCCATTTTTAGCTTCCTGAGGGAGGATGGGTCTATGTTTTTGCTATATGTGGAAAAGACTTGACAGGTAGTTCATCTACTCACCATGTTGATCCCCTTGTGTTTAGTAACTTATAATGTTTTTATAGAATGCCTAGGAATATGGGAAATTAATGATGTAAATAAATGATTGAATAAATGATGTTAACCCATGGGGTTGGAGCTTGCTGGGGTGCAGTGTTGAGGTTTCAATTTAAAGGAATAATAAACTTTTGTTGTGATGATAATGAAATATAATGTTGAAATTATTGATGCTTAATTAATGTTTAAAGAATTATTTAATGTAAAGTGAAACTAATAAAAAGGAAATGAAGTTATGTAATAAAGCTCTTTAAATGGTTGTGTGTTTATAGGATACCTAGTCTTAGAAGTGGTAGTCGGGAGTCTGAGAGACAATAGATGTTATTGAGTCTAAGACTAGGTTATGCCCATAGTGTGGTTGTGAGCAATAATATATTCTGTACTTTTTGTTTTTCTATACGCTACTCCACCCTGGCAGTTAGGGAAACTGACACCCATGGGATTCTAATCCCTGGGGGGTGTTTTCCCCAACATTCCAGTTGGAGGATGGATGGCTGACTACCCCCTTTGGCCCTGCTCTCTTCTCTTGGTAGTAACTTGTGCTAGTAGGCACAACAGTTAGTTTTTCCCATATATGTGTGTAGAGGGTTGTAATGGCTTTTGGTTATTCAAACACATATATTTTTAATATAGTTTCCTATGGAAAACTATAGGTGTAATGTGTATAGGTTGTGATGGCTTGAGGATCCTTACTCGGTGTATGGGCTGTAATGGCTTGAGGTATAATACATGACGTATGATACACATTATATGAGCTGTGGTGGCTCCAAAAAACTACCTAGTTACTTTCTTACAAGGATTTAGTGGTTTTGTTTCATGATGTGCATGTTGGGGTGCTTTGCCCAGGTATCTGCGAGTAAGACTTTTTGGAGAGATATGCTTAGGACGTGCGATGTTGGGGAAAAGCGACAAACCAGTGGGGAAGTAGTAGCAGGGTACCCTTGATATTATTTATTATGTTATATACTCTTTTATGTGATACTTGGTGAGTGTATCCATGGTGAGGCTAGGAACTTAGTATACCTGTTTAGGTGACAAGTTAGTTTCACTTGTTGTACGCTGCGCTTTAGCATGCTTTCTTTACTTTTTCATGAGAGGCTTTGGGGAGGATCCTACTGAGTATACTATTATACTCACCCTATGTATATATAAACTATTTTTTAGGTCACTTGGAATAGGTTGGATATCAAGCTGGTTTCTACTAGATTAGGGTTGTAGGAGCTATTTGGGATTTTTGGTTACTGATGTTTTTACCTTCTTTAGGGTTCTTGTTGTTTCCCCTTTTTAGTTGTAGTAGTTTTGCATGACATTACATAAGTGTACTTGTGATGTCATTTATATTTTTGTCTGAGACAAGTAGATTGGTTGGTGTCTATCTTATCTCTCTCTTTCACATGTGTTCTCTTAGAGGGTAATGCATCCCATCTATGTGTTTATCATACCCTCAGTGCTAGTCTCTAAACCGGGGCCTACTAGAGGCGGGACTCGAGGGTCATTGTCTCCCTTCTCACATTTTCAGACTAGGAGGGGTACACCTTGTGAGGAGGGGGTTGTGACAGAGTGGTATTAAAGGTCTGGTTGAGGGATAGGATGGATTTTAGAGTTAGGGATAGGTGAGGTTGCATGGGTTGGTAGGGAAACAGTGTTAGTCATGTTTAGTAAGTGATGTAAACACTAGAAACTGACTGAGACATAGACATTTAGGGCCCCCAATGATCTGATGTACATACCTTTAAGTTTACAATGGCTACTAAATGAGGTGGTACTAGTTGTAGGTTAGAGACCAAGGAAAGTTTCATGCATCATTATTCCTTGTTTCTGTGTTTGAATGGGTCTACCTTGCGATAGGGTATCCTAAAATGAATAAAAATTAATTAATTTATTAATGTTGAGTCTTCCATATTCTAGGTTTAGGATCTCTAATAATTTTTTATTTTATAGTTATGGCTCTAGGTCGACGTCCTCGTCAGGTTTTCATAGAATATATCCAATAGGTTGTGCTAGTAGATCGTTGCAAGATAGAGGTTGATGATAACGGCACTTTGAGGAGGACACTCCGAGAGTTCTAGATCTAGATTCTACAGAAGTATGAGGGCTCCATTTCTGATGCAGTCACATAAGACTGGTTAGAGGAGGTTGAGATAGGCTTCAGTTCAATCGGTGCTTAGAAGGAGCACTCAGTGTCCTTGTTTGTGACGATACTGTGTGGAGCAGTGAGGCAATGGTGGTTCATATTACTTGAGGATCACGAGGAGTCAGCAATCTCATGGGAGGAGTTCCAAGACAAGTTCAGAGTTCAGTTTCTTTCCTTGACTGTGAAGGTGTCTAGTCTCTAGGAGCTCCTTACCCTTCGACAAGGGAGCTCCAGTGTGCGATAGTTTGGAATATGTTTCCAGAACCTTTTATGATATGCTTCGGACCTATTTCTAGACGAGGAGGCTAGGGAGAGGCATTTCGAGGAGTCTTTGTATCCAAATATCCAGCGCCAGGTCACCCCATTTATGCTGAAGACATATCATGAGGTGCTGGTGAGGGAAGAGGTCATTGAGAGTAATTTTTCTAGAATCGGGTCATCATGAGAGGGGAGTCCTCATGATTCTTCATGAAGAAGAGCTATGGTCTGGGTTTCCTGGTTTTCAGGGAAGAAGAGTTTTTGTTCAGCCATGGGTACATCCCACCCCTCCGCATCTCATTTCTCCAGAGGCAGCAGCTCTCAGGCCTATGCTAAGGGATCAGCCACTTGTTTTTATTGTGGTGGTAAAGGTCATCAATAGCGAGAGTGCCCAACCTTCTAGAGCAATCATCCAGCACCAGGCGTTCCACTCCAGGTTCCTCTGTTGAGGCATTTCTATCCGAGGCAGCAGCAGCAGATTGCACCCGCTTTAGATCAATAGAGGGTAGATGGGGCGGGTAGAGGACAACCCTGTGATGCTCCCCATCCTCAAAGAGAAGAGCATGTCCATGGTGGTGGTCATCGTCAGGGTCAGATAGGTCATGGAGGAGGTCATGGTCAGCTTCATGCTTTAGTGTTTCCAACTCCAGGAAAGCTAGATGTCGTTCAATGTAACCTTTGCTTGTTTTCTACCTTGGTGTATCCCTTGTTTGATTCAAGAGTGACAAACTCCTTCATATCACCTACCCTTGTCCATGCTTTGGGACTTGAGGTAGAGAGGATTCCTCTTCCCTTGGCGTTAACTACACCAGTTCAAGGCTGATCAGACTTGTTTGAAGTATGTAGAGACTGTGAGCTAGTGTTGGGGTAGCACCGCTCTTGGGGAGATTTCCTATGTTTACAAATAAAACCATATGATGTCATCCTCAGCATGGATTGGTTGTATTTGGTGAAGGCTATCATGGATTTCTTCAGGAGGTAGGTTGTGTTCTTTGATGTGGATGGAGAGCTAGTGGAGCTTGTTGGCGAGCGAGACCCTCCAATGGGTTAGAGACGTGTTCTAACCTTTTCATCCATGATGGCTGAGTTGATGCTAAGTTCTTCATAGGTTCAATAGTTAGCGTTTCCTAGGGTTGTATAAGTGTTTCCCGATGTCTTTCCAGAATAGTTTGTAGCATTACCCCCTCGATAAGAGATCGAGTTTAGGATCAAGCTACAACCAGGAGTGTCTACTATCTCTATGTATCCATATAGGATGGCCCCTTCTGAGTTACGAGAGTTACGTATATATCTTGATGGTCTACTACAGTGCATTTTTGTTCGGACAAGTGTGTCATTATGGGGTGCACTAGTTTTTTTCGTGAAGAAGGTTGATGGTAGTTTATGGTTGTGTGTTGATTATCGTCATTTAAAAAAAGTGACAGTGAAGAATCACTATCCTCTTCCAGGTATTGATGACTTATTCAATCAAATGGAGGTTGAAAGTTGGTTCTCAAAGATCAACTTGCGGTCAGGATTTTATCATATGTGTGTGAAGAATGAGGATATCTCAAAGACTTATTTCTATTGTCATTATGGGAATTATGAGTTCATTGTAATTCTATTCGATGTGAAAAATTCTCTAGTTGTGTTCATGGGATTGATGAATGCTATGTTCCGTGAGTTCCTGGACAATTTTTTGGTGGTTTTCATCGACAACATCCTTGTGTACTCCATGTCTGAGGAGGAGCATGCAGGGCATCTACACACCGTTTTGGGAGTTCCTCATCAACATCAGCTATTTGGGAAGTTGTTGAAGTGTGAGTTTTGGGATCAGGAAGTCTATTTATTAGGTCATGTTGTGTCCCAGCAGGGAGTAGTTGTGGATCCATCGAAGATAGAAGCAGTTGTGTCTTGGGAATCCCTAAAGACAGTGTTATAGGTGTAAAGTTTCCTTGGTCTCACAGGATACTACAAGAGGTTCGTAGCTGATTTATCTCGAGTTGTGAATCCTTCGATAGCTTTGACCAGGAATTATCAGGAATTCATCTGGATTTATCAGTGTCAGGCATCTTTTGAGTATCTAAAGGAGAATTTAGTAAGTGCTCTAGTTCTTTTTCTTCCAGTAGAGGGAGTTCAGTTTGATGTTTTTTTTTATGCTTTGCATCTGGGTTTAGGTTGTGTTCTGATGTAGTATAGATCAGTTGTTTCTTATGGGTCTCGTCAGTTTCATCCCCATGAACGTAACTATGCCACCGATGATCTTGTGTTGGCAGTCATGGTGTTTTCTCTGAAGTTTTGGAGACATTACCTCATTGGAAAGCGCTTTTTTGTTTTCACCAATCATAAGAGATTGAGGTATGTTTTCTTCCAGTGTGACTTGAACTTACAACAACATCGGTGGATAGAGTTCTTATAAGAATACAACTTAAAAATATCATATACCCCTATAAAGGGGAATGTTGTAGCTGATGTGCTGAGAAGGAAGTCACGTAGTGATACAGTGCATGAATCAGGTGATTCCTGGAGAGTAATGGAATAATTGTTAGCATTACATCTTGATATGGGAGAAGTTGGGGGTAGAGATTGTCTTTTTTAGATGAAGGTGTAGTCATCTCTAGTGTAGAAGGTTGAAGAGTCCCAGTTGGTGGATCTAGAGGTGGAGTTCTGGAGGGATCGAGTTTTTTTATGGTGAGGCCCCTGATGGTTGGTCTGAGGATGAACAACACCAAGTGTTGTATCATGGAAGGATATTTGTTCCTTTTAACAATGCGCGAGACATTTCTTAGAGATATCCATAGTTCTCCTTTAGCGGTGCATCCTGGCATGACAAATATGTACCGAGCCTTGAGAAGCCAGTTTTGGTGGCCTAGGCTGAAGCGTGCAGTTGCAGAGTTTGTGTCTTGATGTTTGGTCTTCTAGAAGGTAAAGGTCAAACACCGTGTTCCTAGTGGTCTTCTCCAACTGTTGGATGTTCCTCAGTAGAAGTAGGAGGACATCTTAATGGACTTTGTTACTGGTTTAACTCGAGCTCAGGAGGATATGATGCTACTTGGGAGGTAGTGGATCATTTAACAAAATCATCACACTTCATAACAATCAAGGAGTCAAGATTAGTGGAAGTTTTGTTGTGGTGGTATCTAGAGAAGGTGGTGAGACTTCATGGATTCCCAAGGACGATCATTTCCGATTGAGATCCTCGTTTTACTTCTAGGGTGTGGAGAGGTCTCTAGCATGATTTTGGTTCTCAGCAATGCATTAGCACTAATTTTAATCCTCATATAGATGTTCAGACAGAGTGGACTATCTAGACACGTGAAGACATGTTATGCTCTTGTGTCCTAGATTTTGGAGGTTCGTGGATGAGGCACTTACCTTGGTGGAGTTTGCTTAAAACAATAGTTTTAACTCTACCATCGGTATGGCACCGTTTGAAGCCTTACATGGATGGACTTTCCATTCTCTATTGTGCTGGACTGGGGTCAGAGAGTTAGCAGTTCTCATACCAGAACTAGTGCAGAATACAACTAGTTCAGGTGATTCGTGAGAAGATGAAGACAGTGCAGGATCATTATAAATCATATGTTGATCAAAGGAGGAGACCCTTTGAGTTTTAGGTTGGGGATCATGTGTTTTTTAAGGTGACTCCTCATCATGGACAACAATGGTTTGGTTGTGGGAGTAAGCCTTCTCCCTTGTTTGTTGGGCCTTTCGAGGTGTTAAATCATGTTGCATCCATGGAGTATTGAGTAGCACTCCCCCCCCCCCCGCAGATGAGCCGTATACATGATGTTTTTCATGTTTCCAAGATCCATTGTTTTCATGATGACTCTCACATAATCGATTTGGGAGATATCGATGTTGATAATGATGAGACCTTTGAGGAGCGACCTGTGGAGATCCAAGACCACAAAGAGAAGGTGTTATGTGGGAATTTTATCCCCTTGGTTCATATCTTGTGGAGACACGGTGGAATGGAGGAGAGTACCTAAGAATGTGAGTCAAAGATACGTGCTTAGTACATAGAGTTGTTTTATGTTTAACTCTGATCATGTAATGATGTCCCCTTTGTGGTTATAGACCTTTCATGTTTATGAGATGGTTTTCTTTGGTTGCTTCTTATGTCTTGCTCCTTTTTGAGAGGTATCTTGATGGGTGGTTATTCATACTTCTTTTCTGTTCTCATTTATGTTGGTTTTGAATTCTCGACGACAAGATTTTTTTTAGTGGTATCTTATGTAATGGACCAGACCTCTCTGGTCTATTCCTTTGTGAAAATCTGGTGTCTAAGGTGTTCCAAGAGGTCAAGGGGACTTATACCCAACACCTTTCCAAATTTCCAATTCTGTGAATAGTGTTTCCAGTTCTTTGAATAGTTTCATCAATAGCCTTATGTGAACAGTGTCATTGGTAGCCTTATGTGAACAATGTCATCGGTAGCCTTATTTGAACAGTTCAATGGTAACCTTATGTGAATAGTTTCAATGGTAGCCTCTTTTATTTTACAAATTTTGAGTTCATGAACAGTGTTTCTAGAATGGTGAGGTCCAACATTAGCCTATATTTCCTTTTCCAAATTTTGAGTTCATGATCAGTGTTTCCAGGATAGTGAGGTCCAACAGTAGCCTCTATTTCCTTTTCCAATTTTGATCTCATGAACAGTGTTTCTATAATTGTGATATCCAATGGTAGCCTCTATTTCCTTTTCCAAATTTCTTGTTCATGAACAGTGTTTCCAGCTTCCTATAGTTTTTCCCCTTTGAGGTTTCCTTTGACATAAAATGCATTTAAATACTCTTTTTAAGGACTCTAAGGTTGATTCAAAATCCATAACTCCTATATTAATTTTTCCTAAGGCTCGGGATGCTTTTACTTGGTCAAACCGCGTGGTTTAATGCGATATGATTTTAATGGAAAATTCAGCATATCTTAAACTATTGGTCCATTAAATCTTCTAAAGGGATGAGATATATTCCTCCCTAGTTCTTCCTCCTTGTTCTCAGGTGTAAGACACTCAAACCTTCCATTGATTCTCATAGTAGTTGTGTGATCAAGCTTTCCTCCTTGGATTGGTTCCCCTCTATTTTTGATGCAACCAAGTTGTATCGATCCATCTTCTATATAAGGTATGATCTATCATCATTATTTTGGGTTCATCTCCTTATGTTTCTCATTACCCTTTTATGGAATTCTATCTCCAAGTACCTAATGGGTTTTCCTTGAGTGTTAACTGGTGTGGTAGTGTCTCTGTATCCTTTGGTGGATACAGTTGTCATGGGGAGAGGAGATCGTAACCTGTTGTGTGGCTCATTCCCATATAACGAACGTCAATAATCGTTTGAGGTAGGGGATTTGTTTATTATATTTTCTTTTATGTAAAACTGTATAGTTAGCATGTTTTATCCCTCTGGGTCACAATGGAATTGAAATATTAAATATTTGAACCAGATAAATAAAATGATATCAATCATATGTTATTGTCTCTTGTTTTTCTAGATAGTGTGATATCTATAATTTCTTTGTTTATCTTTTCATTCTTGATATAAATTGTTAATGAACTTAAAGTTGTAATTAATTGTTAATTGTTCAGCTAAAGATAAAGAGGCTTGTAAATGAATCTGGTTTTTTTGTAATTTGATTTTAATCAAATTGGTGCAGTAAGCAAGTTGAATCAATTTGTGATAGATTACTATTTATGTTTCTCAAATTTGGAACCTACAAATAATAAATTGGTTAATTCAAGTTGGATTAAAGAACTGGTTGTTTTATAATTCCTTGAAGGGTTCTAAGTTACCCTCTTTCCTGTCTAAGGGCCAAGAGCCCAATTGATATGATGTTTTTTCTTGCTGCTTGTGTTTTGATGTGAGCTTTCATGGATGTTGTGATTTTTGGAGGCATAGAGGCCTATTGGTTGTAGCATCAGTTGATTCCTAAAGTGGTGAGATGCATCAGTTTATGCATGTGGGTGTCGAGGAGGACATCGAGGATGATGAAATGGGTTTGATGTGAATGTTTGGATGATTTCTGATTCTTGTTGGTTGTTTATACTCTTTAATTTCACCACTACTCAAGGCAACTGGTTTTCTTACCCTCCTTCCAAAAATGGGTGAAGACACATGGGGTATGTCAAAAACTTTCTGTGTTTAGCTTCCTGAGGGGGGATGGGTCTATGCTCTTGCTAAAGGCAGCAAAGACTCTATGGGTAGTTCATTTACTCACTGTGTTGATCCCCTTGTGTTTAGTAGCTTAGAATGTTTTTCTAGAATTTCTGGGAATATGGGAAAGTAATTTTGTAAATAAATGATTGAATAAATGATGTTAACCTATGGGTTTGGATCTTGCTGGGGTGCAATGCTGAGGTTACAATTTAAAGGAACAATAAACTTTGGGTGTGATGATAACGAAATATAATGTGGAAATTATTAATGGTTAATTAAAGTTTAAATAATTAAATAACATAGTGTGAAACTAATAAGAAGGGAATAAAGTAATTTAATAATGATTTTTAAATGGTTGTGTGCTTATAGGATACCTAGTCTTAGAAGTGGCAGCTGGGAGTCCGAGAGACGTTAGTTGTGGTTGAGTCTAAGACCAGGTTATGACCATAGTGTGGTTGTGATCTATAGTATATTCTATAATTTTTGTGTTTCTATATGCTACTCCACCATTTCAAATAGGGAAAATGACTCCCCATGGATTCTGATCCCTGGGGGTGTTTTCCCCAACATTCTAGTGGGAGGATAGATGGCTGACTACCCCCTTTGGCCTCGCTCTTTTCTCTTGGTAGTTACTTGTGTTGGTAGGTACAGCAGTTATATTTCCCCATATATGTGTGTAGAGGGCTATAATGGCTTGTAGTTATTCACACATATATATTATGGATATAGTTTCCTATGGAATACTATAGGTTTGACATGTATAGGCTATGATAGATTGAGGATCTTTACTCGGTGTATGGGCTGTAATGGATTGAGGTATAATACCTGAGGTATGATACATGTTATACGAGCTATGGTGGCTCCCGGAAACTACCTAGTTAATTTCTTACATGGAAATGGTGGTTTTGTTTCATGAGGTTCATGTTGTGGTGCTTGGACCAGGTGTCTGCAGGCAAGCCTTTTTGGAGATAGATGCTTAGGACGTGTGATGTTGGGGCCAAGCGGCAAACTAGTGGGGAAGTAGTAGAGGGGTATCCTTGATATTCTTTATTATATTATATACTCTTGTATGAGATACTTGGTGAGAGTATCCATGGTAAGGATGGGAACTTATTATACCTATTTAGGTGATGAGTTAGTTTTACTTGTTGTTCACTGTGCTTTAGCATGCTTTCTTTACTTTTACACAAGAGGCTCTAGGGAGGATCCTACTGAGTATATTGTTGTACTCACCCTATGTATATATAAACTGTTTTTCAGGTCACTTGGAGCAGGTTGGAGATTAGGCTAGTTTCTACTAGCTTGGGAATGTAAGAGCTGTTTGGGCTTTGTGGTTGCTGTTGTTTTTACCTTCTTCAGGGTACTTATAGTTTCCCCCTTTCAGTTTTAGTAGTTTTTTATGACATTACATATATGTACTTGGGATATCATTTATATTGTTTTCTAAGACAAGTAGCTTGGTTGGTGTCTATCTTATCTCTCTCTTTCATATGTGTTCTCTTAGAGGGTAATTCCTCCCATCTATGTGCTTAATATACCCTCAGTGCTAGTCGCCAACCCAGAGCCTACTAGAGGCGGGGCTCGGGGGTCATTATCTCCCTTCTCACATTTCCGGCCCAGGAGGGGTACACCTTGTGGGGAGGGGGTCATGACAATTTATATCATCTATCAATTATCTAAATCCCCTCATTATAGTCCCCTCTAATATACAAGTCACCATCTATATTGTAACCATCATTAAATGATTGTAATATCCCAATGAAAGTGTCATCCTCAATTGAATTTTTATCTAACTGGGATGTTGTTTTAGTCACCAATAGAACAACTAACCAATTCTTATTTGTTGGATCTATGAAATAAAATACTTACACTTATTTTGATTCCATTATGGACGGTTTGTCCTTATAACCTTCCAAACTAAAATTCACCTTCATGAAGACCAATTCATAAAATTTAATATCACTCATATTTTCAACTCATTTTCATTGAAAAATATACACGTGAAATATTGTATAATACAAATCATATATCTTTTTGATGATGTATAAATATGACATATTCATATAAATTGGATTTCTATACTAGAAACTTGATACATTCGTCACTTCCACCATAATCAAAACTCCACTATTTTTCATTATACTATGTTCATATTTATCCTGTATAAATAATTTATAACCATTAATTACAAAACAAGTGTAGGATATAATATTTATATTTAGTGATCTAGCTAGTTATCGAATTCATTCGGCAATTGAATTCAGATTTGCATATAACTACTTATATGATCTCAAAACCATCCTATAAACTATTTATTATGGGTATTTGATATCAATCCTTCAACCCTTGATGGATTCAAGTTTCTATAAATTAATTTATGTGATTAGATGTAGGGACAAACCTCTACACTATTATGTAAATTGTAAATTTGAGCTTGCTCCAACTATGTAATGGAAATTATAACAACAACTCTTCATAAAATCCCATCAACCATAAAGAATCTACTATAATGATATTTTGGGAGACCAATGTTGTAAACATCTGATAGTTGATCACTATATAATTCAACAACTTCTTCAAAAATATATTTCTCTATAATAAAATTTTTTGTATGACTTTTATTATTCATGTACCCTTTTAAAATGTTCATATATCATTAAATGGGGTATATCCATATATATTTTACATGACCATATAATTGAATCTCTCATATAAATTAAACCATCAGGTGGACCATTGTATCAAATAAGGTTGGTGGAAAGATCATCTCCAATTTAAATAATATAACTTCAATTTCCTTATTCATGATTAGAAACTTTTCTAGGTCTATAACTTTATTTCACATGGCTTTGAAAAATAAGCAAAGTATAGTCAATGTACGTCATACATTTTTAAGATGAATGAAATATAAATATATATGCATTTAATATTGAATTAAAACATGAAATTAGTGTGATTTTAGACCATGTAACTTAAAATTATTCAATTAAACGACATTCTTGATATTTGATTATATCCCTCTATAAATTTTACACCATTAATAATGTTTTAGAATTGAATATTTTCTTGTATGTATAGATTTTACACCATTAGAGGAAGAAAAATTCATCTTTTACCCTTCACTAGTACCAACTCTTCACTTATCCCCATCTAAATCATGTTCAACCTAACCTTAATTCAATTTTTTTCTCTGGTACATTTTGTAACATCTCAATAAGACTATTACATATATTTATTTCTATGTTCATGACACCAAGAAAATATATGTCATACAAACAATTCTATTATAGAAATCCAAAAAAATTGATCTCTTTTTCCAACCTAATTTCATGATGGTTTTTTAAAAAGTTTTATTAAAACTAGTTTTAATATATTTTACTTTCTTGAACATTTTATCACCCATTAGTGGATATTTTGTTGTAATTTTTTCTATATTTCCATCAAGTGATGTCTTCCAAGATCAGTATTTATGTTATTGGGGTAAAAATTTATGATGTGCTAAAAATTTATTCAAGGAATGTTTCAACCAAACCAAGTGTGTACCTTCTTCACAAATGGGACACCCCAACATTCCTTTAATTATATATCCTAGAAAATTTTTATATGCAGGAAAGTCATTTACCATCCCATACAGCATGGATCTCAATGTGAAATATCCACTTTTATTAGCATCATAAAATGTAACACATGTATCCCACTTCAATTTTAATTCTTCGATCAATGGGCCAAATAGAAATCAATGTCATTATCGGGTTTTTTTGTTCCAAATATAAGAAAATACACATAATTTATTTTCACTTCATGCATAACCATAGTGGAAAGTTATAATTTACCAAAATAAATATCCACATACTCTGAGAAATACATTTTACACCAAAATTATTTATTTCATCTGTAGATAACATAAGATGGAGGTTTTTTGGCTCATTTACAAATTCAGTATACTCATAATCAATTTTCTTCCACTCAAATGAATTTATTAGGTGATGTAGTTCCCTATCTTCAATTGTTGTATCTTCATACCATGTTAATTTTCTAGTGGTTTCCTAACATACATATAGTCATCCAAACCATGGAATTATAGAAAAGTATTATACAACATTTAAAAGACTTGATTCAACTTTTTGTATCGATAAACACTACACTTCATTCATTTTTTGAGTGATTCATGGTTTTTGAGAAATAATATACAATCATTTGGACATGAATGTATTTTTTCAAAGATCATACCCATTGAATATAGTGTTTTCTTAACATCATATGTTCAATAAGGAATATTATTTTATCACGATATACTATCATTTGGGAGACCAATTAGTTATGTAAAACTAGGGTCACTCCATATTCTATGAGATTTCAAATTATATAACTTCAATATAGTTGAAAGTGTTGTATATTTAGTTCAAACAGTATAAAATGGTCTCTTTTCATTATTATTTATCTTCTAAAATATCTTTGGACAACTACAATGGTCATCTTCAGTTGTCATTTTCATTTCTTCCATACAATCTCCATTATCATTTACACTAGTATTAATATCAAATGATTCATAAATTATAGTATTATCCTAATCAGTATGTGCATTAAGTTTTTCTCCAGGTTTATTCTAACATTTATAGATCCAATATATTTAATGAAAAATAAAATATTCTTCCAACTCTCATGGATGAATTCATATTGAATGAAAACAATGTTAATGAGAATAAATAATTTGAGAAGGTTTGTATGCATGCTCTATTACAAACATAATGAACTCTTTAGTTTCATCCTCATAATCATTTTTCATATGATTAACATTCATCAATTTTCAATTCATATCCACCTATAAGGTTCAATAATATTCATTTTTTATAAAAAAATAAATAAATACATATAAGGTATGCATAAAATGTATAAATACATTAATGTGTAAAAAAGTGTCAAAATTTGAGTGTATGCATGCTCTATTTTGGGAATGTTTGCAAATATTGAACATGTTTAAGGCCACTACTCTAAATCTAGTTCTTAATTTACTCAAAATATAAATTCTTCCATTTTCAACCCTTTTTCACTCTTTCATTTGTTTTTCATTCTTCAAACCATTCGTTTTTTTTACTCATTTTTCAATAAAAATAACCATTTTGAATTACATAATATATCCATATTTAATAAATCCAAATCTATTCATTTTGATTCAATTAATATTTTATGTGACAAATAAATAAATTAGAATCTTCCTTGAGACAAAACTTAAGACAACTATATTTCATTCTTAAGTAAAAAATATTTTGAGTATCCAAACCTTTAGGGAATCATATTAATAGTATGAATAAATAATGTGAAGAAATCACATGTTAATAATATGTATATTGGTATGTATGTGTGTGTCTTCTAGGTAACATGTTGATAATATAGTCTTTCTACACTCTAATACCATGTAAATAAATAAAAATTAATCGAATGTGTAATACACATATGAGAGAAAATAAGATGGTGATTTTTGCAATTGATTTCCATGAAAATTAAATTATTAGAATACAACAGACCAATATCAATCCTTATGGACTCTATATACACTTTCAATCAAAATAAATTAACCTACTCCCAAAATACAAAATCATTTGAAACCCCTAGCCACATATATGCCAAATGTATATATGTATATAGATATGTGTGTGTGTATACATATATAAAGATATATATAGATAGAGAAACATATATAACAAATTTTATATTTTATATATGCATGTGTGTGCCCATATATATATTATACCTGAATATAGCATCATAAAATTAAATCAAAATAGAAATACAGTACATATACTTGATTTTATTATAGGAATTTTTTCCTGTTAATTTTCAAAAAAAAACATCATAATTGCATTGTCATTTTTATATAAATTGTTTACATGGGTAACTATAAATATTCATATAAAATTATACCAATAATATGTTAAGAACCACTGCCAAGCTTGAGAAATTAATAACACCCAATCATTGAGTATCCAAACCCTTTGGAAATCAAAAATGGTGGTTTTATGGTACATGGGAAAGCCACTATGGTACACCAAGGGGGATAGGGGTGGTACGGTACACATATGGGAAAAGAAGAACTAGAAGAGGTAAAACAATGCAAGATTTAATGAAAGGGAATTGAAAGAATCAAATACCATGGGTTTTGAATGTGTCGATTCATCTGAGAAGTTAAAGGGGGAGTGACGGAAAAGGTTCAGTTCTACGAGATCTTAAATGGCATGGGTGGTGGGGTTCTCTGTTAGGATTTTATTTAAAATAATAAAATGGTTTTATCAGTGTTTTCCCAAAAAACACTGATAATTTTTAGTTTTATCAGCACTAAAATAGAAACTGTTGTAAAAACCTATCTTTATCGACATTTTTTTCGAAAGTATTGATAATAAATATATAAAATAAATTACAAAATATTAAATATATATATATTAAAAATGAATAAATTATAAAAAAAAGTAAAAAATAACTAACATTATTAATGAATAAATATTCTCAAATGCATAAATATTATAAATGAGTAAAATTTAATAACTAAAAATTAATAGACTTCAAAAATATTAAAGGAATGAATAATTTTATTAATTATATAAATTATTAAAAAAATTAAAATTGAATATATGTTAAAATGAAAATTAATACATATTGATTATATAAATTATAACCATGTTTTTTTCAAACAATTTGGGGGGGGATCCCTTTATTAAGAAAAAAGAAAGAAACAACATATGGGATGAGACCAGACAAGTTAAAACTATCATATTAAAAAAATGTTAATGAAGAAACTTGTATAAATAAATATTAAAAATGGATAAAATTAAAAAAATACTAAACAAAGATATATTAAAAATGAATAAATTAAAAAATATTAAAAAATAATTAATATTATTAAGAATAAATAATATTAAAAATGAATAAATTTGAAAAAACATAAAAATGTAATAAATAGTATATATTGAAAAAAAATATATAAAAATGAAAAAAACTTAACAATTAAAAACATAATATATTAAATATGTTACATTAATAAATAAAATTATAAAATAAGTATTAAAAATTGAATAAATTATAGAAATATTGTGTGTGTTCATCTTCCAAGGCATCAAAAATCATGCTCACTCTGGAGCAGGAAAGGTCCAAAACTGCAATCATTGGGACCCTCAATCAAGGTAATTCACAATCAAAGTAGGAAACTAATGATAATACTAATAAATCTGACTATGATTATGGGAATGATCCTAATTTTTTTTATTAGTAATCAACTTTTCTGGATGAGGACATCTCTCTTCGCGTGATATCGTCTGCTTTCAAGATTACATGTTTTCTCTTTCTTTCACCTTTAATAAAAGGACAGGAGCTTTGGCTTCTAGCTAGACCTTTTTAGTTAGGTGTGTGTGTTTTTATATAAACTTTCATTAATTATATAAATGTGTGTTTGAAATTAATATAGCACAAGTTTTTTATATGTTAAATTGAAAAAACAAATGAAATTTTATTAAACACCCATTACTTGATACTAATTAGTCAATATAATTAAATAATATTAATTGTTAATTATAAACCATTTTTTACTAAATATATGACTTATTTAATGTAAATTCATATTTTGTATTATATAAATAATATTTAAGGAAATATTATATATGTTGATATATATAAGAATATATTTCTATATTAAAAATATAAAATATATTAATAAATAATTATGTATAAAAACATAAAAATGAATAAATTACATAAATATTAAACGAATAAATATTTAAAATGAATAAATTATAAAAAAGTTAAAAAAAACTTGAAATTATTAATTAATAAATAATATAAAATGAATAAATTTTAAAAACGAGTAAAATTTAATTAAAAGATGAATAGATTGAAAATATATAAAAAATAATAATAAGAGTTATAAATTATATAATTAAAAAAATGAATATATGTTTAAAAGAAAATGAATAGATATATTAATAATAGAAATTACATCTACATTAAAAACATTAAATGTTAATCAATAAATATAAATAAACATTAAAAATGAATAAAATTACAGAAATATTAAACAAATAAAAATTAAAAATAAATAAATTAAAAAAACATTAAAGATTTATGAAATAAATAATAATAATAATGAATAAATTTAATATATATATATATATATTAAAAAGTAATAAATAGTATATATTAAATATAAATATAAATATTGAATAAAATTTAATAACTTAAAACATAATATATTAAATATTAAATATTAATAAATAAAAATAAAAAATTATAATGTAAATAATTTAGTATTTGTGTATATTTGTCCTCATAAAACTGAATTAATTTCATATATATACTTGTGAAATTATTTTATGAAATATTTAATGTAACATATTTAGTCACTATTTTAAATGTCTATTAATATTAATTAGTCAATATTTTTAATTAATATTAATTTTTAGTTAAATTATAAACCATTTTTCACTAAATAAATGTCATATAAATATGATTTAAAATACATATTTAATATTATATGAATAATATTTAATAAAATTAAATATATATATATATCAATATAAATATATTTCTATATTAAATATGATATTTAATAATATATATATATATATATATTATTTTGTAATCTATTTTTTACTAAATATCGTATATACCAAGTGTATATGTATATTTAGTCATATATAAATCATATTTAATAAAATATATTATATTTTTATCAATATAAATATATTTATATTTTAATATATGGTTTTTAATGATATAATTTTTTATGAAATATACATTTTTTCAACCCTTTTTAGCACTGATAAAGGTTGGCCTTTATCAGTGCTAAAAAAGTGATCATAAAGGGGTGTCGTTGTTGTTGTTTTTTAGCACTGATAGAGGCCACCCTTTATCAGTGATTTTATCTAGCACTGATAAATGGTAGTGTTGTTTATTATGGGTACTATAGTTGTGGAATGACCTGAGTTTTTTTTTAGATAGAGGAACCCATCATAAGGTTTCTTTCTCTTATTGTGGCCTTTTGTCCCTTTAAGAATCATTTGATGGGTGTGGCCGGAGATTTTATGTGTAGTATGGGAGTTCTTAGTAGGACATCACTTTATGTTGTGTTCCCATATACCCTTTGAGCCTTCAGTTTTGTTTGACCCTAATGTGGGCCTCTAAGATCTCGTGGGGGCTATTTTATGGGTGAGAAAATTTAAGGGACCAAGGGAGCATCAGGATTTATTATCCAAGAGTTGATCAATGCTACTAGTTCAACCTTTTTGGATGTTGGGTTCAAGATTTGGATTGACCCACATTCTAGTGGCCTTTCACCAAGATATTTGAGTTTTCTTCTTCTCATGACTTGGTTTAAGGATCAAACCCTTGGGATATCTTAGTTCGGGCATTAGCCATGATTTTTGATCTAGTTCTCTCATTTTTTGGGTACCTGTGGTTAGATATGATTTGAGAGTTAATGGTAAATCTATATGAGTGCACCCCTCTAGTTGAGATTTATGCCCTAGATAAGGGTTATCTGATGTGGATGTTGAGTGATCATTGTCACTAAGATGAGACCCATGGGATAGTGTATTTGTTAGTCCTGTAGATGGATGGGACCCATGGTACAGTGCATCTACTTGGCCCAAAATTTCGAGGCATGAAATATTCTCTAGGGTTCGATGTATATTCCTTTTACTAGTTTATATTGTTCTATTGGTGTTAAATTTTGGTTTTTAAATTAAGAAAATTCCCTTTTATTATAATGAAAATTATATTTTTTGGGTTTTATTTTATTTACAGGCCTATTCTTGCAGTTTTGTTGGGCCTTCATGTTTGTTGGCCATTGGGCTTTGGGGTATGGGCTTGGTTTCGCTAGATTGATCCTTCCTTATATGCTCCTGATCATTGATGGAGGGATATCATGCAACTATGATCTATTACTTTTGTATTTAATGATTCCAGAATATCTATATTTTATAACCCCTACCCTTTATTCTATTTTCGTGCGGCCTTGGATTTTCATGACTTGTTGTACCTGTCTAATCTTCTTAAACCATCAATGCACCCTCATTCATCCATGTGTATGCCTCACATTCTGTAACGACCCAATCTTTTTTAGTATTATATTAACTTACTCTTAATGATTTAATAAGACGTTAATGGTTAATGCAGAAAGGGGAGTTGATGGCTTCATCCAGTAGACTCAACCCTTACGAAGCCCACTTATCAGAGCTGGGGAAGGAGGTAGCATCCGTGGGCTTCGCTTTGGACCAAGCCCAAGCCGAGCTCCAGCGTGTCAAGCTTGAACGAAAACGCTTGCAGGAGAAGTTCAAGTTAGTGGAGATTGCTACTAGGGCAATGTTATCTGAGCCTCCCTCAGATTCTCTCACCATAGCACACCTTACACTTAGGTCTTATGCCAGTGTTATAAGGGGCTATGTGATGAGACCCTAGTTTCCTTGTGTAATCCTTTCGGTTGAATAAATTGAGATTTCTTCCTTTGGTGATGTTTGTGAAATTTAAAATGTCTAGATAATTTTAGAATGTATTTTATTGATGAATTTTGAAAAAGGGATATTTTGAAATATTTATGTAAACCCTAAATAACTAATGATGTGTAATGATTTTCAAAAAATGGTCTTCTACAAAAGTGTTCATTAAGGAATTTGGAGTCTAATAAGATCAACTTAATTTTTGATGAATAGTAAATTATGAATAGTGATTTTACGCTTAGGATTAGTAATATGACCAAATGGATTAGTAATTTCACTCAAAGAAAGTTTTAATATAATTTAGACACCTAGATTAAGTAATGTGATTCAATAAAATGGGTAAATAATGGTTTCATAAATTATTAGTCAAGTATTAGTTTTTTCGGATGAATAGTGTTTTTTAATTAAAAATTTAATTAAAAATTTAATTAAAAATAATTAGAAAATTATTTTTATAAAAAGGACTTTATTTTTGAACTCAGAGCATTGATATTATGTTAAGGTAATTTTTGGGGATTTTTCTGAAAAAAATGAATTTTCGATGAATAGTGTTTTTATTTAAAAATTAAATTAAAAATATTTAGAAAATTATTTTTATAAAATGGATTTAATTTTTGAAATAAGAGCATTGATATTTGGTTAAGGTGAAATTTTGGGGTTATTCTGAGAAAGTTGAATTTTCAGTGAATAGTAAAAATACAGTTTTAGGGTTTTGGTATGTTTAATGACATCATAATGGTGTCATGATGATGTCATGAGATCTTTTGAGGGTTGGCCGGCCAAGGGTGATGAATTATTGTTTTGGGGGCCCCATGTGGCCTAACTCCATGATAAATGCCAAGGGAGAGCACATGGGTTTGAGAAAAGCACATGTGAGGTGTCCCTTGGCCATTAATGCTTTGTCCCCTCACTTTCCCTATAAATACCCACCCTTCCCTCCCTTAGTTTTCACTCCCACCTCTCCCCCAACGAAGTTCTGGTCTTCTTACCTTCCAAGGAGTCCTCCAAAGGTGCCCCCAAGCCCTCAAGGTCCAATCCTTTGAGTTTCAAGAGTCACGTTTTAAGGTAAGGGATCCGACCCCTCTCTTTCTTTTCATGTAATCTCTTTTATGTCATTCCTTTTATGCTCCATGTTTTTATGTGAGAGGATGTTCTTTTATATTCCCCTTAATGCCCTTTCATGTTTATATGGTGATATATCCCCTCTTACTCTCATCATTTCGTTTTATGAAAGTTTAAGTGACGCCGTTAGGCTGCCGAATTTTTAAGGGATTCTTTCACCCTTCTCATTTTTTTCAAGTTCGATTTTCATGTCAAGTCTTTCAAGTTCCTTTTTATTATGTTTGGGTATGATCTCTATATCTATCATACTGATCTCTTATGATCATATTATGAGGGAACCTATTTGATCTTGTCAAATCATTTTCTTTTGTAGTTAAGTGACGCCGTAAGGCTGCCGAATTTTCATAAGAGAAATCTAATCTTTTTTTTTCCTTCCATGTTTTTCATTTCAAATGGTATGCCCTCAAATTTCATTACCATGTCCATATTTCCTTCTTACTCTTTCAACCTACTGTTTTATGGATCTTTTATGAGTGGGTGACCCAAGTCCCCTCTCATTTCAATGTTTTCTAAAACCCCGAAACTTAGCCGTTATGCTGCAGAATTTTTCCCTTCAAAATGCCTCTCTCTTTTCTAAAAAATTATTTTATGTTATAAAGTGAATACTCAAAGCTCTTATTTATACAAGGGTATTCACATATATATCAAAATGTTCCATTTTAAATTCTGGGATTTACATACATGAGACCCGCTTTCCCTTTCCGTGGGTTTAAAGTGACGTAAAGGTCATGTCTTTAAAGCAGTTTTTAAAACGTTATGATTATGAAATGAAACCCATTTATTTTATTCTATGTGGGTTATTTATGAAATGTTTGATGATGATATATGTGGATCACATGATAATAAAGGCAAATTTAAGGGTGCGCCCTGATAGCGCTCCAATGCATTGGGTAATGATGTAACCACTAGAGATTACAATTTTCACGATACCTTGGTGAATAACCTGGGTAATTTTCAAATGACATCTTGGGGATGGACCTTGGTGATATGTTCATGATTGTCTATGTTAAATGATGTAGCCACATCTTCAAGTTATGAAAAATGTTATTTTTATTATGAAATTCCTCATGATTTCTTTCTCATGCATTAAAGTTCTTTTCATGTCCTTATTGAAGTATCTCAAGTTCACATGTAAAATGTTCCTCTTGTTTCCCTTACTGGGCCTTCTGCTCACCCTTTCTTTTGATGTATGTCCCCAGGTTATGAGATGCAGTAATGAACCTAGAATGAACTTAAGGAGATGCCTTTCAAGTGTTTAAGAAGAATGTTTTATGTTGTTTTCATGTATTATGTTCCTGGTTTCCAAGACACTAGACCTTAAAGATCCTCAGTTTTGTGTAATGTAATGAAAGTTTATGTTATAAAATGGCGGGATGCTATAGTTGGTATCAAAGGATGGTTTAGTTATTTGTGGAAATTAGGATATAAAAACTTTAGGAAGAACCCTGTAGAAAAGTTTAAATATAGGAAAACTTCCTGGTATTTTGGTAAGTATTGAGTAAGTGTTCTATCAAACAAATACATCCCTGTCTGGATATGAGCAGGTAGAGGCGGCTCTGGCACAGATGTACATAGGGGTAAAACCCGAAAACACCGCTTTGATCTAGACTCGAACGGGAACTGGTGCACGATAATGGGCCTTGCTGCACTCTTGGTTACGACACTCCCGGGGGATATGTTTGGTTAATCACATGCTTTTTATGAATCATTATGAAGGAATTATAGAGAACTATAATTGTCTAAGAACGAAGTCTTAGTTAAAAGATTCATAAATGAAATAAGTTTCTCACTAAGGTTTTATTCTTTTAGAAAATGGCGGGCAATAGGAGAAACTGTGCCGATGGTGACCGCAATGCACCATGTGCTGACGGCCCTCCGATGGAAGCCGGAATGGAAACATTCATGCGAATGATGAACCAACTGACTCAAGTTATGAGTAATAACTTGAATCAAGCTGAGAGGCTGACCTCACCACGAAGGGAACAACTTTCTGTTGAGTCCTTCATGCGTCAACGACCGCCAACATTCAGTGGATCTACTGACCCATTGGTTGCGGAACAATGGATAAGCTCCATTGAAAAGATCTTTTCTGTACTTCATTGTTCGGAACAAGAAAAAGTCACCCTTGCTGTTTACCGCCTAGAGGGAGAAGCTGATCAGTGGTGGTCACTGATCAAAAACACGAAGCCACGAGGAGAGATGGAAGCTATGGAGTGGGAAGAATTTCAGGGGATTTTCTTTAACAAGTATTTCCCTCGTTCCATGAGAACGAAAATGGAGAAAGAGTTTCTCGAGCTGAAGCAGAAGGAGAATGAATCTGTCGGAAGCTATGAGATGAACTTCACAAGGCTTTCATGTTATACCTCAAGCTTTGTCATGGACCCTAATGGGAAGGTTGATAGATTCTTTGGCGGACTACGACCACATCTGTGGAAGAATCTAGCCAACGGGGACTACGATAGCTATGAAGAAATAGTTCGAAGTGCTATGAAAGTTGAACTAGAGTTTGGGGAGACACAATGGTCTCACAAATCTAATGAGAAGAAGAGAACTCTAGAACCGATCCTGGGAAGAAGTTTTGATCAGGAAAGAGGTGGAAAGAATATGCAACATGCCACATGCAATAAATGTGGGAAGAAGCATCCGGGGAACTGCTTGATCGGAAGTGGAAAGTGCTATAGGTGTGGAAAAGAAGGCCATATTTCTCGGAATTGTCGTGGTGATGTGAAGCCTCAACTTCCCAACACTAACGACAGAGGAAAGATGGTTCTGGCCCTACCCGAAGTCACATGCTTCAAGTGTGGACATCTTGGGCACTTTTATAATCAATGTCCAAATACGAGGGCGGTGGAGGGGAATCACCATCAACCTCAGCAGAGGCCAAGGGAGAAAGGTCGTGCTTTCGCTATCACAACAACTGAAGTTGAAGTTCCGAACGATGTGGTAGCAGGTACTCTTGTTGTCCTCTCAAAACTAGCAAGTGCTTTATTTGATTCTGGTTCTACGCATTCCTTTATTTCTTCCAAGTTTGCAAAGAATATAGAATCAATCCCCGAATTGCTTGAGGTAGAGTTGTCAGTCAAGACTCCAAGTGGGATTATCCATGCATCAACAGTGTTTAGAGACTCTAGTGTTTACTTTGGTGAGCACAATCTTATCGCAAATCTAGTAGTCATTCCCATGATGGAATTTGACATTATACTAGGGATGGACTGGCTCTCAAAGTATAACGCTAAGATCAAATGCAGAAGTAAGGAAATCTCAGTAGTCTTGAATGAACGACCTACAGTTATCTTCCGAGGAGAGATATCCCGAACTAATCCCTATCTATAAGCACCTCCCATAGCTTTCTTTATGGAGTTAATCGGTGATGATGAAGAAGGGAAAGGGAGCATACAAATTGAAGATGTTCCGATTGTTCAGGAATACATGGATGTATTTCCTGAGGAGTTACCTGGACCTCCCCCAGAAAGAGAGGTAGAGTTCTCCATTGAACTCGTACCTGGGTCTCAACCGATATCAAAGACTCCGTATAGAATGGAAAATGTAGAGCTAGAAGAGTTAAAGAAACAACTCCAAGACTTGTTGGAGAAGGGGTTTATCCGACCGAGTGTGTCTCCTTGGGGAGCACCAGTTCTCTTTGTAAAGAAGAAGGATGGATCAATGCGGCTATGCATTGATTATAGAGAACTGAACGGGATTACAGTGAAGAACAGATACCCTCTTCCAAGAATTAATGATTTATTTGACCAACTTCGTGGGGCTCAATTCTTCTCTAAGATTGACCTTCGGTCTGGTTATCATCAAATGAGGGTGAAGAAGGAAGATATTCCAAAGACTGCCTTCCGATCAAGATATGGGCATTATGAGTTTATTGTTATGCCCTTCGGCTTGACTAATTCTCCTGCTATTTTCATGGATTTGATGAATAGAGTCTTTAAGGACTACCTTGATAACTTTGTGGTAGTTTTTATTGATGATATTTTGATATATTCAAAAAGTCGTGAGGAGCATGAAGATCATCTGAGGGTTATTTTGAAAACTCTACGGAAGGAGAGGCTCTTTGGGAAGTTCAGCAAGTGTGAGTTTTGGTTACAAAAAGTGGCTTTCTTGGGGCACATCGTAACCAATGAAGGAATCTCGGTTGACCCTGCAAAGACAATGGTTGTGGAGGAGTGGCCTCGACCCACAACAGTAACTGAGATTCGTAGTTTCCTTGGTTTAGTGGGATATTATAGGAGGTTTGTGAAAAACTTTTCACGGCTTTCTAATCCACTAACCAAGTTGACTCGAAAAGGGGTTAAGTTCATCTGGACAAAGGAATGCGAGGAAAGTTTCCAAGAGCTGAAGAAGAGATTGGTTACTGCACCTGTGTTAACACTACCCTCTATCGGAGAAGGATTCGTTATTTTTAGCGATGCATCTCTGAAAGGGCTTGGTTGCGTCCTCATGCAAAATGACAAGGTAATTGCTTATGCATCTCGACAGTTGAAGATTCATGAGCAGAATTATCCTATGCATGATCTAGAGCTGGCAGCAGTTATTTTTGCTCTAAAGATATGGAGGCACTATCTTTATGGGGAGAAATGTGATATATACACTGACCACCAAAGTCTAAAGTATATTTTCACACAGAAAGAATTGAACATGAGACAAAGGAGATGGTTGGAGCTTATTAAAGACTATGATTGTTCAATTCATTATCACCCGGGAAGAGCAAACAAAGTCGCGGATGCATTAAGCAGGAAAGATCCTGTTGTTTTGGCAACAATGAGGATCTTAGGAGATCCCTTGATTAAAGATCTAGTAAAACTGGACATGGGAATTATAAGGAAAGGGACATCATCAACCCTATCCCAAATGATTTCTCAACCTTCATTACTAGAGAAGATCAAGAAGGCTCAAAAAGAAGATCCTTTGCTGCAGGAGAAGTTCGAGGCTGTAAAGGATGGGAAGTTCCCTGATTTCAATATTGATCAAGAAGGTGTATTGAAATTTCGTACAAGACTATGTGTTCCATCTATTCCGGAGATAAATAAAGAACGGATGGATAAAGCTCATAGCTCTACTTTCTCTATACATCCGGGAAGCACTAAGATGTATAGAGACCTTCGTGATCATTATTGGTGGGATAACATGAAGAGGGAGATTGCTGATTTCACTATAAGGTTCCTGGTGTGTCAGAAAGTAAAGGCAGAAAGACAACTTCCTAAGGGGGTATTACAACCGCTACCCATACCAGTATGGAAGTGGGATAATATCACCATGGACTTTGTAACTGGTCTCCCAAAAACATCCAAAGGAAACAATGCGATATGGGTTATTGTGGACCGTCTCACCAAGACAGCCCATTTTATCTCTATTCGGGAAGATTTCTCTCTAGATCAGCTTGCCAAGATATACGTGAAGGAAGTGGTAAGGCTGCATGGGGTACCACTATCCATCATATCTGATCGTGACCCGAGATTCACATCAAAATTCTGGAGAAGTCTTCAGCATGCTCTGAACACTGAATTGAATTTTAGTACGGCCTATCATCCTCAAACTGATGGCCAATCTGAAAGGACTATTCAGACACTCGAAGACATGTTGAGATTATGCTCAATGGAATTTAAAGGTGGATGGGATCAACACCTCCCATTAGTGGAGTTCTCCTATAACAACAGCTTCCATGAGAGTATTCAGATGGTACCCTATGAAGCTCTGTATGGAAAGCGGTGTAGAACTCCTACTTGTTGGGATGAAACTGGTGAGAGGAAGCTTCTTGGGCCTGATCTTGTGCAAGAATTGACAGAACAAGTTCATGCCATCCAACAACACATAAAAGCTGCTCAGAGTCGGCAGAAGAGTTATGCTGACAATCGACGAAGAGACTTGGAGTTTGGTGTTGGTGACAAAGTCTTCTTCGAATCTCTCCATGGAAGAGAGTCATGCGGTTTGGGAAGAAAGGGAAGCTCGCCCTAGGTACATTGGCCCCTATGAAATCCTTGATCGCATAGGAGCAGTGGCCTATCGTCTAGCACTTCCACCGAACCTAGCTCAAGTTCACAATGTCTTCCATGTATCTCTCTTGAGGAAGTACATACCCGACCCTTCGCATGTACTGAACCCAGAGGTGGTACAACTTGAACATGACCTCTCTTATGAAGAGCATCCAGTGGAGATCTTAGACCGTAGAGACAAGCACTAGTGCAGAAAACGTTTTTTACGTCACCATTTTTTACGTCGGTTATATAAAACCGACGTCAAAATATGTAAAACGAGGTTTTTTACGTCGGTTATTTCTTAACCGACGTAAAAACCTGTGTTCGGTACACATTTAACGTCGGTTATTTTTATAACCGACGTTATTAATCACGTGGCTTCGTTTTTTACGTCGGTTATTTTTATAACCGACGTACAAAACGCGGTTTTCGAAGGCCCTTTGACGTCGGTTATTGAATAACCGACGTAACAAACGCGGTTTTTGAAGGCTTTTTTACGTCGGTTATGAAATAACCGATGTAACAAAAGAATCCGCAGATGTTTTTGACGTCGGTTATTCCATAACCGACGTAAAAAAACGCGGATTTTGAGCCCTTTATAACGTCGGTTATAAAATAACCGACGTCAAAAATGAATCGGAGGAAGGTTTTTACGTCGGTTATTGAAATAACCGACGTTATAAATGTTTTTAAAACAATTATCACGTCGGTTATTGAATAACCGACGTGATAACTCATTTAAAAATTTACCCAGACCCGTGGATTGTCATTCGCGAGTTTACCTTCGACAGTCGCGACTCGTCTCTCTCGCGCGTAAACCCGAATCGGCTCGTCCATTTCGTTGGTTTAGATTCATTTTGCGATCATCGTTTCTCATATTTAATCTCCTCGGATCAATCATCTAAACTCGCAGCACTCAGGTAATCCTCCCACTCGTTCGTTTTTTTTCGCGGATAGTAAATATATATGTGTTGTGATTTTTTTGTTGAAACTAGCTAAGATTCTTCGATTGCGAACCCTTTTAACTCGTTTTGGCACCATAATCTTATTTATCATCCCTAGATCTATTTGTTCGACTTGCAATATTGAGTAATTTTATGATTTCACTAATTTTTCATCGTTTTCTATAAATCCCCGAGAGGGTTGGGGCGTGTCCATTTGGATGGGTTGCCCTTTTACAGTTGTTACTACTTTATTCACACACAACCATGGCATAGGTGCATGGATTTGGGGTCGGGGGGTGTCCAGGGGGGTTTACAAGGGGGTGGGTGGGTGTGGGGGGCTGTCCAAGGGTGTGGGTGGGTGTTGGGGGGTGTCCAGGGGGGTGTCCAAGGGGGTAGGGGGTGGGGGTGGTGTTTAGGAGGGGTGGGGGGGGCTGTCCAGAGGGTTGGGGGGTGTCCCGGGGGGTGTCCAAGCAGGTCGGGGGTGGGGGGTTGTGTCCAGGAGGGGTGGGGGTGCTTTCTAGAGGGGTCGGGGGCTGTCCAGAGGGGTCGGGGGGTGTCCAGGGTGGTGTCCAAGGGGATGGGTGGGTGTGGGGGGCTGTCCAAGGGGGTGGCGGCCTGTCCAGAGGGGTCGGTGGGGTGTCCAGGGGGGTGTCCAAGGGGGTGGATGGGTGTGGGGGGCTGTCCAAGTGGGTGGCGGCCTCTCCAGAGGGTATTTGGGGTTGTCCGGGTGGGTGGGGGGGCTGTCCAGAGGGTTGGGGGGTGTCCAGGGGGGTGTCCAAGGGGGTAGGGGGTGGGGGGTGGTGTCCAGGAGGGACGGGGGGCTGTCCAGAGGGGTCGGGGGTGTCCAGGGGGGTTTATAAGGGGGTGGGTGGGTGTGGGGGGTTGTCCAAGGGTGTGGGTGGGTGTTGGGGGGTGTCCAGGGGGGTGTCCAAGGGGGTAAAGGGTGGGTGGTGGTGTTTAGGAGGGGTGGGGGGCTGTCCAGAGGGTTGGGGGGTGTCCAGGGGGGTGTCCAAGCAGGTCGGGGGTGGGGGGTTGTGTCCAGGAGGGGTGGGGGTGCTTTCTAGAGGGGTTGGGGGCTGTCCAGAGGGGTCGGGGGGTGTCCAGGGTGGTGTCCAAGGGGATGGGTGGGTGTGGGGGGCTGTCCAAGGGGGTGGCGGCCTGTCCAGAGGGGTCGGTGGGGTGTCCAGGGGGGTGTCCAAGGGGGTGGATGGGTGTGGGGGGTTGTCCAGGTGGGTGGCGGCCTCTCCAGAGGGTATTTGGGGTTGTCCGGGTGGGTGGGGGGGCTGTCCAGAGGGTTGGGGGATGTCCAGGGGGGTGTCCAAGGGGGTAGGGGTGGGGGGTGGTGTCCAGGAGGGTTGGGGGGTGTCCAGGGGGTGTCCAAGGGGGTAGGGGGTGGGGGTGGTGTTTAGGAGGGGTGGGGGGGCTGTCCAGAGGGTTGGGGGGTGTCCAGGGGGGTGTCCAAGCAGTTCGGGGGTGGGGGTTGTGTCCAGGAGGGGTGGGGGTGCTTTCTAGAGGGGTCGGGGGCTGTCCAGAGGGGTCGGGGGGTGTCCAGGGTGGTGTCCAAGGGGATGGGTGGGTGTGGGGGGCTGTCCAAGGGGGTGGCGGCCTGTCCAGAGGGGTCGGTGGGGTGTCCAGGGGGGTGTCCAAGGGGGTGGATGGGTGTGGGGGGCTGTCCAGGTGGGTGGCGGCCTCTCCAGAGGGTATTTGGGGTTGTCCGGGTGGGTGGGGGGGCTGTCCAGAGGGTTGGGGGATGTCCAGGGGGGTGTCCAAGGGGGTAGGGGGTGGGGGTGGTGTCCAGGAGGGTCGGGGGGTGTCCAGGGGGGTGTCCAAGGGGGTAGGGGGTGGGGGTGGTGTTTAGGAGGGGTGGGGGGGCTGTCCAGAGGGTTGGGGGGTGTCCAGGGGGGTGTCCAAGCAGGTCGGGGGTGGGGGGTTGTGTCCAGGAGGGGTGGGGGGCTGTCCAGAGGGGTCGGGGGGTGTCCAGGGGGGTTTACACATCGATTTGTTTTATATTTCAAAATTGTTATATTCAAATTATGATTTTTTTCATATAAACATATATTTGTCTTATCTAAAAAATATATATATTTTTGCTATTTGTTATAGGTAATAATGAGTCGAAGTTGGATTACGGCACATCGAATGAGCAATGAATATGAGGAAGGTGTTGATGCCTTTTTGGAATTTGCTAAACGAAATGTTCCAAGTAGTGACATTTTTTTCTGTCCATGCCTGAAATGTCTGAATATGAAGAAGTTGAAAAGTAGAGAGATAAAAGATCATCTGATTTGTCATGGTTTCAATCTGAGTTACAACCCTTGGATTTGGCATGGCGAAACTGGACAGAATGTCATTGATGATAATGAATCGCAAGATGGTAACTCCGATGGAATTGAAGAAATGATTCGCGATATTGTAGCAGAACAAATTGAGATAGAACCGAGAGTTGCACGTCTATATGGTGATGCCGAAAAACCATTATATCCTGGTTGTACAGATTTTACGGTTTTGTCGGCGGTGTTAAGATTGATTAACCTGAAGGCGAAACATGGATGGAGTGACAGAAGTTTTACAGAGCTGCTACAATTGATGAAAGACATTCTTCCAAAAGATAACGATCTTCCAAATTCACATTATAAGGCCAAAAAAATATTATGCCCGATGGGATTGGGATACAGGAAAATACATGCCTGTCCGAATGACTGCATTATATATAGGAAGGAATATGAATTTCTGAAAGAGTGTCCTAAATGTGGGACATCACGGTATAAGGTGAAAGAAAAATCACAAGCTGATGTAGAGATTACAAAGCTCCCTTCAAAGGTATTTTGGTATCTTTCTATAATTCCTCGTTTCAAACGTTTATTTGCTAATTCACATGATGCAAAAAGGTTAAGATGGCATGCTGATGAGCGGGTATGTGATGGAAAAATACGTCATCCAGCTGATTGTCCACAATGGAAGAAAATTGATGCCCAGTACCCTACATTTGGAAATGAAATTAGAAATCTGAGACTAGGCTTGTGCACAGATGGAATGAATCCATACTGAACCCTCAGTAGCACACATAGTTCATGGCCTGTTTTATTGGTAATTTACAACCTCTCTCCTGAAGTTTGTATGAAGCACAAATATGTCATGTTGAGTATCATGATCTCTGGTCCAAAGCAACCCGGCAATGATATTGATGTATACTTGTCACCGCTGATTGATGATTTGAAACTGTTATGGGCTGATGGTATTAGGGTGTATGATTCTTATAAAATGGAATATTTTCAACTGCATGCAGTGCTTCTATTCACTATAAATGACTTCCCAGCGTATGGAAATTTGTCTGGATACAGTGTTAAAGGGCATAAAGCATGTCCAATTTGCGAACAACAGACGTCATATTGTCAATTGCATCATGGGAGGAAAACAGTGTACATGGGTCATCGAAAGTTTTTGCCTATGGATCACCATTATAGAAGACTAAAAAAGGCATTCAATGGCTCACAAGAATTTGATACTGCTCCTCAACCTTTATCCCCAGAATTGTATTTTGAGAGGGTGAAAAACCTTGATGTGACATTGGGAAAGACACAGAAATCTGGTAATGATAGACATATTTGGAAGAAAAGGTCAATATTTTTTGAGCTACCATATTGGAGGTATCATGAAGTCAAACATAATATTGATGTCATGCACGTGGAGAAGAATATCTGTGATTCTTTGATCGGAACATTGCTAGATATTAAAGGAAAGACAAAAGATGGGTTGAATGCAAGGTTAGACCTACTGTCAATGGGAATACATTTGGAGTTAGCTCCCACTCCTAAAGGAAGACGAACATTTCTTCCCCCGGCTTGTCATACATTATCGAAGAGGGAGAAAAGTAGCTTCTGTTAGTGTCTTCATGATATCAAAGTGCCTCAAGGTTATTCTTCAAATGTAAAAAATTTTGTCTCACTGAAAGACTTGAAGTTGATAGGTATGAAATCACATGATTGTCATGTCATGATGCAACAAATTCTACCAGTTGCACTGCGTGGAATATTGCCCATCCGTGTCAGAAAGACTATAATGAGGTTGTGTTATTTTTTCAATTCAATTTGCAACAAGGCGATTGATGTGAATGCTTTGAACATTTTGGAAAAGGATGCAATTTTTATACTTTGTCATTTGGAAATGTATTTTCCTCCAACTTTTTTTGATATGATGGTGCATTTACTGATTCATCTGGTTCGAGAAATAAGGCTTTGTGGACCTGTATATCTTCGTTGGATGTATCCTTTTGAAAGGTATATGAAAATATTAAAGGGATATGTTAAAAATCCATATCGACCTGAAGCCTCCATTATTGAAAAGTATATTTCTGAGGAGGTAGTAGAGTTTTGTACGAGCTACTTGGCTACGGCGCAACACATAGGTTTGCCTCCATCTCGCCATGAACGGGTTAATAATGAGGGAAAGGGGATTCGTGGCTTGAAAGTCAAATCACTGTCAGCTGAACATATGAAGAAGTTAGAATCATACATCTTGAATAACATAGCTGATGTTCAACCGTATATCACATTGCATATTAATGAGTTGAAACAATGTCATCCAAAGAAGAAAGAAATGTGGATTTTGAATGAGCACAACAAAACTTTTTTGCCATGGTTTAAAAAGACCTTGCTTGGTAGATCAGATGTATCAGAGACATTAAAATGGATAGTGGGTGGTCCATCTTTAAATGTGATAACATGGTCCGCTTATGACATTAATGGCTATACATTTCATACGAAAGCTCAGGACAGCAGAAGTGCAGTTTAGAATAGTGGTGTAATGGTGTTTGCAGAAGCAATGCATTTTTCGAGTGCTAAGGACAGAAACCCAATTTCGGCATCAAGTGCATATTATGGAGTGATTGAAGACATATGGGAGGCTGATTACTTTAAAATTAAAGTTCCCGTTTTTAACTGTAAATGGTTTATCCGTAACAACAGTGTCAGACACGATGAATTTGGAATGACACTTGTTAATCTGAATAGATTGGAAGACACAGCTGATTCTTTTATAATGGCAACACATGCCAAACAAATTTTCTATGTAGTAGATCAATCAGATATGCAGTGGGCTATTGTTTTACAAGGGAAAAACCAATATGTTGGTGAGGATGAATTTGATGAAGATGCTGATTTATGTGAGATCCCTACTCCCATGGAAAGATTAACAGAACATAATGATGAGTATGTTGAAGACATGGTTTGTGCCATAAGGAACGATCACGACGAAGGAATTTGGGAAAACAATCCAACTGTACATTCCTAAAATTACAGGTAACACAAGTTTATTTCTTGTTTACATTTAGTTTTTTCATATAATGTTAGATACTGTAGATTTTTTACTTATTAAAATATGTATCAAACCAAAACGATAAAACAATAAAAACCGAGTCCTGGGCGCACCGGCTGGCCGGTGGTGGATCACCGGTTGGCCGGGGGTCCAGAACAAAGCTGTCTGGTCCACCGGCCGGCCGGTGCTGAGCCAGCGGCCGGCTGGTGGTCCAGACAGCTTTCCTGTCTGAACCACCGGCCGGCCGCTGGCTCACCACCGGCCGGACGGTGGACCAGACAGAGCCTTCCTCTCTGTCTGGATCACTAGCGGTCGGCCGGTGTTGAGCCAGCGGCCGGCCGGTGGTTCAGACAGAGAGGAAGGCTCTCTGTCTGGTCCACCGGCCGGCCGGTGGTGAGCCAGCGGCCGGCCGGTGGAATCAGTGAGTCCACTTTTCAGCTTTCTTGGGCCAACTCCTTGGCAACCTTTTGCCTGTGTTTACCATGTTTATCATTGTATAACATGCTTACCATATTACCAATGTTTACTATTATGTAATTTAGTACACTTTTCTATTTGTGAACTAATGTTTGTTTTTTTGATTTGAAGGAAAATGACAGATCAATCAGTTGATCAGCCACATGATTCTGGAGATGAGCATATTGGTCATACATCTGGGGAGGAACATTCACATGCTCCTATTACGAAAAAGAGTTCAAAGGTTGGTAAGCGTGGGTGCACACGTTTACCAAAATTATCACTTGCCCGTACGAAGGAGGAGAGGATAGTCGTGGAGTTTGATGATGATGATCTTCCTAGAGGTCCAAATGCTAAAGATTTTAAGGGTTTTGTAGCAACTCAGGCTAAGAGCAAAGTAAGCATTCTCTATGATGATTGGAGAAGTGTGGATAAGGCGATAATTTCTCAGCTGTGGGAGACCATTTTGGTAAGATCTTTTGCTATTGTTTGACTGTTCTTTAAATGTTTCTAGTATATATAATATTTTTAACCTCTTTTTTATCAGATGACATTTGATATTCCTGACACTGGAGGAGTCAGGAAGAAATGCTTATCGTTGGCTGCTAGGAGATGGAGGGATTTCAAATCAACCCTCTCATCTGATTTCATTTATGGTCATAGGAGTCGTGAGAATCCATGTCGTATATATCCTTTTATAGATGAAGACACATGGAGAGAATTTTTTGAAAGTAGAAGAAAAGATTCATTTTTGGTAAGGGCAATGTAAACTTTTATAAGCTTTCTTATATAAATGATCTTATTATTGTTTTGTTAATGATTACTTATTCTTAATTTACAGCAAACAAGGAAAGCTCATCAAGAGATCCAATCTAAAAATGTATACCCTCATAGTTTATCTCGGGGAGGGTATGCATTATTGGAAGAACAAATGATGGCAGAAAAATTTCAACAACTAAGAGCTGAGTCTTCAAGCTCTGGAGAGGTGGCCCCTCCATCCCCTCCATCTAGACATGAGAAATGGAAAAGAGCTCGGAAGGGAAAAAAAGGACAATATCTTTCGGAAGAATCGAGACTCGTAGTTGAGAGGATTGTAAGATATCTATTTTATTTATTTAAGTTTACTATTTTCGTCATATATTTCCAATCATTATAGAAATGTTCAATTAATTATTACAGGACTCTCTTGAGGAGCAGAGTTCACAAGGGACATTTACACCATCTGGGAGGGAAGATGTTTTATCTGTGGCATTGGGAAAGCCCGAACATCCTGGCCGTGTAAGAGGATATCCGGCAGGTGTATCGGTAAGAAAAGTGTTGCCACGTTCCTCAACTTCTAACGTTGAGGGAGTTTATAAAAAAAATAGAATCCTTGGAGGCTGAAGTCCATAATATTAATGCGACAATGGAGGACAAGATTAGAGCATCGGTGCAGTTAATGTTTGCAGACTTGCAAAGACAATTTCAGGGTGCAGCTCCCACTCCACCTCTCCCAGTAGCTCCCACTCCCCCACCTCAGCCTGCGGACCCCATTTTTGATCCTCCTCCTCCGCCGCAGCTACCTACTTATTGTGAGTTGTATGTTGATGATCCTCAACATCATATAGTTGCATATGGGATGGTATATTGTATAGGAGATACAGTTCATCATCAACAGTTAGAGGTAGAGAATCAGAGGGTCACTGTACAGGATATTATAGATAGATAAGCTCGGATACCATTACCTACAGATGAGGTGACGACAGTTGGACATAGTATCGGCCATTTTTTACTTTGGCCATCCAGACTTCTTCGACTCATTACCATAGAGGTATGGATGTTATATCTTTTATTTTATATTTTTATTAATGTTTTATCATTTGAAAACTAATATATTTTTCAATTTATTTTTACAGGAATACTTCAAAGGTAAAGAAATACTGTATAGACAACAACAAAGACAGATAGCTATGACATCAGATGCAGATACTAGCAGTCTTGACAAATTGTCAAGATATTCAAATTTGTTGGCGGATCATTATGACTTTACAATGGAAGCTCATGTCTGTGGACGTGAACTATGTGTGGGGATTATGAAAACTGATATCATGGAGTTTGTCACTGGAGATAAGTTGGGCATCAACGTGGTGCAAATTTTTATCATGTAAGTCTTAACACCTTTTCCTTGCGTTATATTTATTAAAAATGTATACTTATGTCTGCTTTGTATTAGGTATATGTATAAAATTTGTGAGAGGAATGAGCTGACAGATGTATATGGATTCGTGGACCCACAATTGATTTCCCCTGAAGCATGTGCATTGGATGAGGAACAAAGAATGCTTTATATTGCTGATAGATTTGAAAAGAATGTAATCACACAGTGTTGGATGATGCCTTTTTGTGAGAGGTATGAAACACATCCCTCTCAAAGAGTTAATTATCTTTTAACATAAAAAACCACTAACGTTAAATTTCCTTTTCTTAAATTTCCTTTTCTCAGGGATCATTGGATGTTAGGGGTTTTTTGCCCTAGGGAGAAAACACTTTATTGGATATGCTCTCTCCATGATGATGTGTGAGAAAGTTTTAAGAATATATTGGAAACGTAAGTTTCAATTTCACAATAGTTTTATATATTATAATGAATTTTAAATTTACCCCATTCGTATTATTTTCTAACAGGGCATGGGTCCACTTTCGAAAAAGCGCAAAGAAAAGGAATTACAAGATCAAATATGTACATGCGAAGGTAAATATCCATTTATAATTTGTACATTTTGATTTATTACATAAAAATAATATATTGAATTTACACTCATTCATACAGAAATGTCATGAGCAACAAGGCATCATCGAATGCGGATATTACATGTTAAGATTTATGTATGAAATAATAACAACTGGGACAGTTCTGAGTTTTGACCTGGTAAGATTTCCTCTTTCTCATAATATTTCAATTTGATTTATTCATTATACACATTGACTACTATCCTTTTCCTTTGTAGATTTTTGATGACCCTCAACCCTTTACTGCTGAAGATATCAAACACTTACAAGTGGAGTGGTCAAATTATTTTACAGGTTTGATTGACTTTTAGTTGTTTGTAATGTAAAATGTAATTTTGAATATTGTCAATGTAATTGTGTATTTCGTAGTCGTTTAGGTTGGATTTAGTTTTTTTTGAAGTTGACAGTGTAAGTTTTGAATGTTATATAAGTGAATGTTTAATTTTTCTCTACTTCTTTTTTTGGTCTACTGTTGATGGTTTTTCTGGTCTGGATTTTGGTATGGGGGGAGAGGTTCCAAGGGGGTGGGTGGGTGTTTGGGGGGTGTCCAAGGGATATGGGAGGGGTGTCCAAGGTGTGTTTGGGGCTGTCCTAGGGGTCGGGGGGGGTGTAAATGAGGGTGGGGGGTGTCCAAGGGGTGGGGGGTGTCCAAGGGATATGGGAGGGGTGTCCAAGGTGTGTTTGGGGCTGTCCAAGGAGTCGGTTGGGTGTAAATGAGGGTGGGGGGGCTGTCCAAGGGGTGGGGGGGTTTCCAAGTGGTGGGGGGTGTCCAAGGGATATAGGAGGGGTGTCCAAGGGGTGTTTGGGGCTGTCCAAGGGGATGGGGGGGTTTCCAAGGGGTAGGGGGGGTTTCCAAGGGGTCGGGGGGGTGTCCAGGGGGTGGGGGGCTGTCCAAGGGGTGGGGGGTGTCCAAGGGGTGGGGGGGTGTCCAAGGGATATGGGAGGGGTGTCCAAGGGGTGTTTGGGGCTGTCCTAGTGTTCGGGGGGTGTAAATGAGGGTGGGGGGGCTGTCGAAGGGGTGGGGGGTGTCCAAGGGGTGGGGGGTGTCCAAGGTGTCTGGGAGTTCTGTCCAAGGGGCCGGTTGGGTGTAAATGAGGGGGGGGTGTCCAATGGGTGTTTGCGGCTGTACTAGGGGTCGTGGGGGTGTAAATGAGGGTGGGGGGGCTGTCCAAGGGGTGGGGGGGTGTCCAAGGGTTGTGGTGGGGCTCCAATGTGGTGGGGGAGGGCTGGCCAGGTTGTTAGGTGGGTATAGATGAGGGTGGGGTTCAGTTGGGGCTTGGGGGAGGGCTGGCATGGTTATTTTTGTTTGGTTTCTGGTTTCTTTTTGGTGAGAGCAGTGCAATTATTTAAAAAAAAAATTCTTTCACGTCGGTTATTTTATAACCGACGTGGTAAATAAATCGGGAGGGGTTTATCACGTCGGGTTTTTCTAGAACCGACGTGATAAACCGTTCCCGGGGATTTTATCACGTCGGTTCTTAATATAACCGACGTGCTAAAAGGCCTGGGAATCGATTTACCACGTCGGTTATTGGATAACTGACGTGCTAAAACGTTTCCCAGGCCTTTTTATCACGTCGGTTTCCTAAATAACCGACGTTATAAAAGGCCAGGGGAAGGGTTTATCACGTCGGTTATGACATAACCGACGTGATAAACGATATCCCAGGCGTTTTATCACGTCGGTTTAGGGAATAACCGACGTGATAAAGCCCCACGCGCATATTTATCACGTCGGTTATTATATGAACCGACGTGATAACCACTGTGATGTTAGGGATATTACGTCGGTTTTAAATAACCGACATAAAAAACGTTATTTATAACGTCGTCCGTATTAACGTCGCCTAAAAACCGACGTAAATAATAAAAAATAACCGACGTAAAAAACGTTTTCTGCACTAGTGAAGGTTCTACGAAACAAGACTACCCACCTTTTGAAAGTGTTGTGGAGGAATCATAAGTACGAAGAAGCGACTTGGGAGCCCGAGGAAACGATGAAGCAAAAGTACCCTCACCTTTTCGGCTAGGCCTCAAGTATAAATTTCGGGGACGAAATTTCTTAAGGGGGGAAGAATGTAACGACCCAATCTTTTGGAGTATTATATTAACTTACTCTTAATGATTTAATAAGACGTTAATGGTTAATGCAGAAAGGGGAGTTGATGGCTTCATCCAGTAGACTCAACCCTTACGAAGCCCACTTAACAGAGCTTGGGAAGGAGGAAGCATCTGTGGGCTTCGCTTTGGACCAAGCCCAAGCCGAGCTCCAGCGTGTCAAGCTTGAACGAAAACGCTTGCAGGAGAAGTTCAAGTTAGTGGAGATTGCTACTAGGGCAATGTTATCTGATCCTCCCTCAGATTCTCTCACCATAGCACACCTTACACATAGGTCTTATGCCAGTGTTATAAGGGGCTATGTGATGAGACCCTAGTTTCCTTGTGTAATCCTTTCGGGTGAATAAATTGAGATTTCTTCCTTTAGTGATGTTTGTGAAATTTAAAATGTCTAGATAATTTTAGAATGTATTTTATTGATGAATTTTGAAAAAGGGATATTTTGAAATATTTATGTAAACCCTAAATAACTAATGATGTGTAATGATTTTCAAAAAATGGTCTTCTAGAAAAGTGTTCATTAAGGAATTTGGAGTCTAATAAGATCAACTTAATTTTTGATGAATAGTAAATTATGAATAGTGATTTTACGCTTAGGATTAGTAATATGACCAAATGGATTAGTAATTTCACTCAAAGAAAGTTTTAATATAATTTAGACACCTAGATTAAGTAATGTGATTCAATAAAATGGGTAAATAACGGTTTCATAAATTATTAGTCAAGTATTAGTTTTTTCGGATGAATAGTGTTTTTTAATTAAAAATTTAATTAAAAATAATTAGAAAATTATTTTTATAAAAAGGACTTTATTTTTGAACTCAGAGCATCGATATTATGTTAAGGTAATTTTTGGGGATTTTTCTGAAAAAAATGAATTTTCAATGAATAGTGTTTTTATTTAAAAATTAAATTAAAAATATTTAGAAAATTATTTTTATAAAATGGATTTCATTTTTGAAATAAGAGCATTGATATTTGGTTAAGGTGAAATTTTGGGGTTATTCTTAGAAAGTTGAATTTTCAGTGAATAGTAAAAATACAGTTTTAGGGTTTCGGTATGATTAATGACATCATAATGGTGTCATGATGATGTCATGAGATCTTTTGAGGGTTGTCCGGCCAAGGGTGATGAATTATTGTTTTGGGGGCCCCATGTGGCCTAACTCCATGATAAATGCCAAGGGAGAGCACATGGGTTTGAGAAAAGCACATGTGAGGTGTCCCTTGGCCATTAATGCTTTGTCCCCTCACTTTCCCTATAAATACCCACCCTTTCTTCCCTTAGTTTTCACTCCCAACTCTCCCCCAACGAAGTTCTGGTCTTCTTACCTTCCAAGGAGTCCTCCAAAGGTTCCCCCAAGCCCTCAAGGTCCAATCCTTTGAGTTTCAAGAGTCACGTTTTAAGGTAAGGGATCCGACCCCTCTCTTTCTTTTCATGTAATCTCTTTTATGTTATTCCTTTTATGCTCCATGTTTTTATGTGAGAGGATGTTCTTTTATATTCCCCTTACTTCCCTTTCATGTTTATATGGTGAGATATCCCCTCTTACTCTCATCATTTCGTTTTATGAAAGTTTAAGTGACGCCGTTAGGCTGCCGAATTTTTAAGGGATTCTTTCACCCTTCTCATTTTTTTCAAGTTCGATTTTCATGTCAAGTCTTTCAAGTTCCTTTTTATTATTTTTGGGTATGATCTCTATATCTATCATACTGATCTCTTATGATCATATGATGAGGGACCCTATTTGATCTTGTCAAATCATTTTCTTTTGTAGTTAAGTGACGCTGTAAGGCTGCCGAATTTTCATAAGAGAAATCTAATCTTTTTTTTCCTTCCATGTTTTTCATTTCAAATGGTATGCCCTCAAATTTCATTACCATGTCCATATGTCCTTCTTACTCTTTCACCCTACTGTTTTATGGATCTTTTATGAGTGGGTGACCCAATTCCCCTCTCATTTCAATGTTTTCTAAAACCCCGAAACTTAGCCGTTATGCTGCAGAATTTTTCCCTTCAAAATGCCTCTCTCTTTTCTAAAAAATTATTTTATGTTATAAAGTGAATACTCAAAGCTCTTATTTATACAAGGGTATTCACATATATATCAAAATGTTCCATTTTAAATTCTGGGATTTACATACATGAGACCCGCTTTCCCTTTCCGTGGGTTTAAAGTGACGTAAAGGTCATGTCTTTAAAGCAGTTTTTAAAACGTTATGATTATGAAATGAAACCCATTTATTTTATGCTATGTGGGTTATTTATGAAATGTTTGATGATGATATATGTGGATCACATGATAATAAAGGCAAATTTAAGGGTGCGCCCTGATAGCGCTCCAATGCATTGGGTAATGATGTAACCACTAGAGATTACAATTTTCACGATACCTTGGTGAATAACCTTGGTAATTTTCAAATGACATCTTGGGGATGGACCTTGGTGATATGTTCATGATTGTCTATGTTAAATGATGTAGCCACATCTTCAAGTTATGAAAAATGTTATTTTTATTATGAAATTCCTCATGATTTCTTTCTCATGCCTTAAAGTTCTTTTCATGTCCTTATTGAAGTATCTCAAGTTCACATGTAAAATGTTCCTCTTGTTTCCCTTACTGGGCCTTCTGCTCACCCTTTCTTTTGATGTATGTCCCCAGGTTATGAGATGCAGTAATGAACCTAGAATGAACTTAAGGAGACGCCTTTCAAGTGTTTAAGAAGAATGTTTTATGTTGTTTTCATGTATTATGTTCCTGGTTTCCAAGACACTAGACCTTAAAGATCCTCAGTTTTGTGTAATGTAATGAAAGTTTATGTTATAAAATGGCGGGATGCTATACATTCAATGCCTTATAGCTCGTCACCTCTTCTACCTCAACATTATTATTGGTTTTGGATCTTCATTATATCATACACGGTTATTTTTTTCCTTTGTATTTTGTTTTGAGAGATAGTTTTTAGTGATAAGGAGAAACTTCAGTGGTGCTCTACTTCTGTGCCTTCATAGATATCCTTTTTATGGTCATCGTCTCTAGTGTAGAGATTGGTACTTGTGATCTTTGACTAAACCACATCAGCCTAAAGATTTTACAACCCTAGTGGTTTTGTTTCTCCCTCAGTAGATCCAGGATCATGACTTATGAGATTGTTCTTTTTCTATTTCTACTCTATATTGTATTTATTTATTTATTTATTTATTTATTTATTTATTTATGGTATAGGGTTTTGGTTTGGATGTGTGAGTCTATATATCCCGATGGTCTATGTTACCATCTTTGGGATAGGGTTCACTGCCAACCCCTGGAGTGATGAGGCCTCTGTACTCAGATAGCTTATATGGTCTGCATGTGTTTTCTCTCTACTTTAATATTCTCCATTATATGATTTTTTTTATAATAATAACTAATAGTGGTGGTGTTCTTTTTATGCACATTGGTTAGAAAAGATCCAAATAACATAAATACCTGTGTGAATCTTTACTTTTCTGTAAAAACAATTTCTCATTATTATTTTCATCTTGCATTTATCTAAATGTTTCTTTTTATCTTTCCTACAACATCATCAAACTAATTCCTTTCTTATCTTATATTAGTGTCAGATCACCTTTATTGGATTTTTTTTACATTATAAATTGGTATTATAGCCTATAATTGGTTTAAGGAAATCTTTTGATAAGTTTGAAGTTAAAAAATTTAATGGTGAGAATGATTTTAGTATGTGTAGAGTTAAGAAGCATGCATTTTTAGTCCACAACAAACTAGAATATTATTTTCTTATCCCCAAGAAACCCATAGTGGTTGTGTCTACTGAAGGCTAGTCATCTACCTCTTATGTTGATATTGATCATGGTATTTTAAAAAAGGATCATTGTACACTTATCTTAACCCTAGGAGACAAATTCATATGTGAGGTTGACCATGAAACTATTGTTTAGTACATTTGTCTTAAACTATAATATTTATATATGACCAAAACATTTCTTGTTCATTTTTATAAAAAAATGAGACTATATACTTTTAAAATTACCTTGGGTACTTCTGTGCATGTTCATATTGATGATTTCAATAAAGAACATATGGATTTATCTAATATAGATATTAAAATTAAGGATGAAGATCATGCTTTAATTCCTCTAACCTCCCTTGATAATTCTTTCAATTCATTAAAGGTTTCCATGATGTATGGTAGGGATTTGATTACCTTGTAAGAGTTTAAGTCTGTGGTTTTGTCTTGCAATCTTCAAAAACATGGTTTGAAGGAAGAACTGAGTGGTGTAAATAGTAAACCTTGATTAATGAATTTTAAGGGCTAAATGAAAAATAACAATAAAGAATGAAAAGATAAGAACTAGTATAAGAACTTCGGGTGTTTTGAGTGTGTAGAGACTCTAACGACCCAATGTTTTATCAATGGAAATTCCCTTCTTGTAATTATGTCATATAATCACATGAAATCACAACACAATGAACTACTAAGTATTATGTGACCTTTAAACATAATATTTTCACTTCTGTTATTTGAATTTCAAAAATCTAATATACACAATTGTGATTAGTAAGATGTTTGGAGTCTGATAAGACAAACATTTTTTATAAATAGTAACATACCCTTATGAATAGTAACCTACCCTTATGAATAGTAATATAACCCTTATGAATAGTACATCATCCAAAAGAATATTAACCTCACCCTTGAATTTATAAATAAAATTTAAGCATCTTATAAGTGATAATATGACCATAATAAAAGTATTTGTATTTTTGTAAGTCATAAATAGTTAATTAAAATCATTTAATTGATTTAAAATAAAATTAATTTTCCTAAAAGGTGTTCATAAATTAACAATTTTATATAATATAGTTTTAATAAAATTTTATAAGACCTTATATAATTTTTGAAAGCATTATAAAATCAGTTATAGTTTTAAAATATGTATTTTTAAGTAAATTATGATTTTAATTCAAAATTAAATTAATCATATTTAAGAAAATTATTTTTGAAAAATTGATTTCATTTTTGGATTCTAAATGTTGAAAAATAGTTATGGTGAATTTTTGGTATGTTTTTAAAATACTTGATTTTTTATGAATAGTAAAATACTGTAATTTACCGTATATATACATTATATGTTAAGTACATAATTTATTGAGTCATGGATGATGTAAGCACCTTTTTTTAGAACTCACAAGAACATATTAATATTTTTTTCACAAGAATCATTATTATTTATTTTCTGTTTGAAAAATAATAAAATAATGATTAAATTATTAAGAAAATCCCCCTCCCCTCCACTATAAAAATCACCCACACTCCCCTCTTCTCTTCAATCCTCTAAAGACTTGTGACTTTCCTAAATTATGTTAAAATATCTCCCCAATATCCTCCCCCACATTCATCATCCCTTGGTCTCCTCAAAAGACTAAATCTTCTCCCCTTAATAGGCTCTCAAGGAAGATTTAATCAAGAGGTGAATTCCTCTCTTCATATCTTTCATTTTCTTTTCATGTTCCTTTATTATATTTTCTTTACTAACCTATACTCATCCAAATGGTATGAAAAATCTAGTACCATAAATGTACTATAATTTTTTTATGCTAATGGGATAATCCATTATCATCTCTCCTTTCTGCTTCTTTTATGTGAATTAAATGAAAACATCGTCCGAGATGTGTTAATTTATCACATTCAAGGACGACGGGTTATCAATTTCTATTACCATCATCAATTATAGTCATGAAACCATTATTATGGTTGAACCAAACTATTAAATATTTAATTTATATTATTTTATGTTCTTTAATCCTTTTTCACACATGATCTAAAATAATAATACAAAACAAGTTAATTGTGAGCAAAATCGCCAAATTAATCCAAGCATTTATCATTAATGTTTTATATAAAGTTTCACCTTCACTCCAAATAAACAAATGAATTTTATAACCATATAATATTATTTATTTTCAATAATTTCATATAACTTCAATTCTGGATAACCACTTCCATAATACATGTTTATTCGAACATAAATATAAGTGAACTGATCATTAAGACCAAGGAAGCAAACTCTCTCAAACAATGAAATTGAACCTCTTAACTCATAAAAAAGGATATTAATGAACTTAATAAGGTTATACTAAATCAATAAAATGTATTTGATTTTCTATAATTATAAATTAATGAACCTAATTTTATTATTCAGGTTATTAAGATCAAGTGAAGAACATCATTGGACTTATGGTAAGGGATCCTCTCTTTCTCACATTTATTCAAGAATATCATTTATGTTATATACTTTTATGTGTATTTCCTAATAATGGGGTATGATTTCACACCTCTCCCATACTTCCCTCATGATGTATAAAATAATATAAACCATTTTCTCTCTCATTAATCCCTCCTAAGTACACCTGGTACCATGGCGATATTCCGTAAGGGATTCTACCCGAACCCCCATTATTCCTTCAGGTTATTCTTACTCTCTTTTTACCCAAATAAAATACTATATTATATTTATTTAAATCTTATAATTTCTATTTATATGTAAAATATCATTTATTAAGATCCATTAATCATTTTGATTCGGGTATATACATGCTTTTAAGTGATTTCCTCTTCAATACTTCCTAATAAGCAAACTCGTTTTAAGGGAACTTCATGAATTCGTACCCAATTTCAAGTTCATTATACCATATTCTTTAAGACACATTTATTTTTATAAAACCAAATTTTTTATTATGAAAACCTTTTTTTTTTACTTCTTGTTTTATATAAAAGTTTATTCCCTTTTCTATTTTAAATGCTTGTTAGTGTTTTCCTTAAAACTGCCCTAAAATGTTTTAATACTAAAAATTCATTAAATACTATTATTTCATGTTTTCAATTATGTTTGACATCTCTTACCATGATATATGATTATTTTACCTTATTAATGACCATTTATGTTTTAATTCCTTTCTTTCATGGACACTTTTATGATACGCCCATTCATTATACTTTATGACATGATTATGATACCCATTTCTTTCCATTTGTACCCTTATGTTTATGTATGATTGATTATGTATGATTATTAATGTGGAAAACATATTAATGAACATGATAATATGATTTCACCCATATAGCACCTCAATTCATTCAGGAAATTTGAGTCTCATGAGATTTTATATGCAAAGGTCTTGGTGGGTAGTTTTGACTTGTGTTATCATGTGCAACAGTCTGGGTGGTTAACCTTGACTTGTGATCCTCTATGTGAAAAGATCCTTGACTTTTGATAAATTAATTTTGTATTTTTATTACACATTATTATGAATCCAGGTTTATATGATCCCATGTTTATATGTTATGATTTCACGTGTTCCATGCCTTTTTATATCATTATGCCATGCCTTCTAACCCATGTGCTAAAGCTTTATTACTATGTTTTTTTCCTTATTGGGATTTTATCTCATCCCTTTTTTCATGTTATCCATAGGTTATCCTGTGAGGATGTATGAGAACAATGTAACTTATGATATCCAGTTTAAGATTAAATAAAAAAATGTTTTATTTAGTCCCATGTTTTCAGTTTAATATACCTAGTCTTCCAAGACACTAAACTTCACAATCCTTGGCTTGTATTCTGATGTATAATTATGCTTAAAATTATGTAATGTTATGTGAAAAAATTATTAGGTCACTATAGTTGGTATCATATAAGGGTATAGTTACTTTTGGATATTAGGAAGAGAGCACTTTAGTACAAACATTAAGGATTACACTAAGTATAAGAAATCATACCTAAATTTTGGTAAGTATAGAGTAAGTGGTTTATTAAGAAAATACATACATGTCTAGATAAAAATAGTTAATGGTGGATTTGGCATAGATGTATCTTGGGGTAAAACCCAAAAAAACACTTTGAGCTAGACTTGAATGGGAACTAGTGCAACACCATGGGCCTTGCTGCACTCTTGGTTTGACACTCCCGATGGATATGCTTTGGTAAATTCATGAGCTTAGTCCAAACCATTATTCAGGGAATAAAGAAATATAACATAAGAATATAAGTTGATGAAGGATAACATAGATTGAAACCTAGGGAATCACAAGCTAGTATATACTTATCCTTTATAAGTTTATCCTATAAAGTTCAAAGTTTCCTTTTTATTATTAATAGCTATGTATTCAAGCCCTCTAATTGTACATTATTTTTCTTAGTTAATGGAAGGAAATAGAATAACACATTACATCGATCAATGTGATAGTGAATGTTAATAATTCTTTAAGGAGTTGAAAAATAGGCTTATCACTGCACCAATACTCACACTCCCAACGAGTGGAGAACTATTTATGGTGTACAGTGATGCTTCAAATAAGGTCTTGGGTTGTGAACTAATTCAAAAATGATAAAGTGATAGCCTATTACTCAAGATAGTGGAAAATCTATTAGCAAAACTATCTCACGCATGATCTGGAGTTGGTAGTTGTGATCTTTGCATTGAAAATATGGCGGCATTATCTCTTTGTGGAGAAGTGTGTGATATATATTGATCATAAGAGTCTCAAATATATATTCACGCAAAAAGATATTAATATATTCTAGAAAAGATGGATAGAGATCATCAAGTATTATGACTGCTCAATCAAACTACCATCCCAGTATGGAAAACAAGGTAGAGGATGCTCTAAGTAAGAAGGATCCTTCATCTTTATCAATTATGAGAATTGAAAAGGATACAATATTCCTAGGTTTGCAGAGGATAGACATGGGAATAATTAAGGTAGTAACATCATCAATACTTTCTCAAATGATTGCTCAACCATACCTCATGGAGAAAATAAAGGATTCTCAAAGAAAAGATGATGAAATTCATAAAAGGGTGGAAGCCATTAGAAATGGTAAATCCTCTAAGTTTATGCATGATGATGAAAGATTTGTAAGATTTGGGTCATGATTATGTGTACCATTTGATCCAGATATAAATAAGGATATTTTCAATGATGTACATAGATCAACCTTCTCTATTCACCCAAGGATCACAAAGATGTATCGAGATCTCTAAGATAACATTTTGTGGGATAATATAAAGAAACAGATTTCTGAGTATACATCAAAGTTCCTGGTATGTCAACAAGTGAAGGCTGAAAGACATAAGTCTAAGGGGATGATGCAACCACTACCCATACCAATATGGAAGTGTGAGAACATCACCATGGACTTTTTCACTAGAATTCCAAGGATATCCAGAGGAAATAATGTTATATGGATCATTGCGGATTGTCTTACAAAGAAATCTCACTTTGTCATGATTCGATAAGACTTCTCATTAGATCAACTTGCATAGATATATATCAAAGAAGTGGTAAGGATGAATGTAGTACCATTGTCTATTATATCTGATCGAGATCCAAGATTCACCTCGAAGTTATTGAAAAGTCTCTAATATGCTCTAAGCACTGAACTGAACTTCAGTATGGCCTATCATCATCAAATTGATGGCCAATATGATCGAACTATTTAGAAACTATAAGATATGTTGAGAACATGTTCTATGGACTTCAAAGGAGGATGGTACCAACATCTTCCATTGGTCGAATTCTCCTACAATAATAGTTTAGCATCTGAATGGCACCATACAAAGACCTTTTTGGGAAAAAAGTGCAGAACACCAGTGTGTTGGGATGAATTCAGTGAGCATAAGCTGTTAGGACCTAAAATGGTTGAATAAATGGTGAAGAAGGTGAAAACCATTCATAAGTACATCAAGGCATCCCAAAGTTGACAAAAGAGTTTTGCATACAATCGTCGATGAGACCTTGAGTTCAAAGTTAGAGACATGGTATTTCTACGCATATTTACATAGAAGAAAGTCATGGGGCTTCAGAAGAAAGTAAATTTAAGTCCCAAGTACATCGGTCCCTTTGATATTATTGGTCATGTCAGGGTTGTGGCCTATCGACTAGCACTTCCACCTACCGTGTTGAAAGTACATGATGTCTTCCATGTATCCCTCTTAAGTAAGTACATATGAGATCTTTCACATGTACTCTCTTCAGAGGTGGTATAGTTGGATAATGGTTTTTCTTATGAGGATAATCCAGTGAAGATCTTGGATCATAGAGATAAAGTTCTACTTAACAAGACTACTCACCTGGTCAAAGTACTATGGTAGAACCATAAGTATGAAGAGGAAACATGGAAACTGGAGGAGGCAATGGAGGAAAAGTACCTGCACATGTTTATGGGTTGGAATGTAAAACAAAATTTTGAGCGTGAAATTTCATAAGAGAGGAATAATGTAACAACACAATGTTTTATCAATGGAAATTATCTTCTTATAATTATGTCATATAATCACATGAAATCACAACACAATGAACTACCAAGTACTATATGGACTTTAAACATAATACTGTCACTTATGTTATTTGAATTTAAAAAATCTCATATACATGGTTGTGATTAGTAATATGTTTGGAGTCTGATAGGACAAACTTTTTTGATGAATAGTAACCTAACCTTATGAATATTAACCTACCCTTATGAATAGTTATATGACTATTATGAATATTACATCATCCAAAACAATAGTAACCTCACCCATGAATGTATTAATAAATTTAAGCATCTTATAAGTGATAATATGACCATAGTAAAATTATTGGTATTTTTGAAAGTCATAAATAATTAATTATAATTAATTAATTAATTTAAAATAAAATGTATTTTCCTAAAATCTGTTCATAAATTAACAATTTTATTTCTTTTGGTTTTAAGAAAATTTTATAAGACCATATGTAATTTTTGAAAGCATTATAAAACCATTTATAATTTTAAAATATGTATTTTTCAAGTAAATTATGATTTTAATTAAAAATTAAATTAATCATATTTAGAAAAAAATTAAAAAATGGATTTAATTTTTTGAATCTATACATCCAAAAATGGTTCAGGTTAATTTTTTATATTTTTCTAAAATACTTGATTTTTTATAAATAGTAAAATATAATAATTTACCATATATATACATTATATGTTAAGCACACTATTTATTGAGTCATGGATAATATAATCACCTTGGGTTCGAACTCACAAGAACATATTACAATTTTTTGTCACAAGAATCATTAATATTTCTTGTATTATGGAAAAATAATAAACTAATGATTAAAATATTAAGAAAACTCTCCTCCCCTCCAATATAAAAACAATCCACACTCCCCTATTCTCTTCACTCCTCTCAAGACTTATACCTTTCCTAAATTCTACTCAAATATCTCCCCAAGATCCTCCCCAACGTTCATCAGCCCTTGGTCTCCTCAAAATACTAAATCCTCTATCCTTAAGAGGCTCCCAAGGAAGATTAAATCTAGAGGTGAATTCCTCTCTTCTTTTCTTTAATTTTCTTTTCATGTTCCTTTGTTATCTTTTATTTACTAACCTTTCCTCATCCAAATTGTATGAAAAATACACTACCATAAATTTAATATAATTTTGTTATTCTAATGAGATAATTCATTATCATCTCCCCTTTCCCCTTCTTTTATAAAAAATAAATGAAAACACCATCTGATATGTGTTAATTTATCACATTCAAGGAAAATGGGTTATCAATTTCTATTACCATATTCAATTATGGTAATGAAACCATTTTTATGGTTGAAACAGACAATTAAATATTTATTTTATCTTATGTGATGTTCTGGAATCCATTTTTACACATGATGTAAAATAATAATACAAAACAACTTAATTATGAGCAAAATTGCCAAATTAATACAAGTGTTTATCATTAATGTTTTATATAATGATTCACCTTAAATATAAATAAGAAATTAATTTTATAACCAATTAATCTTTTGGATGTTCAAAAATTTAATATAACTTCAATTCTGGACAACCATTCTTATCATACATGTTTATCCGAACATGAATCTAAGTGAACCGATCATTAAAACCAAGGAAGAAAACACTCCCAAAAATGAAATTGAACCTCTTAACTCATAAAAAAGGACATTAATGAACTTAATAAGGTTATAATAAATCAATAAAATGTAGTGTAGGTTCTGTAATTATTAATTAATTAATTTAATTTTATTATTCAGGTCATTAAGATCAAGCGAAGAACACCATCAGACTTAAGGTAAGGGGTCTTCTATTTTTCACATTTATTCAAGAATTTCCTATATGTTATGTCCTTTTATGTGTAGTTCCTAAGATTGAGTATGATTTCTGACCTCCCTTATACTACCTTCATTATGTATAAAATAAGATAAACCCATTTCTCTCTCATTAATCCCCCCTAAGTACACCCGGTACCATGCCGATATTATGTAATGGATTCTACCCGAACCTCCAATATTCTTTCAGGTTATTCTCACTCTCTTTTTACCCAAATGAAATCCTATATTCTGTTTATTTACATATTCTAATTTATGTTTATATATACAAACTCATGTATCAAGATCCATTAATAATTATTTTTCGGGGATATATATGCTTTCAAATGATTCCCTCCTCAATACTTCCTGATAAGCAAACCCGTTTTAAGGGAACTTCCCGAATTTGTACCCAATTTCAAGTGCACTCTACAATATGTTTTAAGAAACATTTTTTTTATAAAACCAAAGTTTTTATTATTAAAACCTTCTTTGATAACTTCTGGTTTTATATAAAATATTATTCCCTTTTCTATTTTAAATTCTCGTTAGTGTTTTCCTTAAAACTTCACTAAAATGTCTTAATAGTAAAAATTACTTAAATACTCTTCTTTTGTGTTCTAAATTATGTTTGAAATTACTTACCATGATATATGATTATTTTATCTTATGAATTTTCATGTATTTTTTAATTCCTTTCTTTCATGGTAACTTTTATGATATGCTCATTCATTATGCTTTATGGCATGGTTGTGATACCCATTTCTTTATATGGGTACCCTTATGTTTATGTATGATTGATTATGTATGATTATTAATGTGGAAAATATATTCATGAACTTGTTAAGATGGGTGTGCCTAGATAGCACTCCAATTCATTGGGTAAATTTGTGTCTCATGAGACGTTATGTGCAATGGTCTTGGCGGTTAGCCTTGACTCATGCTACCATACACAATGGTCTTGGTGGTTAACCTTGACTTGTAATCCTCTATGTGAAATGATCCTTGATGCATGATAAATTAATGTTTTATGTTGCTGCCATATTATTATTACTCCATGTTTATATGATCTCATGTTTATATGTTATGATTTCACATGTTCCATGCCTTTTTATATCATTATGTCCTGACTTCTAACCCATGTGCTAAAGATTTATTACTATGTTTTTTTCCTTATTAGGATTTTAGCTCATTACTTTATTCAGGCTATCCCTAGGTTATCATATGAGGATGTATGATCACAATAGAATTTTGGATATCCTTATGAAGATTAAATAAACTAATGTTTTATTTAGTCCCATGTTTTTAGTTTTATGTACCTAGTCTTCCAAGACAATAGACTTCACAATCCTTGGCTTGTATTATGATGTATAATTATGCATAAAATCATGTAATGTTATTTGAAAAAGGATTGGGTCTCTATAGAGAGTATCCATATTAAAATAGGTTGTCACAAATTCAAAAATAAGTATAGTATGGCCCAATCTCATGTGGTATGCCCCCGGTTCACCACAGTTGGTGTTATTTAGTTATTTAGCATCCCTTTAGGTATAATTAGGCATAGATTTTAGTCATTATTTCTTATAATATTCTAGTAATATCCTTTCTTGTGTTTTTAAGGGAACTTGGTTGGAAGATAGTGTGTGTTAGGGATGGTCTAAGCTATTTGTGCATATGAGGATATCCTTCTCCTCTCAGGATTCCAATTTTTTGGTTATTGTGTGTTTCTTTTTATTTTCACTTCTTCATTATATTGAGATTTTATTTTTCTAAGTTTTCATGTTCACTATATTTTAACTTCTAGGAAGTCTATGTATTTTCAGGTATTAGAATACTGAGGAGTACATCAAGATTTTTGTGGAGACTCAGGTATTGTTGGTAATTTCTGGTTAAATGTTTTTTCTTAGTCTTGTAATTTCTAGTTAGTTTAATTTTTATAATAGCAGTAGATGGGTAGTATGAGTAGATAATGTTCCTCTTTTGGAACATTATATGTAGTATTATTTCCAAGTGAATATTTTGTAGACTTAGGTATTTCTATTTTAGAAATATACTTGAACTACTGGTAGGATAGGTTTCAAGAACACCATTTGTAAGTTTTTTCCTTTTTTTTTTTAAAAGGTAGATATATGTTAAATCATTATTTTAAAATTCAATTTTTTTCTTCATTATTGTGAAAATTATATTTTTTGGGTTTTCTTCTATTTTTAGGCATATTCTTACGATGTTGTTGTGCCTATATGTTTTCTTAGAATTGTGATTTGGGGCGTGGGCTTGGTTTCACTAGATTGATCATATCATTCCTTGTGTGGTCTTGATCACTGGTTGAGGGTGATTGTGAGTATATGATCTTTAGATTTTGTGTTTTCTGATATCCAGTGATCCATGTTTGTTATCCCTTGCCTTTTCTTCTGCTTTCACAAGGACAAAGATTTGCACGAGTTATTGTGCATGCCTGATCTTTTTGAGCCACCGACTCACCCTCATCCATCCATGTATCTGCCTCACCTGCTATTCCTGACAACCCATCACCAATTATTCCTCACATTTATTATTGTTTATGGATCTTTATTATATCCTATGTGTTTATTTGTTTTCCTTCAACTTTCATTCAGAGAGATAGTTTTGTGAGGGAAGAAGAAGCTCCAATGGTGATTCTCTTTTATACCTTCACTTACACTTCTTATTTTGGTCATCTTCTCTAGTATAGAGCTTATTACCCATTACCTCTCTCTATAATACATCAACTTCACAATTCTATAACCCTAGTGGCGTCATTTCTCCTTTAGAAAATCCAAGATCTGGACTTGTGAGATTGTTATTTTTTTGTTTTGTCTCTATATTGTATTTATTTATTTGTTTATTTATGGTTTGGGTGTTGGGTTTGTCTGTGTGAGTCCATCCATATCGAGGGATTATGTTACCATCTTCGGTTTAGGGTTCACCACTAGATCCTAGAGTGATGATGTCCCTATGATTGAATTTCTTCTTTGGTGTGTGTGTGTTATCTCTCTATTTTCATCTTCTCTATTTTATGTTTTTGTTTGTTTTTCATTATAATAAATGATTATGTTGCTGTTATTGTCATGAATCTAGGATCAGTGATATTTCAATCATGTAAATACCTATGTGAATATTTACTTTCCTATAATTTTATTTTATATTTTGGTCATTCTTGTTTCCATCTTATATCTGTCAGTATTTTTATTATTATCTTTATTTCATAATCATCAAACATATTCCTTTATTTTATTCTATTATCATTGGACTACCTTCATTGGATCCATTTTTTACATTAAAAAATGGAGTCCCAAATCTGGGTAGATGTGTGTTTTCATGTGGGATTCCCATGGTTATTTCTTGAGGTTTGACATTCATTCCATTAAATTTTGATTACTTGGATCTCTTATGCAGATCAGCTGGACGCACCTAATTTCATGTGGTGATGTGATACACATTCTATAAATACTCTTTTGTGGTCCAAATAGGGGGTAGATTTAACTTAAGTGTTTGACTATAACCCGTGGTTTTCTGTTTTATTTCTTTTCATTTATCCCCCTTAAATTTTTATGCAATTTTTTTATTTTTATGACAGTTGCTATTAGTTTTTGACTATTAGAGAATATCACATGAGCATGCACTTATTATGATATCTGACTATGGGTTCATCATTGTGGGTGGTATAATGAAATTTAATTATCACCCCTTATAAATGTACCTCGGTGTGTGCGTGGACCTTATGCCTACTTTCAAATGGAGTACAGGTTTCACAATGGATTGGGTGGAGGCCCCTTATTACTTGATCAAGTGGAACCACTCTTGTGGATTCTCAATATCATTCTGATAAAACTCAAGAGTCATGGAGGCTAGTTATGTGGTTCTTCATTGAGTTGAAAGTATATCTTGATGTATTTATTTTATGTTTTTTTATCTTATATATTTGGGAAGCCTAATGGGAGACTATTTGTTATTTGTTTTTCTTGCCTTCAGTCTATATGATTATATGTCACATTTCCTATATTATAGCATATTTTTGTTTTAGATTATTTATTATTCATACTCGTATGGTTATCCTTGTGGATGTTTTTGTTATTTATGCTTTTATCTAACTTTTCCCAAAGGTTATAGTCTCACCATTGTATATGTTAGACCCTCACTGCCAGTCGGTAGCCTCTAGCATATGGGGGGGCTTGAGGCCTTATGGTGGGTTGGATTAGGTGATGTGTTAGTTCTGTCCAATCTAGTTCTCTATACCCACCCCCTTAACTCTTGAATTAATTTTTAGGGAGTGAGATTTTAAACCCTACTCACTGTCTTTCTCAACAAACACCATGACCACTTAACCAATGAATTTTACTTGTTATATATTGTAAGAAATATTTATATATGTGCATATATATATATATATATTTTTCAATATATACTTATATATATTTATTTAAATATATTAAAAATATATAAAAAATTATATTTATTTTTTAATACACACATATATATTTATATATAAACATTATATATAGATTTTTAGAGGTATGTACATATTTATACATTATTATAAGGTAAATAAAATGGATAGTTATTTTTTATTTCCATAGGTTTATATATTTTGGGAATCCTAACAAAAAACTAGGCTCTTGAGTCATTTCAAGCCTATTTTGAGTGAGAAAAAATCTAGACTAAGGTTCCCCCTATTTTAAACAATGTATATCTCTTCATAAGCTTTAATTTGATATCTCTTAGAGCATAGAAAACATCTAGATCAAAATTTATGGTCATTTGAAGTTTATGTTCTATTTATAATACAAATTTATTAATTTTTTCTATCACCAAAATGTTATTAAATGTCTATTACTCAATACTGATTAGTCAATTTTTAATTAACATTAATATTTAATAATTTGATTAATCATTTTTCACTAAATATATTACATATTATGTGTAAATACATATTTAGTATTAAATAAGTCTTATTTACTTATATTATATTTATATGAATATGAATATATTTATATATTTATATATCATTTTTTATGATATATATTTTTTATAATATATGTCTTTTATCATCACAAAAAACAAGTGCTTTAGTAACGATAAAGGGTATCCTTATTAGTGCTAATAAAACCTCTAATAAATGGGTACCTTTATCAATTCTAAGAAAACATTGAAAAATGGTATCATTTTATCAACTTTTTTTAGTGCTGATAAATTTGACCTTTATTAGTATTTTTAACTAGCACTGATAAAAGTATTCCTCTTTATCGATGGTTTTTTTTAATGGTGATAATGGGAAGTATTTAATAAACATGAATCTGTAGTAGTAAATGTAATGTGCCTCAGAGAGATATATCTACTACCATCCAAGAACATCCATATCCATTATCCATTAGTATATCCCAAACATAAATCCTAAAAAAAATTAAATCAAAATAAGTGAACAGAAATTTTATTATACACACATTATCCATTGCACCCTTCGAACTATAAAATCTAGATCGTCCATAAACCATGCCTTATCTCATACCCACATTTCACTTCAATGGTGGTATAGAGGATTGGAGGATAAAGGATATGTCAATAGGATGTGAGATCCTACTTTCTACATCTAACTTGGGAACCCAACAAGTTCGTCTGTTAGCGGGAGGAGATGGAGGGCCCTCTAGGAGGAGGTAATTGTACATGATTCTATATAACATAGTCAATTATCTCAGTTGTGTCAGGAATATGGTGTTTCTCCTAGGCTGAATCATGGAAACCAGTATTTTCACATTGTACAATAAGTAAACTCCATGAATGTTGTGTCTGTAGAAAGGTTTTTCACCATGCCATGGTGAAGGGAGTGTCGACGGTTGACATGCATATTTTAGAGAAAAATAATTATAGTGATGCATGAACAGTTTTTAATTTCTTCCATAATCACATGCCTTTATTTTAAACCATGATTCCAACATAGATCAAAGTATTTTTTAGTGATCCAAATGGAGAATTAATTAGTGAATTAATCCATGATAAAAAAATTAAAAATGTGATCCACAAATCAGTTTTACTATCTATGGTAACATTTTATTCTCGAGAATGAGTTATGAAAATTTTGAATGACACATTGAATAGCTAAAAACTATCTATTTATTGGATCAAGGTCTCTCTTATTAATACAAAAGATCAAATATTATAGTAGGAAATAAAAGGAGAGAGATACTGTGTGAATACATTACATATTCGAGTGAAATAGAGTAAAGGGGAGTCTGCATTGAATGAACATGTTTATAGAAGAAGAAGGAGAAAAGGAAATATAATAAGATTTATAGTGTCATTCTTGAAGGAATAATGTGTTGTATAAGGAGGAATTCACATATTATGAAGGAGAAGCAAAAGGATTTTGATGACACCCATCAACATTTGGTGCAACCATGAAAGATATGCTAGTGAAGGGACCTATATGTCCATAAATTTTTTGGAGATCCTACCTCAGGGTAGTGAGAAAAGGTATAGAAATATGGAAGTGATCCAATAATGGCAGTGATCCAAAGTGAGGGTAGTGAGCCTTGGGAGATAGTGGGTTGACCCAAAAAATTGTAGGGTAGTGACCTAATCCAGGAGTAACCTATCCCAAACCCCACTATTTTTTAGTGAGGATAGTGGATTTCGGTGCATGACACATCACTATAGAATTATCCTTTGAGTATTCCAGTGTGGGTAAATTGAGTAAATTCTCTATGTCCTATTTACATTCATCATGCATATTAAAATTGGGTCAAGAAACCTTATTGAATATTTGGTAATAAGTTCTATTCAAGTGAAGATTTAATTTGATCAACTTAATAAAAAGAGTGAAAAGTGTGACCCTTAAGGTTAGAAGGTCAAGATCTAAATAGTACAGTGAGATAAGGTTAGTTTTTTAAATTGGTTTTGACTTTTCATACCATGATTCACTTCTCCCCTCCCAAGTTATATCTCACCTAATCTCCTGGTAGGACTTAATAAAAAATTGATAAAATATGGAATTATAACTGTATAAAATTTTATATTGATCCAAAATTTGGAAGATCCACTAAAAATGGAATTTTATGGGATTTGGTGTACAAAACATCTATAAATATAGGTTTAAAGTCCTTGTCAAAAGATCACCAATAATGGGACCTCAACTTAACATGTGATAACTTCATATGTATAAGTTCAATATAGTAAATTCAATCATATGTGTGAGGGAAACACTAAAGGTATATTACATCCTAGGAAAATGTTGTTTGGTTCCCATGAGAAAAAGGAGGGTGAGTCTAAAACTCTTAATGAACCAAGGATATGAAACAATTTTCAAAACATGGGAATTTTTTTTTGTTCACCTATATGAATGTAGGATGGGTATTATCCAAATAACATGACTTTGGCTCTCAAAAAATCAACAAAGGATAAGTGACTCAGGGTCATAGGTGTCTAAGAGTAGATAAATAACTAAGGAATTTGAATAAACTTGTGTAGGATGAATTCGTCTGATGACATGAGTTACATTTTCAAGGTAGTTCCCGCATGTTTCTCTATTCATCTTTTATTTTTATCTAGTATGTCAAGGCTTAAATTGATATATGCCTGTATTTATCCAATTTCTTTCTAATAATGTAAACGTTTTTAAAAATATTTTAAAATTTTGGGGGCATTTTATTTTTTTTAATGTTTTTAAAATGTTTAAATTATTTTGTTTTTTATGTTTTTAAAATGGGAAGGCTTTAATAGAACCCCACATTATAAAATGGGTTGGAATGGAATTTTTTTGCTAATGCATACGATCTAATCCTCTTATTTTATCAGGTTTTATTTGATAGACATGATTAAATATTGAAAATTCATGCCTTTTCAGAAAATTATCAATCCAATTCCAAGGTGTGTGATTCCTTATCTAAATTTTTGATTCCATGCTTACAAAATGGAGTCGGCATTGGATGGGAAAATCAAATTTCAACTACTCTCAAGCACTCAAATACTTCCTATAAATTGAGATTCCTATAAAATCCTTTATCCAACATGAAATAAAGTTTTTTATTGCACAAAAATAAATCCCTTCTTTAATATGTTGTTTCTAAATCTTATTCAAGGGACACTCTCCACAAAGTACTTGTGTAGAGTATCGAGTCACTGTTGTATTGTAAATTTAATTTTTCAACAACCTATAATACTTCAAATTTTTTGGGGGTGAATATACTTTTAATGAGAGTGAAAACCAATAATAAATATAAGTTCATTATTAATTCTATAATTAACTTTTATCAACACTAAAAAAGGTTTGATATTGTAATCATTGAAAAAGTACACTTTTACTGTCTCTTTTTTAGCACAGATAAAAGGTTTTCGATTTTAAAAAAATGGAATAAAAATGGTTGATGCTTGATACCCCACACCACCAAATCAGGGAAAACACACACAATAAACCCCACCCTTAGGACCTCCACAACCCCAATCCCTTAACTCTTGAATTAATTCATAGGAGGGTATATTTGAACCCTTACCCACTGCCTTTCTCAACAAACAACATTACCGCTTGACTAGTAAATTTTACTTATTATATATTGCAACAAATATTTATATATATGTATATATATATATATTGAAATATATAATTATATATACATATATTAGAATATATATATATATATATATTTATTAATACAAACACACATATATATTTAAATATATACATTATATATACATTTGTATTTGTATATAAATATTTATAACAGTTGAGGGATATCTTGAGTGGTATAGGATCCCCATAATTCTACATCAGACCTAGGCTCAAATTTGAGTGGGAGAAATGACTATTACAGTACTATGCATGAAATGATGCATACATGATGCAAGCATGAGGTGACGCAGTCATGATGCAGTCCTGGTGACGCAGGTAGGATGATGCAGGCATGACACTGCACTAGGCTTTCAGGCCATGTTATGGGTTTCAATCCCACTAGGCCTACAGGACGTGTACTAAATAAATAAGGCTTTATGGGTGGGATATCCATATGGAGGGGCTATATCCTTCTTTTTCGGTCTGTGTGTGTGGTGTGTGTGTGTGTGTGTTTGAATCTAATTTTACCCCCAAGCACCTAATATATATATATATATACATTATATGCTAAATAAATTGGATAATTATTTTTTATTTACATATGGTTTATATAGTTATGGTATATTAACTAAAAACATAGTTTTGGAGGCCTTATGGACATTCTTGAATGGGAAAAAACAAGGATTGAGGTTCTTCCTAATTTAGATGATATATATCTCTTCACAGGTTGCGATTTGACATCTTGTATGGCCAAAAGAACACCTGAATCAAAACTTATGGTCATTTTAAGTTCAAGTTCTGTTTTCAATATAAATTCATTAATTTTTTCTATCACCAAAATTTTAGTAAATGTATATTTCTCAATAAAAATTAGTCAATTTTTAATTAATATTAATTTTAAATTATTCTATGAATCATTTTTTCACTTAATATATTACATATTAAGTGTAAATATATTTAGCATTAAAAAATCATATTTACTTATATTATATTTAAATTAACATAAATATATTTATATATTAAAATATTATTTTTTATAATATATATTTCTTTATGAAAAGTGTCTTTTATAGTGATTTAGTAATGGGGGTACCCTTTTATCAATGCTAATAAATGAGAAAAAGTTACATTTATCAATGTTAAAAAAACATTGAAAATTCTATCATTTTATCAATGATTTTTTTGTGTTAATAAAGATGATTTTGATCAGCATTTTTAGTTAATGATGATAAAAATATTCCTCTTTATTGGAATTTTTGTTTAATACTGATAACGAGTAACGAAAAATCTCCACGTATAATAGAAAAAGAAAGACTATTTCAGAAAATCCCTTATTTGAGAAACTATTTCTCAGTCAAGGGATGTTTTGGGTTGGTGGGGGTAGAAGGGTGGGTGATGAATGAGTCAAAACCTTCCTCAAAAAATTTCTTCATAAGGATCTTTCTAGAAAAGTGCCCTCCATTAAATAAATTTTATAAAATTTTTTTTTTTTTGTTTATATAAATATATATATATATATAATTAAACAACATTTAACTATTTATATTCGGTATTACTTTAAACAAAGTACTTTGAAATTATTAAATAAAATTACACTATATTTATCCTTTTATAAGGTTATGAAACTTTCCAAATTTTTTATGTGGGTTTCATAAACAAATTTTCTATTATTAAATGAATACTATATTATTTATAAAAAATAATTAATGATAAAAAATGATTAATTATAACAAATTTTAACAAATAATAATTATTTAATAAGTTAATAAATATTAATTAATAAATATTATGTTGTAAATAAATAGTAATGAATAATAATAATAATAATAATAATAGTAATGTTATTATATTTTATAATTAATAATCTAATTAAAAATGAAAAAAATAGTAATATTTTATAAAACCTATAAAGGGTCGAAGAGGGGGCATTACAAATACTAAAGAATTTATAATACTGAATATAAAAAATATATTTAATAAAATAATTAATTTGATATTTAAATTTTATTTGCAATAATTACTAATACAATTATTATGAATTCTTATTAAAAAATAATGTTGTGTGTCATGTAATGTTTTTTTATTATATTTATGAATAATATTAATTATGATGATGTATATAATAGTATTAAATACTATTCTTATTTAATAAAATAATTTAAATAAAAAAATAAAAAAAATATTCTTAAAAATAAAATATATTTTTTATTTAGTATCATAATTAATATTTTCTTTTTATTGTCAACTAAAGTAAAACAATAATATTATAAATTTATTTTTATTAAATAATAACTATGCACATCTAGAAAGTTTACCACGAATAATAAAGGCTTAATAATAAAGTTTTGGTAATAATAAATTTATGATAATGAAGTCATTATAAAAAATAGTGCCACGCTTTACATTTTCATGTCATAATCATGTAATCGAAAATTCACTTTAACATGCTCATAATTTTGAGTAATTAAAACAATAAATTCATAAAATGAAAAAAATAAGTAGGAAAAATAAAATTAAAAAAATCTTTGATTTTGAAATAAATTAAAATGAATGATCGCATGTAATATATGAAAAAAACACATGAAAAATAGATTTCAAATAAAACATTGAAATGGAGCTATTGTGAAAAACAAATTGATTTCATAATAGTCTTCTTTAAATTATAATGAAATCCCAAATTTCAAAAACAAAATAAAAAAATCAAAACGAAAATTATAACATTTCAGAAGAAAATATAATAAATAAAAAACCATATTATGTAATTTAATTTAAAAATAAATATTTGATTTAAATTTAGATTGATAACCAAATATAATTCAACTGATAAAAATTGTTACGAAAATATAAACGAATGATTCCAAAAAACATAACACTTATTGGGAGAGGATAAAAAATTAGATGACGCGGATATTAGATGTAGGGATGAATATGATGACGTGGAGTGGAGGTGGCGATACAAGAATATCATTCCTTCTATAGTAGAGAACAGAATCCATGAATAATATCGAGTAACCAATTCAAAACATTGAATAAAAAAATAGAAAGTAAAAAATTATCATATCAAAATAAATAACAACCAATTAAAATAGTATATTTTAAAATCAAGAAAATAGTAGTGAAGAAATTAAAATTCTTATAACTCGAGTAATTAGATAGAAGTACAATGCATCATGTTAAATATAGAAGGTTTAATGAAAATAATAACATAAAATATTTTGAGAATATAATATAAAATTATAAATCTAAAATGTTATATTTTAGTTTAATCTACCAAATAATGTAATTGGTCAATAATTTACAAGATCATCAATATATTATCTTCATGATTATAGCATGTGTAGTATAAATATTATATATTATAATGATAATCATACCCATTTATTTTATCTTTAACACATGAATCCCACATATACTTTTTAATATGTAAAATGGATAATGTAGTATGGTTAAAACTTAAGATAATTAAAACTAAATTATCTTGGTAATCTATAGTTTTGAAAAATAAAAAATCACACATTATAATTAACACTTTAAATAAACCAATAAAATAATAGGAACCTTAAAACAAATTATCAATCCATGTGGAAAATAAGAAATGTAATATGGAGTATAAAATATTTGTACCAAACTCGCATAAATTTCCCTTGAATAGATGATAATTGGAACCAATACACTCTCTCAACAATAGAAATTGGGAAGTAATTTGGCCATAAACATAGACATCCTTGCTAGATAGCAGTGTCATGTACCACTTGCAGTGAGCCAACCTGATTTTCATCAATCCCCTTGGTAGCCTCCACTGGCCTTGATATTGGGTCCAACAGGTTGTGTGTGATGGGAAACGTGATGAACCAAAGAAACACCAATCTAAATCAATCATTATTGAAGGAACTTGGTGTAAATATTAGACCCATACAGTAATTAAAATCAAGTGTAATGCCCCGACCCCAGTTACCCAAAGTCGGTACATTATTACATAACATTGGCATGATCACAAAGGATCACGTCTCGAAAGACCAATTAGTTTAGTAGTCTTGGAAACACTAGATATATTAATAAGTATTACATTACATCATAAAAAAACTACAACAACATCTTGTCTTCATATCACCTCATACTATCCCTGCAGGTCATTCATAAATTACTTCTTCATAATCCTGGGAAAAATAAAACATTGAAAGGGGTGAGCTCAGATGCTCAGTAAGGATAACATTATAGTAGAAGCTTTCATAGATAATGATAAACACTTAAGGCATCTTATAACTAAAACAAAAGCCTTTTAAACTTTAACTTCATCATAAAATGGCAAAGATAAAATAAAATAATGCCATTTACTTACTCACAAAGATATTCTACAAGTCGAATGATCACATGCAATATCAATAACCACTTTCATAATGATGGAATTCATGATGCCGAACTTTAATTTCTGTGTCGAGGCCTTGTGCCAAGACCTAAGGGATAACTGTAATGGGAACCCAATTCGGAGAGCCTCTGTAACCGGACTCCATCCCGGAGTGCCTCTAATAACCGGACACCAACTCGGAGTTCCTCTAATAACCGGACACCAACCCGGAGTGCCTCTAATAACCGGACACCAACCCGGAGGGCTTACTTTTACCGTTCCCCAACCCGGAACATACTAGTCCAACACATTCATCTTAATAAGAGGATGAAATATAACATAAACATTTGTATTAAAACTAACATACAAAATGTCAAAACTTTAATCATAAACCATTAATGGAATAAAAATAACTCATCTATAGTCAAAAATATCACAAAACCTTAAATACAATATGGATGATTTGTATCATAATAAATCAACTTGAAACAAGTTTAAAATCTATCAAAGGATGTTGACATAGATGAAATCAATACTATTTGAGAGAAATATCTCTTTTTTTTTAAATTATTTAAAAGTTGCATAATTATAGAGAAAACATTTATTTTGAAAATATCTTTATAAGCTTGTGAAGGAACCTTCAAAGGTGTAATAACGATGTAGAATAACCGCACCCACCGTATAAGTTAAAAAAAGACATTCTTACCTTAATTTTGTCAAAAATGTTAAAAAGGACCTTGTTTGGAAAACGACAGAAAGATTCCTTTATAAACCTCTTATAAAAAGTCAAACAAGGGTATAAATTTCTTTAACCCATATTCTTGTAAATAGTAAAAAAATTTGAAATACATTTTTAAGAAACATGGATGTGGATGATAAGAGATCCTAGTAGATTATTACGTATATACAATCTTGGATAATGAAGAGATTGTGAAATAAACCCTTACCAATTTGGTAACTTACGAAACATACAACCCATGAAAGAGGTATCATACAATGAATATGTAAATATAAATTAAATTTTATTACACAAGGAATATAATTATGGGCAGTACATACACCACACAAAAGGTAATGGTGGCAATATGGCATGAATCTCACGGGAATAAGGAGTGAGATGAAAACCCCTTACTTTGTACTTTTTCCTTGGTCGACGGTAGGTTAACCTCTTGTATAATGGTGAAATAAATGTTATTGAATTATAAAAGAATAATTTACATTAATATGATATCATATATGATCTTTTAACATTGCTTTGTTAATAATATCTTAGAATTATCATCGTTTCGGGTGTTAACTTACTCGTTTTCTTTTATATGTTCTGTTATGTAAGCCATGTTTTTCATGGATATGTTGTATATTATTCATATCCAGAATGATATAAAGTTCTTAAACATTATTTTTAAATCATCAAATGATAATTATACTTGAATGGATATGATGGAGAATGAATCTCATCGCGTTCGTGGAGACGGTAGTCCGTACGTACGCACGAGCGACAATATCATTCTTTTGATATTAAAATAATATATAATTGGATGATATATCATATATACAGAATAATTATCATGTTATATTTATTATTTACATGAGTTACACATCATTATTATACCCATCCAAATAATAATATATTGAATAACAATTACACCACGATGTGGAGACGGTAAGTCGTACGTACGCACGTATGGTGACATGTTATTCAAAGGGTGGATAGAGTACTGAATATGGTTGTACCATATTTATAATAACATCACAGTATATATATGATACTGGAGTTATTATTTTAGAATGGTAATAACAAAGAAATAAGAAGTGGAAGAAGAAAGGAACTTGAAAAGGGGTGGTGAAAACATTACCTCTTCTTCGGGTTCTTCCTTTTGATTTGATCAAAAGGGATCCTTATGATGGCTTTCTGATCAAACTAAGGCCTATAGGTTGTATTGAGGGAAGTTGAGAGAGTATTTGGGCAGGGTTTGGCCGAACCAAAAGGCTTTTAAGGTGTCAAGAAATGAGAAGGAGGAGTGCCCTTTTATAAGAGGGGTGAGGGGCACCTTTGGAAAATCTAGAAATATTAATTTATAATAAATTCATATTCGGTTTCTAATGGATCCAAAGTTGATTATTCAAAGTTTAAGGTGGGGATAGGTCGAAAACCATTCAACCAATAGAATTTAGACAGGTTTGGGTTAGTATATTAACCTTATCATTAAGTATTAACTCTTAGTTAATTAGTTTGACATTTACCATGTCACTTTGTATTTTTATATTATATAGTTAATAAACTTTCTATATACATCCAAGCGACCCCCAAGTGGTCCATTAATGATATACCTATCATGATATAAGTCTCTTGTCTGAACTTTAGATTTTTAGGAATTTAATATCAATTAATAATATAATATTTGTTTTAAAAAACTCTTTTATGTCCATTTTGACACTATTCAATAGTTTATTTTTGTGAAACTCATAACAGAATGATTACTTCAAAAAAATTCAATTAAATCAGTCCTAATATGTCATATTAACCTAGAAAATTAGTTTAATTCATTAAAAGTCTTAAATTATATTTATTTGAATATTTATAATATCAATTATTTTAATTTTTCACTATTATGGTAATTACTGCATCATCATTGTGTCATAAATAAATTAAATTATTTAATGTCTAAAAATTGTAAATAAAATATCATTATGTAGTAAATAGTTTTATCTTTCTAATTAATATTTATAGTCTAAAATAAAACATATATAACCCTATGTAACAATTTTTTTGCTAAAAGATATATGCTTGTGTCGTTTTTGTATTCATTTTAACTTAATTAAAATAAAGTGTCTCTATCACTTACAAGTGGATCCATGGGGTCCCAAAATCGACCCAAATATACCCATGGTCGAACATGTATCCACCAATAAGGTTAGGACACGTTTTAGGGTAATTTAGTATTATTATAATATTATATTTTAACCCTTATTTACCGGATTTACCCTTAACCATGGTAAATAAAATATTTACCGAAGTAATTATTCAAAATGTCTAAAAATAAAAGTTACCTATTTACACAATTTGGACATCCTGATTCCAAATATGGAATCCATTTTTACAAATTCAAAACACAGAAGTGCCAGAAATTAATTTAAAATTAATTCCCGCTGTCAAAACAAAAAAGCGTGTTTTTAAGATATAATAACTATCAAAAGATTGATACTTGTTTATGTTCAGTTTAATTGTGAAATTATGTCCAATGACCAACATTGTATTAAATGGTAAAAATATATTATAAATATACTTTAAAACCACTTAAATTCATAATTTATCACTATTAATTATTTTGATTTAAAAAGTTGTTTTTAATTAAATTTTAGTAATTTTCACTATTCATCAAAATATGAAAGTTATCTGAATAGTACCAAAATTTCACCCTTGGCTAATTTCGATATTCCGAATCCAAAAATAAAGTCCATTTTGAGATATAGAATTTATAAAATTTCAAAAAAGTAGGTATTACTATTCATAACAGCTAGTTTGATTGGTTGTGGTGTGTTAGAATCTCGAAGTTGCGTACAATGCACGCCATTGCATTATTCAAAGGGAAACGTACTGTGGAAGATTGGGGTGTTACATTCTCCCCTCCTTCAATAAATTATGTCCTCGTAATTTTTTTAAAATTGGGCTTGATAATATAATGCAAAGTCCCACATCGGAAAAAGAGTCAATAAAACTATCACTTTAAAAGAAAGAAAGACAGGTATAAAGGTCACCCAAGATAACCCATACTAGGATTCCATGTAGGAAAACATGGATATGGATGATAAACTAAGTGTTCAATTCTGATGGAGAGGGATAGAAAACATGACCAGGAGAAAGTTAACAATAAGAAAATCACAAACTTGTGTTGGGACAAACGGTCCTTAGTCTCCCAATAGGAAAAGTAAACGGAAAACATTTTTTTATTTTAAGTTACATTACAAAAGGATGAGGAATTCATTTATGATATTAACTAAGAACATAAAGAGATATACTTGATTTTTAAGTAGAGTTTCATTCTTTAATAACTTTTTAACACTAACTCATATTTTTGAACAATGAGTATTCAAGAAGACATGGTCACAAAGGAAGAGCTAGAATAAACTTCTATAGAAATACATGATCCACGTAGGATAAACTATATATTTACTATGACTTTAGAGATTAATCAAAACCAAAATGGTTAGTATAATATCTGATGACCCCCCAAATAGATGTTCTATTAGAGAAAAAAACTAATCTTAATTTCTAAAATTAAACCATCAATACCCCAAAGTTAAATAAATGACATTAAATAATCAATTGTCCATAAAATCCTTCAATATAATCCAAACTAATATTGAAACTCAAAACTTATAAGAATGTAGTATTCCACGTTAAATTTTATCTTCAAATGACATTAATTACTCATAAAGCCGCATACTTAGAAGTAATTAACCTAATCATTTCCATAATAAACCCAAATCACTATAAATCCACAATAAAAACATAGATAAAAATCCACCATTACACCTCAAATGAAATCCCATACTACTCTATTTTACTTTGGCATATAGTGTTCTCAACAAAGAGAACAACTTCCAAAATAACATTTATCACTTAATCACCAAATCATTTTCCTATACTAAGGGTATTCCTTTGATAAGACATAAGATCCCAAATAAAATTATTATTGATCAATAAAATAATTTAACTAAAAATAATAGTCACACTAACCAGGGACTTCACGTAGTCCAGTGGTAGGCGATAAATCTCACTCGCACTTTGGTTGTGGGTTCGATTCTCACAGATTTATCCCGCGATGGGTTGTCAACCGGTCTACGTGTTGTCTTTTTTCAAAAACTATATTTTATAACATTACCATAACATAATTTAACCACAAATGTTATATTATACCTTGCATTTTCATCCCAAATTATAATAACTTATAATTCTCTCAAACCCCAATGATCATATAAGAACAAATGGTTATTTATAATTATATCCACAATAGAAAAGATAATTCTTCCTCAAATATCATTTTCACATGATAAATTGCAGGTTTACACATACAGGAGAAAATTATTCCAATGTAATCCCATAAATAAAGAGCACTAACACTTTTAAACATTTCACCATCCATTTATTTCCACATAGGTTCTTCATCATATGTTCCTCGGGTTCCCACATTGCCTCTTCCATCTTAAGATTTCTCCATAGAACTTTTACCAGACGAGCCATCTGGTTTCTCAACACTTGATCTTTGGTATGAATAATTCTGATAGGCTCTTCACAATAAGATAGATCGGGTTACAGTTATAATTATTCATAGGTGAGTACATGCGTTGGGTCAGGTATGTATTTTGTCACTAGAGATATGTGGATCACAACATGAACTTTGGAGAGACTAGGCGGATTTGCCTTTTGGTAGAATGCGTTCATGTGTCACAATGGTACCTCAGGAATTTTTCAAAATCACCTACTTCATTTACCCAAAAACTCTTCATCCATATTTGATTATATCGATGGAAGCATCGATGCATCATAAAAAAATAGGTATTTCTTATATATAATTTTGATACATCGTCTTTAACATGTTTTTTTAGAAAAATTCTCACTGATTCATCTTCAAATATTTCAAAATAAGGTTTTGGTAAATCAGTTTCCGTATATCCCAAAAGACATAAATATATAATTTGATACATATAGGCTGCTCTAAGGTCTCCCTCTTCTGCAGCATCTTGAAAATCATTTAGTGCATCGTAATTTTGAGATAAAGTGAATAATTTGAAAAGACCCTGATGGTACTTTCCACGCTTAGCGTGGTAAGAAAGTTGAGAGCGCAACATTATCCCATAGTCGGTACTTGATCCTTGAAATAATCGTGCAATGCTAGAGGTATTGGATGTCTCATAAAGTTGTTTTCATATAACTTGGACATTTGAAAAAGTTTCAACATCATATGTGCATGACTTCTGGATAATAATTGTAAGTAGTTCTTCAGGAAGAGAGACAAGACTTGTTCGTGATCTTGCTCCCTCCATGTTTCAACTAACAAAAAGAAAATACAATTAGGGTTTTTGAATACTTATCTAATAAGAATGTAAAAAAATAGACATAATAGGATAATCTTGTAATTGAACAATATATCCTAACTTGGGGTACCCTATGTTAAAATCTAGGTTATCCACTATCTATTTGCCAACATATATTCTTAGGGGCATTTTTTGTATTCCCTTAATAATGGTTCATAATAATCTTGTGAATTTACCAAAGAATATCCCCCGAGAGTGTCGTAACCAAGAGTGCAGTAAGGCCCATTGTCGTGCACCAGTTCCCGTTTGAGTCTATCTCAAAGCGGTGTTTTCGGGTTTTACCCCTAGGTACATCTGTGCCAGAGCCGACTCTACCTGCTCGTATCATGCTAAAATTCAGCAATGGGGGTGATTATTTGCACAATTATTACATGTGGGAAGATACTTTTTTTTGATTATTCCCTTTATCCATCCATATACAATATGTTCTCTTGTTCTCATGCTTCCCCCCAATGATTCAATACTTATTTAATTATTTCTACTTCTAATTAGCACATGATAATACATCTTCATATGATAATAATGTTTGGGATACTTTTTACCTCTGAAATATTGGAATAATACAATAACATATAGGACCATTCTTACACTTGGGATCATGTGCATTGGAATGGGTCGCATTCCATCTATTAGTGTTCATCTAGAAATGATGATTTCCACTGTATTTGGTGATTAAATTAATGAACATAATGTAAAATATTGAAAATAGTGAAATTCTTAGCATAGATCAAAAACATTATCCATATCTAATATCATCATCATAAACATGGTTTCTCAAGGATTTTCTTCTATTAATATCCTCAAATTATATCATAGGATTTTTTCGGTAATATATGTTTTCCTAAATCTAGTTTCCATGATTTATACAATAAATACTTTGATACCGACTCTAAAATCTTGACCCTAGATTCCTGGAGTAGGTACCTTACTTTATTTCATTATCATTATTAAAAAGAATAAATTCCTAAAGAACCAATCAGTTTAGAAGTTTTTTGGAAAACTACATTACATAGATGGAACCCATTTTACATTGGTAAAAAGAATATACATAAAAATTTCTCAACATCCATGAAACTCCTTCCAAGAATTCGTCTTCATAAACCGAGAAAAGGAAACAAAATAAGTGAGATATCAAATGTTTAGTAAGGGTATTATATAGAGGAATATATCATGAACTAATAATGACGAAAAAATATGTAATGAAACATATGTTGTCCAATGATTAAATATAAATTAAAACCTAATTTTAAAACCTGATCAAGGATATTCAAACTTATCATACAATCACATGGAATAATAAAAATGATAGAATGAATAATGTTAAATTTTTTAACTTTCAATATTTTTCAGAAAAATAGATTCTATCAAGATATATCCTCATGATATTTTATGTCAATGGTTAGAAACCTGTCTAATTTAGGCCAAAATCTATCATCTAAAAAATATGAAACTACATGGAAAGAAACATGAACGATTTGTTGCCAACAGATTTCATCCCATTAGACTACTGATGCATCGAGGGGACTTCATCAACTAGTCCCAAACTGGTATAATTTATGTCCAAAACATTCCTCATATATTGAAAATTAAATCTAAATCTTGAACAATGTTTGTTTTCAAATATCCATATTGTTAAAATGATATGGTTTTATCAACATTTCCCAAATAAATAATATATATTTCAAAGTAAATATCATTTGTAAAAATGGTAAATAGTTTAATAAATAATAATATCTATAATACAAGAAAATATATATTTGGTGAAATATAGTTTCCAATGAAAAAATATTACATTAAATTGACTATTTCAAGAGAAATTTGATAGTCAGAAAAGAAATTAATATTTGAAAGATAACTTGTAACAATTGGAAATTTTCCAAAAAAAATCCTTGGTTGAGATAATTCTAACTAATAATTATTATTCCACTAAATATTAGTGATTATTAATATTATATTATAAAATTTAAAAATATAAACCAAAAAAATGATATAAGTGGGGAAAATGGTGTATGCCTCACTCGGGAGAAACTAGGACAAGAATCCCTTAACTTGAGTCTAACCTACTGGGTGTGTTTATCTCCCTGAAAAACAAACATATGTTAATTATTTTATTAATTTATCACCTTTTTCATGTTTATTATTAATTTTAATTCACTTAATACAATTATTTATTAAACTACTCAAAAAATAATGTTTATGTCGGGTGTTTTGATCAAATTCTATCCACGAGTTAAAAAACGTTGGTAGGTTGACTACAGTCAAAGGAATAATTATATAAAAATCTCAATAATATTTATAAATAATAAATTATATTACTTATAAATCAGTTATACTTTAAAAACCAATCATTTAAAATTGTTATGAAAAATAAAATAACATTATGATCATGGAGACAGTAGGCCATACATGCACAAAAATAACATTTCCATTTTTCGATGATAATTATGGAAAGAAGTTAAATAACATTTTACCTTTAATGAATTGTAATTATATAATAAATACTATTTTATATAATCATATAAATATATATATATATATATATTGTTTTGTTAAATGAATCACATCCCGTTGAGGAGGTAGTTGTCAACACATCCACAAATAGTGTTAAAAATTGTTTAGTGTGTGAATAGGGTAATAAAAAAATTATATATTATATATAGAGAGAAATATAATTAAGTCATTAATATAATATATATTTCTATTATGTCAATTTTTTAATTAAAACCACCCTGAATACTTTCCATATAATTTTTGAACTTATCACATCACTTTCAGGAGGCAGTAGTCCACACTCCTACAAACGATGTTATCATATTTACAGAAAATGGAAATAATGAAGGTATGTGTTACAAAAAATTAAAGAATTATTAAGAATATATATATATATATATCATATATATCATATAAAAATTGTGCTTCCATCATTATTACCAACTATGTGAGGTGGTAAAAGAAAAATTAATGACATCATTTCGCGAGGTGGTAGACCGCCATACACACAAACCATAAATTCATTATGTTTTGGTGTAGGTTACAAAATTATCATAAAATCAACTCAGTATATTTATGAAAATAATTTTTTTATATAATCAAGTAATAAAAATAATTAAATCGTTTGAGAAATAAAAAAATCATTGAAGAATGTTACCTCTTTTTCAGGTAACGCCTTTTATTTTTCACAAATGTTCTTCCTTAGATTGATTTCAGAACATATATTTACGTATCTAATTTTATAGAAGGGATGTTGGGAGATTAGTTGGGCAGAGTTTGGGTCAGAAAATGTGTCTTTAGAAATTTGTTGAATGGAAAGGGTTAATGAATTTTTATAATGTAAGAGGAGTGTAATTCTTGTAAATACAAAAAGGAAGACACTATTGGGAGGTATTCCTTACATCACGTGCTTCAAAATTGTTAAAATAAAGTATTAATGTAAATTTCTGTTTAATAAAAATATCAACCGCACATAAATAAGTAAATTATTATAATTTGTTTCTTCTACCTTTAAGTTTCCTAATGTTTTTTATTTTGGTTTTTCATTAAGGTAACTAGTTTTATAAGCTATGTAATTCCTTTTATAAGACTAGATTAAATTGAAAATTATTATCAAATTTAAAACCACATAATTAGAATTATTATATATAATTTATTAAGTAAAAATCTTAAGTTTGTTGGAAATTTATTTTCAGAAAAGCGCCTTTAATATGCAAAAACACTAATTTATCCCAAACTATGGTAACAATGTTTTTAATAATTAGGGGTCAATATGTTCATTATTCAAAATATATTCTTCTATTAATAGAACATATTTTACATTTATTAATATTTGAAAAAAATTATAACAAGATAAGATAGTTATTCAATTTTAAATCTTTAAATAAAATATTCTTTATTATAGAATATCATTAATGAAAATTTTGACATTATTTACATAATATATATTTAAAATTGTCTATAAAATTATGGAATTTAAATATAATAATTTAAAATCTAAGTAAAAAAGAAATATTTACATAAAATATAAGGAAAAAATAATTCATTCAATTTTCATCACATTAGATGTTATTAGTATATTTTATTTTATTTAATGATTTAAAAAATAATCACTTATTAGGCATTTATTAAGTACATTAACTATGTAATTAATATATAAAAATTACTGATAAATAATTATGGTAAAAATAACTCATTTTTATTTAAAAAGGATATGTATAATATAAAATATGATGTTTTTCCATATCATAAGGCTTTATAAATGTTAAAGGTAAATATAGATCCTTTTTTTTCTTTTTCATTATTTAAATTATTGCATGGGTAAATTTCATGAACATGTTTCCCAATAACTCTAAACAATTATAATAAATAGACATAATGGAGAAAATAGGTCCATTAAATGGTTGTTTTACAAGTTCTAGGTCATTTATAAACATTATATTCTATGTAAAATCATCAATAAGCTCGTTTTTACCTTAATAAATATAAATAATTTAAACTGGTTATGCTAATAATTTTTTTCAAAAACAAATTTGATCTTATTAGATAATAAATATTATACTAATGAAAACCAAGGATATACAGTTTTTTAAATTCTAAAAAAAATTAGTTTTAAAAAAGGTGTTCCATTAAAATGATATATAACATGGACTTTCATATATTACAAGATAACTTCGTCTTTTCTATAGTGCAAGCTTAACAAGGGTTTTAATATAATGAAATCTAAAAATTAAATAAATTTTTATTCTAAAATTGAAATATTGTAAAGTATTATTATGTTACTATAGAGAACCTTATTTTTCTTATATATCTTGTTATATATATTTAATGTTCAAGAACATAAAATCATTACAAAACTTAGCTCCAATAGTTTATGGTATTTTAAAAAATTTGACCATACATAAAATATAAAAAATAAAAAATAAATATTAATTTAATTCCATATTATCTAGCATCTTTTTGGTCCTCGAATTATCCTTAGTACATGTAATCACAGGAGGATATACATCAAAAAGTGGTAATCTAGAAGCCTAGTAAAATTATATATTAGATCATGAAACTGTATAACATGGGTTATATTAATCATTATCATCATAACATACACATAGAATCATAATCATGATAATAATATTTAGATTATGGTATGGAATGTGTTAATGCATAAAAAAGAAACATCGTCTCTTAGTGATCAACAACCACACATTGTTGTGAACCAAGATAGCATAAATTTAAACCATATTCTACATTAACTCATTAGATTCATCACATTAACCAATTAATTGGAGAACTGTATAATTTTGAGCACACCCAAATAATTATAATATTTAATTTATTCTATGTAATTCTAGGTGCACCCATCACATCATAAAATATACATTATCATATATCACACATAGACCATATATCAATATTGGACATAAAATTACCGTTGGAAAAGAATGGGTTTCATTTCATGAAGCATAAATTCATAAATATTTCCAATTTAAAGATGTTGTAGTATAATTGATATTATAATTATCAACATTGAGTGAAGAAGAAACAATATCAAGAAGTAAAGTTTAAGTTTATTTTTTATGGAAAAGTTATTTTGGAAAACATATTTATATCATAATCTAAATTAGAAAACATTTATATCATAGAAAAGATAATATAATTATTAATATATTATATTGACGTAATATTCATACTAAAAATGGGAAGAAATAGGGAAACACAATGAAAGAGAGTTGGGTTTCAGAATTCCCATTACCTTGTGTCTAAATGCATTCTTTGCTTTAATATTCTATATAATCACATTAGATTAATTAATTAAGAAATAAAGAAACTTTTATACATTAATTTTATTCATTTTTTTCTTTTATGTTATTTTATGGTATTTTGGATGATTTATAGAGTTTAATTTCATCATTCAAGAGAATTTGTTTTCTTAGTTTTCATGGTCGGTTCACTTTTATACATGAATAAATGTTCATTTAAAATATGGATAAATACTTATAATTGTTATCATATGTTATTAATGAAATTAATAAAGTTTAAAATATATTAAAAATAGGTTTTCTACATTAGATTAGCATGAATCATTATATAAAAGTTAATAATCATCATTTTTAGGTTAATTTTGACTGTTCTTCGATCACAACGAACTTATTTTGTTTTATAATTTATTATTATTTATATATGTCATTTCCATATAATAAAAAGGGTCATAACATAGAAATTACATTATTTTTTCATCCATTTAATTATTTATTAATATTTCATATGGTGTTAATGAAAAATGAAAGTACATCGCCCACAATGTTGATAATTAAACTCATCACAAGAAATGATTTTATTTTTAAAATAAGAGAGAGAGAGGGGGAGGGAGGGAGGAGTTTAAAGATGAATCTTACATTTACTAGATAGAATTAAAATACATGTAAAGTACTAGATTATATCATTCCATTTGAATGAGGTTATGTGATGAGATAATAAGAAAAGAAAATGAAATTAAATCAAATTAAATGACAAAGGAATATGATTTTACCACTTAAATCTCTCCTCCTTCAGAACCTCTTTAGGGAAGAGGTTTTGGCCTATTGGTGATACCAAGATCTCTTAGACTTGGGGGAGGGGATAGGGTAGAATATTGGGAATAATTTGGGAAAAGGTCAATGCTTGAGTGGTATGAGGAGAAGAGGGGGTGAGGGGTGGTCTTTATAGTGTAGGGGAGGAGTGTTTTCTTATTATTATATTCATTAGTTTATTTTTTTGGATCTATATTAAAAATAGTATGATAATTATCATTAAAAATAATAAAATAATGAATGTTTGTTTGAGATTATGGTACATACATTAACAATGACTCAAGGTATAGTGTATTTATCTTATAATGTATATTTGTCATAAATTATCATATTTCACTATTAACTAAAAAATAAGTATTTTTGGAAAATACCAAAAATATAACCATACCATTTTTCAATGTTTAGAATTAATAATTGAACTACATTTTATGAAAATAATTTTCTAAATATGAGTAATTAAATATTTAATTAAAATCATCATTATTTAGAAAATGCATATTTTATCATTATAAATAATTTTATAAAACTATTAAAAATTAAATAAGGTCTCATAAAATTATAATAAAATCACAAGATATCAAAAACTTACATTATGATTTAATTTTATGAAATTAAATTCTATTTTAATGTATTATATTAATAATAAAATATTAATTAAATAATTGTCACTTACAAAAATACCTAATAATGTTTTTAAAACATTTAATTTCATAGTATATGATATAATTAAACAAATAATTTCACTTATTAGATTCTTAAATTTTATTTATTTATTCATTGGTGAGGACACTATTCATTTTTCAAGTTTTCTATTCATAAGGGTCATGTTACTATTCATAAGGTCAAGTTACTATTTCCTCAATATTATTTCTTTAACTTCTAGAAATAATTATTATTTCATTAAGTCATCATTTATAAATATTTTATTACAGATTGTAATAATTTTATGTGATTTATAATATATGACATTACTTTAAGAATGGATAAATTCTACTGATAAAATTTTTTTCTATACTTTCTTCCACCTATTTGAAATTTCTCCCTCGAAATTTCAATGTATATAAATATGTGAGGGAACTTCTTTTTCATCACCTCCTCTGATTTCCACATTTCATCTTCATACTTATGGGTCCTCGAAAATATATTGAAAAGGTGTATTGTCTTGTTGGGTTGAACATTATCTCTCTAGTATATAATTTTTACAGAATACTCCTTATAAGAGAGATAATATTCGAGTATAACACCATTGAGCTCAGTACATGTGATAGTTCTGGTATATACTTCCACATGAAGGATACGTCAAACAAATAATTAACTTGAGACATATTCGGTGGAAGATCAAGATGATAGGCCATGGATCCTATGTGATCTAGGATCTCAATGGGGCCAATGTACCTTGTTCTTAGCCTCCCTTTCTTTCGATACCGCATGAATCTCTTCAATAGATATATTCTAAGGAAGAATTTGTCTCCAACATCGAACTCCAAAACCTGTAGATGGTTGGAAGCATAGATCATTTGTAGATAATGAGAAGCCTTGATATGTTGTTGGATGTACTGAACCTTCTATGTCATCTCTTCCACATGATCTGGTCCAGGTAGCTTTCTTTCTCCAACTTCAACCCTACAGGTTGGAGTTCTACACTGCTTTACATACAGAGCATCATATGGAGAAATCTGAATACTTGAGTGGATTATATTTTTCTATGAAAACTAAAACAGTATTATATGTGAATATTATACATATTTGAATTATATAGATTTGGATCTTAGCATATATTCAAGTGTCTAAATAGTCTTTTTAGATTATCCACCAGTTTGGTGGTGATATGTCTTTATGAAATTCAATTTTGTACTCAAGGCATATTGAAGACCCATCAATAACTTTGATGTGAACCAAGTATCACATTCAGATACAAACAATAGGGGAACCCCAAGAAGTACCTTTACGTCCTTCACATATATCCTTTCAAGCTGTTATGGTGAGAGATCTTCCTAGATAGAAATATAGTCGACGGTCTTAGTGAGTCGGTCCACCATAACCCATATCCCATTATTTCATTTGGATGTCTTCGAGAGACTCATGAAAATGTCCATAATGACATTCTCCCATTTCCACATGGGCTTAAGAAATGGTTTCATCATCCCTTTGTAATTCTACCACTTGGATTAAAGTTTTTGATATATCTAGAACCTTGACATATACTCTGCAATCACCTACTTCACGATGTCCCACTAGATGTGTTCTCGGAGATCATGGTACATATTGGTACTCCTGAGATGGATAGAAGAAGTTGATTTATGTGATTTTTTCAATATATCCTTTTTTTATAGTATGTGATGAAGTCACATAAAGTCTCATTCCAAATAGAATTATACCATCAGCACCGATGTTGAACTCTTTCATCTTCCCTTCCTTTACTATATTTACCTTATTTTGAAACTATAGATCATCCCTTTATGGCCCTTTAATATTCTCTTAGATAGATGTTTGGGAAATAATTTGAGAAATATAGGATTTATTCCCATCCATTATGATTTCCAAATCCATCCTTTTAATATCCATGTAGTTAGGGTCTTCCTCAATCTACCACATGGATAGAGTAGTAGGGTCTTTTTTGATATGTGAATAAGCTCCCTTTTTTCCTTGCTAGCTTGACTGTGAATAGAGAAACTATAGTCTTTGATTAGATTTTACCATCTCCTTTGTCACATATTGAGATCTGGTTTATGAATAATTACATTAGACTCTTGTGATCAGTATATATGTCACACATCTAACCATAGAGGTAGTCCTGCCAGATTTTCATGGAAAACACCACTGTTGCTAACTCAAGATCATGAATCCGGTAGTTCTGAGAATGGAACTTCAACTTCCATGAGAGAATGTTTATCACATTATCATTTTTCATGATCACACATCTCAATATTTTCATTTAATAATCACTATATATAACAAAAAATTATCCACATTTTGGTAATGTGAGTACAGGTGTAGTGATCAACCTTCTCTTTAGCTCCTTGAAGCATTCCACATATCCCTCTATCCAGATATACTTTACCCCTTTACTTATTAACCTAGTAAACAAGCATGACAATCAAGAGATATTTTTCAAAAAATGTCAATAGTACCCCCTAAAAAAGAAAACTACGGATTTCTATGACACTAGGAAGTATGGTACATTCCTCAATAAACTTTGTTTTAGAAGGGTCAATAGAAATTCCATGACTTATGTTCATGTGTCCCAAGAATGTAACATGCTCCTTCTAAAAGTCACACTTTCTGAATATTTTTTACAACATATCCTTTCTTAATGTCACCAAAAAGGGCCTTTGATATTCATCATCTTCCTCCTTAATCATGGAGTATATGATAAAACAATCGATAAATACAACCACAAAATTTTCAAGGTAATGTCTAAAGTCTATATTCATGAAAATCATGAATATTTCATGGTAATTAGTAATTCCAAATGGAACCCCACAAAACTCGTTATTACCATACCTTTTACATAAGGCACTCTTCTAATAATCTTCCTTCTTCTCCTCAGTTGATTATATCAAGAAAGAATATCAACCATTGAGAGTTAATGATCTTATCACAACTAATCGAACATGTTATAAATCCTTGGATGATGGTACTTTCTATTTATGGTGATCTTGTTGAGTTCCCAATAATCAAAACACAGCCACATTGATCTATCCTTTTTAACAAAGTGAACTAGCACACCAAAAGTTGATTCAAAAAAGAGAATGAAGACATTATCCCAATGCTCTTACATCTACATATTTAACTCCTGCAGTTTAATAAGATCTATTCTACATGGACCCTTTTAGATAAGAGTATATCTGAGTTTGAGTTGTATTGTGAAATATAACACACTATCTGGGGGAACTCAAGGAGACTCGTCAAAAAATACATAACTTTATTCCCTAATGATGTGAATTTACCAAATGTTTATACCTTCCTTGGACTCAACCATTTAAGCAAGGTCAGCAACATTAAAATAATCAACACCCACAAAATTCAATGATTTTCAAAAGTTGATTCATGGTCTTCCTTGAATGTGTAGACGATCAGGGAATGGCTCAGACTATGAGATGATGATTCATTTTCCCAATAATTGATATGATCTCAATATAACGTGATTCAGTCCATCCCTAGTATAGCATCGAATTAAACCAAGGGAAGTATTATGATATTTTATAGGAGAATCATCCCACATACGCCCATAGGGGAAGAGTCCAAAACATGGGTTGTGATGACTGGACCCCCAGGTGTTTTTATCAATATCTCTACTACATGGTTTTGGGGATTCTATTCAATAGTTCTAGAAAACATTCAAGATATAAAAGAATCTTTAGAACCAGAATAAAATAATACTTTTTACATTATTGGGTGAATTGGAAGTGTATCATGTATGAATTGATTTTATTACTCCACTTTAGCATTAGTGATGGAATAATCCATCCCTTTCTCTTTCAGCTTCAGTGGATGATGAAGTCGATTATCCTCTGGAACTTGAGGTTTAGTTCAATTAATTTCATAGTCCCCTAGCTCACTATAGTTTTATCATTGGACCATGGGTTGTTCTCTCCTTTCCTCCAAAACATTAACCTAATTCTTTAGGACTTTTACATATTCATGAGATTCGTGGACTTATCTCCAAGAATTTAACCATTTCATTATCCATTTAATGCAATTCCCATTTCGTATCTTCCTACATTTTTTACATGTGAGTGGTTGATTTTTCATTCCACCTTTTACCATGAGATCATATAGCTCGAAACTCCATCTTTAATTTAATATTAATGGAGACATGTTAACATTCCCCAAACACCATCTCCTCTATGAGGGAACACAAAAAATCATAACTCTTATTACATTGAATTATAATATCCTTTTGAAGGTTCGGTTTTAATCCAAATGATAATCCATCAATTTTACTATTATTGTTGATTACAAACCCTTAATCCTACCTTGAATGCCTTGTGAAATTTTCTTTTATGTTCATGATATATTCTATTTTCGTTGGGTTTGTCTCTATGAATTCTTTCTCCATATTTTTTCAAATAGATTGAGGGAAATACTTGTTAAGAAAAATTATTTTAAATTGATCCCAATCTATATCTTAAATTTCATCCCTCAACATGGTGTCCTCAATCAAACCCACCATTGATAGACCTTCCCATATGAATGATAAATAGGAATATTCATAATCTCCATCTCAGAAAAATGATAAAAAGAAAATATCTTCTCCATCGAGTAAACAGAACATTCAGAAACTATATGATTGGAAGATCCACTAAACATTGGTGTTGATTGCCTCATAAAACACATGATATCCACTTTTTTCCTATTATCTAAATGAGGAAATTACATAGTATTCAGGTTATTGTTTATTAATTGAGACTACTGTGTAATAATATATATGAAGTTTTGATCTCCACCTTTTCCAGTATTGGGGGTATATTTTGGGAAATCACTTCATTTTTCCCTTGCATGGGTTGTTGGATTAATTTCTCCTATTCCGCACCATTTTCAAAAATATAATGTTTTAGAACAAAACATAAATAAAAAATTCATGAATAATATTTATCAAAAGTAATTTCTTTTGGGATCTATATGTTTACAAATTTAGAAAACAAATCTTTTTGGGTTCTTACTTATACATAGTCTCATATTACGGGTTTTCACTATGTTTCTCTAAACCTAAATCTAAAATTTACAAAACTATTCCTCTGATACCACGAATAGTGAAGCTAATTTTTCTTACATATCATATTACATCTTTTTAATGGATAAAAATATAAAATTATTACACAATAAGGACCAAAGGTTTAGTGTATTTGGAAAATTGGTACCATACATAACATATACAAAGTAAAATATAAAAATTTATTTAATATCTTATTCTCTAGCTTCTTATTGGCCACTGAATTCTTCATAATACATATAATTACCTATGGATATACATCAAAAAAAGGGTGAGAGAAAATTCAAAAAAGATGATATATAATATCTTGAAACAATATAACATGGGTTATCATAATAATTATCATAATAATTATCATAATAAAATAGGAATTGGATCATAATCATGATAAAAAGCATTAGATAAAGGCATCAAATGTTGCAATGCATAAAAATGAAACATCATGTCTTAGTGGTCAACTATAACATATAGTTGTGAACAAATCTAGAATCATGTTCACACATATATCACTTTAACTCATGATATTAATTAAATTTACAACTTATTAGAACACTATAAAATGATAAGAAGACCCATCACATCATAATAATTATGTTGCGCTATATAATTCTAGGCACACCCCTCACATCATAACATTTACATTAGCATGAATTCCATATAGCACATATATCAATCATAGGAATAAAATAACCCCTGTAAAATAATTGGTTCCATTTAATAAACCATACATTCATAAAAATAATAATATTAAATTGGGAGTACATTACTTGATATAATAATTATCAACCTTATGTAGAGAATAAACAATGTTGCATAGTAAATGGTGTGCTTTTTTTGAATGAAAATTCTCTTTTGGAAAACACAATTTTTTCATAAACTCGGGTAGAAATTATTTATTTCTTAGAAAAGGTAAGATAATGGTGAATAAATTATATTTATGGAATATTCATATAGAAAACTGGTTGAAAGTGGGAAAACCCAAAGAAAGAGTGTTGGGTTAGAGAATTCCCCATACCTTGTGTGTGAATGCTTTCTCCACAAAATATCATGTTTAATGACATTAGATTAATCAATTAAGAAATAAATAACCATTTTAAATTAATTTGATTAATTATTGTTTTATTATGAAATTTTATGGACTTTTTCATGAGTTATATATTTTAATTTCATCTTTTGAGAGAATTTATTTATATAGATTGTAAGATCGATTCACTTTTATACATGAATGGATGTTCGTGTAAAATTTGGATAAATAACCATAATTTTTATCATATTTTTTAATGATATTAAATAATTTTAAATTATCTTAAATATAATTTTTTCAATTGTAATGATGATTTTTCATTAGATAAAAGATAATGATGATAATGTTTAGGTTAAGTTTTGTGGTTTTCTATTCCCAAAAAAATAATTTTGTTTTATCATTTAGTATTATGTAAAGAATGTATTTCCAGAACATAAAAAGGGTTATACCATGAAAATTAAAATATTTTTTCAACCATTCAATGGTTTTATTATCATCTTTATAGGTTTTAATTGAAATTGAACGTGCATCGCCAATGATGTCATTAAATTAAGACATCATGGGAGATGATTTCATTTTAAAATAAGAGAGGGGCAGTTTAATGATGAATATTAAGTTAACATGCTATAATTATAGTGCATTTATGGTAATGGGGTTTATCATTACATTTGGATGAGGGTAGGGGCTGAGAGAATAAGAAAATAAATGGAAATTAAAAGAACTTACAAGAAAAAGGAAGAATATTTTACCTCTTAAATCTCTCCTCCTTGTGAAAATCTATAGGGATTTGGTTTTAGTATTTTGGTTAGACCAATAGTTTATGGGCGTGATGGAGGAACTAGGGAAGATTATTTCGTATAATTTTCGAATGTATAAATGTTTGAGATGTGGGGGGATAAGTGGGGATGTAGGGTGGTATTTATAGTAGAGGGTGGGGTTTTCTCTCATTATTATATTAATTTGACTATTTTTTGGATCAAGACTACAAATAGTTTATGAATTATCATTAATAATATTAATATAATTAAACATGGTTTGATATTAAGGTGTTTACATCTGTGATGACTCAAATAACAGTGTACTTATTATAAAATATATATATATACTTAAATGTACTGTATTTCACTATTCCCAAATATTCAAGTATTTTTGAAAAATCCCAAAAATTCAATCATAAAAAATCTCAACATTTATAATTAAAATATATAATCCTTTTATGATAATAATATTCCAAATCATGATTTAAAAATTATATCTGATTTTATAACAATGTGAAAAATTACATAATGTATCATAAAATTATCTTAAAATACCAAGATATCAAAATATTACTTTATGAATATATTTTATGTATCATAATTTACTTTAAAATTTTAAAATTAATAATAAAATTAAAATTAAATAATTATGGATTACAAAAATACCGACACTTATTTTAGATTTTTTTAAAACATTTAATTTCTTAATCTATGATATTATTATACTATAATTAAATTAATAATAATTGTATATTTTATTAATACATTCATGGGCGAGGTTACTATTCATTTGGAATGTTTACTATTCATAACCGTCGTATTAATATTCCTACAGTCATGTTAGTATTTAATCGGTATGGTTTCATTATATTCTAGAAATAATTTTTATTTCTTTAATAATTAATTGTAAAGATTTTATTATGATCTATAAGTAATTTTATGTGATTAATACTAAATGAAATTTATTAATGAAGGGAGAAATTCAATTGATAAAATTTTGGGTTGTTACAGTTACATTTTTCCCACCATAATTAAATAATTTCCTCATAGTTTAAGCATGATCTAGAAAAATAAAGGATGTTATCTTAAAATACTATTGTTGAAAACCCCACATAATAATCATGATTAATAATCATCTTCTTAATAAGAGGTAAAGAGAAATTTGAAGTTCACCAAAAATCTAGTTTTAAAAATTAGAGAGAATTAGTGAAAAAAAAGACAATGAAGAAAAATAAAACTATTAGGATCTGATGTAGAGCGATAGAGAACATGTTCATGAGAAAGCAGTTGAACACAAATACATAACCCATAGGTGTGAAAAATGTCATTGATATCATAAAAATATTGTGATAATAGGAAATAATTTTGTTTCAAGAAATTTTTCATATTGTTTATTACACCCTGCTTTTAATTTCACACTTAATAATAATTTATTAATTAAAATCATCACTTGATAGAACATAAAAGATCAATAGGTCTAATGTGTTTAAGGATTAGTAACATTACATAATAACGTAGAACATAAAACCCAACATCTTTATTGAAAATGTCTTTTACATGACCACACACATTCCATCGTACTTCACATTGAATTGGATAACATGAGGACATGCATAAGAAAAGGGAGATCTATAAAGCCCAATAAAAAAGTTAAAAATTCAAAAAATTAAGAATACAATACATGTTATTAAATAGTCATATCATTCGAGCATAAGATAAACATGAACATAAAGGCATGATATAGCATGATTGTCATAACATGAAAATGTGGAAACAACATTTAACATGATATTACAATACACCAAGGATTATTGAACATAGAGAATGAGTAAACCCTCATTGAACATGAGTTATCCTTAGAAAAACCTCTTTTCACTTGATGAATCAATATACTGATCTTTACCCAATGAATTGGAGAACTATCTAGGTGAACCCTTTGTAATCATTTCGTTTCATGCATAAGTGTGGCACATGGATCATATAACACAAATTTATTAAGCAACGGAATTTATTCCAAGATAAAGTAATGTAGAATTAATACATGAAAATATATAATAAATAAGTATATGTTCATAAATGTGAATACTTGTGATAGATATATGGTCATGGTATACACTACACAATGACTTTGGCTTAGAAAATCATGGTGCAATTTCAACAGCATAACGACATGACATAAGAATTCATAAAAATGGTTTATGATAGAGAAAGGTTTGTCTCATCATTTTTATTTAAAATTTACAATAATTTGGGTAATATATATACAAGTAACAACATATTTATTGGAATTTAGATTCATAATAAAAAATAATTTCTTGAATGTAAATGATGAGAGAGAAATCCCTTACAGAATTTCAGCATGGTAATAGGTGTACACGGGAGGCATTAATGAGAGATAAAAGGGTGTATCATCATTCAAACATAAATAGGGCAGTATTTATGAGGTCATAAATCATACCAAAACATTTTTAATTGAAAAAGAAATTTTATAACAACAAAATGAAATTGAGACAAAAATGAGAGAGGAAGAAATCCCTTACATGGAAGTGTGATCCCAAAGGATTGGTAGAGGTTTGGGAGATGATACATGGGATAATGTGGAACCATGGGAGGATTATAGAGAGAGGGGGAATAGGTTGTTCGAGCTCCAAAATATGTTAGTTAAGAGTAGGTGGGATCATGGGTGGAATTATATCGGAAAAGAGAGAGAATTCATTTTTTTTTAGGTTTTGAACACTACACATTAAACTATTCAAAACCACAAACCCACCCTTGGGGGTTTCCCATGTTTTTTTCAAAGGGGAGTGGAAAGAAATATTTTATATTTCCAAAGGATGAACTTCTTAAAATATTATCCTTAATTATGTGCAGGTGAGTCACACATTCAATGAAATCAATTTAAAAGATAAAATGTTTTATAAGTCCTTGAGGGTCCACTAAAGCATTGTAAAATAAATAAATAAAACATAAAATTACATAATTTTAATGTTAAAACATAGATTTTTCGAACATATCATTTATAGAATTTTATTACATCTCTATTGGGTCATTATTTTATAATAAACACATTATATATTTAAACGGTTTTTAATTTTTAACCAAAAATTTGACTTTCTTAGAAAATTATAAAACATTCACCATTGGATAATTTCAGCAACATAATTTACAAAATAATATTCATTTTATCTAAATAATTTTCTAAATATGTGAATTTTAACTTTTCAAATAAAAAACCAACATTTATCGGAAAATCGTGGGTTTTGACAAAAACGACTTTCAAACCACAATAAAATTCTTAAGTTTATTCATACAAATTATACAATGATTTATATTTAACAAAAAGTAACTTAGTAATAATATATTATTAAAATAATATTTAATTAAAAAAATATAAAATTCATTAAAATGTATTTTTAATTGAATATTAACTAAAAATACAATTTTTTCTTTAAAACTATTTACAAAGTAACAATAATAAAATTAATGTATATTATTTATTATCTACAAAGATAATTCTTATAATCATAGTGCATGGGTGTTGTTACATAACCTCTTATAACAACCTCATGTGACCTAATATAACGACCCATACTTTACATACATTGTTAATACTTTAAAATTGAAGTACACTTATTACAACATATAACAAAACCATGAAAGGACCGTATAGGTATAGTGTCTTTTGAAACTGGGAAACATAAACAACTGGTTCATAAAGCATCTACATTGTCTCCCATTTATTTCATCATATCTAGAGTCCCTTTTTTTATATTCTACTTAATAACCTTCTTCCTGTCTTGGGGAACAAAAACATACAAAAGGGTGAGCTCAAATTCTCAGTAAGTGTAAACAAAAGAAATATCAATCACATCATATTCATAAGAACATAACATTTTGGAAATCTTAACCTGCAAAAGAGATCATAATTTCATAACATGGGATAAATCATAGAAGTGAAATGTAATCCCAATAATCATAACGTAAAATATGAAACTTTGTGTCATACACACATAATCATAGAGAATAATTTCTTATTAGTCAAGACTCATTTCCAAGACAATCTTAATGGAAAAAGTCCATTTTGGAACCGAGTTCACTCCTCGTTTCAGTCCAGTTTCACTGAACCGGTTTAACCTGTCGTTCCAGCCATGTCTATCTCATGAGATATAATTCTTTAACCAATTTATTGGAGTGAGATATATGTCTCACCCATATCATAATGATACCATTCTTATGTGTGCCACAAAATCAAAAAAATCATACATCATTGCATAACCCATGTAATAAAAAAGGGATTCTTAAACATCGTGACATAAAAAGACAATTCATATAATGTAATGGAATTCATAAAAATAATTCCATCATAACATAATCAAATCAATTTAAAAATAGGGATAGAAACATAACCCTATATTATCTTAAATGGAAAATAATTTTGATAAAACACTTGAACTCCATTCTTAAGGAAAATATCCTTTCTACTTAAAAACATTTTTCCTTTCATAACATGTCATACAATTTTAAACTAACAGGAATTGATTAAAAATATACTTGAAAACCTGTAAAGTAAGCTTCATGGAAATAATTTTCTATGAATCCATTCATGTCGTATAAGTTAAAAAAACATTCTTCCCGTACTTTGGCCGGAAAAGTCAAAAAGTACCTCGTACGAAAAACGACAAAATATTCCTTTCATATCTTTTACTAAAAACTCAAAGAATGGTAAAATTTGATTTAAAAAAATGTAGGGGGATGGAAATAATATTACATATTGAGGAAACATGGATGTTTATGATAAATATTCCCCAGTAAATTCTGAAGTATAAACAATCTCGGATAAAAATGAGATTGTGAGATTTTCCTTTACCTTAGATCTGATTTACTTCGTAAGTGTCCAAACCTCCGGTATAATGATTTAAATAATGTCATTGACTTATTCCAATTTCATAATTATTTTTATGATATCATATATGGTCGTATTCTTAGCTTCTTATTAGTAATATTTCATTGCTACTTGTTATTCGGGTGTTTATTGCTTTATGTTCGTATGTGTGTTTTGTTGAATAAATTATTATTCCTATTTTTAGGTTATAGAAACATCATTTAAAGAATTGTATTAGTGTAATATATATCATATTCATTCATTCAATTCATTTATCTAATCATTATTCAATGAAGATCATATAGAACAAGTCGCATCACATCATGGAGACGGTAGGCCGTACGTACGCACGAGCGATGATATCATTCCAATGATCGTGGAATTGTATTGAAGTGTATGTATAATATTTTAGAATAAATAAAACTTTAAAATAATCATATATAGTTATTTATTTACACCATTATACCCATCCAAGTAAGGTGGTGGTGGAAAAAAGATTACACCACGGTGTGGAGATGGTATTCCGTACGTACGCATGCGCGGTGATTTCGTTTTCCGTAGGATGGATAGATGGTGAAGTAGGGTTGTTTAATAATTATAATAACATATCAGTATATGAGTGATACTGATTTTATTACTTAATAATGAAACAACTAAATAAGAAAAAGTAGAAGAAGAAATAAAGTTGAAAGAATCGGTAATGAACATTACCTCTTCTTTGAAGCGCCTCTTTGAGACCACCTCTTAGGGCACTAAAATTGGTCTTTGAAGAAGACCAGGACCTCTAGGATGTATCTAGGGAAGTGGAGAGGAGAAATTGGCAGGGTTTGGCCGAGCATGAAGGCTCAAATTGGTGTGAGGAAGAGAGGAAGGAGGTTCCCTTTTATAAGGGAAGAGAGGGGCACCATAGAAAAAACTAAAAAATATTATTTTATTATAAAGTCATATTCGGTTTTTAATAGCTCTAAATTGATTTATTTAGAAGCTAAGGTGGGGATGGGTCGCATTAATCTCATCCAATAGAATTTATACAAGTTTAGGTATCTATTTTAACCATATCATTTAGATTTAACTTTAAGTTAAATAATTTTTCTTTTACCATGTCTTCTTGTTTTCTTACACTATAAGGTTAATAAACGTACTATAACAAGACAAAAGAACCCCAAGTTGTTTATTATTAATATATATATCTTTATATAGGTCATTTGGACGAACGTTATATTTTTATGAATAAAATAACTATTAATAATATAATATTTGTTTTAAAAACTATTTTATGTCAATTTTGACACTATTTGGTAATTGATTTTTGTGAAAATCATAAAAAAAGGATAGTTATAAAAAAGTTAATTAAATCAATACTAACATGTCTTATTAACATAGAAAATTATTTGAATTCCTAAAAAGGCTCAAATTACATTTATTTGGGTATTTATAAAATGAATTATGTCAATATTTCATTAATAAGATAATTACTACATCATCATTGTGTCATAAATAAATTAAATTATATAATGTCTAAAAATTATAAATAAAATAACATTATGTAGGAAATCCTTTTATATTTCTAATTAATATTTATAGTCTAATTTCTCTTATATATAACCCAATATTAAAAATGATTTACTTATTAAACATTGATTTTAACTATTTCAACCCTTCCATAAATAAATTAATATTAAATGTCATAATCTAATCCAAGTGTGAATAAATGGTCATATTGTATTCCTAAGGTTTGTTCTGTCGAATTAAACTTATCCAATAGAATTAGGACTTCTGTTAGGGTAATAATAATATCATTTTTACCCTTAATTACCTTATTTAGTTTTAACCGTGGGAAAAAAAGTAAAACGTTTATATTCACCAAATATTATTTTCATCTCATTGAACAACATTTTATTCCTTGATATTAACAGTGTCTCTCAGATTTCTAAAATTTCACTCACAGAAGTGGTAAAATAAAGTTTTATGTAAATTTGCAAATTCTCTTAGGAGGTGGGTAAAAGACGGTGAAAAGTTCAATAAAAATTTTATATATCTAAAATTATTATAAAATGACTCCAATTAATTGCATTGAACTTCTATATATATTTTGTTTAAATTTTGACCTAAAATAAATTTAAATAAAATAAATAATTATTTAAATAAAATGTCGGTTTTTAAATAGTAACCCAGTGTTTTCAATATTCATCAAAAATTGAAAGTTTCCAGAAAAATATCGAAATTTCACCCTAGGATAATTTTGATATTCCGAATCCAAAAATGAAGTCCGTTTTTAAAAATAAAAATTAAAAATTTCAAAAAGTGGGTATTACTATTCATAACCTCTAGTTTTAATAATATTTTAATAGCATATCGTTGTTAATGAAACTCGGTATTGCATACGACGCAAGATATCGAGGAAGGCTGCGATTGCGTGTAAAGCAATCCAAGATAGTGTTGTGTGTAGTGAAAGATTCCTTTGATGATTTATATAACATAAAAACAAAATATTTCTCATAAAAATCTCTGGTGTTACATTCTACCCCCTTAAAATGAATTTCGCCCTTGAAATTCGTCACTTTATAAAAAACAGATGAGGATACATCTCCATCATCACATCCTCAAGCTCCCATGTAGATTCTTCTAATTGGTGGTCCCTCCCTAAAAGTTTCACCAAGCAAGTTTTCTTGTTATGTAGGAATTTTTCTCTACGATTCAGAGTCATTATCGGTTATTCTTCATAAGAAAGATCTTGCTCCATCAGTACAACTTCTGAGCTGAGTACATGTGAAGGATCAGGTATGTACTTCCTCATGAGAGATACATGGAACACATCATGAACTTGGGAGAGATTTGGGGGAAGCACCAATCGGTAAGCTACCTTCCCAACACGATACAGTATTTCGAAATGACCGATATACCTTGGGCTCAGCTTTCCCTTCTTTCCAAATATCATTACTCTCTTACAATGAGATATTCGTAAGAACTCTTTATCACCCACTTCAATATCTAGGTCATTTCTTCGGTTTTCGGAAAAACTTTTTTGTCAACTCTAAGCAGCTCTAATGTGTTGTTGAATAGATCTAACCTTTTCTGCCATCCCATCAACAAGATCAGGTCCTAATAGCTTTCTTTCCCCAACTTTATCCGAGCAAGTTGGAGTCCAGCATTTTTTTCCATAGAGAGCTTCATAAGGAGCCATCTAAATTCTGGAGTGAAATCTATTATTATAAGAAAATTCTACCAAAGGTAGGTGTTGATCCCAACCACATTTGAAATCCATAGAGCAAGCTCTCAACATGTCTTCTAGAGTTTGAATTGTCCTCTCAGACTGACCGTCTGTCTGAGGATGGTAAGCAGTGATGAAACTCAACTCTGTATCTAGAGCATGCTGAATACTTTTCTAGAACATTGAGGTAAACCTTGGATCTAGATCAGATATAATAGAAATTGGTACTCCATGCAATCTTACCACTTCATTTACATATATCCTGGCAAGATGATCCAGAGAGAAATCCTCTCTAATAGTAATAAAATGTGCATACTTTGTATGACGATCAACTATGACCCAGATAGCATTATTTCCATTGGATTTTTTAGGAATTCCGGTGACAAAGTCCATATTGATGTTTTCCCATATCCATTCTGGTATGGGTATTGGTTGTAACATCCCCTTAGACTCTATCTCTCAGCTTTAACTTGCTGACAAACCATGCATCGAGAGACATATTCAGCAACATCTATTTTCATGCCATCCCACCAGAAGTACTCATTCAGGTCCCTATACATCTTCGTGCTTCCATGATGAATAGAGAATGATGAACTATGATCTTCATCCAGAAACTCCTTCCTTAATTCCGGCATTGGAGGAACACAAACCCAATTCATAAACCTTATTATCCCATCACAATCAAGGTTGAATTCAGGAACATTTCTCACCTTCTTTTTTAACTCTACATCTTCTTTTTTTCCATCTTTAATCTTCACATGTATAGATGGTTGAACATTAATTTTTGAAAGATAATATTTTTCCCCTTATATTATAATTCCAAGATCCATCCTTTGTAAATCCATAAATATTGGATCTTTTGTGATCCTCATCATGGATAAGCTAGCATGGTCTTGTCAACTTAATGCGTCTGTCACCTTGTTTGCTTTCCCTGGGTGGTAATGAATTGAGCAGTCGTAATCCTTAATCAGCTCCAACCATCTTCTTTGGCGCATATTCAGATCCTTTTGTGTGAAAATATACTTTAAACTTTTATGATCTGTATAAATATCACACCTTTCTCCACAAATATAATGCCTCCAAATATTTAATGCAAAGATTACCACAGCTAACTCCAAATCATGAGTTGGGTAATTTTTCTCATTGATTTTCAACTGTCGTGAAGCATAAGCTATCACCATATCATTTTGCATAAGAACACACCCCAGCCCCTTCCTGAATGCATCACTGTAGATCACAAACCTTTCTCCACTACAAGGAAGTGTGAGTAGAGGTGCACTGGATAACCTTCATTTCAACTCCTTGAAATTATCTTCACATTCCTCTGTCCAAACAATCTTAACTCTTTTTTGAGTCAACCTGGTGAGTGGATTAGATAATCGTGAAAAATCTTTCACAAAACGTCGATAATATCCAGCAAAACCAAGAAATATTTATATCTTGGTTACTGTTGTTGGTCTAGACCGTCTTTCGATAACCTCTATTTTTGTATGGATCCACAGATATCCCCTCTTGAGATTATGTGACCCAAAAATGCAACTTTTTTAATCCAAAATTCAGACTTGGTAAATTTGGCATAAAGCTTCTCCTTTCTCAGGGTCTTCAATATAATTCTCAAATGATCTTCATGTTCTTCCTTTCTCTTTGAATAGACAAGAATATTGTCTATAAAGACTACAAAAAACTGATCAAGATAGTCTCTAAAGACTCTATTCATCAGATCCATGAAGATAGTCAGGGAATTAGTAAGACAAAATGTCATCACTAAAAATTCATAATGCCCATACCTTGTACGGAAATCCGTATTTGGTATATCCTCCCTTTTGACCCTTAATTGATGATACCCTGAACAAATATAAATCTTGGAAAAGTATTGAGCTCCGCGTAGTTGGTCAAATAAGTCATCAATGCATGGGAGTGGATATTTTTTCTTGATAGTGATCTTGTTAAGTTCTCGATAATCAATGCAGAGTCTCATTGATCCATATTTCATCTTAAAAAATAGAACAGGTGCTCCCCAAGGTGACGCATTAGGGTGTATGAATCCTTTATCAATATTCTCTTGGATTTTCTTCTTCAATTCCTACAACTCAATTGGGGCCATTCTATAAGGTGTCTTTGAAATATGCAAAGCACCCGATACGAGTTCTATTGAAAACCCAACTTCACGATTTGGTGGAAGACCTGGCAATTCCTCCAGGAAGACATCATCAAACTCCCGTACAATGGGCATATTCTTAATCATGAGTTTCTCACCAAACATTTGAGATAAATAACTTTCATTTAGTGGAATCAAGACACATAAGATGGATGAAATTTCCACTGGAAGGTTATGTTCATCCTTGCATTGATAGACGATTATAGATTGATCTGGAATATGAAATGTGACATCCCTTCTTTGGAAACTGATATGAGCTCCATAAAAAGAATGTCAATCCATGCCAAGAATCACATCAAATTCCACTATAGGAAGGATCACAAGATTTTTAGGAAGCACTTTCCCACAAACATCAATCGGGTAAGAATTATAAACTTTTGATGCGACTGTTGTGCCATTAGGTGTTGTCGCAGCTAACTCAACATCTAATTGTTGCGGTAATATGGTGATACCCTTAGAAAATTCTTCAAAAATAAAATATTGGGTGGATCCAGAATCAAATAAAACATTTTCTACTTTAGAGTGGATAGTAAGTGTACATTTCGCCACTTCCTTATCATACTCCACATCATTGATAGAAATTGCATGCGACATTCCTTTGTCTTTAGCCTTAAGAGTTTGTTGACGTCGATCATCATCATCAACCCTTAGATTTGGGTATTGATTGGCATAATTCCCTATCTCCTTGCACTTGAAACATTGAAGTGTAGTAGGTTTATTCTATGTATCCCTTCCTTTTTTGCATCATTAGACATTTACTTCCCATTATTTCGACATTCAATTGCCCGATGACATTCTTTTCAATACATAAAACATTTTCTTGTCCCCTTAAGACAATTTCCTCCATGTTTCTTTCCACACTTTGAGCATAAGGGAAAACTCATCTTATTTTTACTGTGGTCTTTAGATTTTCTTTTTAATTCCATTTTCCTCTTCTTATCAATCCAATGTGACTGATGGGTTGCACTAACCTCCATCTAAACTTTGAGAGCACATCGAACAATTTCCTTATAGCTATTGAAGTCCCTTATGTCTAACGCCCTTCAAAGACTTCGTTTTATGCCACTAAAGAATCAATCGATCATACTCCCAGGTTGGATAATAATTCCAGAAGCATACCTTGCAAGTATTGTAAAATTCACTTTGTAGGTACCAACGGATTAATCATCCTTTTGTTTCAGTTCAAGAAACTCATTCTCCATATTTGTTCGAGAATATGAGGGAAGTACTTATTGAAAAATAATTTCATGAACTCGTCCCATTACATGGACTAAATTTTATCTCTTTGCCTCATATTCTTGATAAGATTCACCCATTGATCAGCATCTCCTTCCAAATGATACACTGCTAAGATGACTTTATCATGTTCAGAACATTGAATAAATGAAAATATCTTTTCAGTGGTACTAATCGATTGTTCAGCCACTAATGGATCATAAGACCCGCTGAATGAAGGTGGAAGCTACCTCATAAAGGATTCAACAAAATGTTGCATTTTCCTTTGCTCGTTTGGAAGTCCTGCATGATTCATAGCTTAAGAAAGTTGTTTGACCATGGCTACTGGATTGTTCATTCCAGCTCCCATAATGTTTGGTTGCTCAGGGGGACAATCATTTCATTGCCCCTAAGCAACCAAACATTATGGGAGCTGGAATGAACAATCCAGTAGCCATGGTCAAACAACTTTCTTAAGCTATGAATCATGCAGGACTTCCAAACGAGCAAAGGAAGGAGAAACATTTTGTTGAATCCTTCATGAGGTAGCTTCCACCTTCATTCAGCGGGTCTTATGATCCATTAGTGTCTGAACAATGGATTAGTACCACTAAAAAGATATTTTCATTTCTTCAATGTTCTGAACATGATAAAGTCATCTTAGCAGTGTATCATTTGGAAGGAGATGCTGATCAATGGGTGAATCTTATCAAGAATACGAGGCAAAGAGATAAAATTTAGTCCATGTAATGGGACGAGTTCATGAAATTATTTTTAAATAAGTACTTCCCTCATATTCTCGAACAAATATGGAGAATTAGTTTCTTGAACTGAAACAAAAGGATGATTAATCCGTTGGTACCTACAAAGTGAATTTTACAAGACTTGCAAGGTATGCTTCTGGAATTATTATCCAACCTGGGAGTATGATCGATTGATTCTTTAGTGGCATAAAACCAAGTCTTTGAAGGGCGTTAGACATAAGGGACTTCAATAGCTATAAGGAAATTTTTCGATGTGCTCTCAAAGTTTAGATGGAGGTTAGTGTAACCCATCAGTCACATTGGATTGATAAGAAGAGGAAAATGGAATTAAAAATAAAATCTAAAGACCAAACTAAAAATAAGATGAGTTTTCCCTTATGCTCAAAGTGTGGAAAGAAACATGGATGAAATTGTCTTAAGGGGACAAGAAAATGTTTTATGTATTGAAAAGAATGTCATCGGGCAATTGAATGTCGAAATAATGGGAAGTAAATGTCTAATGATGCAAAAAAGGAAGGGATACATAGAATAAACCTACTACACTTCAATGTTTCAAGTGAAAGGAGATAGGGAATTATGTCAATCAATACCCAAATCTAAGGGTTGATGATGATGATCGACGTCAACAAACTCTTAAGGCTAAAGACAAAGGAATGTCGCATGCAATTTCTATCAATGATGTGGAGTATGATAAGGAAGTGGTGAAATGTACACTTACTATCCACTCTAAAGTAGAAAATGTTTTATTTGATTCTGGATCCACCCAATCTTTTATTTTTGAAGAATTTTCTAAGGGTATCACCGTATTACCGCAACAATTAGATGTTGAGTTAGCTGCGACAACACCTAATGGCACAACAGTCGCATCAAAAGTTTTTAATTCTTCCCCGATTGATGTTTGTGGGAAAGTGCTTCCTGCAAATCTTGTGATCCTTCATATAGTGGAAGTTGATGTGATTCTTGGCATGGATTGGAATTCTTTTTATGGAGCTCATATCAGTTTCCAAAGAAGGGATTTCACATTTCATATTCCAGATCAATCTATAATCGTCTATCAATGCAAGGATGAACATAACCTTCCAGTGGAAATTGTATCCATCTTATGTGTCTTGATTCCACTAAATGAAAGTTATTTATCTCAAATGTTTGGTGAGAAACTCATGATTAAGAATATTCCCATTGTACGGGAGTTTGATGATGTCTTCCTGGAGGAATTCCCAGGTCTTCCACCAAATCGTGAAGTTGGGTTTTCAATAGAACTCGTATCGGGTGCTTTGCATATTTCAAAGACACCTTATAGAATGGCCCCAATTGAGTTGTAGGAATTGAAGAAGAAAATCCAAGAGAATATTGATAAAGGATTCATACACCCTAATGCGTCACCTTGGGGAGCACCTGTTCTATTTTTTAAGATGAAATATGGATCAATGAGACTCTGCATTGATTATCGAGAACTTAACAAGATAACTATCAAGAAAAAATATCCACTCCCATGCATTGATGACTTATTTGACCAACTACGCGGAGCTCAATACTTTTCCAAGATTTATATTTGTTCAGGGTATCATCAATTAAGGGTCAAAAGGGAGGATATACCAAATACGTCTTTCCGTACAAGATATGGGCACTATGAATTTTTAGTGATGCCATTTTGTCTTACTAATGCCCCGACTATCTTCATGGATCTGATGAATAGAGTCTTTAGAGACTATCTTGATCAGTTTTTTGTAGTCTTTATAGACACTATTCTTGTCTATTCAAAGAGAAAGGAAGAACGTGAAGATCATTTGAGAATTATATTGAAGACCCTGAGAAAGGAGAAGCTTTATGCCAAATTTACCAAGTCTGAATTTTGGCTTAAAAAAGTTGCATTTTTGGGTCACATAATCTCAAGAGGGGATATCTGTGGATCCATACAAAAATAGAGGTTATCGAAAGATGGTCTAGACCAACAACAGTAACCAAGATATAAATATTTCTTGGTTTTGCTGGATATTATCGACGTTTTGTGAAAGATTTTTCACGATTATCTAATCCACTCACCAGGTTGACTCAAAAAAGAGTTAAGATTGTTTGGACAGAGGAATGTGAAGATAATTTCAAGGAGTTGAAATGAAGGTTATCCAGTGCACCTCTACTCACACTTCCTTGTAGTGGAGAAAGGTTTGTGATCTACAGTGATGCATTCAGGAAGGGGCTGGGGTGTGTTCTTATGCAAAATGATATGGTGATAGTTTATGCTTCACGACAGTTGAAAATCAATGAGAAAAATTACCCAACTCATGATTTGGAGTTAGCTGTGGTAATCTTTGCATTAAATATTTGGAGGCATTATATTTGTGGAGAAAGGTGTGATATTTATACAGATCATAAAAGTTTAAAGTATATTTTCACACAAAAGGATCTGAATATGCGCCAAAGAAGATGGTTGGAGCTGATTAAGGATTACGACTGCTCAATTCATTACCACCCAGGGAAAGCAAACAAGGTGGCAGACGCATTAAGTTGACAAGACCATGCTAGCTTATCCATGATGAGGATCACAAAAGATCCAATATTTATGGATTTACAAAGGATGGATCTTGGAATTATAATATAAGGGGAAAAATATTATCTTTCAAAAATTAATGTTCAACCATCTATACATGTGAAGATTAAAGATGGACAAAAAGAAGATGTAGAGTTAAAAAAGAAGGTGAGAAATGTTCCTGAATTCAACCTTGATTGTGATGGGATAATAAGGTTCATGAATTGGGTTTGTGTTCCTCCAATGCCGGAATTAAGGAAGGAGTTTCTGGATGAAGATCATAGTTCATCATTCTCTATTCATCATGGAAGCACGAAGATGTATAGGGACCTGAATGAGTACTTCTGGTGGGATGGCATGAAAATAGATGTTGCTGAATATGTCTCTCGATGCATGGTTTGTCAGCAAGTTAAAGCTGAGAGATAGAGTCTAAGGGGATGTTACAACCAATACCCATACCAGAATGGATATGGGAAAACATCAATATGGACTTTGTCACCGGAATTCCTAAAAAATCCAATGGAAATAATGCTATCTGGGTCATAGTTGATCGTCATACAAAGTATGCACATTTTATTACTATTAGAGAGGATTTCTCTCTGGATCATCTTGCCAGGATATATGTAAATGAAGTGGTAAGATTGCATGGAGTACCAATTTCTATTATATCTGATCTAGATCCAAGGTTTACCTCAATGTTCTAGAAAAGTATTCAGCATGCTCTAGATACAGAGTTGAGTTTCATCACTGCTTACCATCCTCAGACAGACGGTCAGTCTGAGAGGACAATTCAAACTCTAGAAGACATGTTGAGAGCTTGCTCTATGGATTTCAAATGTGGTTGGGATCAACACCTACCTTTGGTAGAATTTTCTTATAATAATAGATTTCACTCCAGAATTTAGATGGCTCCTTATGAAGCTCTCTATGGAAAAAAATGCTGGACTCCAACTTGCTCGGATAAAGTTGGGGAAAGAAAGCTATTAGGACCTGATCTTGTTGATGGGATGGCAGAAAAGGTTAGATCTATTCAACAACACATTAGAGCTGCTTAGAGTTGACAAAAAAGTTTTTCCGAAAACCGAAGAAATGACCTAGATATTGAAGTGGGTGATAAAGAGTTCTTACGAATATCTCATTGTAAGAGAGTAATGATATTTGGAAAGAAGGGAAAGCTGAGCCCAAGGTATATCGGTCATTTCGAAATACTGTATCGTGTTGGGAAGGTAGCTTACCGATTGGTGCTTCCCCCAAATCTCTCCCAAGTTCATGATGTGTTCCATGTATCTCTCATGAGGAAGTACATACCTGATCCTTCACATGTACTCAGCTCAGAAGTTGTACTGATGGAGCAAGATCTTTCTTATGAAGAATAACCGATAATGACTCTGAATCGTAGAGAAAAATTCCTACATAACAAGAAAACTTGCTTGGTGAAACTTTTAGGGAGGGACCACCAATTAGAAGAATCTACATGGGAGCTTGAGGATGTGATGATGGAGATGTATCCTCATCTGTTTTTTATAAAGTGACGAATTTCAAGGGCGAAATTCATTTTAAGGGGGTAGAATGTAACACCAGAGATTTTTATGAGAAATATTTTGTTTTTATGTTATATAAATCATCAAAGGAATCTTTCACTACACACAACACTATCTTGTATTGCTTTACACGCAATCGCAGCCTTCCTCGATATCTTGCGTCGTATGCAATACAGAGTTTCATTAACAACGATATGCTATTAAAATATTATTAAAACTAGAGGTTATGAATAGTAATACCCACTTTTTGAAATTTTTAATTTTTATTTTTAAAAACGGACTTCATTTTTGGATTCGGAATATCAAAATTATCCTAGGGTGAAATTTCGATATTTTTCTGGAAACTTTCAATTTTTGATGAATATTGAAAACACTGGGTTACTATTTAAAAACTGACATTTTATTTAAATAATTATTTATTTTATTTAAATTTATTTTAGGTCAAAATTTAAACAAAATATATATAGAAGTTCAATGCAATTAATTGGAGTCATTTTATAATAATTTTAGATATATAAAATTTTTATTGAACTTTTCACCGTCTTTTACCCACCTCCTAAGAGAATTTGCAAATTTACATAAAACTTTATTTTACCACTTCTGTGAGTGAAATTTTAGAAATCTGAGAGACACTGTTAATATCAAGGAATAAAATGTTGTTCAATGAGATGAAAATAATATTTGGTGAATATAAACGTTTTACTTTTTTTCCCACGGTTAAAACTAAATAAGGTAATTAAGGGTAAAAATGATATTATTATTACCCTAACAGAAGTCCTAATTCTATTGGATAAGTTTAATTCGACAGAACAAACCTTAGGAATACAATATGACCATTTATTCACACTTGGATTAGATTATGACATTTAATATTAATTTATTTATGGAAGGGTTGAAATAGTTAAAATCAATGTTTAATAAGTAAATCATTTTTAATATTGGGTTATATATAAGAGAAATTAGACTATAAATATTAATTAGAAATATAAAAGTATTTCCTACATAATGTTATTTTATTTATAATTTTTAGAAATTATATAATTTAATTTATTTATGACACAATGATGATGTAGTAATTATCTTATTAATGAAATATTGACATAATTCATTTTATAAATACCCAAATAAATGTAATTTGAGCCTTTTTAGGAATTCAAATAATTTTCTATGTTAATAAGACATGTTAGTATTGATTTAATTAACTTTTTTATAACTAGCCTTTTTTATGATTTTCACAAAAATCAATTACCAAATAGTGTCAAAATTGACATAAAATAGTTTTTAAAACAAATATTATATTATTAATAGTTATTTTATTCATAAAAATATAACGTTCGTCCAAATGACCTATATAAAGATATATATATTAATAATAAACAACTTGGGGTTCTTTTGTCTTGTTATAGTACGTTTATTAACCTTATAGTGTAAGAAAACAAGAAGACATGGTAAAAGAAAAATTATTTAACTTAAAGTTAAATCTAAATGATATGGTTAAAATAGATACCTAAACTTGTCTAAATTCTATTGGATGAGATTAATGCGACCCATCCCCACCTTAGCTTCTAAATAAATCAATTTAGAGCTATTAAAAACCGAATATGACTTTATAATAAAATAATATTTTTTAGTTTTTTCTATGGTGCCCCTCTCTTCCCTTATAAAAGGGAACCTCCTTCCTCTCTTCCTCACACCAATTTGAGCCTTCATGCTCGGCCAAACCCTGCCAATTTCTCCTCTCCACTTCCCTAGATACATCCTAGAGGTCCTGGTCTTCTTCAAAGACCAATTTTAGTGCCCTAAGAGGTGGTCTCAAAGAGGCGCTTCAAAGAAGAGGTAATGTTCATTACCGATTCTTTCAACTTTATTTCTTCTTCTACTTTTTCTTATTTAGTTGTTTCATTATTAAGTAATAAAATCAGTATCACTCATATACTGATATGTTATTATAATTATTAAACAACCCTACTTCACCATCTATCCATCCTACGGAAAATGAAATCACCGCGCATGCGTACATACGGAATACCATCTCCACACCGTGGTGTAATCTTTTTTCCACCACCACCTTACTTGGATGGGTATAATGGTGTAAATAAATAACTATATATGATTATTTTAAAGTTTTATTTGTTCTAAAATATTATACATACACTTCAATACAATTCCACGATCATTGGAATGATATCATCGCTCGTGCGTACGTACGGCCTACCGTCTCCATGATGTGATGCGACTTGTTCTATATGATCTTCATTGAATAATGATTAGATAAATGAATTGAATGAATGAATATGATATATATTACACTAATACAATTCTTTAAATGATGTTTCTATAACCTAAAAATAGGAATAATAATTTATTCAACAAAACACACATACGAACATAAAGCAATAAACACCCGAATAACAAGTAGCAATGAAATATTACTAATAAGAAGCTAAGAATACGACCATATATGATATCATAAAAATAATTATGAAATTGGAATAAGTCAATGACATTATTTAAATCATTATACCGGAGGTTTGGACACTTACGAAGTAAATCAGATCTAAGGTAAAGGAAAATCTCACAATCTCATTTTTATCCGAGATTGTTTATACTTCAGAATTTACTGGGGAATATTTATCATAAACATCCATGTTTCCTCAATATGTAATATTATTTCCATCCACCTACATTTTTTTAAATCAAATTTTACCATTCTTTGAGTTTTTAGTAAAAGATATGAAAGGAATATTTTGTCGTTTTTCGTACGAGGTACTTTTTGACTTTTCCGGCCAAAGTACGGGAAGAATGTTTTTTTAACTTATACGACATGAATGGATTCATAGAAAATTATTTCCATGAAGCTTACTTTACAGGTTTTCAAGTATATTTTTAATCAATTCCTGTTAGTTTAAAATTGTATGACATGTTATGAAAGGAAAAATGTTTTTAAGTAGAAAGGATATTTTCCTTAAGAATGGAGTTCAAGTGTTTTATCAAAATTATTTTCCATTTAAGATAATATAGGGTTATGTTTCTATCCCTATTTTTAAATTGATTTGATTATGTTATGATGGAATTATTTTTATGAATTCCATTACATTATATGAATTGTCTTTTTATGTCACGATGTTTAAGAATCCCTTTTTTATTACATGGGTTATGCAATGATGTATGATTTTTTTGATTTTGTGGCACACATAAGAATGGTATCATTATGATATGGGTGAGACATATATCTCACTCCAATAAATTGGTTAAAGAATTATATCTCATGAGATAGACATGGCTGGAACGACAGGTTAAACCGGTTCAGTGAAACTGGACTGAAACGAGGAGTGAACTCGGTTCCGAAATGGACTTTTTCCATTAAGATTGTCTTGGAAATGAGTCTTGACTAATAAGAAATTATTCTCTATGATTATGTGTGTATGACACAAAGTTTCATATTTTACGTTATGATTATTGGGATTACATTTCACTTCTATGATTTATCCCATGTTATGAAATTATGATCTCTTTTGCAGGTTAAGATTTCCAAAATGTTATGTTCTTATGAATATGATGTGATTGATATTTCTTTTGTTTACACTTACTGAGAATTTGAGCTCACCCTTTTGTATGTTTTTGTTCCCCAAGACAGGAAGAAAATTATTAAGTAGAATATAAAAAAAGGGACTCTAGATATGATGAAATAAATGGGAGACAATGTAGATGCTTTATGAACCAGTTGTTTATGTTTCCCAGTTTCAAAAGACACTATACCTATACGGTCCTTTCATGGTTTTGTTATATGTTGTAATAAGTGTACTTCAATTTTAAAGTATTAACAATGTATGTAAAGTATGGGTCGTTATATTAGGTCACATGAGGTTGTTATAAGAGGTTATGTAACAACACCCATGCACTATGATTATAAGAATTATCTTTGTAGATAATAAATAATATACATTAATTTTATTATTGTTACTTTGTGAATAGTTTTAAAGAAAAAATTTTATTTTTAGTTAATATTCAATTAAAAATACATTTTAATGAATTTTATATTTTTTTAATTAAATATTATTTTAATAATATATTATTACTAAGTTACTTTTTGTTAAATATAAATCATTGTATAATTTGTATGATTAAACTTATGAATTTTATTGTGGTTTGAAAGTCGTTTTTGTCAAAACCCACGATTTTCCGATAAATGTTGGTTTTTTATTTGAAAAGTTAAAATTCACATATTTAGAAAATTATTTAGATAAAATGAATATTATTTTGGAAATTATGTTGCTGAAATTATCCAATGGTGAATGTTTTATAATTTTCTAAGAAAGTCAAATTTTTGGTTAAAAATTAAAAACCGTTTAAATATATAATGTGTTTATTATAAAATAATGACCCAATAGAGATGTAATAAAATTCTATAAATGATATGTTCGAAAAATCTATGTTTTAACATTAAAATTATGTAATTTTATGTTTTTTTATTTATTTTACAATGATTTAGTGGACCCTCAAGGACTTATAAAACATTTTATCTTTTAAATTGATTTCATTGAATGTGTGACTCACCTGCACATAATTAAGCATAATATTTTAAGAAGTTCATCCTTTAGAAATATAAAATATTTCTTTCCACTCCCCTTTGAAAAAAACATGGGAAACCCCCAAGGGTGGGTTTGTGGTTTTGAATAGTTTAATGTGTAGTGTTCAAAACCTAAAAAAAATGAATTCTCTCTCTTTTCCGATATAATTCCACCCATGATCCCACCTACTCTTAACTAACATATTTTGGAGCTCGAACAACCTATTCCCCCTCTCTCTATAATCCTCCCATGGTTCCACATTATCCCATGTATCATCTCCCAAACCTCTACCAAGCCTTTGGGATCACACTTCCATGTAAGGGATTTCTTCCTCTCTCATTTTTGTCTCAATTTCGATTTTTTGTTATAAAATTTCTTTTTCAATTAAAAATGTTTTGGTATGATTTATGACCTCATAAATACTGCCCTATTTATGTTTGAATGATGATACACCCTTTTATCTCTCATTAATGCCTCCCGTGTACACCTATTACCATGCTGAAATTCTGTAAGGGATTTCTCTCTCATCATTTACATTCAAGAAATTATTTTTTATTATGAATCTAAATTCCAATAAATATGTTTTTACTTGTATATATATTACCCAAATTACTGTAAATTTTAAATAAAAATGATGAGACAACCCTTTCTCTATCATAAACCATTTTTATGAATTCTTATGTCATGTCGTTATGCTGCTGAAATTGCACCATGATTTTCTAAGCCAAAGTCATTGTGTAGTGTATACCATGACCATATCTCTATCACAAGTATTCACATTTATGAACATATACTTATTTATTATATATTTTCATGTATGAATTCTACATTACTTTATCTTGGAATAAATTCCGTTGCTTAATAAATCTGTGTTATATGATCCATGTGCCACACTTATGCATGAAACGAAATGATTACAAAGGGTGCACCTAGATAGTTCTCCAATTCATTGGGTAAAGATCAGTATATTGATTCATCAAGTGAAAAGAGGGTTTTCTAAGGATAACTCATGTGCAATGAGGGTTTACTCATTCTCTATGTTCAATAATCCTTGGTGCATTGTAATATCATGTTAAATGTTGTTTCCACATTTTCATGTTATGACAATCATGCTATATCATGCCTTTATGTTCATGTTTATATTATGCTCTAATGATATGACTATTTCATAACATGTATTGTATTCTTAATTTTTTGAATTTTTAACTTTTTTATTGGGCTTTATAGCTCTCCCTTTTCTTATGCATGTCCTCATGTTATCCCATGCAATGTGAAGTACGATGGAATGTGTGTGGTCATGTAAAAGACATTTTCAATAAAGATGTTGGGTTTTATGTTCTACATTATTATGTAATGTTACTAATCCTTAAACACATTAGACCTATCGATCTTCTATGTTCTATCAAGTGATGATTTTAATTAATAAATTATTATTAAGTGTGAAATTAAGAGCAGGGTGTAATAAACAATATGAAATATTTCTTGAAACAAAATTATTTCCTATTATCACAATATTTTTATGATATCAATGACATTTTTCACACCTATGGGTTATGTATTTGTGTTCAACTGCTTTCTCATGAACATGTTCTCTATCGCTCTACATCAGAGCCTAATAGTTTTATTTTTCTTCATTGTCATTTTTTTCACTATTTCTCTCTAATTTTTAAGACTAGATTTTTGGTGAACTTCAAATTTCTCTTTACCTCTTATTAAGAAGATGATTATTAATCATGATTATTATGTGGGGTTTTCAACAATAGTATTTTAAGATAACATCCTTTATTTTTCTAGATCATGCTTAAACTGTGAGGAAATTATTTAATTATGGTGGGAAAAATGTAACTGTAACAACCCAAAATGTTATCAATTGAATTTCTCCCTTCATTAATAAATTTCATTTAGTATTAATCACATAAAATTACTTATAGATCATAATAAAATCTTTACAATTAATTATTAAAGAAATAAAAATTATTTCTAGAATATAATGAAACCATACCGATTAAATACTAACATGACCGTAGGAATATTAATACGACGGTTATGAATAGTAAACATTCCAAATGAATAGTAACCTCGCCCATGAATGTATTAATAAAATATACAACTATTATTAATTTAATTATAGTATAATAATATCATAGATTAAGAAATTAAATGTTTTAAAAAAATCTAAAATAAGTGTCGGTATTTTTGTAATCCATAATTATTTAATTTTAATTTTATTATTAATTTTAAAATTTTAAAGTAAATTATGATACATAAAATATATTCCTAAAGTAATATTTTGATATCTTGGTATTTTAAGATAATTTTATGATACATTATGTAATTTTTCACATTGTTATAAAATCAGATATAATTTTTAAATCATGATTTGGAATATTATTATCATAAAAGGATTATATATTTTAATTATAAATGTTGAGATTTTTTATGATTGAATTTTTGGGATTTTTCAAAAATACTTGAATATTTGGGAATAGTGAAATACAATACATTTAAGTATATATATATATTTTATAATAAGTACACTGTTATTTGAGTCATCACGGATGTAAACACCTTAATATCAAACCATGTTTAATTATATTAATATTATTAATGATAATTCATAAACTATTTGTAGTCTTGATCCAAAAAATAGTCAAATTAATATAATAATGAGAGAAAACCCCACCCTATACTATAAATACCACCCTAAATCCCCACTTATCCCCCCACATCTCAAACATTGATACATTCGAAAATTATACGAAATAATCTTCCCTAGTTCCTCCATCACGCCCATAAACTATTGGTCTAACCAAAATACTAAAACCAAATCCCTATAGATTTTCACAAGGAGGAGAGATTTAAGAGGTAAAATATTCTTCCTTTTTCTTGTAAGTTCTTTTAATTTCCTTTTCTTTTATTATTCTCTCAGCCCCTACCCTCATCCAAATGTAATGATAAACCCCATTACCATAAATGCACTATAATTATAGCATGTTAACTTAATATTCATCATTAAACTGCCCCTCTCTTATTTTAAAATGAAATCATCTCCCATGATGTCTTAATTTAATGACATCATTGGTGATGCACGTTCAATTTCAATTAAAACCTATAAAGATGATAATAAAACCATTGAATGGTTGAAAAAATATTTTAATTTTCATGTTATAACCCTTTTTATGTTCTGGAAATAAATTATTTACATAATACTAAATGATAAAACAAAATTATTTTTTTGGGAATAGAAAACCACAAAAATTAACCTAAACATTATCATCATTATCTTTTATCTAATGAAAAATCAACATTACAATTGAAAAAATTATATTTAAGATAATTTAAAATTATTTAATATCATTAAAAAATATGATAAAAATTATGGTTATTTATCCAAATTTTACACGAACATCCATTCATGTATAAAAGTGAATCGATCCTACAATCTATATAAATAAATTCTCTCAAAAGATGAAATTAAAATATATAACTCATGAAAAAGTCCATAAAATTTCATAATAAAACAATAATTAATCAAATTAATTTAAAATGGTTATTTATTTCTTAATTGATTAATCTAATGTCATTAAACATGATATTTTGTGGAGAAAGCATTCACACACAAGGTATGGGGAATTATCTAACCCAACACTCTTTCTTTGGGTTTTCCCACTTTCAACCAGTTTTCTATATGAATATTCCATAAATATAATTTATTCACCATTATCTTACCTTTTCTAAGAAATAAATAATTTCTACCCGAGTTTATGAAAAAATTGTGTTTTCCAAAAGAGAATTTTCATTCAAAAAAAGCACACCATTTACTATGCAAGATTGTTTATTCTCTACATAAGGTTGATAATTATTATATCAAGTAATGTACTCCCAATTTAATATTATTATTTTTATGAATGTATGGTTTATTAAATGGAACCAATTATTTTACAGGGGTTATTTTATTCCTATGATTGATATATGTGCTATATGGAATTCATGCTAATGTAAATGTTATGATGTGAGGGGTATGCCTAGAATTATATAGCGCAACATAATTATTATGACGTGATGGGTCTTCTTAGCATTTTATAGTGTTCTAATAAGTTGTAAATTTAATTAATATCATGAGTTAAAGTGATATATGTGTGAACATGATTCTAGATTTGTTCACAACTATATGTTATAGTTGACCACTAAGACATGATGTTTCATTTTTATGCATTGCAACATTTGATGCCTTTATCTAATTCTTGTTATCATGATTATGATCCAATTACTATTTTATTATGATAATTATTATGATAATTATTATGATAACCCATGTTATATTGTTTCAAGATATTATATATCATCTTTTTTGTATTTTCTCTCACCCTTTTTTGATGTATATCCATAGGTAATTATATGTATTATGAAGAATTAAGTGGCCAATAAGAAGCTAGAGAATAAGATATTAAATAAATTTTTATATTTTACTTTGTATATGTTATGTATGGTACCAATTTTCCAAATACACTAAACCTTTGGTCCTTATTTTGTAATGATTTTATATTTTTATCCATTAAAAAGATGTAATATGATATGTAAGAAAAATTAGCTTCACTATTCGTGGTATCAGAGGAATAGTTTTGTAAATTTTAGAATTAGGTTTAGAGAAACATAGTGAAAACCCGTAATATGAGACTATGTATAAGTAAGAACCCAAAAAGATTTGTTTTCTAAATTTGTAAACATATATATCCCAAAATAAATTACTTTTGATAAATATTATTCATGAATTTTTTATTTATGTTTTGTTCTAAAACATTATATTTTTGAAAATGGTGGGGAATAGGAGAAATTAATCCAACAACCCATGCAAGGGAAAAATGAAGTGATTTCCCAAAATATACCCCCAATACTAGAAAAGGTGGAGATCAAAACTTCATATATATTATTACATAGTCTCAATTAATAAACAATAACCTGAATACTATGTAATTTCATCATTTAGATAATAGGGAAAAAGTGGATATCATGTGTTTTATGAGGCAATCAACACCAATGTTTAGTGGATCTTCCAATCATATAGTTTCTGAATGTTCTGTTTACTCGTTGGAGAAGATATTTTCTTTTTATCATTTTTCTGAGATGGAGATTATGAATATTCCTATTTATCATTCATATGGGAAGGTCTATCAATGGTGGGTTTGATTGAGGACACCATGTTGAGGGATGAAATTTAAGATATAGATTGGGATCAATTTAAAATAATTTTTCTTAACAAGTATTTCCCTCAATCTATTTGAAAAAATATGGAGAAAGAATTCATAGAGACAAACCCAACGAAAATAGAATATATCATGAACATAAAAGAAAATTTCACAAGGCATTCAAGGTAGGATTAAGGATTTGTAATCAACAATAATAGTAAAATTGATGGATTATTATTTGGATTAAAACTGAACCTTCAAAAGGATATTATAATTCAATGTAATAAGAGTTATGATTTTTTGTGTTCCCTCATAGAGGAGATGGTGTTTGGGGAATGTTAACTTGTCTCCATTAATATTAAATGAAATATGGAGTTTCGAGCTATATGATCTCATGGTAAAAGGTGGAATGAAAAATCAACCACTCACATGTAAAAAATGTAGGAAGATACGGAATGGGAATTGCATTAAATGGATACTGAAATGGTTAAATTCTTGGAGATAAGTCCACGAATCTCATGAATATGTAAAATTCCTAAAGAATTAGGTTAATGTTTTGGAGGAAAGGAGAGAACAACCCATGGTCCAATGATAAAACTATAGTGAGCTAGGGGACTATTAAATTAATTGAACTAAACCTCAAGTTCCAGAGGATAATCGACTTCATCATCCACTGAAGCCGAAAGAGAAAGGGATGGATTATTCCATCACTAATGCTAAAGTGGAGTAATAAAATCAATTCATACATGATACACTTCCAATTCACCCAATAATGTAAAAAGTATTATTTTATTCTTGTTCTAAAGATTCTTTTATATCTTGAATGTTTTCTAGAACTATTGAATATAATCCCCAAAACCATGTAGTAGAGATATTGATAAAAACACCTGGGGGTCCAGTCATTGCAACCCATGTTTTGGACTCTTCCCCTATGGGCGTATGTGGGATGATTCTCCTATAAAATATCATAATACTTCCCTTGGTTTAATTCGATGCTATACTAGGGATGGACTGAATCACGTTATATTGAGATCATATCAATTATTGGGAAAATGAATCATCATCTCATAGTCTGAGCCATCCCCTGATCATCTACACATTCAAGGAAGACCATGAATCAACTTTTGAAAATCATTGAATTTTGTGGGTGTTGATTATTTTAATGTTTCTGACCTTTCTTAAATGGTTGAGTCCAAGGAAGGTATAAACATTTGGTAAATTCACATAATTAGGGAATAAAGTTATGTATTTTTTGACGAGTCTCCTTGAGTTCCCCCAGATAGTGTGTTATATTTCACAATACAACTCAAACTCAGATATACTCTTATCTAAAAGGGTCCATGTAGAATAGATCTTATTAAACTGTAGGAGTTAAATATGTAGATGTAAGAGCATTGGGATAATGTCTTCATTCTCTTTTTTGAATCAACTTTTGGTGTTCTAGTTCACTTTGTTAAAATGGATAGATCAATGTGGCTGTGTTTTGATTATTGGGAACTCAACAAGATCGCCATAAATAGAAAGTACCATCATCCAAGGATTTATTACATGTTCGATTAGTTGTGATAAGATCATTAACTCTCAATGGTTGATATTCTTTCTTGATATAATCAACTGAGGAGAAGAAGGAAGATTATTAGAAGAGTGCCTTATGTAAAAGGTATGGTAATAACGAGTTTTGGGGGGTTCCATTTGGAATTACTAATTACCATGAAATATTCATGATTTTCATGAATATAGACTTTAGACATTACCTTGAAAATTTTGTGGTTGTATTTATCGATTGTTTTATCATATACTCCATGATTAAGGAGGAAGATGATGAATATCAAAGGCCCGTTTTGGTGACATTAAGAAAGGATATGTTGTAAAAAATATTCAGAAAGTGTGACTTTTAGAAGGAGCATGTTACATTATAAGGCCCCAGCCTTAAACCTTACTTAATCTTGAGTTATTAAAAGATTACACATTGAGGGTCTTTTCAGGTTTAGAGTTTTAGAGAATTAGATCATGAAACTTGCATTACATTCCACATTTAAACAAAGTGGTTACATAAAAGACAGTATTCATTCTTCCCATCAACGGAAACATATTTAAAATATAACACGGATTCTTTCTTGAAACATCCTTGACATTATCATCACATCATGTACCTTTCCCTTGACCTGTGAAAAACATTTCAAAAACTTGGGATGAGCATAAAAAGCTCAGTAAGGGTTATAAAAATATGGAAAGGAAACATGAGTTCATATATACATAAGAATGAAATCATACTTTACCCATAAAACATAGGCACTTTAACATACCTCATCAAACCATGAATAAATCATAGAAAACATAAGACATAAAGGTAACTTGAGGCATTCATAACATTCTTACGTGGGGAGTAACCCTCTTGGTTACGTTTGGAATACCCATCACAGTATATTCCCTAAATCTCTTCGGAGAAACCTTAACGTTTCACTCCTTCGCGTTACCCAATGCATTGGAGAGCTATAACGGGCTCACCCGCCCTTAGTTTATCACGGAACCACCCGTTTTCATAACAATGCCCAAGAACCATTACATAAATGTGTCACATAAAACATTCATAAAGGAAACATAACATTTTCACATTTCAATCACAATATAACATTTTAGTATATTGAAATATTGAATCCATTCAAAAAGAAACCATTTCCAAAACCATTTAAAACATTTAATAAAGAGATTTTTGAATCAAAGTGTCCCATACCACCTTGAAGCTTAAAATTTTAAACCATTAATATCCATATAAATAAATCCTTAAAACCATTTTGAAAACATGGATATTAATAAGAACAAATAATTAAAACATTTAAAACGGTATTTTGGTTAAAGGGGTTTTACCAAAATTAGAGACACTTGAATACAATAGTTGAGGAATAACATTTAGTCAAAACTTTATAATATCATGAGAATAAATGGATTCATGATATAATACTCCAAAGGTCAGTATATACACCATAAAAGAGTGAATTGGTGCATAACAACAATGAACCCTCAATAGAAATGTCAAATGTGATGAAATCCCTTATAAAGAAGGTATCCTTAAATTAAGGACAAATCAATCTCAAAAATATCAGTGACAAATATAAATACACCAAATATAAGTGGATATTAAGTGTAAAAAGGTCATTCACACATATTCAATGGACGACATATTCAATGACTACATGTTGAACCCAAAGAAATCGAAATTGGGTTAAAAAGTTCCCTTGACAGCCTAACGGCATCACATCAAAAAGAGTTGATGAGAGATAAAAAGAGTATCTCATCACTTGGACATATAATTTACATCAGTAAGGATATATGAGAACATATCCCAACATAACGATATGTAAATTAAAAGACCCAACAAAAGAAGTCTTTTAAAAAAGAGGAGGGTGAAAGGTTCCCTTACCGACTTGGGTATCTTTTAAAACATACACCCCATGAAAGAAGGACAATAGATCATTGATGTAAATACTCATAAACGAAAGTATATTACACAAATAGTAGAATAATTGGCAGTACATACACCACTAAATGGAATTTGGGGCAAATGTAGAATAAATCTCATGGGAATAAAAGTGAGATGAAAAATCCCTTACAAAAACTCGGCAGCCTAACGGCGCCACATAAAACTTCCGAATATGGATTGATGAGATCAAATAGGGTATCTCATCACATTACAATAAAATGTACAGCAAGAGTAATATAAAAGAACATCCCCACAACATTACAAAGAGGAGCCTAAAAGAAGTGACATAAAGGAGAGTACTTAAAAAGAAAGAGAGAGGTTAGATCTCTTACGAAAGTTCGGCAGCCTAACGGCGCCACTCAAAACTTCCAAAATGGATTGATGAGAGAGAATAGGGTCTCTCATCACATGAACATAAAAATTACAGTAGGAGTAATATAAAATAACATCCCAATCATAAGAAAGATGAGCTTAAAAGAAATGACATAAAAGAGTGTACTTAAAAAGAAAGAGAGTTGTAGGATCCCTTACCTCGGGTCCGACTTGACTCGATCGTTATTTAATCTCCTGAATAATAAACTTGAGTTAATTTCTAATTCCTTAAGAACCTTTTTCAAGTTAATTATTACTTTTATACCACTTATTACCATGTCATAAACATTATGTAATCATTTAAGTTAATAATATTTGTTTTGCCGATATTTGGTTCTTAAGTCGAAAGTGGACTTCTTACAATTACATGTTGTTCGTGTGGACAAATGTTTATTATATCCAGAATTGTATTCATTATGTAGATATCATATATGTCATATATATCCAGTACATTCATGCATTTATAACATTACATAATCATTTAGAGGTAAGAAATGAAATGCACCGTTCATGGAGACGGTAAGCCGTACGTACGCATGAACGCTATTTTCATTTCTATTTCGTATTTTATAGAATGGAATAATAATGATATAAAGGTATATTATAATTCCAGTATAATATCATATATAATATCATATTTCCATCCTTTATACATCCCACATATGGTATTTAACGAATCAAATCACTTTGAGGGGGCGGTAGTCCGCATTTCCTTAAATGAAGATATCGCGTATACCCATAATGGAAGCCATAAAGGTAAGACAAAAATGAAAAATACAGAAGAATAAATAAAACATAAACATATTATATATCATATATAAAAATAGTGACATCATAATGGCCACCGTTGAAGGTGTTAAATGAGTATTGAACAATCATTGTTTCGGGAGGCAGAATTTCACCATCCACGGAAACCGTATGTTCTTTAACCATTTGATGTAGTTGTGTGAGAGTGTAGCTCGAATAAATCTTATAAAAAAATCATAGTATATTGAAGATACTGTTGTTGTTACAAAAGAAGTAAATAAAAAGAGTTTAGGGGGTTGGAGAAGAAAAATAAAACAAATGAACATGAGAGAATGAATTACCTTTAAAAGTGTAACTCCTTTTGATTTGAGCCTAAAGGCTTCCTTTTAAAGGATTCTGCCAAAAGGGAATCCTCTAGGATGAGGAGAGGGATGTGGAGAGAGTAAATGGGCAGGGGTTGGCCGAGCCAAAGGCTTGAGGAGTGTGTTAAATGAGGTAGAGGTGGGGGCCTTTTATAAGAGGAGAGGAGGGGCACTTTTGGAAAGTAAAGAAATATTACTTTATTTGAAAATGTGTTTCGGTTTCAAAAGGTCCCACATTGATATAATTCGTGGATAAGGTGATAAGGCTTCGAAATCCACTCATCCAATAAGTTTTGGACATGTGTAGTTCATAGATTTTACATTATCTTTCCATTTTATTTAAATCGTCAAATAATGATGTCATCGCTGCATCATTATTATGTCATAAATAATTTAATTTATTTAATGTCTAAAAATTATAAAAAAAATACTATGATGTAGGAAATCTTTTTATATTTCCAATGAATATTTATAATCAAAAATATGACTTGTATAACCCCACTTAAAAATTGTTTTAGTAAAACATATCATGTTTGTGTCAATTTTACTTTTACATTAAATAAAATGTTATTTATGTCATTTCCCAACCAAAGTGGATCCATGGGGTCCCCAAGTTGACCCATGGCTTGTCTTGGTCGGACATGATACAACCAATGAGGTTAATACATGTGTCAAACTCATCTCATTTTATTAAAGCATTATTTTTACCTTAAACTATACTAATTACCACTAATCGCGATTAAAAACTTAATAAGTTACTATTCACCAAAAAATTATTTTAATCTCATTGAACCACATTTTACTACTTAATGACAACCATGTATGTCGGATTTTTGAAAATCAAAACACAATGATGGAAAAATTTCATTTAAACGGAAAATCAGTTTTTATAAGTACCACTTAGTGGTTTCACTATTCATCAAAAATTGAAGTTTTTCAGAAAAATCCCAAAAATTCACCCTAAGCTATATTTGATATTCTGAATTCAAAAATGAAGTCCATTTTACAAAATTCAAAACATATAAGTCACATTAATTAATTTAATAATTAATTCCCGCTGTCATGTCAAATAGCGTGTTTCATGAAACAATAAGTATCAAAAGATTGACACTAGTTTAAGTCTGATTTCAAAGTGAAATTGATTCCAACGAACACTATTGGATTTAATGGTAAAAATATTTTCTAATTTCACTTTAAAACCAATTCAAAATATAATCTAATCATATAAATAAATTATATTAAAAAGTGGTTTTGAATTAAAATACAACATTTTACACTATTCATTAAAAAAATGAACTTTATCGGAAAGATACCAAAAATTTACACAAAGTAAATTTTGATGTCCCGATTCTTAATAAGAGTTTTATTTGGTCCAAAAGAATGTATAAGAGTGATCAAAACTATATTTAATGACGGTTCTCCATCAAAAGGTGATAAGTGAACCTTTAGTGAAAACTAGGGCATATACGCCTAAAATTGAATTCTTTCCGTATTTTAAGCCATTATCTTTTATTGGATAAATGTAAAAACATTTAAAAACATATATAATCATATTTTAGTTATTTCTATCCATTCCCGCCATTACAACGGCTACATGTTAACTACCATTTAAAATAATATTATTTTATTATTAGAGTGCAACGTAAGATTCCCAAGAAACTCGTTGTTGCGTGTTGGGTACGCCATCGAGCATAGCGTCCCCTTTAAAGTTATTTAAATATTTTATTCACAAATATGGATAAATATGAAATGTCATATTATTTTTTTACCTGGGGTGTTACATCCTTCCCCCCTTTTGGGAATTGCGTCCTCGCAATTTTAAAATTGCGCTTGGAAACATCCTTGAAAGTCCCACATCGGAACAAAAGTCGGTAAAAAAACACTTTAAAATAAAGAGAGATAAGTACAAAGGTCACCCAAGTTAACCCATACTAGGATTCCAAGTACGAAAATATGGACATGGAGGAAAAAACAAAGGGTCATGTTCTGATGGAGAGTGATAGAAAACATGTTTAGGAGAAAGTTAACCACGAGAAAATCACAAACTTGTGATGGGTTAAACGGTATTCGATTCACGAGTAGGAAAAGTTAATAGACAACATTTTTGTTTTAAGTTACTTTTTATTGAGGAATTTATTCATAAGAAACATAATCACTTATCATATTGACTTTCAACTTTTATTAGATTCCTTACACAAACTCATATTTTCTCCAAAAGACGAGTATTTAGGAAGACTTGTTCACATTAAGAGTACTATAATCAACTTCTAGAGAATCACCTAATCCACAAAATAGAACTATATACTTCCCATGTCTTTAACCAAAACCAAAACCAAAAAGGCTAGTACAAGATCAGATAATCCAGAAAAGGATAACCCTTTATAAAAAAGAAAATATATTCTTAATCTCTAAAATTTTTCCAACAAAACCCAAAGTTCAACGAGGACCATTTGTCCATAAAATTCTTCAAAGTAAACCAAACTAAGATTGAAACCCAAATATTTGAAGGATTTAGTCACATAGTCTACCAAGTTAAATCGTAACATTTATCTCCAAACAACATCAGTTGCTCCTAAAGTCTCACATTGAAAAGTAATTATCCTAATCACATATCCTCCAAAATCAACTTACTCTTAATTCATAAAATCATATAACTAAAAAGAATCGGTCAAACTAAACAGAGACTTCACGTAGTCCAGTGGTAGGCGATAAATACCAGTCGCACTTTGGTTGTGGGTTCGATTCCCGCAGCTTTGTCCGACGCGACGGGATGTCACACGGTCTGCGTGTTGTCCTTTTTCAAAAACTATATAATTCTTAAAACATTCCCCAAAATGAGATAAAATCTTCAAGAATAATCATAACATATTTTAACCTCAATTTTATCTCATGCCCTTCATTTTCCATCATATCATATAATAACCCATAATTACCTCAAAAGTAAGGATCATATAAACCCTAATGGTTACCTTAATAATTATTACCTGAATTTCCACATCGAGTTGGCCATCTCGTACATGATGTATTAGAGAACTCACCAAGGTTCAAGTGGTTGATCATGACTCCTTGATAGTTGGTTTAGAAAAACCATGAGATTCCTCATTGAATCCCCCATCTCATCGAGTATCTTAATCAGAGAACCACCACAGTTTCCTTCAAACCCATTGTCACTTTGGTGCCTGCTAGATCCAGCCATTTACTAAAACCAAAAAGGTCAGTGTGAGTATATCAACAAAACCATCATGTACTAACGAGGAAGGTAAACACTAATATATACTTACTCATTCAGTTTATCTAAAACTAGGACTCTTTCTGAAATCCTAACCATTATGGTAAAGTCACTTATGATTAAAGAATACCCTAACCTCTAAAGTTATCTAAACCGGCCTTTGATACCAACTATAAGGCCCCAGCCTTAAACCTTACTTAATCTTGAGTTATTACAAGATTACACATTGAGGATCTTTTCAGGTTTAGAGTTTTAGAGAATTAGATCATGAAACTTTCATTACATTCCACATTTAAACAAAGTGGTTACATAAAAGATAGTATTCATTCTTCCCATCAACGGAAACATATTTAAAATATAACACGGATTCTTTCTTGAAACATCCTTGACACTATCATCACATCATGTACCTTTCCCTTGACCTGTGAAAAACATTTCAAAAACTTGGGATGAGCATAAAAAGCTCAGTAAGGGTTATAAAAATATGGAAAGGAAACATGAGTTCATATATACATAAGAATGAAATCATACTTTACCCATAAAACATAGGCACTTTAACATACCTCATCAAACCATGAATAAATCATAGAAAACATAAGACATAAAGGTAACTTGAGGCATTCATAACATTCTTACGTGGGGAGTAACCCTCTTGGTTACGTTTGGAATACCCATCACAGTATATTCCCTAAATCTCTTCGGAGAAACCTTAACATTTCACTCCTTCGCGTTACCCAATGCATTGGAGAGCTATAACGGGCTCACCCGCCCTTATTTTATCACGGAACCACCCATTTTCATAACAATTCCCAAGAACCATAACATAAATGTGTCACATAAAACATGCATAAAGGAAACATAACATTTTCACATTTCAATCACAATATAACATTTTAGTATATTGAAATATTGAATCCATTCAAAAAGAAACCATTTCCAAAACCATTTAAAACATTTAATAAAGAGATTTTTGAATCAAAGTGTCCCATACCACCTTGAAGCTTAAAATTTTAAACCATTAATATCCATATAAATAAATCCTTAAAACCATTTTGAAAACATGGATATTAATAAGAACAAATAATTAAAACATTTAAAATGATATTTTGGTTAAAGGGGTTTTACCAAAATTAGAGACACTTGAATACAATAGTTGAGGAATAACATTTAGTCAAAACTTTATAATATCATGAGAATAAATGGATTCATGATATAATACTCCAAAGGTCAGTATATACACCATATAAGAGTGAATTGGTGCATAACAACAATGAACCCTCAATAGAAATGTCAAATGTGATGAAATCCCTTATAAAGAAGGTATCCTTAAATTAAGGACAAATCAATCTCAAAAATATGTGTGACAAATATAAATACACCCAATATAAGTGGATATTAAGTGTAAAAAGTTCATTCACACATATTCAATGGACGACATATTCAATGACTACATGTTGAACCCAAAGAAATCGAAATTGGGTTAAAAAGTTCCCTTGACAGCCTAACGGCATCACATCAAAAAGAGTTGATGAGAGATAAAAAGAGTATCTCATCACTTGGACATAAAATTTACATCAATAAGGATATATGAGAACATATCCCAACATAACGATATGTAAATTAAAAGACCCAACAAAAGAAGTCTTTTAAAAAAGAGGAGGGTGAAAGGTTCCCTTACCAACTTGGGTATCTTTCAAAGCATACACCCCATGAAAGAAGGACAATAGATCATTGATGTAAATACTCATAAACGAAAGTATATTACACAAATAGTAGAATAATTGGCAGTACATACACCACTCAATGGAATTTGGGGAAAATGTAGCATAAATCTCATGGGAATAAAAGTGAGATGAAAAATCCCTTACAAAAACTCGGCAGCCTAACGGCGCCACATACAACTTCCGAATATGGATTGATGAGATCAAATAGGGTATCTCATCACATTACAATAAAATGTACAGAAAGAGTAATATAAAAGAACATCCCCCCAACATTACAAAGAGGGGCCTAAAAGAAGTGACATAAAGGAGAGTACTTAAAAAGAAAGAGAGAGGTTAGATCTCTTACGAAAGTTCGGCAGCCTAACGGCGCCACTCAAAACTTCCAAAATAGATTGATGAGAGAGAATAGGGTCTCTCATAACATGAACATAAAAATTACAGTAGGAGTAATATAAAAGAACATCCCAATCATAAGAAAGATGAGCTTAAAAGAAATGACATAAAAGAGTGTACTTAAAAAGAAAGAGAGTTGTAGGATCCCTTACCTCGGGTCCGACTTGACTCGATCGTTCTTTAATCTCCTGAATAATAAACTTGAGTTAATTTATAATTCCTTAAGAACCTTTTTCAAGTTCATTATTACTTTTATACCACTTATTACCATGTCATAAACATTATGTAATCATTTAAGTTAATAATATTTGTTTTGCCGATATTTGGTTCTTAAGTCGAAAGTGGACTTCTTACAATTACATGTTGTTCGTGTGGACAAATGTTTATTATATCCAGAATTGTATTCATTATGTAGATATCATATATGTCATACATATCCAGTACATTCATGCCTTTATAACATTACATAATCATTTAGAGGTAAGAAATGAAATGCACCGTTCATGGAGACGGTAAGTCGTACGTACGCATGAACGCTACTTTCATTTCTATTTCATATTTTATAGAATGGAATAATAATGATATAAAGGTATATTATAATTCCAGTATAATATCATATATAATATCATATTTCCATCCTTTATACATCCAACATATGGTATTTAACGAATCAAATCACTTTGAGGGGGCGGTAGTCTGCACTTCCTTAAATGAAGATATCGCGTATACCCATAATGGAAGCCATAAAGGTAAGACAAAAATGAAAAATACAGAAGCATAAATAAAACATAAACATATTATATATCATATATAAAAATAGTGACATCATAATGGCCACCTTTGAAGGTGTTAAATGAGTATTGAACAATCATTGTTTCGGGAGGCAGAATTTCACCATCAACGGAAACCGTATGTTCTTTAACCATTTGATGTAGTTGTGTGAGAGTGTAGCTCGAATAAATCTTATAACAAAATCCTAGTATATTGAAGATACTTTTGTTGTTACAAAAGAAGTAAAAAAAAAGTTTAGGGGGTTGGAGAAGCAAAATAAAACAAATGAACATGAGAAAATGAATTTCCTTTAAAAGTGTAACTCCTTTTGATTTGAGCCTAAAGGCTTCCTTTGAAAGGATTCTTCCCAAAGGGAATCCTCTAGGATGAGGAGAGGGATGTGGAGAGAGTAAATGGGCAGGGGTTGGCCGAGCCAAAGGCTTGAGGAGTGTGTTAAATGAGGTAGAGGTGGGGGCCTTTTATAAGAGGAGAGGAGGGGCACTTTTGGAAAGTAAAGAAATATTACTTTATTTGAAAATGTGTTTCGGTTTCAAAAGGTCCCACATTGATATAATTCGTGGATAAGGTGATACGGCTTCTAAATCCACTCATCCAATAAGTTTTGGACATGTGTAGTTCATAGATTTTACATTATCTTTCCATTTTATTTAAATCGTCAAATAATGATGTCATCGCTGCATCATTATTATGTCATAAATAATTTAATTTATTTAATGTCTAAAAATTATAAAAAAAATACTATGATGTATGAAATCTTTTTATATTTTCAATGAATATTTATAATCAAAAAGATGACTTGTATAACCCCACTTAAAAATTGTTTTAGTAAAACATATCATGTTTGTGTCAATTTTACTTTTACATTAAATAAAATGTTATTTATGTCATTTACCAACCAAAGTGGATCCATGGGGTCCCCAAGTTGACCCATGGCTTGTCTTGGTCGGACATGATACAACCAATGAGGGTAAGACATGTGTCAAGCTCATCTCATTTTATTAAATCATTATTTTTACCTTAAACTACACTAATTACCACTAATCACGATTAAAAACTTAATAAGTTACTATTCACAAAAAAATTATTTTAATCTCATTGAACCACATTTTACTTCTTAATGACAACCATGTATGTCGGATTTTTGAAAATCAAAACACAATGATGGAAAATTTCATTTAAACGGAAAATCAGTTTTTATAAGTACCACTTAGTGGTTTCACTATTCATCAAAAATTGAAGTTTTTCAGAAAAATCCCAAAAATTCACCCTAAGCTATATTTGATATTCTGAATTCAAAAATGAAGTACATTTTACAAAATTCAAAACATATAAGTCACATTAATTAATTTAATAATTAATTCCCGTTGTCATGTCAAATAGCGTGTTTCATGAAACAATAAGTATCAAAAGATTGACACTAGTTTAAGTCTGATTTCAAAGTGAAATTGATTCCAACGAACACTATTGGATTTAATGGTAAAAATATTTTCTAATTTCACTTTAAAACCAATTCAAAATATAATCTAATCATATAAATAAATTAGATTAAAAAGTGGTTTTGAATTAAAATACAACATTTTACACTATTCGTTAAAAAAATGAACTTTATCGGAAAGATACCAAAAATTTACACAAAGTAAATTTTGATGTCCCGATTCTTAATAAGAGTTTTATTTGGTCCAAAAGAATGTATAAGAGTGATCAAAACTATATTTAATGACGGTTCGCCATCAAAAGGTGATAAGTGAACCTTTAGTGAAAACTAGGGCATATACGCCTAAAATTGAATTCTTTCCGTATTTTAAGCCATTATCTTTTATTGGATAAATGTAAAAACATTTAAAAACATATATAATCATATTTTAGTTATTTCTATCCATTCCCGCCATTACAACAGCTACATGTTAACTACCATTTAAAATAATATTATTTTATTATTAGAGTGCAATGTAAGATTCCCAAGAAACTCGTTGTTGCGTGTTGGGTACGCCATCGAGCATAGCGTCCCCTTTAAAGTTATTTAAATATTTTATTCACAAATATTGATAAATATGAAATGTCATATTCTTTATTTACCTGGGGTGTTACATACATTCTTGGGAAACATGAACATAAGTCATGGAATTTCTATTGACCCTTCTAAAACAAAGTTTATTGAGGAATGTACCATACTTCCTAGTGTCATAGAAATCCGTAGTTTTCATTTTTAGGGGGTACTATTGACATTTTTTGAAAAATTTCTCTTGATTTTCATGCTTGTTTACTAGGTTAATAAGTAAAGGGGTAAACTATATCTGGATAGATGGATATGTGGAATGCTTCAAGGAGCTAAAGAGAAGGTTGATCACTACACCTGTACTCACATTACCAAAATGTGGATAATTTTTTGTTATATATAGTGATTATTAAATGAAAATATTGAGATGTGTGCTCATGAAAAATGATAATGTGATAAACATTCTCTCATGGAAGTTGAAGTTCCATTCTCATAACTACCTGATTCATGATCTTGAGTTAGCAACAGTGGTGTTTTCCATGAAAATCTGGCGGGACTACCTCTATGGTTAGATGTGTGACATATATACTGATCACAAGAGTCTAATGTAATTATTCATAAACCAGATCTCAATATGTGACAAAGGAGATGGTAAAATCTAATCAAAGACTATAGTTTCTCTATTCGCAGTCAACCTAGCAAGGAAAAAAGGGATCTTATTCACATATCAAAAAAGACCCTACTACTCTATCCATGTGGTAGATTGAGGAAGACCCTAACTACATGGATATTAAAAGGATGGATTTGGAAATCATAATGGATGGGAATAAATCCTATATTTCTCAAATTATTTCCCAAACATCTATCTAAGAGAATATTAAAGGGCCATAAAGGGATGATCTATAGTTTCAAAATAAGGTAAATATAGTAAAGGAAGGGAAGATGAAAGAGTTCAACATCGGTGCTGATGGTATAATTCTATTTGGAATGAGACTTTATGTGACTTCATCACATACTATAAAAAAAGGATATATTGAAAAAATCACATAAATCAACTTCTTCTATCCATCTCAGGAGTACCAATATGTACCATGATCTCCGAGAACACATCTAGTGGGACATCGTGAAGTAGGTGATTGCAGAGTATATGTCAAGGTTCTAGATATATCAAAAACTTTAATCCAAGTGGTAGAATTACAAAGGGATGATGCAACCATTTCTTAAGCCCATGTGGAAATGGGAGAATGTCATTATGGACATTTTCATGAGTCTCTCGAAGTCATCCAAATGAAATAATGGGATATGGGTTATGGTGGACCGACTCACTAAGACCGTCGACTATATTTCTATCTAGGAAGATCTCTCACCATAACAGCTTGAAAGGATATATGTGAAGGACGTAAAGGTACTTCTTGGGGTTCCCCTATTGTTTGTATCTGAATGTGATACTTGGTTCACATCAAAGTTCTTGATGGGTCTTCAATATGCCTTGAGTACAAAATTGAATTTCATAAAGACATATCACCACCAAACTGGTGGATAATCTAAAAAGACTATTTAGACACTTGAATATATGCTAAGATCCAAATCTATATAATTCAAATATGTATAATATTCACATATACTACTGTTTTAGTTTTCATAGAAAAATATAATCCACTCGAGTATTCAGATTTCTCCATATGATGCTCTGTATGTAAAGCGGTGTAGAACTCCAACCTGTAGGGTTGAAGTTGGAGAAAGAAAGCTACCTGGACCAGATCATGTGGAAGAGATGACATAGAAGGTTCAGTACATCCAACAACATATCAAGGCTTCTCATTATCTACAAATGATCTATGCTTCCAACCATATACAGGTTTTGGAGTTCGATGTTGGAGACAAATTCTTCCTTAGAATATATCTATTGAAGAGATTCATGCGGTATCGAAAGAAAGGGAGGCTAAGAACAAGGTACATTGGCCCCATTGAGATCCTAGATCACATAGGATCCATGGCCTATCATCTTGATCTTCCACCGAATATGTCTCAAGTTAATTATTTGTTTGACGTATCCTTCATGTGGAAGTACATACCAGAACTATCACATGTACTGAGCTCAATGGTGTTATACTCGAATATTATCTCTCTTATAAGGAGTATTCTGTAAAAATTATATACTAGAGAGATAATGTTCAACACAACAAGACAATACACCTTTTCAATATATTTTTGAGGACCCATAAGTATGAAGATGAAATGTGGAAATCAGAGGAGGTGATGAACAAGAAGTTCCCTCACATATTTATATACATTGAAATTTCGAGGGAGAAATTTCAAATAGGTGTAAGAAAGTATAGAACAAAAATTTTATCAGTAGAATTTATCCATTCTTAAAGTAATGTCATATATTATAAATCACATAAAATTATTACAATCTGTAATAAAATATTTATAAATGATGACTTAATGAAATAATAAGTATTTCTAGAAGTTAAAGAAATAATATTGAGGAAATAGTAACTTGACCTTATGAAGAGTAATATGACCCTTATGAATAGAAAACTTGAAAAATGAATAGTATCCTCACCAATGAATAAATAAATAAAATTTAAGAATCTAATAAGTGAAATTATTTGTTTAATTATATCATATACTATGAAATTAAATGTTTTAAAAACATTATTAGGTATTTTTGTAAGTGATAATTATTTAATTAATATTTTATTATTAATATAATACATTAAAATAGAATTTAATTTCATAAAATTAAATCATAATGTAAGTTTTTGATATCTTGTGATTTTATTATAATTTTATGAGACCTTATTTAATTTTTAATAGTTTTATAAAATTATTTATAATGATAAAATATGCATTTTATAAATAATGATGATTTTAATTAAATATTTAATTACTCATATTTAGAAAATTATTTTAATAAAATGTAGTTCAATTATTAATTATAAACATTGAAAAATGGTATGGTTATATTTTTGGTATTTTCCAAAAATACTTATTTTTTAGTTAATAGTGAAATATGATAATTTATGACAAATATACATTATAAGATAAATACACTATACCTTGAGTCATTGTTAATGTATGTACCATAATCTCAAACAAACATTCATTATTTTATTATTTTTAATGATAATTATCATACTATTTTTAATATAGATCCAAAAAAATAAACTAATGAATATAATAATAAGAAAACACTCCTCCCCTACACTATAAAGACCACCCCTCACCCCCTCTTCTCCTCATACCACTCAAGCATTGACCTTTTCCCAAATTATTCCCAATATTCTACCCTATCCCCTCCCCCAAGTCTAAGAGATCTTGGTATCACCAATAGGCCAAAACCTCTTCCCTAAAGAGGTTCTGAAGGAGGAGAGATTTAAGTGGTAAAATCATATTCCTTTGTCATTTAATTTGATTTAATTTCATTTCCTTTTCTTATTATCTCATCACATAACCTCATTCAAATGGAATGATATAATCTAGTACTTTACATGTATTTTAATTCTATCTAGTAAATGTAAGATTCATCTTTAAACTCCTCCCTCCCTCCCCCTCTCTCTCTCTTATTTTAAAAATAAAATCATTTCTTGTGATGAGTTTAATTATCAACATTGTGGGCGATGTACTTTCATTTTTCATTAACACCTTATGAAATATTAATAAATAATTAAATGGATGAAAAAATAATGTAATTTCTATGTTATGACCCTTTTTATTATATGGAAATAACATATATAAATAATAATAAATTATAAAACAAAATAAGTTCGTTGTGATCGAAGAACAGTCAAAATTAACCTAAAAATGATGATTATTAACTTTTATATAATGATTCATGCTAATCTAATGTAGAAAACCTATTTTTAATATATTTTAAACTTTATTAATTTCATTAATAACATATGATAACAATTATAAGTATTTATCCATATTTTAAATGAACATTTATTCATGTATAAAAGTGAACCGACCATGAAAACTAAGAAAACAAATTCTCTTGAATGATGAAATTAAACTCTATAAATCATCCAAAATACCATAAAATAACATAAAAGAAAAAAATGAATAAAATTAATGTATAAAAGTTTCTTTATTTCTTAATTAATTAATCTAATGTGATTATATAGAATATTAAAGCAAAGAATGCATTTAGACACAAGGTAATGGGAATTCTGAAACCCAACTCTCTTTCATTGTGTTTCCCTATTTCTTCCCATTTTTAGTATGAATATTATGTCAATATAATATATTAATAATTATATTATCTTTTATATGATATAAATGTTTTCTAATTTAGATTATGATATAAATATGTTTTCCAAAATAACTTTTCCATAAAAAATAAACTTAAACTTTACTTCTTGATATTGTTTCTTCTTCACTCAATGTTGATAATTATAATATCAATTATACTACAACATCTTTCAATTGGAAATTTTTATGAATTTATGCTTCATGAAATGAAACCCATTCTTTTCCAACGGTACTTTTATGTCCAATATTGATATATGGTCTATGTGTGATATATGATAATGTATATTTTATGATGTGATGGGTTCACCTAGAATTATATAGAATAAATTAAATATTATAATGATTTGGGTGTGCTCAAAATTATACAGTTCTCCAATTAATTGGTTAATGTGATGAATCTAATGAGTTAATGTAGAATATGGTTTAAATTTATGCTATCTTGGTTCACAACAATGTGTGGTTGTTGATCACTAAGAGACGATGTTTCTTTTTTATGCATTAACACATTCCATACCATAATCTAAATATTATTATCATGATTATGATTCTATGTGTATGTTATGATGATAATGATTAATATAACCCATGTTATACAGTTTCATGCTCTAATATATAATTTTACTAGGCTTCTAGATTACCACTTTTTGATGTATATCCTCCTGTGATTACATGTACTAAGGATAATTCAAGGACCAAAAAGATGCTAGATAATATGGAATTAAATTAATATTTATTTTTTATTTTTTATATTTTATGTATGGTTAAAATTTTTAAAATACCATAAACTATTGGAGCTAAGTTTTGTAATGATTTTATGTTCTTGAACATTAAATATATATAACAAGATATATAAGAAAAATAAGGTTCTCTATAGTAACATAATAATACTTTACAATATTTCAATTTTAGAATAAAAATTTATTTAATTTCTAGATTTCATTATATTAAAACCCTTGTTAAGCTTGCACTATAGAAAAGACGAAGTTATCTTGTAATATATGAAAGTCCATGTTATATAGCATTTTAATGGAACACCTTTTTTAAAACTAATTTTTTTTAGAATTTAAAAAACTGTATATCCTTGGTTTTCATTAGTATAATATTTATTATCTAATAAGATCAAATTTGTTTTTGAAAAAAATTATTAGCATAACCAGTTTAAATTATTTATATTTATTAAGGTAAAAACGAGCTTATTGATGATTTTACATAGAATATAATGTTTATAAATGACCTAGAACTTGTAAAACAACCATTTAATGGACCTATTTTCTCCATTATGTCTATTTATTATAATTGTTTAGAGTTATTGGGAAACATGTTCATGAAATTTACCCATGCAATAATTTAAATAATGAAAAAGAAAAAAAAGGATCTTTATTTACCTTTAACATTTATAAAGCCTTATGATATGGAAAAACATCATATTTTATATTATACATATCATTTTTAAATAAAAATGAGTTATTTTTACCATAATTATTTATCAGTAATTTTTATATATTAATTACATAGTTAATGTACTTAATAAATGCCGAATAAGTGATTATTTTTTAAATCATTAAATAAAATAAAATATACTAATAACATCTAATGTGATGAAAATTGAATGAATTATTTTTTCCTTATATTTTATGTAAATATTTCTTTTTTACTTAGATTTTAAATTATTATATTTAAATTCCATAATTTTATAGACAATTTTAAATATATATTATGTAAATAATGTCAAAATTTTCATTAATGATATTCTATAATAAAGAATATTTTATTTAAAGATTTAAAATTGAATAACTATCTTATCTTGTTATAATTTTTTTCAAATATTAATAAATGTAAAATATGTTCTATTAATAGAAGAATATATTTTGAATAATGAACATATTGACCCCTAATTATTAAAAACATTGTTACCATAGTTTGGGATAAATTAGTGTTTTTGCATATTAAAGGCGCTTTTCTGAAAATAAATTTCCAACAAACTTAAGATTTTTACTTAATAAATTATATATAATAATTCTAATTATGTGGTTTTAAATTTGATAATAATTTTCAATTTAATCTAGTCTTATAAAAGGAATTACATAGCTTATAAAACTAGTTACCTTAATAAAAAACCAAAATAAAAAACATTAGGAAACTTAAAGGTAGAAGAAAAAAATTATAATAATTTACTTATTTGTGAGCGGTTGATATTTTTATTAAACAGAAATTTACATTAATACTTTATTTTAACAATTTTGAAGCACGTGATGTAAGGAATACCTCCCAATAGTGTCTGCCTTTTTGTATTTACAAGAATTACACTCCTCTTACATTATAAAAATTCATTAACCCTTTCCATTCAACAAATTTCTAAAGACACATTTGCTGACCCAAACTCTGCCCAACTAATCTCCCAACATCCCTCCTATAAAATTAGATACGTAAATATATGTTCTGAAATCAATCCAAGGAAGAACATTTGTGAAAAATAAAAGGCGTTACCTGAAAAAGAGGTAACATTCTTCAATGATTTTTTTATTTCTCAAACGATTTAATTATTTTTATTACTTTATTATATAAAAAAATTATTTTCATAAATATACTGAGTTGATTTTATGATAATTTTATAACCTACACCAAAACATAAGGAATTTATGGTTTGTGTGTATGGCGGTCTACCACCTCGCGAAATGATGTCATTAATTTTTCTTTTACCACCTCATATGGTTGGTAATAATGATGGAAGCACAATTTTTATATGATATATATGATATATATATATATATTCTTAATAATTCTTTAATTTTTTGTAACACATACCTTCATTATTTCCATTTTCTGTAAATATGATAACATCGTTTGTAGGAGTGTGGACTACTGCCTCCTGAAAGTGATGTGATAAGTTCACAAATTATATGGAAAGTATTCAGGGTGGTTTTAATTAAAAAATTGACATAATAGAAATATATATTATATTAATGACTTAATTATATTTCTCTCTATATATAATATATAATTTTTTTATTACCCTATTCACACACTAAACAATTTTTAACACTATTTGTGGATGTGTTGACAACTACCTCCTCAACGGGATGTGATTCATTTAACAAAACAATATATATATATAAATATATATATATATATATATATATATATGATTATATAAAATATTATTTATTATATAATTACAATTCATTAAAGGTAAAATTTTATTTAGCTTCTTTCCATAATTATCATCGAAAAATGGAAATGTTATTTTTTTGCATGTATGGCCTACTGTCTCCATGATCATAATGTTATTTTATTTTCCATAACAATTTTAAATGATTGGTTTTTAAAGTATAACTGATTTATAAGTAATATAATTTATTATTTATAAATATTATTGAGATTTTTATATAATTATTCCTTTGACTGTAGTCAACCTACCAACGTTTTTTAACTCGTGGATAGAATTTGATCAAAACACCCGACATAAACATTATTTTTTGAGTAGTTTAATAAATAATTGTATTAAGTGAATTAAAATTAATAATAAACATGAAAAAGGTGATAAATTAATAAAATAATTAACATATGTTTGTTTTTCAGGGAGATAAAGACACCCAGTAGGTTAGACTCAAGTTAAGGGATTCTTGTCCTAGTTTCTCCCGAGTGAGGCATACACCATTTTCCCCACTTATATCATTTTTTTGGTTTATATTTTTAAATTTTATAATATAATATTAATAATCACTAATATTTAGTGGAATAATAATTATTAGTTAGAATTATCTCAACCAAGGATTTTTTTTTGGAAAATTTCCAATTGTTACAAGTTATCTTTCAAATATTAATTTCTTTTCTAACTATCAAATTTCTCTTGAAATAGTCAATTTAATGTAATATTTTTTCATTGGAAACTATATTTCACCAAATATATATTTTCTTGTATTATAGATATTGTTATTTATTAAACTATTTACCATTTTTACATATGATTTTTACTTTGAAATATATATTATTTATTTGGGAAATGTTGATAAAACCATATCATTTTAACAATATGGATATTTGAAAACAAACATTGTTCAAGATTTAGATTTAATTTTCAATATATGAGGAATGTTTTGGACATAAATTATACCAGTTTGGGACTGGTTAATGAAGTCCCCTCGATGCATCAGTAGTCTAATGGGATGAAATCTGTTGGCAACAAATCGTTCATGTTTCATTCCATGTAGTTTCATATTTTTTTAGATGATAGATTTTGGCCTAAATTAGACAGGTTTCTAACCATTGACATAAAATATCATGAGGATATATCTTGATAGAAACTATTTTGCTGAAAAATATTTAAAGTTAAAAAATTTAACATTATTCATTCTATCGTTTTTATTATTCCATGTGATTGTATGATAAGTTTGAATATCCTTGATCAGGTTTTAAAATTAGGTTTTAATTTATATTTAATCATTGGACAACATATGTTTCATTACATATTTTTTCGTCATTATTAATTCATGATATATTCCTCTATATAATACCCTTACTAAACATTTGATATCTCACTTATTTTGTTTCCTTTTCTCGGTTTATGAAGACGAATTCTTTGAAGGAGTTTCATGGATGTTGAGAAATTTTTATGTATATTCTTTTTCCCAATGTAAAATGGGTTCCATCTATGTAATGTAGTTTTCCAAAAAACTTCTAAACTGATTGGTTCTTTAGGAATTTATTCTTTTTAATAATGATAATGAAATAAAGTAAGGTACCTGCTCCAGGAATCTAGGGTCAAGATTTTAGAGTCGTTATCAAAGTATTTATTGTATAAATCATGGAAACTAGATTTAGGAAAACATATATTACCGAAAAAATCCTATGATATAATTTGAGGATATTTATAGAAGAAAATCCTTGAGAAACCATGTTTATGATGATGATATTAGATATGGATAATGTTTTTGATCTATGCTAAGAATTTCACTATTTTCAATATTATACATTATGTTCATTAATTTAATCACCAAATACAGTGGAAATCATCATTTTTAGATGAGCACTAATAGATGGAATGCGACCCATTCCAATGCACATGATCCCAAGTGTAAGAATGGTCCTATATGTTATTGTATTATTCCAATATTTCAGAGGTAAAAAGTATCCCAAACATTATTATCATATGAAGATGTATTATCATGTGCTAATTAGAAGTAGAAATAATTAAATAAGTATTGAATCATTGGGGGGAAGCATGAGAACAAGAGAACATATATTATATGGATAGATAAAGGGAATAATCAAAAAAAATTATCTTCCCACATGTAATAATTGTGCAATTACTATATTATACTATATTTATTTTAAAATATTAATATGTATGAATTGTAAAACATTCATGTTATTATTCCTATTTTTTACCAGTTAGTATAAAATATTGGAAGTTCATTAGTTAGTTGATTGAAAAATATGCATTTTACCATTATCTTGCAATTCAGTGAGAGGTAGTTGACTTACACTTGGTACAATACTAGTATTTATGGATGTAGGGGTTGTGGTAGTAACACTAGATAATTGGTTATAATATAATGAACTACAAGGAGTTAATGAACCTATAATGTGGTTGAAACACTTTGTTAATTCACAATTGTAATATAATATTTCAATATAACTTGGTATTACTGATAAAATATTGAGAATTGAGAAACATTAAATATATACCTATAATAGTTTTTGTTTTTTAATACATAATTTTCATTGTAGTCTTTCCTTAATTGAGGGTAAAGTTTGTTTTGTATTAAAATTAGTTTTAGGATTCATATTATCATGCTAAATTTTTAATTTTTTTTGCATGTTCATATGGTGAATTATTTTGAACACCTGTTGTTGTTGAATTTAGAGTTTGAAAAATAATCAGTGAATATATTTTAGTTAAATGATAAAAAGTTAGAAAATTGTGTAACCCAATAAGAAGATAACTAATTGTTTATCATAACTTCTAACAATAGAAAGCGTGAGGTAATTCACATGTTGATGTCAATATTAGGTGTTGGGTATAAGTTAAAAGTGTGCTCTATTTAGTTTACCTCATTTTATAAACTGCAATGAATTTGAGAACCTAAAATAAAGGAGTATCATTATAATAGTATTTTTTATATTTAAAATACTATTATTTCATAGAGTTATTTTGTATCATTTAATTGAGGAGATAAAGGATGTAAGGGGAAACTTGTGAAAATTTTAACTTTATTTTTTATTTTCAAAATCTATCACTCCATAGATTCTTTCACTATTATTTTTTATTTAAAATCATTTTTTGACATCTTTGACATAATTTTTCACGAATTGTTCACAAAAATCTCAATAATAAATGTAAGGGAATATTGGACCACAAAAATATTGAGTGCATATCATATGTGTTTCATTAACAAAAGAAAAACTGAAATATGAAATTAATTCCCACTAAGAAATGAGTCAATGAATAATGGAATTTATGTTGAGAAATTTATGGTTTGAATAGATAAATATGAATAATAAGTATGCATTTAACATGTTTCTTCTAAAATTTATATGTTGATATTTTTTTATTCTATAAATTTTGTATAAAATAGTTAATTATGAGTAATATTAAATTACAATAAGATAAATTCATTAAAAAAATCAAACCTTAAATAGAGTAGAGTAGTTATGAAAATCTATTGGTAAATTTTCTTTTCGTTAAAGGTGATCCTTGACGTTACAAACTATGAGTTGAAATATATCGATTGTTGTGCAGTCTATGATGAAATAGAATATCACAGACCAAAGAAAATAAGAAAATGTATATAAATTAATATACAATAAAAACCATTCCAATTAGAAATATGCATGAGGATTAAAATAACAATGTTAATGCAAAGAAATAGCCAAAACTCATCAACTACTTATGGTTAGAGACACTAATTCACTAATCAAAGCCCAAAAACCTTATTATTTTATTATCAAAATAGCTTTCATGGATCATTAGAGAAATCATAATAAATAAATTCATCCAAGATAATAGAGTTTGAAAATCTATATATGTAGAAATATAAATAAAATTAAAATATTAAATGTATGTTCTGGGAGCAGTGGAAGCGCGTTGGTGGGTTTTCCCAACATTAATTTTAGCATTAAACAACATTCAATCTGAGATCTGTCACGATAATAAAACACCAGATCTTCGGAATAGAATGAGGAACAAAAATAAAGATAAGGGTCCCAGAACCATCAAGATAGGATCATCATAAGTTGGTTATAATTAATTTAATTAATTGACAAGAATTACCTTGATGGAATTCTTTCTTCGTTGATGTTTTCCAGTCACGTTTCGATGTGATTCATCATTGTGTCGTAGAAGCCAAGTGTAAACTTCCACTAGCAGTGATCCATATGTGCAACACGTATCTCTGGACATCGCCAAAGGAATCTCTAAGTGCTAGCATGGACAATTCTTTTCTTGCGATGTCTGCCTTAGATCGCCTTGATCCGATGGAGGAGGACCTCTCTCGGTCTTGAGAGAATTCTTGGAGGAAGGAGTTCTCTAGGCCTTGATAGAATTTGCCAGAATTTTTGTGCACAATGATTCTCCATGGAAAAGTGTTGGGGTTGTGAGGATATTTATAATTGGGTTTGAGGTTATAAAGTTATGACAATAAATAAACATGTTACGCGTTTTATTTATTTTATTAACTCTTATTGAAAACCCTCATGTCGAATGATTAATTCCTTAACATGCACCCACGCTGATTATAATAAATATCATTTAATAAAATGATATTATTTCCTCAAAATCTTGACTGGAAAAACTACATGGTGTGTAATCATTAATAGACGGTGTGTGCTCATTTTCATGAAAATTACCTGGCATGTATATTCAATGTACACGGCGTGTTTATCTTGTTTTCACTTTTCTTTATTTCCTCCACCACATTTATTAGACCTTGAGTAATGGCTATTTATTTCTTAAATAAATGTAACTACATTAATCACTAATAAATATATTTTATTTCTCCCATAATATATTCTCTCAAAAAACTAGTGTCGAAATAAATGCGATTAGGCATCCTTAAATAATTATTAAACCACAGTCGGTAATCATCTTTATTTAACTTGTTAAATTAATATTTAACTGAGATACATGGATACACTTAGTGTGTGACCCTCTAGGCCTCTTTCTCAGTGGCATTAGGCGAAGCCTGGCTAAAGTCCAAGGTTAGTGTTTAGAAACACGGAAAGGCACCAATAAAGAAAGAAGTTAATTCCGCAATGACGTGTCACCTCATACGAATGCTTACCGTGTAATATAATCCCTTTGTCCCGATATCTCGAATCAAGAAGGTTTCATGCTAGTGCCATCAACCCATGTGCTCGATTATTCTTTCTTTCACTTTCTGGAATTGAACTCGCCCATTCCTTACCATGGTCGTGGATTTATTTAGGATATATAAATTCCATCAAAGGGCCTAATATATCTACTTCTATTATGGAACGGAAGGGACAAGTCCTTTCTTGAATTATTTATTAATGCAGTATTACTCGTGACACACCCAATGTATCCTACCTCACTGCGAACAGTGTTTAGTTACAGATTTTTTCAATACATCTAAGTGTGTGAGTTGTAATACCCATTAATAATACTTTTAAAGTCCAAGGACCAATACACACATCCGCAGATAGGAACATCCAATCACACTATAAAATGTGGATTTCCTAGTGGTGGGTCTTGTTCTCATAATATCCTCCTAGTTATTACCAAGGGCACACACCATGAGAAGGTTCCTCAAAGTTTTATGATCCCTCACCCGTAATGACCTATATTATTTGTGTCCCTCAAATAACATCGTCCGTCCATAGAACATATATTCAAGAACAGTGTTATGGCACTTCCAGGTTCTCATCATAGCAGGGATCCACTATAACCCTTTAATGTAATATCTATCCTCGGGAAATTATCACATGAATTATTATGTAGAATAACAATCAAGATGCGATAAGGTGTTTATTTAATGAATAAAGTAAAAATTAGTTGGTTTTAGGCCACCAACTCCAACAGACTCCCACTTGGACTAGAGCCAACTCCTAACAACCTTTAACCCACTAGCTCTCATGTGATATTCATGCATCTGCTAAGATAGGCCTTTAGTCATGGGGTCCGCCACATTCTCTTCCATGGACAATCTTCTCACTATAACTTCACCCCTTTGATAGAAATCCCTCAAGAGGTGATACTTTTAGAGTATTTTCTTTGTATGTTGATGTGACCTTGGTTCTTTTGCAAGAGCCACTATTGTAGTATTATCACAATACAACGTGATAGGATCTTTACTGCTAGGCACCACATCAATATCCTGGACAAAGTTTTGAATCCATATGGCTTCCTTGGCTGCATCAGAAACCACTATATATTTGGACTCTGCTATAGAATCGGTGACAACTGGCTGCTTTGAACTCTGCCAGCTCACAGCTCCTCTATTGAGATAGAAAACATATCCATATTGTGACTTCATATCGTTGTGATCTTTCTGAAAATCAGTATCATCATACCCTATGATGACAAGCTCATCTTCTCCTTCATACACCAGGAACATATCCTTTGTTATTCTCATATACTTAAGGATAGTCTTAACAATAGTCCAATATTGTTCTCATGGATCTTCTTGATATCTTCCTACCATGCTCAGTGCATTGGAAACATCAATCCGGGTACATAATATGGCATACACGATGGATCCTATAGCCTAAGCGTATGGGATCTTACTCATTCTATCTTTCTCCTGTTGTGTCTGTCGACACGTTTTCTTATAAAGTTGTAGGCCATGTGACACTGGATCTAATCCCCTCTTGGATTATTCCATACTAAATCTCTTTAGTATCTGGTCAATGTATGTACCCTAACTTGGTTCAAGATGCCTCTTTGATCTATCACGAATTATCTTGATCCCTAGAATGTAGGCTGCTTCACCCAAGTCCTTCATGGAGAAACACTTTTTCAACCAGTCCTTAATAGACTGTAACACTAGTACATCATTTCCAATAATCAATATATCATCAACATATACTACTAGGATAATGATCACATTCCCATTAAACCACTTATAAACACATGGCTCACATTCATTCTTAATGAAACCAAATTCTTTTATGGATTCATCAAATCCAATGTTCCATGACCTGGATGCTTGCTTTAATCCATAAATGGGTTTCTACAACTTGAAAACCCATTTTGGCTTCACCTGGTGTCACAAACCCATCTGTTTGTGTCATATAGACATCTTCCTGAAGGTTCCCATTAAGGAATTCTGTTTTGACATCCATCATCCAAATCTCATTGTCAGGGTAAGCTGTTATGGCAAGTATGATTCTTATGGATTTAAACATGGAAACTGGTGAAAAGGTTTCATCATAGTCAATTACATGATGTTGTATGAATCCTTTAGCCACTAGCCTTGATTTATAGGTGCTAACTTGACCTTCCATGTCCAGTTTTCTCTTTAATACCCATTTTCATCCAACGGGCTTTACATCAACTAGCTCATCGACCAAAACCCAGACTTGGTTCTGATACATGGAATCCATCTCAAAATTCATAGCTTCCATCCATCTTGCAACTTCTGATCTTTCTACTGCTTCCTTATAGGATAGAGGTTCATCATTGTTTAACAATAATGATTCACCATCCTCGGTGACTAGGAAACCAAATCTCTCTGGTTCCCTTACCTTTCTTGAGCTCCTACACAGTACTTGGGTTTCTGGAACCTCTTCCACGGGGACCTATGGAACTTGTTCCTATACCAACTCCTGTGTATCTTGAGCATCAACTTCATCGAAGTCAATCTTGATCCCACTATCCTTTTGGAGGATGTTCTCCCTCTCAAGAAATATGGCTTGTCTACCGACAGTCACTTTCTTATCTAAAGGGTTATATAGGTAATATCCTTTCGTTTCCTTGGGATATCCTATAAAGATACACCTCATGCCTCGGGGTGCTAGTTTGTTGCCTAAGAAGGCCTTAACAAATGCCTCACATCCCCATACAAGTGTGTGCGACAAAATGGGTTTCTTTCCATTCCATAACTCAGATAGAATTCCATTTTTCGCCTTAGTTGGTACTCAGTTTAATGTGTATTATTTAGTTTGCAATGCATATCCCCAAAAGGATAATGGAAGATCTGCATGACTCATCATTGACCTCACCATGTCCAATAAGGTTTGGTTCCTCCTTTCACTAACACCATTCCACTGTGGTGTATAAGGAGGAGTGAGCTGAGATAGAATCTCAGACTCCCGTAGATGATCGATGAACTCTTGGTTGAGATATTCTCCACCTCGATCCGATCGAAGTTTCTTTATCTTATTACCAAGTTGATTCTCTACTTCATTCTTAAATTCCTTAAATTTATCTAAGGATTTTGACTTATACCTCATTAAGTAGACATAGAAATATCTACTCAAATCATCAGTAAAAGTAATGAAGTGATAATATCCACATCTAGCTTCTACTGAAAGTGGTCCACACACATTCGTGTGCACTAATCCTAGAAGCTCTGTGGCCCTTTCACCTTGTCCACTGAAAGGTGGCTTGGTCATTTTACCTTGTAAACAAGTGTGACATCTATCAAGTGGTTTTAGCTTAGTAGAGTCTAAATATCCATCTTGGAAGAGATTTTTCAAACATTTCTCGTTTACATGACTGAGATGGTGATGCCACAACTGGGTGATGTATGAGCCATGTGATTTTGTTTCATTATCAATTTATAACACTTGGTTTTCGTAATTTAATACATACAAACCATTATTTAAATGTGCCATACCATAACATATGTTGTTCTTATAAAAGAGACAACATTTATTTCCAAACTTGAAAATAAATCCATCCGTATCCAAACAAGATACATAAATTATGTTCTTGGTAACACTAGGCACATAATAATAGTTATGTAAAACCAAAATCATCCTAGTTGGCAATGAGAGGTGGTAATCGCCAATGGCCAACACAGCCAGCTTTGCACCATTGGCAGCTCGAAGATCCACCTCTCCTCTCGCAATCTTTATAAATCTACTTGGTTCCTACATTTGAATACATATGTGATCCCCACAAGCTATATCTAATACCCAATGTGTAGAAATAGAATGATTACACTCGATAACAAATGCACCTTTAGCGTCCCCACACTTCTGAATGTAGTTCCTCTTCCAGTGGCCTTGCTTGCCACATGAAAAACATATTATCTCTCGTTCCTTTCCCTGCCTCTGGATCTTCCCCTTCTTGGAAGGACGACACTCTGGGGCTTCAGACCATTTATAAGTCTTTGGACCCTTTTCCTTGTCCTTCCTTTTCTTATTCACCATAAGGACCATGGGTTTTTCACAACCCATGTCCTAATCTACCTGGCGAATCAAGGTTAGAAGTTTCAATAGACTCTTATCATTATTTTTCATGTTTTATTTGACAATAAATCTTGAGAAGGTCTTGGGTAGTGATGATAGGATGATATCTGTACCCAACTCATCTAGGAATTTAATCCCTAAAATGTATATGCATTTGATGTAGCCAATAAGCTTGACTACATGAGGCCCAGCTGGTGCAGACTCTCCAATATTAGTTTTAAACAAAGCATTAGAGATATCATATATCGCTTGTCTCGCCTTCTCATGGTAGAGATCCTTAGGGTGAGATATCATAATATACGCGTCCATGTTTTCATGTTGCTTCAAGAGATCATTAGACATGGCCAATAGCATGAAACACTGGACATTTGTGGCATCATCCATATTTTTTTCATAGAGAGATATTTCCTCATCACTGGCCTCTTTCCCAAGCGCAACTAGAACAGGCTCTTCCAGCACATACAATTTCCTCTTGTGGTGAAGGATGATGCGTAAACGCCTCTGACACTCTTGGAAATTGGTGCTGGTGAGAAGGTTTTCCTTCTCGAGTATGGTTCACAATGATATGTTTGAAGTACTTTTTCTTGTCGTTTCGAAAAATTAAGATGAGAAAAGGTTTTATTACTTTATAAAAGTGAGACAACTAAATAAATTAATACTTATTAGTCTCCCACTATTTTATCAAAATCTAATATCCCTCACCATTGACTTCATAATATTATGTTGCCTAAATATTCTAGTGGAAAGGATCCATATTTCCCTTTGCATTACCCCAACTAGGGTTGGTCAAGCAACTTGAAGGGTTTTAGGTAGGCATTCCAAATTCCAACTGCATTAACTCGCAGATCCTTGATCCACTGAGTGGACTCCCCAATCCTGAAATCCTTTTATTTTGGATTTCCTCAACTTTGCCTCTTGGTCACACCAAGTCCTACTGTGGCAGTCATCCCTTGATGTGAACCCAGTCAAGTCAACCCAAAACCTTGAATTAGAATTCCCCAATAATTGAAAGCACCCCAACTAGGGTTGGTCAAGCACTTTGAATTATGGTTCAATTCTAACCAACATTATAGAAGGTTATACCGACTTAATATTTATTTGAGGGATTTTATCCTTATACATAAATTTCCATTTTATTATCTTTGATTACATGCTTGTTAATATTAAGTGGGATATACTTAAGTGATTAACCATGTATAAGATAATATTTACTCATAAGTCGGTCTTATTTTAGTTCCATCTTGCATTCTTGCTTAATTCATTAATTGTGTGATCGTGAAAACACATCCACGATAAATAAACCATGCAACTGACAGAAATAAATGGTATGATCATGAGATTTTTCTATTGGTTAGTTTATCTAACGGTTGATAAACTAACCCAAGACTTAGGGGAGAAACACCTTGAACCTTTTGGGTTCGTGTTTACAGCTTTCCACCTATGCACCTTTGTATCTCCTTGGATTGGTTTCACCTTGGCTCCTGACTTTAGCCGCCTCCACTAGCTTGGGAGATTCATCCATTACATATGAATTTATCTCACATGCATGGGAGGAGTAAAAGGGGTTTTTACATAAAATAATCCTTGGGCATGCAGGCCTAACATACTAATGAGGAGAAGGCTCGCAGGCCAACAAATTTAATTTATATAAATAAATTAAAATAAACCATTCACATACAAAGGTATTGGTCTAGCTCATGATCATCCATACATGCAACGATATTTATGCATAAATAAAACCAGAATTCAATTCTTTAATCGTTCTTTCTTAAGATAAATCACGCTCGAATCAGTTAATTATCTTTAATTAATCAATCCTTTTATCTTAAACCCTTTTTTGAATTTCCTTAAGATTCTCATCCATCATAATTTTAAACAAATAAATTCATTTAAAATTATCTTTTTACATAACTTGTACCTTGGAGGCAAGCCAGTGAATTCCCGTTCATTATGGAGATGTTAAATTAAACACATATATATAAAATACTTGTCAAGTGTTGTGCCTCAGCTTTACGCCTGCACTATGGTACCCTTCTCAAGGGTTTGTATAATATAATAATAAATTTTAATAAATCTGTGTAATTTGGATGAGTACAAGGCATGTAGTTTCGGCTATACAGCGTCTACTTTTGTTCACCGTCTATCCAAAGTACACGCCTAGGGACATGGTGTGTAGATGTACTTCAGAAATATTTAGAGTACACGATGTGTATAGTGGGACACACACCGTGTAGTATCCACGTTACATGGTTTCCAACCGGGCAAGTCATGTACAGGGTACACGATCCAACCCTAACCTTAAGGGACTACACGCTATGTTCAGTGGAACACACAGCGTGTAATCCAGAAACTATGTGCCACCTATTTCTGGTCAACACATGGTGTCATTTATGACTTAGGTATACTCCAATACACGGCCTGATTTGGCAGACCAGTCCGATGCATTGAACCTAGACTACATATCGTGTACTTCTGAATACACACCGTGTATTCTTGTGTTGTACGGACAATAATTTTTGGCACTTCCAGATTAGATCCTTTATTTTGTTTTAATCAAAGTTAAAATAAAAATTCGTTTATGTAAGGTGAATGAGAAATGAGAGAGGAGGAACAGATCTTGATATTTAGATTTAAAGAACAATTAAATTGAATTGAAACAACTAAATTATTAAATGTTTAAATCACCAATAAAAAACTAAATAATTATAATCAACGATATGACCCCTTTGATACCACTTGTAGGTTCTGGGCACAATGGAAGTGCATTAGTGGGTTTTCCCAACTTTAATTTTAGCATTAAACAACGTTCAATCCGAGATCTGTCACGATAATAAAACACTAGATCTTTGGAATAGAATGAAGAACGAAAAGAAAGAGAAGGGTCCCAAAACCATCGAGACAGGATCATCATATTTTGGTTATAGTTAATTTAATTAATTGAAAAATAATTACCTTGATGAAATTCTTTCTTCGTTGATGTTTTCTAGTCACGTTTCGATGTGATTTATCATTGCGTAGTAGAAGCCAAGTGTAGACTTTCTCTAGTAGTGATCCACATGTGGACCGCTTATCTCTGGGCATCGCTAAAGGAATCTCCAACTACTAGCGTAGAGAAGCCTTTGTTTGAGTTGTCTTCCTTAGATCACCTTGATCCGATGGAGGAGGATATCTCTCGATCTTGAGAGTGTTCTTGGAGGAAGGAGTTCTCTCGGCCTTGATAGAATTATCCAGAATTGTTGTGCACAAAGATTCTCTATGAAAAAGTGTTGGGGTTGTGAGGATATTTATAATCGGGTTTGAGGTTATAGAGTTATGATAATAAATAAATGCATTACGTGTTTTGTTTATTTCATTAACTCTTATTGAAAACCCCCATGTCAAATGATTAATTCCTTGACATGCACCCACACTGATTATAATAAATATCATTTAATAAAACGATATTATAACCTCAAAATACCAACTAGAAAAACTACCTGGTGTGTAATCATTAATGCATGGTGTGTACTCATTTTCCATGAAAATTACAGTGTGTACATTCAATGTACACGGCGTGTTTATCTGGTTTTCATTTTTCTTTATTTCCTCCACCACATTTATTATACCTTGAGTAATGGCTATTTATTTCTTAAATAAATGTAACTGCATTACTCACTAATAAATATATATTATTTCACCCACAATATATTCTCTTGAATAACTAGTGTCGAAATAAATGCGATCAGGAATCCTTAAATAATTATTAAACCACAGTCAGGAATGATCTTTATTTAACTTGTTAAATTAATATTTAACTGAGATACATGGACACACTTATTATGTGACCCTCTAGGCCTCTTTCTCAGTGGAATTAGGCGGAGCCTACCTAAATTCCAAGGTTAGCGTCTAGCAACACACCAAGGCACCCATAGAGAAAGAATTTAACACTGTAATGACGTGTCACCTCATATGAATGCTTACCTTGTAATATAATCCCTTTTTCACAATATCTCGAATCAAGTGGGTTTCATGCTAGATCCATCAACCCATGTTCTTGATTATTATTTCTTTGAATTTCCGGAATTGAACTCGCCCATTCCTTACCATGGCCATGGATTTATTTAGGTTATATAAATTCCATCAAAGGGACTGAGATATAACTTTCGTTATAGAACAGAAGGGACAAATCCTTTATCATATTATCTATTAATGCAGTATTACTCATGACACACCCAACGTATCCTACCTCGCTGAGAACAGTGTGTCATCATAGTTTTCATCAATACATCTAAGTGCGTGAGTTGTAATACCCATTAATAATAATTTTAAAGTCCAAGGACCAATACACATGTCTGTATATAGGAACATCCAATGACACTATGAAATGTGGATTTCCTACTGGAAGGTCTTGTTCTCATAATATCCTCCTAGATATTACCAAGGGCGCGCACCATGAGAAGGTGCCTAAAATTTTTATGAGTCCTCACCCCTAATGGCCTGTATTATTTATGTCCCTCAAATAACATAATCCGGCCATAGACCATATATTCAAGAACAGTGTTATGGAACTTTCAGGTTCTCATCATAATAGGGATCTGTTATGACCCTTTAATGCAACAGCTATCCTTGGGACATTATCACATGCATTGTCACGCAAAAGAACATTAATGATGTGATAAGGTGTTTATTTAATGAATAAAGTACAAATTAGTTGGTTCTAGGCCACCAACTCCAACATTTAATAGTTACTAATGCTACAGTCTAGGTTGAAATGGCAACCCTAACATTTGAATAGGGATGATCCATCATGTTCTGATCTATGATAGAAAAAAATCAATTTTTTCAAAAGAAAAATTCACACATATGAAATCAAATTCAAGGAAAAATAAAATAAAATGCATAGAAATGTATAATAACTTGAGAGATGGATATTTAACGGGAGACAAAAGCACCAGGTGGACACAGAGATGTAATGGGAGAGGAAAATATGGGAGACTAAGATGAAATGGTAAGTGGAGGAGGATGTGGAGGATGAAAATGTATCATATGATGTGATGCGTGACAAACGTGCCTATGTATGAGGATTAAATGGGGGTGGGTTCAAGGATCTAGAATGCATAGGAGAAGAAATTTGGGGTGGGATTGGGGGGAGAGACAAAGAGGAGGAAGAATGAGGGGGGGAATGTATTGAAGGATTGGGTGTAGGTTCAAGGATATAGAACATGGAGATACATACTTGGTTGTGGGTTCAAGGATTTAAAATGAATATGAAGAGGAATTTCAAGCAAGGTCGGGTGGCTAAAATAGAGAGGAGGAAGATTTGTGGGGAGGACAGGCATTGGAAGAATGAGAGTGAGTCATGTATGAAATGATTCCTTTTAAAGAGACACATGGGAAAGGAGGAACATACTATAGTATAGATAATGGATGTACTAAAACAAATGGAATTGAAATTTACTCACAATAATAAAATAGAACTAAGAAGAAGTAATTTTTTGCTAAAATATAACAAAAATATAAGTAAATTAATAAATATATCAACTATGGTTTTTAAAATAATCCCCACATAAAAAAATAAAAAAATATCAAAAAATATATATATGATAAATAATTATAGTACATATAATGCATGCCTCTCTTAAAATTTAAGATATATTTAAGTGAACAAATAATCCCACAAGCTACCCCTTACTGAACATCCACATACCAGTATAAATGTTTTTGAAACAAATTAATTCAAGAAAATTAATATCCAAATATTCTATCATAAACAGGTAAATGATCCAAAAAAATATATAATAAATTAATGATAGTAAGGAATTATTGAGAAAATAACCCTAATAAATAAACTGGTGTCACCCAAAATTGATTCAATTTTGAAACACCAAACATGTTATCTAAACAAAAAAAGCAAACAAAGCATGAAAAACATAATAATAATTGATGAAGAAGTAGTTGTTGTATATGAAATAACCAGTCCTGTGATAGATTATATTTTATATACCATCCTATGATGTCATATTTTCATAGGATCCCAGTAAGAATGATTTTCCCACCTGTATACAAAAAAAATCAAAAACAGATTTGTATAATAAATTTATAGAGAACTATGAGTTGTATAAGAATAAATTCAGACCTAGGTATAAATATTATGATATTAAATGATCAGAGTTGGATCCAGAAATTTAGTTTCATATTAATTCATATACATTCAATTAATCATAAAAAATAGGGGAAGAATAATCGATCAATGAAATCCTAAATCAAACATCACAAGACCTTGGAAGAAATCAAAGGGCTTTATGTAGAGATAAGAATAAGTTTTTATCAAGCCAGGAGAAGAGGGAGACATTATTATAGAATTTTACTGAGTTGATCTGATGATGCTAAATGAAATCAAAGACAAAGGATATGGATAATATCAAAGAGATCCTAATGAATTTTGTTTGATATAGCTGTTATAGTAGTTTCCAGTATCCATTGAAGTTTCATAATGAAGAAACTTGTTTCAAACCCTGATTTTATGAAGGAGGAAGATATGGAGGTGAAGTAAAAGGTGGAGGAAAATTTAAAGGTAGAGGTGGAGTTGGAGGTAATGGTCGAGGGGGCAGGGTGAAGTCAGAGATGCAGGTGAAGTCGGAGACAGAGGCCGAGGCGGAGGCGGAGGTGATGATAGTGTCAGAGATCGAGGTGAAGAAGGAGGTAGAGGAGGAGACAAAGTTAGAGAAGATGAAGGAAGGGGATATAGAGGGAGATCAATTAAGAGGATATTATAGTTATAGCTTAAGTCATAGATGGAGGTCGAGGCAGAGCCGAAGGTGATGACGGAGTCAGAGACCAAGGTGGGGGAGGAGGCAGAGGCTGAGACCAAGCTAGAGACCAAGGCAGGGGAGGATAGAAAGGTGGAGGAGATGAAGGAAGAGTATATATAGGGAGATGTAGGTGGAGGATATAGAGAATATAGTCACTATTTGTAGGGGAATGGGGAAAGGGAAACAGATAATAATAGGGTAGACAGGATTGTAGGAGACAAATTATACGGAGGCAAAATGTTGTCTGGGAGGAGAATTGAGAGGTTTTTTGGAAATAACGAAGATACAACCATGTTATGGAAGTAGCTTTAGTGGTGACACATGGAAATAATGTGACATGATTTAGTATATATAATGTAATTCATTATAATAAAGTCATGATAACAAAATCATTATAATAAATTCCTTATAATAATTCCATGACATTATTAATAAATTCATGATAATTATCTTTTACTAAAGTCATGAAAATAATAATAATGTTATTATTTATTAATAATAATAATAATATAGTTGTTAATAATAGTATAAATAATTATATCATTCTTAAATATTATTAATTATTAATAATTGTATTTTTATTATTATTATTCATAATAATAATATTAATAATTATGACTTTACATTCTAATTAGATTTGATTATTAATTATTTATATAATATTAATAATTATGACTTTAAAAATTTTAAAAATATAATTAACAATAATTAGTATTATTATAATTAATAAATATAAAATATTCATTTTTTAAATTTGTTAATTATTTTATATTTTTATTATTAAGTCAGATATTATTATTAATACTTAATATTTTCTATTTATTATTTTTTTTAAATTACTTTATTTTTCTTAAGTGAATGTCTTAAATTTAATTTACAATCTAATTATAATTTATATTTTTTAAAATTTTAAATTTACCTACTTCTATTAAGGTTTAATGTTGTGTTTTGAAACAACATTTTTTATATCATATATATTATCATTTTTTTATTAATTTTATGAAATTATTTTTATTTTTAATTATTTTATATGTGTTTATTCTATGTTTTAAATTTCATTTTGATTGTACATATAGTTTATTTTTTATAAGCTTTCAAAGTTTCTCACTTGAAACACAACAATCTTATTATGTTTCAAGTAGGTAACTTTAGATGCCTATAAAATATAAAATATAAGTATAATCTAAATAAAACATAAAACATAGACTAAAGATATAAAAACTAATTGAAAATTAAAATAATTGTATAAATATAATAAACCAAAATTAATTTACATAACACAAACTTTATTGACTAAAAACAAAATAAATTACACTTTATGCTCATAAAATATAGTACAAATAACACATAAATGAAATTTAAAACATTTATTTTAAAATTAAAAAATAATTGAAAATAATAGTAATTTAAAAAATAAAAAATTAATAAAAAATTAATTTACACAAAAAAAAATTATCTAAAAAAAATTACAAGTATAAATACTATGTTTTGAAGAAATAATATTTTGCACCATTGTGGTTAATTAGTACCCAACTAGTGCATTTTCACGGCATAATAATTTAATTATAAATTCACATAGACACACTCATAATTAGGATTTATTAAAACCTTTATAAAAATTAAATATAGGAAAATAAAGAAACATAAGAGTAAATACTAGTTGATAAATAAAACAAAACTGAATCGCAAATAAACAGCTGAATATAGTAATTGACATTTGATCAGTCGATTATATTTTTATTTTTATCCTTCATTGATGTTCATTTAATTGATTTTTAAGATCCTATTATGTTGAACCATATCTTCTAAAATGAATTGTGGAATAGATATTAAATAAAGAAAATATAATGGAATATAAAATGGTTGGCCATTTTTTGATAGGGATAATGACATGAGTACAGGAGGGAGTATTCCAAATCTCTTCTATAATAGATGGGTGATGCCCTAGTAATGAAGGTGGATCCATTGGCCCCTCCTCTTTTGGTAGGAGAGGGGCCTCAACCCCTTGCTCACGTTTGGGGTGAGGGTAGGGCCTTCATTCTATTTTCTCCATTCGAGCAACTCTCAGAATTTCCCAGCATCAATGTTTCTCCAAAGGTCCCTGTGGTCTATCATGGCCAAATAGTGGTTCCCATTTCTCTATAGGAATTCCATGAGGCTTCTTCATTTCTCTCTTCCTATCTAGTGGTCAATTTTTTTTGGTGTCAACTGCCTATTGATCTATTTGATAGGTTCGTGAATAAAGAATGGGGTTTAAGATAGCATGTGATTATTGGGATACTAGGGATATGATAGATCCTTATTTTCTTCACTAATGAGGAAGATTTGGTGTGTTCTTGGTTTATGTAACATCTTTAGTTTTAAGAAAGAAACACTATGTTTAATAGCATACATGATATGCTACATTGAGCTTAAACGAACAACTAAATATTATTATTTATATGTTAGTGTTATAACCTAGTTGTTGGAATGGAGGGAATGAATAGTATCAATTGAATTATGAAAATATAGTTTACACACGTTTAAATAATAATTCATTTGTTACCAAATTTATTAGAAATGGAAATAAAAATCAATTGAATATAAAGGATGTGTTTTTATGAAAACCTATTTAAAAAGAGAATAATTGTGTTTATAAAATCATATCACTCTTTATGGAATTTTATTTAATAAAAATATATATGTTATATATATTCAATGTAATTTTTTAAATTCATATTATATGTTTTCTAGATATTATATAAAAACAAATTCTATTTTTTGGATAAAAGAAGTATTTTTCTAAAAATTCATTTTTACAAATTTTTGATGGTGAACCCTTTTTAAATTTTGTTTTTAAAATCTTTATATGGTATATTTGACAAAATAAACTTCTTCTTTATAATAGGGACATAAAAATTTACTTTGGATGAATTTTTGATATTTTTCTGACAACTATCATGTTTTGATGAATAGTAAAAATACACTAAATTTTAATTGAAAATAACTTTTTCCATCAAGATAATTTATATGGTTAAATCATATTATTTAATAGTTTTAAAGTATAAATAAAAGATATTTTTATCATTTATTATAATTTAGGTCAATTATATTAATTTTATATTGAATTCAGATGTAAAAACATTTCAATCTCTTAAATTGTTTTAACCTTTAAAAAATACCCACTTTCTGGTTTTGAAAATGGAAATTAATTTTAAATTAATTACTACAATTTTTCTATTTTGAATTTGGAAAAATGGATTCCATATATATAATATGAAGTTACAAATTTTTTAAATATTTACATTTTATTTTTTGACATCATGAATAGTAACTTCATTAATTATTTTTATTTGTCATGGTTAAAGGGTAAATCATGTAAATAAGGGTAAAAAAATAATATTATAATAATATAAAACTACCCTAAAATGTGTAATAATCCTATTGGATGGGATATTTACAACCATTAGCATCATTAGGAAAAAAATTGTCATTTGGGAGCCACTTGGGTGTAAAAATGACATTTTATAATATTTAATTTAAAGAAAAGGGAAATATAACATAAACATGTATATTTTATTAAACAATTTTAATATTGGGTTATATAATTGATTCATTTGACTATAAATAGTCATTATAAATTTAAAAATATTTCCTACATCATGGTGTTTATTTTTAATTTTTATACATTAAATAAATAAATTTATTTATGAAGAAATGATGATTCAGTGATTACCTTATTATTGAAAGGTTCAAATAATGATATTATAAATATTAAAATAATTGTAATTTGAACATTATGATGTCATCCATGAATTTTTTGGACTGTATTTAAATAATATATTTGATTTAATGCATTTGGTTCAAAGGAATCAAGTTATTAATACTTTAACAAAAATCAATTACTAAATAGTGTCAAAATTGACATAAATGAGTTTTTAAAACAAATACGATTTTATTAAATGATATAATAGTCTTAAAAATCTAAGATTCATCCAAATAACTTATATAATGTTAATATTTTCATTAATGATATAATTATGGTTCTATTGGAATTTTATAGTAACTATAGTAACCATATATTATGAAAATACAAGAAGACATGGTAAGAGTTAATGTTTTAACTAAGGGTTAAAACTAAAATATGAGGTTAATTTTGTGACCTAAACTTTTCTAAAACCTATTGGTTGAGAATTTTTAGACCAATTATCATATTATCCTAGAAATATATTTATTTTTAACTATTATAATTTTAAAATAAATTTATAATAAAATAATATTTCAAGACTTTCCTAAAGTGACCCTCCTCCCTCTTATAAAAGGCCACCACCTCTACCCACTTACTCACACCTCTCAAGCCCCTTAGATCGTCAAAATTATACTAAAATAATATCCCAACATCCCTAACTTCCTAATAGAAGCCTTAACTCTGTAATAAGTCAATTTAAGAAATCATTTTGGCTCAAATCAAAAGAAGTTACCTGATTTAGAGGAAGAATAAGGAACATACGTGATGATTTGGACTCAAGGTAAGGGAACTTCTTAACCCAATTTTCATTCTTTGGGTTAATATTATACTTCATGATTATGTCATGCTATAATTATGTGAGAAATAAATTTTGATATCCTATCTTGTATTTATATTTTATTTATGTCTATTTGTAGTGAATACACATAATCGAACTATTTTATTAACAAAATGATCTTTGTAAGGGAATTTCTAAACTCAATTTCAACTCATTGGGTTTTATGCATTCTTTGTTGATTATATTATTCCATGATTAAGTGTGGAATTACTATTTATTTATTTATGTTGTAATTTTCACTTTCCTTTGTGTGGATATACTGTTGTTACACCTAATCACCCCATTGATAAATTCTTACGTCATTTATATGGACTTTGTACGGGAAATCTTAACTCAATCTCCATTAATTGAATTAAATATCCATGTCATTGGTTTTTTAATACAAGAATATTTGTGAAAGAATTGTGACTGTTTTAAACTTAATATCCACTTATATTGGGTGTATTTATATTTTTCACACATATTTATGTCATTGATTTATCCTTAATCTAATGATATGATCTTTGTAAGGGTATCAATATCAATCTTCTTTTATTGAGGCATATCTTTATATTATGTACCTTTATTATCATATAAGGTGTATATACAACAATTTTGACACTTCATATCATGAATTAATATATTCTCATGATATTTGAAGTTTGTTTAATGATGCACTTTAATTATTCTTATTCAAGTGTTTCTCAAGTGGTAAGGGACTTTTTATCTAAAACCCTCACTTTAATGTTTTAATGATTTATTCTTATAAATATTTTAATTTTATTTCCATGTTTTCAAAATGATTTTTATAAATGTATTTCTATGGACATTAATGTTTTAAAATTTCAATTTATTTCCAAAGTTTTAATGTGGTATGGGACTCGTTGATTCAATAGTCTCTTTATTAAATGTTTTAAATGGTTTTAGAAATGTATTGATTATGTCAATATCTTGAAATGATATATTATGATTGCAATGTTGAAATGTTATCTTTTATTTATGCTTGTTTTATGTGTTATGATTATGTTATGTTTATTGGGAATTGTTTACATATATGGGTAGTTCTGTGATAAACTGAGGGCGGTTGAGCTCGTGATAGCTCTCTAATGCATTGGGTAACATGATGGAGGTAAACATTAAGGTTTCTCCTAAGAGATTTAGAGAATATACTATGATGGGTATTCAAAATGTAACCATGAATATTACTCTCTATGTAGCTGTGAAAGCTACAATGTAAGTATGATATGGATGCCACAAGTTACCATTATGATTTATGTTTTATGATTTATTATTACTAAGAATTGTTTTAGGAATCTTATGATTCCATGAGGTATGTTAAAGAGTTTATGTTCTAATGGGTGAAGATTATTATTTTCTAAAAATGTTTTTAATGAGTTTACAATATTCATGGGATAACATTTTATTTTATTATTTTATATTTCTTACTGAGATTATTGTTCTCATCCCCAGTTTGTAAAATATGTTCCACAGGGTATAAGGATGGTTAAGAGGAAGGATGAAATAAATATGAATGTTATGAATATTTTTATCGAGAAAAGAAATCATATTTTATTTCAAATAGTTTCATTTTGTGAAAAGATTTATAGTGAGTATAAGTGACTAATTTTTATTTTTTGAGTAATTGTGTAATAGTTATGGCCTAATTCTCTAAAACTATAAACCTAAAAGGATCCTCAATGTGAAATAAAGTAAAATTATTGACCTATCTCAATATTATGTAATGTTTAAGGTTGGGACCTTATATTTGGTATTAGAGTAAATGTTTAGACAACTTTTGGGATTATGAGTTTTGGATAAACACATTGTGAGTCTCTATGTCTATTATTTTAGTTAAATCCTTGTTTTATAACTTTTTCAGATCAAGGAAAGTTGGTTACAAATGGAATGAGGAGGATATCCAACAACATTACTATATCTTCTTGATGACTTTATTGAAATAATTATTTCAAAGTCATGTCCAGATGATTGTGAAACTTTTTCTAACATAAAAATCACTTTCAAGTAGTTTTTTGAGATATAAAACACCTCCACTATACCTAGACACCATAATGGATCTTTGGTTGTATTTAATCAAATCCTATTTTCTCAATATTCTCATATTTTCAAGAAAGGTAAATATTATCAAGTAATTTTCAAATATTTTACCTTATGACAAGATTTTGAAGCATATTATGATTTTAAAAAAGGTGATGAAGAAGGAGACCCTTGCACAAACTATTTATATTTACTTTTAAAATATAGTCTTTCAGTATATATCCATATTGTTTTAAAAGGACCATTGATTGAAAGTTTCAACTCAAACTCGATCTGACTATTTTACAAAAAATCAAGTTTTATCGAATTTTTTGAAATTATATGTTATACATGATTATTTTCTGAAACTATTTTTCTATGAACACCCATATGACCCAAGTTGTACAAGGTTTATTTGGATAAAGGAAGCAAATGATTTGGAAGAATATCTAAATCATTATTACAATGCATGGACCTTCTATCTATGTGAATAAGATGACAATGAAAATAGGTGGACACCATGATCAAGGTATGATGTTATTTCTATTGGTAATAGTTTTATTTTATCATATGGAGGTGAAATTAAAAAATGTCAATATTTATAAGACTTCATGAATTAATATGTTGAGTCCATTATGATTCGGGATGAAAATGAGAGGTATAAGACAACCATTGAGGTTAAAACATGTTAGGGTTATTTTTGAGTTTTATAAAAAGGTACAACCCGCAAGATGAGTGGAAACCCATCACGTCCAGTAAGGTCGTGGGAATCGAACCCACAACTGAAGGGTGACAAGGGTGCATCGCCTACCACTATCCTACGTGAAGTCCCTGGTTAGTATGACTTATTCGTTTTAGTTAATTGATTTTATGGATCAAGAATAAGTTGATTTTGGGAACTTATGTTTTATCAAATGGATATCCTTATTATAGGAAAATGATTAGGTGATTAAGTAATAAATGTTATTTTGGAAGACTTTCGCTCTTTTTTGAGCACTATATGCCCAAGGAAAATTGAATACCACGGGGTTTCATTTGAGGAGTAATTTTTGAATTTTATTTTGGAAGAATCTATGTTTTTATTATATATATATATAGATTTGGGTTATTTATGGAAATGATTAACTTATTGTGGAGAATATGTGATTAGATTAATTACTTTTAAGTATGAAACTTTAAGAGTAGTTGATGTTATTTGGAGATAAGTGTTAATATTTATTGTGGAGGAATATATGATCAAATCCTTCTAAATTTTGGGTTTCAATTTTAGTTTGTATTATTTTGAATAATTTTAAAGATAATTTTTTATTTAATGGTCTTTGTTGAACTTGGGGTATTGTTTATTGAATTTTGGAGATTAAGAGTATTATTTCTTTTTATTAAGGATTTTTATTTTAGGGAGACTATTTGATATTTTACTAACTGTTTTGGTTTTGTTTTAATGTATAAAGATAGGAGAAATATATAGTTCATATTTTGTGGATTATAAGATTCACTATAAGTTGATTCTAGCACTTCAGGTGTGGCCAAGTCATCTTGAATACTCGTCATTTAGAGAAAAGATGAGTTTGTGATGGATATTTATTAAAGGATAAAACTCTAATTGACAAGTAAGTATGTTTCCTTATGTGATTATTATAAGTATTAAAATAATTCTTCAACTTTATTAAAAGGATATAAATACAAAAACATTTTATGTTTACTTTACTTATTGGGAAATCAAAGACCATTTAACCCATCACCATCTTTTGGTTTTCTGGTTGTTAACTTCCTTCTGATCATGTTTTATATCACTCTCTATCAGAAAAATATGGTTACTTTATCTTCTATATCCATGTTTTTTTAAATGGAATCCTAGTATGTGTTATCTCAGGTGACCTTTGTACGTCTCTTTCTTTCTTTTAAAGCGATAGTTTTATTGACTCTTTTTTTGATGTGGGATTTTTAATAACCTTACTGAGCCAAATTTTAAAATTTTGAGGATGCAATTTCCAAAAGGGGATAATGATCTAACATCCTGAGTTTTAAGAATGAGGCACTATGTTCAATAGCATACATGATATAGTACATCGAGTTTAAGTGAACAACTAAATATTATTATTTAAATGTTGTCGTTATAACCTAGTCGTTGGAATGGAAAGAATGAATAGTATCAATTGAATTATGAAAATATAGTTTACACATGTTTAAATAATGATTTATTGGTTACCAAATTTATTATAAAGGGAAATAAAAACCAATTGAATATAAAGGATGTGTTTTTATGAAAACCTATTTAAAAAGAGAATTATTGTGTTTATAAAATCATATCACTCTTTATGGATTTTTATTTAATTAAAAATATATGTTATATATATTCAATTTAATGTTTTAAATTAATCTTATATATTTTCTAGATATGATATAATAATAAATTCAATTTTTCATATAAAAGAATTATTTTTCTAAAAATGCATTTTTACCGCCTTTTGATGGTGAACCCTTTTTAAATTTAGATTTTGACACCTTTATATGTTCTATTTGAAAAAATAATCTTCTTTTTAAAAATTGAGACATAAAAACTTAATTTTTATGAATTTTTTATATTTTTATAATAACTATCATGTTTTGATGAATAGTAAAAATATGCTAAATTTTAAATGAAAACAAGTTTTTTCATCAAGATAATTTATATGGTTCAATCATATTATTTAATGATTTTAAAGTATAAATGTAATATATTTTTATCATTTATTATAAATTAGGTTATTGGTATTAATTATATATTGAATTCATATGTAAAAACATTTCAATCTCTTGCAATGTGATAACTCTTAAAAAAACCCGCTTTCTGGTTTGGCAACAGGAATAAATTTTAAATTATTTACTAAAATATTTGTGTTTTGAATTTGAAAAAATGGATTCCATATATGGAATCAATAGGTCCAAATTGTGTAAATAGGTACCTTTTATTTTTTTTCATTATGAATATTAACTTCAGTAATTGTTTTTATTTACCATGGTTAAAGGGTAAATCGGGTAAATAAGGGTTAAAAAATAATATTATAATTATATAAAAATACCCTAAAATGTTTCCTAATCCTATTGGGTGATATATTTATGAACATGATAATCCTTAGGATGAACTTTTGTCATTTGGGGGCCACTTGGTTGTGAAAATGACATTTTATAATATTTGATTTAAAGGATAGGGAAATATAACATAAACATGTTTATTTTACTAAAACTATTTTAATATAGGGTTATATAAATGATATATTTAACTATAAATAGTAATTATAAATATAAAAATATTTCCTACGTCATGGTATTTTATTTATAATTTTTAGATATTAAATAAATAAATTTATTTATAACACAATGATGATGCAGTGATTACCTTATTAATGAAAGATTCAAATAAATGATATTGTAAATATTAAAATAAATGTAATTTGAATATTTTTATATCATCAACAAATTTTTTGTATAATATTAACATATTATATTTGATTTAATTCCTTTGTTTCTAAGGAATAAAGTTTTTATGACTTTAACAAAAATCTATTACTAAATAGTTTCAAAGTTGACATAAATTACTTTTAAAGTAAATACTATTTAATTAAATGATATAATAGTCCTAAAAATCTAAGATTAGGAAAAATGACTTATATAATGTTACAAATGTCATTAATGATCCACTTTTGGTCTGATTGGCATTTTGTAGTAACTATAGTAACCATATATTATGAAAATACGAGAAGACATGGTAAGCGTTAATATTTTTAACTAAGGGTTAAAACTAAAAGATAAGGTTAATTTTGTGACCTAAACATGTCTAAAACCTATTGGTTGAGAATTTTTAGACCCATTATCATATTATCCTAGAAATATATCACTTCATAACTATTATAATTTGAAAATCAATTTATAATAAAATAATTTTTCAAGACTTTCCAAAAGTGACCCTCCACCCTCTTATAAAAGGCCACCACCTTTACCCACTTACTCACTCCTCTCAAGCCCCTTGGATCATACAACTTATACTCAAATAATCTCATAACATCCCTAACTTCCTCCTAGAAACCTTAACTTGGGAAAAATTCAATTCAATAAATCTTTTTGGCTCAAATCAAAAGAAGTTACCCAATTTAGAGGAAGAACAAAGAACATACGTGATGATTTAGACTCAAGGTAAGGGAACTTCTTAACCCAATTTCCATTATTTGGGTTAATATTCTACTTCTTGATTATGTTTTTCTATGATTATGTGAGAAATAAATTTTTATATCCTATCTTATATTTATACTTGATTTGTGTCTATTTATAGTAAATACACATAATTGAACTATTTTATTAACAAAATGATATTTATAAGGGAATTTCTAAACTCAATTTCCACTCATTTGGTTTTATGCATACTTCATTGATTATATAATGCCAAGATTATCTATGGAATAACTATTTATTTATTTATGTTTTAATTTCCACTTCCCTTTATTTGTATATATTGTTTCTACACATAATCACCCTATTTATAAATTTGTACGTCATTTATACAAACTTTGTAAGGGAAATCTTAACTCAATCTCCATTAATTGAGTTAAATATCCATGTCATTGGTTTTGTTTTTTAAAGAATATTTTTTAATGACCTGTGATTATTTTACACTTAATATCCACTTATATTGGGTGTATTTATATTTTTCACACATATTTATGACATTGATTTATCCTTAATATAATGATACGATCTTTTCAAGGGACTTCATCTAAAAATTCTTTCATTGAGGCATATATTTATATTATGAACCTTTATTATCATATAATGTGTATATACAACCCTTTTGACACATCATATCATGAATTACTATATTCTCATGATATTTGAAGTTTGTTTATTGATACACTTTAAAGATTCTTATTCAAGTGTTTCTCAAGTGGTAAGGGAATTTTTAACTAAAAACCTTGCTTTAATGTTTTGATGATTTATTCTTATAAATATTTAAATTTTATGTCCATGTTTTCAAAATTGTTTTTATAAATGTATTTCTATGGACATGAATGTTTTAAAATGTCAATTTATTTAATAAATTCAAAGTGGTATGGGACACTTTGATTCAAAAGTCTCTTTTTTAAATGTTTTAAATGATTTTGGAAATGTATTTATTATGTAAATATCTTTAAATGATATCTTATGATTTCAATGTGGAAATGTTATCTTTCCTTTATTCTTGTTTTATGTGTTATGATTATTTTTTTGGCATTGTTTTCATATACGGGTGAGCCCTTGATAGCTCTCAAATACATTGGGTAGTATGAAGGAGGTAAACATTAAGGTTTATCTTAAGAGATTTAGGGAATATACTATGATGGGTATTCCAAACATAACCATGAAGGTTACTCCCTATGTAGTTGTGAAAGATACAATGTAAGTATGATATGGATGCCACAAGTTACTATTATGATTTATGTTTTATGATTTATTATTACTAAGAATTATTTTAGTAATATTATGATTTCATGAGGTATGTTTAAGAGTTTATGTTCTAAGGGTGAAAATGTATGATTTTATGAAAAAAATTTCAATGAGTTTAAAATATTCATGGGATAATGTTTTATTTTTCTTATTTTATATCTCTTACTAAGCTTGTTGTGCTCATCCCAAGTTTTTGAAATGTTTTTCACATGGTATAAGGATGGGTAAGAGTAAGGAAGAAATCAAGATGAATGTTGTGAATATTTTTATCAAGAAAATAAATTAGGTTTTATTTTAAATAGTTTCATTTTGTGAAAAACAATTTATAGTGAGTAGAAGTGACAACTTTGTAATTTTTGAGTTATTGTGTAATAGTTATGGCCTAATTATCTAAAACTCTAAACCTAAAAAGATCCTCAATGTGAAATAAATTAAAATTATTGAATTATATTAAGATTATGTAATGTTTAAGGATGGGGCCTTATATTTCAGGTCTAGAATATCTATTCATGGCTTTTATTTTCATCTTATCTACTGGTCTTTTGACCTCCATATGAATTGGGACCCATCTAATGCAGCTATTTATCTTTAACTTCCTAGTATACCACTACCCTTCCATAACCCATTTCTCCTTAAATATATAGAAAACTCTATCGGTCGCTTCTTGTGTTATGATCGTAGGACCTCTACTCTGAAACATCCTATTATAGCACACATTTGTGTTGAAATGGAACTCTCATTTCCCCCTCCAGAAGTTGTGTGGATCATGATTGAGGGAGAATATAGGTGCTTCCAACCTATCCTTTGTGAATAATGGATGAATTTTTGTTCTATATATAACATGAAGGGATGTTGTCATCTTGGATATTATAAAAGGGATTCAGGAGTCCTTTGGTCAAAAGGTGCCATCCTCTTGAAGGGGACACGCAGCCTTAAGATCCTTCTATGGATCTCAACATTCCAGCTCCCCGGGGCTTAGGAGCCACTACTCTCGGGAGTGTTGGGATATCTCTTCCCCCTATTCTATCTGAAGGGACTTTTTATTCTTATGCGGACGTTGCATTTGAACCACAGATAGGAAAGGAAGACTGCTATGTCTGAGAAATTGATTAGAAGGGGTATAATGGGATTATTCTAGAAAAACTCTCACAAAAAGAGGCACGGGATATGAATGATCTGAAGATTTTGGATATATTTGATCACTTGAAGCATGAATTAGGGGTGAAAAAAGTTTATCTAGAAGGTTCTTGATCCGTTGGGGGTTGTGGGGGCTTATGGTGTTGTGTTGTATCCTCCAGTCCATACTGAGGTAGTGGCACCGAGCAGAGGTACTAACAATGATCTGGATGGTCCTCAGATAAGGGTCCATTATCCTTCAATGCCAACAGTGGTGGGGAGAGATCTTGTTTCCATGTACCCTCTAATCATCATGAATGATAACTCTTATGAAGGGGTTTTATGGTATGGCAATGGAAATCCTCCTGCAATGGTGAATCAAGCTCCAAATGAGGTTGGTTCAAATGCGAGTAAGGGGAATGGGTCCTCAGAGTTGGGAATGTATGAGGAGGAATTGCTTAGTAGAAGTCCTAGGAGAAGTTTTCAGTATCTAATGATAAGCAATTGGTTTAATGGGTTGAGGAAGGGTCGGAGCAGGATCCATTCCCGGTCTAAGATTAGGAGCTCCAAGTGGTAGTAGATATGTATTTGCCTCTTTTATCTGAAATCGATTATGATGAAGAGATCTCTAGATAAATCTCTATGGAAATTGTGGATGGAAATCAAGTTATATTACTTTACAGTCCTAGGAAGAAGTAGGGAATAAAGTGGAATCTCAATGTAGGGTTTGTATTGTGGTTAATGGGAAGAAAATTAGCGGCTGAAAGGACTATTCTCAGCTACCGAAGCTGATGTAAACTAGGTCGGCCTATAGGGATAAGGTTATGGATGATGGATCAACATACCATGTTTAGAAAAGAATTAAGAGCACATTTCTTCAAAAATGAAATCAACAAATTAAGAGCGGAGATACAAAAAACAAGAGCAGGGGGATGTTTTTGGAAAGGCGTAAGAGGCAGATAGAAAGAACCATATAGAGATACTTATTTCTTCAAATAAAGAAATATAGGAAGAGTCCATAATTCACATAGCCTCATAGGAGGAGAAGGATATAATCTTAGAGAGGGATATTTGAGGGGGTTCCAACAAAGAACAAATGGATTGGATCTACAAACAAGACCTACTTTTAGCACGCATCTTCAACAGAATAAAGATTAATTTGGAGGAATACATCCAAACATGGAACGATATTTCTAATCACTTTGAAGACCTTATCAAAGATGATCTAGATAAAAAGTTCTATTACCTTCATTGGGGGATATATTGGGTAAAAAAATATAATATTTTTAGTCTCGTTTTTAATGAATTTGTGATTTATTATTGCATTTAAACCTTTAGACCATGAACTTATATGGTTTACCATTTTCCTAAAAAGTGCCTTTGGAAATAAAAATTATAATCTTAGAAGTAAAAAAATGACCTGAATTTTAGATGAAAGAAATCTATAATCAATTTATGATTAACATGTACTAAATAATTGTAAAAACATAGAGCATTTATAAATTTAAGTGTATATTGAAAGATATATGAATTAATGAAAGACAACGTAAATCTATATTTATTTATAAATTTCATAAAGTATTTCAATTAAGTTTAGAAATATAGTACTATAATGAAAATGAAATATGGAAATTTATTTAGTGAGAATTTCTAGTCATCATTGTCTTCAAGTTGAAACCCCCAGTGTGTTGAATTGAATTATCGATATACCTTATGCTTTTAATAAAAATTGGGTTTCAATAAAAGGAAAAAAATTAAAAAAATTAAATAAAAATAATCTTTGTGATGGTTCAATTTTTCATCATTCATATGTAAAGGGGAAATCTGTTCAAATTAATGAGATTAAAATTTGATGGTTGAAATATGAGTATATTGTTATAGTTTATATAATAGGAAAAAATATTGAAATTGAAATACATGTTATATAAATATAGTTACATGATTATGATTAAGTTAATGAAATTGGTCAAATAAAAAAATTCACCTATGGGAATGAGACATTCTTTTTATTAAATTAATCGATAATAGTACTCTAGAAATTGATCAAATGTATCCTAAAAAATATAATTTTCAAATTTATATAAAAAAGTTATTTCATAACTATATAAAATGTCTACTACCATTGATCATGGAAAAATAAAAAAAATTATACAAGATGTAAGTGAAATTTATACAACATACAAGTGAATTCCAGAAAATCATTCTTAATAAAGAAATATTTAGATGTAATAGATTAAAACATGATAGAGCATTACTAATCATGATCCTAAATAAATTACAATGAAAAAATTGAATAAAATCATCCTGATATAGAATCTAATACAACAACCAAAAAATATTCGAAAATGTTATAGTGGTTCAACTGTATGTTATATCCCATGTTCCTCGAACTGTGCAAGTACACCAGAAATACCAACATTACAATCAAATTATTCTTCTTTATCGCATCTATTAACATATCCAACACAATATAATATGAGAAATTACATAGTGTAAAATATTTAGTAATATGGAAAAAATGATATTGCAGTCTTTGAATGTTTCATGAAAAATATAATGCAGTGAATTATATATAATGAATGTACTATTTAATGATGGATATGAAATTATATTAATTGAACTACTTGTATGATTACACTGGACATTTGAAATTTTATTTGATATTCATATATTCATTAGTTTCACTACATACTATATTCATGAGTTTCCCTCAGTAGGGTAGACTTTTTCTTCAACAATCAAACATGGAAAATATAATGGAAACAATAAAACATTTTTCTAGTGTAATCATATTAGAATATTACACTGGAAACAATCAAAGGGAAAGTTGTGCTAATATAAATCGGTGTATGACAAATAGAAAATGATATTAGTGCAAGTTTACCTCAAATATTGTTTCAATGTGATCCAATCGTTTTTTTAATGTAGGAAAAATAGAAAATGATTGTATGACTAATATAAAATGGTGTGTAACAAGTAGAAAATTATTGTTTCCATTATATTAGTGTAAGGTCAATATGTTAGTGCAAGTTTCCCTCTAATTTTATCATATTAGACTAGAAACTTGTGCTAATATATTTTTCAGTATATTATAAAACAATATATTTGTCAATGTATGATATTACCCAAAGATCTTTTGACTATTTCCATTCACCATGCATATTTTAAACATGAAACATTATATTTTTCAGCATATAAAATTGAATTATATAATATTATTACATGGAACATTTGAAAGTAAAAAAAATTATTATAGTCTTTGAACATTTCATGAAATTCAACTTACATTTCAGTACTTTGAGAATATTGAATAATGATATTTCAATGTTCACAGACTGTATAATGAAAGTATAGAATAATGATGGAATATGAAATTTCAAAGTTCACAGACTAATCATGTTATCTAGTTTAATTTCTCTCCACATGTTAAAGTTCACAGACTGTAATTATAATGTCCAGTTGATAGAATTTCATTAGAGTAATTTCATTGAAGTTACTAAGTAATGGAAGTACATTAATTCCTAAAACACTGAGTAATATAATATGATTATAGTATGTGAATATTTTAATGTTCTGAAATTCAACATTTTATATCATTCAGCATGTGAACATGATATGATAGTTCCCCTATAAAAGTGTATCTTTATATATGTGATAGCATACTAAATAGTTTTAGATTATTCAATTTAAAATTCATCATGTATGAAATTGTATATAAAAATGATATCAAATGAGTAAATTAATGTGTGGTTTTTGAGAAACAATTCAAAAGAAAACTGTATGAAATTTTTATAAACTAGCATTTGATTGGTTTTCATGATATGATATTTAAAAAAACATGAAAACCATAATCAAAACCATTTAAGTATCTATAAATCTCACTAGTGTGGGAATGAAATAATGAGAATAATTTCAAAAGTAATCTTCATAAATTTTGGATGAACTATTGCAACTATGGCCACATAACTACACATTGAGTGATTAAAAAATATTATAATATATATTTATTGAATAAATAATTTAGAATTGAAAATGTATTAAATAGGATATAAAAATGTTAAAAAAGTGTTTATAAACTTGTAGTTTTGAAAAATTAATTGGGTTTCATGATATCATTTTTGAAAACTACATGTTTATAATAGAAAATAAATGTGCAATTGAATCTTTGATTTCAGTTTTGAAAAATAGTGAAGAACTTAAAGTAGTGACTTGAAAACAATTAATTGATGTATAAGAGTTCCTCACCTGAACCAATGTTTTGAAAATATGCAACAACCTTCATAGGTTGATAGTTTCAAGAATTCCTCACCTGAAACTAATAAAAATCACATGTTTATAACCATAATCATGCATAGAAAAGTCATAGTGACACTGACTATTGAGAAATATATATCTAATCTTTTCATAAAGTATGTGCAACATTGATACATTGATAAATAAAATAAAATTATTTACGATGGGAGCCTATAGATGAAAAAATATTTAATAGATATTGATATTACCTCACATTAAAAATAGAATGTACACTATCATAGTCACTTACTCAACAATTTTAATGAGAAACTTATAAAGAAACCTCTCATTATTAAAATGTTAAAAGGTGTGGAAATATAAAGGTTCGTTAGAAATCAATTTAATGGAACATGGAATGATATGTATTCCCCATCTATTATAGTTTGACAACCAATCTAAAAGATGTTTGAATAAAGAGAATCAGGTCCAATAGAAGCCAAAAAAGTTTGTCATGATATATTCGATTCTATATAATTATCCCATAAATAGTTCGTACTTGATTAGAGAATTTATCTCCCACCAACCAAATAGAGAAAGGATTAGTTTTTGTGTGTGTGGATTAATACCATACAGTCCATCAAGCACTTATCATTTGACCTTGTATTGGTAAAAATTTTACTAGCCTCAAGAAAATTTTGGATAAGTGGAATTTTTTCTATTTAAAAAAACACTCACACTTAAGGACACCATACTAAGGTAAATTCATTGAAAAAATATAAATATTTAAAAATAGAGTAAAAATATATATCGATGTGAATGTGGAAGTGCAGTGGAAAAAATGATATACAGGGGGAAATGTAGTGAAAAATGAAATAAAATATAGGGAAATATAATGAAAGAAACGATAAATAAGGGGAAAATGAAATAAAATATAAGGAAAAAATAATTTATTAACAAAACAATTAAAAAATTATTAATACATATAGTACTAATGTATATATTTGTAGTAATTAAAAAACATATAAATCAAATTAAAATGTGAAACAAAATTAGATGTAGTAAACAAATAAATAAATAAATATGAATTTAAAAAAATAAAAGAATGAAATTAGAATACCTATAATCTTGAAGGTTACTACAATATAATTTCATAGCTATACGTGATTAATCTTTGGGAAATTACAATACCTGTAAAATTTAAGGTCATTATTGTAGATTTATTATTGTATAATGAATAAATAGAATTTTTTATTTCTATAAAAATATAAAGTACCCTTTACAAGTCTATATATTTTTTAATGAATAAAAATAATATTTTTATAATTAAACTGCATAAATAATTTGTTGTTGTATAGGGATACAACATAACTGAGATACAGAATTGTCGTGGGTTCACTACAGCTAAAAAAATATAAAAAAGTGCATGAAATTTAATAATGGTACATTACATATTGATGTTATTTTATAAAAAAAATAAAAAATGATGCATATTGCTTCATTTTTTAAAAGTTTAATTTTCATATTTCATCTGTGTATGTTTTCAATAATTAAAACATACTGTTATATACTTAAAATTTTAGATTGATGTTATTCATAAATTTTCACATATAAATAAAATCTAAATGTAGTTTAAATTTGAGCTACATTGTGATGCTATAAAAAAATATTTTTAAAAACAATCATGTATAAATATAAATTGTATACTTTTTTGTAGTGTCAAAATAAAATCCATAATTTTTTATAAAATATATATATAAGAAGTATCAAAATAATTATAGAGAAAAAATCTATGCAATTATGAAATGGAACTGTATATCAAGACTTAACTAGATTGTAACATTTATCACTTTTGACACGGTTTGAAATATGTTATAGAAAAGTAATATCTGCTAAAAATGGAAAACGCAACAATTTTAGAGTGTAATTGTTTTGAACGAATTGAATATTTCATGAAGATAGTAGGTAACTCTAAACATATAATAATCTCAAGTCTCATCTAATTGTTGATATGAAATATTAATGGATCTGAATATGTAGTCACAAGTGATGTTGATATCAGATTAAAAAGTTTGGAAGATGGTAGTGGTGTTCACCTGAAATTGAAGATCATAAATATAAAAATATATGAACAATTATTACATATTTTATAAATATCAGTTTTTTGTACAGTATAACTAAATCTAAAGAATATGAATAATCAAGTAGATGAGCATTGGTTACACAAAATTTATACATATTGATTGTGTAGAATAAATCACCTGAATTTGGATGTTTCAACATATGGGAATTCCAAAATTGAACATCAATTTCATCTCGTACAGGCTTGTAGTAATAATTATAGAATTTGTAAGTCATTATTTCGAAAATATCCAATTTAATAAATAATAATATTTTTGATATTAGTGATTATAAATGGAACATTTATATTTTCAATAACATGCTACTAAGTCCTTTTTCATGAATCAATTGCATCATTATAGTGTTTGGCGGTGACTTTTCATTCAATATAGAGATCATTTGTTTAGCGAAATCATTCTAGAGTATGAAGTTTATAGTTACAGATCTAAGAAGGTTTTAGTTGTTTCATTCTTATTAACAAATAAATAGAAAACCTTTTCATATAAATAATGACCAAATATGAAAAAATATGAACGTTTTCATACAATAACAAACAAATATGAATATGTATAAAAATTATTATTAATAAAAAAAATCTATATAATAATGAATAAATATAATATTGTATATTTAAATGAAACCTATTAGTTTGTTAATAAATATGAAGTTGTGTGAAAAATATGAATAAATATGAACTTGTTTTAGAAAAAATATATCAAACTATATGAAAAAATAATAATAAAGATGACCAAAAGGGGGTAAAAAATATTAAAAATTTGGAAAAATAAGAACCAGTAAATTGAATTGGAATCAATTATAACAAAAATATGATCTACTAAGAAAAAACATAAAAAATAGTTACCTATATGGAAAAAATTAGGTACTTGTATAGAAATAAAGATGCACCTATATGAAAATAATATGAAACAATTGGACAAAAATATGAACTAGTAAAAAAAATATGAACCTCTACAAAACCGTGCTCCCCAAAAAACATCCAAAAACCCTAAAAAACTTCCCAAAACCAATCCAAACCCTATTATAATAAAAAAAATACATAATAAAACAATGAAATTCCTTAAACTGGGGGTGTTACATCCTCACTCGGCTATTGATAATATGTTTAATACCAACTCCTCATATTCATATTTTAATTTAATTCAGAAATATCTATTATGTTAAAATAGTATAAAATTCATATAAGGTAAATAGAATATGAATACATATCAGTGAATAAAAAACACATATCATTAATATAGTTCAATGTTTGATTAAACTAACCTAGAAATTGTGGATGAATAATCAATTTTTTAATAGTGATATTGCTCAATAATATGTGGAGGTGTTTTGTGCAACATCATTTCATGAAGATGAACATTTTTTTCATTCTTTAGAATATCCCCATATTTAGAGGGGGAAATGGGATTTGGTGAACTAAAATTACTGGATATAAATAAGTCTGTTACATATTTTCTAAAGAATCAAACATTTTCACTTATTCAAGAGAATAATCAAGAATATGATCCATATATTGTGGGTGGAAAATGAAAAAGAATAAAAATTTGGACTGAAATGAAGCTAATCTTCACATAACAATCATTCTATATCTATATTTGGAAAAATTGAAAGGGATCATTCCAGAATTATAATCTCATGATAATTTAGTGGTGCATATGGATTTCCTACTATATTAAAAGTATCTACAGGATTTTAATTTGAAGAAGTGGGAAAATCTATAAAATCATTAGTGGACAATGTACGTATTTTAATTCTAAAAAAATAGTTATGTTAAAATTCTATAAAATACCCCAAATGATGATAAAATAAGAAAATATATCATAATAGGAAGAAAATCATATTAGAATAGAATTGAAATCAGTTTAGAGAAACATATTTGGATAAATGTAACATGAGTTAGAGAAATGTAAATATACCTAAATAATATTTTCCAGATGAATATAGTATCATCATATCCTAAAAGATGGTAAATTTTAAACATACCTTCTTCTATGTAGGTTAATCCTAAAATATAGTCAAATTTAAGCATTATAATCTTCTTCCATATGAATATGGTATCATGAGTTAGATAAAATATAAACATATCTTCTTCCATGTAGGTTAATTGTGAAAGAGGGTCAATTTTATGTTCCATGATTAACCTACGAGACTGCTAATAACATGAAAGATTAAATTATAAAGAAAATCAATATAAGAAATGGAATATAAAAATTAAATGATCCTAAAAGAGGGTCAATTGTTTGATGAAGGGTGAATTGTTTGATGAATATGAAAGAAATAAAAAAAATTATAATTAATTTATTAATTTATGAATATATATGGATGATATTTGTGACCTAAATGAAATACATATATTTTGTTTAAACATTCTCTAACAACACCATACTCGCATTGTTCAATATATTATACAGACTCAGAATATATCTTCCGGTGTGTATATTTCAATGTTTTTATTATGTAAATTAATAATATCATAATGAAGAAGATAGTTGTTAGGTGTCATATTTAATGAAACAATTGTTCACTTTTGAAGTGAAAAAAAGAAAGTAATATATGCAATAGTATAGTTGATAATGACATGTGATTAAAACATTAAAAGATGATATCAGTACATAACAGAGTATGCATTCAAATAATGTGTGTTGCTTCATTATTTCATTGTAAAGAAGTTGATACAGTACATGTACCTGTCATTTAATAATGGAATTATATATATATATATATATATATATATATATATATATATATACTGATATATATATATATATATAAATTATAGTATTGATAATAATGTACATACCTATATGCCCAACATTTTGTTTTGTAACCTTATCAATTTACATTATAATCTCTCTTCATTAAAACTGGATGGTAATTGAAAATCACTTAAGACGTCTTTGGAGCTATATTATGCTATCACGATTAGGATATTTGGACTTGTTAACATATATCGTATTAGGAAAAATAAATAAATATATGAAATATAATATAAATATAAATAAATATAATGGGAGATAGGCAGTTCACATAAAATAGTGTCAATAACCTGATGTGCTATTTGAGGTGCATCATCTTGTCTTCTAGTGAAAATATAAATATAAAAAATATCCCAGAATTTTTTCATTTTTTTAAAATTAATAGGGTATAGTATATAAAGATACCTAGAATGAGTTCACAAAAAACAATTTTAAATATTAAACACATAAATGATGTTGAACAGTTAAAACTAATGAACTCAATTTAAAAAATAAAGAGGAAAATGAAATATCTGAATCTAAATCAGAATGAAATTAGTATACAAAAACAAAAAAGGTTTTCAGAGTGGAAATGAATACAATGTAATAATAATAGGGGGAAATCAATCAGAAGAATCTTATACTTTCAAAATTCTATACCTTCAAGATGGTGGTGATTGTGTATGGAGGCTTGGACTTAGCAGGTACTTGTTAGAGAATAGTGTGCCTATCTAGAAAAAACATCCATTTTCTATATCTAATTTCTCCAAACTGAAATGGAAGATAGTGGAAGGTGGGATAATGAATTTAGGTGTAGTTTTAGTGGTAAAATTAGAACAAAATAAAATATGAAACGTGATATGTAGTAAAAAATACACTTACCAAAGGTTATATTGTGATTTATATGGTAGAAGATCTGAATGGATAAAGAATTTGTGCTAGGGTTTGGTGATGTGAATGCTACTATGTGTGATGATAGATCAAAAGGATGGAATAGAATTCTATGATGAATAGAATTTGGTCAGAATCATGATAGGGTTTTATGAGGATAGATTGGTCAGCACGCGAAGGGAGATATCAATTGAAATTAGTTCGATACAGGTGCAATTTGGGGGGTTGGAGCAAGGAGGAAAGGGAGATAGAGGGATATGTATTTGGAGGATAAGTTTTTGAAAGAGGTGGTCTTATAGGAGACAGTTTTGTATGAGAAGGGTTTGGGGGAGGTTGAGGCGTTGGTGGAGGCGGAGGTGGAGGCGATGGTGGAGGCAGAGGCAGAGGCGGAGGCGGAGGCGGAGGCGGAGGCGGAGGCAGAGGCGGAGGCGGAGGCGGAGGCAGAGGCGGAGGCGGAGGCGGAGGCGGAGTCGGAGGCGGAGGTGGAGGTAGAGGCGGAGTCGGAGGCGGAGTTGGAGGCAGAGGCGGAGGCGGAGTCGGAGGCGGAGTCAGAGACGAAGGCGGAGACGGAGGCGGAGTCAGAGTCTGAGGCGGAGGAAGAGTCTTAGGCGGAGGCGGAGTCGGAGGCCGAGGCGGAGTCGGAGGCGGAGGCGGAGTCGGAGGCGGAGTCGGAGGCGGAGGCGGAGGCGGAGGCGGAGGCGGAGGCGGAGGCGGAGGCGGAGGCGGAGGCGGAGGCGGAGGCGGAGGCGGAGTCGGAGGCGGAGGCAGAGTCGTAGGGGGAGGTGGAGGCGGAGGAGGAGACTGAGGAAGAGGCAGTGGAGGAGGTGGAGATCAATGTTGAGGTAGTGGAGGAGGTGGATTTGGTGGATAATGGAAAATATTTGGGGAGGATATTAGGAATAAACGAAGTAGGGAGTCAGAGGCGGAGACGGAGGCGGAGGCGGGAAGGAGGATTGGATAGGGGGATGGGACAGGGGGATGGAGGGGAGAGGGATGGAGTAGAGGCAGAGCTGGTGATGATGACCTCATGGAGGGGATATAGAGATGGGATTGGGGGAGGATATTTGAGGGTGTGGGGGAGGGATTTTGGAGAATGGTCTAGCGGGGAGGGGGAGCGGAATAGAAGGAGAGGGACACAGATACTAGAGGAATGCTATGGAGGTGACACGTGGAAGGAAATTTACAATATTTAGTATATATAATAGATTTTCATTAATTTTTTATGAAATTATTTTTATTTTCAATTAAATTTTATATGTTTAGTTAGTGTGTAAAATTTCATTTAAATTGTATTTATATATTATAATTTATAGGGTTTCAAAGTCACATACTTGAAACATTATTATATTTCAAATGGGTGATCTGGAAGGTGTATAGATTAAAAATTATAAATTCAAATTAAATTAAATTTGGAACATTGACTAAACATATAGAAACTAATTTAAAATAAAATTAATCTATTAAATATAATAAATAAAAAATAATTTACATAACACAAACAATATTGATTAAAAAATAACATTTACACTTCAAAAAATTTATTCGCATAAAATATAGTATAAATAACATCTAAATGAAATTTAAAAAATTCATTATACAAATAAAAAATAATTGAAAATAAAAGAAATGTCAAAAAATCATAAAAAAATTATAATTTACACGTAAAATATTATATGCAAAGAAAAATTACACATAAAAATGTTATATTTTGAAATAACAATATTTTGTGTCATTGAAATTATTTTTTATTAATTTATTATGAAATTATTTTTATTTTAAATTATTTTTTATATTTTTAGTCAGTGTGTAAAATTTCATTTAGATTGTATTTATTTTTTATAATATATAGACTTTCAAAGTCACCTGTTTGAAACATTATTATATCTCAAATAGGTGATTTTGAAGGTTTATAAATTAAAAATTATAAATACAATCTAAATGAAATTTGGAGGACTCACTAAACATAAAAAAATAATTGAAATTAAAATGAATTTCATAAATATAATAATTAAAAAATAATTTACATAACACAAACATTATTGATTAAAAAATAACATTTAAACTTCAAAACATTTATTCGAATAAAATTTAGTATAAATAAAAACTAAATGAAATTTAAAATATTAATTATACAAATAAAAAATAATATAAAATAAAATAAATTTAAAAAAACCATAAAAAAATTAGTTTGCACATAAAATATTATTTGTAAAAAAATTCAAGAACAAATGTTATGTTTTGAAACAACTATATTTTTCACTATTTAAATTAATTTTCATTAATTTTTTTATAAAATTATTTTTATTTTCAATTATTTTTTATATTTTTAGTCAGTGTATAAAATTTCATTTAGATTGTATTTATACTTTATAATTTATACGCGTTCAAAGTCACTTACTTGAAACATTATTATATTTCAAGTAGGTGATTTTGATGGTGTATAAATTAAAAATTATAAATAAAATATAAATGAAATTTGGCACACTGACTAAATATATAATAAATAATTGAAATTAAAAATAATTTCATAAATATAATAAGTGAAAAATAATTTACATAACAAAATAATTGTTAATTAAAAATAACATTTACAATTTAAATAATTTATGTGCATAAAATTTAATGTTAATAACATCTAAATGAAATTTTAAATATTTATTATAAAAATAAAAAATAATTTAAAATAAAATAAATTTCAAAAAAATCATAGAAAAAAACAATAATTTACACATAAAATATTTTTTTGCAAAAAATACAAGTACAAATGTTATGTTTTGAAACAAAAATATTTTAAGCCGTTAAAATTAATTTTCATTAAAAAATTATGAAATTATTTTTTATTTTCAATTATTTTTTATATTTTTAGTTAGTGTGTAAAATTTCATTTAGATTGTATTTATACTTTATAATTTATAGGCTTTTAAAATCCCTTACTCGAAACATTATTATATCTTAAGTAGGTGATTTTGAAGACATATAAATTAAAAATTATAAATATAATCTCAATGAAATTTGGCACACTAACTAAACATGTAAAAAATAATTTAAATTAAAAATAATTTCATAAATATAATAAAAAATGAATTAAATGTGATAAACCTTATTGCTTAAAATATTAAAATTTACAGTTTATAAGATTTATGTGCATAACTCCTATTAAGTATTGTATTATTAATTAAATTTTTAATAATTATTATTGATTAATTTATTATTATTAAATAATATGAATTACATTATTTATAAATATTAATCATATTGTTAAATATTTTCAATAATTAAAATAATAATTATAAATAATGATGTAAATAATATAATTATTAATGTAACTAATAAAATTTTTAATAATATAATATAAATTAAATATAAATTAAATTAGTAATATATAAAATATAGTAGTTGGGGTTTGGCTTAGTGGTAAGAACCCTGTAATATTACATCAAGGATGGGGGTTCAAAATCCATTAGGCATAGGTACTGTAGCAGCACTATAGTGGTACTATAGAAAAAATGTAGTAGTTGTGGAACTGGAGCACTAACGACACTATAGCGGTGATGGTCACTATGGAGACAACGCTACTGTAGTAGGTATTGTAGCAACTCAGGTACTATAGTAGTACTATTCACATATGGGTCTTTAGGCCAAAAATATGGGCTTTCAGGGCCATGTAATGGGATTTAATGCCCACTGGGCATATGAGCCATGTAATGGGTCTCCTCTGTCCCAAAAGAGAGGTTTTTTCCTTTGTTTAAATAATAACGAGGCTTTGGTCCCATCTTTTAAATATATATATATATAATTATTATTATTAATCTTATTATTAATAATTTATTATACAATTTATAATCCTTTATAGTAATCATACTAGTAATATAATTAATATTTTAATAATAAAATAATAAATAAATGTTATAAATGTTATATATAATCTAATTATTTATGTATTTAATAATACTTATTTTAAAAAAAATTAGGGATAAGGCCCCTTTATTTGAAAAAGTTCCAGCCAAAATCCAAATCTCTTGACCATTTATTAAAGATGAAAGAAAAGGAAATAAGCGAGTAAGGAAATAGACAGAGTCCAAAAAAGAGACATGTCTTCATCCAGAAATATAACTACATATCAAGAAAATTAGGATCATTCCCATAATCATAATCAAAAACATCATCACCATCAGTGATATCCCATTCTGATTGTGAATTTCTTTGATTGATGATATCAAGAATCCTCCCCTTGGACCTTTCCTACTCCGAAGTGAGCTGAATATTTGATGCCTTGGAAGATGACATGGTAGAGACATTCCTGGGAAGACTGGAATAATCCTTCTATGACCTTCTTTTTTGAGGAACTGAGAAAACACTGTCACTGCAGACCATCTAACTCTTTCCATTTAAAACAACATCCTTAAAAGAAACAGGATCACCATTGCCCGTAGATAGAAGATGAGTGGTGTCCAGCAGAACCATCTTCTTTCCCTTATCACTTCCATCATCTAAAACATTACCCCATTTAGCAAGCATACCTGAAGAACTATAGACATTCTGAATCTCTTAAAGATAATTCACACTCAACTAAACATCTAATTACCCAGTCATATCATCCTACATAACATGCCCCAAAAATTTTGTATCTAGTGGCCACACAATACAACCTTGCTCAACATTTGATGAAGGAGAACACCCAAAAAAACACTAAAAACCTCATTTGCATACTAACCCACCTCACTAGTATTCAGTTCATCCTAACCAGATAATTCTATGACTATCAAATCATAACTTTCAGCCTGATGAATAGGTTCATATGGAAGATCACTGAACCTAAAATTAGATCCCTCATTCCTAGCCACAGGCTCACAAATAACATTATCATCTTCTATTTAGGAATAAAAAATTAACTAGTAGAAACCAATGAAGTTCCTACCTACTTCTGATTCATCACCAATGTTTTATTTTTGTATATTTCATCCCCTTGATTTTGAGGTTGTTTATCCTGATATTCAACTGGTTGATTTCCATGATGCCTAGGTACTAACTTTCCATACGGCCTAGATGAATTCTTTTTATCATTACCATCACAATACTTTTATGTATGCCCCTTCAAACCACAAAAATTACAAACTTTCCTCCTATATTTTACATACAGATGACCAACAAATTTTCATTTTTTACAATACTCAGGACAATTTTCATATTCAGCATTGATTTGTATATCATCAATGGGAGTGGTAAGAGTCACAAAGCTAATAAGAGTGGAACTAAAATCAATTTCAACTAACATTATCTCAAATCGGTCATATCTAATGTGTATTATATCCTTATCTAGGAGAATTGGAACACCAATGGTAAAAGCAATATCATGAAAAAAATGGATGCCATAAAATTCAGTTGGTACCATACAGCCAGATCCGAACCTATGAAAAAACATTATTGACCCTTGACAAATTAAAATCAATCATTCATTCATGGATATAAAGCATTTCTGAATTCAAAAATAATTACCCATAAGACCATGCACAGATCCTAGCTTCATCAGATTGAAATAAGCAATTAAAAAAACCTCTACTTAATGAAATACACTTCTAATCAAAAAACCCAAAAGAAATAGATACTAAGAATAAGATCATCAAGTTTCCATGACTTCTAACCTTTGGGAAGAACAACCCTACAAACAAGAGAGTTATTTCCCAAAGCCAGACGTTCTGATAATGCTTTATGATTAGCCTCAACATAGGCCGATGATCCATTCTTGGGGATCCTACAAATAGAGGTATCATTAGAAGCTACCAGTGGATGCCTAGAAGAATCAATCCATTAATCAAAAGCATCACCCAAAGTCCTTCCTGTAGCCAAGACCCAAACAGAATCGCAACAAGGAGCAATAACCATAGTCAACACTCAGGCCACCCTAGGTCTTCACACCACATCCACACCAGCCACCGCAGAAATATCAGTATCCTCCAATCGACACAAACCACCCACTCTATTTGGTATCACTGCCACCCTGAAATATCTGTGTAGATCCAAAGAGAAAAACTAATATTGTCAAGGAGATTCATCAACCGCCCTATACGCCATGGGAACACGATTTCCCACCATTTTCTGGATGGCATCAACACTGCCATCCAAACGAAAATACCCAAGATAATGTAGAATCTTGGATTCCATCAAATACGACGAGCCCAAACAGTCCATATTTCCCTATTCACCTCTATAGAATCACCGTAGACCAGAGCTCCCAAACCCCATATTTTTCAAAAGGACCCTTTATTAAAAAAAGAGAATAGATAAAGTCAAAGTGGGTTCAGACATTGCAATACCACACTCATCAATAAAAGAGTCAAAGAACTAATTTTGATATAATCTTACCACCAATACTATGTTCACCATCACACATAGTATTCCAATCAATTTGTTTGTGCCCATGCTTGCATCCCCATGCTTCAGGATGATGGGATCTCCAAGTTTTCTCTTATTGAAAGAGGAATTCGATGTTACTACCCTCCGAGTCATATTGACTAGCATCTAATTGAACCTCCACCCACTTAGATGGGTCATCAAGAAAATTATTTTTAGTGCCTTTCTCCATTGGAGTCTAATCCACATTTACCTATACTCTACCTTCCTGCACTTCATCGTCACCTTTCATGTGCTTCGATACGGAACTACATCTTCAAAGAGATTGTCTTGACCTCTTCCTCTTGAGGTTGATTTTTTACCTTCATTGAGCATGTCAAGCACTCCAAATAGGTTATAGGGTGAAACCTGAACCTTGCTTGGAATTCTCATTCATTGTATATTTTTTATTATAGGGATATATGAAGCTTGACAGGATAGAATCAACTAGCCTACATGTGGGGTTGCTTGATGGAGTCTCCATATAAAGAGGCAGCACAATAGTGACCAAGGCCATGCCACTTGAAATGTCATAAAAAGAAACATGTTCAGGCTCAAAAGAATGTGGTCTAGACTTCATAAAAGGGACTAGTTGGAAGCCTTTATTATCCAATAAAGCTTTGTCCTTGGATGAGGATACTACTACACATGTTCCCTTTAATAGCACAAAAATCAGATTTTAACAGCACTAAAAAAGAATTGTTAATCACAGTGATGATAAAGGGGGTCCTCTTTATCAGTGCTTTAAATAGAGCTGATAAAGACCTAGCCTCCTAAAATCTGTTGATGATATAACAGCACACCCAGAATCTGTAATTTCAAATGCTATATACAACCTGTAATTTCAAACAATGCTATAATATCAAACAATGCTATATAAATTTAATTGACATCATGAATACAAAAATGTCCACCCATGGTATATACAAAAAAACACTATTATTTACATTTAAAATAAAAACATTTATAACATTACATTATAATTATCCAACAAACATTCTAAAACATTAATATTTCATCTTTTGATGCTTGCGACCCCCCCCCCCTCAAAAATGTCCACCCATGGTATGAGTTTCTGAACAAACCATCTCAACCTGAGAAAAAGATTTCACCTATATAAGAAAACAAATATTATGTTAGTAATACCATAAAGAAATAAATTAAACATTAATATGAAAGAATACATTAATAAAATGTCAACATTTAATAAAAATGACACATTTGGAGATATATCAGTCACATTGTGCATTCTATTAAGGTGGGGTTGATTCCTACACATTACAAATGGGTTATAGATTGTTTTCCTAAAATATCAAAAACAATCTGAATGTTTCTTCTTGGATTTGAGTATGTCACTTGTTCTTTTACTAAAATTAATTTCAATTTTAAATAATGACACATTTAGAGTTATATTAGTCACACCGTGCATCATATTAAGGTGCGGCTACTTATCACAAATTATTGATGGATAATTTTCCTAAATTATCAAAACAATCTGAATGCATTTTCTTGGTTTTCAGTATGCCAGTTATGTTTTTTTACTAACATTTCATTTCAAACTAGAAACACACATTATGAGTTATATTAGTCGTATCGTGCATCGGTTTGATGTGATACTGCTTCATATGAGTCAAAAATGACTTATGAATTTGTGTCCTAAATTTTCAATAAAATCGGAGTGAATTTTCTTGGTTGTCAGTAAGTAATACTTTTTGAACAAAAATGTCAATTTTAAACTAATAACAAACAATTTTAGTCATATTGGTCACATAATGTGTCGGTTTGAGATGTAGTTGACTCCTAAATGTCAAAAATGAATCATGGATTGTTTTCTTAAAGTATCAAAACAATCCAAATTAATTTTCTCAGTTTTCAGTACATCACTTGTTGTTTTTACATAAATTAATGTTAATTTTAAATACAAAGAGATACTTTGAGTCATACCAGCCACACCATGCGTCATATTGAGGTGATTTTGACTCCTACACATTACAAATAACTCATGAATCATTTTTCTAAAGTATAAAAAACAATTTGAATTCGTTTTCTCAGTTTTCAGTATGTCACTTGTTGTTTTTACTTAAATTAATGTCAATTTTAAATAAAAAGAGACACTTTGGGTCATACTGCCCACACCGTGTATCGTATTGAGGTGAGGATAATTCCTAAATTTCAAAAATGACTAATAGATCATTTTCCTAAAATATCAAAACAATATGAATGCGTTTTCTTAGTTTTTAGTATGTCACTTTTTGTTTTTACTTAAATTAATTTCAATTTTAAATAAAAAAGAAACACTTTGAGTCATACTGGTCACACCGTGCATCAGATTGATGTGTGGTTGAGTCCTACACGTCAAAAATTACTCATGGATCATTTTCATAAATTATAAAAACAATATGAATGCGTTTGATCGATTTTTAGTATGTCACTTGTTGTTTTTGCTTAAATTAATGTCAATATTAAATAAAAAGAGGCACTTTGAGTTATACCACCCACATTGTGCATCTTATTAAGGTGAGGATAATTCCTACATGTCAAAAATGACTAATAGATCATTTTTCTAAAATATCAAAACAATCTGAATACATTTTCTAGGTTTTTAGTATGTCAATTATGTTTTTTTACTAAAATATCATTTCAAAATGGAAACATCCATTTTGAGTCATACTAGTTGCATCGTGAGTCAGTTTTATGTGAGACTGCTTCATACACATCACAAATGACTTATGAATTGGTGTCCTAAATTATCAAGACAATCGAAACTCATTTTCTTGGTTTTCAATGAGTGACAGGTTTTGAACTATAAAGTCAATTTTAAACTGATACAGACACTTTTAGTTATACTGGTCACACTGTGCATCGGATTGAGGTGTGGTTGACTTCTATGTAGGTTCTAGGCGTAGTGGAAGCACATTGGTGGGTGTACCCAACTTTAATTTTAGTATTAACAAAGATCAATCTGGGATCCGTCATGATAATAAAACGCTGGATCTTCGGAATATAATGAAGAACGAAAAAAGAAAGAGGGAGTCCTGAAACCATAATGAAAGGATCATTATATGTTGGTTATAATTAATTTAATTAATTAAAAAGAATTACCTTACTGGAATTATTTCTTAATTGATGTCTCCGGTCATGATCTGATGTGATTCATCATTGCGTCACAGAAGCTAAGTGTAGACTTCCCCTAGTGGTGATCCACACGTGCACCACATATCTATGGACGTCGCCAAAGGAATATCTGGGTGATAGCGTGGAGAAGACTTTGCATTCATTTTCCGCCTTAGATCGCCTTGATCTGATGGAGGAGGATCTCTCTCGGTCATGAGAGCGTTCTTGGAGGAAGGAGTTCTTTCGGCCTTGAGAGAATTCTCCAGAATTGTTGTGCACAACGATTCTCTGTGGAAAAGTGTTGGGGTTGTGAGGTTATTTATAATTGGGTTTGAGGTTATAGATTTATGAAAATAAATAAATGTGTTATGCATTTTATTTATTTCATTAACTCTTATTGAAAATCCCCATGTCAAATGATTAATTCATTGACATGCACCCACGCTAATTATAGTAAATATCATTTAATAAAATGATATTATTTCCTCAAAATCCCAACTGGAAAAACTACATGGCATGTAATCATTAATACACGGCGTGTAATTGTTTTCCATGAAAACTACATGGCGTGTACATTCAATGTACACGTCGTGTTTATCTTGTTTTCATTTTTTTATTTTCTCCACCACATTTATTAGACCTTGATTAATGGCTATTTATTTATTAAATAAATGTAACTGCATTACTTGCTAATAAATATATATTATTTCACCCACAATATATTCTCTCGAATAACTAGTGTCGAAATAAATGCGATCATACATCCTTAACTAATTATTAAACCACACTCGGGAATAATCTTTATTTAACTTGTTAAATTAATATTTAACTGAGATGCATGGACACACTTAGTGTGTGACCCTCTAGGCCTCTTTCTCAGTGGCATTAAGCGGAGCATGCCTAAAGTCCAAGGTTAGCATCTAGCAACAGGCCAAGGCACCCATAGAGAAAGAAGTTAACGCCGAAATGACGTGTCACCTCATACGAATACTTACCATGTAATATAATCCCTTTGTCACAATATCTCGAATCAAGATGGTCGCATGCTAGTGTCATCAACCCATGTGCTCAATTATTCTTTCTTTGACTTTCCGGAATTGAAATCATTCATTCCTTACCATGGCCATGGATTTATTTAGGCAATATCAACTCCATCAAAGGGCCTGAGATATCTACTTTCGTTATGGAACAGAAGGGACAAATCCTTTCTCGCATTATCTATTAATGTAGTATTACTCGTGACACACCCAACGCATCCTACCTCACTGCGAACAGTATGTCATCACAGTTTTCGTCAATACATCTAAGTGCACGAGTTGTAATACCCATTAATAATAATCTTAAAATCTAAGGACCAATACACATGTATGCAGGTAGGAACATCCAATGACACTATGAAATGTGGATTTCCTGCTGGTGGGTCTTGTTCTCATAATATCCTCCTGGATATTACCAAGGGCGCACACCATGAGAGGGTGTGTCAAATTTTTATGATTCCTCACCCCTAATATCCTGTATTATTTGTGTCCCTCAAATAACATCATCCGGTCATAGAACATATATTCAAGAACAGTGTTATGGCACTTTTAGGTTCTCATCATATCAGGGATTCGCTATAAACCTTTAATGCAGTAGCTATACTTGGGACATTATCACATGCATTATCACGCAGAAGAACAATCAAGATGTGATAAGGTGTTTATTTAATGAATAAAGTACAAAGTAGTTGGTTCTAGGCCACCAACTCCAACATCCTACACGTCACAAATGACTCATGGATTTTTATGGAAAAAAAACTAAGGCGCCCTAAGGGGACATAATCATTCATATAAACCCCTTCACCTCAAATTCGTTCAATTGAGCCTTTTTCTCCCATAGCTTTACAGGATCCATATTATATGGTGGAATAGATATATGCTTCACACATGGTAAGAACACAGTCATAAACTCAACCTATCCCTTGGGTGGTCACCTAGATAAGTCCTTGGGAAATACATATAGGAACTTTTCAATGACAGTAGGACATAATGAACTAATGTTTCTCTCTACCATCCAAAATTATACTAGAAAAATGGGCTATGATTCTACCCAGCTACAGAACAATAGGTCCTACATAACAAGTTTTCATATCCAACTCTCCAATATAGACATAATCATCACCCTTCCACCCATCAAGGAAAACAATTGATATAGTAGATACATCACTACATGGGGGTATTAATTTCAGTCACAAACTAGACTCACAATTTTCATGTCACTGAAACCTTCCCTTTCCATTTTTGTGTATATATTAAGTGAGAATTAATGAGTTTAAAGGTAAAAATGTCAAATGGTTGTGAGACATTCTATGCATCCATTTTTTATGTATGTGGAATTTTTATCTCCCTCTTGTATTTACCTCCTACTTTTAATCAAATTATACATTACCAGAGGTGAGTAGGGAGTGGTTGAATCGCCTAAAAGGCAGTACAAGCCTCATCCTCAATAGTCTAAGTATGTGTGATCATTGACATCTCCTAGTACTTATGCAATACATCATAATAGGCTGGTGGAGGCATCCATTGATGTTTGACTAAAATATGTCTCATGTAGTACTATCCAGTTCATTGAGATATGGGATTTTTATGCTTTTAGTTTATCTTCCATGATAAATTTTATCAATATGTATTGAATTCCCTAAAAATCCTATTTACCCTAAAAAAATCCCAAGATTGTCAACCCCTAGAATGGAATTACTTGAACTATTGTCATTCATTTTTTAATAGACACATGATAAGATAAGAACAATCACAATATCACATCAAATATTCACAGTACATCACATCTCAAAATAACCAAATTGTAAAGGTAACATCCAAAAAATAGATAACCGTGTCTAAATAACAAATTAAAATATTGTCAACAAAAGCATGGATATAAGGGGAATTAAAAGACTCATAGTGGTAGCACCTGAGGAGCTGGGTTCGCGGCAGAGGTGGGTTCACAGAGGAGAAGGGCTTCACAGCAGAGGTGGGATTCAGAAGTAGAGTGTGTGGAGGAGGTGGGTTCCCAGCAGATGGGGTTCGGTGGAGGAGGGCTTTGCAGCGGCAGCGAAGGAGGACGAGTCGACGACATCGCAGGAGGAGGAGGAGGATTCGGCGGCAGAGGAGTCGGCGACGGCAGCGGAGGCGGAGGAGGAGGGGGAGGAGGCGGCAGGGTTCGGCTTTCACGATAGCTTGAGGCATGTGAGAGAAGGAGGAGATTGTTAGAGTTTATTTATAAAAGTGGGTAAACCTTTTATTAGTGCTAGCTAAAAAGCATTGATAAAGGTATGTTTTATCATCGTTAAAATAAAAAAAATGTTGATAAAATGTGTCTTTATTAGTGCTAAAATTTTAACGCTGATAAAGACATATCTTTATCAGCGATAAAAAGCACTGATAAAACTATAATGATAATAAATTATTTATATATTTATATATATTTATAAAATTAAATGTATAATAAATATACATTTATTTAATTATAATAATTACTATAAATAAATATTTATTTATTTATAATTATAAATTTATAATAAATATATTTATTATATTTATAGTTATATATAATTAATATCTTTATTATAATTTTATAATTATTTAAATATATCTATATATATTTAGAATTATAATTGTAAATATTTATATATATTTATAGTTATATATAATTAATATCTTTATTATAATTTTATAATTATTTAAATATATCTATATTTATTTAGAATTATAATTTAAATATTTATATATATTTATTATAATTATTTAATTATTTAATAAATATATATTGTATATATTTATTTATAGTTATAATCATAAATATATATATATATATATCAATAATTATAAAATGATAAAAAATGTATTTATTACATTTATAATTTTATAAATATATATATAATTAATATATTTATTATAATTTAATAATTACTTAAATATACATGTATTATTTAGAATTCTAATTATCAGTGTTTGTATTTATTTATAAATATTTGTATATATTTATAAATATATTTATTTAATTTTACTTTTTTATTTAATTAATATATTTATTATAATTTTTAATTATTTAAATATAAATATATATTTATTTAAATAATTATGAAATACTAATGAAATGAATATATATTTATTATAAAAATATATTTGTTACATATATATTTTAATTAGTCATAAATATAAATAAATTTATATATGTATTTAAGTACTTATGAAAGTAAAATAAATATATTAATTATATATAGTCATATATATATTTATATATATTTAAATACTTATGAAATTAAAATAAATAAGGGGTGGGGAGGATGATGATGATGTTTGTGTTGTTTATCTGTTATCTTTGATCCATACTGTGAATTTTGTTGGTCGTATGCCTTATGAAAATCATGGTCGTTGGTGGTCACTATCACACCTGACTCATGAATACTTGTTGTTAATCTTTTGTTGAACATTTGTGAACATGAAAACTTGATTAATCATGTATATTCGGTTAATTAAATGGATGCTCTGGGATCAAAAATGTTTTGCGATTACCTCTGATTTATCAAAGTGGAATTAAAAAACGAGTGTGTTAAATCTGAATACACTTTCCCTTGTTTTAGTGTGGTTGTGTTGTGTGTGGATCCTTTCTGTCTTGTGTGGGTTGTGTGGTGCAACGGTTGGAAGTGCGGTTGTGCGTACAGGGGTGGACAGGGGGTTGGTTCTGTGGGTGTGGTGTGGCATGTTTATGCAATAGGGTTGCGTTTTTGGTGGAGTGGGAGTGTGGTTGTGTGTATGAGGTGGTGCAGGTGGTGTAATGGAATCTCAGATTGAGAATTTGATTGATTGTGGAATGGATGAACTTGTTAAATAATGGGTTTGCATATGGGTTATGTCGTGGTTGCTGGGCATGGTTTGTTTGTGCAGTGGGACTGCAACCTGGTTGAGTTTTTTTCGTTATTGTGAGTTGTGGTGCTTTTGTGTAGCGAGGCTGTAGAGGATGGTTTGTGAGGGATAATTTTGAAGAAGGATGGTGTTAACTTGCATGGGCGTTTCGCCCGGAGTTTCCAGTGACATTTGTGAAGTGTGTGTTGGTTATGATGTTACTTGTGGTGTGTTGTGTTTGGTAGTTTCCTAGGTAGGAATGGAATCAATAATTTTGGATTGTTAAATAATTGGTTGAATGAATTGGTCGGGGTTATGAATAAAGTATGTGGTTGGTTGTGTGGTTATGCATTAGAGGTGGCATCAAGGGCAGCTTTGTGTGGGTAGGTTTGTTTGAGAATCCATAGGTTGGGTTGAGTGCTTGACATCTATATATATATATACTTGCAGTTCTTTGTGATTTCTATGCGCAACCCACCCTAGTTGAGCACTATGTGTCGAAGACCCTCATTTCATGGGGGGGTGTTTTCCCCAACATCCTGGTGGGAGGATGGATAGCTAGTTATTGGATCTTCTATACTCCCTCTTCTAGGCATTGGTAGCCCAATACTCTTCGGGCGGGTTGCGGTGCAGTATTGAGGCCTAGGTATCTGCGAGCGAGGTGTGTTTCGCATGTGTCTTCGAGATGATATGTGCTATGTTATTTCAGGTGTCTTCGGGATGAGGTTGTGATTTTATGGTCCAGATGTATGCGGGCAATATGTGATGTGGTTGTGGCCCAGGTGTTTGCGGGCGGGATATGGTATGCGACCCAGGTGTGTACGGGTAGGTTATGATAGTGGGGTTTGTGGAAGAGCGTGGTAGCGTTAGGATATTCGTCGTTAGGGATGAGCAGTTAACCAGTGGAAAAGTGATGTGGGTTACCCAAATATCGATGTGCTTACTACTTTACTTTACTTAAGTTGCGTTTTTGGTGAGCGTGCTTTGGTGAGGTTGGGGTGGATAGTATACATTGTTAGGTGCTTTTGAGTTTCTGTTGTTTTCTCACAGGGGTATTAGTATATTTCTCTCACTTGTGCACGAGAGACTTTAGTTCTCCTTACTGAGTATACTTGTATGTTCACCCAACGTATATAAAACTGTTTACAGATTTCCAAGGAGATTATGCGGATGATGTTGGACACTATTAGCTCGGGCATCGGGATAGTTGTTGTGTCCTTAGCTTTATTATTTTGGTATTTCTAGCATTTTTACTTTAAACATACATGTGGGGTGTATTTTGGCTTCTTTTGTATATATGTCTTGGAGTTGTTTTGAGGTTCATACATATTATTTCTCGATCTTGGTTACTATAAAAAGGGTAATAACTCCCATTTTGTGAGATTTGTATACCCTTATGTTGGTCGCCACCTCAAAATGGAGGTGAGACTTTGGAGTTATTATCTCTCTTATCACGGTATGGACCCAAATTCACGTATATTTATTATAATTATAAATATTAATATTAATTATATTAACGATAAACAAAAAAATATAAAATAATGTGAACCAGGAGAAGCAAGGTCAGCCGTAAACCGCGCCTTCTCCACTGCCCACGCATCACTTCAATGGTGGGATGGTGGACCGAAGGACGAAGGCCGACATGCGCAGCCGGCGGGTTCACCGGTCGGAGGGAGGAGCCGGAGGGCCCTCCAGGCGGAGGTAATCGTACATGATGCCCTGCAACGCGTTCTGGCATCTGGGCTGCGTCAGGAAGATGGTGTTGCTCCCACCCCGAAGCATGGCGCCGGGAATGTTCACGCTGTACAGCAAGTAAACTCCATGAATGCCGTGCCTGGCGATGGCGTTGTCCTTACCCATCATCCCCGTCGTGAACAGAGGCCGGCCCCTCAACGGGTCATTCACGCGGACCTGACCACACCAGTTCAGACATTAGGGTGAAATCAAGGCAATGAAACAGAGAGAAAATCCCTACATGCAAATCCGATCCAATCGTCGACGCCAGCGCCACTTGCAGCACGTAGTTCAGGGAGGGCGACGGGGCGGGGAGATCGAACACAACCTGCCACGTGGTTCCACTGTATCTCCCCTCTGCTTCCTTCCTGGGAACCTGGGCGTAGAACCAGTCCTTCCGATGGTCGCTCACGCCAACCGTGAAGACGAGGTCCTGGTTCGGGAAAAGTTCCGTGTAGCGCTCCCAGATCCCGTACTGCCTGAACCTGTCGATCTTGGTGTAGAGCGGGTTCAGGTATTTAGGATTGGGGTCGGGGACGAAGAACTCCATGGCGGTGCGGTCGGGCACCCCGATCTCCCACAGGGTGGGGCCTTGCCTTGGAGGGGCGAACTGAAGGACGCCTAGATTTGTCTTCGACCCTGCAACCATCCATTAGAATCAAGAAATCGGGTCGTTTTTCGCATGGAAGAGGCGGATCCGGACACCTGGGGAGACGGAGACCCTGGCATTGCTTCCGTAGTCCCCGATGACGCCCGGAACCCACGCGTACAACCCATACTCGCCGCCCCTCACGTTCTTGATCTGGAAGCCACCCTGCTCGTCCGCCTCCGTCCAGAACTGATACCCCTGAGGAAACCCAAAACATTTAGAAGAAGAATAAGAATAAGAAGAAGAATAAGAAACTGACCATGCTTTCTATCTGCCATGAACCAGGGGGGCCCGGCGGCGCCAGACCCACCATAGCATTGGCCGCCGGCCTGCACCCCGGGGGATTTCCATATCTGATTCAAGAAATCCAAAGATCCTTTCTTTTTTAGTACAAATTTCAACGAGTCCGTGTGTATGTATACATAATACATACCTATCGCAGACGTGCAGCTGACCCATAACAGTTCCTCGTTCGCCAGCAGCCGGCAAGTCCGGGGAAACGGCGAAATCGTAAGGCCAGCTCGTCATCTCTCTCGCCGTCTGAAAAACAGAGTAACGACGATTGAGGTATATGAAATGAAATGAAACCATGGCGATCTGGACAGAAAAACAGAGTAACGATGATGATTGTCCAGCGATATACCTGGGCTTTGGCATCTTGCCACAGCGCAGGGGGGTCCCCTCCGGAATTGAGGTATATGAAAACCGGTCCGTAAACCTTTCTCCATGGCTCCCCGCCTCTGAATCGCATCCGGGCATCGTCGCCAGTGTAGTGCAGAGTGGCAAACGTCTGGAAATGGTAAAACAATTAGGGAATGGATGTTCTTCACAAGAAGAGGACGAGGGTTGTCGTTGCATACGGCGAGGGCGATCGGGCCGACATGGCAAGTGAGGTCCTGCTTCATGGGTCCACATGACTGAGACTCGTGGCTGGGTGTGATCACCCAGAATCCAACCCCGGGGTTCCTGGAGATCCACCCATGGACTCCGTCGTTCATGTGTTCATTGGAGTACTGATACTTGTCGTCCACCTCCCCTGTTCCAACGGCGGCTTTGGACAGTTTAACGGCTTCTGGGTAGTCCAAGGGCGAGCCCTCGTCCCGATCCGCCATTGGCGGCATCGTCCTCTGCCGTTCATCTGATATTGCCATGTAGTCGAACCTGGATTGTTTGTCAGAACAAGCGCTTGATTTGAGTAATACAAAAGAATGGGAGACATTTACTTTTCCTTCCAGAGCTTGAAGACGATCCTTATTTGGTCGATATCCACGTCCGGTGCTCCCTCTGGGCGATCGAAAATGCCGTAGCAGTAGATTCCTGGATGACCCGCCAATATTACGAATCTTTTATCTATGGTCATCGGAATTCCAGCGTTGCCCGTTGATACGAAGGACAACTCCACCAAATCAGGGCCTTGTTTTATGACCTTAAATGTCGTTCCCCTGACTCTATAAAACATAATTGCATTAGGTCATAAATTTTTTCAAAGGCTAAGAGACGGTGAATTACTTCTCAACTTGCTGTGGACCTCCAGAATTGAACCAAACAATGTCCCAGTATCTGCATTTTAATCAAATCATCAGAGACAAAAACATGTGCATGTGTGGACTGTTGTTTATAAGTTACCCTTTATCATCCAATTCAAAGGTTGGCTCAAGGACATTGGCGATCCCGTTGTAAGAAATTCCAGTGACCAGGCCCTCCGGGTTGGAAAAACTCACTTGAACAATACCATTATCCACCATAACCTGCTCAACCATATACCATTATCCAGCTTTGTATTGCATATCACTAGGATAAAGGATGGATATACCTGGTTGGGTTGGACAGTCAACAGGACTCCCTGAGAGGCTTCTGCCATTAAATCGATGTCTTGACTGCAATTCCAATAAAGAAACCTACATTAACGTTAACCATCCCACCATGTGATTAACAGTAAAAATAATAATAATACTTAACCTGGATGACAAGAAGAACATCTTCATTGCCATCATCCACCATCCCACCATGCAACATATAGTTTGCATTTTTTCCATGATCGACGAAGAGAAGGAACGGTTCGTCGGAGCGTTGGTGATGGATTATTACATAAAATTCTTCCAAAGCTAGCATTTTATAAGGTTGTGATGCTTGAAAAACTTTTCCAAATTTTCGATGTGGGATTCATACACCAATTTTCCATCATTTATTATTAATGATAAAAAATGGCTAATGATAACATATTTTTAATAAATAATAATTATTTAATACGGTAATTAATATCAAGTAATAAAGACGTAATAATGAATACTGCTAATGTCGTTAATATTGTTAAAATTATAATTAGTAATAAAAAATGTTTCTATATGTTAAAATGAATAATATAATTAAAAATGGAAAAAATAATTGTTAATAATTTATAAAATTTGAAACAGTCGGAGAGGGGGAATTACAAATGGTGAATAATTTCTAAAACTAAATATAAAAAATATACTTAATAATATAATTAATTGCATATTTTAAAATTATTTGTAATAATTACTAATATAATTATTTTGAATTATTATTAAGAAATAATGTTCCGTGTCATGTAATTTTTTTTGTTTATTAGATTTATGAATAATAATGACAATGATGTATATATTAATATATATTTTTTAATAATTCAAATTCATATATAATGTTTTAAAAAAAGTGCTTCTAAGATTATAATTTAATATATATATATATATATTTAAATAATTATAAGATTATAATAAATTTTATTAAATAATGAATATATTTATTAGATTTATTAGATTGATTATATTTATTATATTGATTATATTTGTTATATTTATTTTATTTATAATCAATATATTTATTAGACTTATTAGATTTATTAGATTCATAAAATTTATTCGATTTATTAGATTCATTATATTTTTTATATTTTTTATATTTATTTTATTTATAATTAATATATATTTAAATACTTTTAAAATATATATATATTTATTTATATTATAATTATTAAATATATATGTGTTTTCAATGAATTTGGTCAATAAATATATTGATGGATCACGCGTGCATATATGTTATGTATCATCATGAATGTTCATTTATACATTAAACCCTTCTTATTATTCATGATGTCTATTGATGACTCGTTTTTTATTATGTATATTTTATTACGAGGTATATATGATTAATACATGTTACCCATATATACTATTATGCTCTAAAAAATACATATAAAATTACATTAAATATAATTAAATAACAAATACTTTCATTATATTTATAATTATTAAATTTTAATTATATATAAATACTTTTTTAAATATATTTATTTTTAATTATAATTATAACAATATATATATACATATATATTTAAATAATTATAAAATTACAATAAATACATATATTATAATTTTATAATATATGTATAAATATATATTTATAATTATATACAAATATTTAGAAATATATTTATTTATAGTTATAATTATAACTATTAATAAATATATATGTAAATAATTATAAAATTATAATAAATATTTTTATTATACTACATATACAGTTATAAATATATAATAAAATAAATATATTTATAAATAAATACAAATATTTATAAATATAATTCTAAATAAATGTAGATATATTTAAATAATTAAAAAATTATAAAAAATATATTAATTATATATATTTATAAAACTATAAATATATTTGTTATAATTTTATAATTATTATATATATATATATATTCATACCTACAACTATAAATAAATATTTATTTATTATAATTTTAAATTACAAATAAATAAATATTTATTTAGTAATTATAATTATAAATAAATATATATTTATTTAAATAATTATAAAATTATAATAAATATATTAATAAAATAATAAATATTATAAATATAAATTTGTTATAATTTTATAATTATTCAAATAAATAAATACATATTCATTTATAATTATAATTACAAATAAATATATATTCATATAAATAATTATAAAATTAGACGAAATATAATTATATATATCTATAATCTTATATATATATATATAATTAATATATTTATTATATAAATTTCTACGATTATAAATATAATAAAAATATTTCTTATAAATTTATAATTATTTAAATAATAATTTTATAAATATAAATATATATATATATATAGTTACAATTATAAATAAATAAATATATATTTATCACGTATATAATATTATAAATATATATAATAATAAAAATAAATTAGTAACATTGTATCTTTATCAGCATTTTTTTAATGCTGATAAAGGCCTATATTTATCAATACTGTATTTTTAGCACTGATAAAGACATGTTTTATCAGTGCTTTCTATTTTAGCATTGATAAAACATATATTTATCAACGCTTTTTAGCTAGCGCTGATAAAAGGTTCACCGGGTTTTATAAAAAAACTCTAACTTTCTACTCCTTCCTTGCACCCCTCAAGCTCTCACAGAAGCCGATCGCCGCCACCATGCCTCCTCCTCCTCCTCCTCTTTTACCCCCTCTCCTCTACTGTGAACCACACCTCCACTGTGCGCCTCTCTTCCACTGTGAACTAGATTGTCGTGCGCCTCTCCTTCACTGCGCGCCACACCTCCGTTGTACGCAAACCAGATCATCATGCGCCTCTCCTCCGCCGTGTGCCACACCTCCATCGCGCACCACACCTCCTTCGTGCACCTCTCCTCCGTTGCGCGCCTCTCCTCTGTCGGCGCCTCTCCTCCGTCGCGCACCACTCCTCCACCGAAGGACTCCTCTGCCACAAACACACCTCCACGGTGAGTTTTCTCCTCTTTGTTATCCATTTCATCTTGTTCGCATGTAATTATAGTTTGATATTGATGGTATATTGTGAATTGTACGGGCTAAATGCTCCGTTGAAAATCGTAGCCGTTGGTGATCCTTGTTTGCGCACTAAATGAATTGCATGTTGGTTGGTGTTCCACTTCATATTTTTTTTTGATTTTGTGTGACTCAGTTATGAATTTGAAGTGTGATATCACTAGAGCATAGTGTAATTGCTTTTTAATGATGATGATTTTTTTCGTTAGGGGTTGAGTAGTATGTCACTTGACATATTTATGTGTTCTCTATTAATGTCGACAAGTTTTAGCTTCAATTTTTCTTGAGTGAGGTAGGTGTTTCTTTGGAACTCCATTGTAATACATGTTATAAATTTCTTGGATGTTTTTAAATGATTTCTTATGAATTATAATCCTATGTTATGACTTTGTTGGGTTTCAATTGGCATGAAAATGATTTAAAGACTTTCCATAGACTTATGTCACATGCCAAGTGTTTTGTAAAAGGCCCAAGTGAATTTTTTAAAGGTATTTAAATATTTTGAAAGTTTGGTCCTAATTTTTTTTCTTTAAAGTGAATATGCAATATTTTAAAGTCATGTTTTAAAAAACGAATGGAATTGACCTTTAATAAATTTAAATGATTTTGAGACCCTTAATTCTCATAGTGGATTGAGATGTTTTCAAAAGGACATTGAAGCTTAATAAAAGGGTTCTTAGCACATATTTCCTTAAAAAAATAAAAGGGTTTATTATTTTAAAAAATTATTTATAGAAAATGGTTGGGTTTCTAAATCAGATTTCTAGTGCATTTTGATGAATGGTTTTTGGATGAAATTTGAAATGTTGTTCTCAAATGGGGTGAAAATGGATTGGCTTCTCTAGCACATTTTTAAAATCCTAGTTAGTAATTTAAAGGAAGTTATTTTATAAATATGAGAGACCCTCAATTGAGCTCCATGCATTTACTGTTCCTATTGTGGCTCATGACCCCATGGGGGATTCTTTATATTCTTATGCTTATTGTGAATCTTATAAAAGGATGTTAAAGGGGTTGTTTCTTGTGAGGGTGTAGGAGGTGGGGTGAGGTTAAATTTCAAATTATTGAAATTATATTTATGTGATGATCTATTATTTCATTGGTTGCTCAAATCCACTATTGAAATGTCATGGGTGTCCTAGGAGACTGGTAGGGATCCAGATAAGTGAAATCCCTAGCATGGAGTATGATGCTGAGTGTAAGGACCCAGTTAGATTGAGTGAGTTTCTGAGATGTTTAGTGTCCCTAGAATGTACTGGAAGGGACAAGGGTTTCTTTTGATCCCCTGATCATGATAGAGTCTAGTGAGTTTTATAGAACTACTTGGATATGACAAGTTAAATAGTATTGACCTAGGTTTCTCATCTCTAGTTCAGGATCCAAATACACAAGTCTTAAGAAGTCTCACGTGATGGTTACATCATTCTTAGGACACTTTAGAGGATTTATTTTCTTGTCTAGATTGTATTCCCCTAGTTTTTTTTGATTATATGGCACCATCGTTTGGTTGTTTTTTGGATTATGTTTTCTTGTTTCCTTAGTGCCTATGTATGATAATTGTTTCACTTAAAGTGTGTATTTTCTTACTTTCAAATAGGTTGATTTAAATGGTTAAAAAGTTTTATTTAAAAAAGGAAAAAATTGGTTATTTGTTAAATGAGTTTTATAAAAATGGATTTTCATTGTGGTTATTTATGAAAAATATTTTTTCAAAAAATGTTCTCAAAGGGGGATAAACTATGATTTGAAATGTCTTATATAGTTTTAAAGGCCCTGTTTCCATTTTTTGATATTTTTATTTCAAAATTTTAGTCATCCTTGTTTTTATATTATAAAAGGGTGGTTGTTTAAAAAAATATAAGTTTATTGTTTTTAAACTTGTTTTATAATTCATGTGAAAATATACTTTATACCTTATGTTCAAACTAGCACTTTATGAACTATATAATGAAGGGATTCAAAGAGATTTTTTTATGAGATCATACAAAGAATTTTTAGCTCACACCCATATAAACTGGTGGATGGGAGTGTATGAAGCTCTTATATCTCCTTTTTCAGTGCCCTATTTTGTTTTGTTCTTGATGCTTAGATTGGTACATGGTTGGACGATGGGATGTGGTGAGTTACTAGGGGTCACTAGTGTTGATGTTGGAGTTATTTGGGTTTTTATTCCCTTTTAACTTTACTTTTAAGATATTTTAGTAAGAATGAGTTATGAATTTTTTAGGAATCAGGTGATTGGTCTGGAGTGTGTTCTTAATCACTACCCTTTGTAACGACACTTAAGTTTCCATATGCTAGATATGCTTCCTACATTGATGGTCTCGATAAGGCATGGTTGTAGATAAGACACTATGTGAGACGGTGGAGGATTCTAAGATGAGATTTGAATTATATGATATAGGGATGAACTACTAAATTCAAATTTCCATCTATGATAATACCATTGAAATAGGCATGGCATTATATGAGACCTGACTTAATTTGTGTAGCTCAATATGAGTATTTAGATGTTCATGAGTGATACTTCTAAGATCTTAATGAGAGATTGATGAAAACACCAATATTAACTATAAATGAGCTAGGTAATGACTATGGATTATATTGTGATGTACGAGGAGTCAGAATTTGAACAGTTTCAGTCCATGATGGTCATGTCATTGCTTATGGGTCCAAACAGTTAAGAACACATAAGAGAAACATCCCAAATCCTTTTATATATTTGGAAATAGTGGTTCTTTCTATGAGGTGTTATTGGAATACACTAAAAAAGTGTTTGAAAAATGTGTTAAACATACCTTTTTTGGTTTTAAATAAATTTAAAATGATTTAAATTTTTTTAATGGAATTAGGTTGCATACGAAGTGTTTCTCAACTCACCTAATTGGATTTCATAAAGGGATGTGAATGTTTTGAAAGTGTATGTAATGCTGGTTTCATTTTAACAAGGGGTGTGTGAAGTTTTAAATGAAAATTTTTAAAATATAGAGGGTTGTCACTCATTTTAAATTATTAACATTATTGGGTCATGAAGTTTACTTGAATTCTTTATAAAAAAAGAATTGGGGTTTTGAGAAAGAGTGTTTGAAACTGATTGGTTTATTTTAAAAAGGGAGTTTTATTTTAAAGAGGAATTTGTGTAAATGGTTTTTTGAATGGGATTTCAACTGTGATTTTATAAATAGTTTTCAAAGGAGAATTAAATTCTATAACTATTTTTAACTGTGGTTAATTTTCATACCAACATTTTTTCTATTTATTTTTTTAAATATTAATATCACCGAATCAAATAGGATGGATATGAATAAATATTGAATGGATTACAATCATTTTACAAGAGAGTATGAATATGGAGTGAAAGAGTTCAATAAGTTTGCAAAAGATCATGTATATGACCCTTCTCAAATCCTTTGTCTGTGTTTACACTGTTGTTATTCAAGAAAATTTAGTCCAGAGGAGTTGGAAGAACACTTGATCATTCACGAAATAGATCGAAGTTATAAATATTGGAATAAACATGGGGAAAAAGATAATGTAACTAGTGTATGGGATAACAGTGTGTTTTATGGATCATCTGATATGATTACAAGTGTGGAAAATAAAATTGTACGTATCAAGGACATGATTACAGATGTGAATGATGATGAATGTTGTATTGAGAAAATGACAAGGAAAATTGAAGATGAAATTCGTGATTGCCCAAAATTGTTTGAGCAGATAAAGAGTTGTGAAAAGACTTCTTTTTTATGGTGGTTGCACTAAATATATAGCATTTTCAGCCTTACTAAAGCTGTATAATTTAAAAGTAGCCAACAGATGGAGTGGCACCAGTTTTATAGAATTACTTTCTCTCTTGAATGAAATGATCCTAGAATATAATGATCTCCCAAGATGAACACATGATGCCAAAAGAATGCTATGTTCGATGGATATGTTCTCTGAATGAATACACGCCTGCCCAAATGACTGTATACTATTTCTCAAGGACCAAAAATTAGTTAGAGAATTCCTAAAGTGTGGTGCTTCTCGATATAAGAAAGATGAATTCAGTACCACGAAATTGGTATGGCACTTTCCAATCATTCTAAGATTTAGGCACCTATATGGAAGTGAGGAGACTATAAGAAAATTGACATGGAACAAAAATAGAAGAAATAAATATGGGAAACTAAGTCACCTGACAAAATCTTCTTAGTGGAATAGAATTGATCATTAGTATCATGATTTTTGAAATGATCCAAGAAACCTTCATCTTGCATTATCTACAGATGGAGTGAATCCTTTTGGTTTTCAAAGTAGCACTCACAGTACATGGCTGATTATGTTGGTAAATTATAACTTTCCACTGTGGTAATGCATGAAATTAAAACACATCATGCTATATATGCTTTTATTAGGACTGAAAAAACTGGGTAATGATATTGATGCTTATTTGGCTCCATTGATTGAGGATTTGAAATTATTGTAGGATTCAGGTGTTACGTTGTAAGATGCTTATAGAAATAAAGATTCTACGTTGAGAGCCATGTTGTATGGGACAATAAATGACTTTCCTGCTTAAGGGAGTTTTTTAGGATATATCATTAAAGGAAGTCATAGGTGTTCTATCTGCGAACAAGGTACACAATCAATTAGGTTGAAATATTCATTAAAAAACGTGTTTCTAGGACATCACATATTTCTACCCCGATGACATAAGTACTGATCTTGGACGATGTCATTCGATAGAAGTTCAGAAGAATGTAAAACACTGTCTCTAATAATTGGTGATCAACTATTTGAGAAAGTAAAAGATGTGGATATTTCTTTTGGTAAACTATTTTAAAAAAACCTTATGAAAACCAATTGGAAGAAGAGATCAGTTTTTTTTCAATTACCATACTGGAATTGTCTATACATCAGACACTTTCTTGATGTTATGCATGTTGAAAAAAAAATATGTGACAGTGTCATCGACACATTTCTAAATGAACCAGGAAAAAAAAAAGATGGAATTAAGGCTAGGATGGGCATGGTTGACATGGGAATATGAGAAGAGTTGGAACCAGTGAAGGGTGAAAAATGAACTTTTCTTCCTCCAACAACTTACACTCTTTCCAAGTAGGAGAGATACTAGTTTTGAAACTTATTGAATAACGTAATGGTTTTAGATGGGTATTCATATAATATCAAGAACATCGTGTCAATGACCGATTTAAAGTTAAAGGGTCTGAAATCACATGACTACCACATTTTGATGCAAGATAGAATTCCTATAGCTTTACATTTAATTTTTCCCAAGAATGTATGTTATACGTTAATGAAGCCCTGTTTCTTCTTCAAATATATATGTAACAAAGTTATAGATCTGAAAAAATTACCGAGTATGGAAAGATAATTTTTTTTTCATATCATGTGAATTGAAAATGTTCTTTCCGCTGACATTATTTGATATGATAGTTCATTTGATGGTTCACTTAGTGAGAGAGATTCGACTATGTTGTCCTATACACTATAGATGGATATACCCCATTGAATAGTATATGAAGATTTTTAAAGGGTATATCAAAAATTAAAGTCAGATAGAGGTTTGTATTTCAGAGCGATATATTGTTGAGGAAGTTGTTGAATTCTATACCGAATACCTATCTGGTGTGAAAATCATTGGTCTACCAAAATCTCGTCACACTGGGAGGCTTGCGGGTGAAGGAATTTCTGGAAGAGAGGTTGTCACAATCAATATTACAGATTGGGAGCAGAACCACCATTATGTTTTGTATAATAGTTTGAAGGTTAACCCATATGTCGAAACACACAAAGAAATTCTCAAGCATTTGAATCCATCACGGGATGAAAAATGGATATAAAATAAACATAATCAATAGTTTATAGGATGGTTTAAAAACCATATATTTAATAAATCATATGAAAATACAGACTCAATTTAAAAATGACTTTGATGGATAATTGGAGGACCAAGTGTGTATGTATTATCTTATAATTCTTATGTAATTAAAAGTTATACATTCTATACTAATGATCAAGATGAAGAAAGTACCATGCAGAATAGTGGAGTTATACTTGAGGATGAAGAAATACATGTTTTTGGTGCTAAGGATAGAAATCTAATTTATGCAAATATGTCATAATTTGACATCATCAAAAAAACATGGGAGTTGGATTATACGAACTTCCAAGTGCTGATTTTTCAATGAAAGTGGATTGATAACATGAGTTATGTTAAAATAGATGAGCTGGGATTTGTGAAAGTTGATTTTAGTAAGTAAGGCTACAAAGATGAACCATTTATAATGGCATCAAAGACATTCACTACTAGAAAACAAGGCAATAGCCACAGACCTATAGCCACAGTTTTATAAGTTCGTGGCTATATATTAGTTTATACCCATAGTTCTATTAAAACTGTGGATATATCATAATTTATAGCCACAGATTAAAAAAATCCATAGCAATGTTTTTTTGAATGTCTATTGGGCTCCTCCTCCCCAGTCCGTGACTCCTCTCCTCCCCCGATCCACGAGCTCCTCCTCCCCAGTCTGTGATGATCTCGATGACGCACTCCACGATGATCTCCTCCTCTCCTCCCCCGATTCGTGACTCCTCGAACCCTCGACCTGGACCTGATCTCTGCGCACTCTTCCCTGACATTGTTGCTACACTTCCTGGCCATCGGTGTTTCACGACGGCCTCCCCACCCTCACGCTCGACTTTCTCCTCCCACCCTCAACCCTCTCCCCCAGTGAATACTACTTCTCCCTCGTCGTTCCTCCTCCCTCACCATTCCTCCAGAGACTGAATGGTCATGGATTCTATCCTGTAAGTTGATTGGAATTTTAGTTTTTTCCTTGCCCACATGCTTGGTTTCTCATGAATATGTGAAATTTGCAGGAAATTTAAAAGGAATTTCAATGTCGAGCTTCAGAGTTCAGGGGAAATTTTGAATAGGAGTGCCCAGGCCGAGCCGACTCATCTTGCTCAATTGGTTATAAGAATTGATAACATGTTTTGAAATTTATTTGATTTCTCTTGTTCCCTTTTTTCAAAACAAGAGCTATGAAATACCTTCATATGTTTATCCATTCATTTGGGATGATCCTAAATGAACTCCTCCACTTTGAGGGAATTTCTCAAGTTAGCACAGAATATTCAAGAGGTCAAGCCTTACCCAAGAAAGATGTATTTTTTTTCTGAATGGATTCATTATGTTTCCACACCAAATTATCACAATCCTTATGTGGGTAGGCCTGGGATTTTTTCTACACATTCAAACTAGGGATGAATTCATGCTTACTTTACAACAATCAAATAAGGACAATTGAGTTAGTAGGGATGGAATTTTTCCCTAGATGTTTCCAGTGAAGAGGTAAAACCACCATCTACACATGCCGATTCTAGCAATACCAAGGAACATATTTATGATGTTGAAACTGAGGAAATGGTAGGCACCGAAACACTAGCATTGCATTAAAAATAAGAGCTCCGTAGTTTGATGGTGTTAGAAAAAATCCTTAAGGAAAAAGTGAAAGACATCAAATACGAGGTTAGATGGAATAATAGGGGCCAACATGTTAACCCTAACAAGGCCATGTTTAATAGTTACATTGGAATAGTCACTTGGAAATGCCTGCCGATTTATGTACAATCATGGAACCATGTTGTCATTGGGATTAAGACATTGATGTGGGGAGATATTATGACAACATTATGATATAATTTCTTTAATTTACTAAAAATAATAATAATAAAACATTGACTTACTCTTCATCATCCCTTGTAGAGTTCATTTATAGTGGTTGACTATCACAAAGAATATGTATTAAGGGTTGCTGGAAGGATTCATAGAGGATTTGGAAAAATTTTAACAAAATGTTATCTTAAATATGTTGAAGGGAAAATAAACCTGCACCCACCTTCTATTTATGCACACCTGATAACCTAAGGAGAATAAGATACGCTTACTAGCTATCGTGAGGAGCAGTCTTTTCAGGTACATTGTGTTTGGTAATACGTTGTTTGACGATACGTGCATTCATCACTTTGATTGAAATTTTTTATTTATGAAATAGTAACTAAGTGCTAAAAATAAGGAATGAGCAGCAAAACCAGCGTACCCCTACCATGAAGCAAGAATGGGGTACGCTTCACTAGAAAAAAAATTGGTATGTATTTTAAATCTATTGCAATAATTTTATGTGACATAAAACAACACAATAACTATGTTCCTTTGTTTATATGCATATTGATGAATCAAAATTCAATGCAGTTCCATCCCACACCATGTGCTCTGGAAGGAGACACATATAAATAAATATGTGATACTAATATATGAAAACATGCAAAAAGTGTGGGAAACATGTGTAAGTATGACATAATAAATATTTGTTTTGATTTAAATTGATATTACATAAAAATGATTACTTATTTTTATATATTTTCTATCTGAAATAGTCACAAGAATCAGCAACACCCAAACTAGATGCAAACATACTTTCGGTGGCCTTGAAGCAACCAAAAAAGTATGGTTACGTCAGAGGTCCAGGTTTTGGTGTGACACTCAAAACATTTTTTTGAGGAAAAAAAGAAGAGGGTCAAAGTGAAGAAATAAAAATGATGAGAGAAAGAATAGATATCCTTGAAGAACATATGAAATTATATAGAGAGTTCATGGAAAATATTATGGTGGTGGGGGGGGGGAGAAACAACTCAAGAACAACCAGCGCGTGAAGATCCTTCCCCACCCCCCACTAGCTTTGAGGAAAGCCATTCCCCTCAAAAATCTATCTTAGCTAAGGTAATCAATGTTCAAATAATTATTTATATGAATTGTGAATCAGATAGACACTAATACCTTTGTTGTACTGATATTGTATAGGGTGAAAATGATTGTAATTTATATCTATCAACATCCACCCATCACCTTGCACTGAGGGCTACGGTGTTCAATATCAAGAACAACATGCTAAACAACAGACCACTTACAACATGTCATGTCAAATTGTTGATTAACATAGCCCATGAGTTGAGCACTGAGCTACCTATTCCAATTGATGATTAATATATTCATAAGGTCGAACAAGCTCTTGGAACATTCATCACATGACAGCCACAACTTGTAAAAAACATGTCAACAAGTAGGTATTTATTTCCAATTTTTTTTAAATATAACCTTTAACATTTAATGAAAAAGGTCTGAACCGATGAATATTATTACAAATGGACACAGGGAAGGGGTTGAAAAGAAAGAAAAACTCAAAACCATCTCAAGGATTAATCAAAATATCAAAAAGATATACCAAAAGCACCTTAAACCCGCCCGTTCTATATCCGCATTTATTATCATTGCAGGCTCATGTGAATATGAAGTTGAAAGATGGTGGGGTTCTCAAATTTCTTTTTGATGAAAATATTTATAGTGGGGAAGATCCATATTTCATTAATATTGAAAATGTAAGTGAAATCCTGGAGTATGATGGGCTAGGAAGATCAGTTGTAAATGTATACATGAGGTATGTTTTCATGATTTGATTTTACAAAAGCAGATATACTATGATAATTATGACTAAATACATTTCATATTTTTTACAGGAATATATATGAAAAAAATTTGAAGGGATTTCCCCATGAACAAAAATTTGGACTCGTTAGCCCTAAAGTCACATATACAAAACAAAAATAAATAAAATCCAAGAAAGGGGGTGAAATAGTGGTAGACCTTCTCAAATCATTTAATAGAAAAATTATGAATGATATACTCTTATTAATACCAACAATGTAAGGGTAAATATCTATAATTTAATCATATCAAATATATTTTAATTTATTTCCTTATTCGTTTTTATGTTCTTAGGCAGCATTGGATGCTCATTGCAGTCAATTTGGATACTTCAAAGATTTATTTCCTAGATTCAATGCATGGATATCCAACAAATTGGCCACACATGACGACATTTTTCAATTTGTAATACATTAAATACAACATTGTAGAATTAAACATCTAGTTATATAATTTATATTATATTTTAATGAGTATTCTGTTATGATAGGGTGGTGCGTGAATATCGTCTACATCATGGAATGAGGCTAGGGGAAAAGTACAAGGAACATCACAAGTACTATGACTGAATATAAAGTAGGGTATATATAATAATATTTCACTATCCAAATTCATATAAAAAATAATTATTTCTTTCAATGTTTATATAGTGTCTGAAACAAACAAATGATAAATACTATGGTTATTATTTTTGTAAATTTATAAAATAGATCATATTCCATGAACAAACCAACATCCCTGAAGAGGTATTTTTAAAGATAATTACTATTTCATTTAAAATATTTATTAATCCTTTGTGTATTTATATTTTTTCAGTAATACCATGATTATTGAAAAGAATACTATTCACAAGATGAGATAGATTTTTTTATAAATGAATGGGAATCATACCTAATGGAAGAATGTATAGAAATAGTATGAAGATGTGACCGGTATGACTCAAAGTTTCTATTTTTATTTAAAACTGTCAGTATTTTTAGTAAAAAGAACAAGTGTCATACTGAAAATTGAGAAAACACATTGGGATTGATTTGATACTTTAGGACAACAATCTATAAGTCATTTTTGGAATTTAGGAATCAACCTCACCTAAATCCGACCCATGGTGTGATCATTATGACTTTAAGTGTGTATTTTTATAATAAATTAACAATAAATTTAGCAAAAAGAACAAGTGACATACTGAAAACTGAGCAAATTAATTTGGATTGTTTTGATACTTTAGGACAACAATTAATTAGTCATTTTTGACATGTAGGAATCAACTACACCTCAATCTAAAAATGGTGTGACTGATCTGAATAAAAGTGTTTATTATCAGTTTAAAATTGATATTTTAGCTCAAAACTCATCACTCACTGAAAACCAAGAAAATATCTTTGATTGTATTAATAATTTAGGACAACGATTAATAAGTTATTTGTGATGTGTTTGAAGAAGTATCATATCAAACTGATGCACGATGTGACCTATACGACTCAAAAAATGTGTTTCCAATTTGAAATGATATTTTAGTAAAAAAACACATCTGGCATACTAAAAACTATGAAAACGCATTAGAATTGTTTTGATATTTTATGAAAACAATCTATAAGTCATTTTTTATGTGTATGAATCAAATAAACCTCAATATGACACACAATGTGACCAGTATGACTCAAAGTGTCTCTTTTTATTTAAAATTGACATTAATTTTAGTAAAAAAACACAACTGGCATACTGAAAACTAACAAAACACATTCAGATTGTTTTCATAATTTAGTAAAATGATCAATGAGTAATTTTTGATGTGTAAGAATCAACCCCACATCAATAAAATTCATGATGTGACTGATATAAATCCAAATGTGTCTTTTTATTTAAAATTGACATTAATTTAAGTAAAAAGAACAAATGACATACTGAAGATCAAGAAAAAACATTAGTATTGTTTTTATACTTTATAAAAATGATACATGAGTCATTTTTGATGTGTAGGAATCAACTTCACCTCAATACGACGCACAGTGTGACCGGTATGACTAAAAATGTCTGTTATCAGTTTAAAATTTACATTTTAGCTCAAAACGTGTCACTCAATAAAAACCAAGAAAATGCTTTCTGATTGTCTTTATATTTTAGGAAAACGATTATTAAGTCTTTTATGATGTGTATGAAGTAGTATCACATCAAATTGATGCATGATGTGACCGGTATGACCCAAAAATCATGTTTCTAGATTGAAATGATATTTTATTAAAAAAACAAAATTGACATTATGAAAACCAATAAAATGCATTTGGATTGTTTTGATAACTTAGAAAAATGATCCATGAGTCATTTGTGACATGTAGGAATCAACCACACCTCAATCCAACGAACTATGTGACTGGTATAAATCCAAATGTGTTTTTATTTAAAATTGACATTAATTTAAGTAAAAAGAACAAGTGACTAAAAATTGAGAAAACACATTCATATTGTTTTAATACTTTAAGACAATGATCCATGAGTAATTTGTGATATGTAGGAATAAACTATACCTCAATCCAATGCAATGTGTGACCAGTATGAATAAAAGTGTATGTTATCAGTTTAAAATTGACATTTTAGCTCAGAAAGTTTCACTCACTGAAAACCAAGAAAATTCCCTCCGATTGTCTTAATAATTTAAGAGAGTGATTCGTAAGTCCTTTGTGACATGTATGAAGTAGTCTCACATAAAAATGATGCATGATGTGATCGATATGACTCAAAATGGGTGTTTCCAGTTTGAAATGATATTTTAGTAAAAAAAACAAAACTATCATACTGAAAACTGAGAAAAGCCATTCGAATTGTTTTGATATTTTAGAAAAATGATCCATGAGTCATTTGTGACTTATAGGAATCAACTAAACCTCAATTAGAAAAATTATGTGACCGGTATAAATCCAAATATATTATTTAAATTTGATATTAATTTTAGTAAAAAAATCAAGGGACACACTCAAAACCAATAAAACCCATTCGAATTGTTTTGATATTTTAGGAAAATGATCCATAACTAATTTTTGACATGTTGGAATCAAACCTACCTCAATACAAGGCATGGTGTGGCCTGTATAACTCCAAACATGACTGTTTTATTAAAAACTGACATTTTATTAATGTATTCTTTCATATTAATGTTTAATTTATTTCTTTATAGTATTACTAACATAATATTTTTTTTCTTATATAGGTGGAACCTTTTTCTTGAGTTGGGATGATTTTTTTAGAAACTAATACCATGGGCGGACATTTTTGAGAGGGGATCACGAATTTCAAAAGATAAAATATTAATGTTTTTAATTGTTTGTTAGATAATTGTAAATGTAATTATATAAACCATTTTTTGAAATGTATATAGCACTGTTTCCAAACCCTTGTGTGTGTTTCTTTGTTCTTGTGTGCGCTGTGCAGGTGCTATTTTGTGTAGGTGGTGTATGTGTGCTGTTCAGGTGCTGGTAGTGGGTGTGCTGTTATATAAATAGCACATCATAGGAAGCTAGGCCTTTATCAGCGCTATTTTGAGTACTGATAAAGGTCCCCTTTATCAGCTATACTTCGAGCGCTGATAAATGCACCCTTTATCAGCACTATTTCGAGTACTGATAAAGGCACCATTTATTAGAACTAATTAAAGCACAGATAAAGTGGTCTTTTATCAGTTCTAAAAATAATGCTGCTAAAAATGTCTTTTATCCATGCATAAATGGTGCGGATAAAGGGGGATCTTTATCAGTTCTTTTTTTAATGAGGATAAAGGACACCCATTATTAGTGATTTTTTATCACTGTTAAAGGGGACCCCCCTTTATCTTCATTGATATTAACAATGCTTTTCTAGCACTGTTAAAAGCATTTTATATCACTGATAAAACAACTATCTGTAGTATTTCTATTCTTATTTAATAAAATAATTTAAATATAAAATAAAAAATAATATAATTATTAAAAAATAAAATATATTTTTTATTTAGTAAAATAATTAATATTTTCTTTCTATTGTCAACTAAATTAGAATAAAAATATTATTAAATATTTTTTATCAAATAATACCTATGCAAATTCAAAAAGTTGACCATGAATAATAAATACTTAATAAAGTCATGATAATAAGAAATTAATGATAATGAATTCATTATAAAAAATCATTATAATAAAGGCACGATAATAAAATCATTATAATAAAGTTCTTATAATAATGTCATGGAATTATTAAAAAAGTAATGATAATTATCTTTTATTAAAGTCATGAGTGGTAAACCCCATAATCCTTCATCCAAATGACCAGAGTTTGAATCCTGGAAAGCCCCTCGAAGGATTTATGATTGTGATGGTGGCACAAGCGTGATGTGGGTAGATGGTGACATAGGCATGATGCAGACAGGCGCTGATGCGGGCATGAAATAGGCCTAGTGACGTGGGTAGGATGACGTAGGCATGACGCGACACTGGGCCTTTGGGCCATGTTCATGAGTCACTTGGCCTTGGGCTTATGTGATATGTAATTAGTCTCCCCCTAGCCAGATAGAAAAAGGTCTTTTCTTTCATAATAAAAAAAGGTTTCAACCCCAACTTTAAAAAAATATAATTATTAATAATCATATAAATAATCATATTAGGTAGGTACTTGATGTACAATTATATCAAACACACCCACCCACCCACACATAAGGGTCAAACACACACACACACACACATATTATATTAGGGAAGCAGTATGCAAACCCCATCTATCACCCCCACTCCTCGTCGTTGGGTGGGGGAAACATACACCGACATCAGTGTCGTTGACTAGCCATGCCTGGTGAATGCCATCCCCTGAAGGGTCAGCCCACCTCCAACAGAATGGGTCCCCCTCTACCCAGATATAAAGAAGTTTTTTCTTTCATAATAAAAATAGGCTTCGGTCCCAACTTTAAAAAATAATAATAATGAAAATAATATAATTATTAATAATGATATCAATAATCATATTAGGTAGGTACTTAGGGTACAATTACATCAAACACACACACACACACACACACGTCAGGATCAAACCCATTCCATAGTCCCCCAGGGATAGATTAGAAATGCCCTCACCTTGTTTACACACACACACACACATATATTATATTATATTGGGACAGGAGTACGAACCCCCATCCATCACCCCCTACCCTAGGGTGGGGAAACTCACACCGACATCAGTGACATTGGTCAACCACATCTGCTGAACACCGCCCCTTGAAGAGCCAACCCACCACCAATAGCTTTTTAATCTACCCCCATCATTCAACGGAAACCCATCACCAGCAGAATAGGTCTCCCTCTACCCAGATATAAATACGTCATTTCTTCCATAATAAAAAGTGTCATTGGCCCCAACTTTAAATAATAATAATAATATAAATAATCATATTAGGTATGTAATTAAGGTATAATTACATCAAACACACATACACACCCACACGTCAGGGTCAAGACCAGTCCATAGCCCCCAGGGATATATCAGGAATTCCATCCACTTATTTATACACAGTACAAAACCCCCACGCATCCCCCCTGTTGGCCTATAAGAGATTGTTGGACACCCTCTCTAGTATTAATAGTTTTAATAACAAAAAATCATGTCAATTCCTATTAATAATGTACAAACATTTCAATCATGATCATTTAAGTTTTAATATGTGTAATTATGTGTAATTATGTTTATATATGATCTCATATAAATTTAGTGAATTCTGTTAATATTTATATTATAAGACAGTCCAAGAAAAAATATTTTCTAAGTATAACATATTGACACTGACAGAAGAGATGAGATACCGATAGTTCAACTGAGTCACCGACAGATGACCTACCGATGCAGATGACCTACCGATAGATGACCTACCAACAGATGACCTACCGACATAGATGAACTATCGAAATAAGATCTATTGATGTAAATAAACTACCAATGCAGATGACCTACCGATTCAGATGACCTACTATCAGTTCAAATGACCTACCGATGCATGGTGCTACCAACACAAGGACTCACCGATAGTTAGAACAGGTCACCAATGCAATGAGTCACTAATGCATGGAAAGATAGACAGAATTTCACACCGATGGAATGAGTCACTGATAGAAGGAGATATCGACTGAGGAATCACAGATAGACTGTTTAAAATTTATTTCATTAAAAATTACTTCTAATGGTCATATTTTAAATATTTTAATGAACCTGATTAATTTTATTCTTTTCTGCAGACATCTTAAATGAGGCTATCAAAAATACGAGGTATTGTATCTACAACAAACATGCACATTGTCAAAATGAAAAGAATATATATACCAAGAAGGGAGTATGAAAGGAAGACACACGCGTAGACACACACACACACAAGAAGATACGAGAAGACCCCAAGAGAAACACACAAGAAGAAAAACAAATGAGGATTTTTTCATTCCTGATTGATGTAAACTAGAGGACTGTTGTTCATCAATGTTCCATTATCTCTGCAACATCCAACTAAACCAAAGGAGAAGAACATCTCACCCTCCTGGAAGACAAAACAAAGTGCTTCATGACACTCTATTTTCAGTTTCTGTTTTCATAAGAGGACTCGAGCTTCAACTCAGATACATTAGAGAGTCTCTAGAGCTAAATTGTATAACACTTAGAGAATTTATAGTCCCTTACAATTATATTATGCTTTGTTTTTTACTATTTTACAAAACTTTCAAGCAGTGTGTGTGTTTGTAATAAAAACAAACACTGTCTCCTTCACTAAACTGGAGGATAATAGATATCCTCAAACAACTATCTTCTTACACTTGTTTAACCCATGAAGAATTGTGGAAGAGGTCCTATGTGACCTATTTATTTTTGTTCCCACATAAAACTATGGTAGAGGTATTGTGACCTGGACAATCTGTCTACTATTATGTTAACCCTGATCCAGGGTGTGGATCAAAATCTTTATTTATATAGATTTCTTAATGGCAGGTGATCCCCAAGTAGAGAGGAATAAGTATCTACTTAATAATGAACCTATTTTTTTATATCCACTGTGTTTTTCAATTTAGTCTTTCTCTATTTCAACTCATATTTTAGAAAACTAAAATTTACTTTGATAGTTAGTCTTGGATAGTAGTTATAATTATATTTCCTTATTATAGTAGTTTCAAAAGTAGTATCAATATCTCATATTTTTATAACTAATAATTAATCAATCTTATGAGAAACTATTTGAATAGTAAAGCTATTATAATTTTACTACCTTGGTTAACTAGTCAGTTTTATTTTAAATTGGGGGAATCTCTTAAAAAAAATCTAATTTTTTATAGGAACTCAATTCACCCCCTATTGAGTTCCCTACTCTAACCAACATTTGGTATTAGAGGTTGTTTACAAGTTGCTGTTTTCAAAATTATAAATCTGTTTCTAAAATCATTTTCAATTGTGATTTTAGTTGTATTTTAAAGATCTTTAAATTTCTATTAGTTCTAAATTTATAGTTCTTTAAAAGCCTATTTATTAATTATGGATAATAGATTTGAAGGTGTTGCGACCAAAAGACCTCCTTTATTTAATGGAACAAATTATATACAATGGAAAATTAAAATGAAAATGCACCTAGAAAGTACGGGTTCTGATATTTTGTCTTCAATTATAGATGAGTATAAGATTTCAGATACCGATAGTAATACTTAGGATAACCCAACTAAGGATGATTATAAAAATAATTAAAAATACATGAATTCCCTATAATTTTATTTAGGTGATTAATAGTTTAATATAATTTTTGCATGTAAAACTTCCCATGAAATTTGGGAAACTTTATCTGTTTCACATAAAAGAACCTCCAGTGTTAAGGAAAAGATACTTAACACATATACTATTAAATATGATAACGTGATGAGACTATTTTTGAAATGTATCTTAGGTTTAATGAAATTATGAATACTATGATCTCTCTAGGAAGGGATGTTACATCCAAAGAGAAAATCATGAGAATACTCAGATACTTACCAGATAGATGGAGTGGAACTTTTGTATCAATTAGATAATCTCGTGAAATTAGCAAGTTTCCAGTAAAGGAGATGATAAGAAAGTTGATGATTTATGATGAAGAACTAAAATTAAACAAAGAAGATGATGATGAACCCAAAATAAAATATATTGATTTCAAATATACTACCTCCAAGAAGAAGGAAAAAGATCAAGATGAAACTGAAAGTTCAAGTGATGAACAATCATCAATAGAAAGTGATGAAGATATGGATCAAATAAAAAGAAGTTTTAATAAATTCTATATAAAGAAGAAATTATTTAGAAATCCCAACTACAAAGGTAAATATGATCACAAGTTCCATTGGAAAAAGTATTGGAAGAAAGGTGATACTTCCAGTGAAATAATCTATTATGAATTTAAGAGAAAGGGACATGTAAAGGCTGATTGTCCCAAGCTAAAGTACAAAAAAAGTATGATGATAAGGACAAAAGGTATAAAAATCCATGAAGGAAATTTGGAGTGCTTCTATGGATAACTTAAGTGACTCATAATCCTCTCATGATGAAAAAGATAATAAAAAAATGTGTTTTATGACAAAATCATATGAGGTAACATTAAACTCTCCTATATAAAATTATTATTATTTTGGAGATGAGAGTGATTCTGAAAATATAACCAATGAGGAAATGTTTTAATATTTAAAAATGCTAGAAGACACTTATAATGAATTAAAAGATAAATAAAAATATTTAAATAAACAATATGTTTTCACTACCACTATTAAATCTGAACTTGTTGTAGAAAAAGAGAATAATTCTCAACTGCTTAAGGAGAACAATGAACTTAAATTGTCAAATGAGAAATTAAAAAATGATATAGAGATATTTAAAATAGTTAATAAATATTAGTTCAAATGCTTGGTAAATAAGTATCTCCTAAGTATACTACTGGAATAGGATACCAACCAAGAAAGAAGAATATGAAAAAAACTCATTTTGTATCAAAATCTAGAAAATCTGATTTCACGTTCAATTCTGAAAATTTTTCCGCAAATTCCAGCTATGAAACATCATCTATTATTTCAAGTTTTTTTGGACCAAATAAAGTTCATTTTTCAAATACCTTACATACTACTTATAGAAAACTCATGAAGTAAGTATGGGTTCCAAAATATCTTATTACTAAAGTTATTGGACCCAAACAAATATGGGAACCAAAATTTTTTCTTGTCTAATCTGTTTTGTAGGAAATTTTTTTGAAGAGCTCTTATAAAATCTTTTGGTACTTTGACAGTTGATGTTCAAGACACATGATAAGATATTACTCATGCTTCAAGAACTTGATAAAGATTGAGTGTGGGCATGTCATATTTTGTGAAAATTCTAAAGGAAAAATCATTGGCCTTGGCCAGATTGGTAACTCTAATTTAGTTCTAATTTCGAAAGTACTTTTTTTAGTGGATTAAAATACAATATACTTAGTATCTCTCAGTTATATGATGATTATTTTAATGATAAAATTTAAAATAACATATTCAATGTGTTTAACTCTAAAAATAAGTTAGTATTTTCTGCTCTTAGAAATGAAAATGTTTATGTTGTAAACTTAGATTATTTAATTTTGAAAAATGTTTCCATCTTGAGTGATTTTCATAAAGAGTCTTGGATTTGGAATAGGAGATTAGGACACTGTAATTTACACTCACTTAGAAAGCTTACTAGAAAATTCTTAGTCAAGGATCTACTTAAACTCGAGTTTCCAAATGACAAAGTCTGTAGTCACTATCAAAAGGCTAAACAACACAAAATCCCTTTCAAACCAAATAAATAAGTTTTAACTTCTCAACCTCTTGAGTTAGTTCACATGGATTTGTTTGTACCTTCTAGAGTTTCAATTCTAATTGGGAAGAATTATGTATTTCTTTTTGTATATGACTACTCTATATATACTTGGACCTTATTTTTGGCTAAAAAATGAAGATTTCTCTCATTTCACCAAGTATTCTAGGACTATAGAAAATATTAGTGGTATTAGAATTAAAACCCTAAGAAGTGACCATGGTTGTGAGTTTGAAAACCAAAAGTTTGAATATTTTTTCTCAAAAAATGGCTATAGTCATAATTTCTATACACCCAGAACACCACAACAAAATGGAGTTGTAGAAAGAAGAAATAGAACCCTTCAAATTTTTTTTTATAACCATGCTTAGTGAATATGACCTACCTATCTACTTTTGTGCAGAATATATTAATATAACATGATATAAAATCAATAGAGTCATGATCAAACAAATCCTTAAAATAACTCCATATGAATTTTGGAAGAATAGAAAGCCCAAGGTTAACTACTTCAAAGTTTTTGGCTGTAAAGTATATATCCTTAACACTAAGAATAATCTGGACAAATTTTCCTCCAAGAGTGATGAAGGAATTTTCCTAGTTTATTCAATTTATAGTAAATCCTATAGAGTCTTCAATAAGAAAACCAAATGTGTGTAAGAATTTGTACATGTAAAGTTTTATGAGACAGATCCACATGATCCAAAAACCTCTCTAGAGAATATTGAGGATGATATGTCAAATATGGATATCAATATTAAATCTTCAGACCATCTTGTGAATAAATCTATTAAAACTTCCAGTTTTGGAAATTCTCCAGATTCCAGTCATAATGAACCTGAACCCATTGAAGAACTTAAAGTGACTAGCCCTTCATTTTCTATACCTATTAGAACTCTCAAGAACCATCCTTTATATGCTATTATTACAGATTTAGATAAAGGAACATAGACTAGAGATTCTCTCAGAAATCAGGTTGTACATCAAGATTTTCTATCACAGCTTGAACCTAAGAACATCAATGATGCCATCAATGATGAATTTTGGGTGATGAATATGCAAGAGGAGTTAAATCAGTTTGAAATAAACAAAGTATAGAAACTTGTATATTGACCCAAAGATACATTGACTATAGGCACTAAATGGGTGTTTAGGAATAAAGTAGATGAAGTTGGTAACATAGTTAGAAACAAATCTAGATTGGTTATACAAGGTTATAGTCAAGAAGAAGGAATTGACTATGAAGAAACCTTTACACCAGTATCTAGGCTTGAGGCCATTAGAATCCTTCTTTCCTATAAAACACATCTATATTTCAAAATTTATCAAATGGATGTCAAGAGTGAATTACTAAATAGATATATAGTTGATGATGTTTTTGTTGAAAAAACCCCTAGTTTTACAAATCCCCACTTTCCAAATCATTTTTTTTAAATTAACGAAAGATTTATATGGTTTAAATCAAGCTCTAAGATCTTGGTATGATAGAATCAACACTTTTCTTATTTCTAAAGGTTTTACAAAAGGTATAGCTGATTCTACTCTATTTATAAAAAGAATTTCCAAATATGTTTTCGTAGTAAAAATTTATGTAGATGATATTATTTTTAGATCTTCTAAAAATTATTTATGTGTTGATTTTTCAAAGATGATGTAAAGTGAATTTGAAATGAGTTTAATGGGTGAACTCAAATTATTTCTTGGATTTCAAATATTTAAAAATAAATAAGGCATTGTTTTGAATCAAAGTAAATATACTAAGGATATTTTAAAAAGACTTGGCTTTGAAAGCACTAAGAGTAGTAACACTCCAATGAGTACCAATTGTAAGTTGGACCTTGATAAATATGGTAAATCTGTTGATCAAACCACTAACAGAGGAATGATTGGAAGTTTACTCTACTTAACTGCTAGTAGGCTAGATATTATGTTTATAGTGTGTTCATGTGTGCACATTTTCAGGGAAACCAAAAATAATCTCATCTTCTTGCTGTTAAAAGGATTTTTAAATACCTCAAACATAATACCAACTTAGGACTATTTTAGCCTAGAGGAAAACCTTTTTATTTAGTGAGTTATTCAAATGCTGATTTTGGTGGATGTAAGTTAGATAGAAAAAGAATATCTGGCACATGTCACTTGTTGGGAAAGTCTATAGTTTCATGGTGTAAGAAAAAACAAAATTCTACTACATTATCTACTTCTGAATCTGAATATATAGCTGATGGTAATTGTTGTCCACAAATTTTTATGGATGAAACACACATTACTAGATTATGAATATCAATTCAGACATGTCCCTGTAAATTGTGATAACACAAGTGCTATTAATATTTCTAAGAATCCTGTTTCACATTCTAGGATAAAACACATTGATGTAAAGAATCACTTTTTGAGAGACCATTATAAAAAAGGGGATATAACTTTTGAGATTATTGGCACTAAACATCATCTTGCTAACATTTTCACTAAGCTATTGAACACTGAAAGAATAAACTAAATCAGACATGATTTAGGAATGATCAATCTATAAGACCTTATGTTGATATTACTATTATAATTTTAAGTGAAGTTGTCCTATCGACACTGGAAAAGTAAAATAGATAGTGTCATTCCAACACTGATATTATAAAGATGACAATGTCATGCCAACACTGATAACTTTTTCACACCGACATAGTTGTCATTCCAACACTGATACTTTTTTATGCTGATACCCTATCACGCTGACACAGATTCCTTGTCAAGCCTACACCATTAGTGTTATGAAATTTTTTTCATGCCGACAACGATGACTCACTTTTTTTACCCATTTTATGTTTTTACCAAAATGACACTATTTCATTGATTTTTTTGAAACTGATTCAAAATTTCATGATTTTTTGATTTCAAAAGCACTAAATGTTATAAATTTGAATTGATCCACTCTACTCCTTTACCCCTACACTCACTCATCCATTTCTCACTCTACCCCTGACCTTTCGCCTTTTGACCTTTATACCGAACTGTTGGAATGACGCGTGTGAAGCAAGATCTTGATGGTGGTGAGTCTCATGCAACTAATAAATATAAATGGTAATCGAGAAAATCCTCTATACATGTGAATCCTAGTCTATAAAACCGTTTTGTAAATCCAGAAAAATAGGTTTGTGTGAAATGGCTATTAGAAATCAAGAATTTTCTGTTTAAGGTACTACAAGATCCTGAATGGCTTGAGTGGTTCTCAGATAATGAAAGACCCTTCTACCTGCAGCTAGTTCATGAATTTTACATGAATATGAAATTCCTACTGGAAGTAAGTGATGTTGCCTAAATAAAATCCATAGTGAAAGGGAATAGAATATCTTTCTCTTCAATAAAATGGATTGAATGTCTTAAAGTCCCTCATGAAGGTTTATTTGATGATTATCAAGGTACCTCTCCACCCAAGAGTGATATTTTTTGATTTGAGATAGCTCTAAAGGATCTTAATAATAATAGCGAGCATAGGAGACCCATTGCTACAAAGTTAAGTAGATAATGCAGGATTTTTTTCAAGTTTATTTAGCATCAGATCTATCCCAGGAAAGGGGACTTATCCTCTCTGAAGTATAAAGATGTCTACTTGGTTTATCTTCTAAGAAAAGAGATCAAGGTAAATATGTGTAGATACCTTGTTGTGAACATGATTGAAATAATCAAACCTTCCTGCAAAACCAATTCCCTATTTTATCCAAGTTTGATCTCAGCTATGTTGAAAGATAAATTTTGTGTTAATGAGGGAGAAGAAGTTTTTTCTGAGTACAATGGGATTTGCCTCAGTAAAGAGATCTGTAAGAGGGTGAAGATAAACTGGAACCCATGGAAGAGAGAATGGGTTGGAGATGAAGATAATATTTATGATAAGTTCAATCCAGTGGACCATCCAACTAGGCCTAAGAATATGGATGATCCTGGTCTGGGACCAAATGAGGAAGTTTTTTACTCTTTAGAAGAATAAGAAGAGCCTGCCACTCCAGTTAGAGATCAAGTGTCACCTATCGATGATAGGAGCCTTTCACTCCACTAAACCTCACATTTTTTTCTCTTTTGGACCTCATAGTCCTACACTTTCCTTACCCTCTGATTATACCATACTTGAATACAATAGAGATGAGGAGACCGAAGTCTCAAGGAGTGTGGAATATGTAAGTAGATCCAGTGGCTTTGAAGAAGAAGAAAAAGGTAGTTAATATGATGAAAGTGGCAGTGGTAGTGAAGAGGAAAAAGGTGAAAAACATGGTGATAGAAATGGAAATGAAGAGAATGTCTATGGACATGATGATGATGAAATAAGTGAAATTGATGATGAAAATCTTAAGAATGATAAAGGTGAAGATGTTGACATGATTGAAGTTGTGGATCAGGCATGGTTGGATGAACCTCCTAAAGTTGTTGTTGAAGTAAGAGAAAATTCTAAAGTTTATGATGAAGTGGAATCCCAAGAAATTCCTATACCTCAATTAGTATATGAAAGAAGGAGACCTTATGATGAAGATGAGAAACTAGTGAGGAGAGCTTAGATTGTGGGGGGCCTCAAGAAAGGGTAGATCAAGCTGGTAAAGAGCATCAACTTGGAAGATTAAGACTTCAAAGTCTCACTTCTCTGGATGATGATGTAATGGTTAAATGGGAAAGGAATCTTGGGTATGTAGCACTGGGTTTAAATTATAAAGACTTAGATGATGATTTTTTTGTACTTGTTTCAAGAGAATAAATGGATGAGACTATTTCTAGTGACTCTGTCACTAAAGAAGATTTTGAAAGGTTTAAAGAAGAAGTTTTTTCAGTTGTAAGTGTATTAGTTCAATATCAGATGGGGCATGAGATTCAAACAACTAAAAGAGAAAACACTAAGCTGAGTGATTAATTACACTCTCTCAAATCTTAAATAGTATAAATGAGCTTGTCTAGGAAATTAGTTTCTGTTCCAAGTCAGAAAGTTGGTATAAGTGAGGCTGATGCAACCAATGATTCAAATAAAGTGTTAGAAGAGATTCAATCCACCTTAATTACAACTGCTGAGATAATTTTTTCAATCACTGCCAAGTTAAGGAAATAAATGACTGGTCTTGCTTCTGTAATAAATACTTTGAACTCAGAGTACAAAGGTTGTGTGGAAAATTTTATTAAGGCCTTAAAGTATCATACCTCAATTCCTACTGATATTAATTCTACCACTAGTCAATCTTCTCAGACATTGGACATTGAGGCGGTCATAACTGTTGTTAAGGAAGATATTCAAGCTATTTTTGATGCTTTTGGTTTGTCTAACCTTGAAAAGATTGAGAAGAACAAGGACCATGTTCATGATATGGTCATACTCTATTCCAAAAGTGCTAAGACTACAAATGCTTAGATCATAGAAAAGGTGGACTACTATTTCAAGAATATCATTACCAAGAATCAGTGACTAGCCTGTTTAAGTATTTTATAGAGAAACTGCCTTTTCCTCCAGTGACCAAAGATTTTAAAGATCAAGTATAGAAGTTTAAATAATTCACTACTCTTTTGAAAAAATTCAAAGGGAATAATGATGACTTTTAGAAAGAAATAAAGTATGGTGGTGAGATTATTGAGGATTTCATTAAGCTGTTGAAGCCATACCTTCATGTACAAATTGAAGCGATTGTAGTGACTACTGCTTCACCTCTTGGCCCTACTGGATCAACTCCTCATCCTTGAATGTCAGTTTCTCAGGCCTTGTCTCAAATTCACCTAGTGATTCAAGAATAGATTCAACATCCTGTGTTGTCACAACACAAACCTAGTCTTGTACCTAATGTTACAGAAGGAGTGATTCTACCTCCTCTAAAAATTTCTTCAGACCCTCCAGTTTCTAAGACACCACCTACTGGACCCTCTATTGATTCTTTTAAGAAAGGGAAGGACCTATTTATCCTGAGCTGTAGTTTGGATCATTCTATGATAGGGATTATTTTTTGAATTTTGTTATTTTTGTTTGAAGATTTGTAACACATTATACTTTATTAACTAATGAAATTTTGTGTTCTTGTTTTTCATCTATTTATCTTATATCTATTATTATATGGTGATTTTTATTTCTTTTATACCTCTTTCTTTATTGCTTATAATCCAGAGGGGGAGAATATTTTTTAGCTCCCCTTCCACTTTTTGATTATCCCAAAAGGGGAGGAATAGTTTTTCATTATCATTATTTACTTTACCTTTGATATCACTCTTATATATTTTATTTTTCTTTGATACAATTACTATTTACTTTAACTTTGAACCTTATCTATATATTCTGAACATTATCTATATATTATGAACAATCATAAATCTTTGGATATGATAAGTAAAATGATTTAATTCCACATAAAATGATTGTAACAAAAAATGCCATGATTTTTGATCATCAAAAGGGGGAGATTATTGGCCTATAGGAGACTGTTGCCCACCCTATCTAGTATTAATAGTTTTAATAATCACAAATCATGTCAATTACTATTAATCATGTCTAAATATTTAAATCACAATTATTTAAGTTTCAATATGTAAAATTATGTTTATCTATGATCTCATATAAATTTAGTACATTCTGTTAATATTTATGTTGTAAGATAGTCCAAGAAAAAATATTTTCAAAGTATAATAGACAAACACTGAAAAAAGAGATGAGATACCGACAGTTCAACTGATCCATCGATATAAGACCTACCGACATACGATCTACTGATGTAGATGAATTACTAATAGATGATCTACTGATGCAGATAACCTACTGATGCAGATGACCTACCGATGCGGATGACCTACCGATGTAGATGAACTATCCCCAGTTCAAATAACCTTCCCATGCATGGTGCTACCGATGCAAGGACCCACTGACAATTAAAATGAGTCACTGATGCAATGAGTCACTGATGCATGGAAATACCGATATAATGACACACCGATGGAATGAGTCACTGAAAGAAGGAGATACTGACCGATATACAATTTAAAATTTATTTCATTTAAAATTACTTATAAAGGTCATATTTTGAGTATTTTAATGAGCCTGATTAATTTAATGTTTTTCTACAGACATTTTAAATGAGGCTGTCAGAAATATGAGGTACTATATCAACCACAAACATGAACATTTTCGGGCTGAAAATAATACATATACAAAGAAGAGTGCATGAAAGGGAGATACACACATATACACTCATACTAAAGAGGATATGAGTGGAGCCCCATGATAAATACACAAAAAGAAGAACACACGAGGAAGTTTTCATTCCCGATTACTGTGAACCAGAGAACTGCTATTCATAAAAGTTCCATCATCTCTATAACATCCAACTAAACCAAAGGAGAATAATATCTCACCCTCCTAGAAGACAGAACAGAGTGCTTCATGACACTCTATTTTCTGTGTCTATTCAGAAGAGGACTCGAGCTTCAACTCAGATACATCATAGAGTCTAGAGGTGAATTTCATAACACTCAGAGCATTTCTAATCCATTCCTATTATATTATTCTCTTTTTTGTACTATTTTACTAAACATTCAAGTAGTGTGTGTGTGTCTGTACTAAAAACACACACTGTATCCTACACTAAACTTGAGGATACTAGATATCCTCAAAAAAATGTCTTCATACACTTATTTATCCCACGAAGAACTGTGGAAGAGGTCCTGTGTGACTTGTTTATTTTTGTTCCCATGTAGAACTGTTGTAGAGATCTTATGACCTGGATAGTCAGTGCATTGTTTTTTTAACCCCAATCCAGGGTGTAGATCAAAATATTTATTTATATAGATTTCTTGGTGGAAGGTGATCACAAATTAGAGAGGACTAAGTCCCTACTTGAGACTGAACCTCTTGTTTTATATCCACTATGTTTTTCAATTTAGTCTTTATCTATTTTAACTCATATTTCAGAAAACTACATTTTACTTTGATAGTTAGTCTTGGATAGTAGTTATAACCATGTTTCCTTATTAGAGTAGTTTCAAAAGTTGTATCAATATCTCATATTGTTATAACTGAGAATTAATCAATCTTATGAGAAACTATTTGAATAGTTAATCTATTATAATTTTACAACCGTGGTTAACTGGCCAGTTTTATTTTAAATTGGGGGAATATCTAAAAAAAATTTAACAAATTTTTTATAGGCACTCAATTAACCTCCTCTTCAGTGTCCTACTCCAACCAAACCCCCCCACCATCGGAAAGGGGAAAGTTATGACGACATTAGTGACACTGTCCCGCCACACCTATTGAATTCCAGTCCCCGAAGGGCCAGCTCACCGTCATCATCTTTTTACACAACCCCCCATCATTCAATGGAAACCCGCCATTGGACGTGAAATCACTACCTTGAATTTGTGCTACTAGCAGTCAACACCACTCATAACTGTGAGCCATAACTCACCCACGTAGACCATAGGGCGTACACTACTAATAGAAAACCCCATCCTGCCTAAGCCTTGCACCATCCACCCCTGGAGCCTTTGAATTGCCCCATCAAAAATTACTCATTGGCCGCACATGTTGTAATAGATCCATGTCCCCCCGCACAACCTCCAAGAATCTTCTGCAGCTGATCACCACCTCAGAATTCCCAACCCGACCCCTCCTGCACGCATCAATCCTGATTTTCTCCCATATCAACCGAGGGCCCCTCTTTCAATGCCTATGTCAGGCCCATCATAAATAGTAGCAAAGCCACCCACCACAGAGAGCCACCCCAATTTAATTTGGGAGCCAAATATGTGTGATGGGTGGGATTTGAACCTGAACACCCCATATGCATATAAATAATCATATTAATAATTATGAATTTAAAAATATTAATAATATAATAAATAATAATTAGTATTTTTATCATTAATAAATATAAAATACTATTTTTTTAATTAAATAAATAGTTTATATTTTTATTATTAAGTCAAATATTATTATTGATACTTAATTTTTTCTATTTATTATTTTTTGAAATTATTTTTATTTTAATTTATTTAATATGTATTAAGTGCATGTTTTAAATTTCATTTACAATCTAATTATAATTTATATTTTTTAAGATTTTAAAGTTACCCAATTCTTTTAATTTTTTAAGGTTATATTTTGAAACAAAATTGTTTTATTTCATCTATATTATCACCTATTTACAATTTTGATGAGATTATTTTTATTTTTAATTATTTTATATCTGTTTAGTCTATGTTTTTAATTTCATTTTGGATTGTACATAAAATTTATTTTTTATAATATTTCAAAGTCGCTCACTTGAAACACAACAAACTTATTATATTTCAAGTAGGTAACTTTGGAAGCCTATAAAATATAAACTCTATGTATACTTTAAATAAAAAAATAAATTAAACATATAAAAAATAGTTGAAAATAAAAATAATTTCATAAATATAATAAACCAAAATTAATTTATATGACACAAACTTTGTTGATTAAAATATTAAAATTTATGTACATAAAATATAGTATAAATAACATGTAAATGAAATTAAAAAAATTTATGATACAAATAGAAAATAATTTAAAATAGAATAAATATAAAAAAGATCATAAAAAAATTAATTTACACACAAAATAGTATTTGCAAAAAAATTACAGTGCAAATGTTACATTTTGAAATAAAAATATTTTGCACCATTGTAATTAATTTTCATTAGTTTTTTTATGAAATTATTTTTATTTTTAATTATTTTGTATATGTTTAGTTAGTATGTAAAATTCCATTTAAAATTTATTTATAATTTATAATTTATAGGATTTCAAAGTCACCCATTTAAAACATTATTATATTTCAAGTAGGTGATTTTGATAGCGTATAAATTAAAAATAATAAATTTAGTCTAAATGAAATTTGGTACATTGACTAAAAATATAAAATATAATTGAAATTAAAAATAATTTCATAAATAAAATAAATAAAAAATAATTTATATATCACAAACATTATTGATTATAAAATTACATTTACACTTCAAAAAATTTATTTGCATAAAACATAGTATAAATAACATCTAAATAAACTTTAAAATAGTGATTATACAAATAAAAAATAATTGAAAATAAAATAAATTCCAAAAAAATCATAAACAGAAAAAATTAATTTACAAATAAAATATTATCTGCAAAAAAAATTACAAGTACAAATATTATGTTTCGAAAAAATAATATTTTATGCTATTAAAATTAATTTTCATTAATTTTTTGTGAAATTATTTTTATTTTCAATTATTTGTTATATGTTTAGTCTTTATATAAAATTTAATTTATATTGTATTTATACTTTATAATTTATAGGCTTTCAAAGTCACATACTTGAAATACTATTATATTTCGTATATGTGATTTTTAAGGTGTATAAATTAGAAATTATAAATATAATCTAAATGAATTTTGGCACACTCACTACCATAGATCAACACAAGGGATGCATCTACTTTTATCAAATCTAAATATAAAGTGCTGATTAAAGTCTCACATTTATCAGTGCTAGAAAAAAAGTACTGATAAAGGTGATCTTTACCAATGTTATTTTTAGCGCTGATAAAAGTTTTTAATAAAAAATATTAATATATATATATATATAATTATTATATTTATATTCAAAAATAATGTTTATTTATATACATTAATTAAAAAACCTTGTTAATAATTAATATAAATATGATATATTAATATATATATTTTAATAATTCAAATATATATATATATATTATTTTAAAACAGTATTTATAAGATTATAAATAAATAAAGAGGTTAGAGGGGGAAAATGTCGGGGAGCCTCTCCGTGTTCTCCTGGAGACTTCCTTACGATTTTTTATGTCAACTAATGGTAAATTCTCTAGATTCTTAGTTTTATCCCAAGGATGTATTTGTTCCCCCTTCGAAGGTTATAGCATCAGATGGTGGTGTGGTGAAATAAACTCCGTCGGGTCTTGATAGTGAGATGAAGATTGATGAATAGAATCCTATGGGGAAATCAGATGACTTGAAGATTAATGCCCAAAAGAATAGGATTTTCTCTTATCTCCACGATGTTTCAGCATCTCTTCATAAGTGTATTACCAGGAATGGCTCCATGAACTTCTTAGAGGTGATCCCTAAGATCTTCTAAGACCTCTTTGAGGAGTGAGAATTCTCTCTCCTAGCTCAGATCTCAATTCCTCAAAAGGAATATCCATGGAAACTTGAGAATTTGAGGAATCAAATTTAGTAGTTTGAGGGTTTTGAGGAATGGCGCCTGATCTCTATTGGAAAAGGAGTTTATCACAATTTTTTTCCATTGAAGGAACTCAATTTTTTGCATAGGGTTTTGGTCCGATCTCTCTTAAAATTGGGTTTCCTACCTTTCAAGAATGTGATCCTCTTATTGATATATTTTATTCTAGGAACTCCTCTACTCAATCTTGGATCATAATTAAAGGTCTGAATTGATTCTTTTGGCATCCATCAATATTGTGGGAGGTTTTTCCCACTATAGGGATGCTGATAAAGATTGATAAGGAGATCGAGTGAGGTAGGTATGGCCATTTTTCAATATTAATAGTTGATATTGATTTGTTTCATGACCTCATTGACACCATTTTCTTAGTTGTGGGTAAATTTAAGATGGATTTATTCATTCAATTTGAGTGGCGGTCAGATTTTTGTATCAATTACTTCTGTATTGGACATTTTTTTTCTCAATATTGAAAGAGAATGTAATGCTCTCATTGCATGAAAATAGGCCATGTCTCTGACCAATGCAGGTTAAAGAGACTAGTTGGTGAAAGTAGCATGGTGGGGAATTTTAGTCCTAAGAGGGGAAAACAAGTCTTCAATCAGGTGAACAAGGGTGTGGCTACCCCTGATATCAATGATCGTGTTGGAGGGAATTCTTCTTTTGCTGATATGGTCAAATAGAAAACTATTTCGGGGTCAGGAGCTCTTGTAGATATGGAAAAGGCTCCAATGTAGGGTCATGTTAGTGTTTCAAAACATTTATCTTTAGCATAGGGAACTCAAAAATCATTATGGGTTTATCTTTCCATGGAGGATGACAATGACCGGTTTGCTCTTGAGGCTGTCATCTAAGAAGAAGTTGACCTTGACATGAGGTGAAAATTACTAGATTATGTTAGAATTAAGGGGAAGGATAAGGTAGTGGATGATGAGGGATTCTAGTTGTTCATTCCTAAAAATTATATGGCTCTTACAATTGCACATCCAACAGTTTTGTTTGAAAAGGGGTAGGTGATCACTGTGGATACCAATAATGTTATGATTGAGTTGTCAAAAAATTTTGCGGGATCTCTACATGGTGAGACCCCTCCTGTCTTGACAGATAGGGAAAAGTGAGAGGGAGGTGATTAACTACCTAGTGAATATTTTCAGGTCTCCCCATTACATATTGAATTATTGTGTAGGAGTGATGGTGGTTCTGAGTGGTCATTTTTACCCCATTTCAATGATTTAATGAAAAATGAATATGCCTCTTTTTGCAAGGCATCATAAGTGGAATGTGCTAGTGCACAGAAAAAAATACTAATATCATAACACCAAAGGACCAGGAAGGTGAAATTCCCACTATAGGGATTATCAAGGATACATCAGAATGGTATTACTCACAACTCAAAGCCACTTTTTTTATCAATGGAGGCAGAGGTATTTGGATTTAGTGACTATATTTTAGTGTACAATTTTTTATCTAGAAACTTTGAAGATGGAATTCGTTATAATCCAAAAAATGTATTTCCATGATTTATCTTATAAATTTAGGATATGCTCCATTATGGAGGTTATATCTACATCGTCATCAGATAACAAAGGTGATTCCCTACAAAAGGCCAAGACATAGCGGCGTGGTTGAAACCCAAAAAGAATAGGATGGTATCCTAGGAATTTGGGTTCCATAATTGTTTAAATTGATTATCTCTATTTTCTATAGTGTTCATTCCATGCTTGTTGACTTACTTCCCCTCTATCCATGTATGTTTTAATTTTTCAATAAATTCTGGGGTCATGGGTTTGGTTTCCAAATCCATAACCAAGCCATTTAAATATAGATAAATATGTATATATTTAAATAATTATAAAATTTTAATAATTTATATATATATATATATATTTATTGTATAATTATATATTAGGTGTTTGGGTGTACAATTACATTTAAACACACACACACACCTCACACAAAGGATGGAAAGGCTATCCATAACCCACTCTAAGGGGATATCCCACCCATCAAGCATTATTTATTCAATACATGGCCTGTAGGCCCAGTGGGTATGAATCCCATTATATGGATTATAATCCTAGTGGGCATGAAATCCCATTACATGGCCCTGAAGGCCCAAATTTTTGACCCAAAGGCCCTCTAGTGAATAGTGCTGCTACAATACCCTAGTTGCTATAGTGGTGTCTCCGCTACAGTCCCTACTATAGTGACCGACACTACTATAGTGTCATCAGTTAATAGTTCCACCACTGCTACAGTACACTGCAATAATGCTACAGTCTATGCCCAATGGGTATTGAACCCCAATTTTTGATGTAGTATTATGGGGTGCTTACCACTAATCCATGCCACAACTATAGAAATGTGTTATTGGGTAACGAGGTATAGGTGGGTGCCACACCACACCTATCCTGAGCCCAACCCACCACCTGCATACCACATGCCCCCAGCTAAATTCGAGTGTGGAAGGACTCGAACCTATACCGGTTCTGTTGCCAGGGAGTGGCCACCTTACATGGTACCCCTTAACCAACCCCGGTCAACTATATATTTATTATATTTATAATTATATACTTATAATTATATATTTATAATTATATATGAATTCTTTTTAGCAGTTGGGGGATTAACCGACTGGTAAAGGCGCCCCGTAATTCTGCATGAGACCTAGGATCAAATCCGAGTGGACACAGGTACTATTACAATACTATGCAGGTGGTGACATAGATGATGACATAGGTAGGTGATGATGCATGCATGATGCATGCTTGGTGATGTAGGCAGGATGATGTAAGTATGATGCTACATTGGGCTTTCGGGTCATGTTATGGGATTCATGCCAACTGGGCCTATGGTCTATGTAATAAATAAATAAGGCTTGATGGGTGGGCTATCCCCTGGCTGAGGGCTATGGCCTGCCTCTTTATCCTGTGTGTGTGATGTGTGTGTGTGTTTGAATGTAATTGTACCCCCAAGCATCTAATATATATAATCTCTTTTTAAATATATTTATTTAAATAAATATACATCTCCAATGAATTTGGTCAATAAATAAATAAATAAATATTTATCTCATGAGATAATGATGATATTCATGAACATGATTGTCATTATTTATGTTCATATATTGATGTGTGAATATAATTGACATTATACGATCATAAGTTTATTTGTGAATATGATTTTGGGTTTCTATGTCCCAAATGTTAATAATACATATATTACGATGACACATGCATATGTTATGTATTCATGACTCATGAATGTTAATTTATACATTGAAACCCTTATTATTCATGCTTTCCATATATCACTATTGGAAATGCCAATTTTACCAACAATTACATCCCAATAGTTTATGTAAACCATTGGGAATGGATATGTATACCAAAAGTTTTAGAAAACCGTTGGTATAGATGATTTTATACAAGATTTTACCAACGGTTTTGCAAAACCGTTGGTAAAGGCCTTCCATATCATTTTATTACCAACAATTTAATTTAATCATTGGTAAAGACATACATTCCAAATGGTTTTTAAAAACCGTTGGGAAAAAATTACCCTAAATACAGATCGGGCATCCATTCCCCCTCTGCTCGATTGTAATTCCGTTCCGTTGGATTGGTGCCCTAAATCCAATCTTCCTCCTGCCAAACTTATTCTATATATTGATCCATCTTCAATCAAGGAATGTTTTTCTTCTATACATCAAATATGTAAGTGATTCCTTGATTTTGTTGGTCTGCAATTATGTGGTTTTGTTTTCACTTTTGATTTGGCCGAAAGGGGATCTTTGTGGTCATTAATCATTGTTGTGGGTGGTAATTTAGGATGTAATATAGTATGACTTAATTTTACTTGATATATCCAATATTATTATTGATTTATGTTCAATTTTATTATCTTTGAAAAGTGATGTTGTTTTCACTTTTGATTTGGCTGAAAGGGGATCTTTGTGGTCATTAATCATGATTATGGGTGGTCATTTAGGATGTAATATAGTATGACTTCATTTTACTTGATATATCCTATATTATTATTGATTTATGTTCAATTTGATTATCTTTGACAAGTGATTTTGTTTAATAAGTTGTTATTAATGGTTGTAATAATGACGATATGGTATAAGGGTTCACATGGTGTGTATAACAGTTGACATGGTGTCTACGATAATCTAGTGTCTTGGGAATGTACATGGGAATGTACACACAGTACATGACTTGGATAGCCATGTAAATATACATGGCCTATCCCTTATGGTGAAAAGTATGTTTGGCCAAATGGGGTGCTGAAAACGTCCCATTTACACATGGATTTGTTTCATGGGTATGCCCACATGATGTGTTGGCCATACTATAGAGTGGGTAGTAATTAGATTAGTCAAAACACTTTCATCCCTGAAATTCAAGACTATATGGTTAAATGGAAGAACCCATGTTCTAATGACATGTCTAACTTGGTTTCTAACCCACCTCACCTAAAAATAAACTAGAACACTGGTTAAATGCAAGAATTCATCCTAAACTTACACTATAACATTGGTTAAATGGAATAAATTATCCTCGTTACTAAATTCCATACACATATGGGAAAAAACCATCATTCATGAACATCACAGTAATGTATAGGCTTTTCACAAAACACATATCCCTTAAATGTCATGAAATTACAGTAGGCACTAATTTAAAGTTGTCATGTTTACAGGTGGAATCTTTGTAGCTTTGGATAATATATTCTCAGAACTATAGAGTGGAACTCCATTCGGTGTTTTGAGGTCCACCCAGGACAACCCCCCTACTTCATGGACCCAGGACAACCCCCCTTCTTCATGGACCCTAGACAATCCCCACCCTCCTCCATGGACCCCAGATAGCCCCCACCCTCCTTCCTATACCCTGGAAAGCCCCCCTCCTCCCTAGACCCCGGAAAACCCCCACCCACCTTTCTGGACCCAAGACAGCCCCCCTCCTTCCTGGAACCTAGACAGCCCCCACCCTCCTCCATGGACCCCAGACAACAGTGCCTCCTCATTCTTAGAACCACACCTACCATCTATGAAACAATTGACCCAATCATGGATAGTCATGGACATTCTTTGCATACCTCTAGGTTACAATCCCAAGTAATAATGCACTCCAAGTAATTAGGGGTGGTAAAATAAATCCACTTATTATAAAAATAAATGTGATATTTATAATATATAAACTGTCTCATACCAAAAATAACATCAAAGTTCTTAATATATTGAATCATGATAAACCATTAATGTTTATAACATACCACCACTACAGGAAACATTGGTCATTTCTAATAATGATCCATCCTCTTCTAAAGGCTTATATTAAGGCCCTAAAAGTAGGGGGAAAATCTATCAAGAACCACAAAAAAGAAAAAATGAGATCAGAAATAAATGAATGTGAGGACTGAGTAGTACATTAGGGAACTGATATCATTAATATAATAAAATCCATACCTATAACTATTGAAGGTCATTCTCCAAAATCAATTGGGACATGATTCAATGAATACACCCTACCAACCTATGATCTATGGCCCCAAACCTAGGATCCTTTAATCTATGGTTAATGTGAAACTTGATGAGGCCATAACTAATTTGATGTGATCCTCACCCAACTCCTCATCCTGATCTCCCTAAAGAAGTTAAAATATAAAACTCATGTACTCCCAACAAGACCCTTAAGGATTATGTATTCCTTGATCCACTTCCAATATCTTACTGGGAAATCCTTGAATATAGACATTAGAAATTATGTATCTTATTTTCTTATATACACTGTATTTTGTTTTATTTCTTAATATGATTCTCATATTGAGTAACGTGTTAGTTATGATTTTATTTAAAGTAAAAAATTTTCATTTACCTAAATATTTTTTTGATTTAACTTCAATATTATTGAATTACTTTTAAATGACTTATTGAATTTTTTTACAGAATGGATAGAAGTTGGATGTACGAAACTGATCGGATTTCAACCGATTTTCAAAATAATTTGAACAAATTTTTAGATTTTTCATTTGACAAGGCTTCAGATAGTGGTCGCATACACTACCCATGTTCTAATTGTGTTGGAAGACCTTGGTTGAGTCTTGAAGCAGTTAGATATCATATAACCAAATATGGTTTCCAAACAAACTATTATGTGTGTTATCATAATGGAGAGAAAATGGAATCTCAAAATGTTGATGATCCAAATGATAGGACTGAATTGGAGAGTTTGATATATGATCAGTTTCCATTTATTTGGAATCATGATAAGGAAAGGATGTCCACCCAACAAGATTTTGATACAAGCACACATGATGCATCCAATGAAAATTATGATGTTGATAGGGTGAAAAAATTGAATAATTCTGTGATGAATCTAGTATATCGACAATGTGGTAAAATGAAAAAGTTGTAATTTTTAATCCAGTTGTTTCATGGGAAAACTATGTATGGGATTTCAAATACTGCAATCAGTTACATTCTTACCTTCTTGAAGGACTTACTTCCAGATGATGCAGATATTACCTCAAACCACTATATGGAAAGGAAGTTAGTTGATGAACTTGAATTCTCAAAAAAAATTCATGCTTGCCTGAATGATTGTAGCTTATTTTGGGAGGAAAATGCTAAAAGAAATGATTGTATCAGATGTGAAACCTCCCAATGGAAGCAAAAAGATGATGGAACACCATCTCGTGTGCCACAAAAATTAATGTGGCACTTTCCATTGATCCCCATATTATAGAACCTTTTTATGTTTGATGAAATACCAGTAAAAATGCGATGGCATGACACCGAGAGAAAAAAAGAATAATGAAGAGTTGGTTCACCCTGCAGATGGATTTTTATGGCAGAGATTTTATGCTCGATATCCTGAATTTGCAGCCAATGTGCGTAATGTGAGACTGGGCCTTTCATGTGATGGTTTTAATCCATTTGGGAATATGATTACTTCACACAACACATGACCATTTTTCATACACATTTATAACCTTCCCCCATGGTTGTGTATGAAAAAGCCTTACACTTTCTTGAGTATACTAATATCTGGCCCTTCTGATCCTGAAAATGATATAGATTTATACATTCAAACTTTAATAAAAGAGTTGAAACTTCTTTGGGATGTGGGTGTTCCCACATACGATGCATGTTCGAAAGATATATTTCAGATGTGTGCTATGCTTATATGGATGATCAATGATTTTCCTGCTTATGCAATGATGTATGGATAGAGCACAAAAGGAAAATTGTCATGTCCTATTTGTATGAAGAATACTTGATTGATAATACTTAAATATCATCATAGTTTTAGTTTTATGGTACATCGAAGATTCTTGCCAATGAATCATTCATATAGAAACAATCATCAAATATTTGACAATACTATGGAGACATATGATCCACCTCAGCGTATGTATGGAACTGATGTGCTTAATGAATTGAAAGATTTTAGTTATTCATTTGGGAAGGGTGTAATGAAATATAGAAAGAGGAAACATGTTTCCAATGATACGTGTTACAATTGGAAGAAGAAGAGTATATTCTTTGAGTTTTTGTATTGGTCAACCAACTTGTTACATCATTTCTTAGACATAATGCACATTGAAAATAATATATGTGAAATGTTTCTTTCAATTCTTCTAAATGTCAAGGGGAAGACAAAAGATGATTTACGATCTCGGTGTGACTTGGTAGATTGGGAGATCATACCAGAATTGCATCCTATCTGTATCAGTGAAAATAAATAGCAAGTTCCATGTGCTTCTTATGTGATGAAACCTGCTGAAAAAAAAATCAATTCCTGGAAGTGCTAGAGACTATTAAAGTTCCAGATGGCTATTCAAGCAATATATCAAAATAGGTAAACAGAAAGAGTTGAAGTTGAAATCTTTGAAGACTCATGATTATCACATCCTTTTGCATGAGTTGATTCCAATAGCAATCCGTCATCTCTTGTCCAATAGTGTAAGAGTCTCAGTTATTTGGTTGTGCTATTTGTTTAGATATCTTTGTGTTAAGAAGTTGTCCAAATCCTTCTTGAAAAAACTATTGGCAAAGATACCATTAATTTTGTTAGAGTTAGAGAAATTATTCCCTCCATCATTTTTACGTGCATGTTGCATCTGGCTGTCCATCTTCCGACCGAAATACTTCTTGGAGGACCTGTTTCATTCCGTTGGATGTATCCAACTGAAAGAAACATGTACACATTGAAATTATGTGTTTGGAACAGGAATTATCCCGAAGGTTCTATTATGAACGGTTACTTGGCTCAAGAATGTATGGATTTCTGCTCAATGTATTTGTCTGATCTTACTACACGAAAAAAACAGACCAATGAGAAATGAAGAAGAATAGTATGAGAAAATTGAACCTAGTTTTCCATCACTTCCTCAGACAGGAGGAATTCCAGAATCATATACATTTACGACATTAAGCCTTGAATAGTGAGAGATGTCACATTGCACAATGTTGTTCAATTGTGATTTGTTCGATGAGGATATCAAGTAAGTAAATTGTACATGTATCTCTTATCGTATCTCTTGTAATTTTAAATATTTTTTAAAATATTATTATTTTTATCTACAGGGAACATACATAATTGATATATAGAAATCATCGTTCTTTATCTATGAGAAGGAAAAAGACTTTGCATAGAAAAGGGTTTTCTCCTTGGTTGAAATTGAAGGTAAAAATATTTCTGTAATAAATAAATAAAAATAATATTTAATTAAGTTTACTATTTTTTTATATTTTAGGAATTGAGTTTTTCTACAGACTCTGTTTCTGAGGAAATAATAGCTTTGGATTTTGGTCCTAATACCATGGTTCGTTCTTGTAAATCACTTGTGATTAATGGATACAAATTTATTATCACTGAACGAGCAAGAAACATGAGAACACAACATGATGGTGTTATGCTAACTTCCACAACAGACTGTTATGCCAGTTCATCAGATAATAGAACTCGTTATGAAAATGTATCTTATTATGGAGTCATGGAGAAAATAATAATTTTGGATTATTACTCACATGGTCGAGTCATGATGATGAAATTTCAATGGTTTGATTCAATGACGAGGCAAGGCGCCTTTATTGATGATTGTGGATTTCGAGTTATTGACATGATCAGCACTCTTGCCACTGATGAACCATATGTATTGGAATCAATGGTGAAACAATTTTTTTATGTCAAAGATCATCATCATCCTAAATTCAGTTTAATTATTGAAGTAAATAACAGACATATTTTTTATGATGGTGATGATGAAGTTGACACTATCCCTACTGCAATTGGAAGCAATCCATTTATTACTTATGATGACTCCAATAGCTCAGTTGTCAGAGATGACTGTGAACCTAAAGTTGTGGTGAGAAATATATAGAATCATACAGTCGTGTTCTCACCTACATGTTTCACTTACATCATTCAGAGTGTGTATCCTACTACTTACCTTTAAACCACCATAAATCTTCTGTTTCTTTATGTTTTTTTTATCAAAATGGTTTATATATATATTTTGAGTTACACATTAGTTATTTGTTTCTAATTACTTCCATATTTGTTTTCATTGCAGGAAATGATACCCATTGAAGAGTGGAAACAGAAAAAGATGACAGAAAATAATCGCCGCATGGTACAGATGGGCGTTCATCCACTCATCCCTATTGTGAGTATTTTATTTCAAATATATATATTTCAATAACTTATAATATCATGTGTTTACTTTTATGTTAAACTTTTTTTCAGGATCCACCCCATAGATGAGAGATATCCAACGAGGAGCCTATATTTCTCCCAGTATAGAGGCTGGTGGTAGGAGGGGTGGTGGTGTCAGAGTTAGATGATCATCTGGTGGTCCCGGTACTAAGGCTGGTGGTACGATGGCTTGTGGTGCGAGAGTTAGACAATCCACTGGTCATACCCAATTGGACTATGTCCCTACCACAAACATTTATTCTATTCCCCATTTTGATCCTGGTGTGTCTTTAGGGACACATAGGATATTTAGGCCTCCAATGTTTACACTACCAGTTGGCTAGACGTCTGTGCCATCATCTTTTGCTTCTGGTTCATTATCTCCGAGCTATTATATTCTACCATCTTTGACTCCTACTCTGACACAGTTTGTGGCTAAGGAGCATAAACTAAGGGACACTACACCTGTATAGGATATTCCTTCAGCTTCTGCACATCCAGTGATGCCCATTGATCTGACTACCACAGGTATATTTATATAACTATATTAAATTTTTATACAAAAATTTATTTTTATTATAACTTGGACTAATATTTTTTTTTCTTTAATAACAAATTCATCTACTGATAGGAGGAGGGGGAGGGGGCGTACTCACTTGCATGTGGTATGGAACTGCTAGACACAGTTGATGGTTGAATATAATGATGATGGATAGATGATTGAGAAATCTGAGCAGGAATGTCGAGGTTTTTTGGCAATGCTAGACAAATACCCCGACATCATTCCAGTCATCCCTATCTCTTGGAGACATCTGCCACAATAAGTCAAGGATAATTCATGGTCACAAATATGGGTAAAAATCTTTTGGATTTAATTTAGTATTTGTTTGTATTTATATGAAATAATCTATTGGGTGTCAGCTTCAGTTTAACTTCTCTGATGGTGAAGGTGACGACCAGCGCGTTTAAAGGAGCTAGGAGAGCATTGGAGAGCTTATAAGCATGAGCTGTATGTTGGATGGTGTGATAGAGTAGGCACGGAGTTAGAGACTTTACCTATCATGGATGACTACCTGATAGATCAATATCGCCAAATGATTACCCATTGGGCGACTGCCAAATTTAAGGTATTAATCCCATTTGAGGTATTTAAATGAGAGTTTTCATATTTTGCATTAATATTATCTTATTTATTATTAAACATTATTTAGGAATCTTCTAAAAATAACAAAAAAAAATTGATTCAAAGAAATATCACCACACTTTGGGGCGCACTACTATGTCAGATCATGAGAGGCAACTGGTACGATATAGTTATTTATAATTTTTCTTTAGGACTTTCCCTTTTTATTATTTCCTACTTAAATTATTTGATTTATTGAATATTGAATATATGATTATACTTTCACTTTATATTGTTTCAATGTCATTATAGAAGAACAACTTGAATATTTAAGGACGTATCCCTCAGGCAAAATTGTTTTGCTCGAGTAGAAGGAAAAAAGATGGAACTGCGGTTAATGAACCGACACAAAAAAAGATTGTAAGTTTTAATTTGTTTATTTCAAAGTTTAATATCTATTTTGAAATTTAATAATCTTTTAATATTTTTAACAGGCTGGTTTAGAGGCCCTTGATGCCTAGGATCCTGATAATTTAGGGCCACACGATCATTTATATCAGGTTTTTGGAGATGAGCACTCTGGTCGAGTGTGCTGTCAACCGAGTAAGAATATAGTCCCGACGAGGTATTGGTACTCTCTAGATATACATTCTAGTACCACTGAGTTGGAACAGGTCAAGGATCATGCAAGATAGTCTGATAAAAGGGTCACAAAGTTGGAAGAACAGATTAAAATGAGGGAGAAAGAATTTATGAAACTGATCAAAGCTTTATCTTCATCACTTCTACCAGAGGCCAGTGCGGCTTGTCAGACATATATGTTGTCGATGGGTGCATTATCCAATGCACCAGGTGGAAGTTCTATTGGCGGTCGAGATGATGACATTCTTGGTGATGATGAGGATGCTTAAGAGGATGAGGGAAAGGTTGAGGATGAGGACGAGGGTGAGGATGGGGCTGAGGGCAAGGATGGGGCTGAGGGTGAGGATGGGGCCGAGGATGATCATGAGGATGATGATGAGGATGACGAAGAGGATAGAGATGACAGCAAGGATGAGGCTAATGATGACAGTGGTGATGGTGATGGTGATCAGGGGAAGATTGATCCATTAAATTTTTGAATTATGTATAACTCTTTATTTTTGAATCTGGTTTTTCACTCTGGTATGGATATTTTTGAATTCAGTATAACTCTTTATTTTTGACCAAATATGGAAGCCTAATGATGTTATAATGGTTTAGAGGTGAGTGATACTATATTATATTTTATGGGTTATTATGAGGAGTTTCTTTCCCTTTAATTGATTGGTTCATAAAATATAATTTGGTGATGCATATATTATGTAATTGGAATTGGTAAAGTAAAATGTTTGTCTCAGATTTCTGAGTTAGTTATTTAGATGGTATTCTCTATCAAAAGTGGGTATATATCTACTGAATATGGGTGTATTTTCTAATTGACTAATGTATTTATTAAAATGACCATGCAATACACATTTCCCACAATACAGAAGCACCAAAAAAATCGTAGATAGACACTACAAACCACAAGACACCCATGGGAGACACCCCTCAAGGTAGAGTCCCTCTAGTAGCCTATTTAATTTAAGAATTCATTAAATTGAATTTAGATTCATTCTTAATTCTACATAATTATTTTGAATTACATATCTTGAATAATTTTTCTTTAATATAATTGTTTCATTTGATAAATAAAGTCATGTTTTTATAATAAAACCCCTCCAACAGAGGTGCACTATCTGCGAAAACTCACAGTGATAGTTTAGGGTGTGATAATTTGACTCTCAATCAGTAGTTTCAACTACCAAGTATCACTTTTAAAAACAACGAATATAAAATATATATCTTTATCATACCACAATCCCGAATCAAGAGTCTTTTTTTATAACATAAGATCCGTTTCTATAATGTGAAGGACAACTACATAGGATTTATTTGGAATCCTGGCCAGAAGATGCTGCCCTGCGGATGTCTCTGGATCGGGCTAACACGCCATGGTCACCCAGCGGTCACGCTGTAGTAATGCAGTGATTTGGCCCTGCTCCAGGATGACACCCCGCGGTGGTTCGCAGTCTTGTCAGAATTTGATGTATGATACCTAGATAGAGTTTTAGATACATTACCCAACCTCCTTCGTTGACCCCGGATAGCCCCCCACCCTCCTCCCTAGGCCTCAGACAGCTCCCGGACAGCCCCCCAGACAGCCCCCCAGATAGCACCCTGAACAGTCCCCCCAACCCTCCTCCCTGGATCTCGGACAGCCCCCTCGGACAGCCCCCCACCCTCCTCCTTGGATCTCGGATAGACCCCCATGGACAACCCCCAACCCTCCTCCCTGGACCCCGGACATCCCCCCGGACAATAGCCACCCTCCTCCCTGGATCCCGGACAGCCCCCTAGATAGCCCCCACCCTCCTCCCTAGACCCCAGACAGCCCCCCGGATAGCCCCCCCCCACCCCCACCATCCTCCTTGGATCCCAGACATCCCCTGGATATCCCCCTAGACAACCCCCCGGACAGCCCCCCCACCCTTTTCCCTGGACCCCGAACAGCCCCCGGACAGCCCCCCAACCCTCTTCCCTGGACCCCGGACAACCCCCCCGGACAGCCCCCCACCCTCCTCCCTAGACCCCGAATAGCCCCCCAGACAGCCCCCCACCCTCCTCCCTGGACCCTGGACAGCCCCCCAGACATTTTTGACATGTACAAGTCAACCCTGCCTCAATCAGAGGCATGGTGTGACTGACACCACTCAAAATGTCTCTCTTTTGTTTAAAATGGACATCATTTTAAGTAAAAACAAGAACTGACATATGGAAAACTGACCAAACACATTCAGATTCTGTTGAAACTTTAGGAAAACAATCCATGGGTCATTTTTGATGTGTACGAGTCAACCCTGCCTCAATCCGAGGTGCGGTGTCACCGACACCACTCAAAGTGTCTCATTTTTTTTTTTGAAATGGACAACATTTTAAGTGAAAACAAGAACTGGCATACGAAAAACTGACCAAACACATTCATATTCTATTGATACTTTAGGAAATGGATCCATGGGTCATTTATGACATGTAAGAGTCAACCCTGCCTCAATCCGAGGCACTGTGTGTCCGGTACCACTCAAAGTGTCTTTCTTTTGTTTAAAATGGATACTCTTTTAAGTAAAAACAACTGGCATATGGAAAACTGACCACACACATTCAGATAGTGTTGATACTTTAGGAAAATGATCCATGGGTCATTTGTGATGTGTATGAGTCAACTCCGCCTCAATCTAAGGCGCGGTGTGTCCGCCACCACTCAAAGAGTCTCTCTTTTGTTTCAAAAGGACATCATTTTAAGTAAATACAAAAAATGACATACAAAAAACCAACCAAAGGCATTCAGATTCTATTGAAACTTTAGTATAATGATCCATGGGTCATATGTGATGTTTATAAGTCAACCACGCCTCAATCTGAGGGCCGGTGTGGCCGGCACCAGTCAAACTGTCTCACTTTTATTTGAAATGGACAAGATTTTAAGTGAAAACAAAGAATGGAATATGAAACACCAACCAAACACATTATTATTGTGTTTATACTTTAGGAAAACGATCCATGGGTCATTTTTGACATGTACGAGTCAACCCTGCCTCAATTCGAGGCACGATGTGGCCGGCACCACTCAAAGTGTCTCTCTTTTATTTCAAAAGGACATCATTTTAAGTGAATAAACAACTGAAATATGGAAAACCAACCAAAGGAATTATGATTCTATTGAAACTTTAGGACAAATATCCATGAGTAATATTTGATGTGTAAGAGTCAACCACACCTCAATCTGAGTGCCGGTGTGGCCGGCGTAACTCAAATTGTCTCACTTTTATTTGAAATGGACATGATTTTAAGTGAAAACAACAACTGGCATACGGAACACTAATCAAACACATTCAGATTGTGTTGATACTTTAGAAAAAATATCCATGGGTCATTTTTGATGTGTATGATTCAACCCCATCTTAGTCCAAGGTGCGGTGTGGCCAGTACCACTCAAAGTGTCTCTCTTTTGTTTCGAAAGGACATCATTTTAAGTGAATACAATAACTGACATGCGAAATACTGACCAAAGGCATTCAGATTCTATTGAAACTTTAGGAAAACGATACATGGGTCATATGTGATGTGTACGAGTCAACCTCGCCTCAATCTGAGGGCTGGTGTGGCTAGCACCACTCAAAGTGTCTCACTTTTTCTTTGAAATGGACATTATTTTAAGTGAAAACAACAAATGGCATACGAAACACCGACCAAAAGCATTCGTATTCTATTGATACTTCATAAAAAGGATCCATGGGTCATTTTTGACGTTTAAGAGTCAACCCCACCTCAATCCGAGGCGCAGTGTGGCTGACACCACACAAAATACATCTCTTCTGTTTAAAATGGACATCATTTTAAGTAAAAACAACAACTGACATACGAAAAACTGACCAAACACAATAGGATTCTGTTGAAACTTTAGGAAAATGATCCATGGGTAATTTTTGACGTGTATGAGTTAACCCCGTCTCAATACGAAGTGTGGTGTGGATGACACTACTCAAACTGTCTCACTTTTCTTTGAAATGGATAACATTTTAAGTGAAAACAACATCTGACATACGGAAAACTGACCAAGCACATTCTGATTTTGTTGATACTTTAGGAAAATTATACATGGGTCATTTTTTATGTGTAAGAGTCAACCCCACCTCAATCTGAGGCACTGTGTGGCCGGAACCACTCAAAGTGTCTCTCTTTTGTTTCAAAAGTACATCATTTTAAGTGAATACAACAACTGACATACGAAAAACTAATCAAAGGCATTCATATTCTTTTGAAACTTTAGGAAAATGATCCATCGGTCATATTTAACATGTAAGAGTCAACCCCACATCAATCTGAAGCCCGGTGTGGCCAACACTACTCAAAATGTGTCACTTTTATTTGAAATGGACATAATTTTAAGTGAAAACAAAAACTGACATACTTAAAACTGACCAAACGCATTCGGATTGTTTTGATACTTTATGAAAATGATCCATGGGTCATTTTTGACGTGTAAGAGTAAACTCTGCCTCAATAAGAGGCGTGGTGTGGCTAACACCACTCAAAATTTCTCTCTTCTGTTTAAAATGGACACCATTTTAAGTAAAAACAACAACTAACATACGAAAAACCAACCAAACGCATTCATAATCTATTTAAAATTTATGAAAATGATCCATGGGTCATTTTTGACATGTAAAAGTCAACCCTTCCTCAATATGATGTGTGGTATGGCCGGCACCACTCAAAGTGTCTCACTTTTCTTTGAAATGGACAACATTTTAAGTGAAAACAACAACCAACATACGGAAAACCAACCAAACGCATTCAGATTTTGTTGATACTTTAGCACAATGATCCATGGATCATTTGTGATGGGTAAGATTCAAACCCACCTCAATCCAAGGCATGGTGTGACTGGTATCACTCAAAGTGTCTCACTTTTTTTTGAAATGGGCAAAATTTTAAGTGAAAACAACAACTGACATACGGAAAATATTCACGAGGCTACACATAGATTCTTGGAATTAAGGGATAAAAAATAAAATATGGTCTATTGGTCATACGTTATTAGAATAAAATATTCACAAGTCATAGATTGAAACACAATGGGTCATAGTATATATAGAAAAACATGAATTATATTAGGAATGAGTCTCAACATCCCATCATGAACATGCACCAACACTCATGTTCTAATTCTCAATCACGGCTCGTTAATTCTATACAATAACATACAAAAAATAAATTTCATGTAGTGATTTCATATGAAACCTATGAACACTCAAGCATACCATATAACGAATTGGTCAACAAGGCTACACATAGATTCTTGAAAAATAAGTTTCAAAGTCATAAAAATACCCCAATGGCGAGGAATACATATGGTGACACCATAACCCTATGGATCACCTCAATACCATCCTCAAACATTGGGTTCTAGGACCAAACCAAATTCCCTTTTGGAACCCAATACCAAAGACTTAATTGAATATTCATACCTACTACCCAAGATGGGGATTCATCTCACATCACACCTAGGAGAGAAAATTACAATTAGCCACATACCCCCTTATTCTAATTGAAAAGTATATGAAAAACATGTAGGCTATTCCGGTAACCCATATCATATGTCGATATTGGATAATTTTTACCACTAACACATCAATAACCATTTATACATGGATATATAACCATTAGAGGAATATAAACATCCCATGTGCTTCCTATAACTCATCCTAGGCCTAAGCACATGACCACTACCATTGTCCATGTTATGGGTATCATGATCCTTGTCCACTCTACCCAATTTTTTCTGTTGGTTTTAAGATACTCAACCCAAGACCATGACTAAACATCCCATGTGATTCCTATAACATGTAGGTTTTTTCTCTTTTGCGTATTGGTATTGTGGTTTGAATGAGGAATGAATTCTAAATTTTGAATACTCTTATGTGTGTTGGTGTTGTGGTTTGAGTGAGGAATGAATCCTAAATTTGAAATACTCTTATGGGTGTTATTTCATTTCCTATAACATGTAGGCTTTTTCTCTTATGGGTGTTATTGTATTTGAATATCTAAATTTCTAAATTTCTAAATTCTATAATGAATTCTAAATTCTGAACACTTTGGATGGAGATTTTGTATTGGTGTTGGTGCAGGTCTGGAGAGGGGGAGGTGTGTTGCTGTGGAGCTATTGTTATAGGTCTGGAGAGGGGAGAGGGGCTTGCTGCTGCTATGGAATTGAGCAACTGTATACCAATGGTTTTAAACTGTTGGTATAGATGCTATAATATAACTATAGCAACTATTTTGTTATAACCATTGGTATAAACCTATACCAACGGTTATAATAAAACCATTGGTATAACCTTATGGCTTTCCATAACCCCTCTATACCAATGGTTGTAACTGTTGGTATAAGTGTAACACACATATACCAAGGGTTTTACAAACCATTGGCATATGTTATACTTTAACACACATATGCCAACGGTTTGTAGAAACCATTGGTATACCTTGTATTTTGACACCTATACCAATGGTTTTCACATAACAGTTGGTATAGGCCTATTGTCACACCTTACTTGGCCATGGTTGAGGGAATCGTTGGTATACTATATACCAACAGTTTCTAGGCCTTTACCAATGGTTTTGAACCGTTGGTAAAGTGTAAAATTCCAGTAGTGTATGTAATGACTCCTTTTTTATGATCTATACCTTACTAGGCATGATTCATTCACGTTATACCAATGAACTTATTATGTTCTCATAAATACTTATAAAATTACAATAAATATAATTAAATAATAAATATATTTATTATATTTCTAATTATAAACTTTTATTTATATATAAATACCTTTAAAATATATTTATTTATAATTATAATTATAACTATATATATATTTAAATAATTATTAAATTACAAAAAATATATTTATTATAATTTTATAAATATATAATTTTATATATTAATAAATATATAAATATTTTTATTTATAATTATATAAAAATATTTATAAAAATATTATTTATAATTATAAATATAAATAAATAAATAAATAAATATTTATTGTTATAATTATAAATAAATAAATATATATTTATTATATATATAATTTTATAAATATATATAATAATATAAATAAATTATTAAGATTACATATTTATCAGTGCTTTTTTAACACTGATAAACGAGTATCTTTATCAGTGCTAAAAAAACACTGATAAAGAGATATTTTATCAACGATTTCTATTTTAGCATTGATGAAACTAATCTTTATTAGTGATTTTTTGAAAGCACTAATAAAATTCTTCCTTGATTTTATAAAAATATCCCCGAGGGTTTGCTTCTCTCATGCCTTCAAGCTTTCGCAGAACTCGACCTCTGCCGCCGCCGAACCCTACCTCTACCATGTCAAACCCTAAAGGGTACATTATTGAGTGCTAAAAAAGCACTAACAAAGGGTACCTTAATGAGTGTTAAAAAATGCACTAATAAAGACACCGCCTTTATTACTGATTTTTTTAAGCACAGATAAAATGGAATCTTTATCATCGTTTTTTTTATCGTTGATAAAGGTCACTATTTATCATTGTTTTTTAGCACTGAAAAAATGTATATTTCATATAAAAAATGATATCATTAAAAATCATATATTAATATATAAATATATTACATTGACATAAATATAATATATTTTATTAAATATGATTTATACATGAATAAATATACATTTACACTTGATATATAAGATATTTAGTGAAAATGACATATAAAATAATTAAAAAAAATTATATTTAATATAGAAATATATTTTTTGATGTATATATATATATATTTATATAATTTTCCAAAATATGATTTATATAAAATAAAAATTTATTTACACTTAATATGTCATATAATTAGTGAAGAATGGTTTATAAGTTAATTAAAAATATTAACTAATTAATAGTAATAGACATTTAATAACATTTTTTTATATCGATGTTTTTTTTCAATTTGAAATACATATCAAATAATAAATATTTAATCATTAATTAAAAATATTGACTAAATATGCATTTACACTTGATATGTTATAGAATAATTTCTCTCTCTCTATATATATGAAATTAACTCAATTTTATATAGGCAAGTACACACTAATAATAAATTTATTGAAATTTAATATGTAATATATTATGTTTTTAGTTATTAAATTTTATTCATTTTTTATATTTTCATTTAATATATATATAAATACTATTTATTACTTATATATATATATATATATTAATTTAATCATTGTTATTTTTTATTTCATTAATATTTTTTTTAATATTTTTGTAATCTATTCATTTTTAATTTTTATTTTTTTAATATTTTTTTAGTTTTATTCATTTTTTAAATTTATTAAAACATATTTATTGATTAACATTTAGTGTTTTTAATACATATGTGATTTTCATAATTAATATATGAATATTCATTTTCATTTTAAGTATTCATTTTTAATTTTTTTAAATTTATATATTTAATAACTCTTTTTCATTCTTTTAATATTTTTTGATTTATTCATTTTTTATTAAATTTCACTCATTTTTTACATTAATTAATTTTTATATTTTTTATACATAACTATTCATCCATATATTTAATATCTTTAATATAGAAATATATTCACACACACATATATATATCAATATATAATGTTTTATTAAATATGATTTATATAAAAAGTAATTTTTTACATTTAACAAGTCATATATATAGTGAAATATGGTTTATAATTAAAAATTAAAAGTAATTAAAAATATTAACCAAATGGTATCAAGTAATAGACGTTACATATTATATAATATCATTTTTATTTTCAATTTGACACATATCAAACTTGTGTTACATATATACATTAATTTCACACACACACACACATGTAATTAATGCAATTTTATATAGAAGCACACACACACACATAATAATTCTGTAATTTATTAAATTTTTAATTTTCATTTAGAATTTTATTTACTAACATATTATATTTAATATTTTATGCTTTTAACCTGTAAATTTTATTCATTTTTTATATTTTTATTTAACATATGCAATTTATTACTTTTTAATATTTTTTTTCTAATTTATTCATTTTTAATTTTATTTATTCATCAATAATATTAATCATTTTTTAATATTTTTGCAACTTATTCATTTTATAATTTTTATACATTAAATAATTTTTTAATTCTATCCATTTTTAATATTTATTTATATGTTCTTATTTATTACCATTTAATGTTATTAATATGGTATGTGTAATTTATATAATTAATATGCATTAATTTTCTTTCTAACTTATATTCATTTTTATTTTTTAGTAATTTATATAATTAATAACCCATACTTTTTTAATATTTTTGAAATCTATTGATTTTTAAATTATTAAATTTTACTTTTTTTAACATTCATTCATTTAATATTATTTATTCACTTATAGTGTTAATTATTTTTTACTTTTTCAATAATTTATTCATTTTTAATATTTATTCATTTAATATTTATTTATAATTTATTCATTTTTTATATTTATTTATAAATATTTATTCGTTAATATTTAATGTTTTTAATATGGATGTAGTGTTCATATTTAACATGTATTCATATTCATTTTAATATATATATTCTATTTTAATTTTTTAATAATATATATAGTCAATAAAACTTATCGATTTTGAGGAAAACTTGTGTCAATCAAATTGGATTATTAGGTCACCATTGAGGTTCCTATAGTTTCTCGGATGGAGGGTGTGGCTTATGTTCACACTGAAAAGTAGTCAATGGTGGGTATGGTGCCTGGTTTGGCTACTCCTATTGCACATCCCATTGTAGATGGAACCAGCAGTGTTGAAGTAGTAAAGGCTAATGTTAATGCTAGTCAAGCTAGTTAGAATAAGGTTGTCAATCCCTTTGCTGTAGCGGTTGGTACAACATGTGGTGCAGTTATTCCCAAGGAGGTTCCCTTTAAAGTAGTGGACACTAATGTGGTCTTTGGAAGTACTGTGAGACCTAGGTCTGGTCAACATGATAAGATAGTCGATGCTAAGAGAGGCAAATCTTCTAAATCTATAGTGTAAACTACCACTGCTTTTGCTTTGCTTGACATTGATCCATTTATTTCCCTCCTAGAAGACACTATTTAGTCGGGGGCTGTTCAATTTGAGAAATTTGACACTTCAGTCAATGAAAGTAATGATCTCTCTACTATTGTCTCTTCTGAGATGTTAGAGCAACATCATGTGGCAGACTTTAAAAAAATGGGTGCAACAGACTCTATGTGATCTTTTTCAGATGAAAACCATGAGCATTGACAAAGAAAAAATACATGGAGGTGAGGTCGACATCCGCATGGTTGAGGTATCATTTATGGTTAGGGTGGGTAAGGCTCACATCATATTCGATATCATGCTATTATTTTAACTATTAGTGCTCCATGTTTTGAGAATTTTGTTGCTTGTGTCTTTGACATTACTTTATTTTTTGACAATATCTATTTCTACCATGTCTGATCCCATCATGTTGTAGTTTTTTTCTTTTAATAAATGGGATAGAGACTGTGAGATTTATCTTCTACCTTTTAAAAAAATAAAAAATGGAATGTATATATTTTTTCAATATTTTTTAAGTATATTCTTTATTAATTATTCAATTTCACTCATTTTTAGCATTTAATCATTTAAGATTATTTATTCATTAATAATGATAATTATTTTTTACTTTTTATAATTTATTCATTTTTAATATATAGTTTTTGAATTTTTATGTATTTTATTTTACAATTTTTTTATCTAAGCTTAAAAAAAGCATTGATAAATATAGGTTTTATCAACGCTTTTTGGAAATTATTATAAAACCCTTATCGGTCTTTTAAATTCAACCATAATAGAACCCCACTCATTCCCACCATTCAAGCTCTCACGAACACAACCTCTACCAACACTCCCCCTCAAACTTATCAGATGAATCAACTTTCTCAAAACCTAAGGTATGTGATTATTTATACTCTTATTTAGCTAATCCTGAATTATTTCACCATTTTTTTCTCTTCTTTCCCTGTGTACCATATCACCCCTATTCCCCTACTGTAGTGACTTGACCCGGCCTAAACAATCGCAACCATGAGTTTTATGATTACCCGGGTTTTATGCAGCTAATTCCTTCATGGTTCTTTGTTTGGCCATGATTTCATAAGGGATTGGATATACAAGTTTGGGTGTTTGAAATTGTTCATGTCTGGTAGTGGATTTTTTTGGTTTTTCGTCACAAATTTCAGCCTTAAGGATCTTTTTGGAAAGAGTAGTTTGATAGGGAAAAAAATTATATTGTGGTATTAAATTTATTTATCCAATAATGTTTATGGATATATAGAAAAAAATAAAGGATTATTAATTGTTCCCTAAGTTTTTAATTATCCTCCACTCTTTTTTTTATACTATGTATTCAACTTCACCTTTAACATCTGAGTCTGTTTTTTAATAAATAATTGAATTAATTAGTCCTTTTATCATACTCTTACTTGCAGAATCTACCACCATTATATCATTAATGAAATATAAATATATTCCCTAGATTTTTGATCCATCGTGTGAGTTATTATATTATAATTTCATATAATAAAGAGGGTTACATAAATTACCCATAATATTCTTGATGTTGGTGTAGTAGTTTTAGGAAATAACACCCTAAAAACTATTTTGTGATCATTTTATTTTCTAATTTGAATTTTTTTATAAAAGTATTTTATTTGAATAACATGATCATGACATATGGAGTTCTACCACACAAATAAATTTTCTTATTCAATGACTTATCTTTTTTTCCTTATTTAAATCGGTGTATATTATTTTTTGTCTAAAAAAAATTTAATGTCTACTTATTGTTTCCTAGAGTATTCCAATAATAAAAAAATCCATGAATAATTATTGAGTTTTAATAGAACCAAATAATTTTCAGTTCCCTATAGTACTTATAATGCAATTATCCTTCTAAAAATGATGATGTTCTCCACCAATTTTTAAACTAATATGTGTGAATTTTCAACATGTAATACATCGCAAATGAAGTATATAAAAGTTTATTATATCCAATAGGTGATGCACACTTGATTTAGAGGAAATAATGTAGTGTAAGTGGAAATTTTAATTCATTATACTTATAAAAAATTTATTTTGATGGTTATAGTTATCAGTAATCAATTATCTAGAAATAAAATAACTTTTTAACACATATAATGTTTTAAGGTTTCTCAACAAGAACATAGTTATCCTTAAAAATTTAATCATAACTAATAACCATTAATAATTTAATGAGGTAACATTAATGATCTCTTTGTTTCCCAAAAATTAAAATTCAATTAAATTCATTTTAACTTTATAGATATCACACATTCCCTTCCTTCAATGATTTCCGCCATTATAAAACAACCTCAATACACATCATTTGAATCTTATTATCTTATAAAAATAGATTCTTGCAGCTTAAATGATTCTTTAAGAATGTTCCAATATTTATTCCCTATTTTTGAGTGTGTATGACCCTTCAACCACCATAAGTTGTTTCTTTTCATGTTACCCTGATTAAATTCATAACTTGTTAGGAATAATCACCAATAAAATTCAAATATTGATATTCCTTCAACTTTATTAGTCCAATTTGATCATTATTATTCAATTATTATTAAAATATACCAAAGGGGAAAACAACATCATAGTGTCTATCATCACATATGGGACCCACTTATAGAAAATTAGCTTCATCCTTGATCTCTATACTTTAAAACTTTCATCCATTATCAATTTACTACTTTAATGCTACCACACAACATCTAACTTTGTTTCAAATACTAAAAATTCTTCTTATATTAAAAGGTTATCAATGTGATAACTTCCCATAATAAGTATTCTAACATTTCAATTATAGTAAATTTTATCCTCTTTTACATTACAACTTTTGTTTTTATTGCTTATTTGAGTTTCCAAAGTGAGTATGACTTTTTTCTTAGTAAAATAAGCAAATTTCTTAGAAGTATCAAAAAATTTATCCTTTTATTATGAATACTTTATGTGTATTTATTTATTTTTTGTACAAAATGAATATATTTGAACATAATAGGATGGATATGAATCGAAAATGGATAGATGTTAATCATATGATAAAGGAGTATAAGGATGAAGTTAAATAGTTCATGTAGTTTGTAATAGAGCATGCATATTACCCTTATCAAATCATTTTTCAATGTTTAAATTATTTTTATTCAAGATGAATTCATACAGAATAGTTGAAAGAACATTTAATTTGTTACAAAAATAGATTGAATCTATAAATTTTGGTTTATACATGGGGAAAAACTGAATATACATACCGACTCGGATGATACTGTGATTTATGGATGATTTTATATGAAAACTAGTGTAAATGATAATGGATATTATATGGAATAATTGATAATGGTAATTAAAGATGACCTTCATGATTGTCCAAAGATGTTTAAGAAGTTAAATTGTTGTTTAAATAGACCATTTCACACTGTTTGTACAAGATTTAAAACATTATTGCCTATATTGAAGTTATATAATTATAAAGATGATATAAGATAGAGAAATACAAGATTTAGAGTAATACTTGGTCTCCTGAATGATATGATACCATAATAAAATTCACTTCCTTTTTGAACAAATGATGCTAAAAAAATTCTATGTTCAATAGGTTTGATCTTTGAAAAAAATACAAGCATGTCCGAATGATTGTATATTGCTTCGCAATGATCATGAATCACTCAGTTGGTGCATATTGATACAAGAAAGATAAATCAATACCTTAAAAAGTTTTATGGTACTTTTTTATCATTCCAAAGTTTAGATGACTATATGGATGTTAGGTTACAAATATAATATTAACATGGAATGCATATGCAAGAATTGAATAAGGGAAACTACATTACCCAAAAGACTCTCTTAAGTGGAAGAAAATTGATTATGAGTATCCTGAATTTGTAAACAATCCAAGAAACCACTTCCTTATGTTATCAATATATAGAATAAATCCTTTTGGTGTAAAAGGTAACACTCATAGTAAATGACCAATTATTTTGGAAAATTATAACTTTCCTCTATGGTTATGAATTATGTTATCTCTACTTATATTTAGATTAAAAAAACCCAATAATGATATTTATGTCTATTTGGATCCAATGATCGAAGATCTGAAATTGTTGTGGGATATAGGTGTTAAATTGTATGATGATCATAGAAGTGAAGAGTTCACATTGAGAGACATATTACATGTGATGATAAATGACTTTCCTACTTATGGAAATATGTTAGGCTATAACATTAAAATAATGTTAGTGTGTCCCATTTGTGAAAAATGTACACACCCAATTATGTTGAAAAATTCCTCAAAGATTGTGTTTTTAGGACATCAAATTTTTTTAACCCTTCGACATAATATTTTGTTTCTCCCCTTTCATTGATTTTAATGATCACAAACACTCTTTAAGTATTTACTGTTTTTATTATATTTAATTATTTTATGTTTTTATCATTATAATATAATATAATATAATATTTATTTATTTTTGGATAATTATAATTTTATAATTTTTTTTTATTTTTTTTATTTTCAGTTATTATTTAATTCTTTCTTTTTTATTTTTTTTATTATCTTTAATTATTTGTAATTATTTTATTATTATATATAATTAATTTTTATTATTTCTTATGAAAATTTATTTTTCTAAAGTTATTTTTATGCTTACGTAGCTTATTTTTTTTACATTTATATAAGTTTTAGAAAAATACCCTTAACCTTATGTGAGTTTTCCCTAACCACTACACAAGTAGTTTAATTTTATAGTTACCCTTACATAACTATGTTTGTACCCTTACATGAGCTATAAAAATTTTCTATTAACCTTATGCAAATTGTAGGTACATTTACACAACACTTTTATTACTCTCATGCAGTACATGGATTTCCTATTTACCTTTACGCAACTACCCTTACATGAGCCTGCTTACCCTTACACGAGCATGCTTACCTTTATGCAGTGTTTATTTTATTCACTTGACTTTATTAAACCTATATACTTTATAGGTTATCTTTATGAATGTTATGTATTTTAATATTTACCTTTACACAATATGAAAAATGACCCTTATGTAGACTTGGTTATCCAGTTTACTCTGTTTTCACAATTTTCATGGTATTTTGACTTGCCACATGTTAATTACAATTATTTAAATTGTTCTAATGGTTTTATAAATTCATTTTAATGTTATAGATTCCATGAGAATTATTTTAAATTATTTTAAAATCTTTTATTATATAGATTAAATATGTTCTTCATTCTCATATGTTTTTACAGCATGTAACTCAAATATTTAGAATTTATTATTTTGAGTTTTTTTATTTTATTATTTATAAAATCATGTTTAAGCTAAATAAAGTTATTAAAACTAGTTTTGTGGTTTTTAATGCAATATATTTAAATATTGATATTATCACATTCTTAAAAAAGAAATGTCTATTTTTGAATTCTATATATGCAAGATTCCTATTATTTCATTGACCAGTCTTTATGGAATTATTTTAAACTTCCTAACATTTGTTTTTGAATTGGTTTGAATTGTTCTAATATTTTTAAATTCAAATGATAATATTTTTGGATAATTTTATTCTCTCTTTGATAATCCTTGAATAATAATTTTATTATTTTGAGTTTTAAATACTTAACGATGACATTGGACATTTTGAGTTTATTCTTATTTAAAAGAGTCGAGTCATGCGTAGATTTAATAATGGCCGAGATTCATGGAACCTAGACTTAAATTACATAAATACCCATTGAATTCCAATATCTTTTTGAAGGATTTTGGTGCATATAAATAGAGACCTTGGATGGCTTGGAAATTTATAACAATTATTCATCGATATACTTTCTCATCAAATTTCCATCATGCTCACTTTCTCTCAAATATCTTTCCTTCTTCATATACCTTCTTAAAAGAGTGAGTAATAAATTTGTATTGTATTTATCACTCTCTATATATTCTCATTCTTCCCTTTTGTTCATATTTTAATTTGGGAGGATTGAGACTCAGAAAAAAAGGTATTTTCTTCTTCTTCTCTTCTTATTTTGAATTTAGTGCCTTCGAAGTGAGGGACTTAGGGTTTCTTGTATTTTTTCCTTTCAAAAGAAAAAGGAATATCTTTTTGAAGATTCTGACACCACAGTTAAAGACCTAGTGTCTCTATATCTTTTTTCTTTATATAACCTAAAAATTAAGGGATATTTTTGGTAACATGGATACCATTAAATATTAGGGACTAGAACGTTAAATCGTTAAGTAATTGACCTGGTAGATGCAAGGGTACAATTTGGTACTATTTTTGAACTTCCTTACAAAATATTATGTCATATTTACTTTTAGAAATTTAATTTATCCTTTCACTATTATTATTACATATTATTATATTTTTTCACTATTAATTCATTGGTTATTTTATTACTTTTTAAATAATATTTTATAAATTGAATTTTTTACATTTAAATTTTTTAAAAGGTAATTCAACCCTCTTTCCATTTTATCTTTTATCACAGACCTAAATTTGGTATTAAATGGGTTTTAATTTATTTAATTTCTTTTATTTCAAATCACTTCAAATTTTTTATTTTTAAAATCTTTAACTAATTTTTAAAAATAAATATCTCTTTTTTAAAATGGATTTTTTAAACACTCATGGTGGTACCAAAGGAAAATAATTTTCTCATTCTCAATTTTTTGATGGCTGTAATTATAGTTATTAGAAAACTCACATTTATACACTTCTTAGATCTATTGGATATACTATTTATATGTTTTTTATTCATGTATATACTTATAAAACTGAAAAAGAAGATAAATGGACCCCTAATGATATTTCTTATTTTTAATTATACGATAAAGCTATGAATTACTTGAATTGTGTGTTAGAAGTTAATAAGTTTAACAGAGCTTATTCATTTACAACTACACAAAAAATCTTGAAATTATTAAAATTTATGCATGAAGGTATAAATAAAGTTAAGGATATAAGGCTTTAATTGTTTAGGAAATATTTTGAGAATTTCTCTATGAATCCTAGCCAATTTATCACTGCTATATTTACTATATTTACAGAAAATTTTAATGGATGAAAATATATTGGTGATTCTCTTTCTATATAAACTTTATTCAATAAATTCCTTTGAATTTTACCAAGTAGTTGGGTTCCAAAAGTCACCAAGATCAAAGAATATAAATATATTAAGAACTTTTTGGTAGAGGAACTCATAGGTTATCTCATGACATATGGGATGACCATGAAAATTCAAGATGAGAAGGAGGGTAAGGAGTTTAAGGATACTAAAATAATATACAAATTTATATAAAATTGGGAGGAATCATCTAGGAGTGACTTAAATATTTCCAACTTTACCAAGATGTTGGAAAAGTATAATAAAAAGAATAAAACCTCTCAAAAAAACAAAAAATAAAGAATCAATGGTAACTTGTTTTGGTTGTAAAAATAAGGGTCACATCAAGCTAGATTTTCCCTTGAATAAGAAAAATCTAGAAAAAATAAATGTAAGAAATATTTAAAGGTCTTGACTTGGATTTATAGTGAGGACTTAATTTGAACATACAAATCAAGAAATGAAAGTCCCATGTGTCACATGAGACATGTCGAGGATAGAATTAAGGTTAGTTCTAAAATATCTATATCCCTTTCATTACAATTATTTATCTTCTACTTCTTATACCTCTTATTTAAATTATAAAGTTCTTAAAAATGATAAAAATGAAATTCAAAATGATTTTAGTAATCCTATTTAAAAATTTAAAGATATTAAAAAGAAACACAATACTATTGTTTTTGAAAAAGATAATCTTTTAAAAGAAAAATAAGATTTAATTTTAAAATTAAAAGATCAACCTAATGTTGAAAATTTTGAATTTCAAATTTATGATCTTAATAACTCTATTTTTAGTTTTATCCAAGGAGAATAAAATTAAAATAAAAATCTGGGTTCTAAAAACCCACTTAAAAGCTGTTATGGTTATGGGTTTTCAAAAAAATCTTATTTTCCAAATAATTCTAAAAAGGTTAATTTTTTTAGAGGAAATTCCCAAAATAATTTTTTTAATTATTGCAAAAAAAATTCATTTATTTTATGAATAAAAATATTAAAATTATAGCTATGGTATACCTAAAATAATTCATCTTTTTTCTCATATGTCAAATTTCAAAACTTGTTCCAAACAAGTGTGGATTCCAAAATAATTATTATCAAACTTAAGTGAACCCAAGAAATGGGTACCAAAAGTTATATTTTTTTAATTATTTGTAGACCAATTTAAAAACCCAATAAGATACCTATTATATGGATAGCAGGTTCTCAATAAATATGTGTAGTGATCCTTCTGAATTTAATCATCTTGAATATTTTGATGGAGGACATGTCACCTCTAGTGATGATTCAAAATAAAAAATTACCAGTATAAGTATATTTTATTTCTTAATATCGACTATTATTAATGATTTTTTATTTGTAAAAGGATTTAAGAATCATAATTTACTAATTATTAGTCAATTAGGTGATAGAGACTTTAAAATTACTTTTAAAAATGTTTTTTACAATTTTTTTAATTCTAAAATAAAAATTTTATTTACCACATTCCATTTTCAAAATGTTTAAAATATACATTTAAAACATATAGAAAGTAAAAATTTTAAGTGTTTAAGTGAATGAGATAATGATTCTTGGATTTGGCATCAACACCAAGGTCATTCTAATTTTCATTCACCAGTGAAAATCAACTGTAATCAACTGGTATGAGATTTAACAAAATTTTATTTTAAAGATAAAATAGTTTGTGAACCTTGCCAACTTGTCAAAAAACAAAAGTTTTACTTTAAACCTAAAAACCTTATTTCATATTCAAAATCCCTATAACTAGTTTACCTTGATATTTTTAGACCAAATCAAGTTTATATTATTAGAGGTAAAAGTCACCTTTGTAATTACTAATGACTTTACTAGATTTACTTGGGTTTTCTTCTTAGGTCATAAGAATGAGGATTTTAATGTCTTTATAAACTTTTCAGGGAAATTTTAAAATAAAAAATCCTATAAACTATTTTCCTTCAGAAGTGACCATGGTGGAGAATTTTATGACAAATACTTTGATGATTTTTATACTTATCAAAGTTATCATTACTCATTTTAATCTCCTAGAACACATCAACAAAATGTGGTCATCAAAAGATGAAATAAGACCCTCTAAGAAATGTATAAGATCCTCCTTAATGATTTTTCCCTTCCTCAATAAATTTGGTATGGGGTGGTCAATAATTCATACCTTATACTTAACCATGTATTTATTAGACCCATCTAAGGAAAAAGACATTATGAACTTTGAAAAATAAAAATTACAAATGTTTTATTCTTTAGATTCTTCAGTTGTAAATTATTTATCCTTAATGCCAAGGATAATTTTGGAAAGTTTGACCCTAAATATGATAAATAAATCTTCCTTGGGTACTCTAACTCAATTAAATCCTCCCAAGTACTTAATAAGAGGAACAATACCCTATAACTATCTATTCACATCAAATTCGATGGGAATGTTCCTAAATCACATCCAAAAATGATGCTGACCAACCTAGTTTGAACCTTCCTCAATCCTAATATTACAAAATAATTGAAGATGCTCTGGATTCCCTATACTCTCTATTACCCAAGCTTTGGACTAAATACAAATACCATTCTATTGAGAGTTTTATTAGAGAATTACAATATGAAACTCGTACTAGAAGGTTGGCATTAAATAAGATTAAACATCACGATTTTTTCTCTCATATTAAAAATTATACCCTTTATGACTCTATTAATGATGAAAATTGGATATTTTACATGTAAGAGGATTTGAGACAATTTCAAAGGAACATCATTTGGACTCTCATGGAACATCCTGATAATCATCCAATTATTATTACCAAGTGGCATTTAAAAAAAAACGTGATGAACAATAAAATATTATCTATAAAATGGCTTGAATTTTTGAAAAAATATATAATAAAGAAGAAGGAATTTATTATTCTGAAACCCTTTCTCTCATTACTCAATTTAAATCCATTACAATCTTTTTGGCATTCACTGCTTATTTTAATTTTAATTTTTTTCAAATGGATGTCAAAAGTTCATTTATAAATGTATTTATCTCTGAAGCTATTCTTATAGAACAACTGACTATTTTTTGAAAACCATGAATTCCCAAATTCCATTTCCAAGTTATCAAAATATATATACAGTTTAAAATAATTCCCTTAGGTTTGGTATAATAGGTTTACTAAATTCCTTTTATAAAATGATTTAAAAATGGGAAAAGTTGATTCCAACCTTTTTTGGAATTTTTTTTCAAATGATTTATCAATTATTAAAATTTATATTGATGATGTTATTTTCATCTCAACTAAAGAAACTCATTGAATTGAATTTTATAATTTAGTGAATAAAGATTTTGAAATGAGTTTTATGGGAGAACTTAAATTTATCCTTGGTTTTCAAATTTATCAAAATTTTGATGGAACCTTTTTAAAACAAATTAAATGCAGTAATGAACTTATAAATAAGTTAACCATGGATCATGCTAAGTAAATTAGAGTTTCTTGAGTGCAAATTGTATTCTAAAATTTGATTAAACAAGTCATTCAATCGACAACAAGCTTTATCAAAGTATGATCAGAAGTCTTCTTTACCTTACTATGAACCATCTGAGCATCATGTTCAGTGGATTCCTTTGTGATCATTTTTAGTGAAATATACACGAATCACATTTAAAATCCATCAAAAAAAATTTATGTTATTTTAAAAGAATAAATAATCTTATATTATTTTATCTTATGGAAACATATTTTGAAATTTCATGTTTCTTTATGCTAATTTTAGAGGATCCTTACTAAATAGGAATGGTACTTGTGGCAATTTTCATTTACTAAGAAAATGCATCATATCTTGGAGTAGTAAGAAGATAAAATCTATTTATATTTCTATAGTAGAAGCAAAATACATAGCTACTGGGATTTATTGTGCCCAAGTTTTATGGATGAGACATACTCTCTTGTACTTTGGGATAACATTATTGGAGTTAGTGTCCTATAAATAATTGTTTGTATATTGATTACATGAATATTTAATGTATTAAAATATTAAACATCTTAATACATATTGTTTATTGTTCTGTATGACTATAATGTAATAATTCTATAGAGTATTTGTCGCATTAATAAGATCACAATATTTCCCCTCTATGATGAGAAACTTGAAGTGCTATGAAAATATTCTTAAATATAGTTATGAGATTTGATGAAATACTATGATGGGACATATAGTATAAAAAACATCAGGTATGATTACTTGTAAGAAGATGAGACTTCTTCTCATGAAGTTCATACTTGGTAATCTACAAGTCAGGAGATTATGAGGAAAGACTCACTAGAAGGAATCCTACATGTTTTGGTGTCATCAGATATTCCAATCTGCATGCATTCCTAATGGTCCTTAGACTTTAATATTATCATTAATACATGTCATGACTCACACACTTAGATTTTCTGACAAAAACTATCATAACATATGTTGGAGGGAAGTAGGGTACATTGAGTGTGTCACGAATGACATGTTATTAATGGATAAGTTGAGGAAGGATTTGTCCCTTCCATTTATGGAAGTTGATATCTCGACCCTTTGATTGAAATATAACTGTCACCCTAAATTCCATAGCCATGGTGTAACAATGAGTTTATTTATGGTCATCAAAGAATTACTTATCAAGAATATAGGTTGATGAAACTATCATGAAACATAATTGATAAGATATTATGACAATGGGGTTATATTACACAATGATCATTTTTATGTGGATGCTGTTATTGAAACTTTAAGTTATTTCTATTGGGTTCCCTGACCCATTGTTAGATATTACTCTTGGACTTTAGGCAAGCCTTCCTAATACCAATGAGAAAGAATTCTAGAGGGTCACACACTAAGTGTTTCTTATGGTATCGATTAAATTATATTTGAATTTAATTAATGGAATAAATATTATTCTAATGAATGTGGAACAATTTTATTCAATTTAAAATGATCGCCTAAATTAAATTAAATATATTTATTTTATTGAATATTTAATAAATATTTATTTAATAGTTTGTAAATAAAATATTTATTTAAGAGAGTAAATTATTTATTTATTTAGGTGTTCAATAAACTGAAGTGGAGTTATAGTAGAACAAGACCAGTCCCGTAGTAAAATAATTATTTAACTAGTTGGCATAAGAAAAAATAATAATAACACTACTATCATTATGTGGCATGAGATTTCATTTATGATTCTATTTTTTGCAAGTTGGCGCACTATGAATAATGGTGTTGTTATTGTTATTATGTTTCATGGATTTTCTCTAAGGTTATGAATGTATTTAATTACTGTTATGAAATTAAATATTATAACCAAAACCCCATTTCATTAAATAGATTGGTACGTATATTGTTCCATTACACCTGGTGAACCAAATTGATGGTGGTGTGAGAATTGTTTAGCCAAAACAATTTCTCTCTAGAATTCTCTCTTCTCTTATCTCAAGAACGAGAGACATTCTTCAAGACCAAAGAACATGAGATCAAGAATAACTGATGCAATACACTCACTTCACCACACAAGCACCCTGATAATGAGTGGTGTTAATTAGAGGCCATCAGAGCATGTGTGGGTCACTGCTAGAGGGATTTTGGTTTGGATCCTCACAAGCACAATGAGACAGTTTTGATGGGTCATTCCAGATGATCAACATCATTAATAAATAAAGTACTGAAGATCAATGTATTTAATTTCCGTAGAAATTATTTAAATTAATTATAAACATGATGCGCAAGATCCTTTCTCTAAGATCTAGTTCCATTTTTTATTTTGTATAGATCTTTGATTATAATTTGTGGATACTGGCATTTATAATCATATTGATCCCAGATTGGTCATCGATTACAGTAAAGGCAAAGTTGGTCCCTCCCAACCGCCACACTTCTACTGCATCTGAATACTTTAAACATATCCTTCCATCCCTATCAAGCATGAAAACTCTAGTGTGATCAGTATTTCTAAAATTCATATCCAATACTCTTGTCCTAATTACATTGACTTAAGACATCATTTTCTATGAGATTAATTTCAAAAAGGCGATATCATTATTGATTTTTTTTACAAACCTTCAACTTGCTGATATATTCACTAAACCCCATCCTCTTAACTTATTTCAATTCATCAATGGTTAGTTGGTTATGATTATATTATGATTATAATATCTCAATATCTTTTCAAGCTTGAGAATTTTTTCAATTTTAAATTCTCTTTTTCAAAACTATTTTCCAAAATAGATTTCAAATTATTTTATTAAAAATCAATTTCCAATACTTTTTTATAATTTGGGAAAATAAATTCAGTAAAATACTCCAAGAAAAAAATTCAATCCTGGATACAAATAAGGGGAAATAGTTCTGGAATAGATGCCACGAGGGATTTAACTCAAAAATAGTTGATTTATTTTGTTAACCCTTTCTCCATCCTAGGCACGATGAGTGGGATTTTTCTACACACCTATTTTGACACTCTTGGGTAATTTTACATGGTTTTTGAATATAGTTTTTACTAATACTTAACAATGAAAAATTAATTTTCAAAATATTTATTTACTAATTTTTTTGTTTATTTTAATTAAAATGATCCCTTTAAACTCTTCTAATACATTAATTAAGGGGGATCTAATATTTGTAATGAAAAAATGATCCTAAAAGAGATATTTTCTTTTTCAAATTCTATTTCAAAAATTATTATTTTTTCTACTTTTCATTTTTAAAAATTATATTTTTTATCTTTTTTTAAATATACATATATTTATTTCCAAATCATATTTATAACTTTTAAACACATTTTTTTAAAATATATTTTTTAAAATCATTATTTTAAAATAATTCACATTTTAAAGCACATTTTAAAAAAAAATTATTTTTTAATTTCTCAAAATATTGTTAATGATGGAAATTATAGATTTAATCTTCATATTTTTTTCTCTAAACCTGTGTTTCACTTATTTTTGATAATCACAAAGGGGAATAAATATTTGGTTTTGGGAGATATATATATTTTTATGATTTTAATATATTTTATTCTCTTAGATAATTTTTTTCAAGTGTTTGTGATCATTAAAAAGGGGGAGATTTTTTTATTCTCAACTTTATTTAATTTTAATGATTATAAAAATTCTTTAAGTGTTTCTTATTTTATTATATTTAATTATTTTATGTTTTGATAATTAAAATATAATATAATATTAATTTTTTTTATGTTTGGATAATTTTTATTTTATTTTTTATTAATTATTTTGTTTTATTATTATTATTTTATATTTATTAATTTATTAATTATTTTTTAATTATTTATTTTTTAATTATTATTAATTATTTTATTATTCTACATAATTTTTTTCTTTATTAAGAAAATTTAATTTTCTAATTTTTTTTAACCTTATGTAATGTATTTTTTACCTTTATATAAGTTCTAGAAATATCATTTTACCCTTACATGAGTTTTATATTTCTCTTACATAAGTAGTTTAATTTTCTGATACCCTTATGTAACTATGTTTGTACCCTTTCAAGAGGCATACCAATTTTCTTTTATCCTTACATAGTTTGAAGGTAACTTTTCCCAACTCTTTTATTACCCTTATTGTAGTACCCCCGATTTCTGGTATGTAACCCTTTATTTATGTTTTTATGTATATAAAGATTAAGGGTGATAGTTGGGAGAGTTTTGAGAACTTTCAAGGAGTTTTTGAGGCTAAAGGGAAGGTGCACGGGTTGCACATGGTTTGTCCTGACCATGCAGAAGCCTAGTAGAAACTATGAAAATGTGTAATTGTTGGACAGAGATATTTATCACGGTCAGTGCATGGTTTAGAATCCATGTGAGGAGGCAAAGAAAAATATTTCTTAAGGTATTAGCATAAGCGTAGTTAGCGCACAATTTGTTTAACTGTGCGACTAAACCATGCATGGGTTAAAAACCACCTCCTTAAAAAGTGGATCTAGGTCAGCCATGACTTTAATCCAATAATTTTTCCCCAAACCAGATCTAACTCGGGATTTTTATTTTCCTAAGGCCAAAGAAGGTTCTCCCATCGACCTGGAGGCAATTTGAAGGCTTCCCTCAGTGATTTGAAGATAGATTCTTGAGGTATGTCATCATTCTTCATCGTTCTTATCACATTTCATTAGATCTACTTAGATCTACTTATCTTATCCTATTGGTTTCTTAGATATATGAACTTTATGGGTGGATATAATATTTTTGATTTCAAATATGTTGATATTTTGTCTATTTGTTCATAGGAGAAGAGATTTAAGGCAGTTTTGTGGAATACTTACCTGATTTCATGAGCATTTTTCGTCCGTTTTCTATTTTTACCAAAACCGTCAAGATAGGTGGCTTCACTATCGAATCCTCATGATGAAACTAATTAAAATTATTTCTAATTGATTTATTTGTGATGAATTTATTATTATTTGGTTATTTAAGAATTGTTGGAAACCCTCTTTTGTGATAGTTTGGTAATTTGTGAAATCTGAAAAATTGGTGTTCTTGATAATGTGCTTTGGTTATTGATTTTAAAATTTTTATTTTTAAATGGGGATTTTCTAGAATTATCATAATTGAATTTAATTAAAGTGTTTTCAATAAAATTAATGGTTTTATTGAAATTAAATGGTTGTTTGAAATTGGTTTGTTTAATGTTTTTCAATAAAATCATGGTTTTATTAAAATGGATGAAAAATTTGTTTTGGAATTGGTTAATGGAATAATGGTTGTGTGTGTTCATATTTAATTTTTGAGGCTTGGTTGAAATATTACTTTGTGCTCTGTTCCAAAGGGTTAATGACATAATTTTTGTGTGTGTTCATATGGAATTCGCTATGGATTAGGGTTAGGAGTCTCCCTTATCATTACTGGGATAGATAAGGGTCAGGGATATCCCCCGTAAAACATTCATGTTCATTTGGGTTGGATAAGGGAAAAAAGTCACCCCCATCATTGTTGGAATGGATAATGGTTAGGGATTTCCACCTCTTCTAGGTTTCAAGCATGGTCATTTGTGTGGATATATGGAATGGTTACACAAAATCGAATGTTAAATGATTTAAATGATTGTTTATGTGCTTTCCTTGGAAAACTATTTTCTATGGCTTTAGTTTATATTTTTATATAAACTATTTTTATAAATTGTTTTATATAAACTTTTTTTTTATAAATGTGGCTAACTATTCTATCCTGGTGGCGTGAGTAAGGAAGTCTTTGTGGAAAGCCTACTGAGTTTTGTACTCACCCCTACTTTGGAACATTGGTGCTTTTGTAGATGTCATCTATAGGGAAGTGGGAAAAGGTAAAGTATCACATGTATTTAGTACCACCTCGTGATACTTGGGATGTTTGGTGATGTTGGAGCATAGAGATTTGGGAGTAGGGAGTCTTTTTCCGTCTTTGAGTTTATTAGTTGTCTTTCCACTATTTACTTTTATAGTTTCTTTGTCTTCTTTAGTAGTACACTTTAGTGTGGTTTGATATAAATATGATAGTTGATTTGTCTTTTTTTTATCATTAATAATATATTGGTTGTTTGGTTAGTGATTTATTTCTTAAAGGGTAAATCATCCCCCACTTGAATTTGAAACCCTTCAACATTTATTTCCGACCTTTCGAATCTTGGGGATGTCTCTTAAGTCAAAGTAATAATTCATCGTATTCTCAATACAATGAGAATAAGTGGGTCATTACACTTATAAAGTGAATAAATTTCCTATTTACCTATACAAAACTATTCTTATGCGATCCTACTTACTCTTACATGAGTCTTGTTATCCTTATGTAAAATTTCTTACCATCACACATTGCTTATTTTATTCACTTAACTTTATGAAACCTATTTATTTTTTATGTCACCTTTTCACAATTTATGTATTTTGAGATTTACCTTTACAAAACATGAAAAGTAACCCTTACCTAATCCTAGTTATCTAGTTTACTCTATTTTTATGGTATTTTGACTTGCTGCATGTTAATTATAATTTTTCAAATAGTTTTAATGGTTTTATAAATTCATCTTAATGTTATATATTCTATGAGAAGTTTTATTACATTATTTTAACTCTTTTATTATATAGATTAAATCTATTCTTTAATATCGTATTTTTTACATCATGTAACTAAAATATTTAGAATTTATTATTTTGAGTTTTTTGTTTTATTTTATTATTTCTAAAATAATTTTTAAGATAAAATATATTATTCAAACTTATTATTATTATTTTTAAAAATTGGGTACAACCGCGAAAGCGGCACACGATGCAAGGAAGGAAATTAAATTAAAGTACAGGCCCAAAGACTTATTATTATTATTTTTAATAAAATATATTTAAAGATTGATATTATCACATTATTAAAAAAGGAAAGTTTATTTTTTAATTATATAGATGTGATATTCCTACTATTTCTTTGACCTATATTTATGGAATTTTTTTAAACTTACTAATGAGTAATTTGGAATTGGTTTTAATTTTTTGAATTATTTTAAAATAAAATGATAATATTTTTGGATAATCTTCCTCTCTCTTTGATAATTCTAGAATAATACTTTTATTATTTTGAGTTTTAATTTCCTAATGATAACATTGGTCTTATTGAGTTTATTCTTATTTAAAAGAGTTGAGGCATGAATATAAAAAATGATGTTCAAGATTCATGGAACATGGAATTCAATAACTTAAAGACCTCATGGATTACAAAATATTTTTGAAGGATTTTTGGAGCCTATAAATATTGTCCTTGAGAGTATTTTTAATTTAAAAAAATTATTCATCAACATACTTGATCATCAAATTTCTATCATGCTCGCTTTCTCTCAATTATATTTTCTTCTTCATCTCTATCCTTTAAGGAGTTCATACTAAATTTGTAATATATTTATCACTCTCTCTATATTATCATTATTACCTTGTGTTTATATTTTTATTTAGGAGAATTGATACTAATAAAAAAAGATATTATCTTCTTATCTACTTCTTATTCGGTGATCATTTCCTTTAAAGTGATGTTCTTAGGTTTTCTTTTATTATTTAATTTCAAATGACAATAAACTATCTATTTGAGGTTTCTAGATTCACCATTAAAGAGCTAGTGTCTTTGTATTTATTTTATTTATTTAACTTAAATAGAAAGGTACAATTTTGGTTAATTGACTACCTATAAATCTAAGTGACTGATATATTAAATCTTTAATAAATTTAGATGGTAGACATAGGAGTATATTTTGGTCTTATTTCTGAACTAAATTATGAAATATTGTATCCAATTTACTTTAAATAATTTAATTTATTATTCAAATTTTATTATTATATATTATTATATTTTTGTGCTTTTAGTTCCTTGATTCTTTTAGAAATATGATTTTATAAATTGAATTGATTTTCCTTTATTTTTTTTAAATAGTAATTCACCTCCCCTGTTTCCATTTTATCTCCTATCTTTGACCTACATACTGATCCTGGATGAAATATTTCAATGGAAATAAAGATCAAGGTAAAAAACCATCTCCATTAATAGGTGATCAATGGTTTTAGAAAGTAAAATATATTAATAGTGTTTTTAGTAAACATTTTTCCAAAAAACATAAGAAATTAGTTTAGAAAAAGCGATCAATATTCTTTGAATTACTATACTGTAATTGTTTGTACTTAAGAAATTTTCTTGATATTATACATACAGAAAATATATATGTGATAATGTTATTATCATGTTACTAAATGTACCTGACAAAAAATATTGAATTAAGGTTAGGTTTGACATTATTTACAATAGGATGTGGGAAGAGTTGGCACCGATGAAGGGTGAAAGAAAAACTTTTCCTTCTCCAATAGTTTACACTCTCAACAGACAAGAAAAATTTCAATTTTAAAACTTCCTTAATAGTGTAAAAGTTCAAGATGGATATTCATAAAATTTCAATAATGTCGTGTTAATGACTAATTTGAAGTTATAGGATCTTAAATCACACGACTGTCATGTTTTGATGCAATATTTAATGCCTATAACTTTACATTGCATTCTACCTAAAAATTAAGGACATACATTAACTTGACTTTTCTTCTTTTTCAAATCCATATGTAATAAATTTATAGACCCGACTAAGTTTCCAATCATGAATAAATAAATTTTGGTCATATTATGTGAATTGGAGATGTTCTTCCCACTATAATTCTTTGATATAATGGTCCACCTGATGGTTCAATTATCTAGAGAGATTCAAATATATGGACTTATCCATTATAGATTTATGTACTCCATTGAATGGTTTATAAAGATTCTAAAGGGGTATATCAAGAATCAATGTTGATTAGAAGGTTTTATTGCATAAAAATATATTATTGAAGAAGTTTTTGAATTATGTACTAATTACCTATCAGATGATGATAACATTGGTCTCCCAAAATCTTATAACAATGGATGCCTTATGGGTGATTGAATTTTTGGAAGATATGTTGTTACTATTACCATTACAAATTAGAAGCAGGCCCACCTTTACATTTTACATAATAGCGAATAGGTTTCTCTATACATTGAATCCCACAAATTAATTATTAGACATTTTAATCCATCAAGGGATAAAATATAGATATCAAATATGCATAATCAATACTTTATAGGATGGTTTTGAGATTATATTTATAATAAGTTATATGAAAATATGAATTTAATTGTCAAGCATCATTGTTGTATATCCAGGTGACCAAATGTGAATGTTAAATCTTATATTAGTATTATAATTAATGTTTATATATTCAATATAAAAAAATATGAATGTAGTATGATGAAAAACCATAGAGTTATGCTTGCAGAGGAAGTGATGTATATATATGGTTCCAAGGATAGAAATCCAATTTATTTGAATATGTCATACTTCAGTATCATTGAAAAAATATATGAGTTGGATTATACAAAATCTCAAGTGACAATTTTTCATTACAAATGAGTTGACAATAGAAGTTCAGTTAAAGTCAATAAAATAGGATTTGTGAAGGTTAATTTTAGTGTGGAGGGGTATAAGGATGAACCATTAAATATGGAATCAAAAGTAGTGAAAGTATTTTTTCCCCAGATCCAAGAAATAAGAATTGGTCATTTTTTTGTTGGTGGCTAAAACAACTCCAGGATAAGATGAAAATTCAATATAGTATAACCTTTCATTAGGAGATCATAATCATTTCACAGTGATCCCAAGGTAGATAGTGACTTGTATGTCAAAGGGGACTGTAAGGAGGGGATTTAGATACTCGATAGAGGGGAAAATCCATTCAACCTTTAAAGAAAAAATAGAGAGTTCAATTAACAAGTTATATTATTTTTTAATATATTACATTTTTACTCATAATATTATGTGCTCTATACTACATTTATACACTACTGGAAAAATACCCTATACCAACGGTTACAAACCGTTGGTATAGGTCCCCAAACTGTTGTTATAGGCTATACCAACGGTTTGGAGGACCGTTGGAAAGTAAGCCGTGACAATAGGTCTATACCAACGGTTTTGGGAAAACCGTTGGTATAGGGTCTATACCAACGGTTCTGAAAACCGTTGGTATAAGTAATTAGAAAATCTATACCAACGGTTCTCAAAACCGTTGGTATATGTATTTCAAAAAAGAAACATCCGGTGGGATTTGATCCCAGGACCTCTAGTTTATAACTGAATGACTTAACCACTAACCTAACATGACTTTTGTTAACATAATTTCATAAATATATATATGTATTGTTCTAATTTTTTTAAATTTTGATTTATATAATGTTCTCCGTAGGTATATTCCGAAAAAAATCAAAGGACCTTTCCCAACGGTTTTGAAAACCATTGGGAAAGGTTTTGGTTTTTTTCATGGTCTTGGTCGAAGGTTGAAATTTTGGCCAACCTATCCCAGCGGTTTGGGCAAACCATTGGGATAGGCTACCCTTTCCCAACGGTTTGGCCAAAACGTTGGGAAAGGTTGGCCAAAATTCCGCCTTCCCCAACGGTTTGGCCAAACCGTTGGGATAGGCTAACCTTTCCCAACGGTTTGGCCAAACCGTTGGGAAAGGTGGCCAAAAATGGGCTTTCCCAACGGTTTGGCCAAACTGTTGGGAAAATGTACCTATACCAACGGTTTTTACAAACCGTTGGTATAGAAGCGTTGGAAAAAATCATTTTTCCAGTAGTGATATAATATAAACTAAATTTTTAATTACTCAAGTAGATAATGACTTCTACACACACTAATGTTACCAATCCTAAGGATAAACACACCATCGATGCTGAAACTATAGAATTATTAGGGGATCAACAACATGAGTTTCAAAAAAACTAAGATAGGTGTAGGATCATAGTGTTAACTAAAGTTATCAAGTAAATAAGAAATGGTATAAAATCTAAGGTTCGATGGAATGAATACGACCAACCTATTGATCCCAGTAATTTAATGTCCATTAGTTATGTTGGGGTCACAACTCGAATGCATGTAATAATCGTTATAAATACATGGAAAAATATCATGCCTGCATCGAATAAAATAATGTGGGAAAATATTAGGGTAATTTTATGATATAATTTCTCTATTTTATCAAAAATTTATATAATGAAATGTTGAATTACATTTCATTATCCCTTATAAAGTTCATTTATTTTAGATTATATCTATATAAAAATTTATCTTAACTGTTTCTGGAAAAGATTATAGAGCCTTCTAAAAACTTCTAACAAAACATCAAATCAGGGATACTAAGGGGAAAGTAAACCCCCACCCACTAGCTATGTATGCACACATTATAAACTAGGAAACATGGAAATATTTCATTAGTCACAATAATGAGGAATGATTTCATGTGAATTTCAATCAATAATATTTTATAATAAAATATTTATTTTATCTAATTTTTTAAAAAAATTGTTAATTTATGAAACAAAAAAGGTGTGCTTAAAATAAGCAGTGTACATAAAAACCAATGTACCTCTATCATAAAGAAAATACAAGGTATGTTTCACCTGAAAAGAAAATGGAAGGTATTTTAAATATACAATAAATGCATTATGTGATATGAAACAACATATGTTTTTTATATGAATATTGATGAATCAAAATCCAAATTCAATTTTTTCCCACATAATGTGCTATGGAAGGAGGCTTGTGTAAATAAAGAGGGAAAACTAGTAGATGAAAAAACACAATTAGTATGGGAATAATGTGAAAGTATGAGATTATAGTAATTTGATATGTTTTATAACATTACTAGATAAAAATATTTATTTATATTTGTATGTTTTTTATATAGTCTAGACACAACAATCAACATTGACTGTACTAGAAGAAAAAAACATTCAGTATCTTTAAAGAATCCAGAAAAATATGTTCTTGTTAGAGGTGAAGGTTTTGGAGTGTCACCTCAAACATATTTTAAGAAGACAAGGCCATAAGAAGATACATATGAGATGATGAAAGGCATGTATGCATAGATAGATTCTTTAAAATATATTATTTTTTAGTCTAGTTTGACAGATCAATATATGTGAAAGGATCAAAGAGAACCAATATTAGAGAAATTATCAATACATAAAGAGTCACATGAACCGACTATCTTTGAGGCTATCCATTCCCCTAAACCAGATACCTTACCCAAGGTAATTTTTTTCACTACTCTTTCACCAAAATGTGAATAAATATACTTTTGATAACTTTATATTATAAAAAATTTAAAGGGTGAAATTATATGTGATTTATATTTATCAACACCCACAAATGCCTTGTAGTGAGGGGTATGATTTACAATATACATAGAGACATTATACATAATAAAAACTCCCAAAATATCACAAGAGAGTGAGGATTGAAGTAGATCATGATCTGAGCATCAAGTTTCATATTCTTCTTGATGATTTGGGTGTGACCATAGTTGATAATGATATTATAACTTTCATAGCATGCTTGTTTGATCTTATAAATATACATGAGGTATGTCCTAAACATTTTTTTCAAATTAAAATCTATTAAAATTTGATAAAAAATGTTTGAAATGAGGTATAGTATTATAGATGGACAAAAAAAGTGGTAATAGAAGGTCAGATCAAGACAATCTAGTGGATCAATAAAGAAATAAAAAGGACATTATTAGAGTAACTTTACCCCACTAGTTCCACTACTGCATATATTAAAATTATATGTTCATGTAGATACTACATCCCAAGATGAAAATCCCACCCACATTAAATATGAAGAAGAAATATTTAGAGAGGCCATTACAGTTTCGGTTAGTCTCAAGTGTATAAATGAAATTATCAAGTTTGAATGGTTGGTATTATAGATTGTGAATAAATACACGAGGTATATTTTAATAATCGATTTATCCAAAAAATGATCTAGTGTGTTCATTATTGTTAATAACGCTTCATATTTTCTATATGCGTATATATTACTATAATATCAAGGGAAAACCCTAAAAATTAAAATTTGGACAGTATGTTTAGAATTAGAATAAATATATAAGAAAAAAATATGAAATAATAATGGTGTTAAAAAATAAAATAATAAACATCAGACTCCTATTGATGCCTATAATGCAAGGTTAAAACTCCATAATCTAATCATATAAAAAAAATATATATTTTTATTACTTATTTGTTTTTTTAGGAAGTATTGTATGTTCATCATAATCAATTTGGATACCCTAAATGTTTATTTTTTTTATAAAAGGAATGGATTTAAAATAAATCAACCACAGATGATGCCAATTGTGAATTTCTAATGCACTAAAATCAATATTTTACAGATAAAATAAAAATTATATATTTTAGTTTGTGTTTTAATAATAATTTTATTATAATAGGGTGATCTATAAATATCAAGTAAATCATGGTATGAGGTTGGTGACTAAATACAATAAGATTAATGATTTATTCATATGGAAATATATTAAGGTATATATATATATATATATTAATATTTAAATATCAAAATATATTTCAAAATAATTTACTTATTTTGGTCAATGTTTCTACATTTTCCTAAACAAAATATTGACAATGATTGTAGATAATATGTTTTCAAATTTATGAAAGATATTATATACCATCAACAAACTAGCATACATGAATAAGTAATTTCCAAATGTAATTAAAATTTTATTTAAAATATTATTTAATCATTTTTTTCTATATTTTCTTGGTGCTACCAAGATTTTCAATAGTATACGTACTTAAAGAAAGAAGTATATATTTTTTGAGATGTGTTGGAAAAGTACATGGTGTCAGAATATTTTTTAACATCATGTTGAGGTGATTAAATATTATGTTTGTGATCTAGTATAGGATATGAACTTATATATACCTTTGGGATGTGAAAAATTAATATTTTAATGCTTAGATATTATTTTTCCTAAAATAAAATTCATGAAGTATTTGAAATTTGTTAGTTTTATTTCTAATATTATATTTTTGATTTCCAACCAATTTTTTTAGAGTTGATCCTCCCATCATTCCAAAGAAATTTTAAACCCACCATATATTTTTTCCCCTCTTGATTGATTCTATAGAGTTGATGGTACTCCCCCACCTTTGGATCCTTCTCCTGATGACATCAGCATGAATGTTTTGATTAAGAATGTTGTATCTATGAGAAAAAAAAACATCTCAATAACAAGACACAAATTGATGGGAAATAATTTCAAATACATTCAAAATCTACCCCCATCCATGGATGAAATCCAGCCTCAATTAAACCTTTTAGATACATTTACTAAACCTCTATATCATGTGAGTACTTAAATCATACTATTATTTCTATAATTTATAAATTCATCTAATGGATATTTTATCATTCCTTAATTGAACATAAATTTATTTTTAACTCTTCACTAATTTAATTTCTCTATGGGTTATGATGAGTTGGTAGAAACTTACAAAACATTTTGGTGATGAACCTGAAAATAAATAAATATTTGAGCGGTTTCTCATAGAGAAGAATCATGAAGTGTTATGTTATATGGATTTGGAAGAGCTAGTAAAATGTTTGAAGCTACTCATGGTTGTGATAGGTTAGATTTTGAGGCCACTGATGAGAAAATGTTTGAGTGGTAAATGGGTCAACGATCCTTCTACCCAAAAATATGAATTCATATTACTAACTTATGGGGAAGTTAATTCCATACTTCTAGCCTCATTATTTTAATTTTGCACCCTTCTATATTTTTATGGGTTTATAAAAATGTTATGGGCCCTATTATAATAACTGTAGCCTCCATGATAAATAAGTAAGATAAATTTCTTTAATTTCATGTTTTATTCAACCAAATACATGATAATGAAAAATAATGTAAATAAAAATAGTGAAGACTCACCCATATATTGATTCAATTATCGATATAGAAATGAGGTATTAACTATAAAATAAATTAAATTATGGTTGTAAGTTAAAAATTTGGAGAGGTCAATTGATATCTATATGGTAATTTAGTTTAAAACACATTTCACATTGTCAAAACTAAGGAAACGAGCCCATATTGTTTTAAAAAATTAGGTTAACGATCTATAATTCATTTTTGACATATATGAATTTACTACAAATCAATATGACATATGATGTTTCCATTATGACTCAAATTATATGTTTTTAATATAAAAATGTCATTTTATTTCAAAACACACTTCACATTGTCAAAAACAACTAAGAAAGCTCATATTATTTTCAAAATTTAAGGCATTAATCCATAATTTATTTTTGATGCATAGGAATTTACCAGACATCAATATGAAACATGATGTGGTTGGTATGACTCAAAGTTCATGTTTTTAATATAAACCTATCATTTTTGTTTAAAATACATGTCACATTATCAATCCTAAGAAAACAAGTTCATTTTATATTAAAAATTTAAGAAAAAAATCTTTAATCGATGTGTGATGTGTAGGAGTTGACTGCATGTCAATTCGAAACATGATGTGATTAGTATGACTCAAAGTATGTGTTTTCACGACAAAATTATCATTTCACTATAAAACACATATAATATAGATAAAAATGAGTAAATGAACTAATATTTTCTTGAAAATTTAGGAAAATGACCCATAATTCATTTTTGGTGCATAGGAATCGACCACACATCAATCTAACACATGATGTTTCTGGTATCAATATAATTGCATGTTTTCAATATAAAAGTGTTATTTTAGTTTAAAACACTCATCACTTTGTCAAAAATATGTAAACAAGATCATATTTCTTTCAAAATTTAGGAAAACTATCTATAATTCATTTGTTATATGTAGAAAATTATTGTATATTAATCTGACACATAATGTGTCTCGTATGACTCAAAGTGCATGTTTTCACATTAAAAGTGTCATTTTAGTTTTAAAAATTTGTCACATAGACACAATAGAGTAAACGATCTCAAATTGTATTGATAATTTAGAAAAATAATCTATAATATATTTTTTGGCATGTATTAATTGACCACATATCAATCCAACACATCATATTGATTGTATGACTCAAAGTGCATCTTCCCCAATTAAAAGTTTCATTTTTGTTTATAACATGCATCAAAAATACAAAACCAAGAAAAAAATCTCATATTGTCCTGATACTTTAGGGAAGAAATTCATAATTCTTGTGTGATGTGTAGTAATTGACTAAAAGTCAATTTAACTCATGATGTGGCCTATATGACTCCAAGTGCATGTTTTCAATTAAAAGTGTCATTTTATTTTAAAGTGCATGTCATAATGTCAAAACTAAAAAAATGATCTCATATTTCTTTCAAACTTTAGGATAATGATCCTTAATTCATTTTTGATGTGTAAGAATTTACACAACATTAATCTGACACTCGATATGGTTGGTATGAATAAAAGTGCATGTTTTAAATACAAAAGTGTCATTTTAGATTAAAACACATGTCACATAGCCATAACAGAGAATACATGCTTTGATTGTTTTCAAACTTAAGAAAAATAGTTCATAATTTATTTAAGATATATAGGAATCAACTGCAAGTCAACTTAACACACAATGTTCTCGGTAAGAATCAAAGTGTGTGTTTTCAATTTAAAAGTTTCATTTTAGTTTAAAACGTACGTCACATAGTCAAAATTGATCAAACAATCTCATATTGTTTTCAAACTTTAGGAAAATAATCCATAATTCATTTTCTATGTGTAGGAATTAACAACACATCAGTATTAAATATGATTTGGACTATATTTTCCAAAGTATGTTTTTCAATATAAAAGTTTTATTTTAGTTTAAAACACTTATCACATCACCAAAAATGATAAAATGAGTTCATATTATCTCTAAACTTTATAAACCAATAAATAATTCATTTTTATGCGTATGAATCAATTTTACATCAATATGACACATGATGAGGCGAGTTTGACTTCAAGTATGCGTTTTTAATATAAAACTATCCTTTTAGTTTAAAATGTGCATCACATTGTCAAAATTGAGTAGATGATCACACATTATTTTTAAAATTTTGTAAAATAATCCATAATTTATTTTTGATGTGTAGGAATTGATCGCACATTATTCTGACACATGATGTTGTCAATATGAATTAAAGAGTGTGTTTTCAATATAAAAGCGCGGTTTTAGTTTAAAACATGCACCACATATTTAAAGTCAAGAAAAAAAGATCATATTGTTTTCAAAATTTTATAAAATTATCCACAATTCATTTGAGATGTATAGGAACTAACTACATGTTAATCCAACATGATATGTGGTCGGTATGAAACAAATTGTGCGTTTTCAATATAAAAATGTTATCTTAGTTTGAAATGCCCATCACATATCCAAAATTGATAAAATGAGCTTAGATTGCTTTAAAACTTTAGTACAATGATCCATAGTTCATTTTTTACATATAGGAATCAACCACACATCAACCCGACACAAGATGTGTCTGGTATGACTCAAAGTGTGTGTTTTTAATATAAAAGGGACATTTTTAGTTTAAAATGAACATCACATAGCCAAAATTGAGTAAATGAGGTTATATTGATTTAAAAATTAAGTAAAATGACTGATAATTCATTTGTGACATGTAAGAATTGACCTCATGTTAATCTGACACACAATGTGGTCGGTATGACTCCAAGTTTGTGTTTTCAATATAAAAGTATCATTTTAGTTTAAAATGTACTACATTTATAAAACTGATCAAACAAAATCATAATTTTTTTAAATATTATGAAATAAATCCATAGTTCATTTTCGATGTGTAGGAATTGACTACACATCAATATGACACAAAATGTGGTTGATATTACTCAAAGTTCATGTTTTTAATATATATGAGTAATTTTAGTTTAAAACACTTGACACATATCCAAAACTAATAAAATTAACTCATATTGTTTTCAAACTTTATGTAAATGATCCATAACTCAATTTTGAAAAATAGGAATTAACTTCACATCAATATGATGAACGATGTCATTTGTATGACTAAAAATAAATGTTTTCAATATAAAAGTTTCATTTTAGTTTAAAACACATTTCACATTATCAAAACAGAGTAAATGTGCTCTGATTGTTTTCAAATTTTAGGAAAAATATTCATAATTCATTTGTGATAATTATGAAATGTCCACACATCAATTCAACATACGATGTGGCCGGTATGACTCCAACAGTGTGTTTTCAATATAAAAGTGTCATTTTAGTTTAAAATGCATATCATAATTTCAAAATGGAGTAAACAAGCTCATATTGTTTTCAAACTTTAGGAAAATAATTCATAATTCATTTTTTATGTGCATGATTTTTTTGCGCCTCAATCTAACACATGATGTTACTATTATGACTCAAAGTGTGTGTTTTCAATATAAAAAATGCCATTTTATTATAATGATATAATTATAAACAACTATATAAGTAATTAAGATAATTAATATACGGTAATATCATTAATATATTCAGTAATTAACAATATAGTTTATATATATTATTAATTAATAACGTAATTAATAATTTATAATATAATCAATAATTAATAGTATAATTAATAATTAATATAAAATTAACAATATAATCTTTTATAATATTATTAATAGTATAACTAATAATATAAATAATATATTAAATAAGTAACAATATAATTTATCATATATGGATTATATTACATTAAAAATATAATTTGTTTATTTTTTATATACTGTTACCAAATTAAATATTGGTTTTATTGTAGGAAAAATATTTTTTATGGAGGTTTATCGTTGGAAAAAACCTATTATAAGATTTTTGATTTTGTATATTGGGTTGTGTTTTTTTGATTAATTATAAATATCTCATCAATATAAATATTTTTTATGTAAATTTTGAATTGAAATGATAGTGCAATGTAATATTTGTATTTCAATCTAGTTTTCATAATATTTGTATTTGAATTTGATCATGGTTCTAATCTAGTTCCGTTAAAGGTTTTATATAGGGATTTAGGTTTTACACTAGTTTTCATGATCTTTATCAGTGCTAACAAGAGCAATAATAAAGTCCCCCTTTCTCAATGTTAACAAAAACGATGATAAAGACCCCCTTTTTTCAGCACTAACAAAAGCATTGAAAAAGTCCCCTTTATGAACACTAAAAAAGCACTAATAAAAGTGGTCTTTATCAATTCTCATGAAAGTGCTGATAAAGACCCCTTTTATGAGAACGAAAAAAAGTGTTGATAAAAGTGGTCTTTATCCATGGTAAAAAAGTGCTAATAAATGTCTCTTTTATCAGTATTAAAAGAAAGCTCTAATAACAGAACCTTTATCAACACTTTATTTTACCATTGATAAAGATACCCATTATCAGTTCTTATTTAGAAGTGATAAAGTCTAGACACTTTTAAGGACACTTAGGATGTCAATGCTTTTTAGCACTAACAAATCCTGTTTCTAGCATTGATAAAGTTGTTTTATGTAGTAATAAAAATTAAAAAAACATACCTTATGTGCTTTAAAAATAATTGATATTTTATAAAAAGTATAGATTATGTGTTTTGAATTTAAAAAATTATGTAAAAAAGATATGTAAACTCAAATTTTTAAATAAAATTTACAAAATAAAAAACAAATCAGAAAAACACATGTTTTGTGTTAAAAATCTATCAAATATATTTCAAAAAAACAATATTTCTGTTTTTTTAAACATAAGTATTTTCTATGTTTATAATCAGTTTCTTATTTTTAAAAATCTCATTAAAGGGTCATGGAAAACCTAAAAATAAAGCTCAACGACTTACTCAGTTGCACTTTCAGATTGTTGGAGCACCATCATCAATATCACTTATTGATTGGGAACATCATATGGAATTTTCTCAGTAGGTATTTTCTACAATTTTAACATAAAACATGCACATGAAGAAAAAAATACATGTATGAATTGAAATATATATCATTAAATATTAAACTATGGAATAAAATTGCTCCCATGTACAAGGAAATGGGTGATGGTCTTAAAAATTACTAAAGGTGGGTTTTTTTATAATTTTTTTAAAAATAGAAAACAAGCCCTATTTTATTTTTTTAAATAAGTCGCAAAGGCATTTTTCACTTGAATGTATTTTGGATAAATCTAAAACACATTGAGGGAATCAACACCTTTGACTCAAATTGATGACATGGAAAAGATGTTGACACTCACAATGCCTTCCACCCCAACCCCTATAAAAGCCACCCGCCCCTCCCTTCTTTCACTGGAAACTCTTTCTCTCTCCAAGCCTCCCCCCATTTTTATTCTCTACCTCTAAAATTATCTCTGTTTTTTTCTCCCTTCCTCGCAACTCTTTTGGTGGCCCTAAAGGAGTACAAAATTTGTGAAAATTCATTTAAAAATATTTTTTTGAATTTATTTTAATGTTTACTTATTTTTTTATTTACTTTTTAGTTTTTTTAATTATTTTATTTACTTATTTTTTTAGTTAATTAGATTTAATTTGTAAATTATAGTTAATATCAGTGAAAAAATTATTATTATTTAACGATGACTATTTAGTAAGTAATTAATAATTAGTCTTAGTATTTTAATAATTATTTTGAATTGATTATTATTCAATATCTTCTATTAGTTTAAAATAATTATTAAAAACTAATTATTAACTAATATATAATTAATCAATAAATTATTAAATAATAGATAACTAATTAATTAATTAATAACAAATAGATAATCAATTAACTAATTATTAAATAATAGATAAATAATTAAGTAATCATTATGAATTAATAATTAACTAATAGTTAAATAATAATAAAATAATAATAAATTATATATTTTCTATTAAATAATTATTAAATATGAGTTAACTAATGATTAACTAATGATTAAAAAATAATTAACTAAGGATTGACTAAGGACGAAATCAACAGGTTGTGACCATGAGGAAAATCAAAGTCCTGTAGGATTTAGATTGAGATGGACCGACAGCAAGAACAAGGCCAATGTATGAGATGATGCATATGTCATATCAAAGGTCATAATAACATGAGGTGATGAACTAAAATTGTTGGAACAATTTCACATTCTCAAACATAGTGATGTATTGCCTACAAATCATGTAATGTCCTAAGTCTTTAAAAATTAGATCACGAACGGACCTCGGGTTGGTCTTTTGGGTGGTTTTTAAAAGTTTTAGTGATTGAAAATAAACCTTATTAAAATATATTACATTGGAATTTTAAAAACAAACTTATGGAAATACTCAATAAAACTCATTGATTGTTCAAGTCTATTAAAAATATTTATTCCAACTCTTCTATTGATTATTCTGAATATTATAATTCTGATAAAAGTGATGATCTAAGTAAACATGTAATGTTTTTAAAATGAATCATGAAGAAGATCAACATAAAATGAAAAAAATAAGTTTTCAAGAATAATGTAGATTTAATTATGTATAATGCACTCTGTGATGAACACAGATCAATCCATGTTATCAACTTAAGAAAGTGTATATGGTGTTAACATAACTATTATACCCTACATTCTACTAACTAGAATAATATATTTACATTTTACAATTAGTTAACAGTTAATTTCATTTTTATGCATAGAGATGGAGGATAGTACTCTACTCACTGGGAAATATATACATGTTTCTCATGAGGTGTTAGCAGGTCATGAGGTTCAATGGGTTAGGGTGCATAAGGAACACCATTATCATTACATTCTACTTCCAGATACTATTATACCATACCTATAACATGTTGGATTATATGGTGTTACTATATCAGATTTTACATTTTTTGACCATCACTTCCTTACTGCCCTCACCGAGAGATGGAGATCCCTTCCATGTTTCTGAGGGAGATATGATCATCACTCTATAGGATGTGTTAGTTATGATTAGTCTTCTTATCCAGGGTGTTGAAGTTATAGGAACCAGATGTAGTGACTATCTTAAGCTTGTATAGTGATTTTTAGGCCTCAACATCATGGGGATGATATAAATATAGATGTAAGTTCTCTATCTATGATCTAGATGGACATGCACTTCATATATTTACCCACTAACATCGATGAGTAAAGTTCCATGCATCATGCCCGTGCATATATCTTATAGCTCATTGGAGAGACAATGTGCATTGATCACTCTAGTATGCATGTGCACATGATATATTTGGGTCTACTAGAAAATTTTTTCTAGGTTGAGTGATATATATGGACTATGAATTAAATATATATTAGATCATAGTTATCTTTGGGTATGTGTCATCATTATTAAAATGTGGGAATAAGAGTGAATACCTCCCCTAACTCCTATTATTGCTGGTCTAGAGCTTGATATGGATGTGATGCATGATGCTCCATGTGGATGCTGGAATGATCAACCATATTTATTATTTTCTAATGATAATATGAGTTATTATACTTAATTTATTATTATTCATCACTTTCTATGTTATATGTTATTGGCGAAGTCAAGAACACCAGTTCATCAGGATACTGAGACATAATCTGGGTGAATACCATCTCAATATGGACAATCTACTACTCACTGATGTAAGTATATACATTCTTATTTTGACTAATCAATTTCATAATATTATCTTATTTGAAAATTATTAAAAAAATATTTTAACAAATGTTACCTATCATTTCATATTTTATGGCTTTCATACCAGGCTATATTAGACTAGCTTCTTGTATACTTCACTACTGGTCTTGATGATTCCATGGTTGTAGCGACTCTCACACGCTTTCATATTGTTGAGTGGCGCCAATTTGATAGATTCACGCAACATTTTAGATTGGGTTAGCATATTCCATTAGCACCTAGATAGCCATCAATGCCTCATTCCCTAAAGATGATGGGGAGGTAGGATGTCATCTCACAATGATAACATGCATAGTATGTCAAAATCTTGAACAATTATGCATTGTTTCACATCGAGATCATGTGTACGATGAGATATCATCTGTTATAACAGCTCAAGTATATACCATGTTATAAATTAAAGTTTATATTGTATCATACACCACACACCTGAGGGCTCTAGGATATGTTAAGTCAATTACATTACATTAGATTATTTGATGTGCATTTTTTATTTTGGTTTGAAACTCTTTACAACATACAATACTAAAGAATATTATCCATAGTTTGATCTTGAAGAGGGTGATGTATTTAGTCCAAAAACATACCATAATACCACACATGACATGATTCCATTGTATCTTGTTCTAAAGAATATCATCTTTGATCAACAACAGCATGGAGATGATGTTATTTCTCAAGGAGAAGAGGTTACTCCTCTAGTGAATGTTGATGTTGATAATTTGTGATGATGATGACGTAGAACACATCGAGCTATACAAGAGGCCTCACCTATTCCATTGGAAGAGGTTGTACATCCAGCAGATGAGCCTTAGCCTATATTGGATGTGTACCAATAGACATGAGACCCATTTCTATTGTTAGATATCCATATTTTTTGTTGGGTATTACTAATTTGAGCTCATATCAGGATTCATTTTCCATGCCATCATATTTTATGATTGAGCCTTCACAGGAAATATTTTAAGGTTATGGGAATAGTGGAAGTATGTGATGGGTTGTTCCCAACTTTTCTTTTTTATCATGATCGATGATAAATCCAAGATTTACACGATGATGAATGCCGTAATCAATAGAATAAAATAAAAGAAAACAAAAAAAGGATATAATGACAGAACAAGGAATATGATCATCACATATTATTTATCATTAATTTAATCAATTAAATAATTACCTTGTTCAAATTATTTCTTCATTGATGGATTTGACAACAAATCTACATTGTAACATCGTTGCGTTGTTGGAATCATAAGAATATTCACTCTAGCAATGATCCATATGTTTTCCAAAAATCTATGAATATCATCATAGAAATCTCTGGGTGCTAGGGCGGTAGATCCTAATGCTTGTGTTGTTAAATTTTGATCACCATGAGAATCACTTCCAAATTATTCTCCTTGATATCTATAGACACGAGAGTGGGAGGTGGAGGAAGATCACTCTCTTTCTTGGGAGTGTTCTTGGAAAGGGACCTCTCTAGGGCTTGAGAGGATTATCACCAACTATCATTGTGCACAACACAAAATGAATTGTCTCTTTTTGAAAATAATATAGTTGGGTTTATATATTTATAGGGTTAGAAATAAACAATTTCACATGTTCCCTTTTTTATTTATTTTATCTCTTAAGAAACCCCATCACTATAATAATAGTAATAATATTATTTCTCGAAATTCACTTAACTTGTGAATTACAATTTAATATTATTTATTCAAATAACATTGAATATATATTATTTCTCACCGGGCTATTAAACTCTATCTCACATTCCTCGACAATATTTATTATGCCTTGAATAATTTCTATTTATTTATTAAATAAATATCATTTTATTATTCTCTAATAAATAAATAAATTTTATATTCACTAAATATCATATAAATATTTATTAAATATTCCACTCACATATTATTTTATAGAATAATTGGTGATGGAATATATGTGATCAAGAAAACATGAATAATTATTAAACCATGCATGGGAATAGTATTTATCCATCTTGTAAAATAATAAATCATAATATATTATTTAAATAAGATTCTGGATACACATAGTGTGTGACCTTCTTGGCCTCTTTCTCAGTGGAATTAGGCATAGCAAGTTAAATTCCAAATTTAGCAACTTGAAACATGCCAAAGAGTCCATAGAGTAAGAAGTTAATGTCACAACGACGTAATACCTCATATGTGATGGTTCCAGGTGCAACAGAATTGTGCATAGGTGGATGATATATTAAATTTTTTTTATAATCATTGACCGAAACTAAGAGTTAGGATCTTTCATGTCAAATTTATAATTAATATATTTATTATTTTATGAAATAAATACTTGAGCTTAAGAACTTTCTTCATTGGTGAATGTTGATCATCTAAAAAGATCCTTTTAGATTACCTTCGCTGAGCTGTGAGGATCCAAGGATAGAATCCATCTAGCGGTGATCCACACGTGCTCCCATGATCTCTATGAAAACACCACTCGATCTATGGGTGCTAGTGCAATGAGTCGAATGTCTTGCATTGTTCTTTCTTGATCACTCATTCTTTGGTCTTGAAGAAATCTCTCTTTCACTTCTTGTTCTTGAGACTGGCAGTAAAAGAGGAGTTGAGAGAGAATTTTTTGTGCACAAATATTCTCTATTCTTAATTTTTGGATGCTTTACACAATAGATATAACCTTATATTTAAAGAGTTAGGATTTAAGTTAAAATATTATTTAATTTCATATCAACCATTAAATAACATTTATTACCCTTAATAAACCCCATTCCACATAATAATAATTATATTATTTTTATTTTATGGTGCGCTCCAACTTGCGTAATAAAAAATATTATGTAATGATCTTGTTAATTAATATTTTTCATCGGACCCGGTCTTGGTCCATTCAAACTCCTCTAGAATTCATTGAACAAAAAAAAAAAAATATTTTATTCCTAAATAAGTATTTTACTCATAGTCTAATGGATAAATATTTATTAAAATATTCAATAAATAAAATAAATATTTTATTCACAAGGTGATGAATAAATATTTATTTATTTTTTGTCATCATTATAACTTGACTAAAATTATTCCTCAAACTTGAGAATAATATTTATTCCATTAATTAAATTCAAATAGAATTTAATCAAGATCAACTAAAACACTTAGTGTGTGAACCTATATGATTATTTCTTGTTGCTATTAGGTGGGATTGCCTAAAGTCTAAGATTTCTATCTAGAAATGGGCCAAGGCTCCCAAGATAAAGAACATAATGTCTCAACCTCAAAAACAAAATACGAACAATCACTGTTTAATATAATTCCTTTTCCAAAATATCTCATCAACTAGGTTGCATATCCATGTCACCAATCTATACGCTCGATATATCTTTCTTTGACTATATTAAATAAACACATCATTACACCATGACCATGTAATTTAATGTGATGGTTTTATTCTAATAAAAATAAAAGGGCCAAGATATCAGATTCTATAAAAATGAAAGGGACAAATAATTCCTCAACTCATTCATTAATGAAATTTCAATCATGATGCACCAAAAACATCCAACTTCACCATGAACTGTTATCATTATGGATTACAAAATACATCTAAGTACGTGAGTTGTAACTTGCATTAATAATAATATTAAATTCTATGTACCATCACACATGCTCGTAGATAGGATTATCCAATAATAAAAAAACATGTGGAATTCTTACTGGCGGGTCATTTCCTATAATCTCCCATCTTAGAGATTACCAAGTTATAACTTCATGAGAATAATCCTCATAATCTCCCATAATTGAGTCAAGTTATTTTCATTTACATGGCCTATCCAATGATGCAAAATTTGGGTGTGGTATGATTTATGTGAAGTAAAATCATTATAAATTTCTATGATTTGGTTCATGTAATCCAACACATATAAACAATTATTTAAATGTGACTTACAATAACAAATTCTATATTTACAAAATAAGTAACATTTATTCCAAAATTTGGAAATAAATCCATCAGTATCAAGTCTGGATATAGAAAAAATGTTTTTGGTAACTGAAGAAACATAATAAAAACTCTTTAAAACTAAGATCATTCTGGTCAGGAATGTGAGGTGGTAGTCCTCAATAGCTAAAACTGAAAGTTTAGCTCTGTTGACCTCTCAAAGATATACCTCTCCTCAATCAATATTTTTAAATCTACTTGGTTCTTGTATTTTAATACTTATGTGAGAACCAACATCTATATCTAATACCGAATTTGTAAAAATAGATAAATTGAACAAGATAAAAAATGCACCTGAATCTTTCCCTTACTTCTTTGAATGGGTGTAGTTTTTCTTCCAATGGCCTTTATTTCCACATGAAAAATAGACAACATTATATTCCCTTTCTTTCCCCTCAATATTCTTCTTCTTGGAAGGCTGTGATGAAGATTTGGGATTAATTCTCTTCACTTTACCTTTATATTTTTTCACCTTAAGGATGGAAGGTTTTCATGCTTCATATCCTTATCTACTTGGAGAAGAAGAGTATAAAGATTTATCAGAGACTTCTCAATGTTTTTCATATTAAAATTAATAATAAAGCTAGAGAATATCTGAGGGATTGATGTTCGAATGAGGTTGATGCACGATTCTTCAGGGAATTTAAACCCTAGAACATATAATAAGTCAATAAAACCAATGATATTGACTATGTGAGGCATATAAGGGGTACCCTATCCAATATTTCTCTAAACTATCATCTTAAAAATTTAAACTGTTCCAATCTATCTCTCTCCTATTAAAGACCATATATGTTCTCAAGCATGCTATGCGTATCCATGTTTTTATGAGACTTCACTAGTTCAATAGACATTGATGAAAGAATTAAACATTGAACATTGACTGTGTTGCTCAAATGTTTTTCATAGATAAGTAAATATTCATCACTTACATCTTTAGTAGGTGGATTAGGCATTAAGGATTCTAGCACATAATATTTCCATTCATGGCATATCGCAACCTAAAGGCATTTAACCACTCCTTAGAGTTATTAACAGTTATAAAGTTATAATTCTCCAATATTGATCATAGGGATAATTCAGATGACTAACTTATAATTTTATTAAATAATTAAAAAGAGTAGATTATTAGTACATTTTTTTATTAAAAAATAAGTGAGATATAATAAATTAAATGTTATTTATTTATTTATTAAATCTCTCACTATTTTATTAAGTCTCAATATCCCTCACCATTGAACTCAAAATATCTAGTTGATTTAACATTCTAGTGGAAAGGATCCCTAATAATTTTATTAATGATCCTGGATTTGTCTATGAATACCATAATAAAGTAATTAGGTAGGCATTCTTTCTAACTACAGACTTTCAGCTCCATGATCTATTGAGTGGATTCACCTGTCTTGAAATCCTGACTTGGATTTCCTCAACACTTGCCTCCAAATTTATATTGAACATACTTTATCCATTAATCTCAATACAATTTTAGTTAATTCAACCCAAAACTCTCACGGGAACTCCCTTATAAAAGTAAGTGTATAGACTTTGACCATGTACTACACTTAGTTCTATGGTTTAATTCCAAATCAAGTAATAGAAGTATTATTTAGACTTAATATTTATTTGAGGTATTTTAATTTATTATGCATAAATTTTATCTTGTTTTATCCTTTACACATCTTGTTAATATTAAGTGGATGTTACTTAATTAATTAACCATGTTGGATAAATCATTTATGCATAATTCATTTATTTAATTTCCATCTTTTCACATTAATGAATTTATTTATGCTACTGCAACCTTACATACATAAAATAAATAATTGTATAGACATAAATAATTAATTAATTAAATGACCTATTAAATGAGCTTTATTTAACGGTTGATTTAATGAATAGAAATTAAATCAATATTTGACCTTGGGAAAATAACTCTTTTTTTAAGTTTTGGCATGAATTATAGTATTCCACCTATCCACCTATGTATCACTTGGGTTGTCACCATTATAGTTATATCTTGAACTACCTATATATGATTTGATATTCTCTATTAATTAAAAATTTAATCCTATATAAATAAATTTTGAAATATATCATACCGATAATCTTCTTTTATAAGAAAAAATATAATAATTTTATCATTTAGAATGGTAATTAATGCATACTTTCAATATAAAGAATCGCCCACCGGGTTAACTTACCCCTTATTGTATTTTGACACAAATGAAAATGATTTCATGAATTCCACAAACTTTTAATTCCTCAAACTCATCTTTTGTTGACCATTGATAAATCTAAATTACCGATCGTCAGAATGAAGGAAAATTTTTTTGTTCTTAAATAATGATACCAATGATGTAAGGCCCTCAAAATCACATAAAATTCATTATCATAGGTTCTATAATTACTCCTTGAATAATTCAATTTCTCACTAAAATATGCAATAGTATAATTTATTTGGATGAGAAAAATGTCTATCCCAACTCCACTTACATCAAAATCCACTTTGAAGTCTTGATCAAAATTAGGTAATGCCAAAACTAGTGCTTCACACAAATTTTTATTAATGATTTCAAATTATTAATTTTCTAAATTTGACCACTAAAATTTACAATTTTTCAAGTATTAAATGATAGGTCTAATGATAGTGCTGAAATTTGAAACAATGAAATGATAAAAAGATGCCACACCTTGAAAAATACTTAATTTTATGATGGATTCTTGGTGTGTCCAAGACTTTATTATTTCCACTTTTGATTGATCCAAAATGATGCCTTATTTGGATACCACATATCCCAAGAACACCACTTATGTTGAAAATAACTCACACTTTTCTAGCTTTCCATACAAACTTTGTTCCCAAAAAATGCCAAATACCTACCTAAGATGATCTAGAAGGATCTACATATTCTTTCAGTAAATCAAAATATCATCAAAATAAAAAATAATAAATCTACCAATAAATGGTTTCAAAACTTCATTCACGAGCCACATGAATGTTCTAAGAGAAATTGAGAGACCAAATGGAATGACCAGGAACTCAAACAATCCAACTTTAGTTTTGAAAGCTATTTTCCACTCACCCCTTCCTTCATTCAAATATGGTGGTATCCACTGTAAAGATCAACCTTCGAAAATATTGGTGACCCATGTAATTCATTGATCATATCATCAAGTCGTGGAATGGGATACCTATATTTGATTGTAATATTATTGATAGCTATACTATTAAGGAACAAGATATATGTACCATATTTCTTCAGCACCAATAATTCTGGAATAGAACATGGGCTCATGATTGGCCTTATAAAGCCTCAATCCATCAATTCTTCAACTTTCTTATACAATTAATTTGATTATATAGGATTGCAATGATATGATGGTTTATTAGGAAATTGTGTAGCTGGTAAAAGGTTAATTTTGTGTTCAATTCATATAAATGGTGTTAATCCACTTAGAAGATCAAGAGAAAAAACATCACGATATTCTACAATCAATTAATGATCTAATAGGTTGCGATGACCCTTCTCCTCATTGAATGACTTTTCCATCATTAATAAAGAAAAAAATGGATTTTACTTATGGATCAAATTATCCACATGAAATTTATTTTAAAGATTCTATATTTGGGTGCTTCTGGAATATATTTTTGTTTAATGGTTTGGGATATCTTCAAAGGAGAAAGTGTTATATTTTTTTCCCCAGATTGGAAATAATACGTGTTTTGACTCCCATAATATTTCAATTCCCTATCAAATTTCCATGTCCCTCCCAACAAAAATTGAAAATAATTCATAGAAATAACAACAAAAAATATATCATCAATATATTTCTTACCAATGAAAAATGAAATTGAACCAATTATTTGACTTGAAGTGTGCTCCCATTGTTCAACCATTGTAATTTTTATGTCTGAGGATGATTTGGAGTTGGAAGCTTCAATTTATCCACTAGTGTTATTGAAGAAACATTTGAATAGATCCCACTATCAATAATCACGATGAATACTCACTGATTAATGGTGAAATGAGTTTGTAATAAGTTATCTATTTGGTCTTCTTCTAGGAATATTTGAGCTTGTAAAACCCTTCATATCACAAGCATGTTACCCACATCAGCTTCTTCTGCAAGATGATCCTAATTTTTAGACTCTTCACCATCATATTCATCTTCTTTGATTTACATTTCAATATATTCAATCTAATTTATAGTAATAATTAGATTGTTATAGAAATTTGACTAAAAATGACCATACCCATGACATTAGAAGAAATTTTTATTCTCAAGTTCAAAGGAGTTATATTTCCCTTTTAGTTGTTCTGTAGCCTTATATTTCCATTTATCCAGTGTTTTGTTCCTTCCAAATTACTTATCATGAACACAAGATTTATTAGAATAAAAAACATGATAAAAATATGCACCTCTATTGTAGTTCTTAATCACATATGCCTTTGGGTCCTACTTTTCCTTTTCCACCTTCATAGTTATCTTGCAAACATCATCAAGTGATAATAATGGTTGTAACTCCAATGAATGTAAAATTTACTCATTTAATCCTCCCAAAATACGTTTAATCATTTTATCCTTGTACTATAAAACATTATATCACATTAGTAAGTGATCAAACTCCCAAATTTACTCTTCAACAAATATATCTCCATTTTTATATCTATGCATTTGAAAATAAATTTTTGGATTATAATTCTTAGGTAGAAATCATTTTCTAAAAATATTTTTCAACTTCTACAATGAGTATATTTTGTATTTTCCATCACGTTCCCAATATTTCTTTATATTTTCCCACCAAAGAGATGTGAAATCTTTAAATATCAAAATTACTAACTCTCACTTCTTCTCATCGGGATAATTTTTAAATTAAAATAATTATTCGATTTCCAGCATCCAATCTAGAAAATCATTCATATTCATACACCCATAAAAATCTAGAATTTCGATATTCAATCCTATTTTGATATCTTCATAGTCACTTATTCATTGTATATCCACCTTTGAATCACTAGAATCATCATCACTTTCATGATATTTATAAAATGGTTTTGGATTTCACCTATTATGTGGAGATGGACATCGGGGACACCACTGTGGTGGAGGGGAATCATGTCATCGCGCTCTAAATAGTTGATAAATTTTCTCATTGATTTGCTTAATTTGTGATTGTATCTGTGCATTAGAAATTTCACATGGACTAGGAGGAGTAGAAGACATGCTCTCATGAGACATGGTAGAGAGTAATAAGAAAAATGTGATAGAACTTACTCAATAGAACTATTGCTCTGATACTAAAACATATGTATCACTGAAAGCGTGAAATTATTAAGTGAAGATGAGCAGTGAAATGTATCCTAATTACCAAGGCTTAAAGGAAACACCACCTGCTAAGGTTTCTCTATGCTCAAAGACCAAGTCACTAGAAAAGGAGATACACCACCAATTCCAGGCAAAGGGAAGAAGCTAAAGCAAGATAATTGCAAGTAAGCTTCCAAATTCCTAGAATTCAAGTCTAACCATTACAAAGGAGTAAAAATAAATTATAAAGAAAAAAATAAAGAGAGTAAAATTACCCAAAATTAATTAAAAGGAATGGGATCACTCAAAGGAAATATAAAAATCATAAAACAACTTTTTCATGCTAATTAATAACCCCACTAACCAAAGTATAAAATTTACTTATTAATGATTCTTTTTCCAACTTCTATCTCTTATTTAATGTTATGTTATTAATTTATATCCTTTTCCATGTAGATAAGTCATTTTGGGCCTCAAATAAGTTTTTTTGGTGCCCACAATGTTTAATGTCAAAAAGTGTGGGCAGGTCCAATTCGAATAAAAATTGGGTTTAAAAAAGTTTTCAAACCCAAAAATGTTCTCCTTAGGTTGAATATGATCTATATCATTTGTGGATGTTAGTTTGTTGAAGGTATATAATATCCTTCATAAATTTGTAAATATAATATCCATATACATTATTTTTATTTTGTTTTGGACATTGTAAAAACATTAAAAAAATAATTAAATTGTTTTGAAATATGTTTTAATAGTTAAATATTACTATATATACCTTAATCTATTTACATTTTAAGAAATCCATAGGATTTTGTGTTCATTCACCAACCTCATACCCTATTTATCCAATATTTATAGATCACCCAATCATTTTCTTGTTAAAACAAAAACTAAAATGTATAATTTTATTTTTATCTATAAAATAATGATTGCAATGCATTACAAATTCACTATGGATATCATGTGTGGTAAATTTATTTGAAATCCATGCTTTGGATAAAAAAAATAAATATTTGGTATCCAAATTGATTGCAATTAGAATCTTGTGATTCCTAATAAAATAAAAACCAATAAGTAATAAAAAAAGGAATGATATATTTTATATGATTAGATTGTACAATTTTACCCTTGTATTGTAGGCATCAATAGGAATCTTTCATCTATTATTTTATTTTCAAATATTTCACTTAGTTCATATTTTTTTTCTATTAATTTTATTTCATTTCCAAAGAAATATTTTCCTTAAAAATGATTGAGGGATTAATGAGTCAAAATATTTCTTCATAATGGTTTCCATTTATATAATAGTAATATATACACATATAGAAAATATGAATATTTGTTAACTCTAATGAACATATTAGACTATTTTTTGGGAAAACAGATCATGAAAATGTAACTCATGTAAGAATTTAGAACTGAGAGTCACAACTATTCAAAATTTATAATCTAATTTATACTCTTGAGACCAATCATATTTGTAATGGCCTATTTAAATATTTCTTCTTTATATTCAATGTATGATATATTTTTATCTTTGAATGTTGTATCTACATGAACTTTTAATTTTAAAATATACTGTAGTGGAATTGGTGGGGTGAAGGTACTCTCAGAAGGTCCTTTAGATTTCTTGTTTTATCTACTAGATTATCTTAATTCGACCTTCTGTTTACCCTTCATTTTTTCCATTTGTAATAAGATTCCTTATTTTAGAACTTTTATCATCAACTATTAAAGGTTTTTTATTTGTAAAAAAATTATTAAGGACATAACATGTGAAGGCGAAGCCCATGTAGGGGTGAGTAACAAAATACTCAATAGGGACCCCAAAATAACAAGGAAATACCAAAAATAAATCCACAAAAAACCACGAAGCATGATCACGAAGCAAGACATCTCACAATAGGTATATTCTAGAGTAGGAAAGTAGAACCATTAGTCACATCGTCAAACACCTTGGTTGTCAGATAACTCCTCCTCAATGAGTACAGTGGGCCTGCTGGGTCATAGAGAATCCACCTCCCAATAAACTTAGGACTACTATGGTACTCATCCTGGATGAGTACCATGGGTATGCTGGGTCACACAGAAGCTGCTCCCCACCGTGTGCATACCAGGTCACATAGAATCAGCTTCCCATTAATCTATGGCCATACTGAGGTACTCCTCCTATCGAGTACTATGGGAAAACTAGGTTACAAAGAAGCCTCTCCCCACCATGGGCCTGTCGAGTCACACAGAAGCCATTTCCCACATGGACATAGTGTCTGATCCACATAGGGTCGCTCATTGGAAGTCTTTAGGTCTCAACCAACCATAGGGTTTCCGTACGTAGCATGCTTGATCTTGGGAGAACCTCTCACGAAACCCTTTTTCATATTTCAACTTCCATAAAATCCTCAATTGGGTATGCCAAAAAGATACACCTCTTCACGAGGGTTCTAATGTAGTAAACAGATCATCAATTGGATGCTTGGTTTGTAAGATATTAACATTTTTACAAAAAGGGACCGGTTGGGTCCAGGTCTGGGCCGACCCTGGAGACCCGACCCGACCCGACCTGGGTCCGCTGACCCAACCCGGGTCCACAGACCCGACCTGGACTAGGCCCGACCTAGGTTCGGTCTGTTGGGCTGCGGGGTCTGGCCCGACCCGACGGGGTGGGTTTGGCCCACTAGGGCGGGTCCGGTCCGCTGGAGTGGGTCCAGCCCACTGGGTTGCCCAGTTCAAAAAAGGTAGACCAGTTCATTCCTAGTTGGGATGCAATAGGAGGTCACGTCTAGCTCCCTTGCCCCACGGGTCGTCTGTGGGGCTATCTCACAGCCATGGTCGGTTGACCGTGGCTTCACCGCGTGGGATGTGGAATAGTGCCACATCCACCCACCGCTAGCCACTGGCCCAGCTGACTGCTCTCCCTGCTATTCCACGGCCTGAGTCGGTCATGGTAGTATTCTATGGCACGCTGCCTTCGGTCCCCTGTTCCGCCGCCGGTGCCAGCGCACCTTCAGGATAATCTACAGACCACCGGGTCTATTCTGGTGGTTTGCTCTTCACACCACTTGTGCCTATGGCCTCTATGGGGTGTCTCTTTCCCTGCGAAGGCCTTTAATTTACCTTGCTTCCCATTTTAAACATTCTTTCACCAAGAACACACAAGTCAGAGTGGGGTCAGGCCATATTTGTGTCAGCCTGTGCCCTCCGTGTTAGAAGTTTAAAAAATAGGAGGCTTGAGAATTATGTTCCATCAACAATAATCTAATACTGAATAGAAATCCCAAGAAACATTACCCTCTTTCAAGAACAGATGATCTGTGGATCAACCTATTCATGGGTTGACCTGCATTCGTAATTTAGAATGAATAACGGGGAAAACATAAACAAAAACAAACCCTTACCTCGATCGATGCTCATCATTGAAGGGCTCCACCCTTGAGGATTTACTCTATGTTGGCGTTCATCACTTCCAAGTCCCATTATTCATATGGAATAGACGTTTCTAGAGATCCTGATGGCAATCATCATTTTTTGGAGGAGGGAATTTCATCATAGGTTCATCATAGGAAATTCCAAGGTTTAATTCCCAGCTCTCCAACACGTTATAATTATTAAAAAGAAAATACGTCACAACATTTCTATTATGCTGTGACATCAAGTTGTTATGTTGTTTCATTTATGAAATAGTGTATCTATTACACTTCACAAAAATGATCTATTAAGGAGCTTACTTTAATGTGCCTCATCACTACACCAAGTCACCGTCGTTTGCTGCTCAACAGTGAGAAAAGAAATAAAATAACTTTTTATGTTATTTTATAATTTTCTGAAATATCCAAAAAATAACTTTTCCTTCCGACCCTTGAAGGTTAAAGTTAGATCCTTTCTAGGAGAATCCTGGCATTCCGAGTTCAATGGTGCCCTCAAATTTTTGATTAGGGCACTAGTTTAAAAGTTATAAAAACCCGTTTGCATGTTTAGTTAAACAAACTTAAAAAAGTTCAAAGTTCCATTCTAGGATCATCGGGCCTCGGAATCACGTGCCATCAAAGTGTGTGGTCTTGAAATAAGTCCATATAATTTCAAAAAAAAATACATATAAATTCTCAGACATTACATTGTCCCCACCTTAGGGATTTACATCCCCGAAATCCAAAAAAAAGGCTAATCAAACAAATGGGGCTACTGAGCATGAATATGAGCCTCCCACTTCCATGTACTTTCCTGGAGATTCCTATGATGCCACCGAACATGCACTGGAGGAATTGAACATCCATGAAGGACCTTCTCCTATCGATCCTCTATCTCCACTATGAACTCCACAAACATCTCCACATCATCAATTTCTAGCTCGCCCCTGTCGATAACGTGTGATGGATCATGCACATACCTCCTCAGCTACAAAATGTGAAAAACATCATACACCCGATGCATCTATGGGGGAAGAGCTAGGAGATATGCCACCTCACCATCTTTACATAGAACCTAGAAAGGTCCGATGAACCTTGGTGATAGCTTACTGCCCCAGACAAATCTCTGCGATCCCTAATGGGGTGAGAACAGAAGGAAAACATGGTCTTCCTCCTTAAACTCCAAGGGTATCTAAATCCTATTAGAATATGATTTCGGCCTACTCTGTGCAATCTTCATCTGCTCCTGGATGATCTGCACCTTCTCAGTGGTAGCCCATACCAACTCTGGACCCATGAGTGCTAACTCCCCTAGGTCTGTCCAGCATAGACATGATCTGCATGGCTACCTGTAAAAGGCCTCAAACAGTTCCATGCCAGTGGTGGAGTGATAGCTATTTTTGTATAAAAACTCCACCAGTGGTAGGTGGTCCTCCAAACTACGACCAAAATCAAGGACACAAGCATGAAGCAGGTCCTCTAAGGTCAGTATGGTCCACTCTATCTAACCATCTGTATGAGGGTGAAAAGTTGTGATCAAGTGCAGTTGAGTCCCAAACGCCTCTTGCAAGCCCTTCCACAATCAGGATGTAAAGCGTACATCATAGTCTAAGACGAACTCCAAACACACCCCATGAATCCGCAATTTCTCCTAGACGTAGAGGCACCCCAATCCCTCTACCGATCCTTACTCTCATATGGGTAGGAAGTGATCTAACACAGTGAGTCGGTCAACGATCACCCAGAGAGAATAGTGGCCCCTAGATGTTTGTGGAGATACCATCCCATTTCCACTCCAGTACCTCGAGTGGCTATGCCAAGACGACTGGGACCTGATGCTTAGCCTTTAGTTACCGACAAGTGAGGCATCGTGAAATGAACTCTGCCACCACTTTCTTCATCCCTGGCCACCAGTACTGACGTCATAGGTCCTAGTATATCTTTTCCACACCAGGATGTACTTCTAAAGGGGATATATGGAACTCTATCGACACCTCCTCCCATAACTTCACCGGTACTATGATGCGTCCTATGAAAAGGTTGGAATGCTCTCCACCTATTGAAAATCCATCAGGAGCCTATCCTGAGGATATCTGAACACATCGGGCCTCATAGTCTACATCCACAAGTTGTGCCTCCATGACTCACTATAAGAGTTGGGGAGTGATGGTCATTGACTGAAGGTAAGCTGCTCCATCATCATCCATGAAGGATATCTTCATCGCGACTAGCTACTCTGTTGCCACACTTAGTTGCTATAAACAAGACCTCATGCTGAGTGCATCTACCACCACGTTCCCCTTCCCAAGAGTATAGACTATCTCAAAGTCATACTACTGGAGGAAATCCATCCATCACCACTGTCTCAAGTTTAGTTAATTATATGAAAAGATATACCTGAGACTCTTGTGGTTAGAGTATATGGTAAACCATTCACCCATCAGGTAGTTACACCACATCTTTAAGGCAAAGACCAATGTTTCTAACTCTAGGTCATGGGTTGTGTAGTTCTACTCATGTTTACTCAACTGACATGATCCATAGGTGATCACTGCTTGCTCCTACATTAGGAAATAATCCATCCCAGTCCCTAATGCGTCACAAAATACTACATACCCAACGATCTCTTCTGGTAGTCTCAAGATGGGGGAACTTGTTAGTCTCTTCCTCAGTTCCTAGAAACTATTCTGGAACTTCTCTATCCACAAAAAGGAATATCCCTTATATGCCAATAATTATAAAGGTTCCGCTAATCTAGAGAATTTGGGTATGAACCTACATTAGTATCCATCCAACCCCAAGAAACTCTGCACCTTAGTCATGCTCATGGGTGATTCCCAAGCAAGCACTGCATCTATCTTCACCAGATCCACTGCAACTCTAGCCACTGATATGATGTGTCCAAGAATGTGGAACTCTTGAATCTATAATTGGAACTTCAAGATATTACCATAAATATGGTGCTCTTAGAGTGTATCTAGGACTATCCATAGGTGTGTAGCGTGCTCCTCCTCTGACGCCGAGTACACCAAGGTGTCATTAATGAAGACCACCACAAAAATACAGAGGTATGGCTAGAAGTCCTATTCATGAGTCCCATGAAAGCTGCTGGGGAATTGGTCATGCTGAAGGGAATCACCAAGAATTCATAGTGTCCATATCAACATCTGAAGGCTGTATTCAGTACACCCTCATCCCGTACCTGAAGCTAATGATAGCCAGACTTGAGATGTATCTTCGAGAACTATCTCACTGCCTTCATCTAGTTGAAGAAGTCATCAATCCTCAGTATTGGATACTTGTTCTTCACAGTCACCTGGTTTATGTGCTGTAAGTCCACGCATAGCCTCAAGATCCTATCTGTCTTCTTGGAAAACAAAACTGAGCCTGCCCATAGTAAAATGCTGGGTCTCACAAATCCCTTGTCCTTTAAGTCATCCTACTGTACCCTCAATTCACATAGCTCAGCAAGATCCATATGATATACTTGTGTGGATATCCGTACTGTATTAAGGTACATGTCAATGTAGAAGTCTACCTCCCTGGGAGGAGTGAGTCCCGAAACATCCTCATGAAAGACATCCTCATACTAGTCCAACATGACAGGAAAGCTCAGACTCCTCTTTTCCACCATACCAAGGGTGGGGCTATCCAACTGGTGAGTGATCGGCTGCACCCTACTTCGAGAAAGTCCATCCTATGATGTAAAGGTTCCCTTCTCTCCGATGAAGGAAAACTTGGAATCATCCTCATGGACACAATGCACTTTTTGCCTAAAATAGTAAATTTAATCATGGACTGTGGATAACCATTCTATACCCATGATGAAGTTGTAAGACCTTGATGCTGCTAATAGGAAATCCCAGCCGAAGCTCTCACCTCCAAGAGTAATATCACACTGCCGACCCTAGTGTGTAATTATCAAATACCCTCCCGTAGGAGCCTCTAATTGCAAGGATTGAGCCAACGAATCCACCAGAATCTCCGAGCCCCGAACAAGGTCCATGGAAAGGAACGAGTGACTGGTACATGTGTCTATAAGAATAGAAGATAAGGTGGAGAAGACACAATTCATACCTCTAATCATCTTTGGAGTACTTTGGTCATAGTCCTCCATCACCAGAAGCTAGCCTCACCCCTATCCGTCGGCTCCCTAAGCCTATGGTGGACCACCTGGGGGTGGTGGTGGTATCATCTCGAACCATCGTCCACTACCTGCCACTCAGCCTGCTCCCCTACCACATACGATGCCCTACAGACCTCCTTGTTCAAACCTCTACCTCTACCTTGGTAATTCCTTGACCGTCTGCTGAATGTATGTGCAACGGGTTGGACAGTCACAAGCCATGTGTCCCTACCCACCGCACGTGAAGAATACCCTAGTTCCCTGCTGACTCCCTCTACTCTGGGATCCATGTACAGCTGACTCTGAGTCCTAGGGTCATCCCCTAAAGAACCTGGCCTGCATGGGACCCCATGTCAGCTGTCTACTACTCACCACTGAAAAATATGCTACTTGAGGTTTACTGGTGGCTCGAGATATTGGTTCCTACTCTGCTAGGAATCTCTCCACAAGAAGGTCTCGCTTCAGTAATCCAGCCTAAGTGGGGATGCTGAGAGACACTATGGATTCCCTAATCTTCTGGATGAGTCCCTGATCAAAGGTCTGGGCCCTAAAGAAAGGGTCCTGCATCATGTATGTGGAGTAGAGAGAGAGGCCTGTAAACCTCGATGAGTACTCAAAAACTAACATGTTTCCCTGCTATAGGTTAAGCAACTCCTATATGCATACAGAATGAAAAGTCACGGGAAAAAAATCCCCCTGAAAAAACCACTCAAAGTCTATCCAGGTGAGGGTCACCTCATCATGTGTCTAGATGGTCAAGCTCCACCATCTCCCTGCCAAGACCTATAGAAGGATCACTTCCAAGATAGTAATCTGGTCAAGCATTTTCCTCACTAAGAAGAAGCCCCACATAATTGCCTCTAGCCAGTCCTTAGTGAAATGAGGATCTGTCTCTCCCCTAAACCTGGGAGATCTTTGTCTTTGAAACTTGTGCAAGGAACTGAGTCTGCATATGTCATCTACTGGTAATGTTGTTAGTAACTTCTGATCAACGGGTGGTGGAAACACCGGTGCACCACCCGATGGGGCCATCTCAAGAATCGGTCCCTGAACTGATGCCTCATCACTAGGCGGACTGTCCACATGATCACATATCAGAAGCCTAGCTAGCTATCTATGTAGAGTCATGTTGAAATAGATCAATATGTACCACAGTCAAAAGGTTATACCTAGTGAGTGGACTCTTATTCAAAAAGATTATAAGGAGACACTTATGCAACTACTATTTTCATGTATAGAGCTGAAAAGAATAATTCAGGGTCCTGGTGTATGGATACATTGGCCGCTGCACCAACAATAGACTCCCTTAATCTTAAAGTTGAAATCAAAACATTTAATACTTTCCCAAAAACAAAACAAAAAACTCTCAGTATTTAAGGTAGAACTGACCACCTATGATACCACTTTGTAATGACTCGTCCCCTGGCGCCCGTACCATGACATACCTGAAGTCCGCCTCCCGAAGGTCAGGGGTTGGAGACTAGTGCTGAAGGCATAAACCTATAGATGAGAGGAATTTTCTTGAGTACCTGTACACACAAACAAAAAAACACATCCCAAAGTTGTAAAAGTAAACAAACATTCCACTATAAATAACCACTGAGTACAAATTCAACTGAAAGTAAAATGGGCCATAATACAAACACAACAAAAGACTAATTTGAAAACAGGGAAGTACAAAAGAAACTCTAAATGGCCATCCACTGAAAACCCCACCTGATGGGTAAGTACAAAGTCACTGTTGGAAGCCGTAGAATAATTTCCCATCTGCCTAGTCTCACTGGGCACCACCCGGTCCTGGGCCACCGAGTCCTCCATCAAGGCGACGATTGTCTGCACTAGAAACAACACGTGCATGCAAATCCCGTGAAGGGGTGAGTAACAAAATACTTAGTAGGGACCACTAAATAACAAGTAAATACCAAAAAGCTATCCAAAACAAACCATGAAGCATGATCAAGAAACAAGACAACTCACACCAGGTATATTCTAGCGTATAAAAGTAGAATCATTAGTCACATCGTCGAACACCTCTATTATTGGAGAGCTCCTCTTCAATGAGTACAATGGGCCTGCTAGATCACACTGAAGCCACTTCCCACTAACCGTAGGAATGTTTTGGTACTCATCCCTAATGAGTACCGTTGGTATACTGAGTCACATAGAAGATTATCTCCACTGTGGACATTTTGGGTCACACAGAATCTGCATCCTACTAATCTATGGCCATACTGAGGTGCTCCTCTTGTCAAGTAGCATTGGTTTTATAGGCCACACAAAAGACGATCCCCACCATGGGCCTTCTGGGTCACATAGAAGACACTTCCCACTGGGCCATAGTATCTGATCCACACAAGGTCACTCGTCAGTAGTATTTAGGTCTCATCCAACCGTAGGGTTTCCGCACATAGCACACTTGATCTCAAGAAAAACTCTCCCCATGCCCTTAATCACATTTAAATTTCTATTAAATATTTTATAGGGTATTTCAAAAGATACTACTCATCACTAGGCTTCCAACCCTACAAACGGCGTGTCAATCAGATGCTTGGTTTGTAAGATATTGATGTTTTTCTAAAAAGGGGCAGGTGGGGTCCGTGCCCGGTCCGACCTGATCATACCGACCTGACCTGACCCAGGTTTGCAGACCCAACCCAAACTCAGCCCAGCCTAGGTTTGGTCCTTTGGGCCGTAGGGTCCATCACTCTGGGATTCCTGGTATACCAAAGGAGGACCGGTTCTTACCTGGCCGGGACGTGGTAGGAAGCCATGTCTGGCACCCTCACCCCGAGGGTTGTCCGTGGGGCCGTCTCTGGCTCCCTTTCCCCACGGGTCATCTCTCATCCACGGATGGTTGGTGATTAGTCACTGAAAGTGGCTAATATTAATTTTTAATATCTTTATATTCATTGTTCCAAAGTCCATAAACATTGTTTTTAGTGCATTACATAAATAGAACTTCATTTCTCATCAAAAATGCAATTCATGTTTAAAATGCAAATTTGGGCCCAATCATTCATTTGTTTTTTGACAATATTATATTCATTTTATGAATTTGAAATTTTCGGATATTATTGATCACTTTGTTTGGAACATTTTATCTTTTAGGTCCGATGGATGAATCCCAAAGGAAGATGGAGAATTTTGCGCCTGAAGCCAGAAACTTGCTGGAAAAAGCATAATGGGCCTAAGGCCCATCAAACAAATGTGGGGCCCAGAAACCAAGCCCAATGAAGCTCAAATTTATACAGTAGAAAGATAAAAATATGAGGATCATTTTATTAAACTGTGTCCAGAGCTAATTCTGATTTTTTCATGATGATAAAGGGATATGAAGTTAAGATTTAAATGGTGGACCCGACATTAATGCACAGAAATCCGTTCCACCATTTAGACCATAATATCCAAAAGGCTGAGCCAAATTTTCTGAAATTTTGAGAGCTTCTAGAAGACACATGTACGAAGATATTTTATATTTATGACACCTTCTGATTATGCCATATGAAGTGTCAAACGCACACGTCAAAATGGAGGACGAATCTGGACAGTTTTCCAGGTCTACTTCGAAACGTCAATTTCCTTTTGATTCTTCACCCTCCTTTTGACTCTATTAATTGTTGGGGGGTGAATTTATTGTTGGGGGTGGACATAAGGCTCCTAATATGCCTATATATGGAGCTTGTGGTGAAGGGAATAATCATCTAACATTTTCCTTTGAATCCATGTTTTTCTTTCAATTGTAATTTCCCGCTTTCGTTTTGTAATGGCATCGTCAATTTCTCTAATGTACGTTTTTCATTCACATTTAGTATTTTAATAAAATTTATTCTTCTTCTTCACTTTTTATTTTTTTTATTCACACATTGATACCGTTGAATCATAGTGTGAAATTATTCACACCAACACTTGTGATTTCAATCACACAACGGTGGAGTGTTCGTTCTTTTAATAATTTTCTTCTTCTTCAATTCTGCCCCCATAAGTCTACATCCCGCTTCCATTGGTATAATAGCATCAATGGAGGGATAACCTCTTAAGGGTTGATCCAAGGGAGTAGCAAGGTCAGGTATTGAATGTTATTTCATGTACTTAATATTTAAATCTATTCGTTATTTTAGGATTTCCATTTGATGAGTTACATTCTTTCTCATCTTTGCCAACTTTAATGATGACACATTTTGAGTGCTAGTACGATCTATTTCCTTTGAGTGCTAATTAAAGTGATCCTCAAATTGAATTGGTGATTAGACTTGGAATTGTGTAGGGATTAAATTGGTGAATGATTTGGAAGAATTATCTCATTGTTTGGATATGTCTTGAATTAATGACATGAAATTTTCTATGAAAAGAAATTCATCCAATCCACCCCAAGCAAAACCCTAAGATCAACCCACCATCAATAATTGTTTAGTTCACATAATTTTTTTATTATATCTTATTTAAATTATATCTTTAGTTCTCCAATTAAAATCTACCTCAAAGTTGGCCACTTAATAGCCAATCCATCAATAAATCATAGCGTCTCAAGGTTACTTCTTCGGTCCCTGTGGATTCGATCCCTACTTGTACTTCAACGACCGCTTTTACCAGTAGGGTAAATTTGGGCGCAACCAAATTTTGGCGCCGTTGTCGGGGACCCAAGTAAGTATCTTAGACCCGCATCTTCTTTTCTCACCCCAAATTCTCTATTCTCACCCTAATTTCTCTTCTCTTTCCCCTTTCTATTTCTGTGTGTCCAAAAAAACCCCAAAACTAATTTTCAATCAATTCCAATGGATTATCCTCCAAAATACCCCTTCATAAATCAATGTTGTAATCAAGTAGGAAATAAATATTGGGAAACACCTCACATAGGGAATTTCATTAACCAATCCTTAATTGAATACACCACACCAGATGAGATGTAAAATCAATGGGATGCTGAATATTTACAAGATCAATTTTCATACCTATCAAGAATGATTGAAAAGATAAATAATGAGAAATTCCATGATTTACAAACATATATCAACCCTAATCCTGAAAAAATTCTTGAACAATTGTGTGAACAAATGGATAAAATGAATTCAGAAGTTTCATCTTTCAGATTAGAACTACAAAGCTTTAAGACTTTTGAGGAACCCGTTCCCACTCAAGATGTTCTTTCCTCATCATTGATAGATGAATCTTTTATCCCAAAAACCTCCCATGAATTGAAAAAAGAACTAACCTTTTGATATGGGATAACTGAACAAGATCAAAGAAATGTTGAAGGGTATTTAAATGAGGATGAAATTAATTTTTTGGATTCACAAGGGGAAAATTTGTCTTCATGGATTGAGTGTTCGGAATATTGCTCCAATAACAATTTTTTAGAATCACCGATCATTGAACCATGGGAAGATATAACAAATATTGTGTCTATACCCACTCATGAAATTCAAATGGAAAATTTTGTCGATGAATCATCTTTTCAAAAGGAACCAATTCTTTCAAATGTTTTTAAAGAAGAAAAATTTTTTGATTCAAATTATCATTCTTCTTTAGGAAAATTCAATCAAACTGAACTAGATGTTTTAATACTTCCTTCCCTACTCAATAATACCTCTATTTATGATAACCAAGACCATTCAATCATCATACATTTTCATCAAGAATCTCACCATGTAGGAATGAACCTTGAAATCATAGGAAATAATCCAGATAAAACACGATCAACCATTTTATACATTCCTTGGATTTTACCAATCATTGTAGAAAATAGGATTTCATACGAAAAAAAATTCAAAAAAACAATCAATCTCAATCTTGTTGAAGTGGAGAAATATGGGTTAATTAAAATTTTGAAAGTTGGAATTGGATAAGTTGGGGGGTAAAAGTCGAGCTAACGACGTTAAACAAAAGCGCTGCATGGGAGGCAACCCATGGTTTTCTTGTTTCCAATCATTTTGAAGCATTTTATTTTTCATATAATAAATTACCATAGACTATTGACCTGTTCTTCTTTTATGAGTAAGGATGGGTATGAAAGGGGAGCGCCATATTCATTTGTCTTATGTGGTGTGATCTCTGAGTAATACCTTACCCAGAAAATATAAAGAAGACAATGTATCATCAGTTTATTTTGTTTTGTTTTATTTTTATGTTTTTATAGGTTTAAAAAAAATAAAAGGACATGTCATAATCCATAAGGAAAATCCATTCACCACCATCCAAGCCACTGAGACTCAAATCCAGGATTGAAGGGAGACTATGGCATGCGCTATAATCATCAACCACTAGGTGACTTCATTCCATGATTTTCATTTTAAATTTCTTCTTTGAACTCCTCTCCTACCCCCTTCTAACTTTTCTTTTCTTTAAACACTGGGGACAGTGTTATTCTAAGTTGGGGGGAGATAAAAAATGATTTTTTTTGTGAATAAAAACATGCATGAAAAGAAAAATTCCATTAACCATAAACATGATAACACACATTGCAAACTCTAAAATTGGATATCAAATAAATTTTGCATGCCTTGATTCTGATTTTAATGCAAGTTTAAGTTCATGAGCATAGTTTTTGGAAAGTGCGGTTGTCCGATGTGATTTTTCAATATTTACATTTTCATCCTCTTAATAAAAATGCCACAATGCACGTCTACTGGATCGTGGGTGTAAATTTGAGTTCTTGGGTCCCTTTCATTATAGCATAGGGTTCTGGGGTCACTTTTAGTTTAACTTGAGTATCCAAAAAAAACAAAAAAACAAAAACAAAAACAAATGACCAAATAGAGAAATGTTTTGTCCAAATGTGTGGTGTCCGGCACTTGGGGATCATGACTCCATAGTTGTCTTGCCCAGAGTTAGGCTTTATATCTCTATTGTAGAGCATGAAATTGACAATATGTGTGGCATCCGGAACTTGGGGATCGTGACTCCATAGTTGTCTTGCCCAGAGTTAGTCTTTTCATATCTATTGTGGTTAAAAAAATAAAATAAAAAAAATAAAAAAAGGATAGTCATCTTAAGGTTTAATGTGATTCCCACCTAGCGCTTCCATTTTTTCCCCTTGAACAATAAAATGGGCCCCATATCTTTTGTGATGCACAACACTTTATCATGCTTAATTGAAATTGGATGAAATGTGGCGATGAATTTGAACAAAGGAATGGGCTTGGGCTTGGGATATTCTTATGGACCTAGCTTGTTTTAGATGATTTTTATGGGTTCCATAATTTTTTGGTATTAGATATTTGGGTGAGAAATGTGTATTAAAATGTTTTTGGAAAAGGGGATTTGAATTTCATATTTGTAATTTATTTTGCTCGGGACTAGAAAAACTCAAGTTGGGGGGTGTGATTAGTCACTGAAAGTGGCTAATATTAATTTTTAATATCTTTATATTCATTGTTCCAAAGTCCATAAACATTGTTTTTAGTGCATTACATAAATAGAACTTCATTTCTCATCAAAAATGCAATTCATGTTTAAAATGAAAATTTGGGACCAATAATTCATTTGTTTGTTGACAATATTATATTCATTTTCTGAATTTGAAATTTTGGGATATGATTTATCACTGTGTTTGGAACATTTAATATTTTAGGTCCGATGGATGAATCTTAAAGAAAGATGGAGAATTTTGCGCCTGAAGCCAGAAACTTGCTGGAAAAATCATAATGGGCCTAAGGCCCATCAAACAAATGTGGGGCCCAGAAACCAAGCCCAATGAAGCTCAAATTTATATAGTAGAAAGATAAAAATATGAGGATTATTTTATTTAACTGTGGCGGGAGCTAATTCTGATGTTTTCATGATGATAAAGGGATATGAAGTTAAGATTTAAATGGTGGACCCGACATTAATGCACAGAAATCCGTTCCACCATTTCGACCATAATATCCAAACGGCTGAGCCATATTTCCTGAAATTTTGAGAGCTTCTAGAAGACACATTGAATAATATAGTTTATATTTATTACACCTTCTGATTCGGCCATATGAAGTATCAAACGCACACGTCGAAATGGAGGATGAATCTGGACAGTTTTCCGGGTCAACTTCGAAACGTCAATTTCCTTTTGATTCTTCACCCTCCTTTTGACTCTCTTAATTGTTTGGGGGTGAATTTATTTTTGGGGGTGGACATAAGGCTCCTAATATTCCTATATAAGGATCTGGTGGTGAATGGAATAATCATCTAACATTTTCCTTTGAATCCATGTTTTTCTTTCAATTGTAATTTCCCGCTTTCGTTTTGTAATGGCATCGTCAATTTCTCTAATGTAAGTTTTTCATTCACATTTAGTATTTTAATAAAATTTCTTCTTCTTATTCACTTTTTATTTTTCTTTTATTCACACGTTGATACCGTTGAATCATGGTGTGAAATTATTCACACCAGCACTTGTGATTTCAATCACACAACGGTGGAGTGTTCGTTCTTTTAATAATTTTCTTCTTCTTCAATTCCGCCCCCATAAGTCTACATCCCGCTTCCATTGGTAGAATAGCATCAATGGAGGGCTAACCTATTAAGGGTTGATCCAAGGGAGTAGCAAGGTCAGGTATTGAATGTTATTTCATGTACTTAATATTTAAATCTATTCGTTATTTTAGGATTTCCATTTGATGAGTTACATTCTTTCTCATCTTTGCCAACTTTAATGATGACACATTTTGAGTGCTAGTACGATCTATTTCCTTTGAGTTCTCATTAAAGTGATCCTCAAAGTGAATTGGTGATTAGCCTTGGAATTGTTTAGGGATTAAATTGGTTAATGATTTGGAAGAATTATCTCATTGTTTGGATATGTCTTGAATTAATGACATGAAATTTTCTATGAAAAGAAATTCATCCAATCCACCCCAAGAAAAACCCTAAGATCAACCCACCATCAATAATTGTTTAGTTCACATCATTTTTTTATTATATCTTATTTAAATTATATCTTTAGTTCTCCAATTAAAATCTACCTCAAAGTTGGCCACTTCATAGCCAATCCATCAATAAATCATAGCGTCTCAAGGTTACTTCTTCGGTCCCTGTGGATTTGATCCCTACTTGTACTTCAACGACCGCTTTTACCAGTAGGGTAAATTTGGGTGAAACCAGTTGGTCATGGCTTCGATGCGTGTGATGCAGCGTGGTGCCGCGTCTGTGGTGTGCCGACGCGGACGGGTGGCCATGTCCACCCCCACCAGCCGCTGGCTCTCCCCGGTGCACCACGACCCGAGCTGGCCATGATAGTCTTCTATAGTGCACCAACATAATACTCTATAGACCACCAGGTCTTCTTTGGTGGTCCGTTCTTTGCGATTATTGCGCCTATGGACTCCATGGGGTGTCTCCTTCCCTATGAAGGCCTTGAATTTTCCTTGCCTCCCATTTCAAACATTCTTCCAACAAGAAACACAAGGTGGAGGGGGGTCGGGCCTTGTTTGTGTCATCCCACACCCTCTACATTAGAAGTTTAAAATATGGGAGGATTGAGAATTATGTTCCATCAACAATAATCTAATCCTGAATAGAAATCCCAAGAAATATCACCATCCCACAAGAACAGATGATCCGCGGATCAACCTGGTCATGGGTTGATCCTTGTTCTTCATTTCGAATGAAGAATGGGGAAAACATAAAAAAAAACAAACCCCTACCTCTATTGATGCTCATCATTTAAGTGCTCCACCCTTGAGGATTTTCACTCTGTTGTTGTTCGTCGCTTCCCAGTCCCATTCTTCGTAAGGTGTCAATGTTTCTTGTGATCCTACCGGCATTCATCATTCGTTGTAGGAGGTAATTTCACTGTAGGTTCTTCAGAAGAAATTCCATGGTTTAATTCCCAACTCTCCAAAACGTTACCCTTATTAAAACGAAAACATGTCGCATCATTTTTGTTATGCTGTGATGTCACATCATTACACTATTTCATTTATGAAACAACGTATCTATTACACTGCAAAAAAAAAATGATCCATTAACGAGCTTCATTTAATGCGCCTCATCGCCATACCGCATCGTCGTCATCCGCCACTCAATGGTGAGAAAATAAATAAAATAATTTTTTAAGTTATTTTATTATTTTCTGAAAATTTTGAAAATTAACTTGTCCGTCCGACCCATTCCGGTCAAATTTAGGTCCTTTCTAGGAGAATCTCGGTGTTTTGAGTTCAATGGTGCCCTCAGATTTTGGATCTGATCATTGGTTTAAAAGTTAGAAAAACCTACTTTCATGTTTACTTAAACGAACTTAAAAAATTTCAAAATTACATTCTAGGATCACCGAGCCTCGGAATCATGTGTCATCAAAGCGTGTGGTCTCGAAATAATTTCTTATAATTTCAAAAAAAATACATTGAAATTTCAGGACATTATAGAAAGTTCTAATGGAAATATTAAACATGGTAACATCTAGATCATCAAGAGGAATATAAAACTCATCACTCAGATAAAGAGATACTTCAATACCCACTCTCATATTATATTTTGGTTGTTTTTTATTATGTATAATGTCTCATAGGATATTGTAAACATACCAATCACAACAAGGTGATGTGTCGGTGTTGATATATATAAATCACATACAATTTTACCCTCTATAAGTTTAGTAATATAAAGTTTTAAAAAGTTATTTGATTCACATTTAGTATAAATAGTTATGAAAAAAATTATTACATTGGGTAAAGTAGGAAGTTGATGGGAATGGCTAGCCTCAAAGCTAGTGCAGTCATGTGCCTCTTCATGTACTGATCATTGTTCCACTATTGGTTTTCTTTGATTATTTCAAATATATTGGTTCTCCAAACTAGAATATAAAATGATATCTTTTAAATAATCTATCTATGTCTATATGCCTTTAATCATTTCACATGTATCTCCTTGTGGATTTTTCTTCTCGAAATACATCTGAGGTGACACTCCAAAACCTACACATCTAACACAACCATATTGTTATGTCCAGTTTAAATCTACTAAATTTAGTTTTTTGTTAGGTATAGTTGATTCTAATTCTTATTTCTAAACTATATAAAAAACATATGAACATAAATAGATATTTTTATATAATATGGTTATAAATCATAATAAATTACTACTATGTCATACTTACACATGATTCCCATAATAATTTTTTGTTTTTATCTACTAGTTTTCCTCTTTATTTACATGATCCTCCTTCCATAGCACATGATGTGGAATGAAATAGAATTAAGATTCTAATTCATTAATCTAAATATAAAAAGAATTTTTTTTCTTCATATCTCATAAAATTTTTACTGTAGATTTAAAATACATACTATTTTCTTTTAAATTTAAGTACACCCCACCCATTACTTATGGTATAGGAACATTGGTTTTGATTCACATTGATTATTTTCATCACTACTTTTGTTGTTTTATAAATTAAGAATTTTAAATTAATAAAAATAAAATAAATAATTTAAAATAAAATATTATTGGATACAATTAACCTAAAATGATTCTTAATCATGATGACTAATGAAATATTTCCATGTTTTCTAGTTTATAATTTGTTTATACATAGCTGGTGGGTAGATTTTTTACTTTCCCATTAATATCCCTAAAATGATGCTTTGTTATAAGTGTATGGAAGCCTCTATTATATTTTCCAATGACCATTAAGATAAATTTATTAAAGTAATAATATAAAATAAATGAACTCTATAAGGGATAATTAAAAGTAAATCAACATTTTATTATATAATATTTTAGTAAAATAGAGAAATTATATCATAACATTTTCCCAATATCATTCCAATTGGTTTCCTTCAATGTAGGCAATTCATTTCACCACATATCTATATCAATTGTCACATGCATTCTAATTTTTACCCAAATGTAACTAATGAACATTGAATTCTTGGGGTTAATAGGTTGCCCATATTAATTTCAAACAAACTCAAATTTTATACCTTTTATTCTTTCCTTGATAATTTTAGTTAATATGGTGATGCTATACCGTTCTTGTTTTTTTTCATCAACATGTTGTTGATCCCATGATAACTCCATAGTTTCAGCATCAATCATGTGTTATTCCTTGATATTGGTAACATAAGAATTTGGAGAATTCATTATCTTCATTAGTAGTCAAATATTTAATTTAGATTATGTAAATGTAGTATAGAACACAAAATATTATAAGGAAAATAATAGTATATTAAAAAAACAATAACCTATTAATTGTAATATCTTTATTTATTTAAAGTTTTGAGGGATGTGTCTCCTCTATCAAGTCTCCAAATCCCATCCTTATTATACCCTCTAATATTCAAAGCACTTTCTATATTAGGACCATCATTAAATAATTGTGATCTCCCAATGAAAGGGACATTCTAAATTGAATTTTCATCAAACCATGAAGTTATTTTAGTCACCAATAGATTAAATGAAAAATTATTATTTTTTAGATCTAGGACATAAAATACTTTCACTTCTTATGATTCCATTATAAATAATTCATCCTTATAACCTTCCATTTTGAAATTTTCCTTCATGAATCCCAAATCATTAACTTTAATAACACTCATGTTGTCAACCGATTTTCAATGAAAAATAGGCACTTGAAATGTTATATAATACAACTAAAATATCTTTTTTATGATGCTGAAATATAAAATATTTACATAAATTGGATTTCTACCCTAGAAATTGGATACATTCATCGTTTTCACCATAAGTAAAACTCCACTGTTTTTCATCATACTGTGTTCATCTTGTTCCTTTGTACAGAATGTATACCCATTAATTACAAAACTAGCGTAAGATATAAAATTTACATTTAGTGTTATGTATATCTATTGAATTAATTTGGAAAATGAATTTATATTTGTCAATAACTCCTTATAAATATGATCTCAGAAAAATCCTATAAACTCTTGATTATGGGTATTTGATATCCATCCTTCAAACCTTGATGGATTAAAGTTTCTATTAATTTCTTTGCAGGATTCAAATTAGAAAATTGAATTCCTTCTTGTATGTATAAATCAAAATCCATTAGAGGAAGAAAAGTTCATCTTTCACCCTTTATCGGTGCAAACTCTTCTCTTATCACCATCTAAATCATGTCCAACCTAACCTTAATTTCATCCTTTATTTTCTATAGTACATTTAGTAATGAATCAATAAAACCATAAAATACATTTTTTTCATTGGGAGTGACACCAATAAAATGTATGGTGTACACAAAATTTTAGTATGGAAAGTCAAAGAAAAATGATCACCTTTTCCAACATGATTTCACAAGGTTTTTTGAAAATTTTTATCTAAAAGTAATGTCAATAAATTTTACTTTCTTGTACAATTTATCACCCATTAGAGGAGATTATGTTGTACCTTTTTCTATATTTTCATTGAGTGATGTCCTCTAGGATTGGTATTTATGTCTTCGGGGTAAAATTTATGATTTTCTAAAAACATAATCGTAAAGACCCATAAAATTCAAGGGAAATCTTTTCTAAATTTTATTTGGGATTCTAAAAAACGTAGTTTCTGACAGAACCTGATTTCGAGGCCCGGTGTGCCTGAAATCATTTTCCGAAGTTTAGCTTGGGTACGTTCAGTGAACGAACGAGCGAGTTTTTCTAACTTTTGAACCGGTGCTCGGAATTGAAATCTGAGGGCACCGATGAACTCACAACGCCGGTAATTTCTTAAGAAGACTCCTTTATGGAGTTGCGTTTTCTCAGGTTGGGTTGTTTAATTAAAGTGTGGGATAATAATATAATTGTTTTACAATTATATTTCCTTTTCTTGTTAAGTGGATTAAGTGTTGTGCCACAACACTTTTCCTCTCTCTTATGTGGTTATAACCTATGTAAGGGAGTTATGGATAGGACCCACTTGTTGATAACTACCTTTGAGAGGATTATGGTGGGGTGGGGCCCACACGAGCCCCACTGTTTCTTTTCTTCTTAAGTAACGCACTCGCACCCCCTATTAATGAAGTCAAACCGTACGTTCATTCTGGTTAAGAAACGCCTCATTAATTTGGGTGGTTAAATCGTTACAATTAATTCATTTAATTGATTGTTTATTTTTGAATTTCAAAGGTTGACTTCTGTGTTAATAAAATAAGACAGTTCTTATTTTATTTCTGTTGGGACTTGTTGCGTGGAGATGATTTGGAGGAAAACGTTCTTCTTCGAGGAAGAACACGAAGAACGCGAAGAACGCGAAGAACGCGAAGAACGCGAAGAACGCACCGATCTCTGACGAAGAACGCCAAATACTCAGCAATCAATGACGCTTCTTCCGCGATGATCCTTCTCTTCCGCGACGATCCTCTTCTTCCGTGATGGTTAATTCCGTGACGAACTCTCGTTCGACAACAATGTTGAGGTAGGGAATTAATTTGAGAATGATTTTATTCCCTTGTTTTCTTTCATTCTAAAGAAAACAAAGAACACGGATCAAATTATTATCTAGTTGATCCACGAATGTTTTCCTTGCGGGTTGGGAATAAATTGTTGCGGGAAGTTGTGGGGGTTTATTTTATTATTGATCGTGATCTCATCTGTCGCCTTTCTTGGTTTCATTAGGGCCTCCTATTATCGTAATAACGGGAGGAGAACTGACCGCACGAACATGGCCGACCCTCCCCCCCTTGTTTGTTTGAATTTGTTGCGGCACGTGAAAGGCAGTACGGTGCCGTTTCACCACGTGGAAATGAGAAAGAACGCGGCGAAGAAGCGCGGTGCCGTCGCGCCGTGCCGTTGAGGCCGAACGAAACCGCGGGCGGAGTCGGGGCCACGGAGGTGATTCGAAGACTCCTTAGTTTGTTGTCGAAGTGCAGATCGACGGACTATGGTGAAGCAGGCCGCGAAGGCGTTTTGAAGTCGTCGCAGTAAAGGTCGGGTCCCGGGAGGACCTTTGGCGAAAGCGACGAGCAAAACGGACCACCAGAGCGCGTCCGGTGGTCCGTGGGAGACTCTGTCGGCGCGCCTCGCCGGCAGCCGGTACCGGCCGGCCGCCAGGAGACGGCGGTGGCCGGCGTGCCACCGAGAAGAGCCGTCGCGGCTGAAGCCGCAGCGGCAGGCCGCACGTCCCGTGACAGCGCGGGACCAGAGAGGCGGGACGCGGCGCTCGGCCACATCCGGTGAAAAGGGGCGGCCCCACGCGGGGCCGCGGTTAGCGAAGCAAGCGGGGGGGCAGCGCCCCCCCCTGTGTCTCAACGCTTGGCCGGTTCGGTCGAGCCTCCTGGCCGGTGCGCCAGCGTGCCCCGCGGCCAGACCGGACTGCCCAGGCCGGGCCGGGCCCAGACCCCCCATTTCGGATTGTTTCTGTTCAAACGCCCATAACTTGGGCTATAGACCTCCGATCGACGCACCGTCAGTTGCAATGCAATCCTTGGATCGAGAAGGTCGTTTCAGTATATTACACTCAAGGTTTCGGAGAACATTAGGTTCGGCCGGGTTGGTTCGGATACGAAACCAACCGGGCCCTCGGAGCGGAAACACTTATATCTTGAGCTCTGGATGTCCGATTGACGTGTTGTCTGTCTCGTTGAATTCCTATTGATGAAACAGAACTTTTGGCTTACTCCACTCGAGGTTTGGACATCGTTAGAGTGTGGTCGGGTTGGTTCGCTCACAAAACCAACCGGGCCCCTGGAACGAAAAAGCCAATAACTCACAGATCGGGCGTCTGATTGACGCGCCGTTTGTCTTGTTGAATTCCTCTTGATGAGACAGAACTTTTGGATTACTCCGCTTGAGGTTTGGATGCTGTCGGAGAGCGGTCGGGTTGGTTCGCTCACAAAACCAACCGGGCCCCTATAACGAAAAATCCAATTACTCACGGATCGGGCGTCCGATTGACGCACCATCTGTCTCGTTGAATTCCTCTTGATGAGATGGAACTTTTGGCATATGTCGCCTGATTTTTGGATGCAGTTGGAGTATGGCTGGGTTGGATTGTACCCGAAATCCAACCGGACCCCTGGAACAGAAAAGATGATAACTTTCAGACTGGACATCCGTTTGACGAACCGTCAGCGGCGTTGGTGATCACGTGGAGAAACTGTCCCTATGAGTATACCCTATGAGAGTTTGGGGTACAGTTGAGATACGGCCGGGTTGGGTCGCACACGAAACCAACCGGGCCCCTGGGACGAAAAGGCTAATAACTCACGGACCGAGCGTCCGATTGACGCGTCGTCTGTTGCGTTGAGACCCCTATAACGAGGAGGTACTTTGAGATACTTCTTCGTGGGACCATGAGATACTTGGAGTATCAACCTATAGATCGTGGAGCGGACCCTCCCAGAGACGAGCGTGCGGAGTACGGAGACCGTGTAGCCGACTGAGACCTGGCGACTGCTTGACCGACTCGACTTGGAGTGAGTCGACTAGCCCAGTGGATGGAGCACTACTTTGTTTGGGTGCAGACCCATGGCGGATGGAGTACTACCTGTGTGACAGTGCAGACCCATGGCACTCGTCCGGAGAGTACATCTGCAGGCTATTAGGGGGTGTGCACTACTATATTTGGGTGGCATACCCCGGTGGGAAGCACTACTGTGTTTGGGTGGCTGACCCGCGATACTCGACAGGAGGAGTACCTCAGCAGTCTTAGGTTAGTGAGCAGTACCTTGGAGTCGTGACAGGATCACTGTATACTCCAGAGACAGGGCTCTTCAGTAGTTAGAGTTTCGATAATGAAAATCCTGGTTTGAGCTGAGACTATGACCTTTGTGTTTACATCTTGATTGATATGGGTCACTTGATAACTTAGGTATATGTATGGGCATATACCTGAGTAGTGGTTATCCGTTGATTTCATAATCTTTATGTTTCCTCATAATTGAGATGGTTATTTGATAACTTAGGTATATGTATGGGCATATACCTAAGTAGAGGTTATCTGTTGAGATCTTCTTTGTGGTTATCCTTGTTGGTTTTAGTGAGACCTTGAGGGTCTCGGGGTCCCTACTGAGTATCGTATACTCACCCCTGCATGGGCTATGCCTGCACCTCGTTGTGTTGGTTGCAGATGACGGGCAGCGCTGGCAGAGGATGAGTGTTCGAGGACTGGACAGTACCCAGAGGTGGACCACACGATGAGTCAACATCCATAGGTGGACTTCATGGTGAGATGAAACTCAGAGGAGGTTGACGGGCGAGAGCGTTGTGGAGGCTATCTGTACCTACCCTTCAGGTAGGATCCATGGTGGACGATCTAGGAGCTATGCTATCTGTACCTACCCTTCAGGTAAGGTCCGAGGATGACGACCCAGGAGCTGCTTCCTTTCTTCCAGCTGTTGTCTTTTTCTATTGTACTTTTGTTCAGTTGTAGTTGTACTTTCAGTTGGGTTTGTATTCTGGCCCATTTACTTTTCAGCACTTTCTTTTGTACTTAGTGTTTTACTTCCGCTTATACTCTGTGGTGTTTTGTTTACTTTTATAAAGGCAATGACTTCCCAGTTATCGGGATTTATGCCTTTGGTGCTAGTCGCCATCCCCTGGCCTATGGAAGGCGAGCTTGGGGTAGTCACGGCACGGGCCCCGAGGACGGGTCGTGACAATAATATTTTAGGAATGTTTCTACCAAATTGGGTGTGTACCTTCTTCAAAAATAGGACACCCCAAAATTCATTTAATGTTATATCCTAGAAAATTTCTATAAGGAGGAAAGTCATTTATCATCCCATACAACATGGATTTCAATGTGAAGTCTTAAATTATATGAGCATCATACAATGTAACACTTTTATCCCACATTAATTACAAATCTTAGATCAATGGATCCAAATAGACATTAATTCCATTATCAGGTTGTTTGGTTCTATATATAAGAAAATATAGCATAATGTATTTGAACTTCATGCATAACAATGGTGGAAATTTATAATTTACCCACATAATTTTCCATGTACTATAAGAACTATTTATTACACCAAAAGGATTTATTGTATCTATAGACAACACAAGATAGAGTTTTTTCAACATATTTCCAAATTTAGGGTACTCATAATCAATTTTATTCTACTGAGGAGAGTTTTTTGGGTGATGTAGTTTCCTATATTCAATTATTGTATCTACAGGCCATTAGAATTTTCAAGGGTTCTTCTAACATCTATATAGTAATCCAAACCCTAGAATGATAGTAAAATACTATAAAACTTTTGAAGGACTTGATTCAACTTTTTTGTATTGATCAATGCTACACTTTAGGTGTTTTCAGAGTAATTCATGGTTTTTGAAAAATAATATACAATCATTTGGACATGCATTCATTTTTTTGGAGATTATACACATTGAACACAACATTCTCTTAGAATAATATGTTCGAAAAGGTAACTCATTTTCTTATGATATAATATCATTCAGGATAAAAAGTAGTTTTGTAAAATTATTGTCACACTATTCGCTGCCATCTTTAAAATTATATAACTTCAATATAGCTGAAAATGTTGTATATTTAGTGCAACTGATATACAATGGTATCTTTTCAAAGTCATTTAACTTCTAAAACAACTTTTAGACTACTAAGAAGGTCATATTCAATTTTTATTATAATTGTTATTTTTTCCATAAAATCTCCATAATCATTTACACTAGTATTCATATCAAATAATCCAAAGATGGTAGTATCATCTTAGTCAGTATGTACATTTAATTTTTCTCCATGTTTAGTACAATATTTATAGCTCCAATATATTCCATGAAAAATATTATATTCTTCCAACTCTCATGGATTAATTCTTCTTAAATAAAAAAACATAAACACGAATAAAGGATTTGAGAATAGTTGTATGCATACTCTATTATAAAATCGATGAACTATTTATCTCCATACTCATAATCATTTTTCATACAATTATAATCCAACCATTTTTGATTCATATCCATCCTATAAGTTTCAATAATATTCATTTTTGTATAAATAAATAATTAAATATACATAAGGTATGCATATAATTTATATATATACATTAATATGTAAACAAAGTATCATAATTTGAGTGTATGCATGCTATATTTTAGGAATATTTACATATCTTGAACATGTTTAGGTCACCACTCTAAATTTAGTTCTTACTTTCCTCAAAATATAAATTCTTCTCTTTTAACCCTTTGCCACTCTTTCATCTGTTTTTAATTCTTCAAAACCCTTTATTTCCACACTCTTTTCCAATGAAAATCACCATTTTTAATTACATCATAAATATATTTTCAATAAATAAAATTATATTCATTTTGAGTCAATTAATATTTTATGTGAAAAAGAACTCAATTAGAAACCTCATTGAAAGACAAATTAAGAAAATCATATTTCATTCCTATTTAAAAAATATTTTGAGTATCAAAAAACTTTATAAATAATATTAATAATATGAAGAAATCATGTGAAGAAATCACATGTTAATAATATATATATAGATATATGTGTGTCTATCCAATAAGTAACATGTTAATAATATAGTCTTTTTACACTCTAATACCATGTGAAGAAATCACAATTAATAGAAATTTTAATACACATATGAGAGAAAATCAGATGGAGAGTTAGTCGATTGATTACCATGAACACTCAATTATTAGAATACAACTGACCTATATCAATCCTTATGGACTCTATATAAAACTACAGTCAAAATGAATTGGCCTTGGCCCATAATACATAATCATTCCAAACCCTTAGCCACATATATGCCAAATGTATATATGTATATAGATATATGTGTGTGTACATACATATATAAAGATATATATATATACATATATACCAAATTTAATATTTCATATGTTCATGTGTGTGCCCATATATATTTTATACAAGAATATAGAATTAAAAAGTTAAATCAAAATAGAAATAAATTACATATAATTGATTTCATTAAGGGAATTTTTTCTTATTAATTTTCAACAAAAAAATTAACTTCATAATGAATTGTCCTTTCAGATAATTTTTTTCCATGGGTAACTATAAACATTCATAGGAAATTATACTAATAATTTGTTAAGAACCACTCCCAAACTTGAAAAATTAAAACACCCAAACATTGATTATCCAAACCCTTTGGAAATTAAAAATGGTGGTTCTATGGTACACATGCTAGCCAGTATAGTACACCAAGGGGAACATGGGTTGTATGGTACACGTATGAGAAAAGAAGAACTAAAAAGTGTGAAAGAATGTAATATAAATGAAAAAGGAGTTGAAAAAATCAAATACCATGGATTTTGAATGTGTCGATTCATCTAAGAAGTTTAAGGGGGAGTGGTGGAAAAGGTTCGGTTCTAAGAGATCTTGAATGACATGAATGATGTGGTTCTATGTTAGGGTTGTATTTAAAATAATAAAATAGTTTTATCAGTGCTTTCTAAATAGAACTAATAAATATAGGTTTTATTAATGCTAAAATAGAAAGCACTGATAAAACCTATATTTATCGGTGCTTTTTGGAAAGCACTGATAATAACTATATAAAATAAATTAAAAATATATTAAATGAATATATGTTAAAATTGAATAAGTTATAAAAAAATAAAAAATAGTTAAAACTATTAATGAATAAATAATCTCAAATGTATGAATGTTATAAGTGAGTGAAATTCAATAACTAAAAATGAATAGACTTAAAAAATATTAAAAAATAAATAATCTTATTAATTATATAAATTATTAAGAAAATTAAAAATGAATATATGTTAAAATGAAAATGAACACATATTAATTATATAAATTATAACCAGATTGTTTTTCAAAGAATTTGGGGTTAGAGACCCTTTATTAAAAAAACAAAGAAAAAAAATGATGGGATGAGGCCAGATAAGCAAAACAACTATAATAAAAAAAATTAAATGTTAATGAATAAATTGTATAAATAAATATTAAAAATGGATAAAATTATAACAAAAAATAATCAAAGAAAAATTAAAAATGAATAAATTTAAAAAATATAAAAAAATAAATAAGATTATAAAGAATAAATAATATTAAAGATGAATAAATTTGAAAAGAAATTAAAAATTAATAAATAGTATATATTGAGAAAAATATAAAAAATGAATAAAATTTATCGATTAAAAATATAATATATATTAAATATATTACATTAATAAATAAAATACTAAAATAAATATTAAAAATATAATAAATCATAAAAATATTATGCATGTGTGTAGTTCTATATAAAATTGCATTAATCACATATATGTGTGTGAAATTAATGTAACAAAAGTTTGATATATGTTTAACTGAAAAACTAAATTTTTTTATACAAACATTACTTGATATTAATTAGTCAATATTTTTAATTAATATTAATATTTAATTATAAACCATTTTCACTAAATATATGACTTCTTTAATGTAAATTCATATTTTGTAGTATATAAATCATATTTTAGGAAATATTATATATGTTGATATATATATATCTATATATGAATATATTTATATATCAAAAATATAAAAAATATTAATAAATAATTATGTATAAAAAACATAAAAAATGAATAAATTACATAAATATTAAATGAATAAATATTTAAAATAATTAAATTATCAGAAAGATTAAAAAGAAATTAAATTTATTAATGAATAAATAATATTAAATGAATTAATGTTAAAAATTAGTAAAATTTAATTAAAATATTAATAGATTGAAAATATATTAAAAAATGAATTAGAGTTATAAATTATATAAATTCAATTAGTGAAAAATAAAAATAAAAATGAATATATATTTAAATGAAAATGAATACATATATTAATTATGTAAATTAAATCTATATTAAAAACATTAAATGTTAATCAATAAATATAAATAAATATTAAAAATAAATAAAATTAAAAAAATATTAAACAAATAAAAAATAAAAATTTATATATTAAATAATATTTAAAAAATTATAAAATAAATAATAACAATGAAAAAATATAATATATATATATTAAAAATTAATAAATAGTGTATATTAAATATAAATATAAAAAATGAATAAAATTTAATAATTTAAAACCCAATATATTAAATATTAAATATCAATAAATAAAAATATAAAATGATAATATTACCAATTTATTATTTGTGTTTGTTTGTCTCTATAAAATTTAATTAGTGTCATATATGTACCTATAAAATTAGCGTATGATATATTAAGTGCAACATATTTAGACACATTTTTAATTAATAATTAAATATTTATTATTTTACATATACGTCCAATTGAAGAAAATGACGCTGATAAAACAAAATGTTATTAAATGTCTATTAATATTAATTAGTCATTATTTATAATTAATATTAATTTTTATTTAAATTGTAAACATTTTTTCACAAAATATATGTCATATAATTATCATTTATAATACATATTTTGTATTATATAAATGATATTTAAGAAAATTATATATATATATCAATATAAATATATTTCTATATTAAGTATGATATTTAAAAATATATATTATTTATCTTATATTTCATTTTTAACTAAACATCTTATATATCATGTGTAATTGTATATTTAGTCATATATAAATCATAATTAATAAAATATATTATATTTTTATCAATATAAATATATTTAAATATTAATATATGGTTTTTAAAGATATATTTTTTTATAAAATATACCCTTTTTCAGTGCTTTTTAGCATTGATAAAGGACGGATTTTATCAACAATTAAAAAATCACTAATAAAGGGGTGTCTTTGTCATCTCGCTTTTTAGTGCTGATAAATACCACCCTTTATTGGTGCTTTTTTCTAGCGCCGATAAAAGATAGTGTTGTTTATCATGGGTTCTATAGTAGTGGCATGACCTGAGTTTTTGGATTATATAGAGGAATCCATCATAGGGTATCCTGCTCGTATTGTGGTCTTTTGTACATTTGAGGATCATTTTATTGGAAGGGATTGGGATTTTAGGTTAAATAGGGGGTCCCTAGTAGAACATCACTTTATGTTGTGACCTAAGAGACCATATGGGTCTTGAGGCTTGTTTGACCCTAAGGTGGGTCTCTAAGAGAACATATTGGTTGTTTTATAGATGATGAGATCTAGGGGACCAAGGGATACCCATGATTTTTTATCAGAGAGTTGATTGGTGTAGATAGTTTAGTTTTTTGGTTGCTAGGTTTGAGAGTTGGATCAACCCACGTTATGGTGGCCTTTCACTAAGATGTTTGAGGTTGTTTCTACTTGGGACTTAGTTTAAAGAGAAGACCCTTGGGATATCTTGGTCTGGGCATTGTCCCTTAGCTTTGATCTCTATCGGATACCCATGGTTAGATAGGATTAGGTATTTAATGGGCGATCTGGATGAGTTCACCCCTCTGGTTGAGAGCTACACCATGGATATGGCTTATCTGTTGTGGATGTTGAGCACTCCCAGTCACTTGGATGAGACCCATGGGATAGTGTGTCTATCAGAACCATAGATTGATGGGAACCATGGTACAATGCATCCGTTGGGACCATAGTTTGAATCTAATTCTTTATTTAAAACTTTCCAGGAATGATAGGTTCTATAGGGTCTGGAGTAGAGTCATATATCCAATTTAGATTGTGCCATTGGTTTTAAATTATACTTTTCAAATTAAAAATTTTCATTTTATTATTATGAAAGTTATATGTTTTTTTTCTTATATTTATGAGCCTGTTCTTATGGTGCATCTAGGCATCCATTTTTTCTTGGTATTGGGATTTGGGGAATGAGCTTAGTTTAGCTAGATTGATTCTCTCATTCCTCATGTTCTCATGATCATTGATGGAGGGAAATAATGCAACTATGATCTATGGATTTTGTATTTTCTGATTCCCAAATATCCATATTTGTTTCCCCCTTCCCTTTCTTCTACTACTGCATGGCCCAAGATTTCCATGGGTTTTCCACCCTCCCGATCTTCTCGAACCATCGGTGTACCCTCAGTTGTCCACGTGTATGCCTTGGATACTATGCCTGAAATATCATCACCTCCTCTACATCACCATTATTATTAACTGCATATCTTCATTATATCCTATATTGTTATTTTTTTCATTATATTTTGTTCATAGAGAATGTTTTGAGTGAAAATGATAAAATTCAATGGTACTCCCATTACATGCCTTAACAACCACCCTTTTTTATAGTCATCATCTCCAATGAATATCTCAATACCCATGAGCTCTATCTAGACTGTATCATCTTCAAGATTATAAAACCCTAGCGGTGTAGTTTCTTCCTCAACAGATCTAGGATCTAGACTTATTATAATATACCTTTTCTATTTCTACATCATTTTTTATTTAATTGTTTCTTTATTTATGGTATGGGTGTTGGGGTTGTATGTGTGATTCCATGTATTATAAGAACATACATTACCATCTTTAGGCCAAGTTTCACCACTGGTTCCTAGAGTGATGAGGTCCCTAGTCTTAGATAGATTATGCGGTATGTGTGTATTTTCTCTCTACTTTCATCTTTACTATTGTATGTTTTTATTGTTTTTTATAATAATAAATGGTTGTGTTAGTTTTCTTACCATGCATGTAGGATCAATGAGATCAAACCATTTAAATAACTATGTGACTCTTTACTTTCATGCAATTTTCTTCTTTGTTTTTCTCATTATTGTTTCCATCTTTCATCTATCAACATTTTTCTTCTTATCTTTCTTTCAGCATCATCAAACCAATTACATTCTTCTCTTCCATTATCATCAGCCACCTTTATTGTATTTGTTATGAAATTAAAAATCTATATCAAATCCTATAATATATTTAATGACATCATATATTAAGTTTAAAGTTGAAAATTTTGACGGTGAGAACGATCTAGTATGTTGAGATTTAATATTGACATATTTTTATTCCACAATGGGCTAGTAGACACTTTTATTGGCCCCAAGAAACCTATAGTGGCTATGTTTTCCAATGGACATTCGACTACCACTTACATTTATATTGATCCTAGTATTTTAGAACAGGCTCACTGTATGCTTTTCTTAACCCTAGGAGACAATGTATTACATGAGGTCCCCTATGAAACAACTATTAAATCCATTTATCTTAAACTATAACATTTATATATGACCAAAATATTTCTTGGTCATTTGTATAAAAAATGAGGCTATATAATTTTAAAATGACCCTACGTAGTTCTGTCCAAGTTCATATTGAGGAGTTTAATAAAGTGACTCTATATTTAGCTAATATATATATATTCAAATTAAGGATGAATATCATGATTTAATTCTTCTAACATCTCTTGATGATTCTTTAAATTCATTAAATGATTCCATAACGTATGGTAGAGATTTAGTTACCTTAGAAGATGTTAAATCTACAATGTTGTATCACGATCTTCAAACACATGGTTTGAAAGAAGAACTTAATGGTGTAAAGAGAGAACCTCAACTATTTCATGCTAAGGTAAAATGAAAAATTATAAGAAATAATTAAAATATAAGAACCATTTTATGAACTTCTTGTGTTTTGAGTGGGGCAAGAACAACCATATTAAAATAAACAGTCCCAAATTTAAAAATAAGTAGAGTATGGACTAGTCTCATATGGTATGCCTCATGTTCACCACTGAAGATGTTCCTTAGTTATTTAGTATACATTTAGTTATAATTAGGCATATATTATAGTTAGTCTCTCTTCTATGATCCTAGAACTATCCTTTCTTGTGTTTTTAGGGGAACCCAGTTGGAAGAGAGGTTTTGTTAAGTATGGTCTAATTCATTCAGACTTATGTGCAAATCCTTCTCCTATTAATCTTCTTATTTTCAATTTATTGTGTGTTTTTAGTTATTTTCACTATTATATTATATTGAGCTTTTATTTTTCTTGGTTTACTTGTTCACTATATTTTACCTCTATGGAAGGTTATGTATTTTTAGGTCTTGTAATGCTTGGGAGTACATCAAGATTTTTTTGGAGACTCAGGTATTGTTTGTAAGTTATTTTTTTAATATTGTTGCTTAGCCTTGTAATTTTTGAGCATGCTTAATTTGTATAATAGCATTATATGGGCAGTACGAGTAGAAAATATGCCATTTTTGGAACATGTTAAGTGGTATTCAAGCTTGGTGAATATTTTATAGACTTAGGTATTTATGTTTTAGAAATATACCCAAAATACTGGTAGTACAGGTTACAAGAACACCAATTGTAAGTTTTTTATTTTTTATTTTGAAAAGGTGGATATTTATTAAATTGTGGTTTTTAAATTAATATTTTTTATTTTATTATTATAAAAATTGTATTTTTTGGTTTTTATTCTATTTACCGGCATATTCTTGAAATGTTATTGGGACTATATGTTTTCTTATCATTGATCTCTAAGGCATGGGATTGTTTTCATTGGCTTGATCCTCTCATTCCTCATACACTCGAGATCATTAGTGGAGAGTGATCATGTAGTTATGATCTATTAATTTTTTGTTTTTTGATTCCCAACAATCCATGTTTTTTTCCCCCACCCTTTCTTCTATTTCCATGTGGACAAGGATTTGCATATGTTTTTATTACCTCTTGATCTTATCGATCTATCGATGTTACCTAGGCCATCCACACATCATCCTCATATTCTATTCCTAAAAATCCATCACCTCTTATACCTCTACATCATTAATGTAATTGAATTTTCATTATATCCAATGTGTTTATTTTTCTTTCTTCAACTTTGATTCAGATAGAGAGATTTTTGAGAGAGAATGAGAAGCTCCAGTTGTTCTTCTCTTCCATGAATTTGCATCCCCCCTCATTCTGGTCATCATATTTGGTGTAGATCTTGGCACAATCAAGCTCTATCTTGACCACATCATCTTCAAGATTCTATAAGCATGCAGGTATTATTTCTCCTTCAGTAGATTTGTGATCCAAAATTATGAGATTGTTCTTTTTCTATACCATCTATACATTGTATTTATTTATTTATAGTTTGGGTGTCAGGGTTGTGTGTGAAATTACATACAACTCAATTGAATATGTTTCCATCTTCGGTCTAGGGTTCACCAATGGCTCCTAGAGCGATGAGGTCCCCATTCCCGGATAGATTTTTTAGTCCACGTGCATTGTCTCTCCACTTAAATCTTCTATGTTGTATGTTTTTCTTTATTTTTTATAATGATAAATTACTATCATGGTGTTCTTATTATTAATGTGGGATCAATGTGATATAAAGAATATAAATATCTATGTGAATATTTAATTTTCTACAATTTTCTTTCCCATTTTGTTTGTTCTTGTTTCTATCAGGCATATGTATTCATTTTTCTTCTTATCTATCTTTAAAAATCATCAAATTGATTCCTTTATTCTCTTTTGTTAGCACTAATACACAATTATTATATCCATTATTTCATTAAAATTTGGAACCCTAAATCCCAGTAGATGTGTGTTTTCATGTGGATTCCTATGGTTATGCCTTGAGTTTCAACATTTGTGCCTTTTCATTTTGAAAACGTAGAGATCCTATGTAGATCAGACAGGTGCACCCGATGTCATGTGGTGGGTTATCCATGTGCTATAAATACTATTTAATGGTCCAAATTGGGGGAATATTTTCCTAGAGTGTTAGAATAGAACTCGTGTTGGGCTCCTCCAACCCCTATACTTTCAGATAGAAGTGTCGGTGGATGCGATTGATCTCTTTCTAGTTGGTGTAGTATCTTTTATTTCGAATCAGCCTTTATTATCTTCTTTAATTATTTTATAGTGATGGATCCTCATGTTATTGGTGGATATAAAACTTGATTTAATCAATTTTAATTCAAGGTATTCCACCTTGATCTTCCTCTACTTCGACTCTCCATTGGTGGTTACCATTTTAGTTGATCAATTGAGCATGTGAGTAAAGTTTGTTGGCTCTATAAATATTTCCTTACACTTGAAACCTCAATTTAAAATTTATTTTCAGTCAATTTCTAAACCTTGATTTGAGAATATTTATATTGTTTTCAAAAGGGATATAATTTTTAAATAAAACCCCTTTTCAAAATATTTGAAATTATTTGGTGGATTTTATAAAAGAAGGCATTAAATGAGATGTATTTTGATAAAATGATTTTATGTTTAATCTGAAGAAGAATGGATTTAAATGAAAGATTATTTTGAAAGGCATTAAATTGATAATAACCTGTTATTTGGTTCAAAAATTGAAATGGAATGTTGGGACCTGAAATTGGGCATTTGAAATGTGAATGATAAATTGAATTGAAAATAATGTTTTTCCCTTGATTGATTAATTGAAAGAACATGTGAGCAAGGGAAGTTATCGGGTGATTAGGTCTAGTACTCTAGGACTCTTACCCCCTAGAAATGGATCTATAAGGATGACTCTAGATAAACCAAGTTCAACAAGATTTCCTTGATGGGGTGTTGATTGATTCTATAATATTGACCCAAGTCTTAGGGACCTATGGACACTATGAGTCATGATTGATTGACCAAGTGGTTTTAGGATCCTAGATCTTGGAACTAACTTACCTTAGGGAATATTACCATATTTATCTATTTGGTTTCAATTTTATTATTTCATACCAGTGATTATAGAACTATTATATTCTTTACCTTCTGTTTTACTGAAAATGTTAATTGAATCCTTTATTGATATAATTTTTATCCAGTTGGCTTGAAAACTTATTTAACAAAAAACATGAAAATAATTTTTCATATATTTCCTTAATTTAAATTGAAGCATAAATGGTTATTTTTTATAGAAATGTTTATGGAACATTTATTGAAATACTACTGGGATATTTTTACTCACACCCTACCTTTTCGTTCCGGAATTTCTAGATTATCTTATACCAAGTATTTGAAAAGGGAAGGATCCACTTGGAGGTGATGAGTGTGATTGATTTAGGGGACCTTTGGTGATTCCAGTGATCAATGGAGCTATTATATTCTCATTATACAAGGATTTTAAGTTTTTATCTTAATGAATGTTGTGTCTTTTATTTAGATTATGTTTAATTTTGATATTTATCCATCTGCTTATGGTAACTTTATCCTTGAGGATTTTTTTGAATACCGATCATTCATTGATATATCTTCCTATATTATAAATATTGGTTATTTATTCTTGGGTTGAAATTGTTCCCTCTAACTATTTTATGATTCTCTATAGCTAGTATCTAGCTAGTGGGGATCAGGTTCACCCTCCGGGGTATGTATGTTCCAGATTAGGGAAAATTATTCCAGGGTATTCTAGTTGGTTCATGAAAAGGAGAGTTATATATGAGTTAATAAGATAACGTTTTCCAAGAAAAATTCAAAAAAATGATGGAATGCATCTAGATAGAAGTATTTTTTCACTAATAGAAAAGCTAATATTATGTAGGATATAACTTAAAGGGTTATTGTTGGTGTTATGGAAAAATTGAAAACAAATCTTACAAAAATTGGTATAACATGTCAATTCTATGTAATCTATATGAATCAAATGAGAATAAATTTGGAAATAATATGACTAGATTTATGAGAATGAGGAATAGTCTCAAGAGATAGAATTTTGTGGTTGAAAGATCAATAGGTACATCTACTCAAAATTTTATTGCATGGAATAAATATATAGATGATGCGATCAACAAGTTCAATGTGATAAATGTTTCATAAAAATAAATCTTGGATAAACACAACTGGATATTGGTATTAAAAAAGATCAAAGAAGAAAAATGAAATTTGAATATTTTGGTTAAAGCACTTATTCCCAAAAAGTAAAATTGAAAAATCATAATAAAGTTATTTTTTTGAAGGTATATAAGAGAGATCTCATAAAGGAGATGAAATTAAAGAAAGGAAATTAGAAAATGAAAACCAAGGAGATAATAAGGTGTTGTGTTAGAGGTGTGAGAATCCTAAATATAACTTAGAAAATTTCCTAACAATGATACTAGTTCAAGATGAAAAGATAAATAAAATAAAAAATCACCTAAAAATAAATGGGCTTTTATTTATCACATTAAGAAGGATATCACAAAAAATAAAATAACTAAGAAGATAAAAATAACCATGTGTATTATGTAGACTTGTTATAATAAATTCAATAATGTAATCATGATGAGTTCACCTAATGCTGAAGATAGAAAGAGTAAAGGATCTTGGTTGAGAGGAAACTGTGATGACTCGAACCCACACTCTTGGATTTGGTTCCCTAAAAACATACTTTACATACCAGCTTTGATACCAACTATATATTCCCATACATAACTATCCCATAATTACATGACATAAAATAAAAATTTCATTACATACATTCTCAATTCCTTTTTGGTTTAGATATTTATAGTGTTATGATAAATCATAAAATAATAAATCCTATGTATTTTATCAACTAAGGGATATTTTTTACACTATAAGAAACTAATTTATCCCTAAAAAGTCTTTAAAATATTCCAAAAATTCTCCACACAATCCATCCTATTAGTCATATAATGCGTAATAATTTTCTTTATAACCCAGGGAAATTGAAATATAAGTAGGGGTAAGCTCAAACACTCAGTAAGGGAAAACATATAATTGATAAAATCATGGTATAAACATGGAATAAATATTATGTTTGGAGTAAGTAATCATCATAATACCATAATCAACTGAAACTGAGAGCATAATATATCCATGGATAGTAATAAAAATAAATAAATCACATGTATAATAATAACTGATTCCTTTGAAATGAAATACACAATGATAGATAGTTAATTACATAACATAAGCCAATACATCATGATCTTACCATTGATAAAATATATTGTTCTATAAAGGAATACATCAGAATACCCAAATAAGTTAGTCTCATGAGACCTACCAATGCATTGAGGGGATATATAATTCTATAAACCACCCATCACTTGTTTAAGTGAAATACATTCATCATATGAGATAATGAGTAAAAAATACATTATAAACTTTTCCAATAATCATATGTATTTGAATAACAACATACCAAATTCCAATACTTTCCCTATGTTAATAAAAGGGATAACATGATCATAACCCATATGGAGAAAGAAGGTGGATGGTTAAACAATAAATTATCAACTATCCAACAGACACCCATATTGGAATAACAATATACAGAATACCAATACTTTTTCCCACGTTAATAAATGGTATAACGTAATCATTACACATTTAGAGAAAGAAGGTGTGTAGTTAAACGACACACAATTAACTTGTCAATAATCTTTCATATTTGAATAAAAACATAAAAAACACCAATACTTTTCCACATATCAATAAAATATATAAAATTATGATAAACCATTTTGAGAAAGAAGGATTAAGGTTTTAAATGAACATATTCCTAGTGTAAGAAAGGAAAATTATAAGTATGTTAACATAAATAAAAAACACCCTTATAAAATGAATTCTTCAAACGACATCACAAAATAAGGTTTCAAGTATAAAATTATTTGACACCGTTAGTTCAATATCCCAAAAAATAAATATATAGTAGAATATAAACAGTCAAACATAAACCTTATTAGGATAAATCCTTTTTAAAATGAAAAGGGGGATGGAAGTAAAATCTTAAAAGAGAATTTTGAAATCATTTCTAACATTTATGTAAAAGAAAAAGTTATGATTCACTTACAGAAGTATTTTTAAAAATTAAAAGTGAAAAATATTTGAAAACAATAAATTATAAAAAATAATATTAAATAATAGGTCCTTGAAATTATATAAAGTTTATCTTGGAGAAATTTAGATAGAAATAAAAATCATATGAAAGTGAAAGGAAATTTTTTTTAAATACTTTAAAAAAACATTTTTTAAAACTCAAATTATAAATAGAGTAATAGAACATTGTTTTGTATAAAATATATCTTTTTTGCTACAGAGTTATTGAAATTATCATATAAAAAAATATTAGGGTGGGAGAACCAAAGAATGGAAGAAATAAGTTCATACTGAAACAATATAACTCAAAGAAATAAGGTTTGAGTTATTAATATCCTTAATAATAAATATACTCTTCGAATTAAGAAATATTTAAAAACATTTAATTACTTGGTATAAATGTAAATCAATAAAAAATAATACATAATAAAATTAATTGGTAGAATGTAACTAACTTTTAAGACCAATAGGATGATCAAAAATCAATAAATGAATTTTTTTTGCCAAAAAAATTTATAACTAGGGCAGCAATTGAGTAAAAATAAATTTTATGAAAAGGATTTGAGAATGGTTATATACATGATCTATTGTAAACTTGATGAACTCTTTATCTCTATCCTCATACTCCTTTTTCATACAATTAATATCCATCCATTTTCGATTCATCTCCATCTTATAAGGTTGAATAATATTCCTTTTATATAAAAAATAAAAAAATACACATAATGTATGTATAAAATGTATATATACATTAATATGTAAACAAAGTATCAGAATTTGAGGGTATGAATGCTCTATTTTTGGAATTTTTACATAGATTGAACATGTTTAAGATCACTACTCTAAATCAAGTTCTTACTTTCCTAAAAATATAAATTCTTACCTTTTCAATCCTATGTCACTCTTTAATTTGTTTTTGATTCTTCAAAACCCAATATTTCTACACTCATTTTCCAATAAAAATCACTATTTTAAATCACATCATAATTTTTTTTCAATGAATCCAATTATATTTATTTTGAGTCAATTAATATTTTATGTGACAATGAACTCAATTAGAAACGTCCTTGAGACACAACTTAATAAAACTATATTGCATTAGTAAGTAAAAAATATTTTAAGTATTCAAACCCTTTGAAAATAATATTAATAATATGATTAAATTATGTGAAGAAATCACATATTAATAATACGTATATAGATATATTTGTGTCTATACACTAGGTAACATGTTAATAAGATAGTCATTTTAAACTCTAATAGCCTGTAAAGAAATCAAAATTAATGGAAAGTGTAATACATATATGATAGAAAATCATATGGAGAGTTATCCAATTTATTTCCATGCACACTAAATTATTAGAATACAACTAACCAATATCGATCCTTATAGATTTTATATAAACCTACACTCAAAATGAATTGTCCTAGGCCCAAAATACACAACCTATCCAGACCCCTAGCCACATATATTCCAAATGTATATATGTATATAGATATATTTGTGTGTATATACATATATAATGATATATATATATATATACATTTATAACGAATTTTATATTTTATATGTGCATGTGTGTGCCCATATATATTTTATACATGCATATAACATCAAAAAATTAAATAAAAATAAAAATATAGTATTTATATTTGATTTTATTATGGGAATTTTTACTTATTAATTTTCAATAAAAAATTATCTTCATAATTGCATTGTTATTTTTGTATAATTTTTTTCCATGGGTAACTATAAACATTCATAAGAAATTCTGCAAATAATATGTTAAGAACAACTTCCAAACTTGAAAAATTAAAAACACCCAAACATTGAGTATCTAAACCCTCTGAAAATCAAAAATGGTGGTTGTATGGTACACTGGAAAGCCACTATGGTACACCAAGGGGAATATGGGTTGTATGGTATATATATGGGAAAATAAGAACAAAAAATGGTGAAACAATGCAAGATCGACTGAAAAGGAGTTGAAAGATTCAAATACCATGGGTTTTGAATGTGTCGATTCGTCTAATAAGTTCAAGGGGGGGGGGGGGGTGGCGAAAACATTTTAGTTAATTGAGATCTTGAATGGAGCAATTGATGGGGTTCTCTATTAGGGTTGTATTTAAAAGACTTAAATGGTTTTATTAGTTCTTTCCTAAAATAACTGATAAATATATGTTTTATTAGCACTAACTTAGAAAGTACTGATAAAACCTATATTTATTAGCACTTTTTGAAAAGCACTAATGATAACTATATAAGATAAATTTAAAAAATATTAAATGAATATATAATAAAAATGAATAAATTATAAAAAAATTAAAAATTAATTAACATTATTAATGAATAAATAATCATAAATGCATGAATGTTATAAATGATTAAAATTTAACAACTAAAAATGAATAGACTTCAAAAATATTAAAAAAGTGAATAATTTTATTAATTATATAAATTATTAAAATAATTAAAAATAAATGTATGTCAAATTAATAATTAATACATATTTATTATATAAATTACAACAATACTTTTTTCAAACAAATTAGGGTTAAAGCCCCTTTAATAAAAACAAAGAAACAACATATGGAATGAGGCTAGATAAGGTAAAACTACCATATTAAAAATATGAAATGTTAATGAATAAACTTGTATAAATAAATATTTAAAAAGGATAAAATTAAAAAAACCCTAAACAATGAAAAATTAAAAAAGAATAATTAAAAAAATTATTAAAAAATAATTAAGATTAATAAGAATAAATAATATTAAAAATGAATAAAATTGAAAAAATATTAAAAATTAATAAATAATATATATTTACAAAAAATATAAAAAAATGAATATAATTTTCTGATTAAAAACATAATATACATTTGATATATTACATTAATAAAAAAAATTTAAAATAAATATTAAAAAATCAATTAATTATAGAAATATAATGTGTGTGTTTCTGTATAAAATTTCATTAATTACACATGCGTGTGTGTAAAATTAATGTTACAAAATTTTGATATATGTAAAATTAAAAAAAATGATATTTTATTAAATGTCATTTACTTGATATTAATTAGTCAATATTTTTAATTAATATTAATTTTTAATTATAAGCCATCTTTCACTAAATATATGATTTATTTAATATAAATTCATATTTTGTATTATATAAATCGTATTTAAGGAAATATTATATATGTTGATATATATCTATATATGAATATATTCTATATTAAAAAAATATAAAATATAAAATATATTAATAAATAATTATTTATAAAAAACATTAAAAATGAATAAATTAAAAAAATATTAAACGAATAAATATTTAAAATTAATAAATTATAAAAAAAAGTTAAAAAAACACTTAACATTATTAATTAATAAATAATATTAAATTAATGACTGTTAAGAATGAGTAAAATTTAATTAAAATATTAATATATTGAAAAAATATTTAAAACATGAATAAAAGTTATTAATTATATAAATTTTTTAAAAATAAAAAATGAATATTTTTTTAAGTGAAAATAAATACATATATTAATTATATAAATTCCATATACATTAAAAACCTTAAATGTTAATCAATAAATACAAATAATGATTAAAAATGAATAAAATTTTAAAAAATATTAAACAAATGAAAATTAAAAATGAATAAATTACAAAAATATTTAAATTTTTATAAAATAAATAGTAATAATTAATAAATTTAAAATTTATAAATATTAATTAAAAATTAATAAATGGTATATATTAAATGGGTATAATATCTTATGATTATCATCTACCATATTTTATTAAATGGTTTATGATTAGTTTGACAATGAATGTGCTATCTTGATACCATTCACCATACTACTCAGAATGGTTATTGATTATGTTTATAGATTGGGGAAAGTTACATTTTATATTTATATATTGTTTTTGGTTAACCTCATTCATATGAAAAATGCATTGGACTTATTAAGTGATGGGTGGGGCCTATTATATCCCATTGATGCATCAATAGATCTCATGAGATAAATCGTAAATGGATTTTGGCCGAGACCTTAACCATTTATTTATAGGTGTCTTATCTGAGGCCTCGAAGACATGTTTATGTTGTTCATCATATGCATTCTCTCATTATGATTAGTAATTGATCATCCATGTGAATATTTGACTAGTAGAATATCCAGGGTTAAGTTTCATTCTCATGTGATTATTTTTGTGGTATTATTTATGTAGCTTTTATTCTTTCCATATTATGCTCAATTTTATATTCTAATGGAATGTGTTATTATTCACTCACCATGAATTATTGTTTATATTGGCTTCCATTATATTACTTACCCTTACTGAGATTCTTATCTCACCCCTTTATTATGTTTTATTTTTTTCTAGGATGTGAAAATATATATTATGAATGAATTGTAGTGATAATCTAGTAGTTATGGATGTTACAAATGAAGTGTCTATATTGGTTTTACTTTCAAGTTTTAATGTAAAACTTATGTTTGTATCTGGTTTTCCAAAACTACTAAACTATTTGGTCCATTTAGGGGCAACTTCCTTGTTTATTATAACAATATAATAAAGTAAGGCACTATATTCGGGCAACTGTGGTTAGGTTTTTTACAATTGGTATCAGAAGAAGTTTAGTAGAAGCCTTGTAAACTGTATTTATAAAAAATTTATTAGGGAGAAAAACCCTAAGATAGACTTTAAGGATAAACATAGAAGAATATCCTAGAATTTTGAGTAAGGTAGAGATTATGTGGGTCATCATAGAAATACATCCATGTATGTATACTACAAGTGAAAATAGTTTTGGAACAAATGTACCTAGTGGTAAAAAATCTAATAAGGTGTCTCGGGCCTGACTTGAGGTAACCTGGTACATGATAATTGACCTTACTACACACCCGATTTGATAATCCTGAGCTATATGCTTTGGATAATTCACATTTTATTTACAAACAATTATTAAGTATTTAAAAGTAAATATGCCTCTAAAGAAACCATTTTTATGATTATGAGATTAGTTATGCATAAAATTTCAATTTATGTTAAGTGTTATTCTAGTTATAGATTATATATTTTTATTCATAACATAATTTCGTTCATGGAATTATTTAGAAATAGAGACTAAGGAATGGAATCCGTATCAACATGAATATCCCATATAAGGATTTCCCTCATATGCAAGATAATGATGTTGGTACTAGAACTATGACTGGTGCTGAGAAACTTATAACTATACTAGGATATCTGAATCAGGTAATAAACAATAAATTTACTTGTATAGAGCATCCTGATCCATAATATGGAGAATTAATTTTAGACTTCTTTATGAGACAATAACCTCCACCATTCAATAGGACCATAAACATATTTTTAGCAGAGAAATGGATAATTTACATAGAGAAGATATTTCTCACTTTGGGAAGTAATGAAATAGTGAAGGTTATCATCGAAGTTTGTCATCTCTTAGGATATACTAATCAATGGTGGTTGATCATTCAAAACAAAAAGGAGGAGAAAGAAATTAAAAATATGTAATAGAAAGTTTTTAATGAAATTTTCCTAGAAAAATATTTTCCTCACAAACAACAAGTGAATATAGAAAAGAAATTATTGAGTATGAAATAAAAAGATGATGAAAATTTTGTGAAGTATAAATTCAATTTTACAAGTTTATTAAGGCATGCCGCTGACTATATACGGAATCCAAGTAGAAAGATTGATTGATTATTTGATGGTTTAAAACCATTCCTCTGAAGGGAACTGATTTACCCAAATTTCTTATCATACAAAGATATAGTCTCATACGTTATTAAGAAAGATAAAGAATTATATAATTCTTATGATTTTAAGGGGAAAATAGAAGAAAATGGTGGAGGAATAAAGAATGGATAAAGGGAAGAATAAAAAAGGTAATCTTCCAATGTGTTATACTTGTGGAAGGAAACACCCTAGTGCCTGCTTTAAAGGAGAAGAAGTTTGTTACAAGTATGGAGAAAAAGGCCACCAAGCCCATGATTGCAAGGGAAAGAAATAATTTAACAATGTTCAATGATAAAATTTTAGGGATATGGAAAACTATACAAATTATTATTCTAAGAGTCAAGGAAACTTTCCCTATAAAAGGACAAGGGAGTAAGGCCAAGATTATGCGATCACAACTACGGAAGTTGAATTTCCTAATAATATGGTGTCATGTACTTTAATCACTTACTCAAACCTAGCCAATTATTTATTTGATTATAGATCATAAAAATCATTAATATCTTTCTAGTTTTCCAAGAAATTTAGACATTTCCCTTTTTATTTAATAAAGGAGTAGTCAGCAAAAACACATAAGAGAAGTATCATTGCAAAATTGATACATTGGTCAGTCCCCTTTATGACACATAAATGTGATTTAGTTGAAAAATTTATCATCATACCTGTAGTTGATTTTGATATAATATTTGGTATGGAATGAATTTAAAAATATGATGCAAAAATCTATTGCAAGAAGAAAGAAGTTACAATTTGTGTGGCAGATGTATAATCCCTTATCTTTAGAGTAGAAACTTCACCATCTGGTTCTCATCCATATCCACCTCCATTAGATCTTGTAAATGAAATTCTTGGGGAGGAATAGAAAATATCATCTATGTATGAGGAAATAAATATTTAAATTGAGTATGTACATATTTTATAAGAATAAATTGATGTATTTCCATATGATTTACCTGGACATCCCCCTGAGCATGTAATTGAGTTTTCTATCAATTTAATCTCTATTATAAGGTCAATATAAAAGAATCATTATAGAATGACCACTGTGAAATTATTATAGTTTAATAAACAACTAGAGGAGTTGAGTAATAAGATATTTATTTTCCCTAGTGTTTCTCCATGGGGTTTCATTGTTCTCTTTGTCAAGAATAAAGACAAATCTATGAGGTCGTGCATTGACTATAGAGAAATCAATGCTATTATAATAAAGAAAAAGTATCCCTTTTCCCACATTGATGATCTATTAAATAAAATTCAAAGATATCAATATTTTTTTAAGATTGAACTTCAGTTTGGTTATCACCAATTGCATGTAAGTAAGAAAGATATTCCAAGTACAACATTTTGAACTAGGTATGGACATTATGAGTTTATATTAATTCCATTTGGACTAACTAATGTATCCTCAATTTTCAGGGATCTAATGAGCATAGTTTTCAAGGAATATCTTGATGATTTTTTTGGTATTTATTGATGATATCTTGATATTTTATAAAAGCTATTAGGACCATGATAACTAATTACAGGTTGTCCTGGAGACTCTTATAAGAAAATATTTATATGGGAAGGTTTGAAAGTGTGAATTCTGGTTCCAAATAGTTTCTTTTCGTGGCCATATTTTCTCTAAGGATGGAATCTCAGTTGATCCTATGAAGAAAAAGGTGGTTGAGGAATGGACTACACCAATGAACATAATTGAGCTACATATTTTTATTGGTTTAGCAGGTTATTATCAGGGTTTCATTCAAAACATTTCTTGTTTAGCTAACCTGTTAACCAATATTACCCATAAAGGGGTTAAGTTTATTGGGATAAAGTAATGTGAATAATTATTTGAAGAATTGAATAAGAGATTGGTGAATTATCAGATCATAACTCTACCATCGATAAATGGTGGGTCTGTTATTTATAGTGATGCATTGAATAAATGACTTGGATGTGTCCTTATGCAGAATAATGGAGTTATTTTCTCTGAATCAATACAATTAAAAAATAATAAAAAAACTATCCAACACATGATCTTGAGTTAGCAGTTGTAATATTTTCTCTAAAAATATGGAGACACTATCTCTATGGTGAAATATATGATATATATACAGATCAAAAGAGTTTAAAATAGATCTTCTCACATAAAGAACTCAATATGAGGCAAAGGTGATGGTTTGAGCTGCTCAAGGATTATGATTGTTCAATACACTACCACCTAGGGAAAGATAATAAGGTTTCAGATGCATTGAGAAAGAAGTATAATGGATTTATGAAAAAAATGAAGATTGACAAGGATCTTGTGTATATGGATCTCACAAATATGGGTATGGGAATTATCAAAGAAGGTGAACCATCATTACTTTTTCAATTAGTTTCCCAAAAATCATTATTATAAAGGATTAAAAGTTCCAAGTCCGATGATGAGAATCATAAAAATAAAACTAATATTGTGAATGATGGGAAGATTTTCCACCAGATCACCTTGTAAAACTTTATATTAATGAAGTTATAGGACTTCATGGAGCACCTATTTCAATTGTGTATGGTCATGACCCATGATTTACATCTAAATTCTAGAAAATTATTCAGAAATATTTGGATATTGAGCTTCATTTTAGTACTGTTTATCACCCTCAAACAGATGGTCAGTCTGAAAGTACCATTCAAACATTAGAAGACATGTTTAGATAATGCTCACTTGACTTTCAAGGTATGCATGTGGTATTAGTATTTAACTTTGGTAGAGTTTGACTACAATAATAGTTTCTATTAAAGTATTAAAATGGCACCATATGAAGAATTTTATATAAAGAGATGTCGTACACCAACTTGTTGGGATGAATTTGGTGAAAGGAAGCTTGTAGGCCCTAAGCTTGTAGAGGAAACAACATAAAAGGTAATGACTATTCAAACCCATATCAAAGCAGATAAAATTAGGAAAAATATCTATACCAATAATCAAAGGAATTATTTGGAATTTCAAGTGGGATATCATGTTTTCTTTAAAGTATCTCCATGTAATGGTGTTATAAGATTTGGAAAGAAAGGAAAAATAATCACCAGGTATATTGGTCAATTTGAAATCCTGGAGAGAGTTGGAGCTACAAATTATCATTTGGTGATGCCTCTTAGCCATTATAAAGTACACAATGTGTTCCATATCTATTTGTTAAGGAAGTATATACCAGACCCAATGAATCTCCTCACTTATGAAGGAATATATTTGGAATCTGATTTATCTTACCAGGAAGAAACTATCCAAATTCTGGAAACTAAGGAACATGTGTTGAGGAATTAGATGAGTCGACTGGTAAAGGTACTTTGGAAAAATCTTAAAATCAAAGAGGCAACATGGGAACCAAAGAAATTTATGATGAATAACTACCAAAATATTTTTATGAGGTGACATTCTGGAAATTTCAAAAATGAAAGTTTTGTAGGAGGGGAGAATGTAACCACCCAAAATTCTATCAATGAAATTTGCCTTCTTATAATTATTTATTATAGTATACATAACATAAAATCACTTAGAGATCACAATAAAAAATTTATAAATGAATAATGAATTAATTAAGAGGTATTTCTAAAAGTTAATGAACCTATACTGATAAAATAGCAACTTTCACTTAGAAATAGTAATATGACCATTATGAATAGTAAACCAGAAAAATGAATAGTAACCTCTCCCATAAAATTATAAATAAAATTTAGAAATATTATAAATTAAAGTATGATATAATTATATCATAGTATAATTAAATAAATTTTTAAAAAATTATTGATTAAAATTTGGTATTTTTGTAAGTCATATATATTTAATTATAATTTTATAATTGATGAAATAATTTAAAAGAAAATTTATTTTCTTAAAATGTATTCATAAATTAATATTTTGTTTTCTTATGATTTTAAGACAATTTTATGAGACCTTAGTTAATTTTTCAAAGTGTTATAAAATGAGTTATAATTTTAAAATCTATATTTTTTTGAGTAAATTACTATTTTAATTAAAAATTAAATTTCTCTTATTTATAAAATTATTTTCATAAAATGGAGTTCATTTTTTAATTATACACATTAAAAAATTATTACGGTGAATTTTTGGGATTTTTCTAAAATAATTGATTTTTGGTGATTAGTAAAATATTGTAATTTATAGTATAAATACATTATAAGTTAAATACACTATTCCTAGAGTCATTGATTATGTAAGCACTATAATCTAGAACATACCTTCACTATTTTAATATATTTGGGGATAATTCTAAAACTATTCATATTCTTGAGAGAAAATAATAAACTAATGAATAAAATATTGAGAAAACACCCCTATCCTACACTATAAATACCACCCATACCATACTATTCTCCTTACACCTTCCAAGCTTAGTGCCTTGTCAAATTTCTACCCAATCCTATTCCCAATCCCCCCATGTCTAGGAGCCTTTTATCTCAACAAAATACCAAAACCAATCCCCTTAAGGAGGGTGTAGTACCCCCAGTTTCTGGTATGTAACCATTTCCTTGGGTTTTTATGGATTTAAAGTATAATGGGGAATGTTGGGAGAGTTTGGTAATTTTCACTAAGTTTTGGGGACAAAAGGAGAGGTCCACGAGATGCGCATGGTTTATCCAAACCGTGCGGAAATCCTAGTAGAAACCGTGCGAAAGGTTAGATTGGAGGTGTAGAGATTTGGCATGGCGTGTGCACGGTTAGGGAGACCATACGAGGAGGCCATGTGAGGGTATTCCTAGATAGTATCTAATGCACAGTTAGCACACAGTTTGTCTAACTGTGAAAACTAACCATGCACATAGTTTAAATGAGATCCTAAAAAAGTGGATCTCACACATTTTTTCCGCTAAGTTGATTGTTTTTTCTTCTAAGTGGCCATAACTAGGTATTTCTCTTTCTTAAAGGTATAATAACCTCTCTAAAGTGATTTTGACTCAATATGAAGGCTTCTCTTGGTGTTTCGAAGACGGATTCTTGAGGTATGTGGTCGTTCTTCATCGTTCTTGATCAGTTTCTAAGATCTAATTAAATCTACTACTCTTATCTTCTTGGATTCTCATATCTACACCCATTAGGTTATATATACGATTTTGGATTCCAAATAAGTTGAGATTTGGTCTTGATATTTCTAGGAGAAGTGATCTAATGAGGTTCCATGAATAATTGACCCAGTTTTCTTGAGCGTTCTTCGTCCGTTTCAAGTTTTTTCAAGACCTTTGAGATAAGTGATCTTTATCTCAACTCCTCTTGATAGAATTGATTGGATTGGTTTTAAATTGATTAAATTTAATGATATTGATTGTGAAATCTTGGTTCAATGCATGTAATAAATCTTCTTTAGTGACGATTTATCATTTTTGTGAAATTGTGTAATCTTGGTGAATTGTTGTGAAAATTGTTTTAGTTTATTGAATTTAAAATGGGGATTTTAAATTATGAATTTGCTGGATTTCAAAAATGGTTCAATTAAAAAGGGGTTTTCAATAAAAAGTGTGTTTTATTGAAATGGTTTGGCATCAAAATGGTTTTGATGGAAATGATTTTCAATACAAATGTGTTTTTATTGAAAGGGTTTTTTGGCATAGTCCTTGGGAATATTGGTGTGTGAGTTCATATTGCATTTCTAGGGCTTGGTTAAAATATGAACATGTACTCAGTTCTAAAGGTCAAATGGAACATGAGATATAATTACCTTGTGACAACTTGGTAGATCAACGAGAAACCCCTCATGAGTATGGAACTGTCATCCCATAGCACACATGGTTGGTTTTGTGGAATGGATTGGGTATAACAAATGAATATTGAGAAATGATTTTAAAGATTTGTTTAGTTATTTTATTGAAAAATAACTTTCTAGAAAATTGGGTTCAATTAATTTTTTATGCGTTTGGTTATAAATGGGTTTGATAACATGGTTATATTTAGTTATAAACTGTTTTGAATTTTTTTTATAATATATTTTATGTAATTGTATCTAACTCTTCTATCCTAGTGGAATGAGTAGGGAAGTCATTGTAAAAAACCTAATGAGTTTTATACTCACCCCTGCATTGGAACATTAGTTCTTTTTTAGATTCTATCTTCAAGGACAGGGGAAAAGGTAACATTTCACATGTTTTCAACACTACCTCATGATACTTGGGTTGTTTGGTGATTATAAATCTTGGAGCTTGTAGAGCATGGAGTCTTGGGGTATCTTGAGAGTATTTAGTTTTCTATCCTCTTTTTTATTTAATACTTGTTTGGTCTTCCTCTATTGCACACTTTGATGTGGTTTTGAGATACATGAAGTTGTTGAGTTGTCTTTATTTTGTTTATGCATCATTTAGTAAACAGTTTGGTTATGGTTTGTTAGTTTAATGGTTTATATATTAAAGGGTAAATCATATCCAATTTTTATTTTAAACCCTTCAGAATTTATGGATAGCCTTTGGCATCTTGGGGATGTCACTTAAGGCCTAGTAATGACTCATTGTACTCTCAAGCTAGTGGGAATTAGTGGGTTATTACAAATGGTATCAACATGTTTGGTACTTTCCTAACAAGTAGGTTTCACTTTCTTAGTCTTGGAGTTGATTCATCCATTTATATTCCTTGGGTTTTATCTTATAAAGGTGTAGGATTGTCGAGACTTGAAATGTATATCATAAAAGGACATAGCTAACTCGTTTATGCCAAACTTAAAGTTACCAGGGAGTTGGGTACATAAGTGTTTTAGAGACACTTATAGGATTTAGAAATCTCATTATCATGGGTTTATCCAGTGAGACAAGCATGAAATGAATTGTAGAGGAATGAATTCCCACTAGGAGTGCATACATCATTTTGAGTAATGATTTATGTTCTGTAAAAAGTGTTGATTTTTGAAAAGTATGAAACTGTTTTCCAGTAAAATACATTGAAAAATCATGGTTGATATATTTTGAAAATGGATTGATTTTCAAAAACAAGAATGATATTTTTTAAAAATAGTTGGTCATGGAAAAAGGTTGTTTTTGGAAAACAATGTTGTGATAGTTAATGTGATATAATTTTAAATGCTAAACCATCAGTTTCTAGATAGTGGAATTGATAGAGTTTGTTGTTGGTTTAGAAAATAGAACTCAGTATACATCACCAAAACTAACTTGAAGAATCTGTAGAGAATATGGTTTCACCTGAACGACATGTGAACCAAGATCTAGTTCAGATTATTGTCCAAGCTTTTTAGGATGTGGATATGGGGAACCAGAGGGATGATCCAAGGCATGTGGACTATTTCATCCAGTTCATGAAGCATAATCCACCTATATTAGGGGTGATTATAAACCCGAGAAGGCGGAGGTGTGGCTCAGTATGATGAATTGTATCTTCGAGTTCATCGACACATCGGTGGAGCTAATGGTTAAGCTGGTGACGTATATTCTTGAGGATCCTTCACGCCAGTGGTGGGAACTATTGTTGCATGATAATGAAGATCAAGGCCTTACTTGGAAGGATTTTGAAGAATTGTTTAATAAATAATTATATCCTCACATGTTCAAGATCCAGGGGACAACATAATTCTTATTCCTAAAGTAAGAGAATATATCTATCATATAATATATGGATAAATTCATGAATTTAGTATGGTTTACCAGAATTTGCGGCAAGTGCATCTTTAAAGAAACACATCTTCAAATTGGTGCTAAGGTAGGATATTCAATCGAAGATTGAGGTGCTATGTATTAATGACTATACAGAGATGGTGAAAAGAGTGGAAGTGGATGAGTGAGACATATCAAGAGTGATGGGAGGAGGAAATATGATGATACTTACTAAAAATGGTGGAAAATCCAATGATAGGTGCAAGAGAAAGAGAGATACCTATTTCCAAGGTGGGAGTGGGAATCAGAATCTGACAGCTGGATCAATAAATCTTCCTCCACGACCAAATATCCAAGTGGTACTCTACCAATGTGGTTCCTTTGACCACAAAAATCGGGAGTGTATGACACAACCAAGAGCATGAAATAACTGTAATCAGATTGAGAATATTCAATGCTATTGTCTCAGTGATCCAAGGTCAGGTGCTCAAGACACATCTCAGGTGTCTCAAGCATTGTATGCTTTGACAGGGAAAGGATAGCAGAATCAGTCTCATCAGTAGAGCATAGATAGCCATAGTGATTCTAGAAATACCATGACTCCTCAAATAGGGTAATCTCAGTAAGGAAACCAAGAGAACAATGCAATGATGAAGCAATTTTATAGAGTTGAGAAGATGATTGTCGATGATCAGGATGGACCATATACTATGAAATGTATGATTATTTTTAATTCTACCCTTTTGGAATTTCTCTTCGATACGGGTGCATTTAATTCTTTCATTTCTTCCCATGTTGTAGATTTTCTACCTTAAAATTTGAAAATGATACCTTTTGTTTTAAAACTCCAAACTTCTCTCTGTGAAAGAGAATGTCTAGCCTTCATGTGTAGATCTTGTTTTGTAACTTTTGATGGAGATGAACTGAAGTGGGACTTCTCAGTGTTGGATATGGATGTCTATGATGTAATCCTAGGTATATATTAGATTTCAATGTTTAAGGATCACATCGATTGTTATAGGAGGAAAATTAGTTTCATGACTGAGGATGGAATCGATCATCTCTTCAAAGGAGATAAGGTCATGCAGAAGTGTGAAATTGGATTTTTGGAATAAGTGGTGGGAACGATCTATTACCAGTTGGAAGCGTTGAATTTCGCATCAATAGAAGAGATCCAAGATGTCAGCTTTTTAGTAGTGGTAGATTAATTTACAGATGTCTTTCCCATGAACTTCTCAGGGTTACCACCTATAAGGGAAGTGGATTTTACAATTGATTTACTTCCCGGGACCATTCCTATTTCCCTTTCGTATTATAGGATGGCACAAACAGAGTTAAGGAAATTGAAAGTGCAGTTGGAAGAGCTATAAAGCAAGGGTTTTATTTGACCAATTAAATCTCCATGGGAATCCCTCATTTTGTTCATGAAGAAAGTTTATGTAACTCTTTAGCTATGAATCAATTATCGTAATATTAACCAAGTTATGGTAAATAATAGGTATCCACTTCCATGCATTGATGATATGTTTGATAAATTGAAGGGAGATCAATAGTTCTCTAAAATTGACATGTGATCAGGGTTGTAACGCACCGACTCCAGTTACCCAGAGTCGGTGCATTATTTTAATACATTGGCATGATTACAAGTAATCAAGTCCCAAATGACCAATCAGTTTATCAGTATTGGAAAATAGATTACATACATGAATGTTACATTACACTTTATAACATACAAAACAACATAAATAATCCTTTATGAACGCCATTATTCCTGTGATATTCGTGCCATATTGCCACTATTACCTTCTGTGTGGTGTATGTACTACCCATAATTGCATTCTTTGTGTAATACACTTTAATTTATGTGTATTTACATATTCATTGTATGATACTTCTTTCATGGGGTGTATGTTTCATAAGTTACCAAATTGGTAAGGTTTAATTTCACAATCTCTTTATTATCCAAGGTTTTTTTTACGTAAGTATCTAATGAGACATATTTATTATCCATGTCCATGTTTCATGAAAGAGTTTTCAAAGAGATTCTTTTAAGGAACTTTTTTTACAAAAACATCATTTCAAATGTTTTAAATATTTATTTTTCTAAATCTTTCTCATTAATGTCCATGTATTCAAAATGGGTTTTAAGGATTTATTTATATAGACATGAATGTTTTTAAAATGTTAATTCCTTTCAAAAGTTTCAAAGTGGTATGAGACACTTTGATTAAAAAATGTCTTTAAATGTCTTCCTTTCTAAATTGTGTGACTTTTAAATGTTTTCATGAAAAAGAGATATTTCTCTCAAAAGTTTTACAAATCACTTTCATCTATGTCAACATCCATTGATGTATTTTAAACTTGTTTGAAGTTGATTTATTATGATACAAATCTTCTATATTTTATTGAAGGTATTATGATATGTTTGAATGTGGATGTGTCATTTTTATACCATTCATGGTTTATTGTTAAATTATTGACATTTCGTATCCTAGTTCTTATACGAATGTTTATGTTATGTTTCAACCTTTTCGTATGAGGAATGTATTGAACATAGTAAGTGACGGGTGGAGCCCGCTATAGCTCCTCAATACATTAGTAGGTCTCATAATAAAATTAGATGTGGAATTGGCCGAGGCCTTTCCCAATTTGATATATGGTTTTGGACGAGGCCTTAATCATTTTTAGACGTCTTGGTCAAGGACTTGACAAAATGTTTTAGAATGTCTATCATTATACATTCCCTCATTATTAAAATAATATTGATGGTTCATGTGGTCATTTGACTAGATGAATACTCATGATTATGTTTTATTATGGCATTATTTACTCAGCTCATATTCCTGTCATAAAGGTGTTTATGTTGATTATTGGAAAAGACATATGTTTTCAATTATTCACCATGCTTAATATTTATGTTATCTTCCACTGTATTGCTTACCCATACTGAGCTTTTGAGCTCACCCCTTTCTATTTTTTATTTTTCCCAGGATTCCAAGAAGTGTATTGTGATTAATATGCAGGGTTAAGCCATAGGAATAATGGAGTTCATAAAGGATTATTTATGTTGTTTTGTATGCTATAAAGTGTAATGTAACATTCATGTATGTAATCTATTTTCCAAGACTGCTAAACCGATCGGTCCTTTGGGACTTGATTCCTTATAATCATGATAATGTATTGAAATAATGCACCAACTCTGGGTAACTGGGGCTGGGTCCTTACAGTTGGTATCAGAGGAATTTTAGCAATAACCTTGGAAGCTAGATTTAGATAAACACTGATTAGATCACATAGACCTAATATGGAATTTGGGGATTAGTATAGAAGAAATTCCTAGAATTTTGGTAATGTATAGATTTTTTGAGTTTTCCAAGAAATACATCCCTGTCTAGATACGAGCAGTTAGAGGCGACTCTAGAATAGATGTACCTAGGATTAAAACCCAAAAACACAGCATTGAGCTAGACTCGAACAAGAACTGGTGCATGACAACGGGACTTGCTGCACTCTTGGTTACAACACTCCCGAGGGATATGCTTTGGATAATTCTCATTTTCTTTACAAATCATTATAAAGGGTTTATGAGTATATACTTCCTCAATGAAAACATCTTTATGATTATGGATTATATCCATAAACCATTAAATTTACGTTAGATATTTTACAAGTTTGGAATTATTCATTGCAATTCATAAACTGACCTAGTTTATGCTATTTTATAGAAATGGTGCCCAATAGAAGGAATACGAACTCCAACAATACATATGATCCAAAGAGTAAGAAGGATCATATATTTCATGGTATTAATCCAACACTTATAAGGAAAATAGTCTCCCATGTATTCTCAACATATGAATAAATAGTATCATGTGTTAATAAGATAAGTAAAGAATTCTCTGAGTCCTATGGATTTGAAGGGAAGCAAAAGAAGAAAAGGATGGAAGAGTGAAAGATGGATAAAGGGAAGAGGGAAAAGAAGAATTTTTCTATATGTGATAAATGTGGGAAGAAACACCCTGGAACTTGCCTAAAGGTAATTGGAGTTTGTTATAAGTTTGGAGAAAAAGGACACCATGTACATTACTTCAAGGGTAAGAAAAAGGTTTCAAATGTACGATGCTTCATCTGCAAGGAGTTGGTACACTACACGAACCAATGCCCAAATAATCAGAGTATGCTCCAAATGATAATATTGGATAATAATCAAGTTATGATACTACCACAGATGAGGAGTAATTATTAGAGTTCTTATGTTGTTATTAGAGAATTATGTCATTTGAGTGTTGTATCAACAATGTACTGGTTATAATAATTATGGAGTATATAAGGATTGTAATGCAGTACTATTTCATTAAGGACTTGAGATTGTGTGGAACCATGGAAAGAGACTCAATAACAGGTTAAATTTTTGGAAACTATATGGTTGAGAGAATGATAAACCATAATACGGTTATGATACTGAGGTAGTGATTTTGGAATAATACATGATTGATTTGGATAAATTATATTGGATATTCTTGACTACCTTGAAACTAATTAATGATTTGTATATTACATAATTGTTGGAGTTTAGAACATTTTTGGATAGAAGGAGTATATCTTCTATTCTATAAGGAATAAGGGATCATGAATGTAATCAATAAGGTTTTATGGTAATTCAGGATGTTATAGTGTTTTAAGAGAATACATGATGAAGGTGTTCACATGTTATTACGTGACAAAAAGGATCTTCATTGTGTTTAACTTCCTTATAAATTTTGGACTGTGAGCTTGGACATAAGTATTTTGGATAATTCTAGTTTGAGATTATTTTCAGATTTCCATAAAAGGACAACCCAGAGGTCGGGCGGCAACCCGTCGCGTCCGGAAAGGCCGCGAGACTTGAACCCGCAACCGAAGGGAGACAAGGGTGTATCACCTACCACTGGCCCACATGATGTCCTAGATTGAATAATGTAGTCTTTTAAAAAAAAATCTGGTACATGAATTATAAATTCATTTTTTGAACCCTATACAAATAGGATAAATAGAATATTATTTTTAAGTTCTATTATCTTTTAGAGTGAAAGATGAGTTTGTGGTAGAAACTAGTTAAAGGATGATACTATAACCGTCAAGTATATATTTTTCTTCTTATCTTATTCTATGAAGAAATTAATTCTTATACTTTAGTAAAGGGATCTTAAAACCAAAAATGTGTTATCCTAATACCATATGTTTTATTGAACCGGTGGTATTTTAAATCATCATAGATTGATGAATTTAAGGCCCCCAATTTTACACTTGTTTGTGATTGATGACCTCAATCACTACCTATAAATATTTACGTTTTCCTTCCAATTATATGTCTCTAATTACCACAAATGTTCTCCTAATTGAGATTATAATTTGGTGGTGACCCTTTCATTTCCCTTTTCCTCTTATTAAGACTAAATTTTATTAACCTAATTTCTGATGTGGGTTTTCCCAAAGGTATTTTCTATTTTCAACCTTTTATTTTTGAAAAATAATTTCAAATTGCGAGGACGCAATTTATTGAAGTAGTGAAGAATTTAACACTCCAATATTTCATAGTACGTTATTTCTTCAAAGTAATTCAATAACTTGCACTACACGCAACACCGAGTTCTAGCGCACCATGACTTACCAAAATAGCACTTCAAAAGCAGTTATGAATATTATTAAATGAATTTTAAACTTTATATAACCATTATAATTTTAGAATCCATATTATGAGTTTCTTAGACATAATTTAAGAACAAATATATTTTTTCAGAAAAAAGAAGTATTTTTCAAAAAATGCAATTTTACCGCATTTTAATGGTGAAGCATTTTTAAATCCAATATTTGAAACTTTTATATATTCAATTTGACAAAATAAACTTCTTCTTTAGAATTGGTACATAAGAATTTAGTTTCAATAAATTTTGGTGTTTTTCTGATAACTTTCATATTTGGGTGAATAGTGAAAAATAATATATTTTAACTGAAAACAACCTTTTTAATCAAAGTAATTTATAGTGTCAAATTATACATTTTAATGGTTTGGAAGTATAAATAGATTTTATTTTTACCATTTAATCCAATTATGGTCATTGTAAGTAATTTCACTTTAAAATCTGACATAAACAAGTGTCAAACGTTTGAAAGTTATTATTTCTTAAACAATACGCCTTTTGGTTTTGAAAGCAGGAATTAATTTTAAATTAATAAATGCAACTTATATGTTTTTAATTTGGTAAAATAGACTTCATTATTGAATTTGGAATATCAAAATTATCTTAGGGTTAATTTTTGGTGTTTTTCTGAAAACTTTTAATTTTTGATGAATAGTGAAAAACACTGAGTTATAGTTTAAAACCGAATTTTTATTTAAATAATTATTTAGTTTAGTTACATTTATTTTAAGTAAAAATAGATACATAATAACTATATAAGTTCAATGTAATTTATTGGAGTTAGTTTATAATAATTTTAGATATATAAAAATTTTATTTAACTTTTCACCGTCTTTTATCCACATCCTAGGAGAATTTGTAAATTCACATAAAAATTAATTTTACTGCTTCTGTGAGTTGAATTTGAAAAATATGAGAGAAACGGTTAATATAAAGGAGTAAAATGTGGTTCAATAAGATAAAAATAATTTTTGGTGAATAGTAATTTTTTACTTTTATTTACCACGGTTAAAAGTAAATAGAGTAATTATGGGTAAAAATGATATTATTATTACCCTAACACATGTAATAATTCTAATGGATAAGTTTAATTCGACCAAAAACAATATTAGGAATAAAATATGACCCTTTAGGTCCACTTGGATTAGATTAGGACATTTATTATTATTTAATTTAAAGAAGAGTTAAAAGTGTTAAATTCAAAGTTTATTAACTAAAACATTTTTAATATAAAGTTATACATAAGATAAATTAGACTATAAATATTAATTAGAAATATTAAAATATTTCCTACATCATGGTATTTTATTTATAAATTTTAGACATTAAATAATTAAATTTATTTATGACACAATGATGATGCAGTAATTACCTTATTAATGAAAGAATCAAATAAATGGTATTATAAATATTAAAATAAATATAATTTCAAAGTTTTTATGACATAAAAGAATTTTATAGGTTACTATGACATGTTAGGGCTGATTCAATGTATCTTTTTTGAAGTAATCATGTTGTTATGACTTTCAAAAAAACAAAATACCAAATTGTGTTAAAATTGACATAAATTAATATTTAAAAAAAATACTATATTATTGGTTGATATAATATTCCTAAAAATGTAAGGTTCGGCCAAAGGGTTTAAAAAATATTATATATGTCATTAATTATCCACTTGAGTTTCTCTTGGAAGTTTAGAGTAAGTTTATTAACCATATATATTAAGAATACAAGATGACGTGGTAAAAGTTAAACTATTTAACTAAGAGTTAAATCTAATTGATAAGGTTAAAATGGTAACCTAAACTTGTCTAAAACATATTGGTTGAGATTATTTAGACCCATAACCACCTAAGGCTCAAAATAAATTCATTTTTAACCATTATAAACTGAATATGATTGTATAATAAATTAATACTTTAATCTTTTCCTAAAGTGACCCTCACCCCTCTTATAAAAGGGAACTTCTCCTTCTCTCAAAATAAAACCTCCAAAGCCATTTGGCTCGGCCAAAACCTCCCCAAATATCCTCCCAACTTCCCTCAATTCAACCTAGAGGCCTTAGTTTGATTAGAAATCCAACCTAAGGAGCCCTTTTGATCAAATCAAAAGGAAAAACCCGAAGAAGAGGTAATGATTTCACCACCCTCTTTCAAGTTCCTTTCTTCTTCCACTTATTATTTCTTTGTTATTTACATTCTAAAATAATAACTCTAGTATATTATATATACTTTAATTTTATTAGAAATATTTCAAAACTATATTAATTATTCTATCCATATTATTAATGATAATGTCACCATGCGTGCGTACGTACGACTTACCATCTCCACGCCGTGGTGTAATTTTTTATTCAACACTATGTTATTTGGATGGATATAATGATGATTAATATGTATATAAATAATTAAAATAACATGAAAATGTCTCTGTAAAATTAATATACCATCCAATTCTACACCTTTAAGAAAATGATATTATCGCTCGTGCATACGTACAGATTACCGTCTCCACGACGCGATGAGATTCATTTCCACATTCACCATTCATTGATGATTATAAAAATATATATTACTAATATGTTTGTAATATATGAAATAATAATTCTAATATATATATATATATATATGTACATACATATATTTTATTCACTTATTTCCATTCAATACGTTATGAAAACGGAAACAGCGTTTATGCGTACGTACGGACTACCGTCTCCATAAACGATGTTTTCCATTTCATATATATGTCTATTATAAATATTTATATTCTAAATATATATGATATATAAATCATGTTTTATATTTTTGAAGTATTTAAATCATGATATAAGTGATACAATCAAGATTAACAAGTTAAAACACGTACGATAAAGAAAGCGATTATTACCCGAAATGTTAATTTAACATGGAAATTATTATTAAATGGGTAGTATAAAGTCATAAATGAATAATGTATGATATCATAAATATTAATATGGTTCTGGTATAATTTAATAACATACTATAGTCTTCATACAGGAGGTTAAATGTACCCTCGACTAAAGGAAAGTGCAAGGTAAGGGGTTTTCATCTCACTCCTTATTCCCGTGAGATTCGTGTCATATTGCCACTATTTCCTTTTGTGTTGTGTATGTACTGCCCATAATTGTATTATTTGTGTAATAAACTTTAATTTATGTTTATTTATATATTCATTGTATGATACCTATTTTATGGGGTGTATGTTTCATAAGTTACCAAATTGGAAAGGTTTAATTTCACAATCTCTTTATTATCTGAGGTTGTTTTTACGTAAGTATATAATGGGAAATATTTATTATCCATATCCATGTTTCATGAAAGAGTTTTCAAAGTGATTCTTTTATGGTTATTTTTTTACAAAAACATCATTTTAAATGTTTTAAGTATTTATTATTCTAAATCTTTCTCATTAATGTCCATGTCTTCAAAATGGTTTTTAAGGATTTATTTATATAGACATGAATGTTTTTAAAATTTTAATTCCTTTAAAAAGTTTCAAAGTGGTATGGGATAATTTGATTAAAAAATTTCTTTAAATGTCTTCCTTTCTAAATTGTGTGACTTTTAAATGTTTTCATGAAAAAGAGATATTTCTCTCAAAAGTTTTACAAATCATTTTCATCTATGTCAACATCCATTGATAGATTTTAAACTTGTTTGAAGTTGATTTATTTTGATACAAATCTTCCATATTGTATTGAAGGTTTTGTGATATGTTAGACTATGGATGTTTCATTTTTATACCATTCATGGTTTATGGTTAAAGTATTGACATTTCGTATCCTAGTTCTTATACGAATGTTTATCTCATGTTTCAACCTTTTCATATGAGGAATGTATTGGAAATAGTAAGTGACTAGTGGAGCCCAGTATAGATCCTCGATGCATCGGTAGGTCTCATGATACAATTAGACGTTGAATTATCCGAGGCCTTTCCCAATTTGATATATGGTTTTGGCCGAGGCCTTAATCATTTTTAGACATCTTGGCTGAGGCCTTGAAAAAATGTTTTAGAATGTTTGGCATTATACATTCCCTCATTATGAAAATAATATTGATGGTTCATGTGGTCATTCTACTAGATGAATATCAATGGTTATGTTTCATTATGGCATTATTTACTCAGCTGATATTCCTGTCATAAAGGTGTTTATGTTGATTATTGGCAAATGAATGTGTTTTCAATTATTCACCATACTTAATATTTATGTTATCTTTCGCTGTATTGCTTACCCTTATTGAGTGTTTTAGCTCACCCCTTTCTACGTTTTATTTTTCCCAGGATTACAAAAAGTATATTGTGATTAATATGCAGGGTTAAGCCACAGGAATAATGGCGTTTATAAAGGATTATTTATGTTGTTTTGTTTGTTATAAAGTGTAATGTAACATTCATATATTTAATCTATTTTTCAAGACTGATAAATCAATCGGTCTTTTGGGACTTGATTCCTTGTAATCATGCCAATGTATTAAAATAATGCACATACTCTGGGTAACTGGGGTCGGGGCATTACAAGGATATCATCAATTACGAGTTCAAAAGGAAGATATTCTGAAGCCAGCTTTCAGAAGAAGATATGGCCAATAGAAATATGTATTCATGCCTTTTTGTCTCATGAATTCACAAGTAGTATTCATGGATTTTATGGACCAGATATTTTAGGAATATCTGGACTCTTTTGTGGTGATGTTTATAGAAGACATCTTGGTGTATTCAAAGATAAGGACTGAGCATGAGGAACACCTGGAGATAGTGTTACAAATCTTGAGATATCACCGCTTGTATGCCAAAATATATAAATATGATTTTTGGATATAGGAGGTATGATTTCATGTCCATGTGATTTATGAAAAAGGTATTTTTGTGGATCTTGAAAAGATAAAAGTTATGATCTCGTGGTAACTATTGAATAATGTCTTTAATATACAAAGTTTTTTTTTGTCTAGATGGTTATTAACAATGCTTTGTGTGTGAATTATCATGGATATCCTTGTCAATGATAGCTCTGACAAAGAAAAATAATCCATTATTTTGGAAATAGGAATTACAAAAGTCTTTCTAGGAGATGAAATTTCATCTTACTTAGACACTTATCTTGATCTTTCTAGAATCAGTATGGGGATATGTGGTGTACTATGATGCTTTGGGATTAGGGTTGGGATGTGTTCTTATGAAAGGAGAACATGTTGTGACTTCTGGTTCAAGGAAGTTAAGAGCGCATGAGAAGAATTTCCCAACACATAACTTGGAATTATCATCAGTCATTCATGCCTTGCAGACTTGGAATCATTACCTCTTTAGTGAGAAATCTACTATGTTCACGAACCACAAAATCTTGAAACATATTTTCTCATAGCGAGATTATCATTTGAGGAAAAGGAGATGGATAGAGTGTATCTAGATGTTTGACTTTGACTTTATGTATACACTAAGAAAAGGGAATACAATGTCGGATGCATTGGGTAGAAAGTCATATGCTCACTTGGAGAAAGAAGCTTCAGATGAATGGAAGTTTATGTCTGTACTAGCTGACATGCATGTGGAATGTAAAGAAAAAGGTGATGTTGTGATTTTATTTTCAGTTATGATTATCCCTGATTTGATAATGATGGTCAAAGAGGCACACAAATCTGATGTAGAATGTTTGGATATGAGTACAAAACTCAATGGTGGGGAGACTATTTAATGTTGGAAACTTAATGGGAGCACAATTTTGTGTTTCATAGATCAAATGGTTATACAAGTAGCTTTTCAAGAACAAATTATTCATTTTTACCAATATTCGAGATTGGATGTACATCCAGGAACACAGAAGATGTATAAGGAATTGAAGGGATAGTTTTTGTGGAGAGGCATGAAAAGAAAGGTGGATAAGTTCGTCTCAAAGTGCTTAAATTGTCAACAGGTTAAAGTAGAGCATCAGAGACCAGTGGGTATGTTATAGTCTTTACCTATCATAGTGTGGAAATGGGAGCATATATCGATGGATTTTGTTACAAGTCTCCCAAGAACGTTTTGAAAAAACTATTCCATATAGGTGATAGTGGATCAACTTACCAAGTCATATCATTTCATTCTAATTCATGAAACTCATACAGTGGAGGATCTATCCAAAGTTTATATCCAAGAAGTGGTAAAGATACATGATATACCAGTTTCAACACTCTCAGATAGATATCTAAGGTTCATGTCTCATATTTGGAAATCCTTATAGAAATCCCTTAACACTTAGTTGAATATGAGAATGACATATCATCCTCAGACAGATGGGCAATCCGAACGAATTATATAAACGTTGGAAGACATTCTATGAGATTGTGTAATGTATTTTGGTGGCTAATGGGAGGATCACTTACCCTTAGGTGAGTTGTCATATAATAATAGATATCATGCCTCGATACACATGGATCTGTTTGAAGCACTGTATGGGAGTCCTTGTCATTCTTTACTATGTTTGGTGGAAACAGGTGAAAATTCACTAGTTGGGCTGAGCCTTATCTAAGAAACAACAGAGAATATTCATTTAATCAGAGAGAGGATGGAGACTGCTCAAAGTAATCAGAAATCTTATGCAGATCATCATCGATGACCGTTGTCGTTTTCTATGAGCGATCATGTGTTCTTGAAGATCTCTCCAAGGATTGAACATCATTGTTTCGGGAAGTAGTGAAAGTTATCTCCTAGATACATTATCCATTTCAAGATACTAGAATGGGTTGTAGAGGTGGAATATAAATAATCATTTCCACCACAGTTCAGTTTGGTAAATAATGTGTTCCACGTATCTCAGTTGAAAAAAGTATCCTCTTGATCCGGACCATGTGATCATATGATATCATGTAGAATTAGAGTTGGATGCTTCATTGGTACATACCCTGGTGTAGATTGTGAATATAAAAGAGAAAGTATTTCATGTAAAATTTATCGAACTAGTGCGGGTTTTATGGTAACATGGTCATATTCAAGAAGAGACTTGGGAATGTGAGAAAAAAATAAAAGAGAAATGATCAGAACACTTTAAGAGTAGAAAGGGTTTTCTAAGTTTTGAGGATGGAAAGATAGATAGTGGGGAGAATTCAATACCCTTGATTTGTAGTATGTAACCCTTTACTTGTGTCTTTATAGATATAAATTATAAATGAGATCCTAAAAAAGTGGGAATCCAAACCATGTGGTAATCCTAGTAGAAACCATGTGAAAGGTCAGATTGGAGGTAGAGAGCTTCAAAACGATGTGTGCATGTTCAGGGAGACCATACGAGGAGGAAATGTGAGGGTCTACCTAGATAGTATCTAATTCATGGTTAGCGCATGGTTTGCCTAACCGTTCGAACTAACCGTGTTCATGGTTTAAATGAGATCCTAAAAAAGTGGATCTCACACATTTTTGCCTCTAAGTTTCTTATTTTTTCTCTTAAGCTACCATAACTTGGGATTTATCTTCCTTGAAGGTAGAAAAACCTCTTCCATTTGATTTTGAGTAAATCTGTAGGCTTCCCTTGGTGTTTCAAACCCAGATTCTTTAGGTATGTGATCGTTCTTTGTTGTTCTTGATCGATTTCTTAGATCTACTTAGATCTACTTCTCCTCTCCTCTTGGTTTCACAAATTTACACATGTTATGGGTAGATATATGAGTTTGGATACCAAATAAGTTAATATTTGGTCTTGATTTTTCTAGGAGAAGAGATCTAAGGTGGTTCCATGAAAAATCGACTTGGTTTTCTTGAGTGTTCTTTGTCCATGCCAAGCCTTGTCAAGACCTTTGAGTTAGGTGGATTATCTCTCGAATAATTTTACTAGAATTGATTTTATTGGTTTAAAATTGATTAAATTGAATCAAATTTATTATGAAATCTTGTTTCAATGCATGTAATAAATCTTCTTTAGTGATGATTTATTGTTTTTGTGAAATTTTGTAATATCAGTGAATTGTTGTGAAAATTGTTTTAGTTTCTTGAATTTTAAATAGGTATTTTAAATTATGGATTAGCTGGAATTAAAAAATGGTTTTATGAAAAATGGGTTTTCAATAAAAAGTGTGTTTTATTGAAATGGTTTGGCATCAAAATGGTTTTGATGGAAATGGTTTTCAATAAAAAGGTGTTTTTACTGAAAGGGATTTTTTGGCATGATCGTTAGGAATATTGATGTGTGAGTTCATATTTTATTTCTAAGGATTGGTTGAAATATGACCTTTTTCTCAGTGCCAAAGGTGAAATGGCACACAGGATATACTTACCTTGTGATGAATTGGTATATCAATAAGAAAACGCTCATGAGTATGGAACTATCATCGCATCGCATGCACGGTTGGTTGTGTAGATGTGTGGAATGGATGAGGTATGCCAATGGAATTTGGAGAAATGGTTTTAAAGATTTTCTTAGTTATTTTCTGAAAAAATAAAATTCTATAAAAAAAATTTCAATTGATTTTGTATGATTTTGGTTAAAAATGGTTTTGGAAACTTTGTTATATTTAGTTATAAACTATTTTGAAAAATTGTTTTATATAAACTGTTTTATGTAAATGTTGCTAACTATTCTATCCTAGTGGCATGAGTAGGGAATTCATTGGGAAAACCTACTGATATTTATACCCACCTCTGATTTGGAACATTGGTACTTTTTCAGATGCTATCTTCTAGGACATGAGAAAAGGTAACATTTCACACGTTTTCAGCACTACCTCGAGATACCTGGGTTGTTCGGTGATTATAGAGCTTGGAGCTTGTGGAGCATGGAGTCTTGGTATCTCTTGAGATTATTTAGTCGCATTTATAATGTTTACTTTGATACTTGTTTGGTATTCTTCTGTTTCATGCTTTGATGTGGTTTTGAGATACATGAAGTTGTTGAGTTGTCTTTCTTTTGTTCATGTATCATTTAGTGAACAGTTTGGTTCTGATTTGTTGGTTTAATGACTTATTTCTTAAAGGGTAAATCATCCCCCATTTGTATTTGAAACCATTCATCATTTATTTATAGACTTTGTCATCTTTGGGATGTATCTTAAGGCCTAGTAATGACTCATTTTACTCTCAATCTAATGGAAATTAGTGGGTCATTACATAGGTTCTCATAGAGGAGAATTCAAGAGGTAAAAATCCTCTTTCTTTTATTTTTATTTTCTTTTCAATTTATATTATTTTGTTATCCTTACTTTACCTCACCTATCCAAAGAGACATGATAACTCCAGTGTCATTTATATACTAGAATTATATAATGTTAATGGTAGATCCATCATCAAACTCCATTCTCCACCTCTGTTTTTATAAATGAAAACATCGCTCGTGATGTGTCAATTTACCAACATCATGGAAGATGCATTTTAATTTTCCATTAAAACCTTAAAGGATGGTCATAAAAAATATTATGGTTAAAAAAATTATAATATATTTATTACAACCTATATAATTTTTTTGAAGTATTATATACACATGTTGTTAATTAATAAAACAAAACTATTTTGTGATGATCGAAAACCGCTAAAATAATCTAAACGATTATCACTAACATATTATCTATTGATTTATCCTCACCCAAAAAATTAAAATAAATTACATAACCATTTAATATTCTAGATGTTCGTTAATAAAATATAAATTAATTTATAGATATCTATTCCCATTTTACATGAACTTCCATACTCATATAAAAGTAAAAGGATCATGAAAACCAAGGAAATGAACACTCCGGAATGATAAAATTGTATCTTATAACTCATAAAAAATACCATAAATGAACTTAATAAAATTATAATAAATAAAATAGATGTATAAAAGGTTCTGAATTAAATTTTTAATGAATTTAATTTCATTATCCAGGACTTTAAGGTCAAGTGCAGAACACTTTCTGACATAAGGTAAGGATTTCTTCCCGAACCTCTATTTTCCATTCGGGTTACGCTTTCTCTTTATTTACCCAAATTTAATTATTAATTATTTTTATATAATTCTTATAAATTATGTTCATATGTTATAAAATCATATATCTAGATCAATTTGTCATTATTTTAATGGAAAATACATGTTTTACAAGGTTACCTCCTCAATTCTTTCCAATAAATAAACTCGATTTAAGGGAACTTCCTGATTTCTTACCAATTTTTAGGTACCATCCATAATATATTTTGAGACACTATTATTTTTATAAAATAACTAGTTTTTTCATGAAAAACTATATTTTTTCATCACTGATTTTATAAAAACAATTATAATAAAAAATGATTTTTCCAAAAGAACTCTTTATTGTAATTTAAAAGGGTATTTCTCCCAAGAATCCCTCATGATTTGTTAGAGTGTTTTTGTTTATTTTAACACCATTTATTGAATATTATACTTAATTGGGTAAAATATATTTTTATTTTAAACTACCATATTTTATTAAATGGTTTATGATCAGTTTGATTATGGATATTCTATCTTAATACCGTTTACCATACTACCCAGAATGGTTATGGATTATGTTTACAAATAATGGAAAGTTACTTACATTTCATATGTATATGTTGTTTATGTTTAACCCCATTTATATGAGGAATGAATTGTACTTAGTAAGTGATGGGTGGGACCCTCTATATCCCCTTGATGCATCGGTAGGTCTCATGAGACAAAACAAAAATGGATTTAGGCTGATGCCTTAACCATTTATTTTCAGGTGTCTTGGCCGATGCCTTGATAGTATGTTTATGATGTATGGAATATGAATTCTCTCATTATGGTTATTAATTGATTATCTATGTGAATATTTGACTAGTATAATATCAATGGTCAAGTTTCATTCTCATGTGATTATTTTTATGGAATTATTTATACAAATTTTATTCTTTCCATATTATACTCAAGTTCATGTTATAATGGCATGTGTTATTAGTCATTCACAATGCCTTATTTTTTATATTAGATTCTGCTGTATTAATTACCCTGACTAAGTATTTAATCCCAGCCATTTTTTATGTTTTATTTTTCCTCAGGATGTGAAGATGTATATTATGAATGACTTGCAAAGATAATCTAGGAGTTATGGATGTTACCAATGAAGTTTCTTTATTGTTTTTCCTTTCAAGTTTCAATATAAAACTCATGTTTGTATCTGTTTTTTCAAAAATAATTAACTATTCAGTCCTTCAGGATGCAACTTCCTTATTTATTATACCAATGTAATAAATTAAGGCACCAACTCCAGGAAATTGGGATCAGGGTATTTACATATCAAATAATTAATATTTAATTATTAATTAAAAATATTTACTAAATATACATTTACACTTAATATGTTATACAATAATTTCACCACACATGTGAAATAAATTAACTTTTATATAGGCAAACATATGCTAATAATAAATTTATTGATATTTAATATATAATATATTATGTTTTTAATTATTAAATTTTGATTCATTTTTAATAGTTATTTATACATATTTATTGATTAAAATTTAATGTTTTTAATAGAGATGTAATTTTCATAATTAATATATGTATATTCATTTTTATTTTAGGTATTCATTTTATTTTTTTAATTTTTTATAATTAGTAACTCCATTTCATTATTTAATATTTTTCAATCTATTCATTTTTTATTAAATTTCTTTCATTTTTTACATTAATTAATTTAATATTATTTATCCATTAATAATGTTATGTAATTTTTACTCTTTTTATAATTTATTTATTTTTAATATTTATTCGTTTTATATTTTTGTATTTTATTCTTTTTTATATTTTTTATTCATAATTATTCATCAATATATTTAATATTTTTATTATAGAACTATATTCATATATATATATATATATAAATATAAATATATATTGTTTTATTAAATATTATTTATATACAAAATATATTTTTTACATTTAATATGTCATATATTTAGTGAAAAATGTTATATAATTAAAAATTAAAAATAATTAAAAATATTAACTAATTAGTATCAAGTTATAGATGTTACATATTATATAAAGTCATTTTTATTCCAATTTAACATTTATCAAACTTGTGTTATATATATACATTAATTTCACACACATACACACATATGTAATTAATGTAAATTTTTATAGAAACACACACACATAATAATTATTTTATTTATTCAATTTTTAATATGCATTTAGAATTTTATTTACTAATATAATATATTTAATGTATTATGCTTTTAATTGGTAAATTTTATTCAATTTTTATATTTTTATTTAATATATACTATTTATTCCTTTTTATTATTTTTGTCTAATTTATTCATTTTTAATATTATTTATTCATCAATATAATTAATTAATTTTTAATTTATTCATTTTAATTTTTTTATACATTTTATATTTTTTTAATTTTATCCATTTTAAATATTTATTTTTACATGTTTATTTATTACCATTTAACTTTTTTAATATAATATGTGTAAGTTATATAAATAATATATATTCATTTTCATTTTAACATATATTCATTTTTAATTTTTTAATAATATATATAATTAATAACACATATTTTTTTAATATTTTTGAAATATATTGATAATTTAATTATTAAATTGTACTTTTTATAACATTCATTCATTTAATATTATTTATTCACTTATCGTGTTAATTATTTTTTAATTTTTTAATAATTTATTCATTTTTAATATTTAATCATTTAATATTTTTATAATTTATTAATTATTGATATTTATTTATACATTTTTATTCATTAATATTTAATATTATTAATATTGATGTAATTTACATATTTAAAATGTATTCATCTTCATTTTAATATATATTCATTTTTATTTTTTTAATAAAATATATAGTCAATAAAACTTATCCTTTTTAAATTAAACTAGTGTCAATCGGGGCAGTGGATTGAATAATCAGGTCATCATTGAGGTTCCTATAGGTGCTTGGATGGAGGATGTGGATTTTGTTCACACCAAAAAGTTATAATTGGTGGGTATGGTGCCTTGTTTGGCTACTCCTGTTGCACATCCCATTATGGATTGAACTAGTAATGTTGATGTAGTAAAGGATCTTGTTAATGTTAGTCAAGCTAGTTAGAATAAGGCTGTTAATCCCCTTGTTGCATTAGATGGTACAACATATGGTGTGATTATTCCCAAGGAGGTTCCCTTTGAGGCATTGGACACTAAAGTGGTTTCTGGAAGTATTGTGAGACCTATGTTTGGGAAGCAAGTCAGGATAATCGATGCTAGGAGAGAAAGAACTTCTAAATATGCGGTGTTAACTACTAATTCTTTTTCTCTGCTTGACATTGATCCATTTATTTCCCTCCCAGAAGACACTATTCAATTAAGGGATGTTCAAACTGAGAAATTTGACACTTCAGGAAATGAATAGAATGATCTTACCACTATTGTCTCTACTAAGATAGAGGAGAAACATTATGAGGTATACTTTAAAGAAATGGGAGCAAAAGACTTTATTGAATCGTCTTCAGATGAAGACCATGAGCATTGGTAGAGAGAAAATACATGGAGGTGAGGTCGACATCCACATGGTAGAGGCATCCTTAATGGTCAGGGTAGGTGAGGCTCATATCATACTCAATCTCGTGATGCTGATTTTGACTATTAGTGCTCCATGATTTGAGACTTTTTCTGCTTGTGTCTTTGACATTTCTTTGTTTTTTATGAGATCTATTTCTTCCATGTCTGACCCCATCTTCCCTATTGTTGTTTTTTCTTGTAATAAATGGGATAGAGCCTTTGGGATTTATCTTATAACTTTTAAAAAAAATTAAAAATAAAATAAAATAAATCTAGTTTTTTAATATTTTTAAATTATATTCTTTTTTAATAATTCAATTTCACTAATTTTTAACATTTAATCATTTAAAATTATTTATTAATTAATAATTTTAATTATTTTTTACTTTTTATAATTTATTAATTTTTAATATATATTCATTTTATATTTTTGTATTTTATTTTCAATAGTTTTTATCAGTGAATAAAAAAAGCATTGATAATTATAGGTTTTATCAGTGATTTTTTTTTGGAAATTACTATAAAACCCTTCCTAGTCTTTTAAATTCAACCCTAATAGAACCCCACTAATTTGTACCATTCAAGCTCTCAGAGAACTCGTCCTCTGCCAACACTCCCCCTTAAAATTCTCTGATGAATCGACCTTCTCAAAATCTAAGGTATGTGATTTTTTCTACTGCTCTTTATCCGGTCTTTCAATATTTCACTATTTTTAGTTCTTCTTTCCCTATGTACCATACCCCCTATTCCCATACCATAGTGGCTTGACATGGCCTAAAAAATCGAGACTATGAGGTTTTCTATTACCTAGGTTTGATGTAGCTAATTTCTCCATGGTTCTTTGTTAGGCCAATATTTCCAAAGGGTTTGGATATACACGTTTGGGTGTTTTGAATTGTTCATGTCTGACAATGGCTGTTTGGGTGTTTTTGGTTTTTCATCACAAATTTCAGCCTTAAGGGTCCGTTTGGTAAGAGTGATTTTAGAGGAAAAGAAATTACATAAAGGTAGTAAATTTATTTAGACAATAATGTTTATTGGGATATATAAAACAAAAATAAAGGATCAATAATATTTCCCTAAGTTATTAATTATCCAACACTCTCTCTTTTTATCTTCTACTATGTCTTTAGTTTCACCTTTAACATCTGAGTGTAATTTTTTTAATAAATAAATTAAATTCATTATTCCATTTATCACACTCTTACTTGTGGAATCTTCCTTCATTATATCATTAATGAAATATAAATATATTCCCTAGATTTTTGATCCATCATGTGAATTATTATATTATAATTTCATATAATTAAGAGGTTTACAAAAATTAACCATAATATTCTTGATGTTATAGCAGTAGTTTTCGGAAAAAACACCCTAAAAACTACTTTGTGAACATGTTATTCTCTAATTGAAAATTGTTTATAACATTATTTTATTTGAATAACATGATCATGACATATAGAATTCTACCCCCAAATGAATTTTCTTACTGATTAACTTTTTGTTTTTTCCTTCTTTAAATGAGTGTACATTATTTTTTATCTAACACAACCTTTATGATTGCTTCTTATTTTCTAGAGTCTTCTAATAATAATAAAATACATGAATACTAATGGAGTTTTAATAGATCCAAATATTTTTCACTTTCCTACATTACTTATAATGAAAAGATCCTTCTAAAAATGATGATGTTTTCCACCAATGATTAAAATAATATGTGTAAATTTTTAATGTATAATGAATCTCAAATGAAGTACATAATGGTTTACTGGATCCAACAGGTGATGCATACCTGACTGAGAAAAAATCATATAGTGTCTTGTGGAAATTTTAATTCATTATACTCATAAAATTTTATTTTGATGGTTATAGTCATCAATAACCAATTATCTTGAAATAAAATAACTTTTTAACACATATAATGTTTTAAGGTTTCTTAGCACACACATCATTATCCTTAAAAATTTCATCATAACCAATAACCATTAATAAATTTTTTGAGTGAACATTGTTGATCTATATGTTTCCCAATAGATTACAATTTAATTAAATTCATTTATTACTTTATAGATATCACACATCCCATTCCTTTAATGATTTACACCATTAAGAAACAATATAAATATACATAATTTGACTCTTATTATCTTATAATAATAGCTTCATGTAGCTGAAATGATTCTTTAATAATGTTTCAATATTTATTCCCTCATTTGGGGATCTTATAACCCTTAAACCATCATAAGTTGTTTCTTTTCATGTTACCCTTGTGTAAGATGATAACTTGTTTGGAATAATCACAAATAACATTTAAATGTTGATGTTACTTCAACTTTAGTAGTCCAATATAATCATTAATATGCAATTAAGATTAAAATATTCCAATGGGGAAAATAACTTCATGGTGTCTATAATCCCATGTAAGATCCCCTTATAGAAAATTAGATTTATCCTTGATCTCTGTACTTCAAAAATCCCATCCATCATTAATTGATTACTTTAATGATACCTCACACCATTATAATTTGTTTCAAACACTCAAAATTCATTTTATATTATAATTTCATCAATGTGATACCTTCTTATAAGAAGAATTTTAACATTTAAATTTTAGCAACTTTTATGATTTTTGAAATTAAAACTTTTTTTATTTCTTCTTTGAGTTTTCAAAGTGAGTATAAATTTTTTCCTAGAAAAATAAGAAAATTTCTTAGAAGTATCGATAACTTTATCCTTTTATTTTTAATACTTTATGTATATTTATTTATTTTTTTGTACAAAATGAAGAATTTTAAACATAATAGGATAGATATGAATAAAAAATGGATAGATATTAATCATATGACAAATAATTATGAGGATGAAGTTAAAGAGTTCATCAAGTTTTCAATAGATCATGCATATGACCCTTCTCAAATATTTTTTCCATGTTTATGTTATTTTTATTCAAGATGAATTCATCCAGAAAAGTTGTAAGAAAGTTATATTTGTAAAAAAATAAATTTAATTGATAAATTTTGGTATAAAAATGGGAAGAAACAGAATGTATATACTGATTGGTATGATACTGTGATTTATGAATGATTTGATAATAATACTAGCATAAATGATAATGGGGATTTTATGGTGTAATTTAAAATGATAATTTACTATGGACTTAATGATTTAAAAATTTTTGTTTGATAAGTTAAATAGTTTTTCAAAGAGACCATTGTATACTGGTTGTATAAAATTTAAAAAAAATTCACATATATTGAAGTTATGTATTTTGAAATTTGACAGTAGATGGAGAAACACCAACTTTACAGTACTACTTGGTCTCCTAAATGATATGCTACCAGAAGAAAATGAACTTACTTTTTGAACATATGATGCTAAACAAATTTTATGTTCAATAGGTACAATCTTTGAAAAAAATATAAGTATTTCCATATGATTTTATATTGCTTATCATGGATTATGAATCAATCAGAAAATCTACTAAGTTTGGTGCAGATTGATATAAGAAAGATGAATCAAGTCCTTTAAAAGTTTTATGGTACTTTCCTATCATTCCAAGGTTTAGATTAATATATGGATGTTAGGAAACTACAAGAAAATTAACATGGCATATAGATTCAAGAATTTAATATGGGAAACTACGACACCCAACAAACTCTCCTAAGTGGAAGAAAATTGATTATGAGTATCCTAAATTATAAAATGATCTAAGAAATATCTTTCTCGCATTATCTATAGACAAAATAAATCATTTTTGTGTACAAAGTAGCACTCACAGTACATGAGAAATTATGTTGGAAAATTATAACCTTCCACTATGGCTATGAATTATGTTGTGTCTGCATATATTTGGACTAAAAAAATCTGGTAATGATATTGATGTCTATTTGGATCCACTAATCAAAGATCTAATATTTTTTTTGGGATATAAGTGTTACATTATATAATTCTCACAGAAGTGAAGAGTTCACATTGGGAGACATGTTGTACGGGTTTATAAAATAATTTCATTCTTATGGAAATTTATTAGGCTATAACATTAAAAGAATGTTGGGGTGTCCTATTTGTTAATAATTTACACACTCAATTAGGTTGAAACATTCCTCAAAGATTGTGTTTTTAGTACATCACAAATTTTTAACCCGATGGTATACTGTTTTTCTTCTCACATTTCTTTGATTTTAATAATGACAAACATTCTTTAAGTGTTTACTATTTTTATTATATTTAAATATTTTATATTTTGATCATTACAATATAATATAATATAATATTTCTTTATGGATAATTATAATTTTATTATTTATTATTTATTTTGTTTTACTGTTATTATTTTTTCTTTATTTATATTTTAATTTTTATTTAATTATTTGTTTTTGATTATTTTTAATTATTTTATTATTATATATAATTATATATAATTATTTTATTATTATAAACAATTACTTTTTATTATTTCTTATGAATTTTATTTTTCTAAAGTTATTTTTTACCCTTACCTAACTTATTTGTTTACCTTTATGCAAGTTTTTGAAATATTCCCTTACCCTTACGCGAGTTTTCTCTTCCATTTACATAAGTAGTTTATTTTTTTGGTTACCCTTACATAACTATGTTTCTACCCTTACACGAGCTATACAAATTTTTTGTTACCTTTATGTAACATACAGGTAGATTTACACAACACTTTTATTACTCTTATGTAGCACATGGATTTTTTATTTACCTTTACATAGATTCCCTTATTTGAGCCTTATTACCCTTAAACAAACATGCTTACCTTTATGAAGTACTTATTTTATTCACTTACCTTTATAAAACCTATATACTTTATAGGTTATATTTACACAATTTATGTATTTTAATATTTACCTTTACACAATATGTAAGATGACTCTTACACAAACTTGGTTATGCGGTTTACTTTATTTTTACAATTTTTATGGTATTTTGACTTTCCACATGTTAATTATAGTTCTTTAAATTTTTTTTATAAATTCATATTAATTTTATAGATTCCATGGTAAATATTTTAAATTATTTTAAACTACTTTTTCAGGTAGATTAAATATGTTCTTCATTATTGTATATTTTTTACAACATGTAACTCAAATATTTGGAATTTATTATATTTAGTTTTTTTGTATGATTTTATTATTTATAAAATCATGTTTAATATAAATGAAGTTATTCAGTCTAGTTTTGTGGTTTTTAATATAATATATTTAATGATTGATATTATCACATGCTTAAAAATTGAATGTCTACTTCTGAATTCTATAGATGCAAGATTCCTATTATTTCTTTGACCCATCTTTATAGAATTATTTTATTAAACTTATTAAAATGTTTTTTTGAATTGGTTTTAATTGTTCTAATATTTTTAAATTCAAACTATAATATTTTTGGATAATTTTCCTCTCTCTTTGATAATCCTAGAATAATAATTTTATTATTTTAACTTTTAATTACTTAATGAAAACTTTGGTCTTGTTGAGTTTATTATAATTTAAAAGAGTCCATGAATGCATAGATTTAATGATGTTAAATATTCATGGAACCTAAAATTCAATGACTTAAAGACCCAATGGATTCTAGAATATCTTTAAAGGATTTTGGAGCATATAAATAGAAACCTTGGGTGGGTTAGAAATTTATAACAATTATTCATCATCATATTTTCTAATTAATTTTTCAACATGATTTCTTACTCTCAAAGATATTATATTCTTAATATATTTTATTCAAAGTGTGTGTACTAAAATTTTAATACCTTTCTCACTCTAGTTATATTCTCATTATTCCATTGTGTTCATATTTTTCTTTGGTATAATTTAGAGTAATCCAAAAATGTTTTCTCTTCTTATTCTATTATTATTTGGAATTCACTACCTTTGAAGTGAGTGATTATATTTTCTTGTATTTTACTTTTCAAAAGACAAGGGAATATTTTTTTGAGGTTTCTATATTTATATTTAAAGAGCTCGTGTCTTTGTATCTAATTTATTACTATAACCTAAAAAGTAAGGGATATTTTTAGTGAAATGGATACCATTAAAGCCAAGTAACTAGAACATTAAATCCTTAAGAAATTGAGGTGAGGATGTAGGGGTACCATTTGCAACTATTTCAGAACTTCTTTACCAAATATTGTATCCTATTTACATTCAAAAATTTAATTTCGCTTTACTCTATTATTATTATGTATTTTTATATTTTTTCACTATTAATTATTTGATTGTTTTATTCTTTTTAAATGATATTTTATAAATTGAATTGTTTTCCTTTAATTTTTTTAAAAGGAAATTCGCCCCCTATTTCTATTATATCTCTTATCACCGACCTAAATTTGGTATTAAAGATGTTTTGATTTATTTAATTCCTTTGTTTTAATATTATTACAATGTTTTTTATTTTAAATATCTTTAACTTCTTTTTTCAAATGAACATCTCTTTTTAAAATGGATTTTTCAAACACTAATGGTGTTCTCGAAGGACAATCATTGGGTCATGATTCTTTTTTATAGATGAAATTATAGTTATTAGAAAAATCACATGTCTAAATTTCTTAGATATATTGGTTATACCATTTATACATTTTGTAATAATGGATATAATTATAAAACAGAAAAAGAAGATAATTGGACACCAAATGATATTTCTTCTTTTGAATTATATGTTAAATCTATGAATTCCTTTTGTTGTATGTTATATGTTAATGAGTTTAATAGAGTTTATTCATGTAAAAATGAACATTAAATCTGAAAATTATTAAAAATTATGCATTATGGTACAAATAAAGTTAAGGATGTAATTCTTGAAATGTTCAGGAAATATTTTGAGAGTTTCTCTTTGCATCCTATAAAATTTATCACGACTATGTTTTCTAAATTTACTAAATATTTTAATGTATAAAATGATATTATTGATTATATTTCTATAGAAACTTTAGTCAATAAAATAATTTGGATTTTACCAAGTATTTGGGATTCAAAATTCACCATGATCCAAGAATCTAAAGATATTTTGGTAAAGGAACTCATAGGTTCTCTCATGACAATTGAGATAACCATGAAAAGACCAGATAAAAAGAAGGGTAATGAGGTTGAGGATACTAAAAAAATATTTTATTTAAAATAAAATTATTATGATTCATATGGTAAGAAATTTAATATTTCCAACTTTACCAAGATGTTGGATAAGTATAAGAAAAATAAGAGAGCCTCTCAAAACTTCAAAAAAAAATCAATAATTTATGGTAACTTTTTTTTGTTTTAAAAATATCGGTCACATAAAATTGGATTGTACATTGTATAATAAAAAGATAAAAGACAAGAAGAAAGGTAATAAATCTTTAATGTTCTTGACTTATATTTCTATATAGTAATCCATTTCAATATAAAAATCAAGCAACAAAAGTCCCAAGTTTCACACGACACATGTCAGGGATATAATTGATGTTAGTTCTAAAATCTCTCTTTCTCCCTCTCATTTATATTCTCACTATTATACTTCTTCTATATATTATTTAACTTATAAATATCTTATAAATGATAAAAATGAGCTTCCAAATGTTTTTATGACCTTATTAAGAATTCAAAGATCTTAAAAAAACGCAATACTATTGTTTTTGAAAATGAATAACTTTTAAAAGAAAAATAGGATTTACTTTTAAAATTAAAAGGTAAACATAATGTTGAAAATTTGGAATTACAAATTGAATAAATTAATAACTCTATTTTTCATTTCATCCAAGTATAATAAAATTTAAATAAAATTTTGGGCTCTAAAAAACCATTTAATTTTTTTTATGGTTTTGGTTTTTCAAAATAATCATATTTTCCTAGTAATTCTAAAATGGCTAATTTTTTGAGAGTAATTTATCAAAATAAATTATGGAATTATTTCAAGAAATTTAGTAATTTTTTAATGAATGAATCTATAAAAAGTATAGATTTGGTAGACCTAAAATAATTCATATTTTTTCTCATATTTCAAATTGAAAAACTTTTTTCGAATAATTTTGGATTCGAAAAATCATTATTATATAACTTAGGTGGAACCAAGATATGGGTACCAAAATCTATAGTTTCATAATCCTTTCTAGAGAAAGGGAAAACCCAATAATAAACATGGTATACAGATAGTGTGTTCTCAAGACATATTTGTGGTGATACTTCCAAATTTAATCATCTTTAATATTTTAATGGAAGACAAGTCACCTTTAGAGACAATTAAAAAAGGAAAATTACCGATATAGGTATAACTTATTTCTCAAACTATAATATTATTGATGATTTTTTATTTAACATAGGATTTAATCATCATAATTTACTAAGTATTATAGAATTTAAAATTACTTTTAAAAATGATTTTTTGAGATTTTTTAATTCAAAAGGAAAAATTTTATTTACCACATTCCATTTTCAAAATTTTTATATTACACATTTAAAATACATATAAAGTTAAAATAATAAGTGGTTAAGTGCAATATATAATGATTTTGGATTTGGAATCAACACCTAAGCCATTCTAATTTTCATTCTCTATTCAAACTCAACAGTAATCGACTGGTATGAGATTTACTAAAATTTTCTTTTAAGGATAACATAGTTTGTGAACCTTGTCAACTTTAAAAGAAAAAAAGTCTTAATTTAAACCTAAAAACCTTATTTCATCTTTTAAATCCCTATAACAAGTTCACCTTGATATTTTTAGACCAAATCAAGTTTCTAGTATTAGTGGTAAAAGTGAAACCTTTGTAATTACCGACGACTTTACTATATTTACATTGGTTTTCTTCTTAGGACGTAAGAACAAGGATTCTAATTTCTTTATCAAATTTTCAAGGAAAGTTGAAAATGAAAAATGATAAAAAATCTTTTTCTTTAAAAGTGAACATGGTAAAAAATTTGATTATGAATACTTTGATGGTATTTTTACTTATAAAGGTTATCATCACTACTTTTCCTCTCATTGAACACCTCAAAAAATTATAGTCTTAAAAATATGAAATATGAACCTCTATGAACTATCTAGGACTCTCATTAATGAGTTTTACCTTCATAAATAAATCTAGTATGAGGTCGTTAATAATTCATACTTTATCCTTAACTGCTTCCTTATTAGACCCATCTATGGAAAAAGACCTTATGAACTTTGCAAAATAAAGATTACAAAAGTTTAATTCTTTAGATTCTTTAGTTGTAAATTATTTATCTTTAATACCAAGCATAATTTTGAATAGTTCAATCCAAAATCTGATAAATCCATCTTCTTTGGGTACTCAAACTCAATTAAAGCCTCTTGAGTATTAAATAAGAGGACCAAGACCCTAGAACCATCTATTCACATAAAATTTTATGAGAATATTCCTAAATCACATCCATAAGGTGATGGTGATGTTGACCAACCTAGTTAAACCCTTCATTAATATAAATCTTCTAAAATAATTGAATATGTTCTGGAATCCCTATCCTCTCTATTACCCCTGTCTTAGACTAAATCAAAATACCATCCTATTAATAATTTTATGAGATAATTAAAATCTAGAAATAATACTAGAACGATGGTATTAAATAAGATTAAACATAAATACTTAATCTCCCATATTGAAACACATACCCTAGATGAATCTATTAATGATGAAAATTGGATATTTTCTATATGAAATTAGTTGAACTAATTTCAAAGGAACAACATTTGGACTCTCATGGAACATACTTATAATCATATAATTATTATCACCAAGTGGTATTGTCAAAAAAAAACATGATGAACAAGGAAATATTTTCTGTAAAAAGGATCGAACTATTGGTAAAGGATGTAATCAAGAAGAATGTATTGATTATGGGGAAACCCTTTCTCATGTCACTCGAGCTTAATATATTATAATATTTTCATGCATTCTATGCTCATTTTCATTTCCAAAATTTTTAAAGAGATGTCAAAAGTTCATTTCTAAATGGATTTATCTCTAAAAATATTCTTATGGACCAACCTCCTAGTTTTGAAAACCCTAAATTTACAAATTACATTTTCAAGAAAACCTAATATCCATATAGTTTAAAAGAATCTCCTCAGGCTTGGTATGAGAGGTTTACTAAATTCCTTTTATCAAATGATTTTAAAAAGGAAAAATTTGATTCCACCATTTTTCACAAAACCATTTCAAATTATTTATTAGTCATTCAAATTTATATTAATGATTTATTTTCATCTCAAATAAAGAAACTATTTCTAATGAATTTTATAATTTAATGAATAAAGTGTTTCAGAATAGTTTTATGGGAGAAGATAAATTATTCCTTGGTTTTAAAATTTACCAAAATTATTATGGAAATTTTTTAAACCAAATTAAATTCAATAATGATCTTATAAAGAATTTTATCATGGATCATTAGAGAGAAATAAAAATTACCATGATTAAAAATTTTATGGAAATGTTGGAAGAAACTAGTCAATCAATCAAAAACAAGATTTATCAAAGTATGATTAGAAGTCTTCTCTAACTTACTGTTAACCATTCGAGCATCATGTTATGTGGATTACTTTATGTTAATTTTCAATACAATCCAAAGGAATGTAATTTAAAACACTTCAAAATATTTTTTTTTATTTTAAAGGAATAAATAACCTTGGATTATTGTATACTATGGAAACATATTTTTAAATTTCTTATTTTTTAGATGCTGATTTTAGAGGATTCTAACAAGATAGGAAACGTACTAGTGGAAATTTTAATTTACCAAGAGAATAACTCATCTCCTAGAGTATAAAGAAGAATAAAATTATTTCTCATTCTACATCTGAATTATAATGAACAACTATTGGGAGTTATTTTTCCCATGTTATATAGATGAAACATACACTCTTGTACTTTTGGATAACATATTCTTCCATTCCTATCAACCGTGACAACACAAGTGAAATCATTATTTCTAAAAATCATATATATCACTCTTTTACTAAATACATTGACTTAAGACATCATTTTATATGAGATAACTTTTAGAAAGGTGATATAGTTCTTGTTTTTTTTCAAAAAAAATTGACTCGATGATATCTTTATCAAAATTCTTCTTTTTGATTGATTTTACTTCATCAAATGTGAGTTGGGTATGATTATCTAATGATTATAATATCTTAATATCTTGGATTGCTTGATATTTTTTTCAATTTTAAATTATCATATTCGAAAAATATTGTCAAAAACATATTTCAAATTATTTTATTAAAAATATATTTTCCAAAACCATTCATAATTTTAGAAATTAAAGTGATTATAATACTCCAAGAAAAACATTCATGCCTAAATACAAACATGTGGAAATGGTTCTATAATAGATACAATTAGGGAATTATCTTGAAAATAGTTGATTGATTTTTTAACCCTTAATATATCCTAGGCATAGTGAGTGGGACTTTACTGCACACCAAGTTTGACACTCCTAGGTAATTTTCTTTGGTTAATTAATACAATATTTAATAACACTTAATAATAAAAAATGAATTTTCAAAAGTTTATTTTATTAAGTTTTTTTCTTAGTTTAATGAAAATGACGCCTTTAAACTCTTCTGATACATTAATTATGGGGGAACTTATCTTTTTAATACTTAAATGATCCTAGAATAGACATTTTACTTTTCAAATTATATTTCCAAAATTAAAGTTTTTCTACTTTTCATTTTAAAAAAATTATATTTATTTAGTTTTTTAAATATATATATCTTCAAATTTTATTTCTAACTTATAGACCTTGTTTAAAAAAAATATCTTCTTTTGAAAGTCCTTATTTTAAAATCTTTCAAGTTTTAAAAGTATATTTTTTTAAAAAAATTATTTATTTTTCTCTCAAAAGATTATTAATGATAATAAGAATAGATGTAATTTTTATCTTTTTTTCTCTAAACTTATGTTTTAATCCTTTTTTTATAATCACAAAGGGGGATAAATATTTCATTTTGGGAGATATATCTTATTTTATGAATTTAATATATTTTATTCTATTGTTTAATTTTTTCAAGTGATTTTGAGCATCAAAAAGAGAAAGATTTTTTTTATTCTCAACTTAATTTTATTTTAATGATTATAAAAATTCTTTAAGTGCATCTTATTTTTATTATATTTTATTATTTTATGTTTATATAATTATAATATAATATAGTATTATATTTATATATCTTTGGATAATTATAATTTTATTATTTATTAATTAATTTGTTTTATTATTATTATTTTTTGTTTATTGATTTTTTAATTATTCTTTAATTATTTGTACTTTAAATATTTTTAATTGTTTTACAATTCTACATAATCATTTTTTATTATTTCTCATGAAAATATATTTTTATAAAGTTATTTTTTACCTTTATATATCTTATTTTTTACCTTTATATAAGTTTTAGAAATATGATTTTACCCTTACATGAGTTTTCTATTGATCTTACGTAAGTAGTTTAATTTTCTGTTCACCCTTATGTAACTATATTTGTACCCTTACATGAGCCATACAAATTTTATTTTACCTTTACACAACTTTAAGGTACATTTACGCATCTCTTTTATTACCCTTAAGCAATGTATAGATTTCTTGTCTACCTATACGGAACTACTCTTACGCGAGCCTTCTTACCCTTATATGAGTCTGGTTAGCCTTATGGAGACTTTCTTACTATTACACACTGCTTATTTTATTAAATTACCTTTACAAAACCCATTTTTTAGGTTACCTTTACACAAGTTAGGTATTTTGAGATTTACCTTAACACAACATGAAAAATGACCCTTTCATAAACCTGGTTATCCGGTTTACTCTGTTTTCATGATTTTTATGGTATTTTGACTTGGTGCTTGTTAATTAAAATTATTAAAATTATTCTTATAGCTTAATAATTTCATATTATTGTTATAGATTAAATTATAAGTTTTATTAAATTGTTTTAACTCTTTTATTATGTAGATTAAATCTTTTCATCATTATCTATATGTAACACAAATATTACGAATATATTATTTTTAGTTTTTCGTCTGATTTTATTATTTATATAATTATGTTTAAGATAAAAGATGTTATTAAAACTTATTCTTATTAATATTTTTAATGTATCATATTTAAATATTGATATTAGCACATTCTTAAAAAAGGAAAGTTTATTTTTGAATTTTTTATATGTGAGATTCCTACTATTTCTTTAACCTATCTTTATAGATTTTTTTAAACTTACTAATGAGTGTTTTCGAATTGGTTTGAATATTTTTAAATTCAAATGATAATATTTTTGTAAAATATTCCTCTCTTTGATAATCCTATAATAATACTTTTATTATTTTGAGTTTTAATTTCCTAAAAATAACATTGGTCTTGTTAAGTTTATTCTTATTTTAAATAGTCATGGAAAGTATATAAATAGTGATGTTTGAGATTCATGGAACCTTTACATCAATGAATTAAAGAACTAGTCTATTCTAAAATATTTTTGAAGTATTTTTTGTGACCTAACCCTAGATAGCTCAGATCTGGTGTTTGATACTTTTATATTGGCATGATTATAAGGAATCAAATCTTGAAGGGCTGAAGAGTTTAGTAGTCTCGGTATACCTGATACAAAAATAAGTCTTGTATTACAAATAAATAAACTAATTACACAATATTTTTTTATATTTAAATAAATAAATTATAGAATAACTCTAATATATATAGTAAGTCCTTATACATATTTTATAGTATGCTTCTTGGATTCCAAGGGAAATAAAAATAATACTGGTGAGATCAAATTCTTAGTAATGGAAAAATTTAGTAGAATAAAAAATGAATCAATGAGAGTGATAATTATGGCATGGTAAATATATTAAAACACATACCATGTAATCAAAAAACTGATAAGGAAGTACATAAACAATATGGCATGTTAATAAATGGAAACACATTCCATTCAAATAACTAGATAAGGAAAAATCAATATGGTAAGGCAAGAAACCGAAACACATGCCATTTAATCAATTAATTGAAATGAAATTTATCCATAGACATGTTAATGAAAAATATCATTGATGAATAATAACTGAAACTAAATGAGGGAAATGATTAATTATTGGACATCATGTCCATGTAACATTAAAACATATACCATCAATACCATTTACAAGATGTTTCAAAACTATGAATAGAAACCCGTTTAATTTGCGCATCTTATTTGTCTCATGAGAAACCATCGATGCATCAAGGGGATATATAAAGTATGGTCCACACCCATAATTTCCCATAAAAATAATTCATCATATCAAATAATCAAAATAAATAACATTCCTTATCAAATATCCATATTGAATAAGGAATAAAGACTTATCAATAACTCCTTAGTGGAGGATATCTAACAAAAAGGGTTATTGATGTTGATGAATAAAAATACCACATAAATATAATTAAAACATTATTGAGGAAAATAATAATTAAACATTCCAAATAGTCCCATACCACTTTTAAATATTTTAATCATAATTTCTTATTATGGAAATTCAAGTGTAAACAATCCTGAACAAAATGATATTGTAAAGTATACCCTTGAAAAGACCACAACATTTGTGTAAAAATAAATAAATAAATAGATTATGCATTTAAAATGTAAATCCATATAAAACAAGTGGAAATACAATAATATATAGTAAAAAGTTTATTATATACATATTCATATAATATTAGAGGCAACGAGGATGTAATATAACCCAATGAAAAGACATTGGATTATGAAATTCTTTTCCACTTGGTAACTTTTAATTCAAATACACTTAAAATAAATAAATCCAATTTAAACTACTAATACCATAAATATGAATTAATTCATGGTATTACATATTAGAATGGGAAGTATATAAATCACACAAAAGAATAAAGTGGTGAACATGACATTTATCTCACATATGTAAAAAGTGAGATGAAAATCCCTTACCTTGAGTATGAATTGTCTAATGTGTCTTTATATTCCTAAATAACAAACTTATGTTAATTATTTAATTTCTATATGACCTTTTTTATTTCAATATTAACTTTTATTTCACTTATCACCATGTCATGTACAAATAATTAAACGATTTAGTTTACATTGGGTGTTTTGACCAAATTTGGTTTATGTATCAAAAACAACTATTGTTGGTAAAATATGGTCAAAGGGGCCATTATATAACATATAAATATTAATAAAAATTAAATAATTATCATATTTAAACAAAAATTATTCTTTTAAATCCAATCATTAAATATGGTTATGAAAAGTGAACCAATGTTACAATCATGGAGGCGATAGGTTGTACGTATGCATGAGTAACGTTCCCATTTATCATTGATAGTTATGGAAATAAGGTAAGTAACATTATATCTTTATAGAATGATAATTATATCATAAATACCATTTTATTTAATAATATATATTTATATGTATAATTCTTGTAAAAGGAATCACATTGTATCGAGGATGCGATAGTCCACATGTCCATGAACGACATTATCACTTTTTAAGCATGTGAAAGGACAATAAATAAAATGAGATATATATATATATATATAAGAAAGGTAATTATTTAATGAGTATAATATATATGTTTTTTTACATAACTTTTATTGAAACTATACTTTATATATTCCATGTATAGTGCGAATGAATTGCATCATTTTGAGGTGGAGGTAGTCCACACTTCCATAAATGATGTTATTGTTTTTTTTACAAAAAATGAAAGGTATAAAGATATGTTTTGTAAAATAATTAAATAATATTAAATAAATAATAAATATTATATATATTATAAATAAATATATTGTATGTCATAATGTCCACCATGAGAGGCGGTAAAGGGAAAATGAACAATCATCGTTTCATGAGGTGGTAGTTCACCGTACCTGTAAACAGTATGTTCGTTACCCATTTGATAGAAGTGTGTATAAGTGAAGGTCTAAACCTTAACATAAAAACATAATAGTATATTTATGATACTTGTTTTTTATATAATAATGTAATAAGTATAGTTAAAGGATTGGATAATAGAAATAAAATTAGAGATCTTAAGGAAAGATGCTACCTCTTAATCGAGTAACTCCTTTTGGTTTTCACCAAAGGGATTCCTTCGATTTATTTATTAAAATATAGAGACATAAACTAGGATGATAATTATTTTCATTATTTAATTTCATATATCTTCTATGAACCTAATTGTATTGATATGTGTGAGGAAGTGGGAGGAAATGAGACCTTTTATAGTGGAGGGGGAGTCGCACACTTGTAATATTTTGGAAAAAAGGAACCCCAACCACATTTGTTTTATTGAAAGTGGATCAATAATGGTAAAAATTATATAAAAGGTAGTTTAGGGTATAAATATTTCCAAAAAATTACTTTTTGACAAGTTTTTAGGCCATATTAGGCCTTATGATTAGAGTTTAGTCCCTTGTTAACCTTAATTTCACCTTAACCGTAGTAATTAATTTTAATTACTTTCACTAATATTTTTGGTAAAAAACTAATTTTACTTTATTATACATTATAAATTATTCTAATTCAAAATATTTAATCTTTTTTTTCAAAATTCTAATCACATCAGAATCATAAAGTAATTTAAATTTAATCTCACGGACGGGACGACAATGTGGGGTTTTAAAGTAAAAACATTCAAAAGTTTGCTAAGTTTTTATATTCAATTTCAAATTTAAATTAATTACAGTGATCTCAATTGGATTAGTTTAGAAAAATATGATCTAATTAAACTTTAAAATCAACAGAAAATATAATTTATCATTATAAATAAATTATATGAAAAAGTAGTTTTGAGTTAAAATTCAGTATTTTTCATTATTCATAAAAAAAATAAAAAATAAAATACAAATAAAAAAATTCACCATAACCTATTTTATATGTTCCTATTTCAAATATTAATTTTATTTTTACATATAATATTTATAAAAGTTCTAAAATTGGATTTAAAATAGGTTCTCCATTAAAAGGCGGTAAAAGTGCCTTAATAAAAATATTGGACTCATTATTATCGTATTCTTATCAAATCTATTGGATAAATATCAAAAATATTTGATTAAATATATTACATATATATTTCATTAATATCATTCATTAATTATAATTAATTTAATTTTTTAAGAAAAAACACCGTTGTGATCATAAAAATAATAATATTTCCTTTATATCCAATTGGTTTGTATTTTCATTTCTAATTAATTAGAAACATATTAATTCATTTTGTATTTATATAAAAATTAATTTTCATAGGTTATTTAGTACTATTCATAACATCTAATTTAACGACTAGGTTAAGTATTATTATAATAATATTTTATTTTTTGGTAAAACTCGATCTTGCGTGTAAAGAAAGCCATTGAAGAAAATAGTTTTTGTGTATATCACACACTAGATCAGTATAACATGCATTTCAAGCTATAAATTATATTTAATTTATTTAAAATTGTAAATATATTATAAATTTTTAGGTTATCATATTCCATTACATGATTGGTGTTGTGTGTCATACATGTTATCAAATACAATGTTCCTAATTTAGATTTTGGGGGTGTTACATTCTCCCCACATTATTAAATTGCATCCTAATAATTTAAACTCAATTTTAGTGATTTTTTGTTTGATATTTACTATGTTTAAATCCCACCTCATGAGAAGGGTTCGTAATACATCCTCTATGAAGGAGATAATTCAAAGTACAAAGGTCACATGGACTAACATATAATTAGGCATCTAAGTAGGAAATCATTAGTGGAATGTAAAGATACATACTTGGAGGAAAAACATAAATATTTACAGGGAGTGATTGAGGCCATAAATCAAAAAATCGAATGATCAATGGAAATTATAGGGCCATAAATCCATAAATTTGTGATTATTTAGTAGACCATCAGTTCCATAAAAATTAAAGTATTATGATAATACATCTTTTTTTCATTTTCCTAATGTTGAGCAATTATTTTACTGCATAAGAATACACAAAAATATAATTTATTTATATATTTTAATTTTATAAGAACAATTTCATCTTTTGGTTATGCTTTGATTAAATTATAATTCATCCATTACCTTAAGAAATGGGTATCCAAAAATTAACTTTTATCCCTGAAGAATTAAAACATTTAATGGATCATAAGTCCCATAAAAGAGTGAAAAGTATAACTATTTGTATCTAACTATTCTCCAAATTCAATATGGTTAGTATATTAATATATAAACCTAAAAAGAAACAATATTGGTTTATCATTAATATTTACTTATGATGTTTTTAAACTAAAAATAATGAAAATTTAACCAGGACGTTGCAAAAGTCTGTGGTTGGTGTGAAACCCTTATCATCCTTCAGTCATGGGTTTAAGACCCATGGCCTTGCTGAACTTGATTGGTTGTCACCCAACATATAGGTTTTCCTCTTCTAAAACCAAATTAATATAATTTCCAAAATAAATATGTTACAAATCCTTGAAATAAGGTTAATCACTAAGTAGCCTTTTAACTAAAGTTTTCAATACAACCACAATACATAAATAATTCATCCATTTATTTTTACATAGGTCCTTTCGTGGTCTAGGGTCTATATATAATATCATTACCTGGATTTATAAATCATAAAACATTATCTTAAATCCAAAACACCTTAGGTTTAACCTAGGTATTTCATTTTCATTATATATTGAAATCCTTCTTAATGAATTGTAAATAAAATATGAATTATCCTAAGCATATCCCCCATAAGTGTCAAACTAGGTGCACTGTAGGGCATGTTGTCACATACCAAGTAAATCTTGTTGAATCTAGATAGCTATGTATTTTTCGGAATACATCATAATTTCTACCTTACCAAAATTCTAGGATGTTATTATATTCTTATCCTCAGTTTATATCTTAGAGTTATGTTATCTAATCTAGTTTTTTCCTAAATCTAATTCCCAAGGTTGGTACTAAACTTCCTCTAATACCAATTGTAGGGACCTAACACCAAATATCCCAAAGGCAGTGGTTGTTACTATTAGATTGACATCATTACAAGGAATTAAATCCCAAAGGACCAAATAGTTTAGTAGTCTTGGTAAACTAGATACATAAATGAATCTTGTATTAAAAATGTATAAACTAATTACAACATAATTTTTTTCTATTTAAATAAATAACTTATATGATACCTCTAATCCATATAGTAAATCACTACATATCTTTCATAGTATGCTTCTCAGATTCCTTGGGAAAGAAACATAATAAGGGTGAGCTTAAATGATCAGTAAGAGAAAAAGATAGAAAAATCAATAATGAATCAATGAGAATAATAATTATGGAATGGTAAATATCTAAACACACATACCATGTAATTAGAAATATTAGAAGGAAGTAAATAAACAATATGGCATGGTAATAACTGGGAACACATGCTATTCAAATTAATATATAAGGAAAAATCAATATGGCAAGGTCAGAAACTGAAACTCAAGCCATTTAATCAATGAATTGAAATGAAATGTAACCATAGATATGTAGACACAAAATATAATGGATGAATAATAACTAAAACTAAATGAGGGAAACACTTAATTATTGGATGTTTTGTATAAGTCACATGAAAACCTATATCATCAAGACATTTTATAAGACAATTTAAAACTATGGATAGAAACCTATTTAATTTGCGCAACTTATGTGTCTCATGAGAACCTATAGATGCATCAAGGTGATTTATAAAGTATAGGAACTATCCATAATTTCCAATTCAAATAATTCCTCGTATAGAATATTTGAAATAAATAAAATGCCTTACCAAATATATATATTTAATAAATAATATGAACTTTTAAATAATTTTTTAGTGGAGGATAACTGACAACAAGGGTTGTTGATGTTGATGAATGGTAATACCACATAAATATAATTAAATAATTATTGAGGAAAATAATCATTAAAAATTCCAAAGAGTCCCATAACACTTTGAAACATTTGATTCATAATTTCCTTTGATGTAAATTCAAGTGTAAACAATCCCGAACAAAATGATATTGTGAAGTAAACCCTTGAAAAGTTCACAACATTTAGCTAAAAATCAATCAATAAATAAATTATGTGGTTCAAATGTAAATCCACATAATTTTTTTTTAAATACAATAATATATAGTAAAAATGTTACTATATACATATTCATAGAATATTAATGATAATGAGAAAGTAATATAACCCAATGAAAAGAAATTAGATTATGAAATTATTTTCCCCATGGTAACTTTTGATAAAAATACATTTAGAAGAAATAATTCCAATTGAAACTATAAGTAAAATGAAAATAAATTAATTCATGTAATGATATATTTAAATGGTAATTAGACACATCAAACACAATAATTAAGTAGCGAATATGACATATATCTCATAGATGTAAAAAGTGAGATGAAAATCCCTTATCTTGAGTCTGACTTATCTCATGTTTATTTATATTATTGAATAAAAAATTAATGTTAATTTTTTAATTTATTGATAAATTTTTTCATGTTAATCATAAATTTTATTTCACTTATTTCCATCCCATGTACAACTACTTAAATAAATAATTTTACATCGGGTGTTTTGACCAAATTTGGTTTATGTGTCAAAAATAAAAATTATTGGTCAACTATGGTAGGGGACATAATATAACATCTAAAAAATAATAAAAGGGACATAATTATAATATTTATACATAAATTATACTTTTAAAACCAATCATTAAATATGGTGATGAAAAGTGAACCAACGTTACAATCATAGAGATGGTATGATGTACGTAAGCATGAGTAACGTTCCCATTTTTTAATGATCGTTATAGAAATAAGTTAAGTAAAATTATATATTTCTAGAATTATCATTATATAATAAATACCATGATATTTAATCCAATATAGTTATGTGGAAAATTATTTTAAAAGTAATCACATCATGTTGAGGAGGCGGTAGTCCACACGTCCACAAATGACGTTATCACTTTTTAAGTGTGTGAAAGAGTAAAAAAGAAAATGATATATATATATATATATATTATGTACTGAATATAATATTGACATTTTTATGTTTCCTATTTTTAATTAAAACCATCATTTATACATTCCATGTATAGTGTGAATAAATCACATCGCTTTGAGGGAGCGGTAGTCCACACTTCCACAAATGATGTTATCGTTTTTACAAAAAATGGAAGTTATAGATATATGTGTTATAAAATAATTAAAGAAGATTAAAGACATAATAAATATCACATATATCATATATAAAAATATTTTACATCATAATTTCCACCATGAGAGGAGGTAAAGGAAAAATAAACAATCATCATTTCATGAGGTGGTAGTTCACTGTACATGTAAACAGTATGTTCGTTACACATTAGATGGATGTGTGTGTAAGTGAAGGTAAAAACCTTAACATAAAAAAATACTAGTTTATTTTGGATAAAGTATTTTATATAATAATTAAAAAAGTAAAATTTAAGTACTAGATAAAGGAAATTAAACTAGAGAGCTTGGGGAAAGATGTTACCTCTTAATCGGGTAACTCCTTTTGGTTTTCACCAAAGGGATTACTTGGATTGCGTTCTACCAAAAGGAAGGATTCAAGGAGAAAGTTAGGTATTTGGGGATTAAATTTTATAGATATTTTATGAGTCTAAGTTTCTTGAGAGGTGTGAGGAAGTGGGAGGAAATTAGGCCTTTTATAGTGGAGGAGAAGTGACACTCTTGTAATATTTTTGAAAAAAAGGAACCCCACCCACGTTGTTTTGTTGAATGTGGATAAATAATGGTCAATAGTAGATACATGGTAGTATAGGGTCGAAATATGTATATTAAATATATTTTTCACAAGTTTAAAGACCATATTAGGGCTTATGTTTAGGGTTTAGTCCCATGTTAAGCTTAATTTTTCCTTAACAGTTGAAATTAATTTTAATTAATTTCACTAATATTTTGGGTCAAAAAGTAAGTTAAACTTATTATAAATTATAAATTATTATAATTTTAAATATTTAATCTATTTTTATAAATTTCAATCATAGAAGTGACATAAATTAATTTAAAGTTAATCCCAGAGACGGGACAACAATTTGAGTTTTTAAAGTAAAAGCATTCAAATATTTTCTACGTTTTTATATTCAATTTCAAATTTAATTTTTTTTTCAGTGACCTAAATTGGATTAATTTATAAAAATATGATCAAATTAAACTTTAAAATCAGTCAAAAATATAATTTATCCTTATAAATAAGTTATAAAAAAAGATGTTTTGAGTTAAAATTCAGTATTTTTCATTATTCATCAAAAAATGAAAATTCACATAAAAATACCATATATTCACCCTAACCAAATTTTAATATACCTATTTCATAGATTAAGTTTATTTTTACATATAATATTTATAAAAATTCTAAAAATTGGATTTAAAATAGGTTATCTATTAAAAGGCGGTAAAGGTGCCTTAATAAAAATATAGGGTTTGTTATTATCTTATACTTATAAAATCTATTGGATGAATATAAAAAATACTTTATTGAATATATAACTTATATATTTAATTAATATCATTAAGTAATTTTAATTAATTTAATTTATTAAGACAAAAAACCATTGTGATCATAAAAATAATAATATTTCATTTATATTCAATTGGTTTATATTTTCATTTCTAATTAATTGGTAACTTGTTAATTCATTTTATATTTGTGTAAATGATTAGTGTATTTCATGCATACATTTTAGATTGTTTTAATGTATTTATTTTTATATTTAAATGAATATTATTTCCAAATATTAATAAATTTAATTTTTTTTGTGTTTTGTGGTAGGATACAATGAATTTATGAAAAGGGAATGAAAAGAGGCAAATTTGGGAGAAAAATAGCACTTTTCGTCGCTTCACTTTTCTCGTGGCGTGATACTGAATTTTTGAGGGTGATCATAGAGAACCTATAAAGCACAAAATTGACAAACCCAGGAAAAATGAGGCTTCTAAATCAAAAAAATGTAATTACACATCATGAAACATAATTACACGATGTGTAGTAGCATTTCATAGCAAGCAGTAATCCATGAAGCAAAGTCATGAGGAATTTCAAGACTTGAAGCCATTATATGACGTGATTAACCATTAAATTTTGTGTAACAATTGAATTCAATTCCAACATCTAGAAAAATTAATTTTATTATTACACATTGTAAAAATTTATTTACGCATCGTGAGTCCCAATTACATGATGTGAAGAGAGTCAAAATTCCAAATCTTGAATGAGATTTGCATGAGATTCACAAAGATATAAAAATATATAAGGAAATCTCAGATGATGATTACATGATGTGTAACCACATTACACATCATGAAATGTGTCAGGAAAAACCCATCTAAATCTTATAAATAGAGGAGCTTCCTGCTGTTGAAAGGGGATTCAGATCTAAAGACCAAATCTTGGAGTAAGAATCTGTGAGGCCCTCTTCAAGTTTTTCTCTTGTTTATTTATTCATTATTTTTCTTTTCTCCGTCCCACTTATTCTCTCATCACTAAGATGAGGGGGTAAACCTGTTTTGTGCTAGGGTAATGTAATATAAAGGGGAAGGTGCATTGGATATATTTATTTTCTATTATAAATGTATTTGATTTGTGCAATTTATTTTTCAATTTCCAATCCATTTATTTTTATTTTATCATGAACATTGATAATTTAATTTAGAAGTAACTTTAAAATTGTGCAACATAAAACCCTAAAGGAGGCATTACCATTTTAAACTTTAAGGGAAATCAGGTTTAAACAAGGTATCAAGAAAAAATTTATTTGGCAACTATCTAAAATTACCAGACCAAGGGAAATAGGGTATTTCCATGTTGAGGAGGGGATTCCATGACCATTGGATCTTTTTAATCTTTAATATGAAACCAATAATGAATCAATATATTTTCTGAAATCCAATTTCATCTAAACCTCGATATTACAAAACCCTACAACATTTTCAAATCTTGTTTCAAACAAGACCATTAATCTACTTCAATACTTTGCTTTCATTTTTCTATCAAACCCAAAATTTCTCATCGTTTTCTTAAATATAATAACTAAATCTTTTGAAATATTAATCAAAATAATTTCTCTATCTATTTGTATAAACCTTGACTAACTTCTGTACTTATTTTAGGTAATTAAGTATCATAGTTGAGTTTTTAAAAATTTTGTTTTTTTCATAGACCTGTAGGTAAATAACGACACCCCACAGGGCTACCAGTAAACCATATATTTTCATAAGTTAGTAAATAATATTCATAACTTCTAATTTAATGGCTAGGTTAAGTATTATTATAATAATATTTTAAAAATATATTATTGTTCGGTAAAACTCAATCATGTGTGTTATGAAATCCATTGAAGAAAATCATTGTTGCATACGTTGTATGATACATTAGTATAATGTGCATTGAAATCTATAAATTATATTTAATTTATTTTAAATAGTAAATAAATTATAAATTCTTGGGATATCATATTCCCTTACACTCTTGGTGTTGCGTGTCATACACACTATCAAATACAATGTTCCTACTTTAGATTTTTTGGGTGTTACAATTTTGGATCATATAAATATAGTTCTTGTGAGGATTCTCTATTTATAAAAATTATTCATCAACATACTTTATAATAAAATTTCCATCATTCTCACTTTCTCTCAAAGCTCTATCCTTCTTCATATCTCTCCATCAAAGATTGAATACTAAATTTGTAATATCTTTACCACTCTCTCTATATTCCCATTCTTCGTGTTAATCTTTTTTCTTTAGGATAATTTAAACAAATCCAAAAAGATATTCTCTTATTCTTATTTGGAACTCATTTCCTTTAAAGTGAGGAAATTAGTATTTGTTTTAATTTTTCTTTTCAAATTTGAACTAACTATATCTTTGAGGTTTCTATCTTAATTTTTAAAGAGTTAGCTTCTTTGTATATGGTTTCTTTCTATAAACTACAAAGAAAACGATATTTTGGTAAATTAGAAACCTTTAAATCCAAGAGACTGATACATTAAATCTTTAAGAAATTGATATGGTAGATATAAGGGTACATTTTTGGTACTATTTTCAAACTAACTTATGAAATATTATGTCCTATTTACTTTTATAAATTTAATTTATTCTTCCATTATTATTATTACATATTATTATATTTTTTTAATTTTAATTATTTGATTATTTTTTAAATAAGATTTTATAAATTTAATTGTTTTCCATTAATTTTTTAATTAAGAATTCACCTCATAGTTTCCCTTTTATCTGATATCTCTGACCTATATATTGATCATGGATGACATCATTCATTATAAATAAATAACAAGGTATAACACCATATACAATAATGGGTGATTAGCTGTTTGAGAAAGTAAAATATATTAAAAATATTTTTTGTAAACCTTTTTCAAAAAAACTTATGAAATTAGGTTGGCAAAAGTGATCAATTTTCATTGAATTACCATACTAGAAGTGTTTTTACATTATAAATTTTATTAATTTCATACATATAATAAAAATATATGTGATAATGTTATTATCACATTTCTAAATGTACCGAAAAAAATGGAATTAAGGTTAGGTTTGACATGATTTACATGAGGATGAGGGAAGAGTTGGCACCGATGAAGGGTAAAAGACAAAATTTTCTTCCTCTAACATCTTACACTCTCTCCATAAAAGAAAATTTTCAAATTTTCAACTTTCTTAATGGTGTAAAAGTTATATAGTGGTATTAATAAAATATCAATAATTTCATGTTAGTGAATAATTTGAAGTTATAAGGTCTTAAATCACACAATTTCCATGTTTTAATGCAAGATTTAATTCCTAAAACATAATGTTTCACTTTTTCTAAAAATGAACAACATATATTAACCCAAATTTTATACTTTTTAAAATACATATGGAGTAAATTTATAGACCCTACTAAGTTTCTAATCAATAATAAGGAAATTGAGGCCATATTATATGAATTGGAGATGTTTTTTCCACCATTATTCTTTGATATAATGGTCCACCTGATGGTTAACTTGGTTAGAGAGATTAAAATATATGGTCTTGTCTATTATAGAGGGATGTAACCCATTGAATGGTATATAAAGATTCTAAAAGGTTATAGCAAGAATCAAAGTCGATCATATGGTTATATTGTAGATCAATATATTATTTAATAATTTTTTGATTTTTTACCAATTATCGATCAGATGTTGATAGCATTGGTCTCCCAAAATCTCATAACAGTAGATGCTTTATGGGTAAAGTAATTTTCAAAAGATATATTGTTACTATTTCTATTACAAAGTAGGATTCGGATCACCTTTACATTTTACATAATATTTCTAAGGTTTCTCCATACATGGAATCCCGTAAAGTAATTATTAGACATTTGAATCCATCAAGGGATAAAATATAGATATCAAATACGCATAATAAACACTTTATAGGATAGATTTGAGATAATATTTATAAGGATATATATTAAAATATGAATTCAATTATCAAATAAATTTTATGTATATCTAGGTGACCAATTGTAAATGTTATCTCTTCTACTGGTATTGTAATTAATTTTTATATATTTAATACGAAGGAAAAAAGATGAATGTAGTATAATGAAAAATTTTAGAGTTACAAATGTGGAAAAAGTAATGCACATATCTGGTTCTAAGGATAAAAATCCAAATTATGTGAATATGTCATACTTCAGTATCATTGAACAAATATATGAGTTAGATTATAGAACATTTTAAGTGAAAAATTTCCATTGAAAATTGGTTGACAATAGAAGTGCAGTTAAAGTTGATAAAATGAGATTCATGAAGGTGAATTTTAGTGTGGATGGGTATAAGGATAAACCATTCAAAATGGAATCACAAAAAGTGAACGTATTTTATGTCCTAGATCCAATAAATAGGAATTGGTCATTTTTTCTATTAGTGGTTAAAAAACCCCACGATAAGATGAAATTTCAATTGGGGATGACCCTTTTATTGGGAGATCACAATCTTTTCTAAGTGGTCCCAATGTAAATAAATACTTGTATATTGAATGGGACTAAAAGGAGGGGATTTGTAAATATAGAGTTCAATTAATAGGTTATAATTTTTTTAATATATTACACTTTTCCTCATAATATTATATGTTCTCTACTAAATTTACATAATCTAAATTAAATTTTTAATTACTCACATAGATAATAAATTCTCCACACACTAATGTTACCAATCCCAAGGAGAAACAAACCATCAATGCTGAAACTATAAAATTATCAGGGGATAAATATTATGTTTTTGTAAAAAAACAATAGGGGTGTAGCATCATAGAGTTTACTAAATTTATCAACGAAATAAGAAAAGGTATAAAATTTAATGTTATATGGAATTAGCACAACCAATATTTTGAACCTAAAAAGTCAATGTTCATAAGTTTCATTGGGGTTACAACTAGAATTCATGTGTTAATTGTTATAGATACATGGATCAATGTCATGACTGCATTGAATAAAATAATGTGGGAAAATATTAGGGGGATGTTCCGATATACTTTTTCTATTTTATAGAAAAATTATATAATGAAAATATTGAATTTATTTTCATTATCCCTTATAAAGTTAATTTATTTTAGATGATTTCTATAATAAATTTGTCTTAATGGTTTATAGAAAATCTCATAGAGCTTTTAAAAAACTTCTAACAAAGAATCATCTCTAGGGTTTTGATGGGAAATTAAACCCCCACCCACTAGCTACGTATTCACTAATTATAAGATATAAAACATGGAAACATTTCATTAGTCACTACGATGAGGAATCATTTAATGTTTATTGCAATCAATAATATTTTATTTGAAAAAATTTATTTGATCTACTTTGATTCAATATTGTTGATTTATGAAACAAAAACGACATGATGATAATAAATAGTGATATTTTTTATGTAAATATTGATGGATTATAATATAAATTCACTTACATCCCACTTCATGTATAAGGACCCAAACTTAAACATTACATAATATTGAATTAAATGAATAATTTACATTTAGGATCTTTTCAGGTTTAGAGTTTTAGAGAATTAGGCCATAACTATTACATTACAACTTGAATATTACAAGTAGACACTATTACTCAGTATATATTTTTTCATAAAATAAAAACTCTTAAAAAGAAACATGTCTAGTTCCATGTTTTAGATAGCATGACTTTTCCTTGATCCCATGCTTGACCCTATTCATCTTTAAGTCCTGTGGAAAACATTTCAAAAACTTGGGATGAGCATAAAAAGCTCAGTAAGGGTTATAAAATAAGGAAGGAAAACATTTTCCCATCAATAAATAAAAATCAAATAAAACATACTTTTCAATCATAACATACCTTATAAAACCATGAGATTTATGAATAACACACACAAGTCATAAATTATAAAGGTTGCTTATGGAATCTGTATCAAACTTACATTGAAGATATCACAGCTACATAAGGAGTTACAATTGGAATACCCATTACGATATATTCCCTAAATCTCTTAGGAGAAACTTCACGTTTACCTCTGTCATGTTACCCAATTCATTGGAGAGTTATCTCGGGCTCACCCGCCCTAGGTTTATCATGGAACCACCCGTATACGTAAAAAATGCCCAATAACCATAACATAATCATAACACATAACACAATTATAAAGTAAAGATAACATTTCCACATTATACTATATCAAATCAAGATATTGAAATAAACAATGCTTTATCAAATCATTTTCAAAACCATTTAAAAAGAGATTTTTGAATCAAAGTGTCCCATACCACTTTGAAGATTCTAAATGAATTATCATTTGAAAACATTAATGTCCATATAAATAAATCCTAAAACCCATTTTGAAAACATGGACATTAATGATAAATATTTATAAGAATAAATATTTAAAACATTTAAAAAGAAATTTTAGTTAAAGAGTTTTTTTACAAAATGAGAGACACTTGAATAAAAATAATTGAGGAATAACAGTTAATTAGAACATTATAATATCTTGAGAATAAATGGATTCATGATATAATAAGTCAAAGTACAATATATACACTATATAATAGTGAATTGGTGCATAACAACAATGAAGTCTCAATGGAAATGTAAATTGAGATGAAATCCCTTATAAAGATGGTATCCTTAAATTAAGGACAAATAAATCACATAATTATGTGTGAAAAATATAAATACACTCAATATAAGTGGATATTAAGTTTAAAACAATCATATTTCATTCACACATATTCATAGGACTACATATTCAAGAAGTACAAGTTTAACCCAAAGAATTGAAATTGGGTTAGGAAGTTCCCTTGTAAAAATTTGACAGCCTAACGATGTCTCTATACAATTCAGAAAATGAGTTGATGAGATAAAAATGGAACCTGAACACTTGGAAATAATTATTACATAAATAAGGAATATATAAGAACATATCTCAATATAATAAGATGTAAATTAAAAGACATAACAAAAGAAGTCTTTTAAAAGGAGGAGGGTGAAAGGTTCCTTTACCGATTTGGTAACTTACAAAACATACGCCACATGAAAGAAGGATCATACAATGAAGATGAAAATACTCATAAATGAAATTATATTACAAAAAGAGTACAATCATGGGCTGTACATACACTACACAAAAGTAAATAGTGGAAAATATATCATGAATCTCACAGGAATAAAAAGTGAGACGAAACCCTTTACCACGTTGTAATCAACTGGGTCGTATGACCAAAAGTTAATAAACAACAAATTAATCACAGAATACCATGAATATAATGAGAATCATGATAATATATATATCAAATGGAAGTACACAATACACCACAAGCAATGAATAAGTGGTGAACAATGTAAATCTCACGGAATTAAAAATGAGATAAGAAAATCCCTTACCTCGTGTCCAACTTGACTCGATCATTGTTTAATCTTCTGAATAATAAAATAAAGTTAATTTGTAATTTCTTAAGAACCTTTTTTAAGTTTATTATTCCTTTTATATCACTTATTACCATGTTATAAACATTATGTAATCATTTAAGTTAATAATGTTCGTTTTGTCGATATTTGGTACTTGAGTAAAAAATGGACTTCCTATAATTACACGTTGTTCATGTGGTCAAAGTTTAATTATATACAGAATTATATTCATGATTTAGATATCATATATATCATATATATCCAGTATATAAATGTATTTATAATAGTACATAACATTTAGAGTTAAGAAATGAAATGCACAGTTCATGGAGACGGTAAGCCGTACGTACGCATGAACGCTACTTTCATTTCTATTTCCTATTAAAACATAATGATACATAGGTATATTATAATTAAAGTATAATTTAATATATAATATCATTAACACCATCCTTTATACATCCCACATATGGAATTAACAAGTCATATCACTTTGAGGGGGCGGTAGTCCGCATTTCCTCTAATGAGATTATCATGTTTACCCATAATGGAAACCATAAAGGCATGATTTAAATGGGAAATTACAGAATAATTAAGAAAAAATAAACATAATATATATCATATATAAATACAGTTCCATCATAATGGCCACCACGAGAGGCGGTAGGAGATAATCGAACAATCATCGTTTCGTGAGGCGTTAGTTTTCCATCCACTGAAACATTATGTTTTTCATCCATTAGATAGAGGTGTGTGTATGTGTAGTTCTAATACTTCTCATAACAACATCCTAGTATATTGAGGATACTGGTGTTGTTACAAAAGAAAGGAAAAACGTGTTTAGGGGTTGAATAAGTAAAATAATATAAGACAATTTAAGAGAAACAGTTACCTTTAATTTGGGTAACTCTCTTTGGTTTGAACCAAAGGACTTATTGAAGTGCCTTATGCCTAAGGAAAGGCTTCTAGGAGGAGTATAGGGATGTATAGAGATTAATTTGGGAGAGTTTGGATGAGGCAAATGGATTGAGAGGTGTGAGGAATTGGATAGAAATGGTATCCTTTTATAAGGGAGAGGAGGGGCTCTTTAGGAAAGTGTGAAAATATTATTTTATAATATAATGATATTCGGTTTCTAATGGTCCAAAAATCATTATAGTTGAAGATAAGATAAGTCATGATAGAAATAAAATTATCCAATCATAATTGGACATGTTTTGGATAATATTTTAATCATTATAATCTTATTTATTTAAATCATTTATTAATGAGGTAAATAATGCATCATTATTGTGTCATTAATAATTTAATTTATTTGATGTCTAAAAATTATAAAAAAATACCATTATATAGGAAATATTTTTATCTTTCTAAATACTATTTATATTTGAAAATAGGACTTATATAACACCATATAAAAATTAATTACTAAAAGATTTTTCTTAATGTCAATTTTGTCTTCACATTAAATTAATTAATCTAAATTGTCATTATCACTCTGAAGTGGCTCAATGGGGTCCCAAAATAGACCCAAATATTCCTATGATCGTAAATTACTCAATTAATAACGTTTGGACAAGTTTTAAGGTAATTTTTAATTATTATAATATTCTTTTAACCTTGAATTACCTTATTTACCTTTAACGGCGGTAAATAAAAGTCAAAAGTTACTATTCAACAAAAATTATTTTCACCTTAATAAACCAAATTTTACTTCTTTATAACAACCATGTATGATGGATTTTTGAAATTCAATTCACAGAAGTGGTAAAATTTCATTTAAATGAAAAAGTCAGTTTTTTTAACTACCACTAAGTGGTTCACTATTCATAAAAAATTGACGTTTTTCAGAAAAATACCAAAAATTAAGCATAAGAATTTTTTGATATTTGTAATTAAAAATTTATGTCTATTTTTTCAAATTAAAAACATAGAAGTGGCATTAATTAATTTAAAAATTAATTCTCATTATCAAAACAAATAGCGTGTTTTTAGGAAACAATAACTATCAAAAGATTGATACTTGTTTATGTCTAATTTCAAAGTGAAATTAATTCTAATGACCCACATTGGATTAAATGGTAAAAATATGTTTTAATTTAACTTTAAAACCAATTAAAAAGATAATCTAACCATATAAATAAATTATATTAAAAGGCACTCTTGAATTAAAATACAATATTTTTCACTATTCATTAAAAAAATGAACTTTATCAGAAAAATTCCAAAAATTTACAAAAAGTAAATTTTGATATCCACATTCTAAATAAGGAATTTATTTGTTCAATTAGAATGTATTAAAGTGACCAAAAATATATTTAAAGAGGGTTCTCTATAAAAAGGTGATAAATCGTCCTTTTAGTGTAAATTATGCTTAAAATTAGATTCATTCACAATTCAAGCCTCTAATATTTATTGGATAATTGTAAATAAATTTAACAAACATGTAAAATAATATTGTCATTATTTTAGTTCATTACCTCTAATACAACATCGAAGAGTTGACTACCATTTAAAATAATATTATTATATTATTAGTGTGTAACGTAAGATTTCAAAGAAACCCGTTGTTGCGTATCGGGTACACTATCGAACATAGCAACCCTTTTAAAGTAAAATTAATTTTTAATTCAAAAATATTAATAAATATGAAATATGTATTATTATTTATTTACCTGGGATGTTACATCCTTCCCCCTTTTGGGAATTACGTCTTCGCAATTTAAAAAAAAGGGCTCAGAAACTTCATTGAAAGTCCCACATCCGAAAAAGAGTCAGTAAAACTATCACATTAAAAGAAAGAAAGAGAAGAACAAAGGTCACCTAAGTTAACCCATATTAAGATTCCATGAAAACATGGATATGGAGGAGAAAACAAAGGTTCAAGTTCTGATGGAGAGTGATAGGAATCATTTTTAGGAGAAAGTTAACCACCAGAAAATCACAAACTTGTGATGGGTTAAATTGTCTTTGATTCCCCAGTAAGAAAAGTTAATGGAAAAGGTTTTTGATTAAAGTTACTTTTTTTGAGGAATTTATTTATGAGCTTAAACAAAAACATAAGGAAATATACTTACTTTTCATGTAGACATTTATATTTTACTAGATTTCTAACACAAACTCATATTTTCTCCAAACGATGAAAATTCAGGATGACTTTTTTTCACATTAAGAGCACTATAATCAACTTTGAGAGAATCACATAATCCAAAAAATATGAACTATATATTTCCAATGTCTTTAGATATTAACTAAAACCAAAACATTTAGTATAAGATCAGATAATCACCAAAAGGATAATCCTTTATAAAAAGAAATACTACTCTTAATCTCTAAAATTCAACAAAAAGAACCCAAGGTTCAAGAAAGACCATTAAATAAACAGTTGTCCTTAAAATTCATCAAATTAATCGAAACTAAGATTGAAACCCAAATATATGAAGGATTTAATAACATAGTATTCCAAAATAAATCTTAAAATTTATCTCCAAATAACATCAGTTATTCTTAAAGTCTCATACTAAAAAGTAATTATACTAATCACATATTCTCCATGATAGGTTAATCATTTTCATAAATAAATCAAATCATCATGTGTCCATAATAAAAACATATATTCTTTCAAACTAAAATTTAAACCATTATTACACAATTGAAATCCCATAGTATTCTATCTTCTTTAGGCATATAGTGCTTCCTCAAAAGAGAGAATGTCTTCCACAATAAACTTTTATCACTTAATCACTAAATCATTTTTTTAATACTAAGTATATCCATTTGATAAAACATAAGTTCCAAAAATAAACTTATTCTTGTTCCATAAAAACATTTTACTAAAATAATAAGTCATACTAACCAGGGACTCAAGTAGGCTAGTGGTAGGTGATGCACCCTTTTCGCCCTTCAGTTTTGGGTTTGATTCCTGCAGCCTCACCGGATGCGATGTGTTGTCACTCATCCTACAGGTTGTCATTTTTATAAAACTCAAAAATAACCCTAACATGTTTGAACCTCAAAGGTTTTCTTTGTACGTCTTATTTTTATCCAAATTCATTATAATCTCAACATCTTAATTCTTGAAGTCTTATTTCACCACCATATGATAAAATGAAACAATCCCCAAAATTAAGAACATCATACCTTGATCATGGTGTCCATTTGGTTTCATCATCATCTTGTTCATGTAGGTAGAAGGTCCATGCATTGCAAAAATGATTTAGAGATCCTTCAAAATCATTTCCTTCCACCATCCAAATACACCTTGTACAACATGGTTCATATGGGTGTTCACAGAAAAATAGTTTTTGAAAATAATCATGTATGACATATAATTTCAAAACATCTGATAAAACATGATTTCTATAAAACAGTCGAACCTAACTTGAGTTGAAAATTTCAATTAACGATCCTTTTAAAATACCATAAGTATGTGCTGAGAGACTATATTTTAAAATCAAATATAAACAGGTTGTGCAAGGGTCTCCTTCTTCAGCACCTTTTTTAAAATCATAATATGCTTCAAAATCTTATGATAAGGTAAAATATTTGAAAATTCCTTGGTAATATTTACCTTTCATGAAAATATGAGAATATTGTGAAAATATGATTTTTCTAAATACAACCCATGATTCATGATGATAACAAGGTGTAGTGGAGGTGTTTTATATTTCAAACAATTGCTTTCAAGTGAGTTGTATGCTAGAAAAAGTTTCACAATCATCCGAACATGACTTTTCAAAAATTATTGCAATCATGTTATCAGGAAGAGATAGGAATTTCATTTGAGATCCTACTCCTTCCATTTGTAACTGCCTTTCCTTGATCTGAAAAAGTTATAAAACAAGGATTTAACTGAAATAATAGATATGGACTAACCATATGCCTAACAAAAATTTCCAATCCCTAAAGTTGTCTAAACCGACCTCTGATACCAACTATAAGGACCCGACCTTAAACATTACATAATATTGAATTAAATGAATAATTCACATTGAAGATATTTTCAGTTTTAGAGTTTTAGATAATTAGTCCATAACTATTACATTACAACTTGAATATTACAAGTAGACACTACTACTCAGTAACCGTTTTTTCATAAAATAAAAACTCTTAAAAAGAAACATGTCTAGTTCCCTGTTTTAGATAGCATAAATTTTTCTTGATCCCATCCTTGACCCTATTCATCTTTAAGTCCTATGGAAAACATTTCAAAAACTTGGGATGAGCATAAAAAGCTCAGTAAGGGTTATAAAATAAGGAAGGAAAACATTATCCCATCAATAAATACAAATCAAAGAAAACATACTTTTCAATCATAACATACCTTATGAAATCATGAGATTTATGATTAACACACACAAATCATAAATCATAAAGGTTACTTATGAAATCCATATCAAAATTACATTGTAGATATCACATCTACATAGGGAGTTACACTTGGAATACCCATCACTGTATATTCCCTAAATATCTTAGGAGAAACTTCACGTTTACCTCTGTCATGTTACCCAATGCATTGGAGAGCTATCTCGGGCTCACCCGCCCTAGGTTTATCATGGAACCACCCGTATACATAAACAATTCCCAATAAACATAACATAATCATAACACATAACACAATTATAAAGGAAAAATAACATTTCCACATTCCACTATATCAAATCAATATATTGAAATAAACAATGGTTTATCAAATCATTTTCAAAACCATTTAAAAAGATATTTTTGAATCAAAGTGTTCCATACAACTTTGAAGCTTTTAAATGAATTATCATTTGAAAACATTAATGTCCATATAAATAAATCCTAAAACCCATTTTGAAAACATGGACATTAATGAGAAATATTTAGAAGAATAAATATTTAAAACATTTAAAACGATATTTTAGTTAAAGAGTTTTTTTAACAAAAGGAGAGACACTTGAATACAAATAATTGAGGAGTAACATTTAATCAAAACATTATAATATCTTTAGAATAAAGGTATTCATGATATAATATTTTAAAGTACAATATATACACCATATAATAGTGAATTGGTGCATAACAACAATGAAGTCTCAATGGAAATGTAAATTGAGATGAAATCCCTTATAAAGATGGTATCCTTAAATTAAGGATAAATCAATCACATAATTATGTGTCAAAAATATAAATACACCCAATATAAGTGGATATTAAGTGTAAAAAAATTAGAGTTATTCACACATATTCTTAGGACTACATATTCAAGAAGTACAAGTTTAACCCAAAGAATTGAAATTGGGTTAAGAAGTTCCCTTGTAAAAATTTGACATCCTAACGACGTCTCTTTAAAATTCAGAAAATGAGTTGATGAGATAAAAATGGTACCTCAACACTTGGACATAATTTTTACATAAATAAGGATATATAAGAACATATCCCAACATAATAAGATGTAAATTAAAAGACATAACAAAACGAAGTCTTTTAAAAATAGGAGGGTGAAAGGTTTCTTTACCGATTTGGTAACTTATAGAACATATGCCACATGAAAGAAGGATCATAAAATGAAGATTTAAATACTCATAAATGAAATTATATTACACAAACAATACAATCATGTGCAGTACATACACCACACAAAAGTAAATAGTGGAAAATATATCATGAATCTCACAGGAATAAAAAGTGAGATGAAACCCTTTACCACGTTGTAATCAACTGAGTCGTATGAACAAAAGTTAATAACCAACAAATGAATCATATAATACCATGAATATAATGAGAATCATGATAATATATATATCAAATGGCAGTACACAATACACCACAAGCAATGAATAAGTAGCGAACAATGGAAATCTCACGGAATTAAAAATGAGATAAGAAAATCCATCACCTCGTGTCTGACTTGACTCGATCGTTCTTTAATATCCATAATAATTAACTAAAGTTAATTTCTACTTTCTTAATAACCTTTTTAAATTTTATTATTCCTTTTATATCACTTATTACCATGTTATAAACATTATGTAATCATTGAAGTTAATAATGTTCGTTTTGTTGATATTTGGTACTTGAGTCAAAAATGGACTTCTTATAATTACATGTTGTTCATGTGGTCAAAGGTTCATTATATACATAATTATATTCATGATTTAGATATCATATATATAATATATATCTAGTATATACATGTATTTATAATATTACATAACATTTAGAGTTAAGAAATGAAATGCACATTTCATGGAGACGGTAAGTCGTACGTACACATGAACGCTACTTTCATTTCTATTTATTATTAAAACATAATTATACATAGGTATATTATAATTCCAGTATAATTTCATATATAATATAATATATAATATCATTAACACCATCCTTTATAGGTTCCACATATGTAATTAACGAGTCATATCACTTTAAGGGGGCGGTAGTCCGCACTTCCTCTAATGAGATTATCGCGTTTACCCATAATGAAAACCATAGAGGCATGATTTAAAATGAATTTACAGAAGAATTAAGAAAACATAAACATAATATATATCATATATAAATACAGTTCCATCATAATGGCCACCATGAGAGACAGTAGGAGATAATCGAACAATCATCATTTCGTGAGGTGCTAGTTTTCCATCCACTGAAACATTATGTTTTTCATCCATTTGATGGAGGTGTGTGTAAGTTTAGTTATAATCCTTATCATAAAAACATCCTAGTATATTAAGGATACTGTTTTTTTTACAAAATAAAGAAAAAAAAGTGTTTAGTGGTTGGATAAGTAAAATAAAAGAAAACGATTTAAGAGAAACTGTTACCTTTAATTTGGGCAACTCTCTTTGGTTTGAACCAAAGGACTTATAGAAGTGCCTTATGCATAAAGTAAGGATTCTAGTAGGAGGATATTGATTTAGAGAGATTAATTGGGTAGATTTTGGACAAGACAAATGGCTTGAGAGGTGTGAGTAATTGGATAGAAATGGTCTTCTTTTATAAGGGAGAGGAGGGGCTCTTTAGGAAAGTGTGAAAATATTATTTTATAATATAATGATATTCGGTTTCTAATGGTCCAAAAAACATTATAGTCGAAGCTCAGATAATTAATAGTCGAAATAAAATCATCAAATTAGAATTGGACATGTTTTGGTTAATAGTTTAATCATTATAATCTTATTTATTTAAATAATTTATTAATGAGTTAAATAATGCATCATTATTGTGTCATAAATAATTTAATTTATTTGATGTCTAAAAATTATAAAAAAAATACCATGATATAAGAAATATTTTTATCTTTCCAAATAATATTTATATTCGAAAATAGGACTTATATAACACCATATAAAAATTAATTACTAAAAGTTTTTTGTTAATGTCAATTTTGTATTCACATTAAATTAATTAATCTAAATTGTTATTATCACTCACAACTGGCTCAATGGGGTCCCAAAATCGACCCAAAGATTAACATGGTCATAAATGACTCAAAAAATAAGTTTTGGACAAGTGTTATGGTAATTTTGAATTATTATAATATTCTTTTAAACTTGAATTGCCTTATTTACCTTTAACCGCGATAAATAAAAGTCAAAAGTTACTATTCACCAAAAATTATTTTCATCTTAATGAACCACATTTTACTTCTTTATAACAACCATGTATGTCTGATTTTGGAAATTCAATTCACAGAAGTGGTAAAATTTCATTTAAATGAAAAATTCAGTTTTTTTAACTACCACTAAGTGGTTTCACTATTGATCAAAAAATTGAAGGTTTTTAGAAAAATACCAAAACTTCAGCACAATAATTATTTGATATTATGAATTAAAAATTGATGAATATTTTTCCAAATTAAAAACATAGAAGTTGAATTAATTAATTTAAAAATTAATTCCCATTATCAAAACAAATAGCGTGTTGTTAAGAAACAATAACTATGAAAAGATTGATGCTTGGTTATGTCTAATTTCAAAGTAAAATTAATTCTAATGACCAACATTGGGTTAAATGGAAAAAATATATTTTAATTTCACTTTAAAACCAATAAAAATATAATCTAACCATATGAATAAATTATATTAAAAGGCACTTTTGAATTAAAATACAATATTTTTCACTATTCATTAAAAAATGAACTTTATCAGAAAAATTCCAAAAATTTACACAAAGTAGATTTTTAAGTCCCCATTCTAAATAAGGATTTTATTTGGTAAATTAGAATGTATTAAAGTGACAAAAACTATATTTAAAGAGGGTTCGCCATAAAAAGGCGATAAATCAGCCTTTTAATGTAAACTATGCTTAAAATTAGATTCATTCACAATTTAAGCCTCTAATATTTATTGGATAATTGTAAATACATTTAAAAAACATGTAAAATCATATTGTAGTTAGTTTCATTCATTCCCTCCAATACAACAGCTAGGAGTTGACTACCATTTAAAATAATAATATTATATTATTAGTGTGTGACGTAAGATTTCAAAGAAACCTGTTGTTGCGTATCAAGTACACTGTCGAACATAACAACCCTTTTAAAGTAAAATTAATATTTAATTCAAAAATATTAATAAATATGAAATATGTCTTATTCTTTATTTACCTGGGATGTTACATCATGTGATATGGAAGGAGGATTGTGTAAATAAAGAGGAAAAAATGGTATATGAAAACACAAAAGAAATATAGGAATCATGTGTAAGTATGAAATAATAGAAATTTTATATGCTTTATAACAATATTACATAAAAATATTTATTTATAATTATATATTATTTATATGGTTTAGACACAAGAATCTATATCGACTGTACCTGAAGAAAAAAATACTTTCAATAGCTTTTAAGGGGCCAAAGAAATATGGTCATGTTAGAGGTGAAGGTTTTGGAGTGTCACCTAGAACATATTTCAAGAGGAAAAATCCATAAAAAGATATATTTGAGATGATGAAGGTCATGTAGGTATATATAGATTATTTAAAATATACTATTTTTTAGTTTGGTTTGATGAAATAAGATGTGTGAAAGGATCAAAGTGATCTAATAGTAGAAAAATGACCAGTACATAAAGAGTCACATGAACCAACTATCTTTGAGTATATCTATTCCCCTCAACCATTACTTACCCAAGGTAATAAATTTTTTCATAAATCTTTCACCTAAATATGAATCAATCAACTTCAAATAACTTTATATTATAAAAGTTTTACAGGGTGAAATTTTATGTGATTTATATCTATAAACACCCATAAACATCCTTGTTTTGAGGGGTATGGTTTAAAATATCCCTAGAGACATGTTACATAATAAAAAACCCCTAAAATATCATAAGAGAGTGGGTATTAAAGTAGATCATGAGTTGAGCATCAAGTTGCCTATTTTTTTGATGATTTGTATGTTACCACAATCGAAAATGGTTTTTGGAACTTTCCTAGAATGATTATTTAATCTTATAAAGATACATGAGGTATTTACTTAACATTTTTTTCAAATGAAAAACCTTTAATGGTTTATAGAAAAGGACTGAAATGTGGTATGGTATTATAGATGGACAAAACAAAGAGGAAACAAAAGGTCAGATCAAGAAAATCTAGTGGATTAACAAATAAATAAAAAGGAAATTCTAAGAGTACCTTCACCCCACTAGTTACACTACTGCATATATTAAAATTATAGGTTCATGCAAATACAATATTCAAAGATGAAAATATCACCAACATTGAATATGGAGAAGAGATATTTAGAAGTGCTATTATAGATGTGGTTGGTATCAATAGTATAAATGAATTTATCAAGTTTTTATGGTTGGTATTATCAGTTGTGAATATATACATGAGGTAAATTTTAATTATCCATTTGTCCAAAAAATGATCTACTATGTTCATTAGAGTTAATAAATATTCATATTTTCTATAGGTGTATATATAACTACTATATAAATGGAAAACTGTAAAAGTAAAAATTGGATTGTTTTTTTTTAGAATTTGAATAAGTATAAATGAAAAAATATGAACTTAGCATGGTGATAGAAAAGAAAATAATAAACATAAGACTCCTCTTGATTCCTATAATTCAAGGTTAAAACTCCATAATCTAATCATATAAAATATAAATTTATTTTTTAATTACTTATTTTATTTTTTAGGAAGTATTGTATGTTCATCGTAATAAATTTGGATACCCAAAATGTTTATTTTTTGGATCTAAAGAATGGATTTACAATAAATTAACCACACAATATTACCATTGTGAATTTGTAATGAAGTAAAATAAATATTTTGTCAATAAAATTAAAATTATATGTTTTAGTTTTTATTTTAACAAGAATTTTATTATGATAGAGTAATATATAAATATTGGATAAATCATGGTATGAGGTTAGTGACTAAACATAAGAAGTTTATGAATTTCTTCATATGGAAATATATTATGATATATATATGTATAGTAAAATTTTACCATCAAAATATATTTCAAAATAATTTAATTATTTTGGGAAATGTTTTTGTAGTTTCCTAAACAAAATAATGGAAACAATTGTGGATATTTTGTTTGAAATTTTATGAAAGATATTATATACCATCAACAAACTAGAATCCATGAATAGGTAATTTATGATGTTAATTAAAATGTCATTTAAAATATTTTTTAATCATTTCTTTTTTTCTCAGTACTACCAGGATTTACAACAGTATACATACTCAAAAGAATAAGTAAATTTGTTTTGAGATGATTGGTAAAAGTACATGGTTTCAGAATGTTTTCTAACATCATATTAAAGTGATTAACTATTATTTTTATGATATAGTATAGGCTACGACCTTATAGAAACATTTGATATTTGAAACATTAGTACCACAATTCTTAGATATTATTTTTTGAAAATAAAATTCATGTATTATTGAAAATTTGTTAGTTATATTTTTATTCTAATCTTATATTTGTGATTTACCTCAATTTTTTAGAATTGATCCTCCAATAATTCTAAATGAATTGGAACCCCACCATATATTTTTAACCTCTCTTGAGCAAGGATATAGAGTTGATGATCCCCCCCCCCCCCCCACATTTTGATCCTTCACCTGATGACCTCAGCATGAAAGTTTTGATTAAGGATGTTGTATCTAGGATAAACAATAAAAACTTATCGTTAAAAAGTGAATAATTGATGTGAAATAATTTTATATACATTCAAATCTACCTTCATCTATGGATGTAGTCAAAATTCAATTCAAACATTCAGATAGATTTACTAAACCTCTATCTAATGTGAGTATTTCAATATTACTATTGTTACTATAATTTGTAAATGCTTCTAAAGTATATATTATCATTCCATAATTTTCCATGAATTTATTTTAAACTATTTAATAATTTCCTTTATTTATGGGTTAGGGTGAGTTGGTAGAAACTATAAAAATAATTTGGCGATGAACCTACAAAGAAATAAATATTTGAGCAATTTCTCACGGAGAAGAATTATAGAGGGTTATGTTCTATGGATCAACAAGAGCTAGTAACATGTTAGAAGCTACTCATGCTTATGAGAGATTTGATTTTTAGGCCTTTGATTGGATAATGTGTGAGAGGTAAGTGGGTCAAGGATCTTTCTACACACAAATATTAATACATATTACTAACTGATGGGGAAGGTACTTCTGTTCTCCTAGCCTCGTCATTTTCATTATGTTCTTTTATTTCTTTATATGAGTTTATAAAAATGGTATAGGCCCTGTTATAATCACTTCAACATCCATTATGAATAAGTAAGTTCAATTGCTTTACTTTCTCATTTTATTCAAGCCAATACACAATAATAAAAGACATTTCAAATAAAAATATATAATCCCCACCCATATACTAATTCAATTATCAAAGTAGAAACAAATAAATAACTATAATGAAAGTTAAACTAGGGTTGGAAGTTGAAAATTTTTAGAGTTTGGTTGATCTCAATAAGGTAAATTAGTTCAAAACACATACCACATTGTCAAAACCAAGGAAATGAGCTCATATTTTTTTTTCAAAATTTAGGGTAATGATCTTTTATTTAGTTTTTGACATATAGGATTTGACCACACATCAATCTAACATATTATGTGGACATTAAGACTCAAATTATATATTTTCAATATAAAAGTTTCATTTTATTTTAAAACACACTTCACATTTTCAAAACCAAACATGAAAACTCATATTATTTTCAAAATTTAGGAAATTAATCCATAATTTATTTTTGATGCATAAGAATTGACCACACATAAATCTAAAACACAATGAGGTTGGTGTGACTCAAAGTGCATGCTTTCAATATAAAAGTTTAATTTTTGTTTAAATCACATTCCACATTATCAAAACTAATGAAACGAGTAAAAATTATTTTATCCTAAATAATCTATAATTCATGTCTAACATGTAAGATTTGACTGTATATCAATTCAATACTTGATGTGACCGATGTAACTCAAAGTGTGTGTTTTCACATTAAAATTATCATTTCACTATAAAACACACGTAACATAGATAAAAATTAGTAAATGACCACATATTGTCTTAAAAATTTAGGATAATGACCCATAATTCATTTTTTATGTATAAGAATCAACCACACATCAATTTGATACATGATGTGACCATTATGACTCCAATCATATGTTTTCAGAATAAAAGTGTTATTTTATTTTAAAAAACTCACCACTTTGTCAGAACCAAGTAAACAAGATCATATTACTTTTAAAATTTAGGAAAGCTATCCATAATTCATTTGTGACATGTAGAAAATTACCACATGTCAATCTGATACATAATGTGTTTTTATGACTTAAAGTTCATGTTTTAACATTAAAATGGTCATTTTAGTTTAAAAAATTTATCACATAGACAAAATTGAATAAAGGATTTTAGATTGTCTTCATAATTTCATAAAATGATCTATAATAAATTTTTGGAATGTATTAATTGATCACATATCAATCCAACACATTATATGGATTGTATGACTCAAAGTGCATGTTTTCATATTAAAAGTTTCAATTTAGTTTTAAACATGCATCATCAATCCATAACTGATCAAACGATCTCAGTTTGTCTTGATACATTAGTGAAATGATCCATAATTCATGTGTGATGTGTAGTAATTGACCAAAATTAAATTGAACACATGATGTTTCATGTATGACTCCAAGTGTTTTTTTTCTATATAAAAGTGTCATTTTAGTTTAAATTACATGTCACATTTTCAAAAGTGATAAAATGATCTCAGATTGTTCTCAAATTTAGGATAATGATCCACAATTCATTTTTGATTTGTAATAATTAATTGAACATTAATACGAAACATGATGTGATTGATATGACTCAAAGTGTATGTTTTCAATATAAAAGTTTCATTTTAGTTTAAAACATATGTCACATAGCCATAATAGAGAAAACAAGATTGGATTGTTTTAAAAAATTTGGAAAATGTTCCATAATTTATTTAAGATATATAGGAATTGATTGCGTGTCAATTTAACACATTATGTGCTCGTTAAGAATCAAAGTACATGTTTTCAATATAAAAGTGTCAATTTAGTTTAAAATGCACATCACATAGACAAAATCAAGAAAACAAGATTAGATTGTTTTTAAATTTTAGTAAAATGATACTTAATTCATTTTTTATGTGTAGGAATTAACATCACATTAATATAAAATATGATGTGTCCAGTATTACCCAAAGTTTTTTCTTTCAATATAAAAGTGTCATTTTAATATAAAACACTTTTCACACATAAAAAACTAAGAAAATGAGTTAATATTATCTTGAAACTTTAGGAAACCAATCAATAATTCATTTTTATGTGTAGGAATGGAGTGCACATAAATCTGACACACGATGAGGCAATATGATTTCAAGTGCATGTTTTCAATATAAAAGTGTCCTTTTTAGTTTAAAATGTGCATCAAATTTTCAAAATCAAGAATATGAACTCACATTAATTTGACACATGATGTGATCAATATGACTTAAAGTGTGACTTTTCAATATAAAAGCGTCATTTTAGTTCAAAACATGCATCAAATAGCTAAATCCAAGAAAAAAGCTTATATTGTTTTAAAATTTTACACAATTATCCTTAATTAATTTGATATGTATAAAAATTGACTACAGGTAAATCCGACATGATATGTGGTCGGTGTGACTCAAATTTCATTTTTTCAATATAAAAGTGTCATTTTAGTTTAAAATTCCCATCACATAGCTAAAATCAAGTAAATGAGCTCAGATTATTTTCAAAATTAGGAAAATGATCAACAATTCATTTTTTACATGTAGGAATCAACCAAACATTAACCCGATACACAATGTTTCTAGTATGATTCAAAGTGCGTGCTTTTAATATAAAAATTACATTTTAATTTAAAATGCACATCACAGAGAAATGATTGAGTGAATGAGCTTATATTGATTTAAAAATTTAGTAAAATGGTCCATAATTCCTTTATAACATGTAAGAATTGACCTCATGTCAATATGATACATGATGTGGTTGGTATGACTCCAAGTTCATGCTTTTAATATAAAAGTATCATTTTAGTTTAAAATGTGACACATTGCTAAAACCAATCAAACAAACTCATATTGTTTTTAAATATTAGGAAAACAATACATAGTTCATTTTTGATGTGTAGTAATCATCCAAACATCAATCTAAAAAATAATGTGGTTGATATTACTCAAAGTTCATGTTTTCAATATATAAGGGTAATTTTAGTTTAAAACACACGACACATAGCCTAAAATGAGAAAAAAACTCATATTGTTATCAAACATTAGGAAAATGATCCACAATTCATTTGTGCCATATAGGAATTAACTTCAAGTCAATATAATGAACAATGTTGTTAGTATGACTCAAAGTGAATGTTTTCAATATAAAAGTGTCATTTTAGTTTAAAACAAAGGCCACATTGTCAAAATTGAGTAAATGAGCTCTGATTGTTTTCAGATTTTATGAAAATGATCCATAATTAATTTTTGATATGTATGAATTGAACACACATCAATTCAACATATGATGTGGTCGGTATGACTTCAACTTTATTTTTTAAATGTAAAAGTGTCATTTTAGTTTAAAAAGCATGCCACATTGTCAAAACTGAGTAAATGAGCTTATATTGTTTTTATAATTTAGTACAATGATCCATAATTAATTTTTGACGTGTATGAATTGTTTGTGCATCATTTTGACTCATGATGTTCCCAATATGACTCAAATCATTTGTTTTCAATATAAAAATGTCATTTTAGTTTAATGATATAATTATTAATAACTATTTAAGAAATTATGACAATTAATGTCTTGTAATATCATTAATATATCTAATTATTAACAACATAATTTATATAGATTATTAATTAATAATTTAATTAATAATTCACAATATAGTCAATAATTAATAGCATATTTAAAAACTAATATAAAATTAACAATATAATCATTAATAATATTATTAATAGTATAACTAATAATATCAATAATATATTCAGTAACTAATAATATAATTTATTATATGTAGATTATATAAAATTAAAAATATAATTTGTTTATTTTTTATGTACTATTACTAAAATAAACATTGGTTTTATTATAGATACAAGATTTTGTATGGAAGTTGATTGTTGGAAAAAACTTTCTATAAGAATTTTGATTTTTCATATTGGGTTGTGTTTTTTGATTAATTATAAATATCACATTAATATAAATTTTTTGTATCTAAATTTTGAATTGAAATGATAGTAAAGTGTAGTATTTGTATTTAAATTTGGTTTTCATAATATTTGTATTCTAATTTGATCATGGTTATAATCTAGTTATGTTAGAGGGTTTCTGTAGGGATTCGAGTTTTACAGTAGTTTTCATGATCTTTATCAATGCTAATTAGAGCACTCATAAAGGCCCCCTTTATCAGTGCTAACAAAAATTCTGATAAAGGCCCCCTTTTTAGTGCTAACAAAAGTGTTGATAAAGACCCCTTTTATGAGCACTAAAAAAACTGATAAAAGGGGTCTTTATAAGTGCTAATGAAAGCATTGATAAAATTCCCCTTTAGAGCACTAAAAAAAGAATAGATAAAATATGTCTTTATCAGTGCTAACAAAAGCACTGATAAAAGTCTCATTTAGAAGCGTTAAATGAAACAAATGATAAAGGTAACATTCATCGACACTTCATTTTAGTGTTGATAAAGATATCCATTATCATAGTTTATTTTAGTGGTGATAATGGTTACACGCTTTTAAGGGAACTTATGATGTCAATGCTTTTTATCACTAACCAAGCCCATTTCTATCACTGATAAGATGAGTTATGTAGTAATGAAAATTAAAAAAACATTCCTTATGTATTTTAAAAATAATTTACATGTTTTAAAAAACATACCTTTTGTGTTATTCATATGAAAATGACCCATTTAAACATTTTTATGTAAATAAATATATATAAACTCAAAATCATAAATAAAATTTATAAAATAAAAAACAAATCACAAAACATATGTTTTGTGTTAAAAAAACAATCAAATGTCTTTTGAAAAAATAATATTTCATTTTTTGAACACATAAATATTTTATATGTTTTTAATCATTTTTTTTATTTTAAGAAATCAAATTAAAGGGTCATGGAAAAATCAAACATAAACCAAAATGACATACTCAGATGCACTATCAGATGGATTAACATCATTTATATTTCCCGCTTGAATGGGTGGATTAATTTATGCCTTCTAATCACACCACCTGCCCCCTCACCATGTGGAAGAAGATCCGAAGTGATGCTTGAAGTGATATTTTTAATCATACCATCACATTATTTGGATAAATAATTATATAGAGAAATAAATTACCCAACATAATAGGTATGTTGATACTTCCAAATGCTAATGTTTGGCGTAATCATACCTAAATAAAATCAATGATGTTAATCAGTGTGAGGTTTCTACTAGTCCAGATTTAAAACTTTCCCACTATAGATATCGTTGGAGGTTCTCCACCGCTGGAATAATAACAGTGACAATATAGTGTGGAATTTTTACTGAGCCAGATCAACACCTCTCCCACCACGGTGTTCTCCAAAACTTATGCTAAGCCAGAATAATTGGCACGATAGAAAAGTTCGAAGTTGGGACAACACCAACACAATGATTACAGTGGAAAATTATTGGTGGTAGAATATTAGCTCAAGGAGGTGCAAAATAGAGCTTTATTTGTTAGTATTTTACCATTATTAGGTCTGTTTCTTAGGATTTTAACAAGATGTTTTCCAATTATGAAGTTAAGAAGACAAATTTTTAAGAGGTTTTTTTTAATTTCTATTTCACCTTTTTCATTAAATTTCATATCTTTCAATTGTATCTATAGTTCCAAATTTGTGACTTCCTATTTAACGTTTAACTTCAGGTACCTAAATTGTGTCAATGTGGTAATGATGCACCATATAGTGAATTTTGTGTCTAAAATAGTGAACCTAAAGTAGTAATGACTTTCAAATATCTTACTAATGACCATGAATTTTATCTTGGTTAAGCTGGAAGAATTGGTTTTAGTGTGCATTGTCAATATGAAAATAAGAGTAAGAAGAAAAAATAAGAATTACATCAGGTATTTATACTTGTTTTAAGGATGTTCATAAAAATAATGATAAGTGTAATGTATTTGTGAAAAATAGTTATTTAGAGACAAGGACAACTTTTCATGCCCTTATGTTTGTTACTATGTTTTCCTATGTGGAATATTCGTGTAATTTATTTTTAGATGCTCACAATTATCCATTTCATTCTGCCGGATATTTTCATTCTATGAGATCCCAAAGAAAGTTAAATGAAGTTCAAGACACATAGTTGGAAGTTAATTATTTTTTAGGAATTAGGCCAGTTGATTCCTTCTGTTTGATAGAAACTATTGTTGGTGGGAAAGATGTTTTAGTTTATACCTGAGTTGACCAAATGAATTTTCTTCGATCGAAAAGTCAAATGGATTTGATTGTGGGGGATGGTGTATTCATTTTAGATTATTTAGAATGACAAAGTCAACACAATACATCATTTTTTTATTCCATTCAATTTGATATGAATGATTATATTACAAATAAATTTTGGGTTAACCCAAAATTGGACTTGATTTTGAACAATTTGGAGAGGCAGTTGTGTTTGATACGGTGTTTAGTAAAAATAGGGAATTCAAACCTCTAGTTGTTTTTGTTGGATTTAATCATTTTATGGAAACTATATTTTTTATGTGACATTTTTGTAAAATGAAACCAATAGTTCATTTTCATGGTTTTTTCATACATTTGATAACGTGCATAATATGAAGAGACCCTTGACTCTATTTACCGATCAAGATAAAAATATTTCAAAATAAATATCTAAGGTACTTACCAATACTCATCATGGACTATGTACATGGTATATATTATAGAATTTCATGAAAAATATTAGTATCTTGATGAAATATGGTTCAATTTTCCTTCAGTCTTTGAGGAAATTCATGTCTGAGTACCATAATGCAGTTGATTTTGAGGCATAATGGGTGAATATTGAAATTTAATTTGGTAAAGGTAAATCATCTAGGTTGGATAATGTTTATACTTTAAGGAAAAAATAGGATCATTGGTTTATTAAGAGTACATTAACATTGGAGATACGTAGAACATAGTTGAGTGAACTTTTTAATCGTATCCTAAAAGATTTTGTTCATTGTAGATTGAGTGTTTGTTATTTTTTCAAGAACTTTGAGCAATTTTTTTCCAAACATAGATATCAAGAAATAAACTATTACTTATAAATTAAGGAAAAAATTTCATGAATTATGTTCCCTTTCAATCCATTAGTTATAAAAGATACATATGCATACACTCCCAAAAAATTTCAACTATTTCCTAATGAATATAAACTAGTTAGGGAAAGTTTTATTATATCTTTTCATGAAATTGAACTCCCATACTCATATATTTTTGGCATTTTGGGTGTGTAATAGAGTTTTATATTTTATATGATCAATGTTCTAGAATGGTGAAGTGTTGTTGTAGAAAATTTCAATTAGTTGGAATCTTATGCTACCATATTTTAAAATAGTTTGAGGGGTTTGATGTGAGATAAACTCTATAATATTACATGTTGAAGAGGTGAAACAATGCATGAAACTTTGAAATTGATGAAGGTGATCCTATTGATAAATATTTTGATAAGAAATTACTTATAGAAAAATTATACAAATAACCAGCTTCAATGGAAATGAAACTGGTAACAGTGGAATGTGAAACAGATAGAGGGTACGAGGTTGGTCTTGAAAACTTCAAAAACTTATATAGGAATATGGATAACATTAATATCTCTATTATATCTTACAATTTGCCCAATAATTATCCTATAGTTGGGAAAATGGTTAAGCGAAAAAGGAATCCACCTCAAAAACAAAGAGATCATGTCAAAATCTTTTTGTAGAGAATGTATCAAAACAAACATAAAAAACACAAAAATGATCTGAAAAAAATTAACACCAGTGTGTGTTTCTATTTTTGTTATCTATTTACACAATAGGGGACACTGACTGTTTCATTTTTTCATATCTTATAGAAATAACTTACAATAAATATAGGACTATGATAATATAGGTCTCTATGATGGAAACAAGTTTAGTGAACAAAAGAAAATTCATGAGGTCAATTTTAATGACATTATTCAGTGTCTGTCATCCTTTTTCTGTGACCATATCTGCTTTCTATTAAGAAATTAACTCATTCTATAAAAAAAATTAAAAATAGAATATTTAAAAGTAATTATTGAGAAAAGATAATAATAGTGAAAAAAAATGTTCATAAGTTTATTACAAAACCATATATTCTAGTACTGTATTTAATTATACTTATCACTAGACATTTCCAAACTTCTCTTTTCACTAAATTTACTCTCATTCCAACTCAACCTTGGATGAGTCATGAATTTCTACAAAATTGATACCCTTATATCATCTATCTTGGTATATAATAATAAAGGGGATATCTCCAAACTAGATGATATTTTTTCAATCAAATAACAAATAATAATTCCACAATCCAAATTCGTGGTAGACTGTTGTGGAGTTTCTTCAACACATAGATCAATTAAAAATTTACAATTCTTCACATTATATTCTGAATTCCCAATCAACTTCTCAACATATGATTTCTAAAAAATAGTGTTAAATTATTTAGTTAGAGTATAATAGATCTTATATATACTTAGAGTAATATGAAAAATTAAAATTCTTACCATATTCATAACATCTTCTATATATTTATCTATTCCGGTCAGCCCTACCATTGTTTTCATTGAGTTGAAGTCTGAAAAAAAATTTCTTCTATATCCAAAAAAAGTAACACCCAATGCAAATTTACTATATTAAAAGGGAAGAATAAAAAATATAGTAGATTTCATAGACTCTATAATTGGGTTATCGATCAATATTATTCTCAATGATTCGTTCTGGCCCTTTATTATACTCTACAATCCAAAATTTGCGTAGTTAATAAATATTTGTTATAATCACCTACATTTAATGTCAATAATTTCCATACTTATAATACAATAACTTGTAATGAATAATGATTTTCGTGGAAAAATATTTACAACCCCAACTTCATTACACTTTTACTTAATGATCTCAAAGTAGGAATCAATAACCTAGTGTAAAAATATATGTATGAAAATAAATATTATAATCATTATTTAAAAGAAGCAATGTCACACTCTCACTTCTAGATGTCATCCCCTTATACATCAGTTCCATAATGTCCTTCATTGATACTCATTGATTTCTATCACTTGACTCCCATACGTACAACCTATACATATCAGAATGATTAGATTGTAGGTAAGTAAAGTAGATATAAATGTTCTATTCATGTATTTAAAGAAAAAAAATTATGATCATTACTTACTAATCAGGTTCATTTTTCATTATTTTTCAAAAATTATAGCGGGCATCATCTATAATGTTTTTCATTTTCCTGAACCGTTGTGGAATGCTAATAGTAACAGATAAACTTTGAACAATAATTGTTGGTTGGGGTGAGGCTGTTCATTGTATCTTTTAGTATCCAAGGCTATAGATATATTCTAGGTATAGTTGTTTTTTTCTTTTTTGACTTGTACTTAACCATCTTAAACATTGAAAGAGTCTGAATTCTATTTGAATTGTCATAGCTAAATACCACTGCTCGATCTGGAGAAGATGGAGATGTTTTTTCATCTTGACTATTTGATTGATATTCTAATGTAATAGGTTTACTCACCACGAGTTTTCCTTCAGAAGGACTTTATGATATTATATAATCCATCATCTCTCTTTGGGGAGTCAGTCCCTTTTAATTTAATGGAATCTTGAACACACCAGATTGCTTTTTTTTAATTTTTTTGAAGTTTTTGTACAACCATCCGCATTTTTTCTATTTTGACCTATATCTTTCCACTGTACTTTCTTCTTCAATAACCTATTATTTACTTTTATTCTATTTTTGAGGAAACATAACGTATCTTATAATACTTGTTTCATACATACCTATACCTCTTCTTTAATTCATAATTCAGTGCACTGAGGTTACACTTTGTGAATACAACTTTATGGCCACTTCTCTTTGGTTGTATAATTTTGTTGACCTCACAAAACCAATACTTAATATTTAATTTCATTATAATATGTACATTAATATACTATTTTAATATGTTATGAAAAGTAAAATATGTTTGAAACTTACCAACAATGATAGAAATGAACCGTATACATTCCCGTGATTCTTTTGAGAGGACTGTATAGATGAAATGAGATATTGATGGATAACTCATGACCAAACTAACTATTTAATTCCATTATCATTATCTATGAAGTGGATACAACCCCAACCAATATAGTTACCACTTAAAGGTAAAAAAAATGTTTCACACATGTAAATATATAATAATTCCACCATTTCATTATAGCCTACTATATCCTTTCCTAGTACTACTTGTATAATAGTAGTCCTAATTTCATTTTGAGTTATCATCTATCCCCATATGCTAAATCTTCTCAACACGATCTATGAGATTTTTTTGTATGTAATTATATGATTCAATTTTTATAATTTCTCCATCACTGATTCCAAATATTCGATGAATATCATATTCAAGAAAATCTATCACTTTTCCTCCAATGTTGAACTTTCTTCTTTGGCTATTCTACAATCACAAGATGTGAATCAAAGTACTGTCATACCTCTTGGTATCTGAATATAAGACATTTCCTTTCAAAATCAGATAAAAAATTCCATAAAGGTGTTTCCATCAATTCTGGTTTTATGGTTTTTGGTCAGGATAAGGTGAATTTACTTTAGTAAGCATTAAAGAGCTAGCATGTTTGAATGATAATATAGTGTACCTCATTTGTAAGTCATTTGAAAATGTAAATCTGCATATAAGAAATACCATTCATACATTATAGAAGTAATTTTAAATATAAAAAAGTTGCAAACTCTTGCATAAATATCATGCAATATCACTGGTTCCTCAAAGGGAAGTAACAATAGTTTAATCCCTGGATGGAGATTTACAGTTCTAATCATGAAAATCCCCTAAAATGGATTTCCAATATCATTACTTTTTTTTAGATTAAAAGAACAAAAACATAAACCAAGAAATATCTACATCATGGGGGGAATTTTACTATACTAGAGTTGGATCTTCAAGGACAAGTACAGTACACTATCATTGGTTCTTCAAAGGGAAACAACTAGACTAAAATCCCCAAGTGGATATTTCCACTTATAAAATAGAAAATCACCTATAGGGGAATTGCAACTTCATTACATTTTCTTTGATTATAAGGATAACAACCATAAATTTTTTTACATCATGGCAGGCCTTATACTATACAATTGTTTAAGTTTCATAGAAAAGTAGGTGGTAGTAATACTATTTATTAAAAGGGAAGAAGTTACACTTGAATCTCTAGGTGGAGATTTTTAAATGTGATGCTAAAAATCCCCTATAGGGGATTTGTATCCTAATTCAAAGATATTAGATTATAGGAACAACAAACTCAAAAAAACAAGTTTTTACATCATGTTTCACCTTTTAGTATATCATTATTGAAACTTGAAAGAAAATAACCTTATAGTATCATTGGTTCTTAAATGGGAATGGGCGATAGTATAATCTCCATCTAGAGATATCTAGTTCTAATGATGCAAATATCATGCAATAAATTTATAAAATCATTATAGTTTCTTGGATTATAAGTACTCAAAACTTAGAAAAATAAATTTCAACATCATTGTGGGGCCTTTTAATATAACATATTTATAACTTCAAAGAAAAATACCATACACTACAACTAAATCTAGAAAGGTAATCAACTACAATAAAATACCCAGGTGAATAATTCCACTATGCAAGCTCCAAATATTCTACAAGGGATTTACAAAATCATTAAAGTTTTTTGAATTATAAGTACAAAAACCTTAAAGAAATAAATTTATACATAATTTTTGGGCATTTTACTATAACAGAGTTGGAAATTCAAAGACAAATACAGTTCACTACAACCAAATATATAAAGTTAAAAAACTACAATAGAATCCCCAGGTGGAGATTTCCACTTCTCAATCTTCAAATCCTCTATAGGGGAATTTCACATTCATTAAATTTAATTGGATTATAAGTATCAAAACCTTAACAAAAAATTATAACATCATCTCCAACATTATAGTAAAAGGGAATTAATTCCAATAGAACTAGTTACACTAGAAACCTCAAGTGGAGATTTCAATCTATCATGTTTCCAATCCACTATCCATGATTTTTACCCTAATTACATGTTGTTGGATTATAGGGAAAATGACTTCAAAAGAAAATTTGAACAATAGGTAGTGAATTTTAGTATACCATAGTTGTAACTTGAAAATAAAGGACTGAGCACCATCACTGTTTCATAAAAGGTAAGTGATTACACTAGAAATCCTAGGTGAATATTTCCAACTCGGGTATTGAAAATTCGTTATAGGGTATTTACAATATCATAAAATTTTATTGGATTATAAGTAAAAATAATTTCAAAAATAATTCTCAACATAATTATAGGGTATTTTACTATACCATACTTTAAGATTCCAAAATAAGTACCATACACTATCACTAGTTCATCAAAGGGAATCAACTACACTAAGATTCCCATCTAGAAATTTCCAATTCCAATCTAGAAAATATTCTAAAGGGGATTTTAAGGTTGAATTTCCTTTGAGACTTCAAACATATTAACACACCTCTACCAAATTATAACTAAATACAAGAATAATTAATAGTTTCAAATTTGAAAAATTCCATTAAAGAATATGGTTTTACATTACATTTTCAAAGGTGTAAAAATTACAAGATATTGATTAAAACAACATCCATAAGTATAAATTGAATAAGAAAAAGTACAAAAAACCCCAAATGTTTCATCTTCATCCCATAAAATAGGAACTTTATCTCTATAAATTTATATTTCATGTTTTCAATAACATTCCTCTAGTGTTCTATTTGTAAATGACATTGGGTTTTAATTACATCATCTTTGTTACATGCCCAACTTTAAAATTAAAGTGGTGGTTCTAACCAATTGAAAAAACTAAATTTCTAACTTACACTCATAGAAAATAATATTTTTGGGTTTTTTAGTCTTTGATACATTTATAAATGTTTTATTTTCACAACTTTAGTTCTCATGTCATGCTATAATCACACCACTTTCATAACTCTCTACAAATATGTATTCTAAATAAATTTTTTGAAAAAATACAATTTTTAATTTATATTGGAATTGAATTACTCATACTATTAACTTTTTAATGATATAAATTTCAAAGAAAATGCTATTTATCATATCTAGACCGGTAATAGGATTGATCACAAAGTATTTTAATAAAACATATACACTATAAAATATAACTGCAACATCTACCTACTTAAAAAATCACAAAGTAAACATAAGTAATGGTTTATAGGGAAGATACTAGAAGAAGTCATTTTTGGATTATGAATACCTGAATCCTTAAATTTGTCCATTTGATTTAATGACAAATGAAATTTGTAGGAGAATGAGCCGAAATGTCGATGCACCATCATTATGAAAGTTGACTGAAACCCTAATAAAAAAGCAACGACATTATCTAGAGGAAAATGATCCCTAATCCAAATATGGAGTAGGTTCATACATTTTATGGAAATAAAAAATGAATGATTATAGAGAATGAGATCAATAGTTGTTGCAGGATTGCTTTGACAGTCGATCAAAACCCTAATGATGAAGTAATGATTGCTGTCAGAGGAGAATGATCCCAAATCAAAATATGAACTAGGTGAGACCAAATATAGAGTCATATTTGGACCTCATTTATTGGGATAATTCACCCATGATTCCTAAGGATGCTAAAAATAAAAAGAAAACCCCAATAATTTGATCATTAAATCAATCAGCTACACTAAAAATTGGACACAAGGCACAATCTTAGGGAATAAATTAACCCACCCATTAAGGTGGGAAAGGGAGATGATGAAATACTCTTTAAGATTGCTATAGAGACACAATTGAGAGCACTGACTGATTGGGGACATCATATGTAATTTTCTTAGGAGTGATTTTCTATGTTGAAAATAAATAAATTTTCAAAATAAAACATGAAAACCAAGAAAAACATACTTGTGTATGAATTAAAACATATAAAATTAAATATTAAACTATGTAAGGAAATTATTTCCATGTAAATGGAAACGGGTGAAGGTAATTTGAAAATTTCTAAAGGTGGATTTTTTCTTTATAATTTTTTTAAAAAAAATTAAAAAATATGACCCATTTTATTTTTTAAGTATGTCGTAATAGAGTTTTTCACCAAAATTTCTTTTGGATAAATTTCAAATGCATTGAAGAAATCAATACCTTTGACTTAGACTAGTGACATGGGAAATATGGTAACACCCACACTATCTTGTGCCCCAACCCTTATAAAAGTCACTCGCCCCTCCCTTCTCTCTTTGGAAACTCATCATCTATCCAAGCCTCCCCCTATTTTGATTATCTCTCTCTAAAATTATCTATTTTTTTCTCCCTTCCTCACGAATCTTTTAGTGGCCTTAAAGGAGTAAAAATTTGAAAAGATTCATTTAAAGGTATTTTTCCTAATTTATTTTAATGTTTTTATTTATTTTTTTTTTAGTTTTTAGTTTTATTTAATTATTTTATTTACTTCGTTGTTTAGTTAATTAGATTTAAATTTTAAATAATATTTAGTATTCATGAGTAAGTTATTATTATTAAGGAAAACTATTTAGTAGGTAATTTATAATTAGACTTAGTAATTTAATAATTATTATGAATTAATTATTATTTAATATCTCTTATTAGTTTATAATAATTAGTAAACAAAAATTATGTACTAATATATAATTAATAGATTAATTAATTAACTAATAGATAATTAATTAATTAATATATAATTAATTAGCTAATTATTAACTAATAGATAATTAATTAAATAATCATTATGAACTAATACTTAAATAATAATAAACTAATAATAAAATAATAATAAATTACTTATTTACTTTTAAATAATATTCATTATTTTATGATTAAATATTAGTCAACTAATGATTAAATAATGATTAACAAATAATTAACTAAGGATTCAGAATGAAATCAACAGGTTGCAACCATGAGGTAGGTCAAAGTCCAGCAATATTCAGAATGAGATGGAATGGCCTCAAGAACAATGAAAGTGTCTAAGATGCTGCATATGTCATATTAAAGGTTATAGTAACACGAAGTGACTCCCTACCATTTTGGAATGAGTTCTCATTCTCAACCATGATGATGTATTGCCTACAAATCTTGTATTGTACCGAGTCTTTAAAAATTAGATTAGGGTCGAACCTTGGGTTGGACTTTTGGGTGGTTTGTAAAAGTTTATGTGATTGAAAATTGTCCTTATGAAAATATATTACATAATAATTTTCCAACCAACCTTATAAAAATACTCAATCATCTTCGAGGATTATTCGAGTATGCTAAACATGTTTCCTCCAACTCTTCTAGTGATTTTTCTGAATATTCTAATTTTGATAAAAGTGATTGTACAAGTAAACATGTAAGGTGTTTAAAAGAATCATTAAGAAGATGAATAGAAAATGATTAAACTGAGTTTTCAAGAATAATGATGATGTAATTATGTATAGTGCACTATGATGAACAAAGATCAATCTATGTTATCAAATTAAGAAAGTGAAAAGGGTGTTAACATAACTATTATATCCTACATTATACCAATTATAACATTATACTAACAAGAACATTATATTTACATTTTACAATTAGTTCATAGTTAATTTCATTTTTATGCATAAATATGGAGGATATTACTATACTCACAGAGAAATATATACATGTTTTGTATGAGGTGCTAGAGGGTCATGTGGTTTGATGGGTTAGGGTGTGTAGGGAACACCATCACCATCACATTCCACTTCCAAATACTATTATACTATACCTATGATGTGTTGGATTATATGGTGTCACTATACTAAATTATACATTTTTTGATCATCACTACATTGATTCCCTCACTGAGATATTGATACTGGAGACTCACACAATCCACTTTCCCGTGGGAGAGATGATAATCACCCTAATAGATTTGTCAGTTATTCTTATTCTTCCTATCTGGGGTGATACAGTTATAGAAACCACCCATATAGACTATCCTAATCTTATATAGTGATTTTTAGGCCTCAACATTATGGGAATGATACAAAAATATATGTAAGTTCTCTTTCAATGTGATGGATAAACATTTACCTGCTAACATTGATAGGAAAACCATCATGTGTCATGCCCATGATATATCCTATAGCTCATTGGAGGGACAATGTGCATTGATCACTCTAGTATGCATGTCCACATGATGTATTTGGGGCCACTAGAGGACTTTGACCAGGTTGGGTGATATAGTTGGACTATGCACTATACGTTGATTAGATCACAATGATCTTTGGGGATTTGTAATCCTCATTTAAATATGGGAATATGAGTGAATCCCTCCCCTAGATCCTATTGTTGTGGTTCAGAGTTTGATATAAATGTTCAACATGATGCTCCACATGGATTCTGATATAATCACTCATCTTTATTGTTTTTTATTATAATATGAGTTATTGTACTTAATTGCTTATTATTTATCACTTTCCATGTTATATGTTATAGGTGAAGTCAATAACACCAGTTCATTAGGGCATCAAGACAAAATGTGGGCAAATACCATTTCATGATGGAAAATATACTATTTTCTGATGTAAGTATTTAAAATCTTTATTTGACTAATCAATTTCCTAATATTATCATTTTTGGGAATTAATAAAAAAATATTTTAACAAATTTCACTTGTCATTTTAGATTTCATGGTTGTCATACTAGGATACATTAGACCAATTCTTGCATAATGAACCACTAATCTTGATGATTCCATGGTTATAGTGTCTCTCACATATTTTCATATTTTTGAGTGGAACTAATCTGATAGATTCATGAATCAGTTTGGATTGGGTTAGCATATTCCATTAGCACCTAGATATCTAGCAACACTTCATTCCTTGAAGATCACAAAGAGGCACGATTTCATTTAGAAATGATATCATGCATTGTATGTCAACATCTTTAATAGTAGTGTATCTTTTCATATTTAGAGAATGTGTATGATTCAATATCATCTATCATAGTATATCGAGTATGTTCCATGGTATAAATTGAAGTCTATTTTGTATCACACACCACACAACTGAGGGATCCGGGATATGGTAAGTCAATAACTTTACATTACTATGTTTTTTGTTAATTTTTTAGTTTGGTTAGAAACTCTTTAAAACATAATCAATTAAATAATATTATCCACTTTTTTGAACCTTAGGAGGGTGAGGGCTTTAGTATGGAAACATACCATGATACCACACGGGATATAATTCCATCATATCATGTTCTACAAAATATTATCTTTGATCCATAACATCATGGAGAGGATGCTCCTTATTAGGGAGAGGAGGTTCCTAATATATTGGATATTGATATTGATAATTCTTTATGATGATGACATAGGCCATATCAAGATACACATGAATCCTCACTTGTTCCATGGGTATAGGCAATACATCTAGTAGACGAGCCTTATCCAATTGTGGATGTATACCCATAGAAATGAGATCAATTTTTTATTTTTAGTATATCTATAGTTTTTGTTGGGCGTTACTAATATGATCTCATATCATTATTCATTTTCAATTCCATGATTTTTTATAAATGAGCTTTAACAATCTAGACGTGAAGTTTTCAGCCACAACAGATGCATGGAATGGGTCATTACAAAATTTTATTTTTTCATGATTGATGATCAGTCCAAGATTTACATGATGATGAATTCTGTAATCAATATAATTGAATAAAATAAAATAGAAAAGGGATAAAATTCCAAAACCAATCACAAGGTCCTCACATATTAATTATAATTAATTTAATCAATTAAATAATTACCTTGCGTGAATTCTTTCTTCGTTGATGGATCTGAAAGTAGATCTATATTGTACTGTCATTTAATTTAAGTAATCAAGAGAATATTCCCTCTATAAATGATTCACATGTGTTCCACAAATCTAAGAATGTCATTATAAGAATTTTTGGGTACTATCATGTCAGATCCTAATGCCTATGTTGTTATCTTTTTATTTCCATAAGAATATTTTCCAAATAATTCTCCTTGATCTCTCTAGACTCAAGATCGGGAGGTGGAGGAAGATCACTCTCTATTCTTAGGAGCGTTCTTGGATAGGGATATCTATAAGTTTTCATAGGATTATCTTCGGTTGTTTTTGTCCACAAAAAAAATTGATTTGACTCTCTTTGAAAATCATATAATTGGGTTTATATATCGCTAGTGTTAGAAATAAATAATTTCCCAATTTCCATTTTTTATTTATTTAATCCCTTGTATAAATTCATGTCTATAATAATAACATTATTATTATTCCTTGACATGCACTTAACTTGAAAATTAAAATTAAATATTATTTATTCAAATAATATTTAATATATATTATTTCTTACCGGACCATTAAACTCGGTCCACCATTCCTCCATAATATTTATTGGTCCTTGAATAATATATATATATTTATTAAATAAATATCAATTCATTATTATCCAATAAATAAATAAATATTATATTCAATGAATAACATATAAATATTTATTAAATATTCTTCACAATTAATATTCTCTCAAATAACATGTGACAAAATATATGAGATCAAGAAAACATGAATAACTATTAAACCATATGTGAAAATAATATTTATCTAACTTATTAAATAATAAATATTAATATATTATTTAAATAATATTCTGGATACACTTAGTGTGTGACCCTCTAGGTCTCTTTCTTGGTTACATTAGGCAAAGTAGCCTAAAGTCCAAGGTTAGTGTTTAACAACACACCAAGGAACCCATAGAGAAAGAATTTAATTCCATAATGACATAATACCTCATACAGATGATCACTATGTAATATAATGGATTTATCATGATATCTCTAATCAAGCAAGTTGCACAGTGGTTCCATCAACCTATGTGATCAATGTCTTTTTCTTTGACTTTCTGGAAATAGAACTTTCCTATAGAACTCCATGAACATTAATTTATTTATTCTATATCATTTCCATAAAAGGGACTAATATATAGACTTCTATTAATGAATATAAAAGACAAATAATTTCTTGTATTATTCATTAATTCAATATTACTCCTGACGCACCCAACATATCATACCTTGCTACGAACATATGTCATCATGATTTTCATCGATACATCAAAGTATATGAATTATAATACTCATTAATAATAATATTAAAGTATAAGGATCAATATACATGTCTGCATATAGGAACATCCAATGACACATATAGGATTTCCTACTGGTGGGTCTCATTCTCATAAAATCCTACACTGGATATTACTAAGGGCGTACACTATGCGAAGGTTCCAGAAATTTATATGAGAATCCACCCCTAATAGACTGTATCATTAATTCCCCTTAAATGATATTATCTAGCTATATAACATATATTTAAGAATAGTTTCATAGCACTTATGCATTCTCATCATAGCGGGGAACTGCTATGAACTTTTAGTCCAACATCTAATGTTTGGACATTATCATATACTATTTTACATAGAAGAACGATCATGATGTGATAAAAAGTTTATTAATATTCAAAACTATGAATAAATATTATCATAAAGTACACAGAATTTGGTTCTATGGAACCAACTCTAACAGAATCCCACTTGCACTAGAGCTAACCACTAACAAACTTTAGTCTACTATCTCTTACATGATACTCATGATTTTGATGAGATAATCCTTTAGCTAAGGGTCCCACTATTTTTTTTCCATGGGTACTCTTCTTACTACAAATTCACCCCTTTGATAAAAATCTTTCAAGAGGTTTTACTTTTAGAGTATATGATTTTTCTACTTGTGTGACCTTGGTGCTTTTTTAAGGGCCACCATTGTATTATTATCACTATACAATTCAATTTGATCTTTACTTCTTGGTACCACATCAATCTCTTAGAAAAAGTTTCATATCAAAATAGATTCCTTGGATGTATAAGAAGAAGATATATAATCGGACTCCACTATAGAATCAGCGACAATTGAATGCTTTAAACTATTTCATATCACAACTCGTACATTGAGATAGAAGACATATCATTAATACAACTTTAGATCATAATGATATGTTTGAAAACTAGTATTTGTACAACTCTTGTTGATTGGTTTCTCATCTTCTTCATACTCAAGGAATATATCCTTATTTCTTCTCATATACTTGAGTATATCCTTAATAATAGACCAATATTGTTCTCCTCAATCTTATTGATATCTACTTACCATGCTCAATGTATAGGAAACATCAATTCTAGTACACAACATGGAATACATGATTGATCCTATCACTGGAGCATATAGGATCTTACTCATTTTCTATTTATCCTACTGTGTATGAGGGCACATTTTCATAAAAAGATATAAACTATGTGATACTAGAACCAATTCCCTCTTGGATTGTTCTGTACTAAATCTCTTTAGTATTTAGTCAATATATGTACCTTGACTTATTCCAAGAAACCTCTTGGATATCTCACGAATGATATTGATCCCTAGATTATAGGCTTCTTCACTTTAGTCCTTCATAGAGAAACACTTATTTAACCAGTCCTTAAAACATTTTAAAGTTGATATGTATTTTCCAATAAGTAATATGTCATCAATATATAATAATAGGATAACGAATGAATTTACACAAAACCTATTATAAAAACATAGCTCAGATTCATTCTTAATAAAACCAATTTTTTATAGCTTCATCAAATCCAATGTTCCATGACATAGATGCTTTTATAAAACTATAGATGGATCTTTGTAACTTGAAATTACTTTTGAAATTACATGGAGCCAAAAACCATTCTGGTTGTGTCATATAGAAATCTTCCTTACGGTTCCCATTAATAAAATTAGTTTTGAAATCCATCTTCCAAATTTCATAGTCACGTTAAGGTGATTTAGTAAGTATAATTATAATGGAATTAAACATATAAACTAGTGAAATGGTTTCATCAAAGTCAATTCCTTGACATTTTTAAACCCTTTTTCCCCCAGCCTTGCTTTATAGGTATTCACTTTTCCTTCCATGTCCAGTTTTCTCTTGAATAACCCTTTACACCATATGGGATTTACATCAACTAGAACATCAACCAGAACCCAAACTTGGTTCTAATACATGAAATCCATTTTAGAATTCATGGATTCTTTCCATCTTGCAGCTTCTAAGATCTATACCACCTCTTTATAAGAGAGTGGTTCATCATTGTCAACCAATAACGAGTCACCATATTTGGTAAATAGAAAACCATACCTATTTGGTTCTCTTTACTCTTTTGTGATATTATGTAGTACTTGTATTTTTAGAAATAATTTTTCCATGAGGACTTGTGGAATCTATTCCTATACCAACTATTGTAAATATTGAGAATCAAATTCATTGAAGTCAATTTTTATTCCACTATCCTTTTTGAGGATATTCTCCCACTCAAGAAATACAGCTTTCCAGGTGACAATCATTTTCTTATCTAAGGGGTTTTATAGATAGTATCCCTTTGTTTCCTTGAGACACACTATAAAGGTAAAATTTGTGCCTCGGGGTGCTATTTTGTTGCCAGAGAAGGCCTTAACAAATAGATCACAACCCCATATATGTGTATATGACAAAAAAAAGTTTCTTTCCACTCCATAACTAGAAGGGAATTACATTTTCCACTTTATTTGGTACTCGATTTAATTTATATACCTCAATTTTTAATGAAAACCCACAAAAGGATAATGGAAGATATACATGACTCACCATCGACCATACCATTTATAAAAATGTATAGTTCCTCCTTTCACAAACACCATTCCACTATCGTGTATAAGGTGGAGTTCATTTAGATAGAATCCCAAACTCCTATATAAAGTTGATAAAATCATGGTTAAGATATTGACCAACTCGATCTGATCAAAGATTCTTTATATTATTTCAAAGTTTAATTTATACTTCATCCTTGTATTCTTTGAATTTATAAAAGGAATCATACTTATACCTCATCATGTTGACATAACCATATTTACTCCAGTCAATTGTAAAATTTATAAAGTAAGAATACCCACCTCTAGCTTATACTATAAATGGTCCACACACATAAATGTGTACCAATCCTAGAAGCTCTGTGGAGTTTTCACCCCATCCACCGAATGGAGGTTTCGTTATATTTCCGTTTAAACAATAATGACATATTTCAAGTGGTTTTAGTTTAGAAGAGTATAAATAACCATATTAATAGAGCTTTTTCAAATGATTATCATTTACATGAACAAGATAGTGATGCACAACTAGGTCTTATATGAATTGTGTGAACATGATTCATTATCAATTTCCAATACTTGGTATTCATAATTTAATATAGAAATTACATTATTTAACTGTGTCATACCAAAAAATATGTTATCTTTATAAAATAAAAAAATTTATTTCCTATCTTGAAAATAAACCCATCTGCATCAAGTAATGGAATAGAAACATTTTTATTGGTAATATGGTAAATAATAACAATCTTTTGAAACCAAAATCATTATAATTAAAAATGAAAGGTGGTAGTCACCAATGGATAGAGAATACATCCTTGAACCATTAGCATATCTCAAATCCACCTATCCTCTAAAAATATTTCATAATCTTCTTCGTTCTTACATTTGGATATAGATGTGATCACCAAAATTGGTATCTAATACCCAATGTGTAGATATTAAAATATCAAATTCGGAAACAAATTCACCTTTAGATTCCCCTTTCATCTGGGTACAGTTCTTTTTCTAGTGGCCTTGATTTCCATATGCAAAACATACTTCCTCCTTTTACTTTCTATTCCTTTGGACCTTCCACTTTTTAGAAGGGAAATTCTCAGGATCTTTAGACTTATTGTGAGTCTTGGGCCCCTTTACTTTTTATTACTTTTCTTATCCACCATAAGGACCATGGGTTTTTCCTAACCTATGTTCTTATCCAATTAGAAAATAAAAGTAAAAAGTTTCTAAAGACTCTTATAATTACTGAATTTATTTTAATTATCAATAAAACTAGAGAAGGTCTTGGGTATTGATGAAAGTATGAGATCTATGAACAAATCATTTAGGAATATAATCCCTAATATTTAAAAGAATTAAATATAGCCAATAATATTTGCTACATGATGACTAGATGGAACACACTCTACAATATTAGTTTTAAATAAATCATTTAATATCTCATATCTCTCTTATCTCACCTTCTCTTGATAGAGATCCTAAAGGTGATACATTATGATATACAAATCCAGGTCATCATTTTGATTCAAAATCTCATTTGTCATGTATGATAGCATAAAACATTGAACATTTGTAGAATCATTAAAAAATTTATCATAGAGACATAACTCTTCATCAATATCCTCATTTCTAGGTGCATTAGAATTTGGTTCTTCCAACACATACAATTTCCTTTCACGGTGAAGGATAATTCTTAATTGCCTTTGAAAATTTTGGAAAAAAATTCCTGTGAGAAGGTTATCCTTCTAAAGTATAGATCATAGTGATATTTTTGTAGTCATTTTAATTTTTGTTTCTAAAAATATGATGTGAATATATTTAGAACTTTATCTGATAAAATTTAGGAAAATAAATAAATATTATATTTATTAATCTCCCATTATTTTATCGAAATCCAATATCCCTCACCATTGGCTTTAGAATATCCTATTTCTTGGACATTCTAGTGGAAATGATTAATATTACCCTTATCATTACCCCAACATTGGCTTGTGGAGAAAATTGAATGGTTTTAGGTAGGAATTAAAAATTCCAACTTCATTATATCATATTTTCTAGATCTTTTGAGTGAACTTCCCAATCCTGAAATAATTAAATTGGATTTCCTCAATCCTTGCCTCTCAGTTAAACCAAGTCCTTCTTTGGTAGTCAAACCTTAATGTGAACTGAGTTAATTCAACCAAAAAATTCATGTTAGAATTCCTTTATAATTTAAAGCACCCCAACTTTGTCTAGTCAAGCACTTTGAACTATGCTTCGATTTTAATTGAAGTAGTGGAAATCTATACTGACTTAATATATGTAATTGATGGATTTTATCATTTTATGTCAAAATTTACAAATTATCATATTTATCACATTATTTTTAATATCAATTATATTTACTTAAGTGATTAACCATTTCTTAGATAATATTTACGCATAGTAAAATTTATTTTAGTTTTATAATGCATGATTTTTAATTCATTAATTCATATGATTGTGAAAAAAAATCCATAATGAAATAACCACGAAACATAAAATAAATTTAATAATAAATAGATATAATCATTATATTTTACTAATGGTTATTTTATCTATAATATAATAAACTAACTATATCCCTAGGATAAAAAAAACCTTTAACCCATTAAGGTTTGTGTGATATATTTACACCTATCCACCTTTGTATCTCTCTTAGATTAGGTTTACCTTTACTTAAAACTTGAACTACCTCCACTAACATGGGATCTCTACCCATTACATATATTTTTACTCCCACATAGGTGAGGGAAACAAGGGGTTTACATAAAAGAAACCATGGCGATACAGACACTTACAGAATGAGATGAGGGATGTCACACATGCCTATAATTTAATTTAATAATAAATTAAATAAAACTAATCACATAAAATGGCCGGTTCTAGTCTCATGATCATATAAATGCATGAAAGGAATTATAAATTAAATTAAATTATCATTAAATTATTAATATATCTTATTTAAGATAAATCATAATCAAATAAATTAATCATCTTCTTTAATTAATCAATTATTTTACCTAAATTCTCATCCAAAATTCTTTGAAATCCCCATCCATTATATTTTTTTAAAAATATTAACTATGTACATAAATGTACCTTGGAGGTAATTTGGTGAATACCACACAATCCATTTTTATTTTATTAAAACCCACTTTGAGGGTAAGTGGGAACCTACAAATCACCTCCAACAAAGACCGCCCACTACAAGACTAAGAACCACACCCAAAGATATTTTCACATTTCATATTTCAAATTTAAAAAACACGGGCCACATCCCAACCCACTTCACGCACCCCGTAACAGTCGACTGCTATCACCACCATTACCAAAACTAAAAAGGCACACCATCCCGAGCCATGTTCTGCGCTCTGTCTGAGACATCATCCATCGATCAATTCACCTAACATCATCAAGTCGCTAACAAATCACTATCACCAAGGCCACCAAACTCTTCTCTAGTGTCCAAAAATCCAACACCATCAGAACTGAACTCCATCATCACCTAAACAAGACTCCATCGCCGTTGAGACCTCGATACGGCGTCGTTGCTCCCTACACTGATATCAAAGCATATAGAGGAGTCTACATTGTCAGTCACACACCGTAGATCACCACCTGCATAATAACATCACCGACTCGAATCCACCATTGTCATTTCACATACCCACTAGAACGACGAAACCCATTACAGAATCCACAACCTTCCTGCACTTGAAAAGGGCAGTCGACGAAAATAAAAGAAGCCATAAAGAAGGAGTACCAAAAAAAGGAACATGAAACCAGGGTAAACCCTAAAAGAAGGCCGATACAGAAACCCTAAATAAAGATGGCGATAAAACCCAAAAAGAAATCTCGACAACCTCAAACCACATTCCTAAAACCCTGTGTACCCATCGCTCCAACTCCGGCCTGGAGAGAAATGGTGGAACCCTTGGTCAGAGTGGTTTGGGTGGCCGATAAAGAAAAATCGACTCTGTTAGCAGCTGGAAACTCAACGTCCATCGAACCACAATCCCAAAGCCTCAAGAATACCTCTATACCATCCCCAACCCAGAGAGGGACAAAGGTACTTGAGTCCAGAGAAGGTTAAGGAGACAGAAGCCATCCAAATCACATACCTTCGGCGGGCTCACGGTAGAAAGCCACAGTGGCAATCACCATGGGAGAGAAGAAACCAAGAGAGGAGGGAGAAACCGAGAGTTTAGGGGCAGAGCCATGAGCGAAGGGAAAAGCTGATAAGGGATGCTGAAACCCTAGAGGAATGGAGAAGACGAACGTAGAGAGAGCTCTACACAGAGAGTGCGTAGAGTGCTTAACCATGTATCAATTTGGTGAATACCCATTTTAATCTTCCCAACATTTTTTATACTATCATACTGTTTACTCTTGTGGCATATGGAATACATGAATTATCACATAGTTTCATGGCATGCAATATCAAATTAATGATTACACTAATTACATTATTTTTATGTCATGTGTTGTGATTCAATGAATATAGAGTAATAAATATAATACAACTCACACATGATATGAAGATCTGAACATTATTCATAAATTAATTATTTATATATATATATATTAAAAACCCATCACATGGCATGTCTGATCAACTTAATGACCACACACAAGCACATGTTGATAAGATTTACATATTATAATAAATTAATTTTAATTATTCATAATTTTTTATATGTTCATGATGTGTAAAAATGAGCTACTTACCATGTATGTTTCTCACCATCTATCTGAGGCACATGCTTAGGGACTTAGAGTGTAAACCACTGAAGTTTCAAAGGATCAAATAAAAAATGAGAGGGGGGGTTGAATCCGTTGTATAATTATTCTATGTTTCATAACTTTTAATAAATTAACCCCTAAAACCTATTAAAGTTCATTACCTTATCATTTTTAGTAAATACTCATACATGCAAAAGTATAAAAGTAAGTAAAGAGCACAAGATTTATAAGGTATGACCTCATTGTGATAACCTACATCCTTTCCATAACCACTACCATGGGTCTATAGAAATTCACTATTATGAATATGTGAATATAACTTGAACCAACTTCTATTATACACCTTATATCTCTTGATATGAATGATTATATTGACTTTTGTAAGCTTATAAAGTTTTCTTACAAATAATTGAGGAAAAATAAAAGAATAAAGACTTTATTCAAACATCTCCACAAGTGATCTTTCTGGATCCTCTATCTAATGTGGTTGGGTATAATTCTTTCAGTCCAATGGGGATGGGTACGATGGACTCAGTCTGATGGACTTAGTACAATGAACCCATTATCAATCTGTATTACTCAAACTCTTCTCAAATGATCAGTATGATCTTCCTCATCACCGTAAATAAAACGTTCATATTTTTTCCCTTCTAATGAGGTCTCATTATAAAATGATAAATTTAACACGAATCCTGCAGCATTCTACTTTTTACACTCACATTAAAGGTTGAAAAGTAAAAATGTATTATGCTTCTATTTATAGTAATCCCACAAAGAAAAATGAAGGAAACTAAAAACCATTACCTCTTACTCAAGTTCAAAAACCTATAAGATTTAATCATATTTTAATTTAACATTTGACAACGTAAAATATTCAAAAATATTATGTTATTTATGAAGTCTTCTCAGTAATCAGCCTTATAAAACTTAATAACTTTTCTTTAGTCTGATGGTACTTCCCCAACTTAGTACGATATAAATTCCTCAGCTCATTACTATGGAACTTCCTTAGCTCATTAATATGGAACTTCCTCATATCATTATGATAGAACTTACTCATCTCATTACAATGGAACTTCCTCATTTCATACATATGGAACTTTATCAACTCATTACTATGGAACTTCCTCAGATAATTACTATAGAACTTCCTCATCTCTTTACGATGGAACTTCCTTACCTCATTACTATGGAACTTCTTGAGCTCATTATTAAGGAACTTTCTCAGTTTATTACTATGTAACTTCCTCGTCTTATTACTATGGAATTTCCTTAGCTTATTTATATGTAACTTCCTCATCTCATTACTATGGAACATCCTCATCTATATAATGAAAGTGTTTTGACAATTTCCGTGTTCGATACTTTTGGATCAGATCTATGTCCGGATTTCAGGAACCCATTAAAAAGTATAAAATACTTTCAACAATATCCATTCTTAGAAATATTTTATCATGATACTTTATCATGATTTATGAGAACTCTATGATCAATCAAGCATTGTCTGAATTATAAAGGAAAATATTATTATCTCCCTTGTTTCCAATACCTTCTTTCTTTCCAACTAAAACTCAATATGATTGTAGAACCTATTCTACCACTTTTCTTCATAATGATTTCACCACAAGAGTAAAAAAACTTATGATATTTGAGAATTAAAAACCAACAATGAATCATTTTCACAGCTTCTCTTAACTTTCAAAAAAATATTTTGTCAGATTGATCTTGAACTTCATTCCAATAGATCTAATACTGATTGTGTGTTTGATCAGAAAACTTAAAAACTATCAAAATATTTATTTCTAACAGCTTCAGAATCTGGTTCAGTTCAATATGATAGCCTATTTCCAAAAAGAAAACATTTAATCAGTTTATACCCCTTTGTGTTTGGGTTCATACTTTCAGTATCTTTTGACTTTCTTAAAAAACATACTTTCACAAATGGTTATTTGTAAAAAAATAAAAAACAAGATACCAAAAAAACATCAAAAATTACCTTTAATACCCCCCTTTGGATTTGTTGAAAACCTTTTTTAACAAATTTCTTAACTCACAAAATTTCAACCACTCATATTTTTTCACAACACATGTTTTTTTACTTTTACTAAAATAATACTTTCTCAAAAGAGAGTGTCCTATAACCACACTACTGGATAAAATATTTTTTTTAAGGAAATTCATCCCTTGGTCAAAAGAGAATATCATTTCCATGTTAATATAAACTTTTTTTTATTTTATCTTTTACAGTCAATTATCTTTTTATCTCTCTAATTTTATGATAAACACAACTTAGATTCATTTAAGAAAGAAAAGTTCATCCCTTTCCACTGAAGGATAAAGCTGTACCTATACTCCCCCTATGTCAACATAATCCAAAGCATGGTGGTGGTACTTCTTTATGAGTTTTAGGAAGTCATTGGATCAGGATGAACATGAAGTTCCATACTCAATTCTAAAAATCACTCTTTTAGTATAGATTTTGTGAAGATATAAGTAATTTGATACTTTGTCGAGATATATTTCTGCAAAACATCTCCAGAAGTAACTTTCTCTTTTATAAAGTGAAACTTTATATCAATGTGTTATGACCTTTAGTGTTGAAAATGATTTTTAGAAAGAACAATTTCACTATAATTATCACAAATAATCATCAATGTTTTAGAAAATTCCACTTTCAAGTCTTCTAGATGAACATTCAACCACAAAATTTGGGTACAATCCTGAGTAGCTGCAACAAATTCTGATTCTGTTGTGATCAATGTTACTAAAATTAGTATCTCTCTATGCAACTCACACTATCCTAAGAAAAATATTCCTCTAGAAGTTTATTTTCTAACATTACATTATCCATCTAAATCAACATCAGTATAACCATGAATGTTTATTCCACAACTTATTTTTTTATAAAATACTATATGAATTTGTTCCTATGATATATCTCAGAATTCTATTTTTTCCAACATATGAGATTATTTTAGATTAATTTTATTCCTAGAAAAAAAATTTGAAACATTAAAAATATCATGTCTTGAGGCAATGATATAAAGGAAACATCCTATCAGCTTTAAAAATTCTTTTTTATTCATAGCTTTTCCAAATTCATCTTTACTCAACTTTGTACACACTAAAATATGAGAAGAAAATTATTTGGATTTTTCTATACCAAACTTCTCTAATTCCTTGGAATACTTTTCATGAGATAAGAAAATATAATTTTGTTTTTTTTTTGAACTAGTAAAATAAGGAGGAAAGTTAAATCTCCCAACATTGACATTTCAAAATTCTTCTTTATTTCTTAAAAAAATTATTAATTTTTTTCTTCATCCCCATCAAAAATTATATTATCCACATACACAATAACAATTATTGTGCAAGAGTTAACTTCTTTAACATACAAGTTACTATTAACCTTTCCTTTAGGAAACTTCAATATTCTCAAACAACTATAAGGTTTTGAATATCCTACATGTGGGGATTGTTTCAAACCATATAAGGATTTCTTAAATCTACAATCTTTTTTTCCTCATTATCAAGTAGAAAAACACAAGGTTGTTCAATGTAGATTTCTTCCTCAATCTTTGCATTTAAGAAAGATGAATTTACATCCATCTGATAAAATTTTTAATTTCAATGTGCATCCACTAAAAGAAACATTCTAATAGTTTCTAATCTGAGATTGGGGGAACATTTTCTTTAAAATCAACACCTTCCACATATGCATAGTCTTTATAAACAAGACTTTCTTTGTTTGTTGAAACTTCTCCATGTTCATTAAATTATTTTTTTCCTATAAATCCTTTTTGTTCTGATAAATTTTTTACCTTTTAGTCATGATTCAAGTTCCCATGTTTCATTTTTTTCAATCTGATCCAAATCTTCATTCTTAGAATCCACTCATTCTTTGTGTTGAAAAGATTCTAAAACTGATATCGGTTAAAATTTAGATATAAGTGAAGTATGATTCCCTAATCTCAATGTTATTCTGGTCTGAACTAGAGCCTTCTGATTCCCAATGATGTTTTTGGTCTCAACATGATTTTTTAAAGTAGGAAGCTTCAAAGTTTATTTTAAAGCTTCACTTTCCTCATCACACTATTCTTCAAAAATATTGATAATTATTTTTGTATCATTCTCACTTTTATTATATACCTTCAGTTTATCCTTCTCAATATTCTTAACAATTTTTTTTGGATTTTCAATAACATTCACATCATATGAATCTAGCAACTTTTTTAAACATTTGTTCCAACATTTGAAACCTTTTTCATTAGGTGAATAACCCATAAATATTAATTCTTCAGATTTCTCATAAAACTTTAGAAGATATATATTTCTAATATTTAGTAAACATAGACATCCAAAAACCTTAAAGTATTTCAATGGAGAGTTTTTATTATAAAAATTTTCATATGGATTCATGTTGGATTTCGGCCTCAAAAAACATCTCTTCTGAACATGTAAAATAGTACTAACTTCTTCTCTCCAATAGAACTTTGAAAGATTGTATTATGATAACATGATTATTCTTATTTCAACAAAACATATAGTCTTCCTTTATGATATTCCATTTTTATGGGGTATATTGATCACTATACTGATGTTTGATTCCCTGCATTCTTAGATAAGTTTCCAAATTATTACATGTGAATTCTATACCATTATCCGTTCTCTAATTATTTATATAAACACCCATTTCATTATCAACATATTTTTTGACGAATCTAAAAATTTCAATTTCCCTAGAATCGTTCTTAATAAATATGATGTTAGTCATTTGAGTGAAATAATAAATGAACGTGATAAAGTAAAAATCAATTTTTGTTTATTAATGTCTCATCATCCCACATAAATTTAAATGAATAAGTTCAACAAGTATGGTATACTAAATCTCAACTTTCTTATGACTTGTATTAGTCATATTTACCTTCTGAAAAGCTATACAAACATCTTATTATCTTCTTTTAAATTCTAGAAAATTTCATACAACATTAACTTAAGATAGTTTTTTCATACTTTTCTGCACAAGGTGGACAAGTCTTCGGTACCACAACTTATTATATACTTCATAAATTAAATAATATGAATTATTAAGTTCTCCAATTTGAAAAATATTTTCTATAGTTATTTCTCCCTTAGTAACAAAGTTTACATATTCAATAATTTTGATGATACAAGAATATTTTAGAAGAAAAACTTCTTTCCCATCATAAAAAATTTGACTCACATATAGTGAGTTTTGTTTGAGCCCATTAAAAAATAGACTCTCTTTTGTTTTTAGTTTTTGAGGTTCTATCTCAGCAGTTCCTATTCCTTTAATTCTCAAGGAACTATCATTTCCAAAATAAATTGCTCCACCATAATATTTTAAAATATATTTAATTATTTTTATTTCACCTATCATGTGTGAAGAACAACAACTATCAAGTATCTATGGTTTAATCCTACTTTATTTCAAGTTTCCTCAACAACAAAATATCTTTCCTTAACATTATTATTTCTATCTTACCTTTATTTTATCCCATAAGAAAATTTTTATATAAGGAGTGTCAAATAACCTTTAGCATGATGACCTGTGGGATCACATATTCTGAAAACTTCTTCAATACATTCAAATTGATTATTTTTTGGAAAGGTTCTCACATCTTGAGATTTTCCTTTTATAACTTTCTATGGGTTATAAAGTTACTCATTATTCTTTAAATATTTATTTATCTCTATTAAAACCTCATCACATGAAGTGATAAGTTATTACAATAATTATAAGACCTATTCCCATAGATTCCACAAAACCAACAAAAACCATCAATTCTTGATTTTATATTGATGTAAGATCTTTATCTATAAAAACATTGTTAAGGTTGATAATTTATTACTACTCCAACACAATATAGGCGTGGACCATCTTTCAGTATGATTGAATTTTCAAATATTTTATATTTGATAGGTTTCTTACATCATTTCTCTATCCAAAATTTCCCAACACTTTTTTTATCACCTATTTGTTTGGAAAACCAGATGTAAAATTATTTTTTGTCGGTGATTATTTCACCTAATTATTAATTTCAACTTTATTAGAAAAATTATAAGTCTTATATTTTACTTCCAAATATTTTTTTAAGTTTTAATTTATCTTCCATAAGGTAATTTTAGACTCAAAATTTTTGATTGAAACTTGTTAACTTCTTTTTCCTTAGCTGCCATCTTATTACGAAGATCTCTAACTATCATTACCTATTTTGAAATTCTATGTTTGTAACATAATATCTCATGGATGTATTATTCTTCTTGATTGAAAAAATATTTTTCACCTTTAACAACTTTTCTACCATATTTCTTTATCATTAAAATTTCTTTCTTGAGAGATTTGTTTTTTAAGACATGCAAAAAGTTCTATTCAGAGATAATACTATCTATGAGATTACTCACCTATTTTTTATTCACTATTTTAGGATTATTCAATTTTATAAACTTTTTCAATGAATATTCTATCATTTTTTGAACTTTATTCTTTTGAGTATTTTTTTAGTTGATTTTGATTCATCTTTATTACTCAACAAACTTCACTTGTTCCCAGTAAACTTTTTTTTAGATTTTTTGGATGAATTTTATTCTTTAGAGATTTTTCTACACTTATTACATTGATTTTTTTTTTATCAGAATAATATCAATATTATCCAAAATTATTATTAAGAAAATTCATATCAAAGTTCCCCATTCCACCACACATAAAAAATTTTAGAGGAAGATTACCTCAATACTTTCCTTTTCCTCTACGATAGTTTTTTAATACAATAGACATTATTTTATCATTTAACTCATCAACCTATTTATCTTTATAATCACAAGGATCAGCATGTTCAACATCTTGAATTTTCATATTTCTCATAGCTTCAAAATCTATTTCATCTTTCATGTTCTTTTTAAAAATTGAATATTTTCTCATTTCATAAGAAATAATAAAGTTATGCAATTCATTAAGAGATAAATAATATTTTTCTTCTAATGAGTAAATTTTAGATTCAAATCTAGCTGGAATGTTTCCCATAAGTTTCTTCACTATTTTTGAATCATCCAAAAATTCTCCAAATCCCCTAATTTTGCAAACAAATTCATTTACCCTGGTGAAGTATTCATAAATAGTGTCTTTATCTCTCATTCTAATGTCTTAAAACTTAATATGCAAGATTTTTATATTTGATTCCTTCAATTTATTATTCCCTTAAAAATTACTTTAAAACTTTTCTCACATACTATTTTAAGTTTTGAGACTCATCACCATCATATAAACAATTTATGATAGATACATAAGGATAAAATTTATATTTTTTCCATTATATTTAATATTTATTTTTAAAAAATCTTCATAGGATTATATTTATCAATAGGAGGAAAACTAATTTTTGCTGCATAAAAAACTTCCAATCTAATAGATATGAGATAAGGAATCATCCTATTTTTTAAACAATAACATTTTTTCTATAAAATTTTGGAATTACTCTATTGTATACAAAATCGATGTTATCCATTATAATGATTCAACGAGGGAGCCTTGGCTCTGATAATAATTGAAGTTCCAAAGGATCAAATAACAACTAAGAATGGGAATTTGAATCAGTTTTATAATTTTTATAAGTTTCTACACTTTTAGAAACTTAACCCCTACAACCTGTTAAATTTCAATAAATTATCATCTTTTAGTTAATACTTATACATGAAAAACTACAAAATCAAGTAAAGTGCATGAGATTTACATGGTTCTTCCTTAGTGTGAGCACCTACATACTTGCTATATCCACTCTTGTAGGCCTATGAAAATTCACTATTTTGAGAAAGTGAAGATAACTTGTGACAAATTATGGTAGACACCTTTTATCTACTAATAGGAATGATTATATTAACTCTTGTCAGTTTATAAAGTTTTCTTACAAACAATTGATCCAAAACCAAAGAATAAAGACTTTATTCAAACTACTCTACAAATGCACTGCCTGAATCATAAATTCAATGTGGTTGTTTCTGATTCTCTCAGTATGATGAGGATGGTATGATTTCCCTAGTTCGATGGACTCACTATGATGAACCCATTTTCAATATGGATTTCTCAAACTCATATCAAATTCAAAGTATTATATTTCTTAGTCTAGTAAAGAAAGAATTCAAATGTTTGAAATTATATTGAGGTATCAATCTTAAAAGATAACTTTAACATACATCCTGTAGCATTCCAACTTTTCCAATCACATGAAAGGTTTAAAATTAAGAATTTACCATGCTTATATTTGTTGGAATCCTAGAAAGAAAAAGGTGGGAAATTTTAAAACCATTCCCTCTTACTACAATTTCAAAAACCATTAAGATTTTATCACATTTTATGTTCATGTTTAATCATTTAAAATATCCATAAAATATTTTATAACCTTATTAATTATTTTCTGTAAACATCCTTCTTGAACTTACTAACTTTTGTTCAGTCTAATGGAACTTCATCATCTCAGTACAGTGAAAATTCCCAATCTCATTACTATGGAACTTCCTCAGCTCATTACCATGGACCTTCCTCAGCTCATTACAATGGGAATTCCTTATCTCGTTATGATTGAACTTCCTCAGCTCATTATGATGGAACTTCCTTAACTCATTACTATGGAAAATAATCAACTCATTACTATGGAACTTACTCAACTCATTATTATGGAACTTTATCATCTCATTATGATGGAACTTCCTTAACTCATTATTTTGGAACTTCTTCAGCACATTAATATGGAACTTCCTCATCTCATTACTATGTAAATTTCTCATCTAATTAATATGGAACTACCTCATCTCATTATTATGTAACTTCTTTAGCTCATTATTATAGAACTTACTCGGCTCATTACTATGGGACTTCCTTAGCTCTACTCAAAAAGCCTTATGAAAATTTCCATATCTGATACTTCTGGATTCAATGTTCTATATCTGGATTTCTAGAACGAATTTAATCTTATCAAATACTTAAAACAATATCCATTCTATAAAATATTTTATCATGAGACTTTATCATGATTTATGAGAACTCTATGATCAATAAAGCATCATCTGAATTAAAAAGGAAAGTATTATAACTTCACTTGTTTCTAGAACCTCCTTTAATTCTAACCAAAACTCAATATGATTGGCAGCACCTATTCTCTCCCTTTTCAACATAAGGATTGAATCAAAAGAGTTGCAAACATCTTATTATATTTTATAATTACAAACCATCAAATCATCATCTAACATTCTTTCAGAGCTTCTCCTTAATTTTCAAAAAAAATCATGTCTTATTGATCTTGAAATTCAAGATGATAGATCTGATACCCATGGTGTGTCTAATGTGAAACTTTAAAAAAATATTAGCACATATCCATCTAATAGATTTAGGATCTGGTTTAGCTCATTCTAATAACCTCCATCCAGAAAAAACATTCAATAATTTTTTCCCCCTTTGTTTTTGGGTTCAAACTTACAACAAATTTTGAATTTCTTGAAAAAAATACTTTCTCAAACGGTTAGTTTTCAATAAATAAAAATTTATTTAAAAATAAAATATCACAAATTATTTTCAATTGTGCCTCAAAAAAGTTGGATTGCTTGGTCACCAGTCAGGTGGGTTGTGTAAACTGATACATAGACTATCTATGACTGCAATACTATACACTGTGTATGTGGGCTACACGATGAGTACTTTGGATGACCCTACTCTCGGATAGCTCGATCAACATGTGATTTATAATTAAATGAACCTTGGGTATTCAATTATCATGGTTTTAATTAATTCATAATTAATTCTTGGTGTTTTGAACACTAATAGATGGTTTGTACCTCTAGGTACATGACATATACTCTTGTGTTATCTGACCAAAATCCTTGGAACCTCCGTATTAGATCTTCTATTTTATTTTGTTCATAAAATTAATCAATTGGATTATATCTATTATAAGTGAAAGAGGAAGAATCATTTCTCAAAATCTTGTTTAAATAATGCTTAAAAATTAATTGAAAAGTAAATGATAAATTCATAAATCAATCAATGATATTTAAATACTTATAAATAATTATGTGACCACTCTGACATCACATGAAGGTTCCTGGTATAGTGGAATCATGCGATAGATCATGTACAACTATTATTTATGTCATGATCGATGATCAATATGAGATTTACATGATAATGAATGCCTTAATCAGTAGAATTGAATCTAGGAAAATAGACAAGGGATAGAATTATGGAACCAAGAGCAAGATCATCACATATTATTTATAATTAATTTAACAAATTAAAGAATTAACTTATGTGAATTATTTCTTAATTTATGTATCTGACAACAAATCTATATTGCACCATCATTGCATTTTATGAATCAAGAGTATATTTTCTCTAGCGGTGATCCACACATGTTCTATAAATCTTTGAACGCCACCATAGGAATCTCCAAGTTCTAGCGCAATAGATCCTAACACTTGTGTCCTTTTCTTTTGATCACCATGAGAATAAATTATAAATCATTCTCCTTGATCTATTTAGACTCGAGTGTGGTAGGTGGAGGAAGGTCTCTCTCTATTCTTGGGGGAGATCTTGGAGAGAGAGCTTTCTATGGCTTGATAGAATTATCTCTGGCTGTCATTATGCACAAAACGAAATGAATTGACTCTATTTGAAAATAATATAGTTGGGTTTATATATCAGTAGGGTAAGAAACAAGTAATTTCACAAGTTCCCTTTATTATTTATTTAATCCCTTATAGAACCCCATGTCTATAATAATAATATTATTACTATTTCTCGACATGTGCTTAACTTTAAAATTGAAATTAAATATTATTTATTAAAATAATATTCAATATATATTATTTTTTATCAGACCATTAAACTTATCTAGCCACTCCTCCACAATATTTATCAGGTCATGAATAATTTCTATTTAATTATTAAATAAATATCACTTCATTATTCACAAAAAAAATATTATATTTAATAAATATAAAATATGTATTTATTAAATATTCCACTCACATAATATTCTCTTGAATAACTATTAATGGAATATATACAATCAATAAAGCATGAATAATTATTAAACTGCATGTGAGAGTAATATCTATCCAACTTTTTATATAATAAATAACAATATATTATTTAACTAAAATTCTGGATACACTTAGTGTGTGATCATCTAGGCCTCTTTCTTAGTGGCATTAGGAGAAGCAGCCTAATGTCCAAGGTTAATGTCTAGCAACACGCCAATCCACCAATAGAGAAGTAAGTTAATGTCATAATGAAATAATGCCTCACACAGATGCTCATTGTGTAATATAATCCCTTTATCATAATATCTCTAATCAAGTAGGTTGTACGTTGGTGCCATAACCTATGTGCTCAATGTCTCTTTCTTTGACCTTCCAGAAATAGAACATTCCTATAGAACACCATGATCATGGATTTATTTAGGCTATATCATTTATATAAAAGTTAATGAGATATCAAATTCCATTAAAGAGAATAAGGGACAAATCATTTCTTACATTATTGATTAATTTAATATTAATCTTGATGCACCCAACATGTCATACCTCACTTCAGACATATGTCATCACAATTTTTGTCAATAAATCAAAGTACAAAACTTATAATACTAATTAATAATAATCTTAATTTCTAAGGATCAATACACATGTCCATAAATAGGAACATCCAACGAAACATATAAATATGGATTTTCTACTGGTGGGTCTCATTCTCGTAACATACTACACAGAATATTACCAAGGGCATACACCCTAAGAAGGTGTCTCAAAGTCCTATGAGTCTCAACCCCTAATATTCTGTATCATTTGTGTCTCTCAAATGATATCATCCAGTTATATAACATATATTTAAGAATAATGTCATAACACTTCAGGTTTCTCATCATAATGGGGAACTGCTATGACTTTTTAGTGTGACGGCCACTATTAAGACATTATCTCATACTATGTTATATATAATAACAATCGTGATGTGATAAGAATTATATTAATATTAAATATTTTGAATATAGGTTATCATAAAGTACAAAAAATTTGGTTCTATGGAACAAATTCCAACAATATGGCTCCCTCATCAGATGGTAGGTCCTTCTACTTACATAGTGGGAGACAAACCAGATTCATATCTCAACATTCTGATGACACCTCCTCTAAATTATTCAGTGATTGATTAGTAGAAAATCATGGTTCCTGCACTCGAGAAAGACTCCCCCCAGCTCATCAACCTCTACTCCTGCATAGAGGTCAAAAATCTGGATACATATACCCCATTCAAGCTTTAGATTATTGGATGGGACCTCATCGTAGACATTGATGAAAAATAATTGTACTCATTGATTTATATGTTTTTTATTAACTTAAATGATTTAAGATTACAATGAGTTATTTATGTTATTGATAATGTTCAAATTATTATACAAACACTATTTAACTAATTAAATGCCACAAATATATTTAAAAAAAGAACTTCTATAGAATATTAAAATTATAATTAATATAATTAATTTCAACGTATAAACTTTTCTTTTTTACTCTAAAATTTGAATTCAATAATTTATTTATATTTTTTTCAAATACATATGAATATAATTGTTTCGTTTTATAATTATTATCATTATTTTGAAATTAGGTTTTTAAGTACAATTTATAAGTAATAGTTATTGATAAATAATAATTATTAATAATTAGTAATTAATTAAATATAATTAATTATAATAAGTCCGTTAGTAATTATTTTTAAATAAATAAAAATAATTAATAATAATGACAATAGCATTGTTTGTTATGTATTTATAATAAGTATGAATGAAGTTTAACTATTTAATAACAATAAATAAATTTTTTAATTTTCATATAATATTTATTAATAAATAGACACTATTTAATTTATAATTTAAAAAATTTATTAATTATTTATAATTCATTGCAATAAGTTACAAATAATTAGTATTAATAATTATTAAAATTAAAAATTACTATTAATATAAATTACTTTTTAAAAATCCAATATTTATTTCTATAAAAATATATAAAAAATTATTAATATTAGTCATTTTTAAATTATAATTAATATTTTTTTTCTAAATAATTATTTATCTTGGTATATATATATTTAAAATTTAAAAATCAATAGTTATTTAGTAATATTTATTTATTTACTTATAATTAATTATAAAAAAATATTAATTACAAATAATTATTTCTAAATAATTTATTTATGAAAAATGATTTTTTTAATTTTTATTTAAATGAATTTTTTTTATTTTTTTTTTATTTGGCTTGAAAATTTCATTAAGAGACCTAACGTATTTTATTAAAGGTTTTTGGGAAATGTTGTTAATTCCCATGTTTCATTTGGTCTCTGTTAAAGGTGGCTAAAGCTATGAGGACCCTTAATTACTTTAAGGTTAATTTTTATAAAAAATTTAAACCTAAACTTATTTTCAATTTTTTTTGAAAAATTTATAAAAAACCCCACTGAAGGCAGCATTAGCGTCCTCCAAATGGTGTTTTCTAATGATGAATGAAAAAACCCTTGTGTTTTCCCCTTCCACCTCATTTTTCCATGCTTTTAGCCCCTATAATTACCTATTCTTCCAATAATACCTCTAACCAACCTTGAAATCCCCCAACTGATCAACCACACCTACCCTCGACACCCTAACCACCCTCAATTCCATTAGCTGCTCGCCTCCAAAACATGGTAACCTTGACTGATGATACCCCCACCTGCCCCCAATACCCCTATTCCCAACAACGACCAACATCTACCATTATCATCGATCGCAATCTCTACAACCCTTATGATTCCTGATTCATAGGTGGCCATCCCTAGCACCCCAAATGCATGTTTGGAAGGAGTAACTTTTAGTGGGTTCCAAATAGTAATTGTTAAAGGACTTAATTCTAGTGACATAATGCACACACATTTGTACACTCGCACTCACAAACACACATATGTACACTCAAACTCTCATACACACACACATACTCACAAATAAAACATATATAAAAATGTTTAGTTTTAATAACCCAAAACATATAAAAATGAAAAAATAGGTTAGAGTTGTGATTAGGGCCTGAAAACTAGGAAAATTTACATTTTCCAAAAATATAACCTCAAATATGTGTTAAAAAAATAAAATATATATGTTTTGTTTTTTAACCATAATATATATATATATATATACTATGTAAACAAATGTTCTATGCTTATACAAACACATAACATATGTTTAATTAAAATACATATTAAATATGCATTAACTGTTGGGTGGAAACCCAAATCCAACATTGGATTTAGAGATGAGTGGTGTAGTGGTACTTAACGGGCCTCAGGTCTACTAGACAATCCCACCAACCTTTATTTATGGGGTGGGATGAACTCCAAAATATGACCTTAATTTTAAATAGGCTTAAATGGATGAGGGAAAAAATCCTGTCAGCTTTAATGAACCATCTTTAAAAAATGTATGCTAGGCCATGGGCTATAAATATTTTTTCCCTATTTAATTTAATGTTGTTCCAATTTAATAAAGTTTTTTATGGAAAACATTTATTCATTTTAAGCGTGTGATGAATATGTTTATATATTTAAATAAAACTTTATGTTACAAATTTGGTGTGTTTAATAATTAATATTTATTAATAAAAATAATTTTATTATTTTTACAAATTATTTTTTTTTCTTTGTAATAAATGTAGTACAATCTGTAGACTGGTCCTCTAAAAATATTGGTTGGACGAGACTCAATTTTTTAAAGCATTCATTAAATTCCACTACTACAAAACCCCCAATAGTAAGTGATTATAATGGGGTTTTCCATTATTGGAATCAACCTAAAAAAATATTCTCAAGTCATAATTGATTTGGACCAACCCATTTATTGGAGAGAGATAAATTTATTAATAGATTGTTTTTTCTTAACATTAATGAAAGAATTTTTGTCAACATTAATGGAGAGTTAAATCTAAATATTAATAGATGAAAAAATTAATGTTGAATATATTAGTTAGATATATGGATTTGGTGACTATATAAAAGGATGTAGTGACATTTTTTGAGTATGACTAATGAGTATTGATAGGGTCTGAAAAAGGTAAAGGAGAACCCCCTTTTAGGTAAGCCAACCGGGTTACACAAAAAAAGCCAAAGGAACTATTTCCAAAAGTGGATATCGAGACTTGGAGTTAGGTAAGAGGATCCCCTATCTCCATACTTTTTTCAATTGTGGAATATTACTTTAGTATATTGCTTACTATCCTTGTCGATCAGAACAAGCTTAAACCTATTCATGCTTCTAGAAACATAAATTTCTCATGCATATCCTCTGTGATGATGATATTATCCTCTTCTTACAAGGGGATAAAAATAAAATTCAAAGTCTCAAAAATTCCCTTTATAATTATAAAGAAATATCTAGTCAAAACATTAGTTAGAACAAATCCTTAGTTTTCATTGGTAAACTTTTTCCCTATGCTAGAAAAATTACCATTATCAATCTTCTAGATATCAGAGAAGGTTCCTTCCCCTTCACTTATCTTGGATTACCTATTTTTGGGGAATACCTAAAGCTCGTTACTTTTCTAACACTGTAGACTGAATTCTTAATTATATATCCTCTTATAAGGGTAAATACCTCTCTATGGATGAAAAAATATGTCTGGTTAAATCCATAATTGTCACTAAAATGGTTTACTCGTTGATGGAATACAAATGGACTTCTGGTCTCCTAAAAAAATAAATGTGTAAATTAAAAATTTTGTTTGGACCAAAAGCATGATTGAAAGGAAAATTATTACCATCCCTTGGAATAATTTTTGTAAGCATTTGGATAAAGGTGACCTTAGAATTAAAAACCTTAATCTTTTAAATAAGGCATGACAAGGCAAACTAACTTGGAACCTCCATTACAAGGATTCATACTCCATTTCCTTTATCAAAAAAAGATACCATGACAAGTTAAATAAAGTCAATTCAAACTATATTAGATATTATATTTGGCCATCCATTAGACAATACTTTTCAAACATCATGACTAACTCGATATGGATAGTTAGCAATGACTCTTCCAAGAATTTTTGGTTTGACAACTGGACTGGTAACCCTTTAATCTTATTGTTTACTCTAAATAATTTACCGAAAAACAATAATTGTACTATGAGGAAGGTGTTAAATTCTCATACCTCTAACCTTCCTAATAAAATTATTCATTCCATTTATAATTATCTATATTCCAAATCAGATGACTTCCTTATCTGGGAACCTTATTGTAATGCTATTCCTGACTCTAATTTTTTTTATAATAACAACTTTCAAAATTTAGATAACAATTTCAATTGGTTATTTTTTTGATAATCCATGAATTAAGACCATGTAGTTTACTCTTATTTGGAGTATTACACACAATAGAGTCCCCAATTATGTTTTTCTAAAATCTTTTAGGATTCAAATTTTCTCTAAATGTAACTTATTTAACCAACATAGAGAGGATACTAACCATATTTTTTATCTTTTCCTATGGTTTATACTCTTTGGAACTATATTTTTATCATTTTTGATTACAAATGGCTTCTTCTTGACTCTCTCATCAAGCTACTAAATCATTGCATAGAAATTTAAACCTATTAGAAAATCACAAATATTTTCTTAACTACTATTTATAAGCTTCTCCATGCGATCTGGTATGATAGAAAGATCTCATTCATAACAATTCCTCACTCAATATAAATGTAGGTTAGATGCAGATCCTCATTTCCATTCGAGAAGATACCTCGATTCATAAGGATTGCTATGAAAACTCTATCAAAGACATTGAGATTCTTCGATGTATTTGGATTGAAGGAATTTATCATCATCCTAGGAATACATTTGAAGTTTTTCGGAAATATTTGTTCCTAGGATGGATTAACGTGATTGTGGACGACACCTCTAAGAGAAATCCGAGTCCCTCGGGTTGTGGTACTATTTTTAGAGACCACCTTGGGAAATGCCTCAGTTTTTTCTATAGAATATGTGGAATCACTTCATCCCTAGAAGCTGAAATGATGAGTGTGATCCACACTATTTCCTTTTATAATAAATTGGGTTGGAACAATATTTGGATTGAAAGTGATTCAACCACTATTGTCCAAGGCATTTGGAATGGAGTGGTGCATATTTCTTGTCCGCTTATAAACCGATGGATGAACTATGTTTATTCTCTCCTAGAGATCAATTGTATTGTCACTCATACCTTCCATGAAGCCAATAGGGTGGTTGATGGTCTTACTAATATGGGAGTTAAACATGACATAACTTGTTTGGATGACCTTCTTGATGATCACCTTCCGATTTATGATAATGATTGTAAAAAGAATATGTTGTTTAGAATTTTTTAATACCCTCTTTTTTAATATAATAATTTGTTTCTTGGTCATTGACTAAGGAATTACCTATAAAAAACAGTTTCTCCTCATTGAATAAAGTGGTCCTACCATTATCCCATGGATGTAGGATGAAATATTGAACCAAGTAATCATGATATGCATTGGTTTTTACTTTTTTCTTGCATGCGTGTTTTCTTGTAATGTGTTTATTTGTTTCTTTAAATGAAGACCTTAGGAGGACTATAACCAAATGATGGGGTGACTCAGTACAATGGATGAGGTGCATAGACTTCCCATTTTCGAACACCAATGTTGTGGGTGATCTTTAGGAGAAATGATCTAAATTTTTTTCATCCAGCCCACTACCAAAAAATCAACTTTCCAAAATTCCACCCTTTAATAGTGTAACATCCCCAACCTGGGAGGCACTAAACCAGTGCCCCAATCTGGGTTACAAGATGACCTTAAGCATGCCTCCCCATATTCTAAAGGTTTCTTACTAGAAATGATGGTATAAAAGGTCACATGGGGATATTATACCCTCTTTAATAGAGTTCAAAAAAATAGAAAATAAATAAAATAGTGGAAACAATATATAATAACCTATGAACATGCATAAAAAAACATCTCCTGAAGCTAGGTAAAAAAAATACCCAATAGTAAATATGTCATTTCATTCTAACAGTGCTAAGTGAACAAATACCAAAATAAATAAAATATGTAGAATCCCCAAATAGTTGTGAATCCAAGTCAAGAACATCATCGATGTACATCCAAAGCCTGACTAAACTCCCAAGAATAAACCATATTCCCTTATCCTGAACCGCAAGAATGAAGTCTACTCAGGTATCCAATGGAGGCCCAAGCATGGTGTGATTACAACTTTTTAGGCCACCACTAACGATGTCTACAAAATATCCAATCTAAATAAATAGTTCATGTAAGTGATAATAAATGACAAGTAAATAAAATATAGTTCATGTGACATTATTTAACAAGTTTCACTTAATTCATTCTTATACTTATTCCCAGTTTCATTACTTATACCATCTTCGTTACATAATTCACTTTGATCATGTGTTCAATGGATTAAGAATATTCATCAATCTCAATAAATAATGGGAATAAGTCAAGTTCCCTATCTCAATGGGGATAAACACATTATAAAAAATATAACACGCACACCTTGAAGTTTCAGTCTAGGTGGTCTCATTGAATGAAACCATTATAATAATAGAACTGTATCCCCTTCCCTAATCCATGTATTTTAAAGTGGATTTTATATCCTCTATCTAACTCAACCCATGGGTGTAGAACCTCATGTCAATACCCTACTCTACTTATCCATGTGCACATGCTTATTAACCAACCACCACAACACATACCATATCACAAATCACAATTTAATCAATACACATAACATTCACAATCCATAACAATAAACATGGGAATTAATATTATTACATAACCCATTAACACATTTACCATTTACATTAAATAACCCATTTAGCCCAATTCCCAAACTCATGCTCCAACCCTTAGATGTGTTCAATAACTCCATTTACATCAACTCATTTAATATATTCATTAATTCCCTTATTGTAACTCATTTAGAATATTCCCCATTTCCCATTCCATGACCCATTCAAAAGTTCACCATTTCAAATTCACTATTCCTTTTAGGAATTTCTAATAAAATTCATTAAACATTAATCATAAACCCATTTAACTCATTTTTCCCATTTTCATGTCATGGAAAACAACCCCTTATGCCATTATCACCCTAGGAACAACTATAATAATTCCATTTTAAATTTTAAAAACCATTAGAACATGTTATTCAAGGGATCTATATTAGCATATGCCAACTCTACACTTAACCTTACCACTTTCAAGGTTCCAGAATGTCAGCGCACCCCATGGGTGGACCAAAATTAGTCAAGGTATCATACATGAATCCAATGGGGACCATGAGGGTTTCAAATCATAATTTATACACCCATTTTACCATATCTCACTATGGATTCAAATGTACAACAAGGCATAACCAATATCCCAAGAACACATGCACAAATCCACATAAAAAATATGGGACATAACTTGTAGACCACCTACCTCGAATCTATTGAGAAACACACTCTTAATCAACGAATTAGATCCTTATAAAAAACCATTTTAATACTTAACCTATATTAAATAATTTAAAGAGGGTTTTAGGGCTTTAAAAGAAGATTTACCATAATACAAACCCTAATTCAAAAAAGATAAGAAATGAGAGGATTATACTTACCCATATCTTTGATCCACAACCAACGACACTCCAAATGCCCAAGAAATAAGGGAGATCTATCCTTGGAAGATATTGAAGGTTATAGTTAGTCACTAGGGATGAAAGGGAAGAAATGGGGAAGAAAAATGAGTAGGTAATTAAAATCCCATAGTGGAAATTTTGTAAATATTTCAACTATTAAAGGGGCACACAGTTTACCTGCACAGTTTTTCAAACCATGCGAAAACTATGTGCAAGACATTGTATAATGTTAATGAATTAACTTGGTTACTTGAGGAGATTTTTATGTTTTTCAAACCAAGAACCAACTGTGTGAAATTATAGTGTTCTAGGTTGCATGGTTTTTCTGGGAAGGCCATATGATTTACTTAACCGCACGCTAACCATTCAACTTGCCCAGATTTTCCCCTATTTTCCTTAATTTCATGTCCCAAACCCTGGGAACACCCCCAAGGCACCTCATACTACTAGGAATAATTTCCTTAAAAAATAGATTGATACAAAAATTTAAACAAGGAAATACCTCCATGAAGTTTGGGATCTTACAAACACCGCAAAAAAAAAGTGCTACTAAAGGTGATTTTAACTATGTTAAAAAAGTTATGTTAAATGTATCCCTTTATTAGCACATTTTTTAGATCTAATAAAGTTACCCCTTTTATCAGTCCTTTTTGGAACTGTTAAATGGACCCCCTTTATCAGTGTTTTCTTAGTAGTGCTAATAAAGGTGGTCTTTATCAGCGCTTTTTTAGTGGTGGTGATAGAGTATATTTCAAAAAAATTATATTTCATTAAAAATAATATATTAATATATAAATGTATAAATATATTTATATTGATATAAATAAAACATATTTTATAAAATAAGTTGTATATAAGGATAAATACACACTTACACTTAATATATAATACATTTATAGAAAAATGGATTATAAAATTATTAAAAAATAATATTAATTAAAAATTTGATAATTATTATCTATTATTAGAAAATTAATAAAAAAATGAAGATAGAAAAAATCAAAAAAATAATAAATGATCTTAATTAAGTTTAAAATGTGCCTCAAACTTCAAAAAAACACAAATTTTGATCTGAGTGTTTGTTTGGGCTCTACCACATATCAAATCAAAGCTTGTGATGATATATATGAACTAGTAGGAGAGAGAAACCACCTATCATGTTTTATAAGGCCAATAAAGGTTTATAAGTCCTCCAAAAGAGAGTTTTTAATTGGGGTATCCCAATTTTTTGACATTAAATGGACTTTCAGCCTCGTTTAAGGAGATCTTTTTCTCATTTTTAGGGGGGACTGAATTTATTCTCAAGGATTACATTCATATTGATATTATGGTTTTGAAATTGTATCATTTTTTATAATATAGTTTTATTTATAATCAAATATATAAAAAATAAACATATTTTTTATATATTCAGACATAAAAATTTAATTATATAAATATATATGTAAACATCTTTACATGTAAAGAATATTTCTAAATATTTAAACCTTATTTAAATAAAAAAATCCATTTTATTTAAATTAAAAATTTATGAATATTTATATAAATATAAAATTAATGTATATATAATGATTATATATATATAAATAATTTTGTGTGTGTTGACAAACAGGTATATATGCACATATATATTCTTATATGTGTATATAAATATTAATAAATAATATATCTAAATAAATATAAATATGTACATCTATATTTATAGATGCACACACATATATAAATATATGTATGTATGTATGTATTTATAAACACACACATACACACCCAACATAGTTCATATATGTATTTATATATATATATAGATTAAAAATTGTAATTAAATATATATAAATATATAGATATATCATAAAATAAAAATAAAAAAATCTAGGTGAGTGTAAAAGGCATAGGTTTATGAGGGGGAGGTCTCAGATTTGAAACTCACCAAAGTAGGGGTGTGTGCGCAGCTGAGCAGATGCCTAGCACTATTAAAGGGTGTGGGAGAGGCTAGTGATGTTAAAGGTGGCAGGGTGGCTAGACAAGTTTGCACTGTTATAAAGTAGGTCAGTCACTAATAACAGGGGGTCTACCCACAGATATATATATATATATATATATATATATATATATATATATATATATATTATTTTTTGACCTTTATCGGAATTTTTTTAGCAGTGATAAAAGGATTTTTTTATCAGTTCTCAAAAAAGAAATGATAAAGGTCTATTTTATCAGCACTTTTTTTATCATTGATAAAATATTCCTTTATCAGGTCTTTTTTAGAATTTATAAAAGGGACCACCATTTTAATAGTATTGTGGATAACATATCTTTTTTAAACCTGTTAAAACACTTTTTTTACATGGTTAAAGATGAAATTTGTAGTAGTGGCCCCAATACCCAACACATGGTATCCAATATCTTAGTTGAAGTGTTTGGTAGAAATTTGGTGGCGAATTTTATCATGGACATAGAGGATATTATTAAAATAAATTAATGGTACTAGAGGTGCTTCTGGGATATCAAAATCTTAATTGACTAGAAGGACTCATGAGGAATGTTCCATTACTAATGATAGTCAAAGATTAGTGGAATGCAGTAGGGGTTCCTCAGGTTAGGTTGGCTATCAGGCATCTGGAAGAATGTTACTAGATGATGGAATCAAGATCATCAGTATTTCTAGAATATCAAAAGTCTTCATGGTCATAGGTGTAATGTGGCAGGATCCATTCATTGGGTAGAATTTGGAGTTTAGTGTAAATATACAGAAATTATGGAAGGAAAGAACTATAATACCATGTAAAAAATCACATAGGGATTGTTCTAGAATTTTAATTTAGGTTACAATTAAATCAGGTTCCTATAAGTAGGTTTTAGTTGAAGCCATCAATTAGAAGTTCAATTTTATGGAAGTCTTGACTAGTTCCCCTTTTCTATATGAAATTACAAATGGAAAAGGAATATTGTAGCTTTTGACACTATAATAATGTTATTTCAAAGTATCTATAGAGAAAAAGAAGGATCTTATATGATAAATGTGGGATCTCAAAGAGTTATAATGAGTCTAGAAGGAGTAATAAAAAAGGACCCTGTTTTCATGGTTTCACTGAAGGAAGTTTCATTGGGATTTTTTCATACATACGACATCATACTTTTTGGAATCTATATTTACTAGATGAAGGTCAATTCTGATTGTGTGACTGGATTTTAGTTTACCAAAAATCACTTGGGTGGTGTAAAATATCGGTAGAAAAGTATTCAAAAAATGTATGGAAATATGATAGATTGAGTCCATTGACATGGTGCATCATGAAACTTATTTTTGGTAATTTAAAAAAAAGGATAAAAAATAATTCCTGATTACTTTAGAGAAATTTTCCAGGGAGGTGTTCAGATGAGTTTCACATATTTAGTGGAATGATCTGATCATGGTTCCAAAATACCATGGAGGGACTAATTTAGTGGGATCCTAGATAATTCAAGTGACATAGAGTGAAGAAACATACATGAACTATAGAAGAAAAATGAATAGAAACTGGACCGATTTCAACATTGGCGTGTTTATGTGGATAGTTATTGAGTGGGAGATTGTTGGAATCAACCTGTGAAAAGAATTATCAAGTCATAATTAATTTGGGTATATCTCATTTATTATATAGAAATAAATTTATAAATGGACATATTTTTTGCAACATCAATGGAGGAGTTTCTCTTAAAATTAATGGAGATATAACTCTCAATATCAGTGGATAAAAAAATTAATATTGATTTCATAAATTGGAAACATATAATTAGTTTCTATATAAATGGATCTGGTGATATTTTTATGAATTCCTAACAAAGGATGTGGTGGATTCCATTATAGAGAATCCAACATAGGTGCATAGAAAGATCTAAAATCACCAAATCCAAAATCAAAGGGCGAAACCCACAAGGATAGAGACCAGAAGGAAGGAACTAGAAGATGTGATGATCAAAAGGTGTTATTGGCACATATTTTGGTGATCTAGGTAGAGTTCTGGGAGATGGTAATTATTGTAACCTATATGATTCTTCTTATTGAATGAAATTTATGCTTCCATTCTCTCATGGATATAGGATGAAATTCGAAACCATGTAATCTTGGCATGCATTGTTTTGTACTTTGTGCTTGCATGTGTGTTTTCTTGTTGTGAGGTTATTCATTTCTCAAAATAAATACATTGGGAGGACTAAAACCAGATAAAGGGATTACTCAATGAGTGGTTGGGGTGCATACAATTCCTAGTTATGGACACCAAAGTTGTGGGAGATCTTCAAGAGAAATGTTTCATGTTGGATTCTTCTATACTCAATCCCCGATAGTTAATACTAAAAAAGAACTGATGAGATAAGAGACTTTAAAACATGGTCACTTTTATCAAAACTTAAAGAGTAATGATAAAATGGGCGTTTACTGTTGTTTTTTATTACACTGAAACCCCCTTTATTGGTGTTTTTTATTGCTGATAAAGGTTGTATTTATCATCATTAAAAAAAGAACTAATAAAAGTAAGAAAATATATTTTACAAATATTTAGGTATTCTCACTCATGCCCCACCTAGAATTTGTCAATTTTCACCCACTATCCCCCAATCATGCTCACATATGACACCCACTGACCCCTTTTCAACACTCATTCCTCCCCATTGTCAGTGCTCGACATGCTGCCACCCTCTCTACTCACCCCCACATGCTTGGATTCAAACCTAAGGCTTCTATGTGCAATGTGAATTCTTTTAACACTACTCTATCTTGTTTTCTTCTATATTTTATGATATTTCTCTCTATCTCTATATATTTAAATAAATCCTTTTTACCCATATATGTATATATATTTATATAATTATTTTCAAATACATTTATAAAATATATGTTTTGTGTGTGTGTGTGCATTTATATGCGTGTGTGTTTTTCTATATATATATATATATATTTATACATATGTGTGTGTGTGTCAATATAATGTATTTTTATATATTTAAAAATATTATATATCAATATTAATTTACATATATTAGAATATATATAAATATATATATATATATGTTTATTAACACACACACACATGTATATAAAAGCATTATATATACATTTTTATGGGTATATATATATACATTCATAAGTTTTTATAAGGTAAAAAATGGTTAGATATTATTTAAAATTAAATATATTATTATTATTTGTATATGGTTCATATATTTAAAAATATATTTTATGTAAGGACCCAAGCTAAAATACTAAAAATTCTAGTGTTTTTGAAATAAAATTCACATTCAAGGATATTTTCATTTTAGAGTATTAGAGAATTAGGATAAACACTTACAAATAAAACTTATACATTACATGTGGACACTTATACTCAATATCTATTTTTTCAGCAAAGAAAACATTCTTAAATAAAACATGATTTTTTTCTATAACATAATAGTTCTCATCTTGTCCTCATTCTTGTCCCTACTCATCCTTTAACCCTGTGAATGTTTTTTAAAACTTGGGATGATCAAAAAAATCTTAGATTGGGACATAAAAATAAAGAAACCCATTAGTCTATTGAAAAACATGAAAACATTTTTAATGTTATTTGAGAGAATAAAAAAACATTTTTACATGAATAAAACAAAAACAATTTTCTTAAATAGAATCATTAAAATAAATAAAAATCAATTAAAAATTCTATAGGTGACTTAGAACATAATATACGTAAAACCCTTTAAAAACCCTTTCAATGGGAATAACTATATGTCCAAATTACAATATTATTATTACCCAATGAATTGGAGATATATAATGGGGATAAACCTTCATATAAGCTATATCGGTCTCACCGTTGAGCTATAATGGGAATCATCCCTTCATATAAGCTATATCAGGCTCACGTGTGAGCTATAATGGGGCCCGACCCTTTGTATAAGCTGTATCGGGATCACCCGTGAGCTATAATGGGGCTCAACACTTTGTATATGCTATATTGGGTGCACATGTTTCATATAATGCTTATGTATAATATCATTAATAAAAAATTTCATAATAAAACCATTTTAATAACTATTTTAATCCCATATGAAAACACATCTGGATAAAAATACCACTTTCTTTCAAGAACCCATTTTCAATATCAAAACACCCTTTCAATTAAAAAACCATATTAAATACAAAAATAACTAAAAATAAAAATATTGTTTTTAATTTAGGGAAACATTAAATATTTCAAAGTAAGATGATAATAAAATAAAGGACGTGATGACATAAAATTCTTTGTGATCGTATAATTTAAGAATAGAACATTATTTTTGTCCTTTGTCAAAGCATTCCATATAAAACCACGTAAAAATATTTCTTTTTGAAACCCATTGAAAGAAATTAAAAATATACATAAAAATTCCTTTATAATCCTTTTATATTAATTCAAATAAATAGGTAAAATAATATCAAGAATATTAACATGGAGAAAAATATTTGATAATTAAATCTTTAGACATTCAAAGTGTTCCATACCACTTTAAACATTTAAATCATAATATACATGAAAGAATAATTTTTACAAATAATTAAATAACATTATTAAAGATAAAATAGGGATATGAAATTTCATAGTATCTGTATATACACCTTTTAAAAGAATAAAATTCCATATCATCATGAAATGCATCAATGAAAGAAGATTGAGACGAAATCATTTACCTTATGTCTGATTCATCACGTTTGTTATTTATCTTTATAGTTAATAAAATTATGTTAATTATTTAATTTCTTGATAAGTTTTATCAAGTTTATTGTTTATTTAATATCACTACATATCATGCTATAACAATTACATAATTAGGAAAGTTCATGCCATAAGTTTTGATGATATTCGATATTTGAGTCCAAAATGAAATTCGTAAGTCAAATATGGTCAAAGAAATAATTAGTCCATAATATACAGAATAAAATTCCTGAAATAATAATTATTATTTGAAATTAATCAAACTTTTAAATCCGTTTATTAAATGTGGAGATGAAAAATGAACTATGTTACAATTATGGAGACAGTAAGTCGTACGTACACATGAGTAACATTTTCATTTTTCAATAATCATTATGGAAATTAGGTAAGTATTATTTTATATTTACATAATTATTTTAATATCATTAATATCATATTAAAAATTTAAATATACTTATATATATCATCCATGTGATGTGGTGATGAAAAATGAATCACACCGCTTCGTGGAGGTGATAGTTCACACGTACGCATGAACGATGTTATCATTTCATATGCATGGAAAATAAGAAAATAATTGATATATTATTCTATTATAATGATAAAAATTTCATGAATGTCATATATAAACATGAATTCCATCATTATAACAAGTTTTTATAGATGATAATTGAAAACAAATTGTACTAGTTCATGGAGGTGATTGTTCCCACGTACGCACAAATGATTAATTCACTTCCCATTTGATGGAATTGGATACAGATTTAGGTAATGATATTAACATAATAAAATATTAGTATATTGAGGATACTAGATTTATTATTACATAATTCTTAGAGAATATTTTAATGAATTGGGAGAATAAATAAAATATAAACACTTAGTTAAAAAGGATACATCTTCTTCAGATGATGACCTTTGATTAACACCTTAACACCTATAAAGAGAGTGTTATGTATAAAATAAGGCCACTATAATGTGGGGATAGATTATAGGAATGTATTTGGGAAGATATTGGAGGAACCAATTTGGTTTTTAAGTGTGAAGAAATGTTAAGAAGTAGTTCTCTTTTACAAGAGAGAGGATAGGCACTCTTGGAATTCTTTAGAATATTAAATTATTATAAATTAATTTTATATTACCAATCATAAAAAACTGATTTATTTATAATATTGTATGATTATAGGTCTAAATAAATTCATCCAATAAAAATTTAACATATTATTATTATTTTTAAACCTTTATCCTTTTGTTTTAACCCTTATTTTACACTATTAATTTTTACAGTGATATCATGTAATTTTCACTTTACAGGTTAATATTATTACTATAAAATAAAAAACAACCAATGAATTAGTCATTTATAACATTTTAATAAATATACAACCACTTGGTCTAATTTTTTATTTTTATGAATTTTATATCATTTAATAAATTATTATTTATTTTAAAATATCAATAGTGTCAATTTTGACACTATTCATTAGGTGACGTTTTAAACATATCATAAAAGAAATATAATTTATTAAAAGTTCCTTTAAACTGTCAATAACATGTAAAAGTAATCCAATTTTTTATGACATTAATTCACTCAAATTAATTTATTTTTAATATTTTTAATATCATTTATTTGATTCTTCCATTAATTAAACAATACATGTATCATCGTTATGTCACTATTTAATTTAATTATTTATTTACTAAAAATTATAAATAAATTATCATGATGTAGTTATTTTTTTTGATTTCTAGATACTATTTATAGTCAAATATATATTCTAAAAAACTATATGTTAAAAATGTTATATTTATTAGTACATGAGTTTGTCACCTTTATCTTTTCTTTAAAATAAAATACTATAAAGGGAATAAAGTCATCCACGTGGATATAAGTGGACATAATATCATCCAAAATAAGATTTGGTTCGACAATTACTCATCCAATGAAACTAGTACAAGTTCCAAGGTAATGTTATAACATTTATAATATTATTTTTACATTTAATTACCCAATTTACCTTTAACCATGGTAATAAAAATTACTAAAGTTACTATTCATAATGTACAAAAATAAAAGGGTAATATTTACTAAATTTGGACCCTTTGAATCAAAATATTATATCCATTTTTCAAAATTTAAAGCACATAATTCATAGAAATAAATTTAAAATTAATCCCATCGGCAGATTAAGAAAATGAGATTTTAAAGAAAAAATGCCAAAAAGTTCACCAAGTTTTTATATCTAATTTCAATGTGAAATTTATTCTAATTAACTAAATTTAATTAATTAAAAAAACATGATTTAATTATAATTTAGAACCATTTAGAAGCATAATATAACACTATAAATAAATTTGATGAAAACAGATTTTTGAACTAAAATTTGTATTATTCACTATTCATCAAAATATAAAAGTCCTCAGAAAAATACAACAAATTAAATAAAAGTGAATTTTTACAATTTAATTATAAATAATAAGTTTATTTTTTCAAATAAAATTTATAAAAGTGACAAAAAATATATTTAAAATGGGTTCTCCCTCAAAAGGTGACAAAAATGCATTTTTTATAAAAAATACCCATTTTATGCCTAAAATTGAATTTTTTATTATATAATGTCAAGAAAACACATGAGTTTAATTTAAAAATTATATTTAAAATACTATATATATATATATTATTAATATAATCTAATAAGAGTGATTTTATTATTTATTGAGAATAAAACACACTTGTGCACATTTAAATAGATTTTCAGAAAAACATTTCCTTTCATTTTAAAAGGGGTTTTACATTAACTTATAATTAATTGGAAAAATAATTATATATACATGTGTAAACCATATTTTCACAATTTATTTAATACCTTTCATTCCCTCCATTCTAAGAGTTATGTTATATGGTAAAATTTAAATAATAATATTAAGTTTTTCGTTTAAGCTCAATGTAGTGTATCGTGTACACTATCAAACATAGTGTTTCATTTTAAAAAATAAATATGTCACATTATCCCCCATTTAATAAATTACATCCTATAAATTTTAACTATGGATTTAAATCTGGAGGTTTGAATTTTCAAAATATCTTTATTCAAATCCCACATTAGAAAAAGGATAAATGAAACTTCCACTTTAAAACAATGAAAGGGAAGTAAAAAGGTCACCAGAGATAACACATAATAGGGTTCCATGTTGGAAAATATGTATATAGAATAAAAAACAACTATCAAGTTCTTATAGAGAGTGATATAGAACATATGAATTATAATTTTTGCAATCACAAAACCATAAATATGTGATGTGTTAAAAGGTCATTGACTTATTAACAAGAAAAGTAAACAAATAATGTTTTTTTTTCAAAATAATTCTCATAGAGTTGAAGAATTATTTTACTACTCAGAATAAGAACATAAGGAAATATAATTACTTGAAAAGTATATTTTCAACTTTAATCAATTTCCACAAAACAAATCATCATGTTCTCAAAAATGATGAGTGTTTAAGGTGAATGTTTCATGCGTGAAGCACTAGAATCATATTATATAGAATAACATGAACCAAAAAATATTAACTATCTATTTATATTATCTTTATAAATTAACAAAAAACAATATATTTAGGATAATATAAATAAATTATCCAAAAATAATATACCATTGTATAATGAAAAACAATTTTTAGTCACCAAAATTCTACCGTAATCCCCAAAGTTCAACATAAACCATTCAAAAAATATATATCCATAAAATTACACAAAATAATAAAAACTAAGATTGAAAACCAAAATTTATAAGGATTTGATAATATAGTCTTTCAAGATAAATTTTAGGAATTATCTCCAAATAACATCCATTACTCTTGAAGTCTCATACCAAAAAATAATTTCCCTAGTAATCCCCAAGATATGATAACCATTTAAATAAATAACCTAAATCACCATAATCCCACAATATAATCATTTATTATTCCAAATTATAACTCAACATTTATTCATCATATAAAATACCACAATATTTTATTTACATTGATCATATATGGTTCCAAAATAGTGAACATCTTCTAAAACAAAATTCATCACTTAATCACCTAAATAATTTTTCCAATGTAATAAAAAAATTGTTCCAAAAATAAATTTATTCTTATTCAATAAAATTTTTTAACTTAAAATAAAAAGTCACACTTACCCAAGACTTAATTTAGTCTAGTTGAAGGTGATTCACTCTTATCGCCCTTCAGTTATAGGTTGAGAAAGTTTATCACTTTTTCAAAAACTATATAATTATTATAACATTCCCAAAATAATATAAAGTCCTAAAAAATAACCATAACATGTATTAAACTCAAATTTTATCTTATAACTTCCATTTTTTATTCAAAAAATTAATAACCCATAATTACCTAAAAAATGAATGTCTCCAAAAATACCATTAGTCACCTGAAAATTTCAAAACTGAAAGACTTAAAAGGGATTTTAAGACATTAAACATATTATCAACCTAAAAATTATAAAATTGTGATGATACCCCTAACTCTTAAGAGAAAATCATAATATATAATGTTTTCTAAACCATCATTAAATACCAACTATAAAACCCCCCACATTAAACATTAAATATTATAGTGTTTTTAAACTAGAATTCACATTCAAGGATATTTTTAGTTTATAGTTTTAGAGAATTAGGGAAAACTCTTAAAAATTAAACCCACACATGAAAATTGGGAACTTATAATCAATATAAATTTTTTTCACCAAAAAAATAGTGTAAAATAAAACATGGTTTCTTTCTATAAAACCACAATTCACTATAACAAGCTGATCATTTGGCAGCGGGTTTTAGGAAGCAGTTTACTAAACCACCGCTAATTTATTTTAAAATAATTTTGTGGTGGTTTTTTATAATCCTCTGCCAAATGATTAAAAAATATAACACCTGTGAAACTTCCCCCACCCCCACCCCCACCCAACACCCCGACCCCCCACACCATCGACTCACTGAAGCCCTAGCCTCGTCACTGTCGGTAACCACCCATCACGGGCCCTCGCCATGCCCCACCTCATCGTACCTCGCCTCACTACGCCTCAACTCTCCACACCCCGCCTGTCCTCACTATCTCTATATGCACCTTGCCTCGCCACACCTCACCTAACCTTGCCTTGCCACCCCTCACCACTCATCCTTACCCCCACCTCGTTGCCACTCAAAGGTCGAGTGGTAACTAAATGCAACTCACTGAACAATTTTATTTTTGGTTTTTTTTCCAAAATTGGATGATATTGATGGTCTAATAAAATGGTTTATTGAAAATTGTGTGGGTGACCATATGTGGATGGTGGTATCTAGTTTTTTTATACACACATGATATGTTTTCATAGGTAGCACACAACGTTTGGGAAAACTGTGCATTTAATAGTGGAAACTATGTGAATAACCCTCACATGGAATGTTCTACCCAGTAAATCCCACATAGTTTGAAATGATTTTCATTGTTTTTGATCCATTATTGGGATATATATTATAATTTCACCATGAATAATGAAATCAGATCAATTTATTTTTAGGGATTTATATGTCAGGTTAGAATTATTTAAAATGTTTTGTTTTTCTTATATGAATTGATTTATTCATCACTTATAGATGTTTTAATAAATGGTAACTCTTGGATATGAAAATTTTCTATATTGATGATACACTGGATAGTATAAAAGATTATGTTTTTTCTCTAGTTTTGGGAAGCTTTTATGGTTTATATTAGATATTAACTTATGTGTTATGATAACTTATTGAATCATAAACTAAGATAATACAAAGACTTCAGGTAAAAAAATAAAATAATACATTTTTTATACAATAATTGTAAATTAAAATAATGGTTTGTCAGAATTAGATTTAATATTTGGAAACATTGGTTATATATAGATTTTATTTCATAAAATATTACAAATTTTAAAACATTGTTTATACACATATTTTAATTTCTATACACTTACTAAAAAACAGGTTGGTAGAAAATATAGATTCTTGATTATGCATATGTTATGACACATATTATTCTAGAGTATAGACATGTTATAAACATTTTATACATTGTTCACCGTCATTTTTATGATAAAAATTTCCATTACATTATAAATACGATCATAGAATATGTCATAAAGTTTCTATATTATCAAACCTAGATAGATTAAACAATATTACTGAGATAAAATCCACTAAAATTGAATGTTTTTGAAGATTTATTCACTAATAAAATAAAATAATTTAACACAAGATAATAGAAAAAAATTACAGCATTGAAATTTTGGTTTCAAAAAACACAAGAAGAATGTGGAATTTTTCCCACTTAGGGAGTTTGAGTTGGAAAAACAATTTATAGCACCACTTTGACCCTTTAAAAATCAATAAATACTCATGGAATGTACTATGATTCAATCCTAATGAAATGATACATTTTCATATCAACATAAAAAATGTTTAACGGAATATATTTCCTCATTTTTTAGGGATAAAAAAACTATAACATCCTAAAAATTATAGAATTAAATATAATTTTCAACTTGATTGGATGAATAAAGTAAATACCTATTTAAGGGATGATGATTAACATATGATGGTTATAAATAAAAAAAATCAGTATAAAAAACAAATCATTAAAATAAAGAAACAATTGAAGAATGATTAATTTTTGAAGAACCATGTCCATATATAAACTATCCAAAATTCACTCATTTCCTTTAAGGCGTACCCATTTCAACACTAAGTCTTACATGACCTTTAACTATGGATTATTAATTATATCATGATTTCTACTCACTCCCTCAGTATCCCCACACTCAAGAGAGACTATTCCCCCAATTACAATCACCTAGTTATACTAAACACACCTAAAGAGATTGAATATTCTATTCTATACTCCTAAAATATAGATACCCCAAGAGGAATGACTTATTATAGGCCATTCAACCCATTCCAACTTCCCAATATTCTCTCTTAAAAAGTTTCAATATTCTATGTCTATCTCCATTTCTTATCCTATATAATTCATATGTACCTACACTAATTAGTCTATTTATTAAGGATAACCCCTTACAAGACCTTATTGTAACTTACTATGGTTCATACCACTTCCAAAACAACTAATTCCACAATATAATACAACTTTGGTGTACTTTAAAAAATTATAGATATCACTTTCCTTGTGGAATAGCCACTGAGAAACTCTCAAATCCCCCACCCAAGCATGAAACACTCACACCACTATGTATAAACTATATATCCCAACTGACTATTAGGCCTTAAAAGTTCCTCACTCAATGGGAATAGTCCTTTTGGATTTGACCATTTTTATATAATATTCCACCTATCAACCATTTCATCATTTACCATGGGTGTCATGTCTTTTTTAGTCTTTTTGAACTATATATCAACATGTTGAACACAACATTATTTGATGCTTCAATTTATACCTAGAAAACTTTTTATGTAATTTGTGTATATTTTATTAATACAACAAATATTTTGATGAAATCCTCAAGAGAATCCTATACAACAGGTTGTAGTAAGAAGGAAATTGAAAACCTTATTTAAATGCTTCATTATTTATCATTGTTATGTATATTTTGTTTGTTTGTACTGTGAATCTATTATCATTTTTATTTTTTTCAGCATATTTTTTTTGAAATATATGTTATGAATTTAATTATATTTGATTAAATGATAGGAATGACCAAGAGGAAGAATTGCACTGTTCCATCGACCACATCAATAGATGACAATCCATCTGTCTCCCTCCCTACAGCATCTGAGGCACTATCTATTTACCCCGTGCACCATATCCCACAACCTCTATGAGCGTCCCATCAACAGATCAGTTGATGCCTTTTCATTCAGTAGCCTCAGTAGTGAGGGAGCAGGGAGCCACTCCCAGTTCTTCATGGGGATACAAGAGGGTCACTATTATAGTTACAAATTTTAATATAAATAAATTTATTGCACTTTTCTATACTAATAGTTTGTTCATAAAATACGGAAACAATGAAAATATATAGAAAAATATGAAAAGTTCATATTTATGGAATCTGACCGAACTAAAGATAGTTGTCCCATTTGATTACTATGGGGTCCCTAAGGGTAACACTGTAGGATTACTTGGCCATATTCTAGGTCAGCTAGTCGTGGCGATGGTTTCCCTTTCGATTATATATGATGATTGGAGGCATATTCCTTCATCATGGAAAAATGATATTTTTTATTCACAAATAAAGGTAATTTTAATACATTATGGTGTAATTGAATGTCAATATGTTATTGAATTCTAATATTTTTGAAATTAATTTCTATGTACAGATGTTTTTTCACTTTACGATTGCTAATGTGCTAGCACAAAAGTGGACATTGACAAATCTGGGAAAGAAATGGAAAGACATTAAATGGAGATTATGAGGTGATGACAACAATACTTCATTTATCTCCTAAAGTATGTATGACAAGGTACTCAATGGGGTAAATAGAGAGCAATTGCATGTTTTTATTGACAGACATCGTGATGAGAAGCACATGATATTTAAATATGTATTATTATATTAATCTCATTTTACATTTATACATGTATATTAAAAGGATATGAAATTTCATATATTACCATTAAATTACATTTTATTTATTTTAGGATCTTTCAATTAAGAATTCATCGAGGAGATCAAAGAAAATCATCCCTCACACTGCGAGGTCAAAGAGTTTTTCTAGAAGCTGATCAACTCTTGTAATCTTTTCATTAATTTTAAAAATTTATAAGACGATATTATTTATTTAATATATTAAATTATTTATTTATCTTTCTTACATGTAGTCACAGAGTTTAGCGCACCAAGAATAATGAACAGAAGTGTGGTTGGATGTTCATAAAAAATCTAATGGGTGTTTTTTTAATGATCCTTCCATAGAAGTTGGGGTATGTATTCAAATTTTATTATAATAGCTTATTATCAGGTGTCACTATGTTAATATATATTACTTAAAATATGAATGATATTTGATTTATATGTAAAAATTAAATAACTATGGGATTAAAATCCCACATAGTCATACTTAGTCTTCCAAGATGACACAGTTGTTAAAGTGGTTGGGAAGGAGCATTCTGGTCAAGTGTGCAGGATGGGTTTGGGACCCTTACCATCTGAGGTATTTAGTAGGACGTCATGGATTGAAGTTGAATCTACTTCTAGTTGTATTTTAGATGCTTAGAGAGATTATGTTTCTATGGTAAATATAATTCAGGAACAGGGGGATCAGATATCCTCTTTACAGAAAGTGTTGGTTGATTTATATCAGAAGACGACTGGATCTCTCCCAAGTGATATTGCATCGATGAATGGTGGTGAGCAGGTAAATCACACAACTTCAAGATAATTTTATTTTCAAAAATTTATTGGTTTTAAGTTTAAATATAAATATACAACATTATTTAATTTTAAATATAATTGTCTTACAGGTGCCGGTAATAGGAAGTAGAGATGGCGGTGGAGAGGGTGACATGCAGTTTTCATCATCGGATAATGATTAGTGGTCTTTTTGGTATGTTGGGAAAATATGGAAACAGAGGGTTTGTTCATGTATCAGGTATCATGTGTGGCACATATTAGTCACCTAACATTTTCATGTCCACATCTTCTTGATTCCACATGTTTGATAAAGGAATTGAAATTTGATATGGATTGATGATTTAGTAAGGTAGTGAGTCTATAATTGGTGAATTATGAAGTTAGTGGAGTATTAATTAATCTATGTTCAATATAGAATAAGAATACATTTAATAGTTTCATTTGAGTTAGGTTAGGATGTGTATATTAGTATTTTTGACTAACTATTATGTTATTAATTTGATTCATTTTATTCATTTTGGAGACACAAGCCCCAAAACAATGTCATTCAAGGATGGGGCCCACAAATGTTGGGTCTACCATTGAACACATTTGAAACTTGGGAATGATGAGCTCTGACAAGATATCCTTTGAGGTGTGTGCCCTAGATGGTAGGTGAGCCTATTTTGGCCATGCACCATCACTACAGGGGAGAATAATACTTGGAGGATGATGAATATCCAAACTAGGAGCTACACCACTATTTTCATGATCACATTGAGTGAGCCTATATATAAGAGAGATTCAACCCCATTATCAAGGGGAAGGCCCTGATATTGGTCATTATTTGGGATGAGACTAAGATATGAGATTTGGAATCTCTTGGTATTCCATGAAACTTATAATCCAACCATATGTAGTTTTGAAAATCAGTGTGGTAGATGACCATCATTAGAATATAAAGTCCTATTAGGAAAGGGATAGAATATCATGTTCATTACATACTAGTCCAAAATGGTTAATGTCAGGCTAGGTTGTTTGAAGTATTATAGATCACAAGTTTGTGCTATGTAGTTTGAAGGCTTATATCTCAGACGTTGGTTCTATACAGTTTAAAGTCTTAGATTTAGATCTATGAAACATTGTTAACTATGAGAAAATAATCTTAAAGTATAGATGGGGGGAAATGTAGTTTAACCTATTTTAAAGGGGTGCACATTTTTGATGCACGGTTTTCCAAAATGTGCAAAAACCATTCATCTCCTACAAATTAAGATCCACATCCCACATATTATATTAAAAATATTATGTAAGCTGTGTAATAGCTATGAATTTGTCACTATCTCATCCAAAAACCCTACATGGGTTGGGCACACAGTTTGAAAAAAAAATGTGCAGAGCTCATGTGCACACCTATGCAATAAAATACAAAGTTCTCACATTTTCGTGTGACCATGGGGTCATGGTTTGACAAAACGTGTGAAAAACTCTTAAGTCCTATATGATTTTATAGAAAATATTTCATGTTATTCACAAACCATGTGCTTCATCAAAATTTGTTTCATGGTTATATTCCATTTTTAGTACTAACCATGTTCCAACAGTGTACCTAAGGCTATCTCACCCAAAAATGATATTTCAAATTATTATACTCTCAAAACTCATTTAAACATCCAAGACACCACTCAAGCCTCAAAAAATATATAAAAATAATTTTTCTTATTTTCCAACCGTCATAATTTCATTCTGAATCTCAATTTTATATTTACCCCATACACTAAACAAAAAACCTAAATTCATTTGAAAATTTCAACCCTTACAAAACATGTGATCTTATAACCTTACCACCTTAGAAATTCTCATCACTGAGAATACCCAATAGACATTGCAAACAAGAACCAACCTACATGGGTTGGTAATTGCAACTCAAAATTTCACATTTCATTTCCATCCTCCCAAAGTTTCTTTAATGAAAATATAGATCATATGACCCATGAACTGATAAAAGATGAGAAAATTTTTGTACCCACCAAAAAAATCACTAATACATTTCATAAAAAACCCTATATATACTAAGAAATGATCATGTAATCATCCTATTATAAACTATAATATAGATATATCCATAATAAATTTTAATTTTTAATGGCCAATTCTGAGTTGCGGTACTCCCACTATCATGATTTCTTATTTATCCAAGACCACAATGTAACACACCGACCCCAGCTACCCAGAGTCGGTGCATTACTTTGTAACATTGGAATGATCACAAAAGATCAAGTCTCGAAAGACCGATTAGTTTAGTAGCCTTGGAAACACTAGATACATTAGTAAATGTTACATTACATCATAAAGTGAAAAACTAATAACAAAGTCTTCATAGTCCACACTCATATCCTCTTATGACTATCCCTGCAGGTCATTCATAAAATACTTCTTCACGTCCTGGAAAATATTAAAACATTGAAAGGGGTGAGCTCAGATGCTCAGTAAGGATAACAATATTGCGGAAGCTTTCATAAATAAACATAAAAATTTAAGGCAATGTATAACTAAAAGAAAAGCCTTTTAAACTTGAACATCAACATAATATGGAAAAAGTAAAATGAGATAATGCCATTCACTTCTTCACATGGATATTCTACTGGTCGAATAATCACATGCAATATCAATAACCACTTTTATAGTGAGGGAATGTATAATGCCAGACATTCTGTAACATTTTGTCAAGGCCTCGTCCAAGACGTCTAAAATGATTAAGGCCTCGGCCAAAACCATAAATCAAATTGGGAAAGGGCCTCGGCCAATTCCACGTCTAGTTGTCTCATGAGACCTACCGATGCATCGAGGAGATATAGCGGGCTCCACCCATCACTTATTAAGTCCAATACATTCCTCATATGAATAGGTTTAAACATATCATAAACCATAACATAATCGTATCACATAAAACATGCATAAAGGAAACATAACATTTCCACATTTCAATCACAAGATATCAATACAACACATTGATATAATAAAAACGCTTTCAAATCCATTTTCAATACCAAAATAAAAGAAAATTATAACATGGTATTTATTTTTCATTAAAAAAAAAGGTATGGCTTGTAGAGGAAGCCGAAACTCAAATAGTGGTCACGGCGGCGGAGAAGTCGTTGTCGCCGCATACGTATGACAAAAACATTCCTTTTTGTCGTTTAGTAAACGCTTTGTATAAAAAATATTCCTTTTGAATATACGTAAAAGTCAAAGGGGTTTATACACCGTATAAAAGAAATTTGTGTATAAAACCAAATATGCCTCAATGAAAGGAGATTGAGATGAAGTCCGTAAAAAGATCATTTTTAAAATAAAATAGATCTATTATGTGTATTCACTATAGTTACACATAAAGAACGTAAAAATACAAAATAGTACATAATAATATCATGACATAATTTGAATGTAGGAGATTAACCCAAAGAATGGAAGTTGGGTTAAGAAGTTCCCTTACCTTGTGTCCGACTTGACTCAACCGTTCTTTAAACTCCTGAATAATAAACTAGAGTTAATATCTACCTTATTAAGAACCATTTTCAATTTCATTATCCTTTTTATATCACTTATTACAATGTTATGAACATTATGTAATTATTTACGTTAATAACGGTCGTTTTGTCGATCTTTGGTACTTGAGTCAACAATAAACTTCTTATAATTACAAGTTGTTCATGTGGTGAAATATCCATTATATCCAGAATTATATTCATGATTTAGTTATCATATATATCATATATATCCAGTATATACATTCATTCATAATATTACGTAACATTTAGAGGTAAGAAATGAAATGCACCGTTCATGGAGACGGTAAGCCGTACGTACGCATGAACGCTACTTTCATTTCTATTTCGTATTTAATGGAATGAAATAATAATTATATAAAGGTATATTATAGTTCCAGTATAATATCATATATAATATCATTTACTCCATCCTTTACACATCCCACATATGGTATTAACAATTCACATCACTTTGAGGGGGCGGTGGTCCGCACTTCCTAAAATGAAAATATCGCGTTTACCCATAATGGAAATAATAAAGTATTCCATAAATGAGAAATACAGAAGCTTAAGAAAAACATAAACATATTATATATCATATATAAATATAGTGACATCTTAATGTCCACCTTTTAAGGTGTTATATGAGTGTTGAACAATCATCGTTTCGTGAGGCAGAAATTCGCCATCCACAGAAACCGTATGTTCTTTAACCATTAGATGTAGGTGTGTGTAAGTGTAGCTCGAATACTTTTTATAACAACATCCTATTATATTGAGGATACTGTTGTTGTTACAAAAGAAAGGAATAAAAAGAGTTTAAGGGGTTGGAGAAGCAAAATAAAACAAAATAACATAAGAGAAGATATTACCTTAAAATCGGGTAACTCTTTTGATTTGAGCCAAAGGCTTCCTTGGGAAGTATTCTGCCCAATGTGAGGCTTCTAGGAGTAAGGGGGGAAATTTGGGAGAGTATTTGGGCAGAGTTTGGCCGATCCAAATGGCTTGAAAGTGTGAAGGAGGTGGTAGAGGTGGGGGCCTTTTATAAGAGGAGAGGAGGGGCACTCTTGGAAAGTAAGGAAATTTTACATTATTATACAATGATTTTCGGATTCTAAAGGTCACACACTTATATAATTCATGTATAAGGTGATAAGGGTTCGAAATATACCCATCCAATAGTCTTTGGACAAGTGTAAGCCTTGGATTTTACATTATCTTTTCATTTTATTAAAATTGTTAAATAATGAGGTCATCGCTGCATCATAATGATGTCATAAATAATTTAATTTATTTAATGTCTAAAAATTATAAAAAAATTACTATGATGTAGGAAATCTTTTTATCTTTCTAATGACTATTTATAGTCAAAAATATGACTTGTATAACCCCATGTAAAAATTGTTTTAGTAAAATATTTCATGTTTGTGTCATTTTTTACTTTAACATTAAATAAAAGGTATTTATGTCATTTTCCAACTAAAGTGGCTCCATGGGGTCCCCAAGTTGACCCATGTATTGTCTTGGTCGGCCATGGAACATACAATGAGGGTAGGACATGTGTCAAGCTCATCTCATATTATTAAAACATTATTTTTACATTAAACTACACTAATTACCTCTAATCGCGATTAAGAACTTAAAAGTTACTATTCACCAAAAATTATTTTAATCTCATTGAACCACATTTTACTTCTTAATGACAACCATGTATGTAGGATTTTTGAAAATCAAAACACAGAAGTGGTAATATTTCATTTAAACGAAAAATCAGTTATTTAACTACCACTTAGTGGTTTCACTATTCATCAAAAATTGAAGTTTTTCAGAACAATGCCAAAATTTCACCCTAAGCTATAATTGATATTCTGAATTCAAAAATGATGTCTATTTCACAAAATTCCAAACATATAAGTTTCATTAATTAATTTTATAATTAATTCCCGCTGTCACAACAAATAGCGTGTTTTTAAGAAACAATTTATATCAAAAGAGTGATAATTGTTTATGTCCAATTTCAATGTTAAATTAATTCTAATTACCACCATTGGATAAAATGGTAAAAATATATTCTAATTATACTTTAAAACCACTCAGTAGTATAACTTATCACTATAAATTATTTTGATTAAAAAAGTTGTTTTTAAGTATTTTTCACTATTCATAAAAAATTAGAAGTTCTCAAAAAAATACCAAAAATTAAACATAGGCTAATTTCGATATTCCGAATCCAAAAATGAAGTCCATTTTGAAATATAAAATTTCTATAATTTTAAAAAGTGGTTATTACTATTTATAACGGCTACTTTGATTAGTCGCGGTGTTTTAGAACTCGAAGTTGCGTACAATACAAGCTATTGTATTATTGAATGAGAAGCGTATCATGGAAGCTCGGGGTGTTACATTCTCCCCTCCTTCAATAAATTGCGTCCTCGCAATTTGAAATTTTTCTTGGAAAATAAAAGGTTGAAAATAGAAAATACCTTTGTAGAAAACCCACATCGGAAATAAGGTTAATAAAAATATAACTTTAAAAGAAATAAAGATAAGTACAAAGGTCACCCGAGATAGCCCATACTAGGATTCTATGAAAATATGGATATGGAAGAAAAACAAACCATCAAGGTCTGATGGAGAGTTGTAGAAAACTGGATTAGGAGAAAGTTAACAATAAGAAAATCACAAACTTGTGATTGGTTAAACGGTCATTGAATCCCCGGTTGGAAAAGTTAACCGACAACGTTTTTGTTTTAAGTTACCTTTTATAAAGTTAAAGAATTTATTTAGGAGATTTACTAAGAACGTAAGGGAATATACATACTTGTCATGTAGACTTTCATTCTTTAATAAATTTTTACCAAAAACCCATCTTTCACTCTAAAAGGTAATAGAACTAAAAAATATTCTATTTATCCTAATTGTATAAGGTTCCAAATGTTAACACATACCATTTAGATTAGTAAAATTATTTTGTAATAACCAGGGACTTCCTGTAGGCTAGTGGTAGGAAATAAAGGCCTGTCGCACTATGGTTGTGGGTTCGATTCCTGCAGCTTTGTCCGACGCGACAGTTATGCCCCACCCTGCAGGTTGTCCTTTTCCTAAAACTATAGTATTATAATATTCCAAAAATAATCTTCATAAATTTTTTAACCTTTAACAATACTATCCAAAGATCAACTTAATCCACTCCAACCTTTATAGTTATCCAAAATACCTCTGTCCAGACTTTCTCTAAAAGGTCTCTTAATTCCAAAATCAATTGTAACATCAGATTCCCCAAACAATGTAAAGTTTCTCTTATTGTCACATACTAAAAATATGATTACCTTCATCATATTAAAACCTTAATGAAAAATAACAAGTACTGCAGTACAATCCTTATATATATCACATTATTATTATAACCAGAATATAATCCTTGAGTCCAAAAGAACCAATACATTAATTATTCCACTTCAACTGTAGTCACAGCATAAGATTGGACTTGATCCCTTGGCCTTTTCTGAGGTAAGTTTCCCTGACGCTTAGGACATTCATTTGCATAATGACCCATTTCTCTACAATTTTAGCATTCAACATTGATAGCCTCTTTCTTTCCCTTACAATCACGAGCCTGGTGACCTTTTTTTCCGCGTTTGTAACAAAATCTCATTCCTTTTAGGCAAGTACCAGGGTGATTCTTCCCACAATTATCACAAAATGGAAAATCCTTCTTTCCCTTTTTCCCTTTATCTATCTCTTGTTCCACTATTCTCTTCTTCTCTTGCTTTACTTTGTTGTCATAAGACTTAGAGAATTCCTTTTCTGTCTTGGTAGCACATGAGACAATATCTTCGTATGTTGAGAAAGATTGTGATACTAAAGCTCGATGGAGAAATGGTTTTAACCCATCAAAGAAATTATCAATCTTACCTCTTGGGTTACGTATATAATCTGCAGCATACCTTGCTAACCTTGTAAAGTTGGCCTCATACTTTGCGACATTCTCATCCTCCTTTTGTCTCAGACTCAGAAATTGCCTTTCCATATCTGCTCTATGGTCACGAGGAAATTATTTTTCTAAGAAAATATCTTTGAACTCCCTCCATTCCATATTTGATACATCATCATCTTCCTTTGTGTTTTGAATCAATGACCACCATTGATCGGCATCTCCAGTGAGGCGGTAAACTGCCATGATAACCTTCTCCCTTTCGCTACTCCCCAAGGCGTGGAATATTTTCTCTAAGAAGTTTATCCATTGCTCAGCTACTAATGGATTTGTACCCCCATTAAATGTTGGTGGTTGTTGCCTCATGAAGCGGTCTAACATTGATCCTCCACGTTGTGGATCAGGGTGATCCATACGAGTAAGGTTATTATTCATAACTTGAGTGAGTTGTCCCAGTATGGTAATAAGTTGATCAGCACCAGTTGTATCTCCAGATCCACAATAATTATCTTGAGCAGGAGGGAAATCCCTACACGAAGTGCGTGCATTGATACAATTTTCATTCCTTCTACTAGGCACCATTTCTACACAATGGCATAAACTAGATTAGTTTATGAATAAAAATACATAATTCCATATTTTTAAAACACTTTACATAAATTGAACTATTTATGGATATAATCCATAATCATAAAAACAAATGTTTTCTTTGATAAAGTATATACTCATAACCCTTCATAGTGGTTTGTAAAGAAAATGAGAATTATCCTAAGCATATCCCCCGGGAGTGTCGTAACCAAGAGTGCAGCAAGGCCCGTTGTCGTGCACCAGTTCTCGTTCGAGTCTAGCTCAAAGCGGTGTTTTCAGGTTTTACCCCTAGGTACATCTGTGCCAGAGCCACCTCTACCTTCTCGTATCCAGATAGGGATGTATTTCTCGGAAAACTCACAACATCTCTACAATACCAAAATTCTAGGAAGTTCTTCTATACTAATCCTCAAAGTCTATCTTCAGGCTATGTGCTCTAATCAGAGTTTATCTAAATATAGCTTCCAAGGTTAGTACTAAACTGCCTCTGATACCAATTGTAACGCCCCGACCCCAGCTACCCAGAGTCGGTGCATTACTTCGTAACATTGGCATGATCAAAAAAGATCAAGTCTCGAAAGACCGATTTGTTTAGTAGCCTTGGAAACACTAGATACATTAGTAAATGTTACATTACATCATAAAGTGAAAAACTAATAACAAAGTCTTCATAGTCCACACTCATATCCTCTTCTGACTATCCCTGCAGGTCATTCATAAAATACTTCTTCACATCCTGGAAAATATTAAAACATTGAAAGGGGTGAGCTCAGATGCTCAGTAAGTATAACAATATTGCGGAAGCTTTCATAAATAAACAAAAAAATTTAAGGCAATGTATAACTAAAACAAAAGCCTTTTAAACTTGAACATCAACATAATATGGCAAAAGTAAAATGAGATAATGCCATTCACTTCTTCACATGGATATTCTACTGGTCGAATAATCACATGCAATATCAATAACAACTTTCATAGTGAGGGAATGTATAATGCCAGACATTTTGTAACATTTTGTCAAGGCCTCGGCCAAGACGTCTAAAATGATTAAGGCCTCGGCCAAAACCATAAATCAAATTGGGAAAGGGCCTCGGCCAATTCCACGTCTAGTTGTCTCATGAGACCTACTGATGCATCGAGGAGCTATAGCGGGCTCCACCCGTCACTTATTAAGTCCAACACATTCCTCATATGAATAGGTTTAAACATATCATAAACCATAACATAATTGTATCACATAAAACATGCATAAAGTAAATATAACATTTCCACATTTCAATCACAAGATATCAATACAACACATTGATATAATAAAAACGCTTTCAAATCCATTTTCAATACCAAAATAAAAGAAAATTATAACATGGTATTTATTTTTCATTAAATAAAAGGTATGGCTTGTAGAGGAAGCCGAAACTCAAATAGTGGTCACGGCGGAGGAGAAAATTATAACATGGTATTTATTTGTCTTATGTATGTGGCGACAACGATTCACATCACTTTAAGGGGGCGGTAGTCCGCACTTCCTAAAATGAAAATATCACGTTTACCCATAATGGAAATCATAAAGTATTCCATAAATGAGAAGTACAGAAGCATAAGGAAAACATAAACATATTATATATCATATATAAATATAGTGACATCTTAATGGCCACCTTTGAAGGTGTTATATGAGTGTTGAACAATCATCGTTTCGTGAGGCAGAAATTCGCCATCCATAGAAACCGTATGTTCTTTAACCATTAGATGTAGGTGTGTGTAAGTGTATCTCGAATAATTTTTATAAAAACATCCTAGTATATTGAGGATACTTGTGTTTTTACAAAAGAAATTAATAAAAAGAGTTAAGGGGTTGGAGAAGCAAAAAAAAACAAAATAACATAAGAGAAGATATTACCTTAAAATCGGGTAACTCTTTTGATTTGAGCCAAATGCTTCCTTGGGAAGAATTATTCCCAAAGTGAGGCTTCTAGGAGTAAGGGGGGAAATTTGGGAGAGTATTTGGGCAGAGTTTGGCCGAGCCAAATGGCTTGAAAGTGTGAAGGAGGTGGTAGAGGTGGGGGCCTTTTATAAGAGGAGAGGAGGGGCACTCTTGGAAAGTAAAGAAATATTACATTATTATACAATGATTTTAGGATTCTAAAGGTCCCACACTTATATAATTCGTGGATAAGCTGATAAGGGTTCGAAATATACCCATCCAATAGTCTTTGGACAAGTGTAAGCCTTGGATTTTACATTATCTTTTCATTTTATTAAAATCGTTAAATAATGAGGTCATCGCTGCATCATAATGATGTCATAAATAATTTAATATATTTAATGTCTAAAAATTATAAAAAAAATACTATGATGTATGAAATATTTTTAGCTTTCCAATGACTATTTATAGTCAAAAATATGACTTGTATAACCCCATGTAAAAATTGTTTTAGTAAAACATTTCATGTTTGTGTCATTTTTTACTTTAACATTAAATAAAAGGTATTTATGTCATTTTCCAACTAAAGTGGCTCCATGGGGTCCCCAAGTTGACCCATGTATTTTCTTGGTCGGCCATGGAACATCCAATGAGGGTAGGACATGTGTCAAGCTCATCTCATATTATTAAAACATTATTTTTACCTTAAACTACACTAATTACCTCTAATCGCGATTAAGAACTTAAAAGTTACTATTCACCAAAAATTATTTTAATCTCATTGAACCACATTTTACTTATTAATGACAAACATGTATGTCAGATTTTTGAAAATCAAAACACAGAAGTGGTAATATTTCATTTAAACGAAAAATCAGTTATTTAACTACCACTTAGTGGTTTCACTATTCATCAAAAATTGAAGTTTTTCAGAACAATGCCAAAATTTCACCCTAAGCTATAATTGATATTCCGAATTCAAAAATGATGTCTATTTCACAAAATTACAAACATATAAGTTGCATTAATTAATTTTATAATTAATTCCCGTTGTCACAACAAATAGCGTGTTTTTAAGAAACAATTTATATCAAAAGAGTGATAATTGTTTATGTCCAATTTCAATGTTAAATTAATTCTAATGACCACCATTGGATAAAATGGTAAAAATATATTCTAATTATACTTTAAAACCACTCAGTAGTATAACTTATCACTATAAATTATTTTGATTAAAAAAGTTGTTTTTAAGTATTTTTCACTATTCATAAAAAAATTAGTTCTCAGAAAAATACCAAAAATTCAACATAGGCTAATTTCGATATTCCGAATCCAAAAATGAAGTCCATTTTGAAATATAAAATTTCTATAATTTTAAAAAGTGGTTATTACTATTCATAACGGCTGCTTTGATTAGTCGCGGTGTTTTAGAACTCGAAGTTGCGTACAATGCAAGCTATTGCATTATTGAATGAGAAGCGTATCATGGAAGCTCGGGGTGTTACAACAATGTCCTAATAGTGCTCCCAACAAATTTAATATGTCACTTAGAAGAATATTACCCCTGGTCCTCAATTGTTTTTTGAAATGGTTAAAATAAAATTGACTAAGATCATACTGTTCACACTATATTTTCCATTAAAATATCTTAGAAACCATTAAAATTCACCTGTATCAACCCACTATGTGCTTGAAGAAGTTCCTCACTGACCACATACTACTTTTAGAAATAACTCATATTGAATTGCTTTTGGTTGAGTATTTTTCGAGAAAACTAAACTTTAATAGTTAACATATTTGAATCCATATTTTGACACCTTTTATCCTTAATACCCCAATATGACTTTGAACATTCTCACCAATGCTTGTAAACCACTTCTGGTGACATCTCTTGATCTTACCAAATCCTACTCATTTATATCATTATTCCAAATAAACATTCTAGTGTATTACTGATCGAAAACACCTATATAATGAAAAGGTATACCAGGACAAATAACTAGACTCGAGCTTCTCCCAAGTATGTATTTGAACCAGTACATTCCATTCACTGTGGAATAAAATAGTACCTAGCTCCGGTTATCAAGAAACTCAAAAACTAAAACAACCATCCAATGACTAGTCCAACACTCACATGAGTGTTACCCTTTAATATTTGACATTTATAATCCAAATATTATGGATTTCTATAAATCAATTATTTTGTAAACCATTCATGGATTCCTTCTATCTAAACAAAAGGGCATTGATTTTAATTATTTATCTTGGTATATAGATGCTCTCCCAACATACATAAGATGGTGTAGTTTAATATTCTCTTATCTAAAGTGATTAAAACTGATGATAGATAAATGAGTGTTATTTTTTATAGGTGTTTATGGTGGTTTTAATGTAGAAAATGAAAATTATTTAGCAGTGGTTTAAACTGCCGCTAAATACGCAATTTTTTTTCACATAAAACCACAGCTAAAACCACCAAAATCGACGATAAATATGTTTACTACAACACTTCCCATAAACTGACACTAAATTGAAGAAATCGCCGCATGCTATATGTTGACACCCAATTTAGCGGTGGTTTTATGAAACCATCACAAAATCATATAGCGGCAGTTTAAACCACGGCCATATTGAAAAGAAAACAACCACTATGAGCTAATTTTCTTATAGTGATTCTCATATTGTACTAATACTTGTCCCTAATCATCCCTTATCCCTATGAAAAACTTTTTAAAACTTGGGATGAGCACAGGAATCTCAATAAGGGGTATAAAAATAATGAAAACCAATAGTCCATTGAAAAATAGGAAAAACCATTTTATGTTCTTTGAGTAAATGAAACAAAACATTTTTACATGAAAAAATACATAAGTTTTTCTCAAATAAAATCATTAAACCAATAAAAAACAATTAAAACTCCTTTAGGTGACTTAGAGAACCATATATATAAAACACTTTCAATTGGAATAACCATATAATCAACTTCCAATATTATTATTTCCCAATGAATTAGAGATATATAATTGGGATAACCCTTTTTATAAGCTATATCGGGCTCACCTGTGATCTATAATGGGGATAATCCCTTCATATAATCTATATCAGGATCACCTGGGATCTATAATGGGGCTCAACCCTTTTTATAAGCTCTATCAGGCTCACCCATGAGCTATAATGGGGATCAAACATTTGTATAAGCTATACTGGGCTCACCCATTTCATATAATTCTCAAGTACCATATCATTAATAAAAAATTCATCATAAAACCATTTGGAAAACTATTTTATTCCCATATGAAAAACCTTAAGGGTAAAAATAACCTTCTTTCAAGAACCCATTTTCAATACCAAAACATTGTTTTCATTGAAAAACCATTTACAATATAAAAATGATTAAAACTATAAATATGGTTTTTAATTAAATGAAATATTAAATATTTCAAAGGAAGATGAAAATAAAATAAATTCCATGATGACAGAAAATTCTTTGTCATCATATAAGAATATAACAATATTTATGTCATTTGTCAAAACCTTTTGTATAAAAAAACATAAAATGATTCAGTTTTTAAAACCATTACTGAAATTAAAATTATGCAAAAAAATTATTTTATAATCCTTGTATATCTATATAAATAAATTTAAAAAATAATTTCAAGAATAATGATATAGAGAAAAATATTTGATAATTAAAAATTTAAACATTCAAAGTGTCTCATGCCAGTTTTAACATTTAAATAATTATCTACATGAAAGAATAATTTTACCAAAACAATAAATAAAAAAATTATAGATAAAATATAGATATTAAATTTTATAGTTTCTATATATACACCCTATAAAATAAAAAAGGTGCATAGAATCTAGAAATGACTCAATGAAAGGATATTGAGACGAAATCCGTTACCTTGAGTCTGATTCACCACATCTGTTCTTTATCTTCCTGGATAATGAAGTTATGTTAATTATTTAATTTATTGATAAATTTTTTCAAATTTATTATTCATTTTATATCTCTTAATATCATTTTATAACAATTACTTAATTATGAAATTTCATGTTGGATGTTTTGATGATATTCGATATTTGAGTCCAAAATGAAATTGGTAAGTCAAATATGCTCAAAGAGATCATTAGTATATCATCTCTAAAATAATATTCATGAAATAATAATAATAATTATAAATCAATCATACTTTAAATTCCATTGTGGATATGAAAAATGAACTACGTTATAATCATGGAGATAGTAATCCGTACGTATGCATGAGTAACGTTTTTATTTTTCAATGATCATTATGGAAAGAAGGGAAGTATAATTTTATCTTTAAATAATTATAATAATATCATTTATATAATATTAATAATATAAATATACTTATGTATATCATCCATGTGATGTGTTGATGAAAAATGATTCACATCGCTTCATAGAGGTGATAGTTCACACATATGAACGAACGAAGCTATCATTTTCATATGTCTGGAAAGTAAGAACATAATTGATATATTATTCTATTATAATGATAAATATTTCATTAATATCATATATAAATATTAATTCTATTATTATAACCATTATTTATAGATGGTAATGGAAAACGAATTATATCGGTTCGTAGTGGTGATAGTTTACACTTACGCACAAACAATTAATTCATTTCCCATTTGATAGAATCAGAGGTGAATCTAGGTGATGATATTAAAATAATTATATATTAGTAAATTTTGGATACTGAAGTTATTATCTCATCATGTTTTGAGAGGATTAGAAGGAATTGGAAGAAGAAATAAAATAGAAACACTTAATTAAAAACGATACATCTTCTTCAGATTCTCACCTTTGATTAACACCTTAACATCTCTAAAGAGATTGTTATGCCTAAAATAAGAAACTAGAATTTAGGGAATTATTATAAGAAGTTATTTGGAAAGATCATTTCCTAAAAAAATTGGTTTTTAAGTGTGAATAAATATTAATAATTAGTTCCCTTTTATAAGAGAGGGAAGGGGAACTGTTGGAATTATTCAAAATATTAAATTAATATAAATGAATGTTCTACTATAAATGGCACAAAAATAATTTATTTATAATATAGGGTGATTTTGGGTATAAATAAATTAATAAAATAAAAATTATACATGTTTCTATAATTATTAAACCCTTATCATTTAGTTTTAACCCTTATTTAAAACTTTTAATTTTTACCATGATACCATGTAAATTACATTTTGTGGGTTAATATTAATAATATAAAATTAAAAAAGGCCAATGAATTATTAATTGATGAAATTTTAAGACTTATATAATAATTTTGTCTAATTTATTATTTTTATGAATTTTATATCATTTAATAAAATATTTTTTTAAATATCGATATTGTCAATTTTTACACAATTCATTTGTTGAATTTTTAAAAATATCATAACATAAAGATAAGTTCGAACCAATTACTTTAAATCCTCAATAACATGTCAAAGTCATCCAAAAAAATATTGTATGACATTAATTCACTAAAATTATATTAATTTTAATATTTTTAATATCATGCATCTAATTCATCCATTAATTAAACAATAACTGCATCATCATTGTGTCACCATTTAATTTAAATTTTTTATTCTAAAATTTATAATTAAACTACCATGAAGTAGGTAAATTGTTTGGATTTATAAATACTATTCATAGTTGAAGATTTATTCTAAATAACTACACATTAAAAATGTTATATTTATTAATACATGATTATGTCATCTTTGTCTTTTCTTTAAAATAAAATACTATAAAGGGAATAAAGTCATCCAAGTAGCTCAATGTATAAATAAAATAATTATAAAGAATATTTGGGTTAAAAAAACTCATCCAATTAAATTATGACACGTGTTAAGATAATTTTATAATATTTATAATATTATTTTTACCTTTAATTTGCCGATTTACCCTTAACGGTGGTAAGAAAAATAATTACTAAAGTTACTATTCTGAATGCCAAAAAATAAAAGGGACCAATTTAATAAATTTTTAACCTATTATTAAAAATATAGAATCTATTTTACAAATTCAGAATACATAATTCTCAGAAATTAATTTAAAATTAATCCTGTTGACGGATCGAGAAAATGAGTTTTAAAGTAAAAAAGTTCAAAAGTTCACCAAGTTTTTATATACAAATTCAATGTGAAATTTATTCCAATGACTTAAATTGGATTAAATTATAAAAACATGATTTAATTATACTTTAAAATCATTAAAAAAATAATTTTACACTATAAATAAATTTGAAAAAAGCAGTTTTTAACTTATATTTTTATTATTTGATATTCATTAAAATATGAAAGTTCTCAGATAAATAACAAAAATTAAACCAAAGTAAATTTTGATACTCCAATTATAAATAATAATTTTATTTTTTCAAATGTAATTTATAAAAGTGAAAAAAATTTATTTAAAATGGGTTCACTTTCAAAAGGTACTAAAAATGCCTTTTTTTTGGAAAATACTCCTTTTATGAATAAAATTGAATTTTTAATTATATAATGTCTATAAAAATCATAATATGAATTTTAAAAATAATATTTAAAATGTTATATATTATATATATTTCATTAATATAATACAATAAGAGTGATTTTATTATATATTGGTAATAAAACACCCTTGTACACATTTAAATAGTTTTTGAGAAAAATATTGACTTTTATTTTAAGAAGGTGTTTAAATTAATTTATAATTAATTCGTCAAAGAATTATATATACTTGTAAAAACCGTATTCTCATAATTGAGTTAATAATTTTTATTCCCAGCATTCTAACAGCAAGGTTATAATGGTAACATTAAAATAATAACATTTAGTTTTTCATTTGAGCTCGATGTAGCGTATCATGTACACTATCAAACATAGTGTTTCATTTAAAAACCCTAAATGTTACATTTTATATGTAAATATGATTCAATATTTATTTTATAATTAAATTTATATATACAAATATATACAAATATGTATATATATGTATATATTTAATTATAAATAATGTTATAATATAATAAATGATAAAATTTGAACACCATAATATCCATATAAAAATAATCCATAATAATAAAGTTCTCCACTGAAAAAACACAATAATACACTTTTAAACGAAGATAAAATTGCATCAAATATTAATAAAAAGGATATCCAAAATAAAAACTCAGTTTTAGAAGAATTTCAACCCTTTTGTGGATGATAAAATGATAGAGACCTAGGACCCTTTTGATCTAGATGATATAAATCTCTTAATAGGATTTGATTTAACATAATTGGGATTCCAAATAGATACCTAAATAAAACTTTATAGACATTTGAAGTTAAAGTCATGTTTTCAACTTATTTTAAGAGAATAATCAATTTATTAATTTTTTAAATCACCAAAATGTTCTAAAATGTCTATTTCTTGATACTAATTAGGAAATTATTAATTAAAATTAGTTTTTTATTATTTTATAAACCACTTTTCACTAAATATATTATATATTAAGTGTAAATACATATTTAGTATTATATAAATCATATCTAAGAAAATATATTATATATATATATATATGAATATATATTTTATTAAAATATATTATTAATATTATATAATTTTTTTATTAAGGTTACATTTATCAATGAAAAAAAGAGATGATAAAGGTGGTATTTTTTAACGTAAAAAATTTTTGACGAAGGGTGTCTTTTATCATTGCTAAAAGAAGCATCAATAGAGAGTGAATTTTATCATTAAAAAAACAGACAAAGGATTGTGCTTAATAATGCGAAATCTGTAGTAGTGTGTGAGCTAAAACAGACCAGACATTTTTAACCCTGGTCTATACGGTCTTGGCCCATACTTCCTTGATCCAACCCAATAAGATCCTATAGAGTGGTGTCTAACATATGATCTTGGATAGACTACTCATCCTAACACTAATTGGTTTTATGATGGAACCCTTAGAGGTATTATATGTTGGGTCTAGAAATATTATGAAAAAAGAGATAATAATGAAAATTGGTATCATAGCTCAGGTTTAGACCATATGTGATGTGGATGGAATACCACCGGTTTGACCTTGCAACGATAACAACGTCATGATTGGATTGTCTCCTTGGTGGTTCTTTTTATCAAAATAATTCATGATACTATCGATAATGTTGCATCCCCCAGGGATGAAAAAAGTGGTGTAAGAGGTTTGTATTAGATGGATTATCATTGATGGGGAGACCTAAATGAGTGGAAGTTGGTTTGAGTGTATGATTGTTGAGAGAAAATCTAAGTCTCACATTGGTTTTAAAGAAGGGTGGATGACTAAAATATGATCTTGGATGAGCTACTCAACCTATCAATAATTTATTTTAGGACGAAACCCCAAAAGGGGTTATGAGTTGGGCCTGAAGGGTTTTATCTAGGAGGGATGTGTTAGAATCATAATTTTGATACTTAAAATCCTTTTGGTCCCATACCCCAAAATTCATAATATATATTTAGATATTATCAAATAAATAATTGAAACACAAAGAAAAAAATAACCTAGATTGGTTACTACAACTCAATTATGCACGATCTTAACCCCTTTTCTCTACAAAAGGAGATAGAGTGATTGTTTATTTTAGGGTTAGGGTTTTATCTTTAGATAAAGAAGAGAAAACATGAGGTGGAGTTTTTGTATGTCACCTTTCTTGGAAATTGATATATTTATTGACTTCCTTGATAACCCTAACACACATCATAAAAAAATAGATCAAGCGGTGGGACTAGATCATAATAAATACAATTAATATCCCATCCATTAAGGTCTAGAAATCAGGGCCTAAGTTATTAGGATGTGCGTGTATTAAATTATTTTACTAGTATTAATTTATGACTAATTTAATCCTTCTTTATAAATTACAGATTAAACCCCTTTGAGTCCAAAATTATCCCACATGGATAAGGAATATAAATTTTCTTATAACAGGTCACTATTGATAGGTTTACATAATTTAATAATTACTCTATCCATCCGATGAGCGGAATCAAACTAGGGAATGATCTTGAAGTAACATTCATAGACCTGTTCCTTTGTCACAAATTCCATACCATCAACATCGGTCAAAATAAATTAAGATCATGAATAAAATATAAACAACATCTAATTTATCTATGTATTCCAACATAAATTTGTTTCCATAATTCTTAATCATAATGTGTTAATTAAATATAATTAATAATCTATAAGACATTCAGAATCCATGAATCCTGGCATTAGGTGATCAAAATATCAAGTATCCAAAATATCAATAAATATACAAATTAAAGATTTCAGATAATACTAAGTTATTTATGTACTCATGAAATATTTTGGGTGGAAAATATTTCATTAGAATATATTCAAGAATAGAACTAGTTCTAATGTTATACATGGATACTGATTGATTCTGTATTCTTTATTTCACAACTAGATACATAATGTCAATATTCTTCAAGGCACTACTTGTGTTTTTGTTATCAAAAAATAAAACTATATCCAGATTATCAAAAAATATTTTCAATGTTTTAGAGATAATATCAAACATATTAAGTCCAATAATGAAGTTATTAATCTATATAACATGATATTTCACTTCAAAAAATGCTAAAAATCTAGGTTCTTTAGTATAAGAATCTAAAAGTGTATGGTTTGTGATTTTCTAGAAAATTGGTGCACTAGAAAACATAAAAACATATATTTAAGTATAATTATTAGTATCAAAACATCTAGGATAATATGATTATGTATATACAATTACTTCAAGAAAATATGACATCCTATAAACAAGCATTAAATTCTCTATACCCTATAAATAAATCATTAATTTCTTAAAATTCATCCAATGATCTATTCCTGGAATAATCTAGTAACATCTAATCATGAAAATAATATATGTGACAGATAGAAATATAAAAACATGATCATACATAAGGCTTACAACTACCGAGTCATTTGAGATATTCTTCGTCTCATCATCACTAATTAGATCCTAGGACACTATGACAAGATAACCTTTTCACCATTGAAAAATAGTTCAACAAAGGAGGAATATCCTTGCATGATAAATCTCTTAAGTAAATTTTCAACATAGGAAATTTGGGATAAACCCACAATTCATTGTGGTATATCTTGATGATTCTAAATTCCTATTATGTAATAGGCTTCACCAATATCTTTCATGTAAAGTTTATTAGGTAGAAATAATTTCATAATAGGTAATATACCTAGGTCCTTTTATGAAAGAAGTATGTCATCTATAAAAATTATTAAGAAGATGAAATTTCTCCCACACACTTCATAAATATGCACTATTCAACCACATTTTATTTAAAACCAAAATCACCAATTATATCATAAAATATTAAATAACATTACTGAGAGGATTACTCAAGGCCATAAATATATTTCTTAAGTATTCATATCATTTATTTTGTTTCCCTAAACCAAAAATCCTTGTGGTTTTATTGTGTTGACATCCTCATGAAAGAAACCATTAAAGAATTAATTTTTGACATAAATTTGGGGTAGATATAAATCCAAATGAGCAAAACGTTTTATGAATATTCAGAATGAATCCTTATTAGACCCAGGAGAGAAGATCTCACTTTAATAAATGAATTCCCTTTGAGTGAACCCTTTGCAACCAAACCAGCCTTGTAATGTTGAATCATTCATTTAATATCCAAATTGGTTTTAAAAACCCATTTGGATCTAAAAATTTTGTAACCTTTTAGAAAGTTTAAAAGTTCTAAAACATCATTTACCTTAATTGTGTTTAACTCATTCTTCATGGATTGGAGCCATTGAGTTGATTGGTTTCTCGCAATATCATCGTTAAAGGATATAAGATCACTTCCTATGTTGGAATAATAGTCATATAAATAAATATAATCATCATATAATGTTGGTCTTATCACTCATTTTTATTAGTTAAGTGGTGGTTGTTGAATAGAAATAGAAGAAGGTTTACTATTTTGGTTTTAATCATTAGGTTTTGTCTCATTAATATCCACATATCCCAGATAATTTGAAGATGTTGGTATGCGTAGAGTCATAGAAACATGTAGATGATTACACTCATCCTCAATAATAATAGTTTGAGTCATGCAACTACCACATGTGTCAAAATCCTTTAAAAATATAGCATATCAAGTATCAACAGTTCTGGTGGTATGTGATGGGAAATAAATTCAAAAACCTTTGAACCTTTTAGGATAGACAATTCAATGAAAAATTTTGTTCTTAGGAATGAGTTTTCTTATATTTGGGTGGAAAATATTTACTTCTGCAAGACAACCCCATACATGAAAATATCCTAATTTTGGTTCCATTTGTGTCCATATTTCATACAAAGTTTTATGAATAAACTTAATAGGAACCCCTTTAAGTGTATGCATTACCATATTAAGAGCCTCAACCTAAAAAACTTATATAAGGATATTTTTCATATCATACTCTATGAATTTTCCATATGGTTATGATTTCATCTCTCAACAACTCCATTCTAGTGACATATTCCAAGAATAGAAACTTTAAAAACAATGCCACATTCTTGAATAAATAAATAAAAGGCCTATAATTGGGACCTATATAAGATAATTTTCTATAATATTATCCTCCTCTATCTGACCTAACAACTTTAATATTATTATCTATATGTTCTCAAAAGTATATTTATAAGTTTCAACCACCTCTAGAGCCATATATTTATCATGAAGACAATAAATATAACAATAACATGAATTTTCATTAGTGAAGGTAATAAAGTACTAGTTACCAATAATTCCAGGTGTATAAGGACCACTAATATCAATGTAAATTAGTTTTAATATTCTTTTACTCCTAATGTAACCTTTTTTATTTCATTTTTTCAATTTAAATTTTATACATTTAATAAATGTATCACAATCAGGAAAATACAACTTATGAATAACTCCATCCTCAATTATTAGTTCCATTATGTCTCTAGATATATGTCTAATATTATCATGCCTTAATCTTGAAGAGTTTTTGTTCAATGTTTTTTTTTCCGTAGGGTTGTGCCATATTAAAATCATACACGGATTCCAATGATTTAGTTAAGGAATAATTGAAACATAATTTATAGAGGTTTCCCTATTTAACACTAGAGCTAAGGATTTTAGAGTCTAAGGAAATAGTGAAACCTTTATTCTCAAACTTAAATAAAAAATATAAGCATCAAGTTGAGAAACCAAAAAAAGGAATCTAGTAATTATAGGTACATAAATAGTGTAATATAAATCCAAAATAAAACCACTCTTAAAGACTAAATGAAGAGTTCCAATGGATTTAACTAGAACTTAGTTTCCATTTTATACTAAAATGATTCGGTCTCCCTTACTTAGTCTCTTTATGAGAAAAAATCCATGCAAATAAAAAATTAAATAAATCGACACACCCATTCCAATCCACCATGTATTTAAAGGAACATTTATAAGAAATAATTCATAAAAAAATAATTAGGTACCTCACCTTTATTTTTTATACATTCCTTAAATTCTAGGCACTTCTTATGAATATTTCCTTTAGCCTAGAAGAAGTAAAACTTAGGTGATCAATGTGAATTAGTGCTAGAATTACCTCCCTTCATGCTAAAGTAAATTACTATATTATTTAAATCAATCTCCTTTTCCTTAACATACAATTTTTATCTAGTTCTTTCCCTGAATAGTGAAATGGAAACTTTGAGGAGATTTATATTTTAAACTTTCATTTTCTTGATTATGCATTTTAATTAACTTGATTATTTTCTATCTCTCCCTTTATGAATTATAGTTGATCTTAAAAGTACCAAACCAATAAGTGAGAGATGTCATAATAAAATGAACAATAAAACCTTTTAAAATATAAATGTCCATGACTTTAAGTAAAGAGTATTGAGATGGAATGTCTGAGTATGATATACTCTATAATACCAAATGTAGGATTGAATATGTAAAACGAGATACAAATACAAGAGGGGGTGAATTTTATACTTTAAAAATCCCTAAGGAATCTTTGAATAACCAAAATTCACATCACCTCTAAGTTCTAATAACTTGCTTGATTCTGGAAAAGTGATTCCAGAAATGAAACTTAACAAAATTTCATGACAAATAAGATTCTACCTTAAAGAATATAGAATCTTACTAAATAATAGTACAAGTATAAGGAAGTATAAGAAATTTATACTTTCCTCAACAATACAAATGAAGCAGAAAACTAGTAAAAAAACAAGTAACAAAGTAAATATTTTAACCCAAAGAGAAGGGTATCCAACAACCTTGGATAAAGGTCAATTGATTTATACTTTCAAGAAATTCTATCTTACCCACACAAGGGTAATCCCTCGATACGATGATCGGAATCTGTCTTGCTATCCCCAAAAGCCATCAACTATCAGGTAGTCAGCACCTCTATCTTCCTATCCCCAGAAGCCCTTGATTGTACATAGAAATAATCAGAGTCGCACGAAGCAAATCTGTACGAAGAAACGTTTGAACAAGCTGTTCAAACTTTCTTCATGAAGCCTGATAGTTTATAACAGCCTCTCTCTCTAGAAATCACTTCAACAACATGTAAGTATAGTTGTCAAAGTTCAGTGTTGAGCTCTTTTCAAATGAGCACCTATTTATAGGCATGGTTCCAATAGTCGACTCCCTCCTCCAACGGTCATATTTTTACTTTAATTTCAGAGGGATCTATACACGTGTCATTCAAACAATGGTTAGTGAGTAACTGAAAGAATGACATCGTTTTATAACTCAACAAGTGAAAGCATAACCAAAATCTGATATTTAGAATGTAAGTAAATGAAAGTTCAGAGTGTAACCAAAAATGAATTCGGAGTCTATAATACAAGGATATTCAGATTCTATTTTCTAGGAATTCGGAACCTAAATTATATAGAATTCTAATGTATGAGTTTCAAGGAAATTCGGAGTCTGGATTCATAAGAATTCGGAACCTGAACATACAAAGTTTGGAGTCAAAGTTCATGAGAATTTGGAGTCAGAACTCATAAGATTTCGAAGTCTGTATTCAGAGAACTCGGAGTCAGAACATAAAGAAGTTCATAACTAGAATTCATAATCAGAATTTGGAGTCAGTACTCATAAGAGTTTGTATCCAGAATTCGTAATCAGAATTCATAGTCAAACTTTACATAAGTTCGTAATCAGAATTCGGAGTCGAACTTCATAAGAGTTTGTAACCTGAATTCGGGGTCTTAAACAAAATTCTTCATATATAAGTATTATATTATTTAGAGGTTTTGGTCTCAATCCAGATTTTACACTTAGAAAAAAAATCATATAGACAATGAAAATGAGGTAAGGTAAATTTCCTTGGGGAATGGAATTTTTCCTTATAGAAGTAAAACAAGTTAAAACAAGATTTACCTTAAGATAATGTGTCTGTGATTTTCAAAACAAGAATGAATTGTGAATTCATTAAGAAAGCTTAATGACTCAACAATATTCCCCTTGAAAGAAGGAATGGAAAAGCCATAAGGAAAACCTTATTGACTCAACAGAGGACATATAATTCATTCTTAATATGTTCCCACAAAAACTAATGACACCATTGTACTTTATGGTGACCATTTTGGTGATTAATGTGGTAGAAAGTATTTTTGATTTACTTTTGAAATGTTCTTTAACTAAACTAAGGGAGTTTTTAACATTTTAATCCTTTTTAGACCTTTTAGAATCTATATCAATTTTATAATCTATAAATCTTCCATGAATGTATAATTTTATGGATCTCCTGATAATCATAAATGGCAAGCGATTAAAATGATCCCAATTTTAAAAGTTGTTTTTTTACCCCTAGGATCTTTTTTCTATATGTGGGTTAGATTTATCATTATTCAAGGCATTGCAATGTTCAATAACACTACAAATTAGAATAGATAGGTACTTCCATTTCATAAATTTTCTACCAGTTAGGGTCTTCATATACGAAACATAGAACTTAAGTGACTGTGAATAGTCACAAAAATAATCATGCACATTATCAAAAATCATGAAAATGAACAATTATAAGAATAAAAAATTAATAATTTGGGAGTACACAGTTCATAAAATAAAATAATATAAAAAACTTTTCTTTATGAGAAAAGTTATATTATTTTTAACTTCTATTGATCCAAATACAAACATAAACATTAGTTCTTCTCTTTAAAAATCTGTATCAATATAACACTAAATTAAATAAAATCATATTTAGGAAAAAATATTTTAATTCCAAATTACATTGAAAAATTACTCTCAAAAAATTACAATCACAATTATCCATTAGGATAATTAATGATTTTAACTTCATGTGTGTAATATAACTGTGGTTTTACCAATTACTACAATAAATAATAGTTTTACATTAGGGTAAACATTAATCAAATAAAAATAACCACATTTTAAGTTAAATTTTTTATGGAGATACTCAAATTATAATTTACATCAATTAATAAATAAAATTTAATAATAAAATATAAATTTAGTTTTAACTAATCACATTTATTTTCATGAAAATCCTAATTGGAGTGATTGTTATTAAAATAAGTGATAACCATAGGAATAATTAAATTAAATTATTCAGGTAAATTTTAAGTCCCACACACATAATAATTTAGCTCAATATAAATTAGTTATTGAAATTAATACTCCATGCATAATCAATAACTAATTAATTATCTCAATCTATTTTAAAAGTCATAATTTAATTTTATTATATCAAAAATCTAGAAATTATTCTAGATAAATTAACATAAATTAATTATAAAAGACACATAATTTTAAAACATTATTACCATAATGAATCAGGGTTAGAGTATAGTAATATATTTAACATATAAATAGAGTACATATAATCACATCTATCAATATAATTTATTAATTTCAGTACTCAAAAACACATAAAATATTTTAGAATAAAGTATTAAATAACTCCACCTATAATAATAATTACATAATAATTATATAATAATAATAATTCGTGAATATATATAGTTTTTAAAAATACAAAACATAAATAATTAGAAGATCATCAGACTATAAATTTCATTAAAATTGATCCAATTTAAATTTAATTCGTGAATTTATCTTAAATTCAATTTCAAATATGTATTTGAAAAAAATAGCATATGACACCAACTATTATAATCGTAATTTTGATAGACAGAATATTTTTTGTCCTATAGCCAAAAATTCAAAATAGATATGCCAAACTTATCATATACATAAATAAAACCCATAAAGAAAAAATTAACCTAGATTGATCATTGCCCTGAAATTAAGCATGGTCTTAACCCCTTAAATCTATAAGAGGAGATGGAATAATTGTGTATTTTAAGGTTAGGATTTTATCTTTAGATGAAGAAAATAAAATTTGAGGTAGATTTTCCATAAGTCTCTTTTTCAGGAAAGAGATATATTTATAAAATTCCTTGATAACACTAACACACATCATAAAAAAAATTGAGCAAGAGGTGGGACCAACCAATATTAAATAAAATTACTTTCTCATCCTTAAAAGTCTAGAAATCCAGCCCTAAGTTATTTGAATTTGGATGTATTAATTTATTTAACCTATATCAATTTATAACTAATTTAATCATGCAGTCCAAATTACAGATTGGACCCCATGGAGTCTAACAGGATGATCCTGACATTAAAAAACATGTTATGGTTTATGTTTTCACATATTTAATAAAAATAAATATAAATATATAAAAAATGTATATGTTCTGGGTTCTTTAAACATATAACATATGTTGTTTTTTTCTAAATTTTTTTATATGAAATGTCTATTTTTTATCATCTAATATAACATATGTTCTGTGAATATCATGAAAGGAAATTTTTGTTAAATAATTAGATGATATCTCATTAAATATGTTCTAAATAAATTTTTTATACTAGATGGTACAAACACATTAAACACTACCATATATAAAGGATTTATCAGCATGAAAATCACCTTTTATCTAAAATTTTAATGTGATGATGATGTAAGAACTATTATAGTCATTTGAGTTTAATCAGTGCTAAAAAGGAACTGATAATGGTTTTCCTTATCAACATTAAAACTTGTATTTATAAAAGAATTTTTTTATGATTTATAGTTTTAAAAATGATAATTAAAAAAATTATCGGTGCTTTTTTAGTGTTGATAAAATCCATATCAGTTACTACAATACATTTTGACACTAACAACAATGTGAAACAACTAATATTGACTGGAAAACAAAATTTATATTACACTAATTCAAATATTTATATATAATAAATAATATATTTTCATTGGATCCTTTTAATAAAAATAATTTTACATTTAAAAAATACAATACATTATAATTACATTTGATACATATGTACAATTCCATACAGATAATTACAACTCCCCAAAAAATAAAAAATAAACCAACTTATAGGATACCTTCTCCACAGATCAATATAAACTAGTAGGAAAGAAGTGTGTTGATAGAGGACATATTTTTATTATTTTTGAATTTTTAATTAAATGAATTAATTCCCATAAATTTAATTAATTTTTGAAAGTTATCTCATTTTGGTAATTTAGGTATAATTTGTACTTAATTTGGAAATGGATTAAATAGATTTTTTTTAATTTTTTTATTTTTATTTTAAATTTTAATTAATTAATGCCCATGTTTTTATTTGATAACTCATTTTTGGTAGGTTTGGGGTGATTTCAAAGGCAATATATGTGTAAATAAAAATTATAGTGGTGATGTAGCATTCAATCAGAACATTAAAGGACTTCATGTGATTAAAATTAGTCTAGAATTTAATTAAATATGGAAAAGGGAACCTACATAAAATTAATTACTACACTAATATCTATATGTGATTAAATCAGAGTGAAGTTACTATATGAGATAAGGTAGTCTGTGTAATTCTCACATGTGATTAAACCAAGAAAACATAATCTATGTGAGATTAACTGTAACACCCCAAGATTTTAGTATGTATTTTTTATTTAAATAAATATTGTGTGTTTGGTATCTTGTGATATACACAAAACAAATATAATGTTTTTAATGTTTTATATAAATTTAATAAATTACAAAATAGTTAATTGAGGAATTATTAGCGATTGATTTTATAATTAAAAAGGGTTCCAATTCACTTAAGCAAATACCATTGATTTTTGGGAAACTGTTTTGAACCATTTCAAATATTTATTTTTGTACAATAATATCAATAAAATTTATTAATAAATATTATATTAATGATTATTAAATTTCATTAGGTGTTTATATGGAATACTAATCTTATGATTCTTAGTAAATGAAAATGTTTTTTTAAACATTATTTTTATTATATGTTATAAATTTTTATTTAAAAGATAAATTTATCTTATTTCAAGTATTAAATTTACTAAAATTAATACTCCTTTATAAATTGATTATCAATTGGTTATAAATGAAGATAAAATCACTTGAAAGTAAACTTAGATATTTTCCAGAAAATAAATTTTATGTAAGAAATGTATTTTTATCTTAATAAATTATATTAATAATTTTTTATGAATGATTTTAAATAAATTAATTTATAAAAGATTAAATAAAATAAAGTAACAATTAACTAATTGTTGTTACTATAGAACAAAATACAATACATTAATTTTTGTGCTTAAAGAAACATTTATTTTCTTCTAAAAACAGTTTTTATGTGTTATGAATTCTAAGATTAAAATTAAATTTAACTACATTTATAAATATAATATTTTAAAATATTTTTCATATTTAGAATTATAATTTTCAAATTAATTAATAATTTTCCTTTCATTTTTGATCATAAAAATAAGTTTTATGGTAAAATTTAGACACTTCTTTAAAGATTAAAAGGTTTAAAATTGGGGTTTAAATAAAATATAAGACTAAAAATGTCACAAAAAATGTCGTTTTTTGATTTTATGAGTGGATAAAATTCCTATATTTTCTTTTAAAATTAGATTATTTTTTCCCACTTGACTTTAGTATGAGATTTTATCTATATTATGAAAACAAATATTTATAAGAGTGTCACTCCTCTCACTTATAAAAGGAGCCCTTCCCCACCTCAATCCTATAAAACAATTGAGAACATTAGATCCAAATCCCTAAAAAAATCCATCCTAAACCCACATTACTATCTCATATAGTTTTTAGTCTTCCCAAAAGGATTCTCTGTGAAGAATTATGAACAGTTCTAAAGGAGGATATCCAAGGAAGAGGTAAATGTTTTAATCAAGTTCTTTCAAGTGTCTTTATTCTTTCACCTCCTCCAAATATATTATAAACATAATAAAATAATAAAATAATTATCATTAGTGTACTGAATTTTTTTTTTTATTGATGGAACAACCATTTTTTACCTCCCTTTCATATTTTCAAAATTTAAAAAGTCACTCGTGTTACGTGCATACTACCACCTCCATGAATGATGTATTTCATTTTTCATCACCATCTTATATAGATGGTTATAAAAATGTATATATTAAATAAATATTACATTTAATTTTTTTTAAAGGTTCTATAAATATATATTTTCTATTATGTATATCATATTACCAATAAATGGTCTTTATAAAATTTTATCACATAAAACAAGCATAACAATACACTTTGTAAGTAATAAAATATTAACATTATCTTTTATTTATATTATTTGCACAAATATTCTTGAATCCAATTTATCTCTTTAATAAAATGTTTTTTTTAATCATTAAGATTCGGTAAAAGTGATAATATCACTGTATAATAACATGTTCTTACTCCTTGAACTGTTATAACGAGTTTCTCTTTGGGTCGGTTTTACTACCTACACAAATGATGTTATAATGTTTATGTCATGAATGATGAAGACAACTTAAATACTAATAGTAAGACATAATAATTATGAATTTAATACGTTTTCATAATTTTGGAATGGTAATATTCAAAATTATATTTACCAATAAATTCAATTCTTTTTTTAATTAAATAATTATTTCAATGGAAATTTTTAAGAATTCTAGGTGAAAGGTCACCATTAGATTAATGAAATGTATATGGAACACAAGAAATATATAAAACACATTTATTAACTTGTAATAAAAAATTATATAGGTTGTTAACCAAAGAACAAAACTCGTGGATTAAGATCACCAAACTGAAGCATGTAAGGGGAACAAAATTATTAACACCTGAATATTAATTTTAACAGTAAATAATTAATATATGGGTAATAAGGAATGATAAATGGATCGTATAAAGTAAAATAAATAATAATAATGTTATTATTAATTTTAATAATATTCATAAATTTATTATATTCATATTTTATAGTCCATTCAACTAAGCGAAAGTATGAGGTAAGGGGATTTGTAAATCAATTTCCTTCCAATGATTTATATTCATTATTAATTGTCTATGATATTATAAGATTATGTGAATCAAAATATATTATTGGATTATGATGTATTTATACTTTTTATTTGAATTTCCATTTCATTCACACAATATATACCTTGATATATTCTTACATCACATGTTATGATCTTTGAAAGGGTTCTCTGTCTCCATTTAAATTACTTGATACATATTTCATATTTCAAACCACGTTTTATTTTTACATGGCGTAATTAACACCCATTTATATTCATGAATAATAAATCTATTTTATATCAGGATATTTGGTTGTCTATTCCATGATCTTACTTCCAGATTATTTTGATTTAAATATAACCAAAACTATACAGGTTTTCATCTGAATTTTACTTCTTTGATAAATATTTAATATTATGAACCCATATTAATTTATATGGTGTATATAATTAATATTTGAAATATTATATCATGTTTCATTTATATTCATTATATTTAAGGTTCCTTTTCTAGTTCCATCTTTCAAATGATTTTGATTTAAAATGCTGTAAGTGGTTATCTTAAAAGTCATTATTTTAAAAGTTTTGAAGTATTCTACCCAAAACTCTATATCTTCCATGTACATGTAATTTATATTTTTTAATGAATTTTTTTATATACACTTAAAAATATTTTTTATGTTCATTTTAAATTATCTATTTCTTTATTTATAATGGTTTAAAAAGGAAAAATTTCAATGTTTTCTATACAGGTTATTTTGGAATTTTTTATATAAAGGTGTGTAAATAGTGATTTTTTATGTTTAATTAATGAATTACTTTTCCCACTATAATTTATTTTATTTTTTATAAAAATTAAATTTTTATTTTTTAAGGTTTTCCAGATTAAATTCAATTCTCACTGTTCTGTGATTTTTTTGTTTAAAATAGTTACCAGAGAAAATGATATTTACTATTATTTTTATGTGATAAAAAATTCTTATTATTATGGGGTAAAATGATTATTTTTATGATTTTTGTGATGAAATTTTAATGTGACATGTGTTTTATTCATTTTATGGTTCTTGTAAAATATATATGATGACAATTGGATCTGATATTTGCCTCCAATGCATTGGGTAATGATTTTTACTCTGAATAGATTATGTTGTAATTAGATTATTTTCACGAACCACCCCTGATTCCCTAGTACCCTAATTCCCAGGTCAATCTTAACATATCCTGAAGGGTGTTACCAATCCCCATGTATTGGAGACTAGCACCTGACATCATAAAAGATAATACTAGGAGTGATTTTCCCCATAAACAGCGGAAGGAACAACTACAAGTCAATATGGTCAAAATAAAACTCCACAGGGAGAACTGTACTAGAAGTCAAATAGGTATAAAAAACCCAAAGTATAACTACAAATTACCATAAAATTGGATAACAACCCAAGTCCCAATAGAAAAAACACTCCAAGACTACTGATAAACAACAAAAACCACCTCCAAGTGGTGCATTAACCTTGATCTAACCTGGAAGAATATAATATACAAACACCGAAAGACATAGGTAGGGTGTGAGCTAAAATCCCAATAGGGTATCACCAATGATTACATAATAATATGCCATTAATTAACCCAAAAAATATTTAAATTTTAAAATAAATAGGTATGGTAGTTCCAAATAATATTTTAAAAAAATTATGCTTTACATGTCAATTGATGGAAATACATTAAAAAATGGATTAATAAACATTTTATATCAAAACGTTTATATAAATTCCCAAGTAATGTGTAAAATAGTTTACAAATAATGGAATATATATATAGAAAAACATTGATAATTAGAAACATGGTTATCTTACAAGATGTATGATAGTTCCTTGTTATCAGAACCCCACACACTTGAATAAGTGATCATGAAAATATGTGTACACATGTCCCTTATACACTGGTCAAAGAGGACTCATCACCATCCCATAGAGGATGTGACCTATTTAATAAGTTTTTATAGTTATAAAACATCAATAGAGTGTTGTCCTGAATAAACCACTAAATACATAGGATTACATGTTCTCTAAAAATAATCAATAATGAAAAAATTACTTTAAAACTATTCAAAATAAAATTAACCCATATTCCACGTCAATATTCCAATTTCAATTTAAAAACAGAAATATGTTTTTAATCAAGTCATTCCTTTTTCCAAGATAAAAGCACCGAGTTTCTATCAATACAATTTAATCCATTTTTCTCAAATAAAAATTTGAAATAAATTCCCAAAATTAATTTTAGAATTCAATTTCACAATTAAAATTCCATGATTTAAATTCCACGATTCAATTTCTACAATTTTCCATCAAATTACACAAACACTTCCCAATTACTGGGAATTGGGTTTTTTCCCCAATTTTATTCTAAATCCAATTCAAAACCCTAATTCACTAGAATTTGGTTTTTAATAAACCAATTGATAGAAATTAAAATTTAAATCAAGTAATTAAATTTAAATCAAGAAATTTAGGGTTAAATCAATTTGGACAATCATAAATGGAACCACCTACCATAGATCACGGGACCATGAAATACAATGCCCATGATGAGAAACTCCCATGAAGAACTCTAGAAAAGTAGATCCAAGAATCAAACCTTGATTCAAGATCTAAAAAAATATGGATTAGATCCTCCAATAACATGAAGATATAAAAAACATTAGAAAGATAAGAAGAGGTGGGAGATAGAGAACATGTGAAGAACTCTTATTAGGAAGGTTCAAATGATTATCACCATTTATTAATTCATGTTCGAAGGGGTTTGGAGGAGCCAAAATTAGATATTGGGAGCCCTAATTACCTAAGAAAACATTATTGATAGAGTTAAGACTGATAAGGGTAAGAAATAGAGGTTCAAAAAATTTTAAAAGAATTTTTGGATTAATTAAAAGCCTCATGAATGGTTTTAGGGGAAATTCCACATGGTTTGCCAAATTTTGAACCCTAGACATGAGCCCCTACTAGTGGGGTTTAATAGATTATCCTTGGTTGGAACATGGTTTCTCAAACCGTATGCCAACTATGAAAACCTTCACTATAGGGTTTGCACGGGTTTCACTAGGAGGGTGCATGATTTGGGGAAAATATGTGCCTAATATACATAACCCAAGAGACCTTAAGAATTTACAAAATTTTAGCTGAAGGATCCCTAAACAAACCAAAACCAAAGAATGTTAAAAATAAGAGTTGAGGAGTAACAAAAAAATATTAATTGGATGTTGCAACCTCCTCGGCATAGAAACTTTCTATCCCTAGAAAGTATGTTAAGAAGCTTTAATGTCTAAAATATGTGGAAATTTCTCTCCCATCTATGCCTCTCTCTCACAATTATCATTATTATCATAACCATGAAACCACAGAACTCGTACAAAATGTATCTTCCTCCCATGAAGTACCTTGGTTCCAAAATAAATTATCCTGAATAGATTCTTATTCATAGATAAATCAGGCTCGATATCAAGGTCATTCCATCCCAGAACATGAGATGGACTAGAAAGATAATTTTGTAGTTATGATACACAAAACACATTATGTATCAACGTAAAATATGGTGGAATTTATAAACATTAATCAAATTTCCCCATAAACTTAAAAACATCAAAAGGTCCCATAAAATGAGGAGTAAGATTCCATTTCCTCCCATGTCATCGATGAACCAACTGAGGTGAAACTTTCATGAACACGTGATCACCAAATGAAAATTACAATGGATCATGACAATGATCAATATAAGATTTATACCTGACACGTTCATTTAAAATTATTTTAATAATCTACTAAATCTTTATATTCATCTCTAGAACCAATCTTGGTCCAACCAAGGAACTTTAACCAATCTCTAAATGACACAACAAATATATACAAACCCAGCCATACAAGGCCTCAAAAAGAACCTTTAGGAATTCATACCGGTAACTATTATTATAAGAAAAATTAACTAGCCCCAAATGATCACCCCAAGATACAGTAATGTCCATAAAATAGGTGAGAATCATATCCTCAAGAATATATATATCTCTTTCTATATGGCCATCTGACTGTGAATGATATACCGTACTAAAGAATAATTAAGATCCCAATGCCTTATGATGGTCTCTTCAAAAGTGGGAAGTAAACCAAGGATCCCTATTAGATACTATAGAAGATGAAACTCCATGAAAATAAACAATATATTTCACATAGATATTTCCTAACTCATCAACATTAGTTGTATCATCAATGGGTATAAATTGAGTTTATTTGGTCAAACTATCAATCAAAACCCATATCAAATTATTCTTTTTATAGGCATGAAATATCTCAACCACAAATTTTATAGAGATATCATTTCACTTACAAGTTGGAACTATAAGTGATTAATGAAAACCCAAGAGACTCTAGTGATTGACCATTATTTGTTGGAATGTATAATAACAAGAGAAAAATTAGAAATTCCCTGTCTCATACCTAGACACCAGATATCATAGAACATATTCATGGTTCTTGGGTGCACCTCACACTGGGAATTATGTAAACCCCCCATCATATCTTTCCTAGATGAAAATGGTACACAAAAATGATACTGATAACATATAATTCCCTCTATGGAGAACAACTAGTAAACAACGGTCTCCTCCCCATAAAGAAAGTCTCTAATTCTATAGAATTAATCATCAAGTTGATGCGCTACATAATCATCTCAAGAAGCATGGAGGTCAGCTGAACACTAGCCAAAGGAAACTTGGCCCCATATTCCTAGAATCCAATATGAAACTATTCAATAAGATCCATCCAGTTCTACTCTTATGACGATTCTTTCACAGCCAGCTTCAGAAGTTTCCTAGTCAAAGCATCCATGATGACATTCCCTTTCTCCAGGGTATAGGTTATGTCAAAGTCAAAGGATTGAAATTACTTCATATAACATACCATACCCGAATTCCACTTAACGGGTTCCCCGATCCCAGTGGGCCACCTGGTCTCAAATGCATCTCCCCAAATGTGAGAGGCTTTTGACTAGCAGTGGGGGCCTAGGGTGTGTTTATGGGGGGAAAATTCCCCCATTAGAAGTGTGTATCATAGTGGAACGATATATAAAGTAGTGAACATAAGAAGAAGTATAATTAAATAATGGAATAAAATTGATGCAATAGATAAATGATAATAACAATAAATGTATCAACTAGAACAATGATGGTGTAATGACATGTCACTAGAAAACAGGAAATCATGGATACAAGATAGTAGGCATAACATCTTCCAAAAGGTAAAAGAAGGAAAAGACTACTCCAAGCATCCTAAGATCCAAATTAGTCATCTACTATCAACCACCATCCAATCATCAAGAATCAAGTGTTTGAATCTATATGATTCCCTTTTTCAACACCTACAGTAATGTAATCTAGTCTGGGTACCAAACAGGGCCCAAAGAGGGTGTGAGATAAATCTCACTGGGCCACCACCAATAGTTTCAATAACATTCGGCCCGTGTAATGGAATATAGTAGTGTACATGCATGCATATATAATGTAAATAAAGAAGTACTACATAACTAAATACCCAAGTACCTTCTTCAGCCCTTAGCTAGTGTCTGAACATGTAACCAGTTCATTAATTAATCAATTACCATTTATTGTTAATAGGTCACATGAGGGATATCCAGCACTGACATCACATCATGATAGTGAAGGTCCCAAGATTTAATAAGGAAACCTAAAAATGATATTTGGTGAACCGGTTCCAAGGTAATCACCAAGGTAACATAGATATCAAAGAACGCTAACTCAGTAGTATCTGAGTCTAGATAAGGGGTAGGAGTGTAATCCAAGGAGCTTAATCCATGGAATTCCACAATAAGGCACCTACAGAGTCCAAGGTTGTTAACCATGATAAAATGGGGTTAAATAAGGACAAGTACCTATGGTATTTAACCATGGAAGCTATAATTCAATGCTAGAACCAAGGAGTGTATCTAAGGAATCATGTAATAAGGTAAAGAAACCTATGGTAGTATACCTGGAATCCAAGGAATACAAAAGAATTGGAGTCAAGTTGGGTTTCAACCTAAGAAAACCACATCCTTGAATCAGAATTGGTTTCTTGAGTACCAAGGTATTCTCCTTTCAGAATCCAATTTGAGCTCAAGTTAGTCCATTCATATTTTATACTGTAATCACATAATCATTCATTAGGTTCAATCCATGTCTTCCATTAGTGTGGATAGGCCAAGTAACATTTCATTCATTTAATAAAGTATTAATTAACCATTAAGGAATATTAAATTATTGAGGTTCACTCTGCTACTTTATATCAATATGGAAATGGGTGATATGGACATGTAACCTTATTCAATCTCATTTGATAAGGCCATGTTATATACTTAATATACTTTCCATTTAAAATTTCTCATTTAATAATCAATTTTAAGCTCTTAACATAGGTGGGTTAAGTGGTGAGAATACATGGTACATGCCATTATGTTATTATCATTAATAACAAACCATTTAATATAGGAAGGATCACCTTTAGGAAGGTTAAGTGAAGGCAAAACCTAATGGTGTCTCAAACATTCCAAAACAGTAAAACCCAAATATGGAATGACATTCGACATAGAGCGGATTGGGTTGTGGGTGTAACCACTAACAACTGATCACATATTTTGAAAGAGAATAACCATATGATTCTAACAAGTATTAACATGGTATGTAAATTTAGGAAATGAATCCCAATGAAATCGGCGGGCCCCACACAGATATTCAAAAATCAACAAACTTTAGGGGTGAGTTATAGACCACCCACCTTAGGCTTGTACGACTCTCCTTCTCCAGTATCATCCCTTGATTTTCCTCATTTCAAAGTATATATAAGAAAATGAGAAAAACTCTTATACCACAATATCTCTGTCAAAGGAAAAAGAGAAGGAGAATGAATCAAGAGGACTTAAGTACATACCATTGTGCATCCAACATTACTAGTGGAAGCTCGATCAGTTGTCAGATGATGAAGATCCCTTGATTTGAAGTTTAGATATTTAGAAAGCTTCAAATTTAGAGACAAATAAGTAATTCTTGCATCAAATTAGATTATGGAAGAAGGTGGGAGATTAATTAGATCATTAAGGGAAAAACTAGAATTTTAACCAAACTTTAGCCTGTGCATGGTTTATCCATATAGTTTGACACACGATGCCCAAACCATGAACGAGTACCTGGGAAAAAGGGCTGCTCGCATGGTTAGGCCGCACGACCATGCACCAAACATGAAAGGTGGCTCTTCTTGAAAAAACTCAATGTACATGGTTTTGTAAACCATGTATAATTCTTGCAAGGTTTACTCTAAATTGTGCTCTAAGCCCGGTTTTCTAGAAAATATGGGTTCTCACCTCTGAAAAAGCACCAAACACCCTCAAAACCTTTACTAACTCATTAGTCATCCATATTAGGTCCAAAGTAAAGATTTAGACAAAAAATTAATGGATCTATACCTGAGTAAAAAACTAGGTTCTTGTAGTATTACCCCTTAAAAGAGTTCACCCCTCGAGTTCTCCTACTGAGGGTAAAGAAACACTATCTGAGAACAATTCTGGGTACTGAGCATGTACATAAGCTTCCCGCTCCAAAGTATCTTCTTATACACTATCATGCTACTATAACACCAATACGAGAGGGAAAAAATTTCCTCAGAGAGCCTTTATGCTTCGGTTAATGATGTGTACTGGATATTCCTCAAGGGTAGCATCAACATCTAACTCAACTTCCTTGGGATAAAAAGTATGAGATAGGTTGGCATGGTATTGGAGAAGTTGTGATACATGAAAGACGTTGTGCATGAAATGATACTTCTGAGGTAGTACCAACCGATAGGCTACCGGTCTGACCCTCTATAGGATCTCAAACGACCCTAAATAATGGGGAGAAAACTTTCCCTACTTTAGTAACCATAAATTCCATAGTATAGGTGATACCCAAATAAAAACATGATCCCCAACCTCAAACTCAAGAGCTCATCAATGATGATCGACATGAGATTTTTGTCTAGATTGAGCAGTAGTCATACACTTCTTAATCAGCTGAACCTGCTCTGAATCTCATGAATGAGAAGAGGACCTAGTAGGGATGCCTCACCTGCCTCCAGATAGCATAGGGGTAAATGACATGGCCTACCATACAAGGATTCAAAATAAAACATCTGAATCATCACCTGAAAACTGTTATTATAAGTGAACTGAATGAGAGGGATATGCTTCTCCCAAGAACTACTGAAATCAAGGACACATGTTCAAATCATATCCTCTAAAACCCATATTTTCTATTTCAATTTTCCATCGGTCTGAGGGTGAAAAGTTGTTCTTAGAAGCACCTGAGTTCCCATATATTTCTGTAAACCCTATCACAACTATGAAGTGAAATGCGCATCGCAATATGACACGATAGTACGTGGAACCCCGTATAGTGGTATGATCTCATAGGCATAAATTCTTCCTAGCTCATCAACTGAGAAATTATCCAAAATAGGAATGAATTGGGATGATTTTTTTAGTCATTAAATGACTACATAGATAACATCGCTACCCTGTTGTGACCTAGGTAAGATGACTACAAAATCCATAACAACATCTTCCCATTTCCATTACGAGACTAGAATTGGATGTAAAAAGCCTGCAAATCTCTGGTGATCTTCCTTCACATTCTAATAGGTGGAACACCTAGTCATAAATCCTTCTATCTGACATTTCATCCTAGGCCACCAATACTGGCATCACATATCTCGATACATTTTTGAAATTCCTGGATAAAATTCCCACTACGAAGCATGTGATTCTTTAATTAATTCATCTATCATGTCTGTGGGAACCCAGACACGTCCCTATATATGTATGATTACATATATGTCCACAGAAGAATCCAGAGGTTGGTTATCTCCAGATATAATCGCATGGAGAACCAAACCATAATGATCTGAAAATTGCCTACTCTTCACCTTCATAAAGAGGGAAGTGGTGACTGTTAAGGCTGAGAGGTAAGATTTCTCATGACTATCAAGAAACTATAGATGAAGCTCAGAAAAGATGTCCATTAACATCCATTCAATATTGGATTTCTGCACAGCCTGAGTATGAATTTTCCAACTCAGTGCATTAATGACTACATTGCCCTTTCTAGGCATATTGGCAAGCTCAAAATAAAAGTATTTAAGATATTAGACCCATCTCCACTAACCAAGGTTCAATTAATGATAAGAAAAGATATATTTGAGGATCTTTTGATATGTGTACACAACAAATCACTCACCCAAAAGAAAGTGTCTCCATCAACGTAAGGCATGGAAAACTAATTATAGATCAAGGTCTTGTGTTGGGTAATTTCTCTCATGAGACCTCAACTACTGAGATCCATATGCAACAAATATATCTTCTGAAATCAATACTATTCCTTGGAAAATTCCTGATGCATCACAAAAGACAATATAATTTATATTAGGCTTAGGAATAATTAGAATATGTTCTAATTCAAGGATCCCTTCTAGATTCTGAAACAATTTCTCATATTCTTCTGACCATGTGAACTTGACACCCTTATTTGTAAGACCAGTAAGAGGTGAAGAAAAATTTCATAAGTCTTGTATGAAATGCTTTTAACATCTAGTCATCCACAAGAAACTTTATATATCAAACATGTCCTTGGGTTGCTCCTAGGAAACTAAAACTCTAACCTTTTCAAGGTCAATAGATACTCCTGATTCTGAGATAATATGACCCAAGAAGTGGACCTTGGTTATCCATAAGTGTAACTTAGCAAGATTATAATAAATATGATGCTCTCTCAGTGTACTTTGAACAATTTCAAAATGTTTTTCATGGTTGATATGACTGAAATAATACACCAAGATTTTTTCCACAAAGACTGAAAAAAGAGTCCAAATAGGGGTGGAAAACACTATTAATCAAATCCATGAAAACAATAGTCATATTAGTAATATATAATGACATAAGAAGATACTCATACAGACCACACCTACTACATAAAGCTGTATGAGGTATGTCTGATGGTCTAACTCGCACCTGATGATAACTCCATCTTAGGTAGATTTTTGAGAGGACCTTCACTCCTCAGAGCTGGTCAAAGAGACCATCTATTCAAGTAATTAGATACTGGTTCTTGACTATAAGATGGTTTGACCTTATGTAATCCACACATAAAAAAACAGTTATATCTTCCTTCTTAGAGAAAAGTACATGTGAAACCCAATAGGAAGTATTGGGCCATATAAAAACTTTGGCCTCTAGATCCTCTAACTACCTCTTGAGTTCCTTGAATTTTGTAGGTGACATCCTATAATGAGGAATGGACATTGGAGCTGCTCTTAGAACAAGCTTGGTTGTAAAATCTACCTCTCACTTAGGAGGTAATCCAAAAAATTCATCAGGAAAGAATTCCCTAAAATGATCAACTGCAAGAGGGAAATCAGTTTTAAGAAAACCCTAATCCTCTATGAAGGAATTTTTAATCTGGGCAATCCCTACACCTAGTCCCTAATGCTTTGCTCCATCTCTCCCAGTATGGACATCCCACTCACCATTGAAAAGATAACTGCTACCTTCTGGTAATGTAAAAGATACCCTACAGTGATAGAAATATAAATGGAATGATAGTGGAATAACTAGTCCATCTGGAGAATGAAATTGAATCCCACCATCTTGAAAACAAATAGATTCCATAAGAAAGGGTAACTACCTACCTCAAGGGGATAGTACCTTCACTAGAGTATTCCCTATGTACGTATTCCCAATGGTGTATTGAGGGTCATTACACCATAGTGATACTGTATCTATTGTCCAAGAAATTACATGATAGATATAGAAAATAAATAGTTTGAATAACCTATATCAAACAAAGCATAGATAATAATATAGGATACTAGAATAATACCTCGTACTGCAGATGGTCCCGTAGCCTAATCCTCGGGTATTGACATTAAAGAATTAAAATGACCTAATCCAAATCCCTATGAAACAGATGGACTACCTAGATCATGAATACTCTAATAGTTATGTTGGTGATCAGAGGTTAGAATACCACAACCACGACCTCCTCCTCAACCAGACCTACAAGTTCTCTTCCAACTCCCTGCTTGATGCGGTGAAAAATAACTCTCTGTTGAAGGTGGAGCTGATGTTGATCCCTTTCCACTCGAAGCTGGTGGAAAGATCCTGCAGGAATGATGAAGATGACCCATATGGCTGCAAGACCAACACTCCATAGGGTCTCTGTCACATTGGGGATTCTTAATACCTAGTCTTCCACTCAGATGACACACAATAGAGCTATCAAATTGGATACTCTGACTACCACTACCCTGACATTATACCTCGGGGGAATGTTTCCAGCCACCAAAAGAACTGCTAGCCTGACACGACACTGATCCTTTAAACCCGTTACTCATACCATCCCTCAAGTTATGCTCAGTGATAAGGGCCTGATCAACTATTGCAGAAAAGGTAGGAAGAATAAATACATTCCCCAGAGTTCAAATGGTGTACTAGAGCCCATCCTCAAAATGTATAGCACACAAAAGCTGATCACTGGATATAATCAGTGCAAAACACTGTTAATCAGTGAAATGTGCTTCATATTCCATAACTAACATAGAAACCTACTCGATATGCAAAAACACTTTGGATCTATCAGATCTCAGTTCCTGAGGAAAGAACTGATCATATAAGGCATTCAGGAAATCAACCCATAACATGCCTTGATGACGACTGGCCTGGGTAACCACATTTCACCAATGCTTGTCTGAATCCCAAATCATGTATATAGCAATATTTACTCTCCACTATGTATTTTTCTAAAAATTATCAAAGATATACATCATGTCCTCTATCCACGAATCAACAGCTTGAGAACTACCATCCCCTAAAAAATCAAGAGGCTTCTGCTGCTGGAACTCACAAGTCAAATCATCCATCATAGGTGAAACCCATGGAGCTCCATTCATGGACTACATTAGATGTATGAAACTATCACAGACTTGGTCATCAGTTCTTGTATCATGTAAAACATGTGGTGCCTCATGTGGCACTCCTGAAGGTAAAACAGCTGGCTTAGGGCCCACCATGTCTGGAGCATGGTCATAGCCACCCTCTAGGTGTATGATAAGAGGATGTTGTGGCGGGATTGTTCTACAATAATAAATCACACGCCTCATAAAAATATTAGAAGAAAAAAATATAACATCACTAGAAGAAGATAAATGTAGGGAAACTCACTACCCAAGGAATACTACCCCAACTACCCACTTAGATGACCATGAATCGCTAAGTACTCAAGTATAAGATTCATTTCACTTTACATTTAATTTCCAGGTTCACTCCTTTACCTTTCATAAACATGAAAAGTTGGGATAAGGATGTGAAACCAAGTCATTTTAGATTTCAGGATTCAATTTATAATGGATATCCATTTCTGATGAATTAGGGCCCATACACCTATCACCAAAAAAAAATTCTCATTTATTTATAGTATAATGGCTCAACTCGGTAAATTACTTATCCCAACCCATGAGGTCCCATACACATCATGAATTGAGATAAGAAATAACTGAATCAAAAAAAAGAGTAATACATGTAAAATAAAGTTTCACAACATCACTCAACAATAAAAAGAATATCCAGTAATGCAAAGTACTGAAATGTACCTATATGGTATGGAAATATTCATGACATTTGAATTATAGGTGCCTATAATGATGCATGTAACAATGATCCTTTCCTCATATCACCAGGCCAAGGATGAAATAAATCCACAATTTGATTAATAATGAACAACACCACAAAACAAGTGCATCACCCAATGGTAGAATAATATCAACTATAATAGAAAAAAGTAGTGCAACAACTATAATTTAGGAAACTTGGTTTTTACCCCAAACAAGGGTTCATGACACCCAAGGATGAATTATGATCAATTACCAGGCATTCCTAATATCCAATCGACCATCCCAAATATTAAATCAAGAAAATAAACCACCTATGATACCACATTATGAAGTCCCAAACCTGGATGCCACTTAAAGGGTTCCCTAAGCCTGGGTTGTGTCCATGGGGAGACGATGACATCATTAGAAGAGTGTAGCATAATGGAAGGATATAACGGTAGTACACAATGAAAGTAATATAAATAAATAATGAAATAAAACCAATGCAATAGATAAATGAGAATAACAATAATTGTACCAGCTAAAAAAATTATGATATAATGAAATGTCACTAGAAAAATAAAAAACATCGATAAAAGATAATAGGTATAACATGTTCTGCAAGATAGAATAAAACAAAGACTACTCCAAACATCCTGCGATCCAAATCAATCATATGCTATCATGATCCATCCAATCAGCAAGAAATCAAGTGGTCAAAGCTGTATGCATGCCTTTGTCAACAACTACAGTCATGTAATCTACCCTAGGTACCAAATGGTGCCTATAGAGGGTGTGGGATAAATCTTAGTGGGCCACCACCAATGAAGTCTATAACATATGACCCATGTAATGGAATATAGCTATGTGCAAGCTTGTATATATAAAGTAAAGAAATAAAGTACAATATAAATAAATACCCAAGTACCCGCTTCATCCCTCAACTGATGTCTGGACATGTAAGCAGTTCATTAATTAGTCAATTCACATTTAATGTTAATAGGTCTTGTGATTCATATCCATCACTGACATCTCCTCATGATAGTATAATTAGTGAGGGTCCCAAGATGTAACAAGGAAACCTGAAAATGATATCCGATGAGTGAATTCCAGGGTAATAACTAAGGTAACTTAGATCTCATAGAAAACTAACTAAGTTGTATCTGATTATAGCTAAGGGGTAAGAGTGTAATCCAAGGAATTCCACAATAAGGCGCTTACTTAGTCTAAGGTGATCAACCAAGGTAAAACGAGGATAAGCAAGGATAGATCCTTATGTGATTTAACCATGATGCTTACAAGTAAATTCTATAACCAAGGAGTGTATCCAAGGTATCATGTAATAAGTTAAAGGACCCTATGATAGTATACTAGGAATCCAAGGAAGAGACAAGAACCAAAGTCTAGATGGGTGTCAACCTAAGAAAACAACATCCTTGAATTAGAATGGGGTTATCGAGTCCCAAGGTATTATCCTCTCAGAATCCAGGGAAGGCTCAAGTTAGTCCACTCCTATTTGATATTGTGATAATGTAATCATTCATTAGATTCAATCCTTGTCTTCCATTAGTGTGGATAGTCCGAGTAGTGTTTCAACCATTTAATCAAGTCTTAATTAACCATTAAGGCATATTAAATTATTGGGGATCACTCTACTACCTTCCATCAATATGAAAGGGGGTGCTATGGACATGTAACCATATTCAATCTCATTTGATAAGGCCAAGTTATATACTCGGTATAATTTCCATTTCATATTTCCCATTTAATAATAAATTTGAAGCACTTACCTTAGGCAGGTCGATTGGTGAGCAGACATGGTACCTTCCATTATGAAATTCTCATTAATAACAATCCATTTATTATAGGAAGCCTCAAATTTAGGAAGGTCAGGACAAGGCACACCATAAAGGTGGATCAAACGTTCCAAGACACTAAAACCAAAATATGGAATAACCTTCGACATGGGTAAAATTGATTTGTGGGTGTAACTGCTAACAACTAATCACATATTTGAAAATATTATAACCATACGATTCTAACAAGTATTATCATGGAAGTTATATTTAAGAAAAGAATATCAATGAAATTGGAGGCCCCCACATGGATATTCCAAAATCAGAAAACATTAGATATGAGTTATAGACCACCCACCTTAGGCTTGTATGACTCTCCTTATTTGGTATTGGCCCTTGATTTGCCACAGAACGGAGAAAATATAAGAAAAAGAGAAAAATACTCATACCATGATATCTAGGTAGAGATAAAAAAGGGAAGGAGAATGGAAAAAGAAGGCATGCGTACTTATCAATGTGCATACAATGTGATGAACGGAAGATAGATCAGTTTCCAGATGATGAAGATCTCTTGATACCAAGTTTAGATCTTCAAAAATCTTCAAATTGAGAGAGAAATAGGAAAATCCTTCATAAACTCAGATTATGGATGAATGAGGTATCTTAATTAGATCATTAATGGAAAAACTGTAATTTTACACAAACTTTAGCCGATGCATGGTTTGTCTATACGGTTTGACAAACTGTGTGCAAACCATGAATGAGTACCTTGGAAAAACGGGTTCTCACACGGTTAGGTCACATGACCATGTGCCAACCATGCGAGGTGGCTCTGTCTAAAAAAACACAATCTACACGGTTTACTCTAAGCCATGTTCCAATCCTATATTCCAAAAAAAGATGGTTTTCTACCTCCGAACAATCCCTAGAAACCCTTGAAACCTGTACTAACTCATTAGGAAACCATATTAGGTATAAAGTAAAGATTTTGACTAAAAATTAAAGGATCCATTCCTGAGTGAAAAACTGGGTTCTAACACTCCACAAATTGCCTCTATCAGAGATTCAGATATTTTCGAGAGAAGATATAACTCATGCTATTATGGTTGGAATACAAGGTAAAACTTTCTATGAAAAGGTAATGATGAAAACTCTTAAGAACACTCATTATAGTTGTGAGATTAAGGTCATGGGTTGGGTAATTCTTCTCATGTGGCCTAAGCTGCTGAGATCCATAAGCAGTGACATGATCACCCTGTATATTAACGCAACCCAAAGCTAAATATGATCCATCAAAAATGACCCCATAGCCCAAACCGGCCTCTGGAAGAGTCCACATCGGCACAATAGTCAAAAATACATTTCATCTCAGCAAAATAATTATGATATTTCACATCCCATGAAAACTATACTCCCTTTATATTTAGAGTAGTAATTAGAGAATCAAACTTTGATATGTCCTTTAAAAATTGTTAGTAATACCTAGTTAGAACCAAGAAGCTCTGAATATCGAAAAAATTTCATGGTTTCTCCCAATTCATAATAGCTTCCACCCTTTTAGGATCAAATCAAATACCATTTTTTGAAACTATTTGTCCCAAGAAATTCACTTCCCAAATCCAAAAATCACATTTCTATAGCTTGGTATAAATTTGGTGATTTATAAACAATTATAGAACTGATATTAGATGAGATACATGATCCTCCTAGGACATAGAGTAAACAAGGATGTCATCAAAAAAGACAACCATGAACATATCAAGATACCTATAGAAAATTATGTTCAGCTAATCTATAAATACTGAAAGAGAACTGGTTAGACTAAATGGTATGATAAGGCATTCATAATTTCCATATATTCTCCCAAAGGCAATTTTATGAATGTAAGATTATTTTATTCTTTATTGATGGTAACCAGATCAAAGATTAATCTTCAAGAACTACTTTCCACCTCTCAACTAGTCAAATAGGTTATAAATTTGTGGTAATGGATATTTTTTCTTTACCATGACTCTATTGAGTTATTGGTAATCAACATAGAGGCGAATTGAACCATTAACTTCCTTAGTAAAGTGAACTGGAACCACCCATGGTGACACACTCAGGTGTATAAGTCCATTCTCTAGAAGATCATACAACTGAGTCTTTAACTACTTTATTTTAGAAGGAGACATATGGTAAGAAGGTATAGATAATGGATGATTACCAGGTACCAAATCAATAGAAAAATTTACCACCCTTACTAGTGGTAAACTTGAGATGTTAGAAGGAAAATTTTTTGTAAACTCAACAACAACTAGAGGGGGATCATCACTAAAGTATTTCCACTAAACAAAGATATTACTTTTCCCAACCCTAGATAATAAGGTCTATCTCTACTCGACCTTAGATCACATTCTCCCTGAAAGACACAACACACACCATGAGGTGTAATAAAGGAGAACCATCTAAGATAATGATCAATTTGGGATTTATTATAAATGATCCAATCCATCATGATAATTATTTCAAGTAGATTAATTTATAGAACTAGAAAATCCCATGCAAGCTCTATATCTAATAGAGAGAAGACACAACCAAGACTATAAATACCCTACTCTCTCTTAATTCGGAGGGGTATAGTAATATCCATTACATAAGAAAAAAGATCCATAGGAATATTTAGTAGAATAAAAATACAAGATTAAATAAATGAAATATTTTCACCAATATCAAATAAAGAGGTTACTAAGGATGAATATATAGTGATGGTATCTCTCACAGTCACTGGACCCATATTTTCTTCCTCTAGAGACTCTTCCACTATGTGAAGAAGCTTATTTCCAGATTTCTATTCTTGGAACCTTTTTTTGAAGAATTATTTGATTTCACTGTAGTTTTAGTAGGTGCTAATGATCCCATGACAATATGTGGAGTAGAATATAGATGGAAATACTTCTGCAAGTGACCTGATCATCCACATGAACCACATATTTTGGGTGCCTCTATGAAAACCTATTTTGAGTACCCTAGATTTCTACACTGGTAGTAAATAAAAGGGCCTCTACTAGGATCTATATAAGGTTTGGAAAAACCATATTTTTAAGAACCACCATGAGAATCATCACACTATCAGTTTTCCTTAAAGTAACTCACATTACCACTAGGAGAAAAAGGAACTCCCATCAACCCTAACTTGCCAGCCTGAAGCATTTCAACCATCAATTCTATATCCAACACATCACCATAAGAATACATATTTATAAGGAAAACTTGAGAAAATATATCAGATTCAAGCCCCATCATAAACTGTCGAGTTTTTATCTTTTCATTTGATACAATCTTAGGTGAAAGCTTCATAAGCTGAGCAAAGTGATTTTCATATTCAGTCACAATTTTTCCAACCTACTTGAGTTTGAAAAACTCAATAGCCTTATACATAAACATAAAACCTAGATATAAATGGTCGGTGAAAATATCTCCAAAGTATTTCCAATATAAGAACTCATGCTTTTTTTCCATAACCATAGTGTCTCACCATCTCATGCTAGGTCGCTATAGCTTAAAGGTTGTACATTTCACCTTGATTTTATCAGGATTTTACAAGGACACAAATAAAAGTTTGATATTACTCAACTAATAATCATCCAGTTGAGGATCCTTAGGGACTTAGAACGATTTTGGATTTGGTAAAGAAATTCCTAATCATAAATCCAAGATTTATCCCTCTAAATTTACACAGATAGATCCTGAACAAGAATGGGTACAAGTTCCTATCCTAGAGTTTGGATAAAACACACTACAAACTCTACTACATTATGGTCCAAGGGGGATTTGATCACTTTGGTTCATCAGAAGCATCCTCTTGGGTTTGATTCACATGTCTTCTCGAAGGAATGATGCTACAAAACATTATCAGGATATATAGAAGATATAAACACATTAAAAATAACAATAATCAAACTAGATAAATGAAAAAAAATTAATCCCATAAGATAGATAAATATGATTTTGATTTTAACTACCCAAAAAAAATTGGGGGAAAGAATAGAACTAATCATCAGGATTTCTTTCATAACCCAACCCAGGTGACTTAAGTCTCATTGTGGTGAGAACTATCTAGACTCTCGATCATAACTACCTCATAAGTCCTAAAAATATTACTCAAATACATAATGACATCAAGGTAATATTCTCAACCTACACCTATGATATTAATTTTTCATGAACCAACTCAGATACCTGGGTACCCTAATTCCTAGGCCGGTGTTGACAAATCCTAATGGGAATTCCCTATCCCCATGGGTTGGTGAATAGTACCGGTATCATAGAAGATAAAACTCAGAATGGTTTTTTCACAATAATAGTGTAAAGAATAACTAGAAGTCAGTATTCTCAAAATAAAACTCCCCAGGGAGAACTGTAAAAGAAGTTAAACTTTTATAACAACCCAAAGTAAAAAAAAGTACCAGAAAATTGGAAAACAACCCAAGTCATAATAGATGCAACTCTCCAAGCCCAAGGATAAACAACAAGAACCACCTCCAAGTGGCACATTACCCTTTCTGGAACATGGAATATGATAATATAAAAACACCTGAAGTCATAGGTAGGGTGTCAACTAAATGTCCAGTATGCTCTCAACAAGAATTCCTTAATATGATGCATAATTAATTAACCAAATACAACTATCAATTTTAAAATAAATATGTATTGTATATCAAAATATTATTTAAAATATATCATGATTTACATTTAAATTGATGGAAATAATTTAAACATATGGCATCATAACCATTTGATATAAAATAGTTTGTATAAATTCATAAGGAATGTGTAAATTATTTTAAAAATAAGGGAATATATATATCAAAACATTAAAAAAGAAACATGGTCATATTACAAGATATATGATAGTTCTAGGTTATTAGATCCCCACACACTCAAATATGTGATCACAATAATATGTGTACACACACCCCTCTAACATTAGTCAAAGATGAGTTATCACTATCCCATCCAGGATGCGACCTACTGCATATTTTTTTAAGAGCTGTAAAGAATTAATAGAGTTTTGTACTAAATAACTCACTAATTACCTATTCTTGAATGTTCTCTAAAAACAATAAATATTGGGAAATTTAATTTAAAATTGTTTAAAATAAAATTTAATCATTTTTTCATTTCAATTTGACAATTTCCATTTAAAAACCAAAATGATTTTTTAATTAAATCATGCATTTTTTGGGATAAACCCACTCATTTTCTATCACAACAATTTAATCAATTTTTCTCAAATTAAAATTTGAAATCAATTATAAATATAAATTTAACTATTAAATTTCACAATTGAAATTTAACAATTTAATTTTCACAATTTTCAATGAAATTCCACAAACACACCCCAATTCATTAAAATTGGGGGGTTTTCCCAATTTCATTCCAAATCAAATTCAAAACCCTAATTCAATATAATTGGGTTTCTAATAAACCAATTGAACGAAATTTAAATTTAAATCAATAAATTTAGTGTTAAATCAATTTGTCCAATCATAAATGGAACCTCCTACCATAGATCACAGGATGACGAAATAAAATTACCATGACGGGAAACTACAATGGAGAACACTAAAAAATGAGACCTGAGAATAAAACCTAGTTTAAAGATATTATATAATGTGGATTATATCCTCTAAATATATATAGATCTAAAAAACCCTGGGGAGGAGATAAGAAGAGAGAAAGAGATAAAGAACGAGAGAATAACTCTTACCGGGGATGGATCAAATGATGATCTCCATGCATTGATTCACTTAAAAAGGGGGTTTTAGGATCCAAAATTAAATCTTGGGATCCCCAAATACTTAAGAAAACGTTCTAGGTTGATTTAGTCCTAATAAGGGGAATAAATAGGGGTTTGAGAATTTTTAAAATTATTTTTGGATTAATTAAAAGTCACGCACATATTTTCTTATGTAGGGCCAAAAAAAAATTCAAACTATGTGCCCTTGACATGAACCCATACAAGTGGTGTTTTATGGTATCTCATTGGTGGAAACATGGTTTTTCAAACCTTTTTCTAACTATACTAACCCTCACTTCTTGGGTTTACATGGTTTACACTAATAGGGCACACAGTTTGGGAAAACTACGCACTAAATTTGAACATCCCAAAAGCCCTTCAAAATATCCAAAGTTTCATCCAAAACAACCTTAAATGAACCCCAACCAATGAATGTTAAAAATTGGGGTTTGGAGTACCTTGAAATAGTAACATGATGTTATACTGGTGAAATTATAACAATGTATGCGTGATTATAAGGGTGATATGAATATGATTTCAAATTTAACCTTAATGTTTCAATTAAATGGTAAAGTTATACCATAGTAAAAATATATATTTATTTCCTAGGTTAATGTAGTAGTAGTGGTAACCTTATTTTTTCTTTTAATTTGAGTTCTCTTAATCCATTTTTTAATTACTATTTTAGAGAAACATGTTTTCGTTTTGGAAAAAAAGAAAGTTTGAAACAAATATTTGAAAGTGGATGATGAGAAAAGTGATTAGGTTAGGGTAACCATTTTAATTGTAATGTTATCCTGTTATCCAATTGTTTTTATCTTATTATTATTAACTAATAAGTGTGATGTTCTACACCACTTCTCCTTTAACCCCTGGTTGAATTATAATGGTGATATTATTTAACAAAAAATCATCCTCTTTGTTCTATCATCCATCCAATGTGTGAAATTGTAATAGTAAATCACCCCCAATTCACTTAGGCAAAACACAACCGGGTCTTTTTATTCTGAGTAATATTAGAGTAACCAATGAACCTTCCTCACATGACATCATGAACTTAACATTTCACCGCTTAGGCTGATCCATTCCACCGTATATGTTCTAAAACAAAATGGAGAGAGATGATGGTTCTTTGACCAATGAAATAAATAATAGACACAATTAAATCAAACACAACCACATTCAAAATTAAAATATGTTACTACATATTAGAATCAAGAAATTAGAAAAATAGAATTATATTTATTTAAATACTTGGAATAAATCATTAAAAAATGTCTTCCTTCCCCTCCCCAAATAACTAGAAGTTTAAAACTTCCATTTGAGAGAAAAAAAGATTAATGGAGAAGTGGAATACATTACATTGCTAAAGTGAAAAGAAAATAGAAAATAAGAGTGTAACAAAATTCCAACATATAACCCTCATCCATCCATGTTATTTCATATAGCTATCGATCCCCTCACATAGAATGAATCTTACCTATATGAAGAGGAACAAAAAATTATTTATTCCCAAAATATTCCATTCATATCATGATTCATGGTCAATTATTACTAATTCCATTCCAATGATCTTAGGAGATATTTTAATCCTATGTATCATAAATTTACAATTTCCATCCATCATGGAATATGATAACCTTATATCTTATTCACAAAATTTTAGATTGGAAAGTTCATACAGTTCAATGAACTCTTCTGATGTGAAGCTTGATTGAAATCATGGAAATTATTTTTATTTAAATAGTCATGTGTACTTCTATAATTTAATATTCCTTATACATGGATTCATATTCTCTATATGCATGGAAATATTTTTCATAATACATAGTTCCTATTATATCATGATTCCATGTGTTCATGTGATCTCTTCCCATGTAAAACATCCATATCACTAACCAAATATGTGAAAAATTATTCTTAGTCTTGAAGTATCTCAAAAAAATATCTTCCTTAGTATTTATGTCTCTAATGATCCCATGTAATTGGTATTACCACCTTTATGAATATCTTCAGTGCAACATGAATTGTAAATTTATTTGAAACTCTTGGTATGAATTTTTCATGTTCATGTATGAATGCATTGTTCTCTTTGTGATAAATAGGATACTCTACTTCCATAGAATTTGAAGCTCTCATGAAACAATCCTGTATATATCAAGGTGATATGTCGCCCGAAGTTTTAACTTAAATCCAAGAATTAATGTGGATTGAGTTCTCTATTATTCATGAAATAAAAAATTTGAGCTCAATTTGATTCTATATAGATGAAAACTTTGATCATGAAGGAAAATCATCATTATCAGTGGATATGGATAAAAAAACTCTCATGTAAGAATTTTGTATACTCTATTTTTGACCTCACATAAGAACATCATGCTGTTATATTCTATCACCTTTTGGTTGACTGTGTTGATCACTTTTGATAGGTCGATCATCACATGGTCCCTCCAATAACTATGAATTGAACTTATTTATGGGGTAGGTTCAGGGAAGATTTATGGTAGGTCTAACTTTTATCATAATATCACTGTACTAATCATACTTCTATTTATGAAGTTGATACATAAGCTATTAAATATGGCACAATAGGTTGGGGATCTACACGTTTGATCTATTGAGTAACCATGGGTTTTTAGGGTCAGTTGTTAGGGGATTTCATGTGGTAGGTTTAAAAGGAAAAGAAAATGAAGTATTATTGTTGTGGTCAATTTAGCAAATGTGATTATTTTATGTGGTTAGTTCATAACTTTTCAAAAATCCAATATCAACTTGGACATAAAATGAACTAAAATGTGGAATCATTTAAACCACTAAATTTTTGTTATTAAATATTTTAAAAATAGATTTTTCATGAGGACCTCAAAATGATATAAATGATTTAAACAATTGAAAATCAAAATTAATTTCATTTTAAAGTATTAAATTCCAAATTCAAATTCAAAGTGTGGCTTAAAAAATTGAATAAATCACTAAAAACCATAGTTTAATCCATTTCACAATAAAATTTCCAAATTATTCACATAACTTAAACCTATGATATTTATATATAAATACATAAAATGGTGGAAAAAATTAATTGAATCTCAAGAAAAAATATGTGAAAATATTGACTTGTCAATTCCCCTAAACTTAAACCCTTTTCTTTGGAAAAGTGGATCTAGAATATTACCTTGAAATATTTATATACTAGCCATTGAAAATTATCCTTTTCAACAACATGGAACTCACTCTTTTCATGACTACTAAAGTATATTGATTCAATTTTACACATCAAGATTATTCAATGGAACCCCACTTTCTTCATCCCATTAGGAGCACTTAGACCAACTTTCCTAGAAAATGTCCTCTCATTACTCAGTATGATTTTTAAAAATGGTGTAATCATTAAATTTTCATATAATTTTTACCATAGGATTATTGAATTTATCCATCTCCACTTAATGATTCTATAATTTGTTCATATCATGAGGGATTTAGGATTAGGTTTAAATTTCTCTAAGGTTTAAATGTTGGTAGGATCCAAATGTAAAACTATTAAGGCTGAATAAGAAAGCTTCTCTCTAATATTAATCACAATGTATTATTTTTCTCTTTCCTTCCAGTACGGTTTCATCAACCACTACTTTCTCCACTACCCATTCTAAAAAACATGAAAACAGGTTGGAACTCTAGTGGTATTTTAAACTTTTTATAAAATCTTTGGTAGTCCCGCTTGGAATTTTAGTATCAATGAGTAGATTTATTTCAATCATTTTTTGCATTGTTTTTTTGTATTTTGATATAGTTTTCTCTTTAGATTCATTTTTCTAATGGAATGGGAGGGTTTTATTTTTCAAAATGCTGTGGAATTTTCATTTCTTCCCATGGATTATATCTTGAACATATTTTCAACATTTTCATCATTATTTTTCTCCTAAAATATTATCAAAAAATTTACATCAATTCCTTGTTTAATTTCATATAGATTTTGTTAAGAAATTTACTAGATCTCCATGTCAACTCCCCCACAACTAAATTCAACAAAAATCATTCAAGAAATTCTAGATCATGATAGATATAGATTTCTAGATTGTACTATGGATTCCAAAAAAATTATTCAGGTCTTCTAAGGGTCATAGGGATTAAATGTAAAGGTAGGCTTGCAAATAAATTTTATTAAACAAAATGGGATTTAAAAGCAAAATAATTTCTCAATCATGTATAGTATAGAATAATAAAATTATCAATATTCTTGACTATATTAGTAAAAAAGTTATAATTACTCATGAATTCCTTGGTTCACTCAAGATAAATGAAATTGGAAATAAGATATCAAAATTGGGTTATAAGAATCTTGGTTATGTGAAAAAATGATTGAAAACATGTCCTGGGATGTGATTTAAAAAAGTTGTGGGATTTTCATGAATTTTATTTGTTTATAATTTGGAAAAAATATCATTTAAAAATTTATCTTTGGTGAGTAAATGGGTCAAATTCATTTATGATCATTAGTATGGATTCAATGATAGCAAGGGTATTAATATTAAGAATATAAGTTTAAAAAACTAACTTAAAATTAAAATAAACACATAAAAATATTTAGAAATAGATATATAATTTGAAAAAGAAAATTTATAATTTATAAACTACATGGTTCACTCCCCACACTTAAATGATGTAATGCACTCAATGCATTCAATGAAATTGATCATAAAGGATATTTTAAGTAGAATCATAACATGAAATCAACTGTTATAGAGAGGTATAACCTGATGGGTTGTTATTGATAAACATGTTGGAGTAGTGTGAGATCTTCCACTAGTTCTTGGAGAAGAATCCCATGGCAATTATTTAATATGTTACCATTAATAGTGAACGAGGTTTCTTCTCCTTATATTATAATCTTTAAAAAACTAAAAAATATCGACATGAGTGACTATAAAGAGACCTTACCATCTATAATAAAGCTTATCTAACATTAACTTGATTCTAGATTTGTAGAGAAACACTTGGGCTCTAGAATAAAAGATCTTGGATTCTATTATATTTATATGATCCAACCTTGTAATTTATTTTTAAACTCTATAATTTTCCAAAACATATCGGTTAATTTCCTCTAGATCTTATAATTGAATTTTTTCTCTCTTTTACAACTCTTTTAAGGTCTATATTCATTTATTTGTTAGCCCAATATACCTTGTACTCCAAAATACATTGGTATGTTGAAATTATTTCCATAGATCAATCAGTAAGGTCTCATTCCTTTTAGTTTCTTAAATTCTGTCATGTAAGACCATAAGGTGTATTCCAACCTTTGGATCCAATACTTCATGTTGAGTTTTAATATCTTTTATAGAATACATTTCGTTTCCCTATTGAAAACATTATCTTTCACCTTTATTAGGGTATTTTTGGGTGTGGATGTCTTATGATTTACTCCATATATTCTTATCACAACCTCTATTATTTTATTACAAAAGTGAGTCCCTTGGACACTGATGATGTATCTTGGTACTCTAAACATACAAAATATGTTATTAATAATAAAATCACACCCAAATTTACCATCATTAGTTCTAGAGTCTTTGTATTTCACCCATTTTGAAAAATATTCTACAGTAAGAAGAATATAGTAATTTCTAAATGATATAGGAAAAGCTTCCACAAATTCTATTCCCCATACTTCAAAAAATTTCACAAAAGATAATGGTTTTATGGGGAATCTCTTATATTTTTGTAATATTTCCATTTTTTAAAATTTTCACACATCTTACAGTATTGATGTGAATCCTTGAACATATTGGGCCAATAAATATTAAATCATATAACTTTTATTATAATTCCTTAAGTTCCAAAGTTTCCTTAATAGGCTATTAAGTGGTAAAATTCAAAAACGAATTCAATTTCACATAGAGGAAAACATACCCTTATTACTTTATTATTTCACATTTTCTAAAGGAATAGATCTTCCCAAATATAAAATATGGATTCAGATTTGAGTTTTTTAAGAGAGTTAAGATGATATGGTACCTATGAAGTTACAAAATAATTTACTATGTTTATATACAATGGTACTTCCCCTTTTACTATATAGAGTTTTTCTATAGGAATGTGGTCATTCATCAGGTTTGGGAATTGAATTTATACTTAAATAGTGTTGGTAATTATTTTTAGGTGATCAACAACCAAATTTTACACTCCTTTTTTATATTTAATCTTCATGATGAATTCTTATAGAGTAACATCCATATTATTATCCAATGTTTTGAATCTAATGTTTCATAAATTATCTAAGGGATGCATGGTAATAAAATAAAGTGACTTTATTTCCAATAGAATGGTATCTAAACTTATTTAAATAAAAAAAACTAAATTCAACTACTTTTCGATGGTTGTGTAGTTGACATGTGAAACATCAAGTGTTATTTAGGTAAAATTAAAAACATGTTATCTACATTCAATTCATTAGGAAATAACTACTCCTATGGATTGGTTTGAAGCATCACATAATAGTTCAAATAGATGATCCAAATTGGATGGTTTCATTACTATTGGGGTGATTGATATATCCTAAAATTCATAAAATTATTCCCCAGATTTATAATTTTAATCAAAATCACCTTCTTTTAAAAGTATTATGGATATAGGGAGAGAAATATTTTTAAAATACTTCATGAATTTTTTGTAGAAACCTTCATGAACCAAGAAAGATCTAACATGTTCCATACAAGTTGGGTAGGTAAAAGAATTTATTACTTCAATTTTAGATGCGTCAACCCAAATATTTTTTTTGAAGTGATATTACCTAAGACTATTCCTCTTCCAACCATGAAATGATACTTTTCAAAATTCAATACATGATTATTTTCAATACTTTTTTTCAACACTTTTTTTCATATTTCTTAACTAATAATAAAAGGAATCACCAAAAATAGTGATGTAATCTTATAATACCTATATTAATTCTTAAATTTTATATTAATATATACTTAAAATGAATCATTTAAATGTACATAGGGTATTACATAGTCCAAAAGGAATCCTCTTTTAGAAAAATGTGTAAAAAAGACATTTAAAGTCTGTTTTTATTAGTCTCTTTTAGCAATGGGTACCAGAAAATATCCTGAAAACCATCCAAAAAAAGGTAATGTGTTCTTTATACCAGCCTTTATAGCATTTGGTCAATAAAAGGAATAGCAAGGTGATTTTCTTAGTGACTTGAATCATATTTCTATAATCAATACAATATCTCCAAATCTTTTTAATTCTAAAATGGATCAATTCATTTTTCTTATTCCATACAATGGTTAGGCAGATTTTCATAGGAACTACATGGATGGGGTTAACCCACTATGATTTATAGATTGGGTAAATTCCATGTTTTTCTAAAAACTTCTATATTTTATTTTTTACTACCTTAACTATGGTGCGATTGACCCTAATTTCGGGTAGCCTAACCAGTTTCTAATATCCCTCAAGTAGAATTCTATGTGAACAAATTTTGGGGTTTTAGATTAGAATATCACTTAAAATCCAACCTATGGATTTAAAATTATATTTTATAAGTTTTATCTATATCTATTCTTGATTAGAGATTAGGATAATAGTGATTACTAGTAGTTATCCTAATTCCATGATATATACATATTTAAAGTTAGAGGGAAGTGGATTTAATTCTAGATTCATGGGTTCTTCAAGATATGAAATTAAATTTAGGTTACTCACTTCTAAGGATTGAATTTAATGTGTGAAAATAAAAATATTAGATTCGTATTTATGAATTATATCATTAAATTCATTAGAAAACTCAGATGATACCTCTTCTCCCAATTTTAAAATAGGATTTATAAAATTTTAACAATTTTAAAACATAATAAATAACCTCATATTCCATGGTATTTTAAATAAAAAATACTTTCCTAAAGATAAAAATTCATGAAACACCCCTTTATATTTAACAAATTTTATATCTTTAACATTGGAGAGTCTAAAAAGTGAATGTTCATCTAAAGGGTGCCTCAAGGAATTGAAAATATTAAAGTGCATAGTGTTTTCTCCAAACTTCATAGTGAGGGTTCCTTTATGTACACAGATTATTTATTGGATGTTTTTAATAATGGTCTTCCTAGAATAATGGGTGATAATCCCAATTCTCTTTCTTTATCCTTGGTAAATGCATAAAAGTCAATTGGTAATGTTAGGTCTTTAAATCCAACTAACACATCTTATAACAATCATTTTGGAAAAATAGTGGATCTATTTTCAAGATGTACCATTACTCTTATCAGATTAAAATCTCCCATCTACAAGTATATAAACATAGAGTGAGACATACCATTTATATAATCACCTAAACCACATAAATCATCCAAAAAAAGTTAAAGATCCAATTATTTAGGGAATAGATAATGTCCAAGGATCTTGAATTTAGTGGGTAATAGTGGCGTGATAAGTGCTGAAAATATTTTTCCTAAACTAATCCTTTATTTACATAAAGACTCCCCTTTTGGGTATAAATTTATTTAATAAATGTGCAATATTTTGGTATTTATTTTATTTTTTATAAAATTGGTATATTTATTTCAACTATCTAGATGTTTTTAAGAATTCACCTTTGATGTTATCCTTCTTTCAATATCCTTTGATTGAATAGTGTGAGATGGGAATAGAAGTGGAAGGTATTTTTTCTCTATTTTTTCTTCTTAAGGGGTTTCTCTGGTTTTTTATTCAAATACCTTACATCTATTACTTATTATTTATTTTTTATTCTCTTATATCTTCTTAGTTGGGTTGGTTTATATATCTTTCTCGAATTTTGGGTTTGTCTTTCCTCAATTTTGGGTTTAGATTGATTATATTTAAGTGGTTTGAATATATTTTAAACTTATTATTATTATCATAATTATATACTTATTTGGATTTGGTACTATCTTAGCTATCAATTTACTTGTATTTTTGGATAGAAGTTCCATAAGACATATGAGATTGTTTTTTCAGTTATCCACTTTATTTTATAGCCCATAAACCATTGACTACTACTATGTATGTGTTGTTACAATGGTTTAAGTTTGTTCATAGGGATTTTGTTTTGTAAAATATGTGGTTTTGGTAAGAAATATATTTATAACACTACTTATAAGAATTTTTGGAATTGTGACTTTTGGTATTATTGTTATTGAAATGGGGGATATGGTGGTTATTAATTCTGGTAGAAGGGTCTAGCCTGATTCTATTGACATCTAAATCCTTAAGAGGATTTTGGTTTATCTTTATATGGTTTATTTTAAGGTAATTTTCTTAGTTTTAAAGCTATTTAACAACACTCCATGGACTATATTTCTAAACATTGGACAGTGAAATAATTAGGTGAAGTGCATAAACCACATACCTTAGTTGGGACTTATTATTCACTAATTTGTTTCAAATCAATACAACTCTCAAAAATAGTTATCTCTTTATTGTTTTATTATACTAAAGGTCATGATTTTGAAGTTCTTTCCTTAGGAATAACTATTATACCCATACCTCTTATACCAATTTTGTTTTGGAATTTTGTGAAATCTTCCCAATTAAACCATTGGATTCTGTTAGTGAATTTTCAATCAATTCTCTTATCAATGATGAATCCTAAAATATTTCTATAATTGTCTATTAGACCTTGAAAAAATAACACAAGTAAGTGGTTTTATTATATACCTTTATATGGGAAACTTCACATAAATTCTTGAATCTATCCAAGTATTTGTAAAGCGTCTCTCTATATGATTACATAATGGTGTATATCTCTTTACTTAGATATGTGCTTTTTTAGTTTGGAAAATATATTTTCATGATTTTTTTTCAAGTCCTCCTAGTCAGGTATATATCTTGGTTTTAAGTTATACAACCACTATTTTCAAGATCCTTCCAGTTAAACGTATAATTTGATCCAATTGAATTGTTCTTTCTCTACATCTTGACGAATCAAAGTGGAGAAGACATATGTGAATGATTGTATGGGTATTTTGGGATTTCCACCTATAGGACAATTAAACATGGTAAAAAAATTTATTAATCCATTTTTTAATTTTAAATAATTTTGTAATTCTGTCATAGAAAGTTTATTTTATTTTTTATAAAGTTGAGTTTCACATGAGTCTCTTAGGGTTCAGATATGGTGTATTTCCATTATAGTAGACTCAGAGTTAACACATGAAGTTTTGATGGAGTTTTCAAGGGTAATTTATTCAAAATTAGTTCCTAATTTAAGGTTCCTAAGTTTTGTTAGTAGGGTTATTACATCATTTTGATCTAAAGGGTAAATATTTTTATGAGAAATATTATTCATACAATTATAAAGGGTAGATTTGGCACTGCCTCCCCAAAAATGGTGTTATGTTTTTGACGCACCTATCATAGTGTGTTGCAAAACTATATTTATTTATTAGGTTAGTATTAGTAATAACATTAGTTTTTCTCCATAGAAGAGTCCACTAAATCTATTTTTCACTTTTTGGTTAAGAAAATGGGAGTTTTTTTTGAAAATAATGAAATCATGAACAAATATTTAGAAACAAATGAGTAGGAAAGCGACCAGGTTAGGGTTGGATTTCCAATTGTAATTTTATGAATGTCTTAAATTTTTGAGAGCTTATTTTTATTAAATAATAAGTGATAGGTTCTTCAACCGCTTCTCATTTCACCCATGGTAGAATGAAAATTTTGGAATTATCCTAACAAAATATAATTATTTATTAGTCTACTATACTTATAATCTGTGGAAGTGAAGTAGTAAATCACCCAAAGTTTACTTAGGAAACATCCAAACAATTATTGTTATTCTCTATAATTGTAGAGCCCAAATCAGTGTAAAATCACTAAGAGGGGGAGGGGTGAATCATTTATCCATTTTTTTTACAAATTTCCCCCTTTTCAATTTAACCTCTATGAACGGTTCAATCCTCGATCCAATGTTTTTGTGTCACCTAGTATCACCTCAAATGATGCTATAAAATAAGACATAAAATATAAGGATTTACAAGGTTTGGGAAAAATTCATAATCCATTACATGTTGGTTATCACCCCCCCCCCCCAACAATGATTATCCACTATAATGTTTTTATCAATTACCATGGCCGATACAGAGTCACATCTTAACTCTTGAGTCCACATAAGAGGATATTTAGACTAGTTCACATAGTATTACCAGAGTCCAAACGGGCCTTCTAGATCTTGATTCACACAATAGGATCTTTATAATGCTTAAAACAGTGTTACTAGAGTAAAAATTGACATTATACTCTCATTTACACATAGAAGGGTCTTTATACAGATTCACACAGTCTTCCCTTATTTTCAATTATTTATACACTATAGGATGGTCTCTTGATCTTACTCCATGATCTTGCTGGACCTGACTTGATCATGTACCCATCAAGAACCTTTGCAGCATTATGGTCTTGCTTAAATAGTTTTGATCTCCTACGAATGATCAATTTCCTTAGTGAAAAATGACAATAAAATCCTTTATTACATTTTTAATGATCCAAAAATAATTGGATGTGTTCAATTAAAGCACACAAATTTTCAAGATACATCATTGATAAATTTCATGGGCTTCTAAATCTTTAAAACCCTATCAAAAAATAATCACTGATTTACTATTTTACATTATATATTTTTAACTTTTATCATGTTCATATTAATTATGTATGTATGCATTTGGTAATACTGTTAATGCACACACCACACTATTCAAAACTTCTTGTAAATGAGTATGAAAATTTCTCAAATAACCTCTTTATAGAAACCAGTATGAGTATTAAATGTTTAATATTATTTGAAAAACTAATTCTAAATTTATTTTTATTTCTTTCACATAATAGTGTGAGTTGTGAAACTTTTATTATATGAAGAATATGTTAATATGTTCTTCACATTATCCTAGGAGTTTCACACAACTCATGATGATAATCGAAGAACAATGTATAACGAATTTGGATCCTTTCCTTCTTTTTGACCTAGGATTATCATGGAAGGTTATTCTTCTTCACCTAAATAAATATATTCATGAAACCTTATCTAAGTGAATTAAGAATTTTGTGATGGCTCTATTTTTTTTAGAAAATGAGATCTCTCTCAATAAGCAGTAAAAACCATTCTCATCAATGCCTATATTTGTATAGGTAAGTTAACACCACCTTTCTTCTAACTTTATTTCCATATCAATGATGGTTTTAAATCCCTAGAAACATATGTTGCGTCAAACATATTTTTAATTCTTGTATATCTCATCATTATTTAAATCCTTTGAATGCAGTTTCCATCACATAATAAAGAAACTAATGGTGTCTTTGGGACGAACTCCTCAAGTGCATGCGATGATAATTGCTATATTCGTAATTTTGAGCCACTTAAAATCATTCTTGTGTGAATATAAAAAAATAGCAACATATAATCCTCATAAGTTTTCATAAACAATGAATTATCTCATGTATGTAAGATATAGATTATATTCATGATATCATGATGATCGAGCGACATTTTATTATCGTGATCACTGGAGATGGTCATAATCATGACCTGAAAACATTGGATTCAGATAGTGTAGAACATAATAATCTAGAGATTGAAGTTTGTGAGTAGGTTTGATCAGATGACACAGATGAGATTGATCATATGATCATGATTATAACAGTATCTTTTACGGATAGAACTATAGTGCCACAGTGCCATTATCCCACATCAGACCAAACTTTGGTTGAGAACTCCTTTACAATTCATTTTATGAAACAACCTTCTCAATCCAAAAATAAGTTCATCACTTAGATAAACATGCACACACTTTCACTCACAAGTCACACCACACTATTTCACTTCTTCTGGGAATCCTTTTCACACCTAGTGTGCACCACTTCTTACTCTATGCATATGATAATATTTCTTAATTCTCAATTATATGCAAGTTGGTCTAGATGGATCTCCCACATGGTTGTGATTTCTCCCACATGTGTGTGATCAGGGTAGCCTATCCTGGTTAAATATGGCTATCCAATTTCTTCTATGAAATTTATAAGATAACAATTCTTCAAAATATTCAATAGGAAAATATATATGTATTCATGATTTTCCATAGCCTTATTTAATTCCTTTTCCTTAATCATCCTAAAAAATTATTTTTCATTGCCTTAAAATTCCTCATGAAAATAAATATATACATGTTTTTTTTAATAAAAATATTTATCCAATAAAAGAATATTTTAGGGACTTCATTGATTTTTTATCTTCAACATGTTGTAAACAATGTGTGATCACTGGAAAAGCTCTTAAACATTGATGATTAGTATAATAATCATTAAATTTGTGTGGAGAATAGTAATTCTCCAGGATTCTTCACTCCAAAACTTCTTATAATATCCAACACATATTAAAAATTATTGAAAAAATACAATTAAATTTCATTGTCAAAAGTTATTAACATTGAGGATCGGTAAAAAGTTTTCACATTTTTATGGATAATTTTAATTCTCTATTATTTATCACTTTAACTATTCTTATAATCTCCGGCACATATTGAACCTTTTTGAAAAAACAATCTAACTCCATTGGTCACAACAATATCCCACTTTGAATTTGTTTTCAATACCACCTCACATAAAAATAGTCAATATATGATCTCTCATATTTTTCTCCCGCCATATTGAAAATAAATACAAATTTGTATTTAAGGATTCTAATTTCAAGTTATCACTTTTTATTCATACATTTCATACTTATATTAACTTAATGAATGGAAACACATTCTTTCTCAAGTAAATGAGCTTATATTAAGTTAACTCTAAGTCTATGTGGGCTAAATAGAAGTGGAAAATAAGAGTGATGTTACCATAGAATCCATGCTATCCATAAAGAATATTTATCTATGATACATTACCCAATCACATTCAACTTATTCATTTTAGGGGATTTGAAGAAAAATTAATAAATATATAATCTAAATTCATCTCATAAGGAGAACTAAAACATTTCAAGTGCATAAAATAATACTTCTCCTATATCTCATCTCTCTCACAATCTATGAACCCCTTGATAAATAGTTTGACATGATCAAGGAATATGTTTAAGTGTGATGATCATACCTCAGCTTTAGTGTTACTCTTTATTATGGGAAACACTCCATTCATCATCATGAAAATAAGTTTTTCTTCATGATTAACAACCATTGCCCCTATATTCCCAATGTGTTAGTTAATATAAAAATAATAAGAGAGTTTAGAGGGAACTCAAATATTTTAAAGGACATATTGTAGATGATACTTTCCTCTCAATTTTTCATTCATCTTATTTTTCTTAGGCTTAGATTTTGATGAGACTTATTTATTATTTATCTTAGAATTTCTGATTGAATTTTCATCATCAGTTGACACATTTAATATGTATGTATTTTCATCTTCAGTATCAAAATAAATTATTATGAATTCCAAATCTTCCTCAAAATATCTTTTTGGGATGGTAGAGTTTTCATACAATTGTTTTCCATGACTAAATTGTTTACACATTTTAGAGTTCAAAATTTTAAAGCTATACTTTATAGATAACTTCTCACAAACTTTAACTTTTTCAACCATCACCACTTACTTTCATTTTTCCTCAACAATGATCTGATATTTTTTTTAGACTTGTAAAATTAATTAGTGATTGTAGAAATATTAACTTTCTAAATTATCTTCTCATTTTCATTATAAGGAATATCATATTGTAACATAACTTTTCATATCTCATCATTAGGAAATTATTGTACACATCTACTACAAACTTCATTCAATCACACATATTTTTTCTGTTTTGATAGTTTAGATGATGTTTTGGTCACATAATTATTTTTATGATAATTTTATGTCATTTATTTATCATTGTTCTCCCTTGATTCATTCCTCTTTCCTAGTAGTGAAATGTTATACCTGTATGAATAAGATTTGTGATCAAACAATCCAAAATACCAGTGGTAGCCTCTGAACCATGATCTCCCATACTCAATTTTCTTTCTACTCTAAATATTTTAGTTGTTGTCTTTTCACAGGCTATGTGTGTTTCTTTTTTGGAGGAAACCATATGGATGAATTTTTCCACTCTTCCTTTGTAGATTATGTTTTCTCATTTATTTGTTTGGTCCATCCAGATTTAGTCTTGTCTCTTGGGCCTGCACCTTTAGAAGTAAAAAATATATATTGTGATTCATTAGGTTTAAAATCAACCTTTTTATGTGGATCCTTTTTCTCATAATCTTTATAAAATTTACCCTTAAGCTCAATACCTTTGGTAAATTATTAATTAATTTTATTTAAAAAACTTTGAGATGAAAGGCACATATATTATGTCTTGGATAATTATTCTTCTATCTCAATAAGTATTTATTAAATATCATTCCCCATATTTTTATGTTCATTTATCTTTAACCTATTTTAATTATTTTATTAAATTAGTTAAATTTCATTATTATTATTCTCTTCTCCCCTAGATTATTTTTACACAAAATATATTATTTTCCTTTCTATATCAACCACTTTATTTATATATCCCCTTATCTCATTAAGATATGTAAGTTCTTTCTTAGCATGCTATTCATTCCCATTAATCAGTTTTCTTTTTCCCTTCTTGAATTTCAAGTTAATATCTTGAGTATATTTTAGATTGTCTTTTAATAACCACTCAATTTTAGTTTTCTATTTACCTTATACACCTTCAAATATGTCTTTATATATTTTGGATTTTCCCATTAAACACACCTGCGTTTTGAAATATTGTTCATCTTCTTTACCACTATTTGATAATGAATATTCATGAACTTCATTGCTCATTAGATTTATTTTTTTTACATTAAATTATTTTAATTTTATTATCATAGTCACATTATTTGTGTTTATTATATTTTATATTGAATTAGTCCACTTCCTCATCAGTCTTAGTGAAATTATCTTTCTTTTTTAGACAGTCATATGAAAATTGTCTAACTCCATTACTGTTGAAGTAATTTAGTGGATTCATTACTTTTAATCTTATTCATATGTTATAAATGTTTTTAAATAAGTTCATCATCTGTATGAAGTCCTTCTCATCTTCTTCCTATTCAAAATAAATTAAATCCAGTTATTCTATATTTTTAACTATACTCTTTATCATAGCTTCAAAATACATGTCATATTTTTATTTCATCTTAAAGTATAGTATTTTAATCATTTCATAATCCTTGATAATATTTTTAATTTTATATAGTGATATATATTATCATTATTATAGTATAAACTATTAGATCAAATCTCTCTTGAAATTTTCCCATCAACTTTTTCACAATTTTTGAGTCATCTAGCTTCACCAAAACCCCTAATACTACTAACAATCTCATTTACTCTTAGAAATTATTCATCAATACTTCCATCATCATCAACCATTTTACTATATTCAAACTTTATTCTCCACACTTGAAGTTTTTATTCCCTAAATTTTACATTTACCTCATAACTACCCCTTAATTTCTCCAAAATCTCCTTAGCAGTTGGAAGTCCCTAAACTTTAAAATAAACATTCTCAGATAGTGACCCCAATATGGAATTATATGATTTTCCATCCATTTCTATATTTATATTATATTAAAAAGTAATATCACATTCTCATTGAAGGTCATAAATCATGATACAACTTCATCTTCCACTTATACCCCAAGAGATAGGAGACATGAAATCACTCTATTTATCTATCCATGAAATTTATCACCATTGAAAGTATAAATAGACCTATTGTTTACTGAATTCATATTATCCATCCCTAGTGGTCCGTTGGATATTTCATTGGATACCATACCTCTCATAAAAATTTTAAAGACTAAATTATTTTGAGATTACTGAGAGGGGGAGGGGTGAATGATTGATCCCTTTTATTTTTAAAAATTATTCCATTTATTCTCGATCCACTCTTTTTTATTTCTCTTAACCGAACCTTGATTGATGCTATAAAATGAAGGAAAATAATATAAGGATTTACAAGGTTCAATACAAATACCTAATCCTTTCAATTTTGTTTATTCTCTTCCAACACATATTCTACACTATAATTGTTTTATCAATGACAATGGTTGATACAGAGTCACACTATATCTTAACTCTTGAGTCCACACATGAGGATATTTAGACTACATTACATAGTGTTACTATATTCCAAACTAGTCTTCCCATTCTTTATTCACACAAGAGTATATTTATACTACTTTAAATAGTGTTACTATATTTTAAATTATCCCTCTACTCATGAGTCTGCACAGGAGGGTCTTTATACTTATTCACACACTTTTCTATTCCTTTTAATTCTTTATCCACTATAGAAAGATCACTTGATATACCTCCATGATACTTTTGGATATAACTTTATCATGTACCCTAAAAGAACCTTTTTAGTATTTTGGAATTTCCTAAATAGTTTTGACTACCTATCAATGATCAATTTCATCAGTGCAACAATGCTGGGGAAATTCTTTCTTCTATCATTAAAGACCCAATCTCACTTGGATGTGTGAAATTAATGCACACAATATCTCAATGATATCTTTTTCATGAGTTTAATTATATTATCAATCTTGTAAACCATAGCACAAAAAATAATTAGTTTATTATTTTAGGTGTTTTCTGTTTAAATTTTGTCAAGTGCATATGAATTGTATATACATACATGTGGTAATTTCATTAATTCATGCACCACACTATTCACATATTCATGTAATGGAGTAAATAACTTTCTCAAATAAACTATTAATGAAAAACCATATGGTTATGAAATTTATAAGATTATTTACAAAAATAAATGATATATTTCTTATTCCTTATTATGCACAATGGTGGGATTTTTGAAACTCAAAGTGTATAAAGAAGAAATGCTTCTTGTCTTTATATTAGACAAGGATTTTTTCACAACACTGGATGATTTTCATGTAACAATGTATAATAAATCTATATCCTTTAATTTTTTTTTGACTAAAGAGGATTGAGTAAGGTTCTTATTATTTACAAAAGAAATGAGATTTACATAACCTTCTCTTTAGGAAATAAGAGTTTCATGGTGGTTTTGGTTTTTTGGAAAATGAGACCTCTCTTATTTGGTAGTTTCAAACATTCTGATCCACACCTTTATTTTTATATGTGAGCTAACACCACAATTTTTATGAATTTAATTCCATTATAAAAATATTTTTAAATCCCTCGCAAAATTTTTCATGTCGAACTTATTTTGAATTCTTAAAGATATCATAATTATTTAAATCTATAGAACATGGTTTCTATCACATGATACCAAAACTCATCATGTCTTAAGGATAAACTCCTGTTGTTCATGAAATTATAATCACATGATATATTATTTTTAGATTACAAAACTCATGACCATATGAAAAATTTTATTTAACCTCATATTATCCACAATAGTTATCATAAATTTTTAATTACCGCACACATGCAAGATGAATATTGCATGCATGATATCGAGATGATTGAGTGAGTCTTATTTTCTTATCATGAACAATAGAGATGGATATAATCATGATATGAAAAATTTGGAGTCAAATGGTGAATAAAATACTCATCAAGAGGTTGAATAAGATTAGTTGGTTTGATAATATAGTGAAAAAAAAAGATTAATCAGACAATAATAATTATATTCATATATTTTAATGATGGATCTAAAGTTCCATGATGTCATTGTCCCACAATGGATTTCATTTCATTTGAAAACTCATATATAATTAATTATGTGACAAAAAATTCATAAGACAATATTAGAGTAAGAACCCAGATACACATGCATAGAATTCCCCTCACAGGATTCCCCACACCACTATATGATCACCCAGGCATCCCATGAGAGCCAGCGCACACCACTATACACTCCTTTTGGAAAATATTTTTTTCATAATTCCTACTTAGATGATGGATGACCAATATAGATCTCTTAAATGGTTAATAAGTCTTCCACATGTGTGGGATTGATCTATCCTATCCTGGTTAGATATGGATGGCCAATTTATTCTATGAAATTTCCAAGACAACCTTTCTTAAAAATATTCATTATGAATATATATATATATATATATATATATATGTTTTTTCATGGCCTTATTTAATTCATTTTCCTTAATAATAATGAAGAAAATTATTTTTCATATTATTCAAATGAATCATACATATAAATATTTTCATGGTTTTCACAATAAAAACCCTCATGAAATAAAATAATATTACATGGTCTTATTTAATTTATCTTCTTTATCTTTTTGAAAATAATGTGTCATGATTGAGAAATGTCTTTGAAATTGATGTTCAGTGAAAAAATAATCAAATTTGTATATATAATTTTAATTCTCCATGATTATTCACTTAAACTCTTCTTATAATCCCTAAAAATATATACCCTTATTGATAACAAATACAGTCCAAGTCCATTGGTCTTAATAGTAATCTAAGAGTAACCACTGAACCATCATCATGTATAAGAAGCTGCTAAAACGTCACCACTAAACCCAAAAAGTTTCAACTTATATGGTCTAAAACTAATATTATGGAGATGATGGATCCTTTACCCAAGAAATAATCAATATATAGAATTAAATCAAACATAACCACATTCAAAATTAAAACCTATTACTAAATATTTAAATCAATGAACAAGAAAGAGTAAATTTTATTCATTGAAATACTAAAAAAATAATTAAAAAAGTTTTGACTTTCCATCCCCAAATACCATAAATGTTTTAACCCTCCATTATAAAGATAAAAATATGAATAGATAAGTTAAATAAATTATAGTGATAAAGTGAAATGAAAATAGAAAATAAGAGTGAAAAAATATTCCAATAGATCACCCTTGTCTACAGAAGTTTTTTCATATAGCTACTGATATCCCCATATATAATTAATTCACCCTCTATTAATAGCTACCAAAGTTTCTTTAGTCCCTAAATATTCACATTTAAACTACACATAATGTTTAAACACTAATAATTCCATTCCAAATATTTTAAAATATCTTTTAATCCCACAACATATGGATTTAAAATTTCCATCCATCATGGCATACAATCATGTGATATCTTCTTTACTGAATTTTAGATTCACATATTCATTTAGTTAACATGAATATTCATATGTTAATCTTGATCAAAATCATGGAAATTATTTTTATTGAAAGATCCACATGTACTTTATTATTCTAAAAATTTTTATACATGCCTTCATATGCTCCATGGGTATGGTAGTGTTTTTCAAAATACATGGTAATTTTTATTTCAGGAGTCTATGTGTAAATGGAATATATTTATGTTGAAAACATCTATATCAATAATCACATACATGAAAACTTCTTCTTATCCTCAAAGCATCTAGAGAAGAAACTCTTCCTCAATATTTATATCTTGATTAATCAACTATAAATTTTCATGAAACCTTCATGAATATTATTATTGTGATTTGAATTGTGAATTCATATAGAACTCAAGGCACACATTTTTCATGTTCATGTATAGCCTCATGCATTATTCTCTTCAGGATGAATTGGATTATCAGATTCCATGGAAATTGAAGGTCTCGGGAAAAACTCCTGTAGATATCAAGGTGATATATCATCTTAAGGTTCAACTAAAATCTTGGAATTAATTTGGATCAAGTTCTCCATTATTCATGAAATATTAACTTAATTATTAGTTTGATTATAATTAGATGATAACATTCCTCATAAAGGAATTTCATCATGATTAATGGATGTTTATTGAAAACCTCACATGTATGCATATTGGAAACTCTATTTTTCGTCTATCATAATAATATAATATAGCAACTTCCTCTCAAATTGTGGTAAACTATGTTGATCACTTATGGTATGCATTATAATCACGATATCACTATAATGACCATGCTTGGAACTTATTCATGTGATATGTTGAAGGTTAACAAATGGTAGGTCTAAATTTATCATACAATCACTCTATTAACCATAATTCTATTCATGTGGTTGATACATTGAATTTGAAAGAGGGTATGGTAGGTTGGGTATATTAACTTATGACCGATTGAGTGGCAGTGGGTGTCCGTAGTCAGTTTTGAGTGGTATTCATGTTGCTGGTTCATAAGGAAGATCAAAATGTGTATTCTTCTTGTAGTCAATTCAGTAACCATGGGTATTTGATGTGGTTAATTTTGTACTTTTCTATAATTCAATATCAACTTGAATATAAAATGAAAAAAATAAATGGGGAATCATTTTAACCACTAAAATTATGTTATTAATTATTTAAAAAATAATTCTTAATGAAGCCCTTTTAAGACTACAAATTATTTAAAAATTAGAAAATAAAAATTAATTGCACTTTAAATAATTAAATTCCTAATTAAAATTCAAAGTATGGATAAAAAATTGAATAAATCATTACAAATTATAGTGTAATACATTTTACAGTAAAAAATAAAAATTATTAATAGAACTAAAACATATGATATTTAAATAGAAATACGTAAAATAATTGGAATATAATCATTAATTCTCAAGGAAAAATATATGAAAATATTGGCTTTTCAGTATCAAAGAGATTATGTAAAGAATGTATTTTGAGTACCAAATATTGGTGTATGAATTTGGGGTGTCTTAGTTAGTATTAGATAAGGTTTTAGAGATATTTAGATGTTAGGGTATTATCAGATGATGATATTTTAAGAGTTTTTGGATACCATAATGGGTTAATATGTCTATAGCTAATCATAAGTTTAACTATATATATATCATTTTTAGGTTTCAAATATTGATATTTTAAGTTGATTAATGATATTGTGGTATATATTTTTTGGATATGAATATATGATTTAGGTATATGTAACCCTTAGGTTTAATATGTGATTTTGTTTGAAGGTTATTTGGGAAGAATGTTATTATATTTTTAGGTAAATAAGATGAAATGTAAATATAACCTTTATGGTTAATACAATATTTGATGTTAAGGTAATTACTATTAATTAGGATAAAAGGTTATCAGATTTTTGGGAACATTATAGGATTAAGGTGAATGGAAAATTATTGTTTAGTTTGGTATTTTATGTCAAAGTGGTTGATATTATTTTAGGAAAAGAGATTGAGATAAATTTTAGAATCATATACGATTTTGTTTTGGTTTTATGTCATGGTAATTCATGTTATTTTGAGAGAATATGTGAATAGGGTATATTGTTTTGGTATATGACTTTATGAGTGATTAATGTTGTTTAGAGATAAAATTTATATTGATTTTGGAAGAATATATGATCAAAGATTTATGATTTTTAGGTTTCAAACTTAATTAGTCATATTTTATAGACTTTTATTATTAGTTATTTGAGGAATGATTTATATTGAACATTAGGTGTTATTGTTGAGTTTTTGCAGGTTAATGTTTTATTTCATCATATAGAGGTTTTTTATATTTGGTATTATTTTAACTTTAACCATCCATTTTGGTTTTGGTAAATGGAAAGAAATATGGGGAATAAAATTTCATCCTTTTTAAGATCTCATGATCCATTAAAAGTTTATTTCCATGCTTCAATAATGAAAAATTCATCTTTTTAATTAATTATGTGTGATTAATCAGAGGCGAATACTGATAGAAACACACAATAAAAGGATAAAAATGTGCTTATAGAATGGAAAGAAATAAACTAAGTATATTTTCTCATATGACCTATCCCAATTGTAGTATAATTCCTTATACTCAAAAAATGAAGATAATTCTATCACATCCTATATGGTATGAATCAATCGACAATCAAGGTATGCCTTTTGAAACTCATTCATATATATGAGTCTTATAATAGTACATACATGAGTTAAGAAATATTTACATATGAAAAGATAAGGATATTTTTATTAACCTATAATTTAACATTGTTAATAAAATTTACATATGAAATTATTACTATGTTGATATGCACATAATTTTTTGATAACAAATTAATATTGTGAAGATGCAATTTCTTGAAAGGGGTAGAATGTAACCCCTTGAGATTTTAGTTTGTGTTTTTATTTAAATAAATACAGTGTGTTTGATATATTTTAATGAAAGAAACACCAAGATAAATTTAATAATGTTTTATATAAAGTAAAAAATATAACAACATAGTTAAATTATAAATTATTATAAAAAGTTTTGTAATTAAAAAAGGATTCTAATTTAATTAAGAAAATACTATTTATTTTAGGGAAAATATTTTAAACTACTTTGCGTATTTAATTTTGAGAAATATTATCAGTAAAATTTATTGATAAATATCAAATTAATTATTAGTAAAATGAATTAATAACATCAATGGAATTATTAATTAATTATAAGGAATACTAATATAATATTTCTTAGTAAATGAAAATATTTCGTTTACAAACACTATTTTTATTATATATTATATAATTTTATTTAAGAGATAAATTTCTCTTATTTGATGAAATAAATTTAATAAAACATATTTTTAATAAATATTAGCAAATAAATAATCATTCATACACTAATTTTCAATTACTCAAAAATGAATATAAAATCGTATGAAGGTAAAAAGATAAATTTTTTAGAAAATTATTTTTATGTGTGCAATGTATTTTTATGTTAATAAATTAAATTAAAAACTATTGATGAATTATTTTAATGAAATTAATTTATAATATATTTAATTAGATAAATTAATAGTCAACTAATTCTTTTTACTAGGTAACAAATCATAATATATTCATTTTTGTGATTTAAGATACTTTTTTAAAAAAATGATTTTAATGTGTTTTGTGTGCCAAGATTTAAATTAATTTCTACCACCTTTAAAAATTGAATCATATAAATTGGTTTATATATTTTGAATCATAAGGTGTAAATTTTTTGATAAGTTTTTTTCATATATTTATAAAAATAAGTTATCATGGTAAAAGTTAGCCATCTCGATAAAGGTTAAAAGGGTAAAAAAGGGGGTGAAACTAAAGGATAAGGATAAAAATATCACAAAAACATACCCCATTTTTATTTTATGAGTGGATTATTGAACATAAATATATTATCTTTAATTTTTTATGCCACTTTACTTGAGTATAACATCTATTATATATTAATGAAGTAATTATTTACAAGAGTGCCACTCCTCTCACTTATAAAAGGAGCCCTTCCCCACATCACCTATCCACACCAGTTGAACACATTAGATTGAAAAATATATAAAAAAGTACCTCCCCAACCATCATTCCCACATGATAGAGGTTTTTTCTTCCCAAAATACCAATCTTAGAAGGATTATGGAGAAGCCCAATGGAAGATATCATAGGAAGAGGTAATCTCCTTAACAAAATTAATTCATGTTTCTTTATTCTTTAACCTCATCATAATATATTAAAAACATAATAATATAATGAAATAAGTATCATTATTATAATTAAATGTTATTATTTTTATGTAATAATAATTATCTACCTCCCTTCCATCTATTGAAAATGAAAATGTTTCCCATGTTCCGTGCTGACTACCGCCTCTATGAACAACATATTTCATTTTTTATCACCTCCATACATGAGTTGTTATAAAAATTTATTATTTAATAAATATGTTATTTATAACATTATTAATTATATTTAATTATAATTTCACCATTCTATTTGTAATATCAATAAAAAATGTCCATTATAAAATTTAACCACCTAAATTGATTACACCGAGATAGTTTGTAAGTATTAACTTATAACCATTCAATTTTATTTAAATTATTCATATAAATATTATAGAATTTGTTTTATAAGTTTAATAATTTTTTAAAATCATTAATATTTTGTAAAATTAATATTATCACTATACAATAACATTCTCTAACCCATTCAACTGTTATAATGAATTCTTGTATGGGTCAATTTTACCACCAACATGCATGAAGTTATAATGTTTTTGTCAAAAATTATTAATAAAACATAAATAATGTTAAAATAATTCAATAATGATTAATTTATCATTTTTACATTATTATTTAGTGGTAATATTCGTAAGTATATTTACATTCAAATTCAATTATTTTGTTAAGTCAATAATCACAGAAAAAGGGCATTTTTAAGTGTTCCTTGAAAACTATTAGTTACATGAAATGGATAGGAGATGCCATAAATATAATTTTTTTAAAATTTTAATGAAAATTATGGAGCTGATGAATCAATGAACAAGACTGAAGGATCAGAACCTCCAAACCAAAGCATGTAAGAAAAACATAACAGTTAACATCCAAATATTAATTTAAACATTTAAAAATTAATATAAGGTTAATAAGGAATGATATATGGATGGTATAAATTAAAATAAATATTAATAAGTTTCAAATTAATATGAATAGTAAAACTACATTTATTGTATATGGATTTTAGAGTTCATTTAGCTAAGAGAATGTTTGGGGTAAGAGGATTTGTAACACAATTCTTATTCATTGAGTTATATTATTTCTTTGTTGACTATGATATTATAAGATTATGTGCATCATGACCTATTATTTTTTATGTTTTATTTCCTTTTTTATGTGTATTTAAATTTATTTTACATAATTACTACCTTGATATATTATAACATTACATGTTTTGATCTTTTCAAGGGTTGTTTGTGTATATTTCAATTTTTTGAGACATGTTTCATATAAAAAACCATGTTTTTTGTGTGTGGTGTAATTAATGAAATATTGTATTCATGAATAATAATTAACTTTTATTTTATGATATTTAGATTTCCATTCCATGATCATTTTTCCATGATTATTTGATCAAGGGTTAAAAAATCCACAAGGTTTTTTCATCTCAATTTTCCTCAATTTATAAGTGTTTTATACTATTAAGCTATATTCATTTATAGGTTATATACATAATATTTTAAAGATTAGATAATAATAATTTTTTATTCATGGTATGCAAATTTCCTTGCTATGTTCTATTTTAAGGTATTTTTATTTAAAAATCTATAAGAGGTTTTCTTTGAAATATTTTTTAAAAAGTTTTTAAGAATTTTACCCAAAAGTATTTATCTTCTATATTCATATTATTTATATTGATTCCAAAATGTTATTATATATAATTAAATAATTTTAAGGTCATTTTATAATATTTTTGGCTTTATTTAAAAAAATTTAATTTTAATCTTCTGAAATATTTTCATATATGTTATTTTTTACTTAATTTATATAGATATGAAAAGAATGTTTTTAAGGTTTACTCCATGATCAATTATTCCAATTGTCATGCACATTACAAATCATGAAGCATTATCTTCTTGTTTTCATAGATTTTTAAAATAAATTAAATTCCCATTATTCTATGATTTTTTTTTATTTTGATGAGTTATCAAAGAAAATGATATTTCCTCTTATTATTATGTGATAACTATAATTTCTTATGATTATGGGTTCAAATTAATATTTTAATGTGTTTTGTGTTAAAATTGAAATACCCTATGTGTTTTATTCATGTTATGGTTCTTTAAAATTTTATATTTTGATTGGTGGTTATAATATTTACCTTTAATGCATTTTTTAATGATTTATTGTCTAGAGAAAATGTTTTGGAATTAAGAGGCGAAGTTAATACATTGTAAAGGAATTTTTAGGGTGACATAAATATTATGTCCCAAGTAACCTTTGTGGTTATTATTTTTGTATTTTATTCTTTGTTACAAAATCATTCTACATAATTCTTGATCTATGAATTTGAAACTTATTTTTTTGTGTTTTTTTGTATTATGGATACTGAGACAAGATCTCACACTCCTTTTACTTATTTTATTTTTCAAGATTATTTCTATTACTCATGATTTATGATCCATGTTTCATTAGGTATGATTTACTTATACTATGCTTATGTAACTTTATTTTGTTCCCAAACCTATATGATCTTGTTATTCTAAATTTATATATTCAATTGATATCAATTAGTTTTACCCATATTGAGTGTTTGAACACACACTTATTATCTTTCCATTCCTATTACTTTTGAAGATAATTATTTTTTATGTTTTCTTAAAAGGGTATCATGTATGGATAATTTTTTTAAGAGATATCAAAATCTAATTTTGAAACTGGAAGTTCTTGGTATAATTTAAAATATCTACTATGGATGCTAAAGATATGAGTTTTGTTTGTTAAATAAGTTTCCTAATTATATAATACTATAAACCTAAAGGGTGTTTTATAATCATTCACATCATATTAAATGTATAACATCTAATGTCCATACATTAAATTTAATTCAAGAGAATTTTGATTTTTTATCTTAGTAGAGGGTTCATTTTGAGAATCAAGACTCAGAATGAGTTACCAAGAACATTAACATCACTAACATGCATTTTTAGACATGTCTTAATGTGTGAGAAAGGTCTAAGTTGTTATGAGGGATTAAAAGATGATTTAAAAGTGTAAATTATTATAAAAATAGATGTTTTAAAAAATTCACAGTATAAATGACACTCACCAGGTGTTTCACACCATGAATTAGGAAAATGGGGGAAATGGAGGATTTGTTCGAAGATTCAAATCATGAACACTTATTTCTTGTTATGAATCAGGATGTCCAATTTTTTTAAAGGTATGAGGGGTTTATAAAATATAAACCCCCCTGGTTTTATTCTCCCATATGGTGTTCACATAAGGAGAGATTGCATTGCATCCATATTATTCAATGTCCTTTAATTAGAGTCAATTCTTGTTATTTTGTTGTACCAAATCAAGGTAGGATGTCCTACTTTATTCATATTCTTTGCCTCTAATTTTATTTTAGTTAGAATGTGGAGGGTTTAAGACAAAAAAATTCATGAAATGATGGATAATTCATTACTCATAAGTGGGTTTTCATATAAATATTATAAAGGATGTATTGAGATACTGTAAACAAGTTTCCATTCATCTTTTGATATGAGGTATATTACCTGATGATTTTATTAAAAGTTACCAATGATTTTGGGTAATATCGGACACTATATTTATTTTATAATTTGGTGTTTCTATGTTTCCTAGGATCGAGGGTTCATCCTGTGTATAATACACCCATATCTTTTCAATCTGGAAACCATTAGACATCCCAGTTATTTTAGAATTGGTTATTTTATTTTGTTTTAAATTAAATAAATAAATATAACAATACATAATTAATAATTTATTGTTTATGGATTGAGTTAGGATCTTGTGTGGTGGAACATGTGCAGAATAGGCTTAGACAGTCTTAGAAGAGAAAGGGAAGTGAGTTTTTGGGATAAGGTTTAAAGGGAAATAACCACTTGTTTGAGATATTCAGTCTTTTGTACACATCCTATGGTATTTATGCATATTTTATTTGGTATCACCACTGATGGTTATAGAATTGTTTTATTAAAATGTTTTTTTAAATGAAATATTTGGTTAGACTGAACAAATTGCTAAGGCCATGCGTGTCCTTGGCACTGGCTTGGCTGCCTTAGCTCCCGATGGTTAGAACCTTGACTATGACCTTGAATGCCTTGAAAAATAAAACCCCATAAAGGGTGTTTATTAAATTTTATGAATATGATGTAGTGACCCTAGTAGTTTGATCCCTAATTTTCCTAATGTAAGGGTATAATGATGAGCTTGGATGAATGGACTAGGGGTTGTCCATGTGAGGCCTAAGATATTCCCTTAATAATTTTGACTACTGAGAGGGTCGTGGGGTAATCTTCCTCTAATAATATTTGGTGGAATGGGTGGGTAGACCCTAATGATATGATTGGATTGGTTGGGTGTTAGAACATACCTTGAGTGATTTTGGAAGTCGTAAGGCTTGAGGCCATCAGCCTTGTGATAATTTCCTAGGAGGATAGTGAGGTCTCAATGAGTTTATGATAAATCCAATTCCCTCTGGGTGATAGATGTTGAACTGAGAGACATGTTTAAGGAAATAGGATCTTTATGAGGTATCCTAGCTATGAGGATACCTAGGGGAGCCCTATGGATTCCCTAGTGTCATGTTTTTCATAGTAAAAGGGTGTGCATGGGAAAATTTGTAATGATGGTCATGGGTGTCACCTTAGAAAAAAAATTGAGGATTTAAGCCTATTATAGTTGTGATGATTACAATTCATTACCTTGAGAGGCTAATATTTCTATGTGAGATAGGATTGGGTAGATGTATGGAATTGATGAGACATTTCATAAGAAATTACTTCCATATGAGATGTATTTACATATATGGGATGCCTTGGATGATCTCCTTGGGTCTAGTATTTAAGCATGCTACTATGAAATGATCAAGATTATCTCATGATGTTTTGAAATGATGCTTGATATTTTGGAACAAAAATGGTGATAAAACATGGGTTCGATGATGAAGATTGATATTTTAGATTTCCTTGGGTTAATTCCCCCTTGGGTTTAATTATGACACCTGATACTATTATAATGATCAGGAAAACCTAATAGGGTTCAATGGTTACACCTGATGATTATTGATCTCATAGGATTACCTCATAGATATAAACTTATAGCCTGGTGACCAAGTGACTCCTAGTATATAACTTGGGGTTTGACTTGGAGCCTAATTCTATTACTTTATCTCCTATGGTCATCCCCTTAGGGATCAACAATTATTCTTGACACTCTTGGATTCCTTGGATATGTTCCTTGAATCCAATAATTATTCCCGATACAATGGACCACCCATGATGATCTCTTAGGGGTTTGTGTGTTCATATTATATGAGTTTTAATGGTTTTTGGATGTTCTCAGAGACACTCTGACACTTTTCTATGCATGTTTGGGTTGATTAGGGTTCCATGGTAGAACCCAAGGATCGAAAATGGTTATATATTTCCACTTCCACACTATGTTTATTTATATTTTTATAATATAAATTTTATGCACTGTATTTACAAGTTATATGTGGGATCATGTTGGTGGTTACATAAAAAATTTTACTCACATCCTGCTCATGCGACCATGGCCCTTGAGTTCCCAAGTATACCTCACTATTTTCAAGTTTAAGTTGGGTAGAGGATTAGTATTGGAGATTTTATGGGTATCTTAGATAGATTCTGGAGACTAAGATGAGGAGAGGCTCTAGGATATTGTATAGAATTCGATCCATTTATTTAATTCCTATATTTATTTTTCTATATGTGATCGGTCTAGTGAGTGATCAATATTGTAATCTTGTATGACCACTTTTCATTTTGATATATCTTGTTTTTTCACTTTATTATATACGTACTCTGATGTGATAGATGTGTTCAATATTTTGTTTATTCACTCTTTTATTGAAACTCTAATATAGGGGGTATAGTTTACCCATGGTACTTACTTAGATCCTCCTAATGGTCAGCAGGTTCCAACATACATGGAGGCATGCTTGAGTCCCTATGGTTAATGAAGTTAGAGAACCAATGGAGTGGCCTATAAATCAGGATGTTATAAAGTTTTATTGGAGGTGTTTTCTTTTATTTTACTATTTAGGATATGGTAGAAGATGGATATAGGAATGTTCTAAGGCTTGTGATTGATATTATACTAGTGCTTCATGTACACCTATTCTATTGGGAAGTCTAAGTTACTAGGTGACTGAGTTTGATGTTATTCTATTATCGTGTTTTTTATTGGTGATTTTCATTCCTTATGAAGCACATGTGGTTTCAGTATGATGATGTATTGTTTGATTGTTGTCTCTTTCCCCATTGGAAAGAATCCAATTATTGGTTTTGGATCTTTTCCCATAGAGGAAAGAGGTGTCTCATACATCATGGTTAGGCATATAGGATTCACCTAACATATAAGCATGTTAGTGTAATTTTTATCACTGATGTCAAAGGGTCATCTGTTTAAAATGTTAAAAACAAATCATATAGAATTTTCAATATAATTTCATGGTGACACATTACTCTATTTGAATTTTATATATATATATATATATATATATATATATATATATATATATATATCTGAAAGTAGAAAGTCATGTTGAGCTATTCCAAGAAGATCGATTATGGGGACGATGATGTAGTATCTTGGTCACAAGAGATGTAGTGACCCTAGTAGAATATTAAGGTACTTTATTCCATATTGAGAACCCTTAGTGGGTGATAATTTTCAAGGTATAATTACTTAAAGTGATATTAATAACCTATAAGTTTTTTCCTATATATCTTGGATTGGAAATATACTTAACTAAACTATGGGATGGTGGTTTTCTAGTTAGGGATCATCATAGGGTGATGATGATTGTTTATGTATTCCTATGTGATGTGACCATATCCTTCATATAAAAGTTTGATGTGTAGATACTCAGAGGGTATGGGTGCCTATGAGTGATTTGGTAGAAGCATATATCACCTCAAAAATAGATCCGTTCTAGTTTTTATCAAATAGGTTCTATTATTTAATATCCAAGTAAAAACATATATGGTTTTTTCCCATATATATTGGAATGAAATTTTATCTAATAAAGCCACATGTTTATAGATTATTAACACAAATAATTTAGAGAGAGTCTTTATTTATACCAATGATGGCCAATGAATTTTTGATTCTTGATAGATCAACCATATAGATGGAGTCTTGGTGAGAATCAGTGACATAGTAGGATGATGAATTATAATAGGGTGTGTGATAGATGTGTTGGTATGAGACCCATGAGTGGGAAGTTTAGAATGTCATATTCTTTATTTCATTTGATATTAGAACACATTTTATGCACTATGGTTCCTGTTTTATGAGAGACCTAACTTTTAGTCTAGACAAGAGAACTAGAGACCTTTAGATTTGACTTGTAATTTAGTGAGTTGGTTCTGAGTGTTTTTTGAGGGAAACTAATGAGAGGGGTCAGAATGAGAATGTTAACACCCTTATATGGTTTTGAGAAAAAAATGATTGATACCTTGGAAAATTGGTAAAAAAATCACCATGATTTTTTGTGATTATGGTATCTAAGATAGTTTTCTAGGGCATGGCCAGTCTAGTTCTTCACCTAGTTGATTCAGGATACACTTCTGAGAATGGTAAAATCATGATTAGATAATTTTGGTTTTATTACACTTCCATAGGAAATCCATGAATGTGGTTAATATTGGCATAGGATCCATGACCGTTTTTTTAATAGGAGTGCTAATGTGCTCCTTGATTTAGGTGATTGACCTCCACATGAGCATGGTTAGTATTTTAGGAATGTGAGCATAATATTGATGTGATATGACTTATTGATCATGATTCTGGTTTTATGATCACAGAGTATGCACTCGTTATCTTTGGATGGATTCTAGGTAGTGAACTCTAGTTAAAGGAAGTGTCTTGTGAGTTTTAAATCGTTGAATAGAAATGTATGAGATGATAAGTGATTAAAGTTGATGTTACACTTGTAATAAAAGTGGAATGAATTTTTGGATATGGATTTGGGATGTACCTCCTTTTTAGAGGAAACATTGGTATTGGATCGAGTGTGGTGAAATTGAAAATTTGGAAATTGATCTTGTTTAGGTATTGAAATGATAATATAAGTGTGGTTCAGCTTGAGAAACACACTTTTGATTATGATCAAACTTGATGGGATTGATCCATATAGGGATATATGGGTGTGAATCTTATTATTGATGGGTTTTTAATGGATGATGAATGATGAAACTCACATGACATTGGAATAATTAGTAAACTATTGCTTCAAGTATGTTCTTAGTTATGAGAAATCCTAGCCCCACTAGTCATTATTTTCAATGATTAATGGGTCATGAATTATAGATGATTCATGTTTTGATTCATTAGTCAATGATAACGATACTACTATAGTGGATATCATCATACCAGTCACAGGTAAAGGAATTTCTTGTTAAAATGAATCATGGATGTGATGAGACCAACCATTGAACAGTTGAGGTGACATCATGGTACCTATGTGTGATAAGATCTGATGTGATCTGGTACCCTGATGAATAGTAGATTCTATTTTTATGGGGTTTTAGTTAGATTCGATGTATTGGAATTGATCTCATGGTGATCTCAGTGTGACCTGAGGGTGATTCATGGGATCATCCATGATTTATGACATGGTTTGTGTGTGAAACTATATTCTATCATGTGATCTAGGGGAGAACTAATTTCATCACATGATTCTGTGCGTAAAACCTAGTTTCATCACATTGTTCAATGGGTGAATCATGTGATGAAATGTAATGAAGTTTACATTTTGGGTGTAAATTTTTGGGAAGTGAGGAGAGTTAGTTTCATGGATCAGGGAATGAGTAGGGCCCTATGAGTGGGGTGATTAGTGTAAATAATGGTATGATGGTAGAAATTTATTTTGAGGATGCTTCAATGGGTGCAATAGGAAATTTAGAGTATAGTCAGATGGAGGAGGTGTAACTAATGTTATGATTGAGTTTAAACATATTGAGAGGAAAACCATATCAGGATTTTTATGTGGTATGTTCTTGGAAGGTTGGTGGACTTCTAATGGATGGGTTTTTTAATAGGTGGTTCCTTTGGTGGGGTGAATCATGGATTTAAATCAGTCATTATGAAATGAGGCTTATGGTGGGGATCTCTCTAGGATGACTAATGATCTTGTTGATAAAATAGTGGTGTCCCAATATAGAAAATAATCGTTGATTTATATATAGATGTATTGATGTTGATAGGGATTAGTGGCTTGGGTTTTGATGGATAATTCACCTTTCATTTAGAGTTTCACAATGGGTGTTAATTTTAAGTTAAGGGAATAGATGCAATGGTTTTATCATGAGTTTGTGACCGGTGTATGTCAATTTTGATGGTTGAAAAGTCGGTGGGGCTTATCAATGATTATATGTTTTATGGTGGATAAATTATAATACCTCATGTCCAGACAGGAAAATAAATTTAATAGAAATTGGAATTTTTGATTCAGTGGAAAATTTATTTTGATATCTAGAACTATGAATGAATATCTATGAATTTAAACATCTACAAAATGTGTTTTTAGATATGTATTGAGGTGTAAGAAAGTTATCAGTTTATTTATATGGATGCTTGGATGATTTTAGAGTGGCTGATTAGTTGAAAAAATAACTACAATCCATTCACAGTTCGAATGGCTCATTTATACCGTGAATGAGACTCATAGGGTGTTTCATGATGTGAATGGGGAAAAGGGGTTAATAGAAGGCCTGGAATAATGATTCATGATGTGAAAACTTGTTTCATGATGTGAATAATATTGTACAGTTTTTTTAAAAGGTTCAAGGGTTTTCTATAATAGAAATCCCTTTGGGTTTCTTCTCCTAGATGGAGCACGCATAGGGGGAGTCCAAATCTCCTCACTTTACTTTATTATCCTTCAATTCAATCTTATTCTTGGCATTTAATCATACAAAATCAAGGTATTATATTCTCCTCTATTCTTATTCTCTCCATCTCATTCTATTTTTTCCAAATATTTCAGGTTTTGGATGAATGATTTCACCAGATCATGGAGAAGTCTTTGCATCTGTAGGGGATTTCATATGCAACTTGTTGAGGAAATCCCATGATTCTTTAAACAAGTTTCCATTCATCTTTTGATGTGAGGTACACTTCCCAATGATTCTATTCAAGTTTTATAGTTTCCATCGTGTTTGGTTATAATTTGGAGATTTTTTGATGCATATGATCGTGGGTGTGTTTGGAGTAAAACTCATTCATTTGATCATGATTATAGAACCGTTTGAATGTCCGGTGTGTTTATTGATGGATATTCTATTTTTGGTTTCAATTTATTAATAAATTATAATTTTTTATAATTAAATATTTATTTTGTATGGATTGAGGTAGGATCTCGGGTGGTGGTACATGATCAAATTAGGATTTTATGGGCTTGGATGAGCATGGGCAATGAGTTTCTAGGCTGATGTTTAAAGGGAAATAACACCTTGTTTGAGGTTTGTGGTCCTCTATAAACTCTTTTTGGTTTTTATGCATGTTTTATGAGGAATTTTTATAAAGTATCTCCACTTAGGGAGAAATTTTTTAAAAAAATGTTTTATTTAAAATGAGATGCTTGGTTATACTACACAATGTGCCAAGGCCATGAGGGTCCTCGGCACTGGATTGACTACATAGGCCGCTGATGGACAATACCATGACTATGAACTTTATGCCTTGGACTATGAGATTCCATGAGGGGGTGTTATCAATGTGAGATCTAGGAGATTCCAATAAGAATTTAGACTAGTGTGATGGTATTGTTATATTCTTCTTCTATAGATACATGGGGACCCAGGTGGGTAGACCCTGAAAGGATGATTGGATATGTTTGGAATTTGAAACAACCTTGAGTGATATGGGAATAGGTTGTTCTTGAAGAAATCGCCCTGATAATAATTTAAAATAAGGTTGGTGATGCCTTGATTAATTTATGATAGAATCTATGGAGACTATGCTTTCTGAGTGATGGGTGTTAAATAAAAAGATAATTTTGAGGTAAGAGGATGCTTATGAGGTGTCTTAGATATGAGGAGACCTAGGGGACCCTGCTGGGTGCACTAGTGGCATATTGAGACTAGTAAGATAGTTTGTGTGGGAAAAGGGGTAGTGATGATCATGGGTGTTACCTTATAAAACAAATTGATGATTTGATCATGTTATGGATGTGAGAGTTACATTCCATTCCCTTCAAAGAAGACCTTGTTTTGTGATGTGGTCTTTGGTAGATTTCTATCCATGATGATATCTTACAAGATGAATGATAAAACACTGTTTTATTGAATATTTTATTGATAATAAATGATATAATTTCCTCACATTGTGTTAAATATGTTTATTTATAAAATATTTGGGATTAGATCATTCATTTGAATATTTGATGAAAATTCCAGTTTTACCCTTTATAGTTCACTGTAGTATTTCGAAGATAAATATTCTTATATTTATTATTTGAATTTGCAATTTTGTAACCGTGTTCCTAACTTAATTATCCACAACTTTTATTCAGGACACTAGATCAAAAGAATGAATTTTAATGGAGTAATTGGGCCATAAAGTCAAAGATGGGCTGGACTCTCCAGAATGGATAAGCTTCTGTATTGCGGACATAACTCCTACATATGAGCTTTTATTGAGCCCAACTTTGGATAGGATATAGAGGACTCATATCTGCACATTTGATCCTTCTGGAAGGCCGGACAATTCACGCGTTTTTGTGGTCAAATTGTCTGTGAAAGTTTCATTAAAATATTTGGCCGAATTTCCACATTCACACATGAAACCACTTGTAACCTCTCCTCCCCTCCCCTCTATAAATTGGAGTTTTTCTCATTTGTAGGGGTTGGGACGTTCATTGGGAGATTGGAGGCAGATGAGAATTTGTTTCACCCAAATTATCCAACCATTGTAATAGGGGTAGCTCTTGAAGTAAGTATCCCCTCATCGAAGCCTCCTTCTCTTCTTCATTTTGTAATGTTTTCATTTGTGTAATAAACTTCTTTGTTCTTCTTTTATTTCTTATCTTTTCTTCTGTTTTGTTTAAATTTATTCTTCTATTAATCTTCCTCTTTGGGCTGGAATTCTTGAGTAGAAGCGTTATTGGGTTATACCCATTATAAACCTTTGCACATGCAAAACGCTTCTACGATGATTACGCCACCCATGGAAGAGTAGTCTTTTAGTAATCGATCTATCTTCTAACCTCTTAATTTAATTATTTTGAATCATTGAGCTACTTTAATTCACTTAATATGATCCATGAATTGTGTTTTTAAATTTTAAGAAACTAAGCAAGCAATTGAACAATTAACACAAAAACACGTGAGGTCGAGATTTTGTGTAAATTGTGAGAGCGCGTTCTTAATCGGTAATACAAGACCACACAGGATAAATATGTAGAGTTCAAATATAATCCCTAAACACAATTCATCCTCATTTCTAGAATGGATATGAGCCTTAATTTACCACTGACCATAAGCTAATCTTAGAACATCAATCAAAGCAGGGTGTTGCGATTGCATGTTCCGAAGTTAGCCTAGGGTTAAATTCACATCATCTTCGTGGTAAAGTTAATTCTCATCGGGTTCGGGATTTAACAAATTAAGGGATCATAATTAAGTGAATTTTAATCTACATGATATTGATTAATTATAAATTGAATAGGTAGAGTTAGATCGATTACGCCTTTTAAATAGATTTCTAAAAAAACATCTTCTTGTTGTGTCATTTTAATCGAAATTCATTTCAAAACTAAAAACAAAAAAAAATTATACAATCTTCTTCCAGCAAACTTCTTCTAGATTCATAAACTAAAAAAAACCCAATCCTTTAAAGTAGTGTTTTTATTTTATTCTCTTTTATTTTATTTTTATAATACCTCTAATAAGTTGTTAAATTCACTTCCTCCTTTGAGAGACGACCTTGGTCAACCACTCTGTTGCACCTAAGTACCCCAAATTACACTAATCATTTGAGGGCGCCCACGATAGAGATCTATCAAATTGGCGCCATTTCCAGGGAGGCAAGTAATTATTTCAACCAATTAGAGGTATTTATTTTATTTTACATTTTATTCTCTTCCTCTCTTCTTTCTTCCTTCTGTACCCAATCTGATTTTTCTTCCTCTTCTTTTATTTTCTTCTACTTCTTTTTGGACCATCAACTCAAACTTATCATTTTTATTTTACTATGGTCCACCTTCTTTCTTTTCATTTTTATTTGATCTATGACATGAACTAATCCCGAAGATCTCTTAGATCTTGACCCTGAGATTGAACGTAGCCTTAGGGCTCGAATCAGAAATTCTCAGTCTACGGGAAGTTTCAATATTCAACCAGTTGGTGAATTCCTCTCTTCTGGAAACATTGAAATTGGAAGCAATTCAAATTCAAACATAAAAGAGGAACCAATGGCTGGAAACAATGGAAATGAACTTAATAGAACCATTCGATAATTGGATACACCTGATGTTAACTATCAACCAAATTGTATTGCATACCCAAATCTCGAATCGGACTTTGAACTAAAATCTGGGTTAATTCACTTACTTCCAAAGTTTCATGGCCTCTCTGGTGAGGATCCCAATAAACATTTGAAAGAATTTAATGTGGTTTGCTCAACCCTTAAACCAAGAAATTTTTCTGAAGATCAAATCAAATTAAGAGCATTCCCATTCTCACTTGATGGAGCTGTAAAAGATTGGATGTATTATTTGCAACCTGAAGATGTAACATGTTGGAATGATTTGAAACGTCTTTTCTTGAAAAGATTTTTTCCAGCATCAAGGACCACATCCATTCGAAAGGAGATATCGGGGATTAAGAAATCACAAGGGGAGTCAATGTATGAGTACTGGGAGTGATTCAAGAAGTTGTGTGCAAGCTTCCCACATCACCAAATCAGTGAGAAACTACTCATCTAGTACTTCTATGAAGGACTCACACCCATGGAGAGGAGCATGGTGGATGCTGCAGCTGGAGGAGCATTGGTGGACAAGACACCAGTAGCTGCATGAGCATTGATCGACAAAATATCCCAAAACTCTCAACAATTCGGTGATAGAGGTACACCACATGTTCGAGGAGTACATCAAGTAAGTCCTTCTTCTCTTGAAAGTCATTTGATTGATACTAAGTTAGAAGAATTGACAAATATGGTGAGGCAGATTGCATTGGCTCAAAAGACATCCAAACTCCCTCCTTCAAGGCCATGTGGCATTTGCACTGAGACAAGCCACCCAACTGACTGTTGCCCACAACTACAAGAGACAGAAGATTGTGCAGCAGTGTTCCCTGAGAGACCATTTCAACAGCAACAACAACAACCATATCCCCAAAAGAAGTTTGATACAGTATACAACCAAGGGTGGAAAGATCAGTCAGACATGTGGTATGGCTCTGGACAACAACAAAGGCCCCCTTTTCAACCAAACTTCCATCAGCCTCAACCTTACCAACAGGGTTTCCAACAACCCCAAAGGAGATTCGATGCTCAAACATCAACGAGTCAGAAACAAGGGAATATCCAACACAAGTTAGACTCTAACACTGATGATCTTTTGAAACAAATTGTTCTTAATCAACAAAATGAGCTGAAGAGTCAAGGTTCAGAGTTGAGAGAGTTGAAGACTCAAATGAGTCGGATTGCCACCGCCCTCCATGAACTTGTGAGTAAGAATTCTGGAAATCTACCTTCCCAACCCACTCCAAATCCAAAGGGGAATGTTAGTGCCATCACATTGAGAAGTGGGAAGAAAATGAATGATACATCTGGACCTACCATTCCACTGGGATTCACCTTTACTCTAGAGAAGCCACATTCCATACCAACTGATGAGAAATCCAAGGAGAAAGATAAAGGTAAGAAAAAGATTTATGATGTACCTCTTAAACCCCTTCCTTTTCCAAACAGGGTTGTTCAAACCAAGAAGATGGCTGAAGAAGCAATGCAAAAGGAGGTTTTGGATACATTCAAGCGTGTGGAGATCAAAATTCCTCTACTTGAAGCCATTAAGAAAATTCTAAGGTATGCAAAATTCTTAAAAGAACTTTGTACCAATCGAAGAGGGCACAAGGGAAATGAGAGGATCAACCTTGGAAGGAATGTCTCAGCACTCATTACACCAACTCTAGCAATGCCAACAAAGTGCAAGGATCCCGGGACATTCACCATCCCATGTACCATAGGGGAGTTTCACTTCTCTGATGATCTTTTTGATTTAGGAGCTTCAATAAATGTGATGCCTCACTCTGTATTCTCTTCCTTACAGGTTGGTGAGTTGAAGCCAACAAGAGTAGTGGTGCAATTGGCGAATAGAGCTAAGGCATATCCAGCGGGAGTTCTTGAGGATGTACTTGTTCGGGTAAGAGACATGATCTTTCCAGCAGACTTCTATGTGCTTAACATGGAGGATGATCAGGTAAGTTCTAATGCCCCCATTATATTAGGTAGACCCTTCCTCAAAACTGCAAAAACTATCATAAATGTCAATGAGGGTACACTTTCCATGGAGTTTGGAGATGAAGTTGTGATATTTAATATTATGGATTCCATGAAGTACCCCTCAGAGGACCATTCTGCTTTTGTTATCTCCCATTTTGAACCACCAAGTAAAAACATCATGGAATTGGATTGTCCTATGCTTAGGGATATTATGAGTATTGGTTATAGTTTGATGTCTAAGAGTACTTCTACACCCGTTTTTAAGGAACAAGACTCTCTAAGATTTGATTTTGAAATGGAATCATATTCTGATTTTGATCATGTGAACTCTGATTATGACATGGCTATTGAGTATGCTGATGGATTTGGTGCTTTATTCTCTGATTATGATGATTTTTATTCTGATACTGATGTTCATTGTGCAGATATGTTTGTTGCATCAATTTCTCCATCCATACTACACCATCCTTCATTAGAACTCAAGCCATTGCCACCAAATCTGAAATACTCATACTTGTTGAATGGTGAGAGATTACCTGTTATCATTGCTAACAATCTCCCTTTTGAACATGAAGAAAAGATTTTGAATATTTTGAGGGAGAACATCAGGGAGATTGGGTGGACCTTGGCTGACATATCAGGTATTAGCCCCTCCATTTTCATGCATAGGATTCTCTTGGAGGATGGGGCTAAACCTGTGAGACAGCCACAAAGGAGACTCAATCCCACCCTCCTAGAAGTTGTTAAAAAAGAAGTTTAGAAATTGCTCGAGGCAGGTATAATCTTTCCCATTTCAGATTCTCAGTGGGTAAGTCCAATTCAGGTTGTACCTAAGAAAACTGGTTTTACTGTTGTTAAAAATGAGAAAGATGATTTAGTTCCATTGAGGGTGCAAAACAGTTGGCATGTGTGTATTGATTATAGGAAACTAAATCAGACCACTCGCAAGGACCATTTCCCCCTCCCATTTATTGATCAAATGCTCGAGAGACTAGCTAGGAAAACACACTATTGTTTCTTGGATGGATTTTCTGGATATTTTCAGGTTCCTATAGCTCTAGAGGATCAGGAGAAGACTACATTCACCTATCCCTTTGGCACATTTGCCTACTGGAGGATGCCATTTGGACTTTGCAACGCCCCAGGTACCTTCCAGAGATGTATGGTGAGTATTTTTTCTAATTTTATTGAGACCTGCATGGAGGTATTTATGGATGATTTTACAGTGTATGGGTCTTCATTTGATGAATGTCTAAGTAGTTTGGGAAAGGTGTTGAATTGTTGTATTGAGAAGAATCTGGTCCTGAACTTTGAAAAGTGTCATTTTATGGTAGAGCATGGCATTGTCTTAGGGCATGTGGTGTAAAAACATGGGATAGAGGTTGATAGATCTAAGGTAGACATTATTTTATCCTTACCCTATCCTTCATGTGTGCGTGATGTTAGATCTTTCCTAGGGAATGCAGGATTTTATCGGCGCTTCATCAAAGATTTTAGTAAGATCGCTCTTCCTATGTCACGATTACTTCAAAAAGATTCTGATTTTGTGTTTGATGATTCTTGTAGTACTTCCTTTGATGAGCTAAAGAAGTTTCTGACCACTCCACCTATCATACAGCCCCCACAGTGGGACCTTCCATTTGAGCTTATGTGTGACGCCTCCAACTTCACGGTAGGAGTTTTCTTATCTCAGAGGGTGGAAGGACGTTCACATGTGATTGCCTATGCATCAAGGACATTGGATTCAGCCCAATCAAACTACACAACCACGTAAAAGGAGTTTCTTACTATCATATTTGCTTTAGATAAATTCCATTCATATTTATTGGGCTCTAAAGTAGTTGTTTTTTCTGACCATGCAGCTTTGAGGTACCTCCGGAAGAAGCCAGATGCAAAGCCACGACTTATCTATTGGATGCTACTTCTTCAAGAGTTTGACATCGAGATAAAGGACAAAAAGGGGTCAGAAAACATGGTGGCGGACCACATGAGTAGGCTTACTCACACACTAGAGGATGACACCTTGGATCAGGTACCACTTCGGGACACTTTCCCTGATGAGCATCTCTATACCATCTCAGGTACGCATCCTTGGTATGCTGATTTAGTTAACTACCTTGTTGCTTCTGAAATCCCTGCAAATTTAAAGAAACATCAAGTACAAAAATTAAAGAGTGATTCAAGATTTTATGTTTGGGATGATCCATACTTATGGCGCATGTGTAGTGACCAAGTCATTAGGAGGTGTGTTCCCGATCATGAGTTTGAGTCTGTTTTGCATTTCTGTCATACACTTGCTTGTGGTGGACACTTTGGACCCCAACGGACAGCTAGGAAGGTTTTAGACTCTGGATTATATTGGCCTAGATTATTCCATGATGCCCATGGGTTTTGTAAGTCATGCTCTCGTTTCCAACACACTGGGAACATTTCTAAGAGACATGAGATGCCCCAACAACCCATACTATTCTGTGAGATTTTTGATGTATGGGGCATTGATTTTATGGGTCCTTTTCCTAGTTCATTTGGATTTTTGTATATTTTGGTTGCTGTTGATTATGTGAGTAAATGGGTGGAGGCCAAGGACACCAGGACTGACGATTCTCATGTTGTAGTGTATTTTTTCAAGGCTCAAATTTTCTGCAGGTTTGGAGTACCAAAGGCCATCATCAGTGACCAAGGGACACACTTTTGCAATAGAAATTTTTCTTCCCTCCTTCTAAAGTATGGGGTGACACACAAAACATCAACACCATACCACCCCCAAACAAATGGCCAGGCTGAGGTTTCAAATCGTGAGTTGAAACAAATCTTGGAGAAAACCGTGCAGCCAAATAGGAAGGATTGCAGCAAGCGCTTGGATGATGCATTGTGGGCTTATAGAACAGCATACAAGACCCCCATTGGTATGCCCCCATTTCGGATTGTTTTTGGGAAAGCATTTCATCTCCCAGTGGAAGTCGAGCATCGGGATTATTGGGCTATAAAGAAATGCAACATGGATTTGGCCCAAGCTGGAATCCAAAGGAAGCTGCAAATTCAAGAGCTTGAGGAGATCAGATTATCATCATATGAGAACTCAAGGCTCTAAAAGGAAAGATTAAAAGCATCTCATGACAAAATGATCCAACAAAGGGAGTTTCATGTTGGAGAGAAAGTCCTTCTCTACAGTTCACGACTGAAGTTGATGCCTGGTAAGTTGTGTTCTAGATGGTTAGGTCCTTATGTTGTGACTAATGTTTTTCCTTATGGTGCAGTGGAGATCACACAAGAGGACACTAGAAGGAGCTTTACAGTCAATGGGAAATGTTTGAAGAGATACATTGAGGGACTTCCTACTGATGCAGTGGATTTTATCACACTGCATGACCCCATCATCACTTGAGCACATCAGGCTGTTCTTAACCCTTTAACTTTTATATTATTTGTCCTATTTAAAAATTCTGCATTTCATGTGCATATATCATCTCATAGGTTCACATTGAGGACAATGCAATATTTTAAGTGTCGGGGAGGGAATCTTTTAGTTTAGTAATTTTAATTTCTTTCCTGTTCAAAAAAAACCAAAAAAAAATTGTGTGTTTTTCGAATTTTGTGTGTTTATTTTACAATTTTCTGTGTGTTTTTGAAACTTTTGGGCTGAAATGATTCTCATCACCATTTTTAAATCCATATAAATAAGTGAAACAATTTACCCCTTGAAACTAAGCTTAAATGAATGCTGAAATGAATTTGTTTCAAGTTCAAATATTTAGTAATTTCATGAAAAGTACGTTGAATTTTGAATCTCATGCCAATCTCACTGTCTTTATATTTGAAATCACTTTCCTGTGAGGCTTCTAAACCACTATTTTCATATTCTTTACATTCACCTCACTTCTTGAGAGAACCAAACCATACTTGATTTAACCATAATTTGATCTATTCCTGTCAAAACTTGAGGGTTTGAGGTACTTATTTTAAATGATTGAGGAATTTGTTTGGTATTAAAGCCCCTATTTCAAAGAATCCTTTTTTATAATGGCCTACCTTGAATATTTAATCCTTGTAGCCCTTAGAAGACATGAAAAGCCTGTTAGGTTAGCCACATTACAAGCCAATTTTCCCTATCCAACCAACTCTTGAAGTGAAATTGCATAATCTAGTTGAGCTTAAGTGTGGGGGAAGTTGTCTTGTGTTTTTCCATCACATTCTGTGATACTTTGGGTGGAAAATTAAATTATGAAGAGATGTGTTTGTTGCTAAAGAAAGTCATTATATTGAAAGGTGTGCCTTTTCTGGAGCTTTCATGACAAGTGAAGTTGTGCCTTTTCTGGAGCTTCTAATTGAGGTGGAAAGTTGTGCCCATCTGGAGCTTTCAAGAAAATCATTTTTGAGAAGATTGACATTTTTTTATGCTGAAATGATGAATGGTGTAAACCTTTCATGACTTTTCATGATGATGGATCTGAATTGATACTATGGGGATTGAAGAGAAGACCATATTTAAGTGAAAATTAGATTAATGCAATTTTGCTTCAAAAGAGTCAAGCCCTCCTCATTCAGCCTCAGAGTTTTTCACATCTTAATCCTACCAACCGAAAGCCACAGAACAACCCTTAAAAGTCCTCATGATAAACATATTTCCTTGACTCACATCGGGTAGTGATGTAGGAATCTGTCAAGCCTATGGTGACCCTTGTATGAGTTTGGATGAGAAAGACATTGCAAAAAAATTGATATTTGAGTGATGAGAGAAAATTCAAGCGAGGTAAGTGTTTTGTGCATGGGCGGATAAATGAAGTGGAAATATATTGAATGATATAAATGGAGAACTTGAAATAAGTTTTTTTATGAGGCATGATATCTTTTGATTCTTGGTGTGAAATTGATTGATCTTAAGGATATGTGTTTTAAAATTGGTTTTGATTTGATATTGATGTTTACTTGATATGAGGTTTTGCCCAGGTGTGCAAAAGGGTAAGTGTGGGGGAGTTGATAAAACACTATTTTATTGAATATTTTATTTATAATAAATGATATAATTTCCTCACATTGTGTTAAATATGTTTATTTATAAAATATTTGGGATTAGATCATTCATTTGAATATTTGATGAAAATTCCAGTTTTATCCTTCATAGTTCACTGTAGTATTTCGAAGATAAATATTTTTATATTTATTATTTGAATTTGAAATTTTGTAACCGGGTTCCTAACTTAATTATATACAACTTTTATTCAGGAAACTAGATCAAAAGAATGCATGTTAATGGAGTAATGGGGCCATAAAGTCAAAGCTGGGCTGGACTCGCCAGAATGGATAAGCTTATGTATTTCGGCCATAACTCCTACATATGGGATTTTATGGAGCCCAAATTTGGAGAGGAGATATAGGCCCCATATCCTCACATTTGATCCTTCTGTAAGGCCTGCCAATTCACGCGTTTTGGTGGTCAAAGGGGTGGTGCAATTGGCATTAAAATATTTGGCCGAATTTCCACATTCACACTTGAAACCACTTGTAACCTCTACTCCCCCCCTCTATAAATTGGAGTTTTTCTCATTTGGAGGGGTTGGGACGTGAATTGGGAGATTGGATTCAGAGGAGAATTTGTTTCACCCAAATTCTCCAACCATTGTAAGAGGGGTAGCTCTTGAAGCAAGGATCCCCTCATCGAAGCCTCCTTCTCTTCTTCATTTTGTAATGTTTTCATTTGTGTAATAAACTTCTTTGTTATTCTTTTATTTCTTCTCTTTTCATATGTTTTGTTTAAATTTATTCTTCTCTTAATCTTCCTCTTTGGTCTGGAATTATTGATTAGAAGCGTTATTGGGTTATACCCATTATAAACCTTTGCACATGCAAAACGCTTCTACGATGATTACGCCACCCATGGAAGAGTAGTCTTTTAGTAATCGATCTATCTTATAACCTCTTCATTTATTTATTTTGAATCATTGAGCTACTTTAATTCACTTAATATGATCCATGAATTGTGTTTTTAAATTGTAAGAAACTAATCAAGCAATTGAATAATTAACACAAAAACACGTGAGGTCGGGATTTTGTGTAAATTGTGAAAGCGCGATCTTAATCGGTAATACAAGACCACATAGGATAAATTTGTAGAGTTCAAATATAATCCCTAAACACAATTCATCCTCATTTCCAGAATGGATATGAGCCTTAATCTACCACTTACCATAAGCTAATCTTAGAACATCAATCAAAGCAGGGTGCTGCGATTGCATGTTCCGAAGTTAGCCTAGGGTTAAATTCACATCATCTTTGTGGTAAAGTTAATTCTCGTAGGGTTCGGGATTTAACAAATTAAGGGATCATAATTAAGTGAATTTTAATCTACATGGTAATGATTAATAATAAAGTGAAGAGCTATAGTTAGATCGATTACGCCTTTTAAATAGATTTCTAAAAAAAACATCTTCTTGTTGTGTCATTTTAATCGAAATTCATTTCAAAACTAAAAACAAAAAAAAATTATACAATCTTCTTCCAGCAAACTTCTTCTAGATTCATAAACTACAAAAAACATCAATCCTTTAAAGTAGTGTTTTTATTTTATTCTCTTTTATTTTATTTTTATAATGCCTCTAATAAGTTGTTAAATTCACTTCCTCCTTTGAGAGACGACCTTGGTCAGCCACTCTGCTGCACCTAAGTACCCAAAATTACACTAATCATTTGAGGGCGCCCACGACAGCGCTCTATCAAATTGGCGCCATTGTCGGGGAGGCAAGTAATTATTTAAACCAATTAGAGGTATTTATTTTATTTTACATTTTATTCTCTTCCTCTCTTATTTCTTCCTTCTGTACCCAATCTGATTTTTCTTCCTCTTCTTTTATTTTTTTCTACTTCTTTTTGGACCATTAACTCAAACTTCTCATTTTTATTTTACTATGGTCCACCTTCTTTCTTTTCATTTTTATTTGATCTATGACATGAACTAATCCCGAAGATCTCTTAGATCTTAACCCTAAGATTGAACGTAGCCTTAGGGCTCGAATCAGAAATTCTCAATCTACGGGAAGTTTCAATATTCAACCAGTTGGTGAATTCCTCTCTTCTGGAAACATTGATATTGGAAGCAATTCAAATTCAAACATAAAAGAGGAACCAATGGCTGGAAACAATGGAAATGAACTTAATAGAACCATTCGAGAATTGGCTGCACCTGATGTTAACTATCAACCAAATTGTATTGCATACCCAAATCTCAAATCGGACTTTGAACTAAAATCTGGGTTAATTCACTTACTTCCAAAGTTTCATGGCCTCTCTGGTGAGGATCCCAATAAACATTTGAAAGAATTTAATGTGGTCTGCTCAACCCTTAAACCAAGAAATGTTTCTGAAGATCAAATCAAATTAAGAGCATTCTCATTCTCACTTGATGGAGCTGCAAAAGATTGGATGTATTATTTGCAACCTGAAGATGTAACATGTTGGAATGATTTGAAACGTCTTTTCTTGCAAAGATTTTTTCCAGCATCAAGGACCACATCCATTCGAAAGGAGATATCAGGGATCAAGCAAGCACAAGGGGAGTCAATGTATGAGTACTGGGAGTGATTCAAGAAGTTGTGTGCAAGCTTCCCACATCACCAAATCAGTGAGAAACTACTCATCCAGTACTTCTATGAAGGACTCACACCCATGGAGAGGAGAATGGTGGATGCTGCAGCTGGAGGAGCATTGGTGGACAAGACACCAGTAGCTGCACAAGCATTGATCGAAAAAATGGCCCAAAACTCTCAACAATTCGGTGATAGAGGTACACCACATATTCGAGGAGTACATCAAGTAAGTCCTTCTTCTCTTGAAAGTAATTTGATTGATACTAAGTTAGAAGAATTGACAACTATGGTGAGGTAGATTGAATTGGCTCAAAAGACATCTCAACCCCCTCCTTCAAGGCCATGTGGCATTTGCACTGAGACAAGCCACCCAACTGACTGTTGCCCACAACTACAAGAGACAGAAGATTGTGCAGCAGTGTTCCCTGGGAGACCATTTCAGCAGCAACAACAACAACCATATCCCCAAAAGAAGTTTGATACAGTATACAACCAAGGGTGGAAAGATCAGTCAGACATGAGGTATGGCTCTGGACAACAACAAAGGCCCCCTTTTCAACCAAACTTCCAGCAGCCTCCACCTTTCCAACAGGGTTTCCAACAACCCCAAAGGAGATTCGAAGCTCAAACATCAACGAGTCAGCAACAAGGGAATATCCAACACAAGGTAGACTCTAACACTGATGATCTTCGGAGCTGAGAGAGTTGAAGACTCAAATGAGTCAGATTGCCACCGCCCTCCATGAACTTGTGAGTAAGAATTCTGGAAATCTACCTTCCCAACCCACTCCAAATCCAAAGGGGAATGTTAGTGCCATCACATTGAGAAGTGGGAAGCAAATGAATGATACATCTGGACCTACCATTCCACTGGGATTCACCTATACTCTAGAGAAGCCGCATTCCATACCAACTGATGAGCAATCCAAGGAGAAAGATAAAGGTAAGAAAAAGATTGATGATGTACCTCCTAAACCCCTTACTTTTCCAAACAGGGTTGTTCAAACCAAGAATATGGATGAATAAGCAATGCAAAAGGAGGTTTTGGATACATTCAAGCGTGTGGAGATCAACATTCGTCTACTTGAAGCCATTATGAAAATTCCAAGGTATGCGAAATTCTTAAAAGAACTTTTTACCAATCGAAGAGGGCTCAAGGGAAATGAGAGGATCAACCTTGGAAGGAATGTATCGGCACTCATTACACCAAATCTAGCAATACCAACAAAGTGTAAGGATCCCGGGACATTCACCATCCCATGTACCATAGGGGAGTTTCACTTCTTTGATGCTCTTTGTGATTTAGGAGCTTCAATAAATGTGATGCCTCACTCTGTATTCTCTTCCTTGCAGGTTGGTGAGTTGAAGCCAACAAGAGTAGTGGTGCAATTGGAGAATAGAGCTACGGCATATCCAGTGGGAGTTCTTGAGTATGTACTTGTTCAGGTAAGAGACATGATCTTTCCAGCAGACTTCTATGTGCTTAACATGGAGGATGATCAGGTAAGTTCTCATGCCCCCATTTTCTTAGGTAGACCCTTCCTCAAAACTGCAAAAACTATCATAAATGTCAATGAGGGTACACTTTCCATGGAGTTTGGAGATGAAGTTTTGATATTTAATGTTATGGATTCCATGAAGTACCCCTCAGAGGACCATTCTGCTTTTGTTATCTCCCATTTTGAACCACCAAGTAAAAACATCATGGAATTGGATTATCCTATGCTTAGGGAGATTATGAGTATTGGTTCTAGTTTGATGTCTAAGAGTACTTCTACACCCGTTTTTAAGGAACAAGACTCTCTAAGATTTGATTTTGAAATGGAATCATATTCTGATTTTGATCATGTGAAATCTGATTATGACATGGCTATTGAGTATACTGATGGATTTGGTGCTTTATTCTCTGATTGTGATGATTTTTATTCTGATACTGATGTTCATTGTGCAGATATGTTTGTTGCATCAATTTCTCCATCCATACTACACCCTCCTTCATTAGAACTCAATCCATTGCCACCAAATCTGAAATACTCATACTTGTTGAATGGTGAGAGATTACCTGTTATCATTGCTAACAATCTCCCTTTTGAACATAAAGAAAAGCTTTTGAATATTTTGAGGGAGAACATCAGGGCGATTGGGTGGACCTTGGCTAACATATCAGGTATTAGCCCCTCCATTTGCATGCATAGGATTCTCTTGGAGGATGGGGCTAAACCGGTGAGACAGCCATAAAGGAGACTCAATCCCACCCTCCTGGAAGTTGTTAAAAAAGAAGTTGAGAAATTGCTCGAGGAAGGTATAATCTTTCCCATTTCAGATTCTCAGTGGGTAAGTCCAATTCAGGTTGTACCTAATAAAACTGGTTTTACTGTTGTTAAAAATGAGAAAGATGATTTAGTTCCAATGAGGGTGCAAAACAGTTGGCGTGTGTGTATTGATTATAGGAAACTAAATCAGACCACTCGCAAGGACCATTTCCCCCTCCCATTTATTGATCAAATGCTCGAGAGACTAGCTGGGAAAACACACTATTGTTTCTTGGATGGATTTTATGGATATTTTCAGGTTCCTATAGCTCTAGAGGATCAGTAGAAGACTACATTCACCTGTCCCTTTGGCACATTTGCCTACCGGAGGATGCCATTTGGACTTTGCAACGCCCCAGGTACCTTCCAGAGATGTATGGTGAGTATTTTTTCTGATTTTATTGAGACCTGCATGGAGGTATTTATGGATGATTTTACAGTGTATGGGTCTTCATTTGATGAATGTATAAGTAGTTTGGGAAAGGTGTTGAATCGTTTTATTGAGAAGAATCTGGTCCTGAACTTTGAAAAGTGTCATTTTATGGTAGATCATGGCATTGTCTTAGGGTATGTGGTGTCAAAACATGGGATAGAGGTTGATAGATCTAAGGTAGACATTATTTCATCCTTACCATATCCTTCATGTGTGCGTGATTTTAGATCTTTCCTAGGGCATGCAGGATTTTATCAGCGCTTCATCAAAGATTTTAGTAAGATCGCTCTTCCTATGTCATGATTACTTCAAAAAGATTCTGATTTTGTGTTTGATGATTCTTGTAGGACTTCCTTTGATGAGCTAAAGAAGTGTCTGACCACTCCACCTATCATACAGCCCCCATGGTGGGACCTTCCATTTGAGCTTATGTGTGACGCCTCCAACTTCGCGGTTGGAGCTGTCTTATCTCAGAGGGTGGAAGGACGTTCACATGTGATTGCCTAGGCATCAAGGACATTGGATTCAGCCCAATCAAACTACACAACCACAGAAAAGGAGTTTCTTTTTGTCATATTTGCTTTATATAAATTCCATTCATATTTATTGGGCTCTAAAGTAGTTGTTTTTTCTGACCATGCAGCTTTGAGGTACCTCCTAAAGAATCCAGATGCAAAGCCATGACTTATCCGTTGGATGCTCCTTCTTCAAGAGTTTGACATCGAGATAAAGGAAAAAAAGGGGTCAGAAAACATGGTGGCGGACCACATGAGTAGGCTTACTCACACACTAGAGGATGACACCTTGGATCAGGTACCACTTCGGGACACTTTCCCTGATGAGCATCTCTATACCATCTCAGGTACGCATCCTTGGTATGCTGATTTAGTTAACTACCTTGTTGCTTCTGAAATCCCTGAAAATTTAAAGAAACATCAAGTCCAAAAATTAAATATTGAGTCAAGATTTTATGTTTGGGATGATCCATACTTATGGCGCATGTGTAGTGACCAAGTCATTAGGAGGTGTGTTCCCGATCATGAGTTTGAGTCTGTATTGCATTTTTGTCATACACTTGCTTGTGGTGGACACTTTGGACCCCAACGGACAGCTAGGAAGGTTTTGGACTCTATATTATATTGGCCTAGATTATTCCATGATGCCCATGTGTTTTGTAAGTCATGCTCTCGTTGCCAACACACTGGGAACATTTCTAAGAGACATGAGATGCCCCAACAACCCATACTATTCTGTGAGATTTTTTATGTATGGGGCATTGATTTTATGGGTCCTTTTCCTAGTTCATTTGGATTTTTGTATATTTTGGTTTTTGTTGATTATGTGAGTAAATGGGTGGAGGCCAAGGCCACCAGGACTAACGATTATCATGTTGTAGTGGATTTTGTCAAGGCTCAAATTTTCTGCAGGTTTGGAGTACCAAAGGCCATCATCAGTGACCAAGGGACACACTTTTGCAATAGGAATTTTTCTTCCCTCCTTCGAAAGTATGGGGTGACACACAAAACATCAACACCATACCACCCCCAAACAAATGGTCAGGCTGAGGTTTCAAATCGTGAGTTGAAACAAATCTTGGAGAAAACCGTGCAGCCAAATAGGAAGGATTAGAGCAAGTGCTTGGATGATGCATTGTGGGCTTATAGAACAGCATACAAGACCCCCATTGGTATGTCCCCATTTCGGATTGTTTTTGGGAAAGAATGTCATCTCCCAGTGGAAGTCGAGCATCGGGCTTATTGGGCTATAAAGAAATGCAACATGGATTTGGCCCAAGCTAGAATCCAAAGGAAGCTGCAAATTCAAGAGCTTGAGGAGATTAGATTATCATCATATGAGAACTCAAGTCTCTCTACAAGGAAAGATCAAAAGCATCTCATGACAAAATGATCCAACAAAGGGAGTTTCATGTTGGAGAGAAAGTCCTTCTCTACAGTTCATGACTGAAGTTGATGCCTGGTAAGTTGTGTTCTAGATGGTTAGGTCCTTATGTTGTGACTAATGTTTTTCCTTATGGTGCAGTGGAGATCAAACAAGAGGACACTAGAAGGAGCTTTACAGTCAATGGGAAACGTTTGAAGAGATACATTGAGGGACTTCCTACTGATGCAGTGGATTTTATCACACTGCATGACCCCATCATCACTTGAGCACATCAGGATGTTCCTAACCCTTTCACTTTTATATTATTTGTCCTATTTAAAAATTCTGCATTTCATGTGCATATATCATATCATAGGTTCACATTGAGGACAATGCAATATTTTAAGTGTAGGGGAGGGAACCTTTTAGTTTAGTAATTTTAATTTCTTTCCTGTTAAAAAAAACCAAAAAAAATTGTGTGTTTTTCGAATTTTGTGTGTTTATTTTACAATTTTCTGTGTGTTTTTGAAACTTTTGGGCTGAAATGATTCTCATCACCATTTTTAAATCCATATCAATAAGTGAAACAATTTACCCCTTGAAACTAAGCTTAAATGAATGCTGAAATGACTTTGTTTCAAGTTCAAATATTTAGTAATTTCATGAAAAGTACGTTGAATTTTGAATCCCATGCCAATCTCACTGTCTTTATATTTGAAATCACTTTCCTGTGAGGCTTCTAAACCACTATTTTCATATTCTTTACATTCACCTCACTTCTTGAGAGAACCAAACCATACTTGATTTAACCATAATTTGATCTATTCCTGTCAAAACTTGAGGGTTTGAGGTACTTATATTTAAATGATTGAGGAATTTGTTTGGTATTAAAGCCCCTATTTCAAAGAATCCTTTTTTATAATGGCCTACCTTGAATATTTAATCCTTGTATCCCTTAGAAGACATGCAAAGCCTGTTAGGTTAGCCACATTACAAGCCAATTTTCCCTATCCAACCAACTCTTGAAGTGAAATTGCATAATCTAGTTGAGCTTAAGTGTGGGGGAAGTTGTCTTGTGTTTTTCCATCACATTCTGTGATACTTTGGGTGGAAAATTAAATTATGAAGAGATGTGTTTGTTGCTAAATAAATTCATTATATTGAAAGCTGTGCCTTTTCTAGAGCTTTCATGACAAGTGAAGTTGTGCCTTTTCTGGAGCTTCTAATTGAGGTGGAAAGTTGTGCCCATCTGGAGCTTTCAAGAAAATCATGTTTGAGAAGATTGACATTTTTTTATGCTGAAATGATGAATGGTGTAAACCTTTCATGACTTTTCATGATGATGGATCTGAATTGATACTATGGGGATTGAAGAGAAGACCATATTTAAGTGAAAATTAGATTAATGCAATTTTTCTTCAAAAGAGTCAAGCCCTCCTCATTCAGCCTCAGAGTTTTTCACATCTTAATCTTACCAACCGAAAGCCACAGAACAACCCTGAAAAGTACTCATAATAAACATATGTCCTTGACTCACATTGGGTAGCTATGTAGGAATCTATCAAGCCTATGGTGACCCTTGTATGAGTTTGGATGAGAAAGACATTGCAAAAAAATTGATATTTGAGTGATGAGAGAAAATTCAAGCGAGGTAAGTGTTTTGTGCATGGGCGGATAAATGAAGTGGAAATATATTGAATGATATAAATGGAGAACTTTAAATAAGTTTTTTTATGATTCATGATATCTTTTGATTATTGGTGTGAAATTGATTGATCTTAAGGATATGTGTTTTAAAATTGGTTTTGATTTGATATTGATGTTTACTTGATATGAGGTTTTGCCCAGGTGTGCAAAAGGGTAAGTGTGGGGGAGTTGATAAAACACTATTTTATTGAATATTTTATTGATAATAAATGATATAATATCCTCACATTGTGTTAAATATGTTTATTTATAAAATATTTGGGATTAGATCAATCATTTGAATATTTGATGAAAATTCCAGTTTTACCCTTTATAGTTCACTGTAGTATTTCGAAGATAACTATTTTTATATTTATTATTTGAATTTTAAATTTTGTAACAGTGTTCCTAACTTAATTATCTACAACTTTTATTCAGGACACTAGATCAAAAGAATGCATTTTAATGGAGTAATTGGGCCATAAAGTCAAATCTGGACTGGACTCTCCAGAATGGATAAGCTTCTGTATTGAGGCCATAACTCCTACATATGGGCTTTTATTGAGCCCAAATTTGGAGAGGAGATAGAGGACCCATATACTCACATTTTATCCTTCTAGAAGGCCGGACAATGCACGCGTTTTCGTGGTCAAATGGTCGGTACAATTTTCATTAAAATATTTGGCCGAATTTCCACATTCACACTTGAAACCACTTGTAACCTATCATCCCCTCCTTTATATAAATTAGAGTTTTTCTCATTTGGAGGGGTTGGAACGTGAATTGGGAGATTGGAGGTAGAGGAGAATTTGTTTCACCCAAATTCTCCAACCATTGTAATAGGGGTAACTCTTGAAGCAAGGATCCCCTCATCGAAGCCTCCTTCTCTTCTTCATTTTGTAATGTTTTCATTTGTGTAATAAACTTCTTTGTTATTCTTTTATTTCTTCTCTTTTCTTATGTTTTGTTTAAATTTCTTCTTCTCTTAATCTTCCTCTTTGGGCTGGAATTCTTGAGTAGAAGCGTTATTGGGTTATACCCATTATAAACCTTTGCACATGCAAAACGCTTCTACGATGATTACGCCACCAATGGAAGAGTAGTCTTTTAGTAATCGATATATCTTCTAACCTCTTCATTTAATTATTTTGAATCATTGAGGTAATTTAATTCACTTAATATGATCCATGAATTGTGTTTTTAAATTGTAAGAAACTAAGCAAGCAATTGAACAATTAACACAAAAACACGCGAGGTCGGGATTTTGTGTAAATTGTGAGAGCACGATCTTAATCGGTAATACAAGACCACACAGGATAAATTTGTAGAGTTCAAATATAATCCCTAAACACAATTCATCCTCATTTCTATAATGGATATGAGCTGTCACGAACCAGCCCGGGTCGACCCTGAACCGGTCACCCGAGCCGGTCCGCGGCAAGTCCCGAGGGGCGTTCCCGATCCCCCCGGGATGGCAACAAGTGCTGGGCACTAAAAATTGATCATTGGGAACGATTTCAGCCCAAACAAAAGTAAAAAAAAGAACAGAACGAATAAACACTAAAGGCACAAACAAAACTATACCACGACATACCTCCATGTGACCTCGTGGGTCACCACCCAACTACAACCAACGCCGCTCCCTCACTGAGCAACTCAAGCCAGGAAAACCTGGACACAAGGAACCTGCAACTGAAATGGTAAAAGATAGGCGTGAGCACAAAAGTACTCAGTAGGTGAGCCCAACAACAAAACCCAAAGCACTGCCAGTAAATAAAGAATCTACCTATTCCAGGTTTGAACTACAATGTATAAAAGTATGCTTTTATAATGTTTCACTTGAAAAACTAAACATGAGCCATTACCCTTATTCCTTTTCAAAAGTTGAATTTCTTTTCATTGATTCTAAATTCGTTCTGAACGATAAAGAAGTGTTACATTTTCAGTTTTACTACACAAGAGAAAAACACATTTTTATTTGAAATCCATTTCCGCAAAGCAACCAGTACAAGCTGTAAAGAAGAACTGAAAGTAAACAAGCAGGAAAGAAAACAAGTGCAAGTAAAAATAAACCAGAAGTTATCAGCAATAACCATGGGTGATCCTGAACATCCCTAGAAAACCCCTGGACGTACTCGGGTTCAGACTACCTGCCGGCATGGTACTCCACAGTCAATAACCAACTGGCTGCCCTAATAGCCAACCAGTGGCACATCCCACCTGGCCTGTCCACAACTCCAGAGGGTACCAACCCGTCTAATCAGGGTTAGCAAGCAACCGTCACTCGATAATATACAAGACGCCCAGGAACCCATAGTGGTTTTTGTAACACTGTGTAAGTGGGAGACCCTCGCACGCGTGACTCATCTCACCGCACTTGCCAACCCCTTACACGGACATCGCTACACGACAACCCTCGAAGGGAAGTCCCCCTATAGAGACGCCCTCATAAGTATGTATATATATAGATATATATGTATAATCACTTCACATTTTATAAAGTGCCAACCGGACCGTCATATCATTTACATTTTGAACATTTAACACTAAAACATTTCCAAAGGGACATGACATACGCCACACCATTGAAAACCAGAAACGCACTTAGAACATTATTTAAGAAACTCAAATCAGCATCTCAAACCTGAAAGACGTTGGTGTCACAAGTAAGAAATCATTTTCCAAGTTCCAAACGCACCCCACTTTTATCAAGAGCCAAACGGGCCTTTAAACACTTTTTGAAAGAATAATATTTCTCAAATGAAATCCAGAATTTTAATCACGCATCAAAGGAAAACATTTTTCAACAACCAAGAACCACATTTAATGTTTCCAAAAATCGAGTTTAAAGGTCACACGGCACTTCCTCTAATCAAGGTTCAAAGAAAAACACCATTTTCCATAACCAATACGCCTACCATTTTACACACACCAAAACCGCTTCAGAACCCAATTCAACATGATCTTCATATTTCATAATGAACTCATTTAGTAGTATCATCAGGAAAACATACACAGTTAAAACCGAGAAAAACTACTTCCACTGAAATGCTAGAAATAAGCAGAGCAAACCACATTATAAGTTACTACTTAATAATACTTTTAAATTTACTGAAATCCAATAAAGGACAAGAAATAAATAGATTCTAAATTTAAAGGCGAGTGTGATGGGAGACCTACCTCAAGACGCAGCTCGGAACGAAAAACGATACGGCGCAAAACTCCTGTCGCGTAAAGGGGCGCACCGTATTGCGCCGTCAAACCGGTCCTAAAAACAGGAGACCGATAAACGAGTTCAACGATAATAATAATAATAATAATAATAATAATAATAATAATAATAATATGTTAATGATAATAATAAAAATAATAATAATAATAATAATAATAATAATAATAATAATAATAATAATAATGATGATAATGTGCTAATTGTAATAATAATAATAATTATAACAACAATGATAATAATATGAGAATAATAATAATAATATGATAATTAAAATAATAATAGTAATAATTATAACAATAACAATAATTATAATAATAATAATAATAATAATAATAATAATAAGATGTTAATAATTAAAATGATAATAAATATAATAATAATAATAATAATATAGTATTAATAATAATAACATAATAATAATATAATAATATTATTATTATTATTATTATTAATATAACAAAAATATTAAAAGGTTATACATATATATATAAAAACGTAAATAAATGAGATTAACATAAAAAAAATAAAAATAAAAAAAATAAAACAAAACTTACGCGGGAGGGGGAGGGAGCGCAGGAGGCGGCCGGACGGCGTGGCCGGGGTGAGGCGGGAAGTTGGGACGGGGGCAGGCGCGGCGGTGGGCGAAGGGTCCGGGACGCCGGGATGAGGCTGAGGCGCCGGCGGGAAGGTCGGACGAAGGAGGCAGGAGGGGGAGCGCGCCGGAGCGGGGTGAGCCGGGAGGTGCGCAGGACGGGAAGCAGGGGGGTTCGCGGGTGTAGCGGGGCGAGTCGGGACGGGGGTGGAGGCCGGGAGTTGCGCGGAGGGGCTGGCGACACCGGGACGGGGAGCGCCGGACGAGGCCGGTGGTCGGCTGGTGGAAGGCCGGCGCGGCGAGCTCGGTGGGGGTCACCGGAGAGACCCGCGAAAGCCGGAAGGGGAGGAGCTCCGGAGGTCGGGACAGGGGAGGTGCCGAAGGCCGGGTTCAGCGAGGGTGAGGCCGGCGGCAGTTCGGCAGGAGGAAGGCTGGAGGGGAGCACTGGAACAGGGAGGGGCAGGCGGCGGGTCTGGCCGGAGGTCCAGCGGGGAGGTCGGTTGGAGGCCGCGGTGAGGGAGAGGGGATGGAGAGAGAGAGAGGTGAGGGGGGGGTGGCTACGGGGAGAGGGATTAGGGTAGGTTTAGGGTTAAACTAATATATATATATATATAAATAATAATAATAACAACTATAACAATAATAATAACATTATTATAACAATGTTAATAAGTATAATAATAATAATAGTAAAACATTATAATAATAATAATAAAATGTATAATAATAATAAAACCTTTCAATATTAATAATAATTATTTTGATCAAATATTTAAAAATAATACAATAATTTAAAGATACTACACATATATATATTTTTATACATATATAGATCTATATATATATATACGTACATTATTATACATATATATATATAAACATATATAAACATATATACAATAATAATAACACGAATAAAAAGGGTATTAACAATAGAATACCAACATAAAAATTATAATATTTAAAACACCGGGTGAACACACTGTCACCCGGGCTGAACGCACGGTCACCGCTAACGATGCGGTGACCGCGCACCGGCGCGAAACTGCCAATGCAATTAATCTCCGAAAAATTTAAATCGGGACCAAGAAAGGAGAACAATTACGGACATCCGCGGTCGGGGTGTGACATGAGCCTTAATTTAGCACTGACCATAAGCTAATCTTAGAACATCAATCAAAGCAGGGTGTTGCGATTGCATGTTCCGAAGTTAGCCTAGGGTTAAATTCACATCATCTTCGTGGTAAAGTTAATTCTCGTAGGGTTCGGTATTTAACAAATTAATGGATCATAATTAAGTGAATTTTAATCTACATGATAATGATTAATAATAAAGTGAAGAGTTAGAGTTAGATCGATTACGCCTTTTAAATAGATTTCTAAAAAAAAATCTTCTTGTTGTGTCATTTTAACCGAAATTCATTTCAAAACTAAAAACAAAAAAAAATTATACAATCTTCTTCCAGAAAACTTCTTCTAGATTCATAAACTAAAAAAAACCCAATCCTTTAAAGTAGTGTTTTTATTTTATTCTCTTTTATTTTATTTTTAGAATACCTCTAATAAGTTGTTAAATTCACTTCCTCCTTTGAGAGACGACCTTGGTCAGCCACTCTGCTGCACCTAAGTACCCCAAATTACACTAATCATTTGAGGGCGCCCACAACAGCGCTCAATCAATGAAATACGACCCTCCAAGATGGATTTACATATGTGGTATGCCTTGGATGATCTCCTTGGACCCAACTTTCAATCCTTCTACTATAGAACAATCTGGATTATCTCTTATGGTTCAATGATGATGCATGATACTTTGGAATGCTAAGGGAGATACACATTGTGTTTGGTTAGGACAAATGATACTTTAGAATGCCTTAGGGTGATTTACCCTTGGGTTTGATGATGACACATGATACTATTATAATGATCAGGATTACAACATGGGTTTTAATAGTTTCTCCTGATGATTGTGGATCACCTAGGATTACATCCTTAGGATCATATTAGAACCCAAGGACCATTAAATTCTTTGGATATCACCTGGGGTTCATCTTGGATCTTGATTCTATTACTTGATCACCAAGGGTCATCCCCCAAGGGATCAATTATTTTTCCTAATACAATTTCATTCCTTGGATATACTACTTAGATCTGGTAGTTATGGATAATTCTATGGACCACCCAGGATCATCTAATATTGGTATGTGTTTTCACCTTATATGGATTTGAATAGGTTTATGATGTACTTAGAGACACTCCGACACTGGATGAAGCAGGTTTGGGTTGATCAGGGCTCCATGTATGAACCTAAGGATTGGAAATGGTTATTTTCTTATGATTCAACACTATGTTTATTTATATTCTAATAATGTCACATGAATAAAATTAATTTACTAGTTATGTATGGGACTGTGTTGGTGGTTACCTATGCAAAATCTTGAGATTCTGAGAAGATTAGTAAATTTATGAGGGTTTTGAAACTTTGAGTTTGGTGGTTGGAAAAAATTTATTTTTGAGTATTCAAAGTGGATTTATGAGATTTAGATCATACAAGTGTGTTTTTTAGATAGGGTTTAATGCTCATTATGTGTCTTGAGGTTTTGATTTAGTTATGGAAGCTTTGAGATTTGAAAACCCAAATTTTTCAGACATAACACATGGAACATGGTTGGCACCAAGTTAGTGATAACCATGTAACCCCAACTGTGTGACCTATTTGAACTAAATCATGGTTAGATTAAACCATGTGAGGGGATGCACAACCATCCTACTTTATGAATAAGGTTTTGGAAACCCGCATATTTAGGCACATAATTTATCAAATCGTGCGCAGTAACTATGCGATGTGGGTGTCTCTTTAGACTAAGTCACCACATGGTTGGTGCACAGTTAGCAAAAATATGAAACTCGTTTATTAGGATAAAATAAACAATATTACCTTGATTCCTTTATACTTTCTTACTCCATTTCCCCCCATTTCCACATGCATTAGACCATGGATCTATCCTTGGATATTCTCTAGGCTTTGAACTACTTTCTTAATTTGAGATCCAATTTAAGCTCCATTAGTTGTATTTGATAGCTAATTATAACAATACTAGTATTAGTTATTCCTTTCCTCTTTTATATTACTATTTGGAATGATATTTCCATAAGGTCTAATATTACCTATTTCTGGGGTGTTTTTTTATTCTTTGTTTTCTCACATTTGGATAATATTAGAGGAAAATATTTGATAAGAAAACATATATGAACATAAGGTTGGTGGTTCATAGATTTATCCTAATTTATACACATATTATGGAATGCATAGTAAATAGGCATCAGTGGGGTGGTATGAGTGTGACTAGTTTTATAATGTTTTTATTGGCCTTGGGAGGTGAAAAAGTGCACTCACATGTGAGATGATACATGCTTGAGGAATGTATGGAATTAAATGTATGAGATGAGTTTTCATGTTCTCTTGGAAGGATGTTCTAGTGGTATAATTTATTTAATATTAAGCCTATGGATATGTGAGTTATTTGTGAATGTGTTGGGCTTGGCATGCGAGACATGGGGTGATGTTGATTATTATAATTGAGGCAATGTGGATTCTATGGGGAGAATATGGTTCACCAAAGGTGTGTCTTAGGTTTATTAGTGAATTTATAGATACTATTGTTGGATGAAAGTTCCATCAATGTTGTGTGAACATAGGTTCGGGACCTAGTGAGGTGGCTTTAACCACTTGTTGTGAATATAGGCCTCCATAGATTTAGAGGCATAGGGGATGGTCTCTACCAATAGTTATGGGGTAAATTATCATCATAGAAAGCCACAATTTACGGTATGTGAGACCATCTGACGGGGATGAGGATCACTATGATGTTGAGGCTGATGGTTTAGGAAATTAGAATGATGAATTTCAATGTGCCTTGAGAATTTGTTCTTCCAGCATGATAGCGATTTATTGAATGAAAGTAAAAGGGACTTATGATATATTTATGGGAATGCCAAAGGTAAATCAAATTTACTAAACATTATGTATACATGGTAATGGTTGTTACAAGGAGTTGAGTGATGTGGAAATAGATAGGATATAGGGGGTTCTTCTGGAATGACCGACTGTGGATGCATCACTCCACTTCGATGTTAGCTGAAGTAGGTAAATGATCCCTTATTGCTATTGAGAATAAGAAAACTGGGATATGTGGTATATGTGTTTAATTGGTATTTCATTTTTTTCAAACAATAGTATAAAATATGGATATGATACATGAACGTGTTGGTGGTGGCCTAATGAGTTCATACTCACACCATGCATGGGACCCTCAGGGTGCAAACAATCATTATGGATTTGATATTAGCTAAGAGATTAGACTCAAGGGATGGACCTTTGTGAGAAGGGATGCACCATTGGTTCATGGGATGGATAGAAGTTGGACTAGGGGGTTCTTTTTCACCTAGTTGGTGATAATTTTAGGGATTTTGTATACATACATATGTGATTGGTTCTTAGTAGATCTGGAATGTTTTTTTTAATGTATTTTATAATATGTATCATTATCTGGTTTATTTATCTTTTTCCTTTGAGCTTGTTATTACCACTATCTTATATTCTTTCACTGAGTTTTTTTAGAGATTCTGTATTGTAGTTAAATTTTAACCATTATTATTTTTATCACTAGAGGATATAATCTCCCCAATATCACCCAATAGACCCTCATTTCTAGTCTGAATCCTTTGAATTATGGGGAGGCACACCTATGGTCGAATGGCCCTCTAGCCCAAATCACAGGTTAAGTAGCTCTTGGGTCTTGGTGTTACAAGTGGTATTCGATCCTATCTTGTGTCTTACTTTTATTCAGGATATAGTAGATATGAGATAAGATATTGTTAGATCTTGGAAAAGATCTCATGTTTGGGTGTTTAAGACCCATAAATGAGGGATAAACCAAGTTTACAGGAATGGGAAATTGATTTTATTTCTTTGTGATGTTACCATGTACTGATTTTCCAACTCGAGTGGCACACTTGGATGTGAGGTTACTAGTTTAATAGGTTTTGAACCTTGTCCCAATATGGTAAGGGAGGATCATTCATGAATCATGATAGACACTTAAGTTCACATGACATATTTATGTTCTTGTGATTGTTTATTGAGATTTGGAATATGGGAAAGGGGTTAGGTTGTTAGAAGTGTTAATAAAAATCTAAACACCATTTTCCTACATATATTATTAGTGGAATTCTACTAATCTATACCAGGTATATGGTTTCTTATGACATTGTTATGTTATCCAATGTATTTATAGTACACGTGATCTTGAATCTGATATGGGTAGGCATGAATAAAGAAGATGGGTGAGCTATTTAAAGTGTGAACAACAAGATAAATAATATTTTCATCATTGCTTCTTAGTGTCATTATACTCATCTATCCTAGGATAGTGATTTATGGTATACTTGATATGTGATTAATGACTATGATATGGTTAGGTGGAGGTCCATGAGGCCAAATGATATGTGATATGGGTATAGTAAGGAAGTTCAAGGTTAGTCATATGTACTTCCTATTACATCTTTCCCAATTTACAATGTTTAAAATGTTATTGTTTTTATTGATCATAGTTTTTGTCTTTAGCATGGTGCCACCTAGAAATTTTATTGTGGAGCGTCAAGAGGGAGGGGATGTGGTTCCTCTAGATAATTAATGGGGTGAGGCCCCTAAGGGATAGTATGAGCATGATCCAAAGGTAGATGTTCCAAGGAAGATGGGACAATCGCAACATGTAACATAGTTTGGGCCATGTTTGGATGAGAAGCATTGGGAGAGTTTATTATAGGTCATTCAGAGTATTGATTGGGAGATCAAGGAGCTGATAAATCCATGGATTATCTACCATGGAATTTCCAACCACAGAACCCTTCTTTGTTTTAGGGTGAGGGAGGACTATAGGTAACAATTTATTGAATCAAATCTATGAAGACAATTTTTGAGTAAATTGAGAGACCCATAGGGTGGAGGGTAAATATGTATATTTATATACCTAGGGGGATGAAAAATAATTGGTGGGATGTATAGGTACATGCTAGTAGGCATGATGGGTTGACATGGAAGGATTTAGAGACTAGGTTATTTGAGCACATCAACTTGGAGACATTGAGGGAATATCAAGACCAAATGTTCATGAAATTGTAGCAGGGAAGCACACTAGACATGAATCAAGATGGGAAGTTTATATACTTGTACTATTTTTTACCCTCTATAGTAGGGGATGCTATTTCCAAGGTAATACTGTTTTAGGATGGAATGAGACATTCTATCACGGTGCATTTGAACATCTTTAGGTTGACCGCATTCTCTGAGGTGCTAAATCAGGTGTTGATAGACAAGGGGTACTTGATAGATAATACTTATTCGAGTTGGGTGATTGTGTTAGGTGAGGTATTAAATAGTTATCTAGGTATCTTGAAGTAAGGTTGTGAAGAGTATAATTAGGGTATTTAAGTAAGGGATTCATAAAAAAACTGAGGAGTGGGTCATCGATGATGTACTTGTAGTGCAGACATTTGGGTCATGTTCAGATTCAGTGTGAGTGGCCTCTAAGGGAGTTCCGGGCATGTGGGAATATGGGAAATATAGAGGCATTTTGTTGGAATATGTCTCATATATATTTCCATTAGGTATAATGTCAGACTAAGGGATATAATCTAGGACCAAGAGTGGTACCAAGAGTGGGTAGCTGGGATATTACTGCATGTAAAATTCATGGTAGGGAGAAATATGCCTAGCAGTGCGGTTAGTGGCTAGTAGCGTGGGAAAATACATAGGGTGGATAAGAATTGGAATACTAGGATTCAAGATAGGTTCATGTGGTAGAGATTATATGTTTAGATCAGAACAAGGTGCCAACGATGGTTAGAGGTACACTGTGATTGTTGGAGTATTCCTTTTATTTTTGGCATGATAGATGATGGTGGATGAGGTGCACATGTGATAGGTAAATTACCAGACACTGATTAGTATGTGGAAATATAATATGGTCTATGGTATGTGTAGGATGAGTAGGAATCAAGATATTTTGTGCAAATTATATATATATATATATATGATGTGGGATATCTTTTGGGGAATTAGGTGTGATGTAGGACTTTTGGGAAGTGGGTGTGATACTGGACCATGGGGGAGTCATGTGTGATACATGTAGGATTTTGGCATCTGATGAGATGTGGTAATGATAGTGTGTAATGTTGTGACATGTGTCTTTGGAGGATGATATGTGTGAATCCATAAAAAATATTTGATTTGGGTCAGGAAGTGATTGGGTGTGTGATTCCTAAGTTGGGGATCCATAAGAGGGATCAATATTGAGTAAGTGACCAGGGTAATGGTTATGAGATTGGTATGTTTGGTATTATCTCAGTTTAAGGATAAATAGATTGGGTATGAGATTTTATAAGGTGGGGAGATTGTAATTTCTTGAAAATTTGAGTAGGTTGGGAAATTTATAAGGGTTTTTGAAATTTGAGTATGGTGGTCGGACCAAATTTATTTTGATGATTTGTAGTGAATTTTAGAGAGTAAGAGAATGATAGTTTGTTTAATTTATATTTTTTATGCCTAGTAGTTGTATCAGGAATTTTTTTTATTATTAAAAGTGTCAGGCTTCAAGAACCCAAATTTGGGGGACCCAGCACTGGGTGCACAATTAGTGCTAATCGTGGGACCAAAATGTGTATCACATTTCAACTGGATCATTGTTAGATTAAAACATGTGAGGGTGGAAATAAACTATGCGAATTGGTGTAGAGGGGTGGGAATACCTACATAGTTAGGTAGATTTCCTATCTAACCAAGCACTGTAAGCACTTGATTAAGGTGTCTCTTTGGATAGACGCACCACACAGTTGTTGTACGATTTTCCAAATTGTGAGGCCAAACCATGTGGCTCCTTTAATAGGATGAAATGAAAAAAACTCGTACTACATTTATACTTTCTTCCTCCCCTTTCCCCCATTTACACACACAACAAGTCATAATGATCTCCTTGGATCCCTTATAGGAGTTCGCCTACATTCTTAGTTTGAGCTATGATTCCAGCACCATTTTTCGCATTGGACAGCTAGTGATAAGGATACTAGTACTCTTTATTACTTTCCTCTTCTCTCTTATTGTTTGGAATGATATTTCCATGTGGGAGAATATGCAACATTTCCAGGTTGTTTGTATCATTCTTCTTTTTCTCCCACATTGTCTCAAATTAGAATCCATTTTTCAATAAGAAAACGTCTATGAGAATAAGGTAGGTGGTTAAAATATTTCTATTAATTTTGTCATGTGTTATAGAATTCATAGTAAATTGGTGTGAGTGGGTTGGTTTGGGTGTGATCAGTTATAGATTGTTTTAATTTTCTATTGACCTTGGGAGGCACTGAAGGGAATTTACACATGAGATGAGACATGCTTAAGCCTTGTATGGATTGAAATGTCAGAGATGGGGTTTCAATTTGGATTGGGTGGATTTCTAGTTGTTTAATTTATTTATTATTAAGCATGTGGCTATGTGAGTTCCATGGGAATGTGATGGGCATGCTCGTGAGACTTAGGGTGATGTTGATTACTGGAATTGAGATGATGTGGTTAGTATTTGATGAAAGAGGTTCTCCATAGGTGTGGATTAGGTATGTTGGTGAATTTATGCTCACCATTGTCAGCCAAAATCACTTTCGAGGTTATGTGCACATAGGATTAGGACCTAATGATGTGGTTTTGACAACTCGATATGGGTGTAGGCCTCTATAGATTTAGCGGCATAGGGGATGGTGTCAACCATAAATTATGGGGGAGATTCTCACCATAGAAATTCATGGTTGATGGTATGTGAGACCATAATATGGGGGATAAGGATTTTTCTGATGTTGAGTCTGATGAGAAGGATATTGTAAGGATAGATTATATCATTCCTTTGGACATAGAGCTACCCGAAGGATGGTGATTTAATGATTGGAAGTCTAAGGGACTTGTGGTATATTTATGGGCATTCTAAATGGATTTTAGATTTACTTAACATGCTATATACATGGTAATGGTTGGAATGAGGTGTTGTGTGATGTGGAAATGGATGGGGCACTAAGGGAACTTCCAGTATGGATGACCATTGGTGCATTGCTACACTTCAGCATTGTCCAAAGTTGGTAAATGCTCCCTTGTGGCTGTTGAGGACACAAGAAGTAGGATATGGATTATATGTGTGTAATTGGTATTTTATTAATTTTTTTCATACACTGGTATAAAATATGGATATAAGATAGGAACATGTTGATGGTGTCCAACTGTGTTCATACCCACACCCTGAACAATACCCTTGGTATGAGTGGAAAATTTTTGGATTTGAAATCAGGTAAGGTATTAGACTCATGGGCTTGACATTAGTGATCAGGGATGCACCATTTGGGTATGGGATGGATGGTTGATGGATTGGGTGGTTATTTCTCACCAATATGGAGATATTTTTAGGACTTTCACATATGTACTTATGTGATCACCCAATAGGTGATCCTGCATGTTTTCTTGTCTGTCTGGTATGACATGTATCATTATTTGGTTGTCTAGTTATTTATTTTGGGATTTTTATTTACTTGCCTTATATGACTCATCTACATTTTGTTTAGAGATTCCACATTGTAGTTAAATTTTGACAATTATTATTACTATCACCAAAGGGTATAGTCTCCCCACCATCACCCAATATACCGTCAAAACTATTTGGAAACCCTTGAAATACAAGGATGAATTCCTAAGTCCTAGGGGCCCTATTTACCGGAGAAAAATCTAAGTGGTTCCTAGGTTTGTGTGTTATACCCTACTAGTTTTTACTCACACCCTTCTCAGGCTGCAACTACACTTGGGTACTCAACTCGAACTCACTATTTACCGGTGAAGTTAGGAAGAATCTTGGGATTAGAATGTTTAGCTGGATAGCATGGATGGATTATAGATATTGGGGAATGGAGATGATCTATGATATAGTAGAGCTTCTTAATATTTTTTTTCTATTTTTTATATGTGATCAATCGAGTGGGTGATCGGTCTTGTATTCCTATATAACAACTTTTCATTTTTCTATAACAAATTTCTAACACTTTATTATCCATGCAGTATGATGTGATAGATATGGTTGATATTTAATTTATTTAAACTATTATTGATACTCTAAAACATGATGTATAGTCTGCACATGAAACGACCTCAGACCCTAGCTACTAGTCTATAGCCTCTTGTATACAAGGAGGCACGCCTGAGGCCTTGTGGGGAATCATATCAGGGCACCAGTTGAGTGGAAAATGACTTGAGATGTTACAAAATGAACCTCCCAAAACCTACATAAGAGTAAAACTCCTTCACAATGGTTTAGGGAAGATTAACTTGAGAACCTCAATAACCGTGTAAGAAACATTTGGGAATGAAAAGGGATATATCATAATAACCCTCCAGTTGAGTCACATATCTAATTAAATGATAAATACACTAGCTCACGTTTGATTGACCAAAAAATATTACTTTTTTATTGTAATCTCCTAAAAATATAGAACAATCCCAACCATAGATCCTATCATAGAAACACATGGTCTTATGCATGTATGAATGATCTTAAAGAAAAACTTTCAAACCAAATTAAGAAATTAGAATAAAAAAATGTAAATTTGTCTTAGAGAAATTGGAGGAGAAGATATGAATGTTGAAAAATCATGTTGTCTTGAAGAATTAGAGAAAAAGGAAAATAAATTCTTATTGACATAAGGATTAATCACCAAAAAGATCACATATATATGGAATTACTCCCACACACACCCTAAAGCCTAGATACTGAATATTTAGTACCATTATTCCCTCCATTATAGTAAGTTAGATTTTATGATTCATAACATGGACCTTAACCTTGAGTTTTTAGATTATGGTTTCTATGATTTACTTTATATTTTTTAATATACAATACTATATATTTCTCTTATATTATCTCTCTCTCATCTTATTTTACAATTTCTCTTCAACATTCCTTTTCTCAAACTCTATGTTGTTAGAGTTACAACCCTAGGTTTAATACCAAAGGAGGATCTCATGATGTTACTATGTCCTAAATTGTTATTTCTTATTGTTTTATTCAATTTGAGTTATGGTACTAGTTTGTATAAGAGTTGTCATGGTGATAATATACTATTTTAAGGTCATCCCTAATCCTTATTCCATACTCTATTAAATATTTTCTATTTATCCTCGCTTAGATCAACCATTATATGATGGAGTTGATTTAGTTAGGAGATTAAATGACATATGATGGTTCGAGGTTTATGGTGGTAGCAAATTATCGATTGAGTGTTGATCATTATTTACTATTAGAGGAGGGGAGTTTTGGTGTGATTAAAATATCTCCAAAGTACACTAAATTTTACAACCTATATAGAGGATTGTAATATATGTATGATGGGATAAATTATTGAATTGATTTTAAAAAACTAAAAGAGAAAATGAAGGACACAAGTCAATAAACCTAGGATTGATTCTATTTATATCTACCATTCTTACATTCCTTTTACTTTACTTTAGTTTTTATTTTTTATTCAACAAAAAAAAACCCTCCAATGTTTCTTATTTTTCCAAATATACTAAAAATACCAATAATATTAATAAGTGATTGGAATAATGAGTAAGTGATAAAAAAGGCTCCTTGAGAGAACTAACCAAAGGTTAGTTATTATGGTGTAGTCTTTAGAGAAATATAAATTCTAGTTTGTACCACCCCATGAAAAAATTCTCCAAATGTGGCATCATTATCAGACCGTTGAGTTGGTCAGTCATTATTTATTCGACATCTTTATCTAATTTTTACTAGTTTTTATAAGGAAATATAAAAAATCTTGTTTTTTTCATGATGATTTGAAATTAAGATAATTATTATGAAAGTATTAACTACTTATAAGTGAAAGAAGAATAATTTTACAATTAAAGGGAATCCTAGGCGTAGGATCTTAATGAATTGATATGAGAGAAGGAGAAACAAATTGAATTGATATATGAATACGTCAAATCATCCAATGAATAGCTACTGGAGTAGGAAGAATAAAAAAAAGTGGTGGAAGATATTTTCCCACATACATTCCATTTTGAGAAACCCGAAGAGGCGAAGAAGGAATAATTTGTATCTTTACTATACGACCTCACCCACAAACTGCAAGAATAAATCACTAAATCATACTTGATCGATTATAGAATTTGAGATACCATTATCATTTAGATACATGTTAGAGTAACTTTATATAAAGAATCTTACAAATTTATCATTCCATTCTCAATAATAAATAATAATAAACTATATATATCTCTATCATTGGAATAAAAATAAGATTCATATATTGAAGATCATATAAAAATCCATAAAATATATTTAATATTTTATGGATGGGGTACATGAAGAAGAAGAATTTATTATGGAGTTTTATGAGGAGATAAAAAGTTGATATGATTGGAGGGGAAGATTTTAATATTGGCTCATTTTGTTTTAATTTTATTAAATTTAAAATATTAATTGATTTCCTCTTTAATGAATCTATTGTTATAGTACCAATGAATCATACCTACATTTCACTCAACAATAAGTCATAGAAGGTATGGAAAAAGAAAAGGACCCATACTTTATTTTAACACCACCATGAAAACTATACCTAATTAATAAAAGTGTGGAACCACATTCCACTATTTAAGATATCCTTTACACCTAGTTTATTTATATTATCCCTACAAGGAAGCTGGAGAATAATAGTTTATACTGCATTACTTGGGGTTGTAAAACATTGTATCCACTTGGAAGGAAAATCCAGGGTCTGAGCAGGTCAACCCTAAAATTATTAAGGATTAAAAATGTACAGATAATCAGGAATTACAAGGGGTATTTCAAGATCATGAATGCACCACACCTCGCATGTAATCATCCGCCATACAAAAACAGAATTCAAGAAGCCTGAAAGACCACATGCTACTTGACTCTAAAAGCGCCCTCTTTGAAAGGGCGTCGACAACCTGGTTCACTTCCCTGTAGACATGAGATACAAAGGTTTGAAGATTGCAGGAATGATTGAGACAGGCGATCGAATATGGGATAATTCTCCATGATAAATTTCTCGATCTTCCATTGAAAGAGTTCCCCACCAATTGTGAATCTCATTCAATCCATAACAAAGTCTAGTTGAATTTAATGGAATGCATGACTACATAAATGAAAGCCCAGAGCTCAGCTGTATAAGCATTACCTTGTATGATGAAGTGGCGAAATCAGCCTTTAACAAAGCTATGATAGTTCCAGAACACGCCCCCACATCCCGCTGGTCCAGGCGATCCAGAGGAAGATCCATCTATATTAACGTTGATAAAGAATGGGATCAGTGGAATCCATCTAACAAATCGGAGAACGAGAGGTTGTTTCAATATCCCATCCACCCCAATCGCCTGGAGAGTAAACAGATCATCATAGGTATTCTGCATCGCACCTTTCTAGACAACAGCGGTATCATGAATGTCTTTGTTAATGGAAATGTAGTCCACCTGAAAGAAAGCAAATCTTTCACAGAATAGCACCCGGTTCCATGCCAACCATATGAAGAAAAAAACTGATTAAATAGAAACAACTAGTAGATTGTGCACATGTACACTTTTCCAACCATCACATAACCATAATAGGAGCTCCTCAATAGAATTTCAATGTGAATGATCAAAGTAGAAAACAGAACCAATATAATTCCATATCATCCTTGCATATGATCAGTATATGAAAAGGTGTGTTGCGGAGTCTGCAGCCCGCATACATAGAGGGAAGGTAGAAGCAAGACTATAGCCTTATTTCTACAACTAATCATGCGTCGGGAGGCGGTTCTGCCAGAGCCTCTAAAGTATAGTATATCTAGATGGTTGTACATGATAAACTTTAAATTGAACCAACCATTTGGGTGCCCTGCAAGAGTTGAAACATTTCAAAAAATAATAGTCTTTTGTGGTGAAGAGCCTATTGTAATTGGGTTTCCAGACCAAGGTGTCCTTGTCCATGCACACATATCTCTAGATTTCTAGAATTTCTTGTTGTGAGATAATCCCATCCAGTTCAACAGTGTGGTGCATTGCATCAGCAATAGTCATCCATGACACATATGGAGGGAGAAAGTTGTTATAAATGGGGCTGTCCAGCCAACTAGTCTACCAAGAATTGAGGTTGGATTCACAGCTAACCATTCACTTTGAGTTCATCATAATGTCCTTGAATGAGTACCTAAGATATGTCCATATAAAAGACATTAGATATCAGGGGTACCCACTTAGGAGCCTCTTCATGAACCTGCTAGACAAAAAATCAATCAATAGGTCATTCGACACCAAGAGATTCCATGTGAATTTATTAAGAAATATATCATTAAATTATTTTAGATCCTTGAGCCCAAGACCTCATATCTCAATGGGATTAACACACTCCCTCCAAGACACTGTAATTATTTTTCTTTCATGAACCAAGATTATCCACAAGAAATTTCTAATCATTCTCTGCAAGTTATTTAGCATACTCCTTAGACAACGGTAGAGGGAAAAGGAGTACACAAACTTATAAGTAATCACCGAATTGATAAGGCAATCCCATCCGGCTTGCGATATGGTCTTGCCCATCCATCCAACAATCTGATTTATAATTCCATATGAAAAGTACTCAAGGTATTGTTGTTTAAAACTGCCCCAGAATAAAGGAAGCCCAAGATATGTGAAAGGAAGAGATCCCTTTATCACGCTAAGTATCCAAGCAATTATATTTTGTCTTTTGAAAGTGAGACCATTCCCAAAGATGATGAAAGATTTATTCAAACCAATTGTCTGAACAACAACCTATTCATAATGGCTGAACATGGATTTAATAGCATTAATGGTATGCTTTGAAGATTGCCCAAACAAAAGAATATCATCAGCATAAAGAAGATGATATAGAATGAGGTTGTTCCGGCTAACCTGTAGTTGTTTATAAATTCCTTGTTTAGTGAGTTCAATAATTCATCTACTCATGTAGTCCTTTTCCAGAGAAAATAGGAGCCTTGATAGGGGATCTCCCTAACCAACACCCCTGGTACAAGTGAAATAGCCCCTAGGTGATATTTTGATCTAAATGGATAGCCTCACAAAAATGATAATGGTGGAAATCGATTTGATGAAATCATTAGAAAATCCATACCTCTAGAGAACTTCAAAAAGAAAAATCCATTTGATAGTGTCAAAATCCTTAGATATATCAATATTGAGAGAAAAAAATCCCCATCCATGAGTTTTTTTATAGAATTAATACTCTTAGAAGTAGTGAATAGACAATTTTGGATACTTATACCCGGAACAAATACAAACTGATTTGGGGATATGGAAGAACTTTGAATTATGATCACCCTCCTTTAACTATCTGACATTCAGTCTAGAGTAGTCAAGTCTCTCCTTGACAATCAGAAGGTCATCATGATTTCCAAGAGCCTATATAACCTCTCTAGAGGGGCTGTCGTTAGACTAGTTGCTGGATTGGTAGTTAGCAGGCCTTTCTTTAGCAATCTGTATCTCATAATCAAGGTTGGAGAAGGAGTTATTACTCCAAGACTTCAAGAGTACCTTAACATTCCGTAGTTTCTCAGCAAGAACAAACATTGGGCTGCAAACAAAGGACATTTTATTGTCATTATCAATGATTTTCCTACATCCCAGTGTATTGAGCCACCCATTGTTATAGTGAAAGGGTAATGAGAATAACCCTGTGGTGGAGATGGATACCTCCACAAGTATTGGGTTATTATCCAAATGATATTTTGGCAGCATGTGACCATAGATTCTAGTAACCTCATTCATATCATGAATATAAATAAAACATCTATCATGTTTACTATCCTTTATTCCACTAAAAGTGTATCTCACCATGTGAATTAAACCCCTGTAATTGGTACTTCATGAAGACTACGCTGATCAATGCACAGAGAAAATTCAGCAGATGCAACACAGTTGAAATTTAGTCCAGTTTTCTCCTCAGGCTATAAAAATGTATTAAAATCACCCACAATCAACAATTTGTGTCAAAGAGTACCTAAAATATGACCAAGTTCTTCCCATAACTCCCTCCGTCTGATGTAAGAAGTGTCATCATAAACGAATGTGGTCATAAGATTACCACCCTACTCATCAAGAGAGACTAAAATACACTATTGTTTAGCATGAACTGCAGAAATCAGAATGATATTATGCTTTAAAACCCTCAGATGATCTATATGGATGTCATGCAGGTTATTCGAGACCTGGATGTAACCAAGAGAGGCCCATTTAAAGAATTTACAATTCTTAAAGATCATTTTGGGATCCACTATACCAACAAGCATTTGCTTATGGGCCATAATAAAAGGTCATAGGGATCTGGCCGTTGGGGGGTTTCCCAGCCCAAGACAATTCCAATATAGAATCTTCATTGAGTGGGGGGGGGGGGCATTCTCCATGTCCAAGGCCCCCACCTTACACTCCATCTTCATTATATTTTCCTTTCTTCCACCTCCCTTATTATTGCCTTGTCTTTCCATTCCAGCCTTCAAATCGTCTGCATCTTTGACCTGTTCAACTAGTACAGAACAGACCTGGTCATCGTCATGATTTGTACGAATTCCCTAACTTACAGAGTATTGAGAAATATCAGGCTCATCTAACCAAAAACTCCCATTCAAAGGGGTGAACTTATTACTTGCATTAAGATACTTTAGAGGACTCCCATCAAAAGCATTTCTTTAGGAAGTCTTGGAATGAGGAACATGCAGGAAGGGGTCTTCACTGGGATCTCCAATAGAAGTTAATTTTCTAGCTAAGACACCAAATGATGCGGCCTCTATCCCCTTCTACGGATTTTTCATATCATCACCGTGCCTAGAAGTGTCACACCCCAGTGAAACCAATTCATTAACTTGAGCAGGGTTGGAAACAACACCAACATTTGTATCTGCTGCGGGAGGAATAGGATGCGCAGTAGCTTGCACCTCAAACACCACCACGTCCCCATAAACCGTAGCAGTGAGTGCTCCACCAGCCTCTTGCACCTCCATACATGACACCTCCCTACATTTATCAAGATTTCTCACATTTGATAGTCCCAGACATACATCCTTCCCCTTTCTCCTTCGACATGAGGCATCATCATGTCCCTTGATATTGAAAAGGCCAAAATATTTATCTCTATTACAATCAGCAGTAAGACGCCCAAAATATTTACAAACAAAATAGAACTTAGGCATCCTCTCAAAATGAATCTGAAGTCTCATACTGTCATCACATGTTGTCAGCACAACTTCTTCAACCAGTGTGGCAGCCATATCCACCTCCACTAGTACTCTAGCGTAGTGTCCAAATCGAGGATTTTCAGTTTTTTGTCCACTCTAATTAGGTTCCCCACTAAGGAAGTGATATCCAACAAAATCCATGGGTGGAAATACAACCAGTTTCTCTTATAAATCCGTATCTAGATCTGAGCATGTGTATTACAGACCTCAGTGGGATCAAAAATTTTGTCCCACTCTTGTATGCATAATAGTCCAGGCCTCAATGGGATTTCCCCATACACTACGCATGCCACTTGCATTCATTAGAGGGAAACACTACTTTATAGTACCCTCTTCCCACCAATTTCATCCTCCAATCATCAAAACCCCATATCTCTACAATTCATTTAGTTAGATTAGTGATGTTCCAGATTTTCTCACCTTTAGGGGTCAAAACCCGTACGATGATTGAAAATTTGAATAATCTAATCCTTTACTCAATCGCCTCTTGATTCACCACCACATGAGCCAACTTACCCTTTCTGATCACTCACCCAGGAGACAGAATAAAAATCATTGAAAGCAGGTCCAGTGGCCTCCCTAACCACATTTGCAAATTTCTTCATCTTTCTGTCAGCAACAGGGTTCGCCGACGCATCCCCCTTCTTGCACGTATGAGAGAATAAATCCGCATGACTCAAGTAATCGTCCAGGATATTCACAAGTCCCTTCTCATTTGGCTTCAAGACTTAACAAAATGTCGCATCCTCATTGCCTTGTTTAGGGTTACCCCTTTATCCCCCTGCTACGCCATCATTATAGTATTCACTCGGGGTTTCAACAAAAATAATATTTCAATTTATCATTATTTTTTATTTTTATTTCAATAATATTCTCATGATTTCTTTTTTAGGTTTCATAAGGTATAATTTAGGATATTGACACAAGATATTTGATTTAAAATAAAATCAGTTTTCATTTATTCTTTTTATTGGATATGTTCCCAATATTTGATATGCATGCTACTTGAGAATCAATTCAAATGGGTAGTTTAATTTAAATTTATGGGTTTTATATGATAATATCATGATCATTATAGTGGAAGAAACTCTTAAAAATTTCCTGATCTATCATAAAAAATCAACAGGTGGTATGAAGAACATAAAATATATCGGCATACCTTTATTGTAGTGAGCTGCATCTCTATTAAACATGATCGTGTTTTCTTGATAGAGATCACTAAGCAATAACCATTTGAAACTATCAAAAACCTCCATATTGTATGGTAGAGATATATCTCACTATGATAAAGGTACACATGCACATCTTATGTTCTTTATACTGATTGTTGATTCATGTTGATATATCTATTAAACTTTGGTGGTTTTCTACCTCTGTAATGATCATGAGATGGTCCTATAAAACCCATCTGTGGTATCTGAGCCACGATGATCAATGAATTAATATACTCTTATATTGATTGTATTGAAAAACATGCATATCATAATCTTCATCATTCCATATAATAATGTGTGATATGACATGGTTGACTTTCAACCATTAGATCACTATAACTTTCTTTATGATATAGGTCATCTGTAATGACTCAGATTTTCCTAATTCTATTTTTAGAAAATTCTAGGGAAAATTACGAGACCAGGAACTGAGATAGCATATGATTCCAAGGATTGGAGTTCTTGGAATGATCCATCGAAAAAAGTTATGTTTTTAAAAAGAATGTGTGAGTGGTTTTCCTAAAAAGGTGAAATAACTCTTAAATGGGTGCCTGAATTAGAAATCTGAGGGAACCATTGCATTCAAAATAGATGGTTTACCCTAGGAGTGACTTAACTTTAGTCGGATCATGTCCCCAGTGACAAAACCCAAAATGGCATAACCATAAAAAAAATAATTAAATTATTTTATTTTATTTTTCATATCCTTATAACTCATAAATGGTAACTCAGATTAGAAATATGAAAGCACCATTGAGCTCACGAGGATTTGATTTCATTTGGTGGAGCCTAACCTCGACCAGCGCGGGTCAAGGGTAAAAGTAAATTTACGGACTTTTTAAAGGAGAATAAAATAAACTTAAAGCAGTTTATTTTATTTCCTTTTAACATTTCGTAGCATGGAGACACTGCGATGCAGCGATGAAGCAACCCATTATCCTTTAATAAATGAAGTAGTGTGGGGATGCTGTTTCAATGTGAAACAGTAATGTTGAAACATGTTAATGCATTTCCTACATTAATTAGAGGAAGAGTCCAATGTTAGAATATATAACACTAGAGAATTTATTTGGAACCCTGGAGTTTCCCTAAGGAATGGGGGAGGAGGCTCTCTCGCTGGTGATGACAGATCAGAGGTCAAGATTTGATCAAGCAATGATGAATTGATGAACACATATAGAACAAGGATCAACGTGACAATGTGACATCAATCTATGTTTTCAAGAGATCCAACTTGAGGTAGGGGTTGTTATTTAAACCTTGTCTTTCCCCGTTATTGGATTCAAATGATGAACATAGATCAAACCATGAATAGGTTGACCCGGGGTTCGATTGTTCTTGTGGGAAGGTTTGATTTGCAGGGTTTTAACAGGAGATTATCTTGGTGATTTTTGGATAAACTTTCTAATTGAAATGAACCACGATCGACACAAACATCAATCGAGGTCTGTTCATCTTGGTTGAGGCTTTCCTTTCTTCCCTCCATTCGTTTCCCATCATAGACATTCATCATTTGGCCCGTAACTTGATATTTTGCGATCAATCAATCATTTCACAACAAATACTTTGTGTAACTATCCGACATCGTGGATACGTGATGGAATCGACATGACAGTGGTGTGACAATGACAGTGGTGAACAGATCGATGCAGTGCGAGAGATATCACTACTCGAATGACTTTTCAACAAAGTGGTTCGTAATGTGGATTTGAGCCCATGAAACTGATGATGGCGACCCGAGGATTTCAGAATGTCTTCTAGATCAGATATCGGAGCAACGGGGCATGTCTGGTGGCCCACAGAAGGGGCCACTAGAGTGTTGGCGCCAACAAGAACACATGAGGGAAGCCGTGAGCCAGTTTGGTAAAAGCCGACCGCCCTAGGGGGTGGCCGGAGGATCCCATAACGGCTCAACCATGAGTGGTGATAGGGGCTGTGGCCAGGGAGGGCTGCGATGTAGTGGGCCGGTGATGCGGTAGGCGCCATGTTATATTGGTGGAACACGGTGAACGACCAACAGAGCTTGCTGCGTGATGCGGAGGAGAACCCACATCTACAGCTATGGGTGGAAAGAGGGATTCCATACTATCCATGTCTGTTGGACTGAATTGGTTCGCACTATGTGGTCCGAGTGGGCCAGACCGACTCAACGGGCCAGGTCGGGTCGGTCTGGACTCGGATCCAACAAGCCCCTTTTCACTTAAATGCTCGTAAATTTCAAATTTTAAGCCTGTTTGAAGATCTGTTTTCGATGTTGGAACCCTCTTGACAATGTATACCTTTTGATATTGCTTAGTGGGGGTGTTAGTTGGACCAAAAAGGGCTGGTGGACTTCTCTTTGCCTTACCTATGAGAGATCGATATAGGATCCTAATCCCGCCATAGAGGGTGATAGTAGAGATTGAGAGAATACCCTTGGTCTTATCTATGAAGTTTTGATGTAGGATCCTGTCCCTTTCATAGAGGATAACCCGTGTTCCAAATTGGGTTGTTTCAGTCGGGCTTTGACAGTGACTCAGCGAGATGGAGCATGTACCGCACTGAGAGGCCTGGTTGATCCTCACTTCTCTTCATGGTACATTTGATAGAGTTTGTGGACAAGGTGTGACCAATATTTACATGGTCATGTATCCCATATCTTGGAAGATAATTCCAGTAGGGCCAGGATGAACCCCAATGAGCCCTGGGGGCAGGACACCCTATATGTGTATCAAGATCTGATTCTTTCCTCCATGACTTGACCGGACCAGCATGCTTTGAGTGGTTATCAATGTGTACTTTGTGTGGGGCCCAATTTAGAGGGACCACTTGAGAGGGTCTCTGATGACTTCATAGCTCAAGGATTGAGTTCTCTCAAAACAATCGTGCCTTTAGCCGAATCCTGTGACCAAGGATTGGGTGTGATATTGAGAATCCTTTTCTCGATGAGACCAGATATCTCAGGGAAACTTCATGACGTACCGAGACCAGATATTCTCTCAAATAATTTTGGTAGACTTGTTTTATGTGGTTTCTCTCAGGTATCTCGAGGAGTGGGATCTCCCATAATCGAGCGTGCTATGAGCGGGACCTTATGACTGACAGTGAATGAGACTTCATGTCTTGGAATCCTTTACGAGTATACCTAAATGTTCCTGTTATATGTGTTGTTGATATTTACCTATGTTGAGACGACTATAACTTATTGGTGGTGTTTATTTTTGGTATTTTATTTTTGTGTTTTGGGGTCCCCTTCTGAGTATTGATTTACTCACCCCTGCACAGGATTTTCCTACATGTGTTGTGTCATATAAAATTGACCGATTCATTATTATAGACCAAGGAAGAGAAGGACTAGGACCTCGACCTGATAGTGCCTTATGAGATCAGACAAGTCGAGTTTTTTCTGGTGGCTTCCTCAAAAGCTTTAGTACCCATGTTTACATATCAGATTTTGTAGTTGTATTTCCTTTAGTGGGTTGTATTCGGGCCCGATTGTACTTTACTGCTTTACTTTATGTTTTACTCTGTTGTTGGGTTGTAGTAATATGCATGCATTTTTTTACTTAGCGTTTTCACTCTTTAGATACTCTGGCTTAGAGTTGGGTGTGTGGATACAAGTTCTGAAGAAAATGCCTCCCATTTTTGGGATATACCTACTTAGTTCTAGTCGCCATCCCCTAGCCTATTGAAGGTGGACTTGGGGTGGTCACGACATGGGTCCCAAGGGATAGGTCATTATAGAGTGATATTAGAGGGGGTTAAATTCAAAATTGGGACCCAAAGACTATAATTTTGGTTTGGGGAAACAATATTAAATGTTTTGAGTTCAGATTTTAGGCCAGGGACTAGTGCTGGTGCAACAGTCAACGTATCCATACACAAGGACTCTGGAAACCTGCTTTCCGAATTGGTACATGAATACACTAGTTCTAGGAAAAAATAATGGTACATGCATCATAAAATATTGGTTTGTGTTTTCTATGTCCTTCTTGAGTAAGTTCACCAGGTATACTATTTTAACCATGATACATCTTATTTTTTTTCAAGATGTGTTCAAGATGCCAGCCATCGAGGTTTCCATAGAAGGATCTAGAGTTTGGCCTGATACTCGACGAGGCCTCCCTGATGGAAGCCAGTCACAGAGTAGTTACTCTTCCGGATGGTTATTGGGTGAGAATTTATGTAACGTCCCGGACCCGGGTGCCACGCAATGGGTGCCCCGAGCCCGGTTCGCCACAAGACCTCAAGCGCATTTCCCCAAACGCTAGAGGCTGCCGACTAGCAGCGAGGGCCCAGGTCTGATAGTGAGGAAACTATGCCCTCATTTGTCAAAGTGCAGCGCAACAGAATGCAAAATAAAACATACAACCAATAGCGGAAGCAGTAAACATACACAACTGAAATAACTACAGCAGTGGATGTAACCAAAAGTATATAAGTGATGATGCTACATCTTTCAAGTTCTAAGAAAACAGCCAGAACATGTTATACATCAATACAGTACAACAAAAAACAGAGTACAGCAAAACAAGCAAACTGCTGGCAGCGGGATCGTGAGCCTAGGCTCGGTCCCATGCCCTCCTACTCCTCAGCAACAGTCAAGTACCTGTATAGGGACTCTTGCCCCTATCTACACCTGCAGCAACGTAATCTGTTTGGGCCGAAAAGCGTGACCCAAACAGGGTGTGAGAAATATATCTCAGTAGGCACCCACCAAAGGCCCGTGCCCAACTGCGTGTAAGCAATGCAACAACAGTGTGTAGTAGTAAAATGCAATAAAGTAAGCAGTACTCAAAAGTAACTAATTACCAGTTATATTGCCATTTTATTATCCATTTAATCCATTTAAATATTAGAAATCACCATAGTGCATTTCTAAGTAAACAGTCCACGTCCTCAGACAAACAAAACCTTACCCTCAGGTAAGCAGAATCCAACCCGCAGGTATAGCCCTCAGGCGTAACAGGGATTGCCCTTAGGCGTAGGAAGTGTTTCCCTCAGGCACAGAAGTCAAGCCCTCAGTCACGAAAGGTTTCCCTCAGGCGAAATAACTACAGCCCTCTGGATAAATAGTGTAGTGCCCTCAAGCTAATCACAACAACGCCCTCAGGAAAAATACAACAACGCCCTCAGGCTAAACAGGCAACCGGGCCATGCCCAACAGGTAAACAAGCAGTAAAAAGCAATTCCTCTCAAGGCAATTCTACAATTACTACTTTGAAGGTATACCCTCAGGTATCCTGGCCAAACGGCTAAACAGTGAAACACACCCCGGGGGTGGTTCCGGATCCAAGCAACGATCCCAACCAGCATTTTAATATCATAGTTTAATCACCTATGCAATTCTAGGCATTAAACATAGCAACGGCCTCAGCCAGACGACACCCCAACATGGGTTCGTGGCACAAAAAACGCACAAAACACACAACAGTTGGAAAATAAACACAAAGACACTTACCTTATACGTCAACGAGCGTTATACCCGAACGCCGATTCCAGAAACGCCCAAGAACGGCGTAGATCTGACGAAGAACAAAACCCATTCAAACGTAAATAAGTTACGTTAGGAGAAGAATTGGCAAGAACGGTACCAGGAGAGGAGAGGGCTTACCCGTGCAGTTCCAACGAGATCGTCCGAAGCCGAATCGGATTCTAGATGAACGCCCGGTGGATCTTCAAAGATCCGGCCTCCTACTTTGGCTCCAAAACGGATCAAGTGCCTCCTCTGCCAAATGAGAAGGCTACTGCCTGTTTTAAGCCGAAAAAACAAAGTACATGGTGTGTACTTCTGAGTAGACGACATGTACTTCTTTCATTTAACTGTTCATTTGGAGGCACCGCCACACTGTTCACTCGTCGACCTGAGTACACGGCATGTACTCCTGAGTACACGGTGTGTACTATCGCCCAGCTGGCGGTGACTCCACCGCCTTACTATTCAAGCCTGCCGACTGACTACACGACGTGTAAGGTACCACTACATGACGTGTAGTCGGTTCCTACACCCCTCGTCGCCGACAAGGCTACACGCCCCGTGTACTCATCCCAACACGGCCAAAAGTACACGGCGTGTGGATAAAGTACACGGCGTGTAGTTCCAAAATTTAGGATTTTCCCCATTTTCCATATTTTCTCAAAAACACTTAAGGAAAAGGAAAAGAAGAAGCCCATGCCTCTAAAACAAGAACCGGGTTCTTACAAACTTCCCCCCTTATAGCAATTCGTCCCCACATTTCCCTTCCAAGGGTGGCGAAGAGAAAGCTCAGAACAGCTCTGGCCACTGAGCACATACATCAGCCTCCCGCTCCCAGGTCTCGTCCTGCACTCGGCCATGCTGCCATAGCACCCGCACGAGAGGAACTGACTGGCCTCGGAGAACCTTCATGATCCTGTCAATGATACGGATCAGATGCTCCTCAAAAGACGCATCATGCTGTAGCTCAACCTCCTCTGGATGAATGGTGTGAGACAGGTCTGAATGGTAGCGACGCAACTGAGACACGTGGAATACGTCGTGCATGGCTCGGTACCGCTGCGGTAACTGCAACCGATAGGAAACCAACCCGACTCTCTCCAGAATCTCAAATGGTCCCACATACCTCGGTGAAATCTTACCCTATCTCCTGATCCGTTTGTGTCCCAGCCTCGGTGAAACACGCAAGAAAACCTGATCTCCGACCACGAACTCCAAAGGTCGTCTGCGGCGATCAGCATAAGACTTCTGACGAGACTGCGCGGTAGCCATCCGCTTCTGAATCAACTGGACCTGCTCAGATGTCTCCTGCACGAGATGTGGCCCCAGTAAAGCTGCCTCACCTGCCTCTAACCATCACAAAGGTGATCGTCATGGCCTACCATATAAAGCCTTGTATGGTTCCATCTCAATAGTCACCTGAAAACTATTGTTATAGGCAAACTCGACTAAGGGTATATGCTTCTCCCAAGAGCCCCCAAAGTCTAGGACGCATGCACTCAGCATGTCCTCAAGCACCTGTATCGTACGCTCTGACTGGCCATCTGTCTGAGGGTGGTATGCTGTGCTCAGAAGCACCTGTGTACCCAGCACCCTCTAAAAACTCTTTCAGAAACGAGACATAAAGCGGGCGTCCCTATCTGAAACGATAGAATGAGGGAACCCATGAAGATGTATGATCTCTCGGATATACAGCCTTCCGAGCTCGTCCACACCGAAGGTCTCCTTGATCGGCAAGAAGTGAGCTACTTTCGTGAGTCTGTCCACAACAACCCACATGATGTCATTGCCTCGAGGTGACCTTGGCAATCCCGTCACGAAATCCATCGCGACATCATCCCATTTCCACTCCGGAATGGGAAACTGCTGTAACAGTCCAGCTAGTCTATGATGCTCTGCCTTCACCTGCTGACTAGTGGAACATCTCGTAACAAAACCAGCTATCTCTCCCTTCATACCTGGCCACCAGTACTGACGTCTCAAGTCTCGGTATATCTTGGTAACCCCGGGATGAACTGCCCAAGCTGAATCATGAAACTCCCACATATGCTCCTCGCGTATATCCCCTGGAACCCATACACATCCATGGAAACGCAAAACCTCATCATCGCCTATCGTCCAACCGGGAGGAGGGTCCTCACTTGCCACCGACTCCCATAGAACTAGGACTTCTGAATCCGATAGCTGCCTCATCCTCACTCTGTCCAGGAGGGTAGAAGTCACAGCTAACGAGGAAAGATAAGTCTGCCCCTGACTATCATGCACCTCCAGATGCATCTCAGAGAACAAATCCATAAGCTGCCACTCACCACTGGCCTCCTGCACTGCCTGTATCTAAGTCTTCCTGCTCAGTGCATCAGCTACTGCATTACCTTTACTAGGTGTATAATCAAGCTCAAAATCGAAGGACTGTAGGTACTCGACCCACCTTCTCTACCTCAGATTCAGGTCACGCTGAGTAAAGATATACTTGAGGCTTTTGTGGTCGGTGAAAACCACAAAATGATCTCCCAACAGATAATGTCTCCAACAGTGCAACGCATGCACAACTGCAGCCAACTCGAGATCATGCGTCGGGTAATTCCTCTCATGTGGCCTCAACTGCCAAGACCCGTATGCCACAACTCAGTCGCCCTGCATCAAAACGGATCCCAGCCCAATCCCTAACGCATCACAGTAAATTGTATAGCTCTTCCCCTTCTCTGGGAGTATCAGGATCGGTGCTGATGTCAGCCTTCCCTTCAGGTCCTCAAAAACTGTCTCACAAGCTTCTGACCAAACGAACTTCACACCCTTCTTAGTCAGACATGTCAACGGTGCTGCTAAGTGAGAGAAGTCTTGTATGAAGCGCCTATAGTAACCAGCCATCCCTAAGAAACTCCGTATCTCAAACACATTATTGGGATGCTCCCAGGAAACCACTGCTCTCACCTTCTCTGGGTCTACTGCAACTCCTGCCTCTGAGATGATATGACCCAGGAAGTGAATTTGGTCCATCCAAAAGCGGCACTTCGAGAGCTTAGCATATAGGAGATGCTCTCTCAGTGTACTCAATACGATCTCAAGATGGGTGGCATGGTCGTGTCGAGTTTGAGAGTACACCAAGATGTCATCCACGAATACTACCACAAATTAATCAAGATACGTATGAAACACACGATTCATCAGAGCCATAAAAACTGCTAGCGTGTTCGTGAGTCCGAACAACATAACCTTATACTCATATAGACCATACCTACTCCGAAAAGCTTTAAGCGGTATATCTGATGGTCTAACGCACAGATGATGATAACCGGATCTCAATTCAATCTTTGAGAACACTCGTACTCCACGAAGCTGATCAAACAGATCATCTATCCTCGGTAAGGGATATCAGTTCTTAACCGTCAACTGGTTCAGCTTCCGATAATCCACACAAAGTCTGAGGGTACCATCTGCCTTCTTCGCAAAAAGGACCGGAGAACCCCAAGGAGATGTACTGGGTCGGATAAAACCCTTTGTCTGCAACTCCTCTAACTACCTCTTGAGCTCCTGCAACTCAGGCATGGCCATCCTATAAGGAGGAATGGACACCGGTGCTGCTCATGACACTAGTTTGATAGAGAAATCCACCTCGCACACCGGAGGCAGGCCTGAAAAGTCATCCGGGAAGACATCCCTGAAACGGTCAAAAATTGGAGGGAAATCTGTCTGACAAGTCCCCTGGTCATCCAGATATAAGCTCGTCATCTCCAGGACATAGAGGTCCCAAAGGAAGTGACACCCACCAACCTCAGGGGGCACTCCTTTCACTAACACACACCAACCATCCTAGTCCCCAACGGAGTGTCTAGAGTCAAGATATCAGAAGAAGTAGAAACACCGAGCCCAAGGCTCTCCACAATGGGTATGGATATAAAACTATGTGTAGAACCCGTATCAAAAAGTACTGAAGACAAGACAGAAGCTACTAGAATAGTACCTCTGACTGTCAAAGGTCCGAGATCCTACTCCTGCTGGGTCTGTTGCACAGCATATGCCTGTCCAGTGCCACGACCCTGTGACACAGCCTGGCTACCCTGAGCTGTCCCGCCCTGCTGCCTCTGCGATCCTGGTGTCTGGCTACCACGGCCACGACCACCGTCTCTGCCTACACTCCCTGACGTATTCCAGTTCCCTGACTGGTAAGAAGCCACTGGTCCTGCTCCCACACGCGGAGTCTGCACAGAACCCCTCTCACTAGCCACTGGTAGAAACGCCCTACAAAAGCGCTGCAGATGAACCATCTTGCCGCAAGCTCGACACTCCACTGGGTCCTGTGGACACTACAGCCTCTTGTGCCCCTCTCTTCCACACTGGTAGCACCTGACCAGTCCACCTGAAGAAGCTGCCTGGCTGGTACTGCGGCCCTGAGAGAAGTCCATCTGTCTCTTCCTCTTGCCAGCAGAAATAGTACCAGTAAATGGTGCTGAACCACCCTGGCCCACACCACTTGATTCCCGCAGGTTCCTCTCTGTAATCAATGCCTGATTCACAATCGCGTGTACAGTAGAAAACCTGAAAACATTTACCAGCGCTCGGATGTCATACCGAAGACCATCCACAAAATGTCTGGCTCTCAACGTCTCATCACCCACCAGCACGGGTGAAAAACGCTGAAGCTCTGTAAAACGAGTAGAGTAGTCCATCACCGACATAGCGCCCTGCTACAGATTCATGAACTCTCGAGCTCTATCTTCCCTCAACATCTCGGGAAAGAAGAAGTCATAGAAGACTGCCTGAAAATCCTCCCACGCCATGTCCCTATGATGCTATGACTGGGTGGTAACATCCCACCACCTCTTGGCGGAATCACACGACATGTAAGTCGCGAGCTTGAACCTCCACCCTGGAGGCATCTCCAGATGTTTAAAAATAGTCTGCATCGATCCTAGCCAAGACTCTATAGCCTGTGGTCCGCCATCCCCTGAAAATGTAGGCGGATGCTGCTACTGAAAGATACGCGTCAACTCGGCCATAGATGTGGCAGCCTGTGGTGCTCCCTGAAAGGTCTGCATGAACCGCAATAAGCCTTCACGAAACTGCGCCTCCGCGCCTGTGTCCAGTATAATAGCTGGTGCCGCATCTGGCTCTTCTGGTGGATCAACTGGTAGCCCATGGCCCACCATCTCCGGAGTATAATCTTCACCGCTCTCCTGGCGAACAACTCGTGGTCGTCTAGGCGGCATAACTCTACAAGGTCAAAAGCACGCCTCAGATTCAAGATTATTAAGACTGAAAGAGAAGGAACCACAAAGGAACAAGAGGAAAAAGGCGTTTCAAAATTTTCAAAACAAGACTACACGGCGTGTACAATGACTACACGACGTGTACTTGACTTTCCTTCCCCTGCCCGGGTCCTTCTACACGGCTAAGCCACATGGCTTCCGTTCAACAAAACTACACGGCGTGTATAATATCTACACGGCATGTACGATGTTATTTTCCAACTGCCCGTGTCGTCTGTGACACAGCCGACTACTCGGCTTAACACTCCACGGCGTGTTACACCCACACACGGTGTGTACACCATCCCGTTTCCCAGCCACACGGCTAACTCCACATGGTCTGTCCTCGGACAAGACTACACGGCGTGTCCCACAGGTACACGGCATGTTAAGGGAGAGGTGAAACCGACCCGTGTTGTTAGTTACACGGCCGAGTCCCTAGGTCACACTACACGGCGTGTTTATCATTGACACGGCGTGCTGTACAGGAGTTCACTGACCCGTGTTGTTAGTTACACGACCGGACTCCGGGTCACACTACACGGCGTGCACAAAACTACATGGCGTGTTTTACCCAAGCCCTTCCCTACCCCGTGTCACCGCCCACACGGTTTGTGACACGGGAAGAGACTACACGGCGTGTACTCAGGGTACACGGCGTGTACTCAGGGTACACGGCGTGTACTCAAAAAGTTCATTTTTCTTCCCGAACAGAAGAACACACACAGCATGTATAAGGTCCTACACAGCGTGTATTCTGGGTTTTCCGGACAATATGCCTCAGAAACTTCCCCGGAACCCAGAAAACACTAAAAACCAACACCTACGTGTCAAATTCCGACACGTGGGGGCCCATACTCCCCACGAATCAAAGTTTGACATCTTATCTGTGTTATAACTGATAAACCGTCAATGATCCACCAAATTCTGGTCAATGGGGGCCCATACTCCCCAAAAACCGAAGTTTGGCGTTCATTCTATAACAAGCTCAAACAAACATACCATATCACAAGGCAGGTATTTATAAAACAGCTATCACAACAACATGCTTTATTAGCACAACAACTATCACAACAACATGCCAATTCTAATGCACCTACATGGCATGAAAACTATGCATGTCATGTGATATCTAGCATGTGCCTATATGATGCATGAGACGACATACCCTCATCTCATCGGGTTGCAACTAAATAGAACCCACAGATAGGATATAAACAGCACAATCCAAGTGTGTCACCGAACGGTGAAAACATATCAACCGTAAAACTGCAAAATCAAAAGAATGCAAAAATACGATGTAGACTGGATTTTACCTGTACACGGGTTAGCTACGCCCAGGCACAACTTATTACCAACTACCGTTCCATCCTATCCCTGACTACGACTCCAAATAGTAAGTCAAAGTAAAGAACTCCTTTGATACCACTTTGTAACATCCCAGACCCGGGTGCCACGCAACAGGTGCCCCGAGCCTGGTTCGCCACAAGACCTCAAGCGCATTTCCCCAAACGCCAGAGGATGCCGACTAGCAGTGAGGGCCTAGGTCTGATAGTGGGGAAACTATGCCCTCATTTGTCAAAGTGTAGCGTAGCGGAATACAAAATAAAACATACAACAAACAGCGGAAGAAGTAAACATACACAACTGAAATAACTACAGCAGTGGATGTAACCAACAATATATAAGTGATGATGCTACATGTTTCAAGTTCTAAGAAAACAGCCAGAACATGTTATACATCAATACAGTACAGCAGAAAACAGAGTACAACAAAACAAGAAAACTGCTGGCAGCGACATCGCGAGCCTAGGCTCGGTCCCATGCCCTCCTACTCCTCAGCAATAGTCAAGTACCTGTATAAGGACTCTTCCCCCTATCTACAGCTGCATCAACGTAACCTGTTTTGGCCGAAAAGCGTGACCCAAACAGGGTGTGAGAAATATATCTCAGTAGGCACCCACCAAAGGCCTGTGCCCAACTGCGTGTAAGCAATGCAACAACAGCGTGCAGTAGTAAAATGCAATAAAGTAAGCAGTACTCAAAAGTAACTAATTACCAGTTATATTTCCATTTTATTATCCATTTAATCCATTTAAATGTTAGAAATCATCACAGTGCATTTCTAAGTAAACAGTCCATGTCCTCAGACAAACAAAACCTTACCCTCAGGTAAGTAGAATCCAACCCGCAGGTATAGCCCTCAGGCGTAACAGGAATTGCCCTCAGGAGTAGGAAGTGTCGCCCTCAAGCACAGAAGTCAAGCCCTCAGGCACAAAAGGTTTCCCTCAGGCGAAATAACTACAGCCCTCGGGCTAAATAGCGCAGTGCCCTCAGGCTAATCACAACAACGCCCTCAGGCCAAATACAACAACGCCCTCAGGCTAAACAGGCAACCGAGCCATGCCCAACAAATAAACAAGCAGTAACAAGCAATTCATCTCAAGGAAATTCTATAATTACTACTTTGAAGGCATACCCTCGGGTATCCTGGACAAACGGCTAAACAGTGACACACACCCCGGGGGTGGTTCCGGATCCAAGCAGCGATCCCAACCAGCATTTTAATATCATAGTTTAATCACCTATTCAATTCTAGGAATTAAAAATAGCAACAAACTCAGCCACACGACACCCCAACATGGGTTCGTGGCACAAAAATGCACAAAACACACAGTAGTTGGAAAATAAACACAAAGCCACCTACCTTATACGTCAATGAGCGTTATACCCGAACGCCGATTCCAGAAACGCCCAAGAACGGCGTAGATCTGACAAAGAACAAAACCCATTCAAATGTAAATAACTTACGTTAGGAGAAGAATTGTCAAGAACGGTACCAGGAGAGGAAAGGGCTTACCCGTGCGGTTCCAACGAGATCGTCCGAAGCCGAATCGGATTCCAGACGAACGCCCAATGGATCTTCAAAGATCCAGCCTCCTCCTTTGGCTCCAAAACGGCTCAAGTGCCTCCTCTGACAAATGAGGAGGCTACTTCCTATTTTAAGCCGAAAAAACAAAGTACACGACGTGTAATTCTGAGTACACAGCGTGTACTTATTTCATTTAACTGTTCATTTGACGGCACCGCCACACTGTTCACTCGTCGACCTGAGTACACGACATGTACTCCTGAGTACATGGCGTGTACTGTTTCCCAGCTGGCGGCGACTCCACCACATTACTATTCAAGCCTGCTGACTGACTACATGGCGTGTAAGGTACCACTACACAGTGTGTAGTCGGTTCCTACACCCCTCGTCGCTGACAAGGCTACACACCCCGTGTACTCATCCCAACACGGCCAAAAGTACATGGCATGTGGATAAAGTACACGGTGTGTAGTTCCAAAATTCAGGATTTTTCCCCATTTTCCATATTTTCTCAAAAACACTTAAGCAAAAGGAAAAGAAGAAGCCCGTACCTCTAAAACAAGAACCAGGTTCTTACAATTTATCCTAAAGATTAGTTAGCATAGCCACCTACAATGGTTCTGGTGGATAATACTTTCTAGACTGAGTTGTGTATGGCTCCTGAGGTACTGGTATCAAATGTGTGTCATAGGATTCTAAGGCAATGATCACCTGGGATGCAGGGTCAGTAGGACATACCGATATAAAGTGCGCAACATAATCCACAGAAATATTGGTTTTATTAGAAGTTCTAGGGATGTGCTAGTTCCAAAAAGGATATGATTTTCTATTCTTGTCATAAAATGGGTCATCTCGTGTGAGATTTTCCCATTGTTTATTCTATAGTCATAGAGGCGATTGAGGAATCACCAAGGAAGAGGCAGTAGTAAGAGTAGATAGATCCATTAGGCGATGGATGTGGAAGGAGGGCTGGGGAAGCAGTAGGAGGTGGCCAAGATTTTGACGTGTTACCACCACCACCTCCAGGTGATCCATATCATGCTTCAGGATCTTGAGGATAGGGGAGGATATAGTTGCAAGTTTTCGAGGTGGATAACCCCAGGATTCTAGGAAAGATTCAAGGTACGATCTATATCTTTTTACCTTAGTTGTAGTATTGATAGAAACGTGTACTAGTGATTTAATTTCCTTTCACTCTTCTTGTTTGATACCTAGAGTTTACAGTTAAACCATTCACTTGACCCTCAGATTTAGAGACTCTAACTGGAGAAGACCTAAGGACCACACACTGGTGCTGACAGTGTGACCTGACTCTTGGAGGTGAGAGTTTCAGTTGATATATCTTGGAAGTGGCATCAAGGCCTTATGATATCATTACTAGTATGGACTAAGTCCATATTTCATGCTTAGATTGATTTTTGTAGAAAAAACATGGGGTTCTTCTACAGTGATGGAACTAGATTTCCCTTTATCAACAAAGGTAAATCCTTGTATCTCTTGAAAGAATCAGGGTGATGAGGGTGCATATATTTCTATTTAGTTGTCTAGACTGACCCTTGGTGCAGTGGATGTTATGAGTCCTCAAGTTTCTTAGTGGTGGTAGAGTATAAGGATGTCTTCCTGGAAGATTTTCCAGGTTTACCTCTTTATTGAGAGTTAGACTTCTACGTTGGACTACACCCCGAGGTGGAACTGATATTTACACCAGTATATCGGATGGATACTAAAGAGATTCATGATATGGGGGTGTAGATTGGTGGAATTAAAGAGGAAGGCCTTAGTAATACCCGGTGTTTCACCCTGAGTAGCCCTAGGTTATATTCGTTTATGACATATTAGTGTTCTTGGTGTCCGGGGAGGAGCACGCAAGACACTTGATGATGGTCCTGAACCCAATTCAAGAGCACCAACCACATAGAAATATCCTTAAGTTTCTTTATTGGATTCAAGAGGTCTTCTGTTTTTAGGACACATCACCTCACAGGTAGGAGCTGCAATGAATCCAGTGAGGGTTGAGATATAGTTTAATGAGCAATACTGCCCGACCCCTAATCTTGAGTTAGCTGTGGTGGTCTTCACAATGAATATGTAGAGATAATACCTGATGGGAGAGTGACACATCATCCACTTAAACCTTTAGATTATCAACTATGTATCCTCATAGAAGGACCGAGTCTTGAGATAAAGGTGATGCCCAGAGTTCATAGAGGACTATGACTTGGAGTTTTTCTATACTCTTGGGAAGAGGAATGTGGAAGCAGATTCTCTCGGTAGGAATCCAGTTACTAGTTAATGAATGATGCATTAGAGTAGTTGTCCTCATTGTGGTTATCCTTAATGGATGAATATGGAGAAACTTATCTCCAGTCATTGGTTGTTACACTTCAACTCTTAAATGAGTCAGAGAGGCATAGTTCAGTGATACTGGCTGTGATAAATTACATGATTAGTTATCCACATGGAATAACCCTAATGTTAATTCAAATGGTGTGGAGCACATCGTTATTTCTAGGAGACCTGATACCATCAGGGTGATTGTTGACTGAATCACCTAGTCTACCCACTTCTTAACTACCCAGGAGTAGAGTTTAGTAGAGATCTTAGGATGCATCAACATGAAGGATATAGTTTGAATCTGTGGAGTTTCATCGATGATTGTTTCAAATCATGATGCTCACTTTACATCCCATTTGTGTAAGAGATTTTAGGATGTGTTCATAAGTAATGTGCAAGTCACCTAGGAGTGAATGAAGAAAGAACATGGTCGTTCACAGTTTTGTGCTGGAAGATGGCGGAGACCATTGGAGTTTGACAAAAGAGACCATGTCTTCCTTTGGGTCTCACCCCGAAAAGGGTTACAAAGATTTTTTCTAGAGTAGAGAGCTATATCTGAGATTAATATTCCTTCTTTTAGGTGTTATATAGAGTTGGGGAGGTAGCATATTTCTTGTATCTATCCCGTAATGGGACCAAGTACCCAAATTCTTCCATGTGTCACAGTTGAGGAGATTCATGAATAACCCTTTTACATGTCCCAATCTAGGGAGAGCTATACATTGAAGATGGAGTTTCTTGGGTTGAGTACCTAATGAAGATCAATTATCCCACATGTATGATAGTTACCCTTAGTGTGTGTCCATAGGCAGCTCAATGATCCTAAGAGAAGCACATGGGAGCGAGAGGCTCAGATTAATGCTCGGTGCACTCACCTTTTGTTCGAGTAAACCTTATTTGTATTTTCAATGATGTAAATAATTTATGTGGAGATAATGTAATGACTAAAATTTTTCCATTTCTATTTTTAGAAAATTCATAGAAAAATTATGAGACCAGGGACTGAGATGGCGTATGATTCTGAGGCCCAGAGTGCCCGAATTGATTTTCTGAAAGATGTTATATTTTTAAATAGGGAACATGAGAGGTTTTACTAAAAATGTGAAATAAATCTTAAACGGATGCCCAGATCAGAAATCTAAGGGCTCTATTGTGTTCAGGATGAAGGTTTTACCCTACGAGAGACTTACCTTTCATTGGCGTGTGTCTCTAGTGAGAAAACCAGAAAATGACATAACTCTAAATAAAATAATTAAATAATTTAAAATCCTTATAACTCATAAATGGTTACTTAGATTGAGAATTTGAGAGTACCATTCATCTCATGAGGATTTAATTTCCTTAGTAGGAACCTAACCTCGACCGGTGTCATAGCGGTTAAAAGATAATTTTTGACCTTTTAAAGGAGAATAAAATAAACTTAAAGAAGTTTATTTTATTTTATTTTAACGTTTATTAGTGTGGAGATGATATGGCTTAGTGACGGAGTAACCCATTCTCCTTTCATAAATGAAGATATGTGGGGAAACTATTTCAAAGTGAAATAGTAATGTTGAAATGAGTTAATGTGTTTCCTCTATTAATCAATGGTAGGGTCCAGCATTAGAATTCATAATGATGGAGAATTTATATGGAACCCTAGAGTTTTCCTAAGGCAAGTGGGAGGAGGCTATCTCACTAGTGATGACAGATCATAGGTCAAGATTCGATGAATAAATGATGAATCAAAGAACGCTAGTGGAACAAGGATCAACATGACGATGCAACTTCAATCTATGTTTTCAAGCAATCCAACTCTAGGTAGGGGTTGTTATTTAAATATTTTATTTCCTTGTTCATGATTTTAAATGACAAACATGGATGAACCCAGGAACAAGATGACCCATAGTTTGATCGTTCTTATGGGAGGGTTTTATTTGTAGGGTTTTAATAGGAGATTATCTTGGTGATTTTTGGTTAACCGTTCTAATGGAAACGAACCCCAATTGACACAAACATAGATCATGGTCCATTTATCTTTGTTGATTCATGCATTTCCTCCCTCCATTTATCATTCATCATGGGAATTCATCATTTGGCCCATGACTTGACATTTGGTGATTGATCAAGCATTACACAACTGATCATTCGTGCAATGATCTGACATCACAGATACGAGATGGACTCAACACGATGGAGGTGCGATGATGATGGAGGAGAATGGATTGAGGTGATTTGGGAGATATCGGTGCTTGAACGGATTTTCATAGAAGTGGTTCTTAACCTAGATTCAATCCCACTGAAGTGAATATGGTGACCCAAGGATTCCATAACGTCTTTCATATTTGATATCAGATCATCGGAGCACGTTTGATCGCTAACAGAAGGGGCCACCAGAGCACCGATGCTGGCAGCTACACATGACATAAGACAAACAACCATGACGGATCATCCACGCGCGGTGAAAGGGGCCTCGATTGGAGAATTCCATGGTGTAGAGGGCTGATGGACCCTCAGGTGCCACATCGGACCGGTGGAACGTCGTCAGCGGCTGACCGTGTTATGCGGAGGAGAACCTGTGACTACCGCCACGACTGGGAGGCGAGATGCAAAATTGTCCGTGTTTGGTGGACTGAATCAGTTCACACCATGTGGATTGGGTTGGCTGGGTCAGGCCCAGTTAGCCAGGTCAACTTGACGAGTCGGGTTGATGGACCTCAGGCCGGGTCAGTCCGATCGGGTCGGACCAGACCTAGACCCAACCACCCCCTTTTCACTTAAATACCTATAACTTTCAAACCATATGTCCATTTGACAATCTTTTTACAGCTTTGGGACTCTATTGATGAGGTGGACCATTTGAGATGGCTTAGTGGGGTTTTAATTGGACCAACAAGGGATGGTGGAATTCTATTTGTCTTTCCAATGTGGGATCGATGCCGGATCCCAATCCTATCATAAAGAGTGATAGTAAATATTGAGACCATACCATTGGGCTTATCTATGAAGGTTTGATGTGGGATCTCATCCCTATCGTATAGGATGACCTGTGTTCCAAAGTGGGTTGTCTCAGCCGGGCTTCGACAGTGACTCTGTGGGTTGGAGAATGTATCACACTAAGAGGCCTGGTCAATCATCACTTCCCTTCGTGGTACCCTAGATAGGGTTTTTGGACAAGGTGTGACCAATATTTACACACACACCTATCCCATATATAGGTTGATAATTCCAGTAGGTCCATAATGTCCCCCAGTGAGCCTAGGATGTAGGACCCCCTATCTATGTATCGAGATCAGATTCTTTCCTTTATGACTCGACCTAACCAGCGTGCTTTGAGTAGTTCTTAGTGTATTCTATTTGGGTGGTGCCCAATTTAGTGGGACCTCTTGTGAGGGTATATGATAAATTTATTTATCATGAAGAGATTTATCTTGGAACGAGGATAACTTGAGAAAAATCCTATGACCAAGGATTGGCGGCGATATAGAGACTCCACGTCTCAGTGAGACTGAACATCTTAGGGAAACTTACTAACGTACTAAGACCAAATGTTATTTCAGATACATTTAGTAGAATTTTTCTATGTGCTTTCATTATGGTAGCTCGAGGAGTGGGATCTCTCGAAATTAAGTGTTCTATGAGTGGGACCTTATGGTTGGCAGTGGATGAGATATTGCATCTTGGAATACTTTACGAGTATACCTGAATGTTCTTGTTATATGTGTTTTTGACATATACTTATGTTGATCTGATTGTACCTTATTGGTGGTGTTTCCTTTGTGGTATTTTACTTTTTGTTTCAGGGTCCCCTACTGACTATTGTTTTACTCACCCCTGCATGGGAAATTCCCACATGTGTCATGTTTTGTGTAGTTGACTTATGCTTTGGTGGGTCCTAGGCAGAGCAGGACCAAGAGCAGGACTCGACGATGCCTTTTGACATCAGAGGAGCTGAAGTGTTTTTGAAAGATTCCTACAGTAGCTTCAGTACCATTGTGTACATTTCAGAAATTATGTTTTTCTTTATATTAATGGGCTTGTATTCTAGCCCAGTTGTATTTTACGACTTTACTTTCTATCGTACTATGTTGTTGGGTTGTAGTGGTATGCATGAATTTTCTTTTCTTAGTGTTTTATTTCTCCATCCACTATGGATTAGAGTTGGGTGCATGTGTATAGGTTATTAGGAAAATGCCTCCCATTTATGGGATATGCCGACTCTATGCTAGTTTATAGCCCTTGGCCTATCAGAGTTAAGCTTCGGGTAGTCACGACACGAGCCCTAGGGGACGGGTCGTGACATAATTATAATGAATCATTTTGTTTTTTAGTTGTAGGATATGATTAATTTCTATTGTGAATTTTGATACACTAAAAACCTATGGTTTTGATATACATAAAAATATATGATATAGTTTATATCTAAAGATATGATAAAAACCCATGTTGTGCATAAAGAAAATATCAAATTGTAATTTTTGTATAGGTGATATCACACATTGTTACTTGACCATCATAAGGGTCAGTTTGTGGATACATAAGGGTTAAACTATGAGATACCTTGAAACATAAGGGTTAAGAGATGATGCATAATAATTACTAACTTTTCAAGACACTATCATATGTAAGGGTTACTTGATATGTATGAGACATTTGATATGAAAGTGTTACAAACTTTTCATGATATACTCTTATAGTTTCAGGATTTATCCATGTTTGAAAACTATTTTTTTATATTTTCAAACATATACTAAAATAAGATAAATTCTAGAAGACTAATTTATATCCATCTGATAGAGATGGATGGGTGTCTACTATTAAGTTTCGAGGTTTTCAAGTTTTTATACTAGATGACTGAATGATGGTAGTTGAAATGGAGGATTAAAATTTACACCTTTATCACTTATAATAAAAGAAATGTGGAAATAAAAAATGACTTTCATGGAATATATGGTTAAAATAATGATATTTTTTAAATTTGGTACTGCGTAATATTAGATTGATTTGAGGTGGTGTAATTATTTGACCAAATATAGGGATTTCCATAGAGATAAAATCTGGTGTACTTATCCCTAAAAATTTTAGAAGGTGGTAGGGAATAAATGTATTGTTTTGACTCTTTTATTTTAGTATGGTGAATTAATTATTATTTTTAACACGCCTAGTTTGAGTTATTCCATCATTTTATGCATTTTTTTATTGTATTTAGAGCCTTTGGGTTAGCTTTTGGAAGATTTTAGTGGTGAAAAAAATGAAGATCCTAATGTCTATCTAATGGAAATGTGTACAGGAACAATTTATACTTTAAATAGGGGTTTTAAAATGTAAATTTTTCAGATTAGATTCCATAAGAAAATTTCATGGCATAAAAACCATTTACAACATAGATTATACATTTACACCATATGATTGGTCTTCCTAGAAAATAAACCAAGGTGATTATTTTTTCAACATAAGTGATCCTCAATGAATTTACCATAAAAATTATCAATATATGTCGTAAATAGTAATGGACCATCGATTTTTATTATGAACAACAATTTTAAATCCTCATACTATACATTTCTTCTTTATCTCAACTTACAATCTTATCCTAGGTAATTTTTGGTCATTTTCGACATCTATACACTGGAAAATTAATCTTTGAGTGTTTGTTTGTGGAAATAAAAGGTTTGGGTTACATTATTACTTCTCGGTTTAGATATATTTATGTTGGATTGATCAGAACCATTGATTGGTGTGTGATACCCATATTTATTGCTTTGGATTCTTTATGATTATATCTTCTTGGGTTTTTATAGAGGAACAAAAGTAATAGGTTGATCCATGGAATCTTTTAAGATCCATTATGATAATTATATTCAAGGCAGGTAGCTTCTCTCCCACTCTACTACTACGTAACCTATTTTCATGAATAATCTTAAATTATCATTTATATTTGATTTGAAACCTATTGAGTATTTTATGTTTTAAACCCTAGTTTTGATTCCATTTAAAATGGATAGTATTGAAATATTCTAATAAAATATTTCAATTAATGTTTACAAAAGGATATTGTTTTCTAAAGAAAAGTATTGTGTGGAAAATTATTTTATATGGATGATGTATTTGGAATACATGGTGCAATGTGATGATATTTAATTTTTGGAGGCCTTATTGAAATAGACATGGTACTCAGTTCCAAATTGAAAGGAACAATGGGATATCACATAGTGGTGATAGGTTGAAAGACATATTTCTACTTGAGAGTGTTGATATTTTCATTTTAATGCTTGTGTGTGTGAGTATAGGACATGTAATGGGTATACAAAGTGATTAGTTAAAGGGAAATTGTAATGTTTTATTTGGTTAAATTTCTTACTTTAACTATTTTTCTTTGATGAACTATTTTGATATTCACACCCATTGTTTTATATAAAATTTTCTAACATGTTCTTGTCCTAGTTTCGTGTGTTGTAAAGTTTTCAGGTAACATAATACTGAGAGTTATACTCACCCCATTCTTGGAAACCTTGGTGTATTTTCAGATGTCATCTACTAAGATATAGGGAAGGTTCATGTTTTATAATTCTATAGTAGTGATCCTTGACATCATGGTTTTTTTGTTGAGGCTGGAGCTAGGGAGTGTCTGTATCTTAGTTTGGGATGGTGCCACTTTAGTGATAATGTATTTTTATTCATATTTTGAGCCTATATTATTTTTTCCACTATACTCTAATATTTTTCTTATACTAGTATTTCATTGAGTTATGTTGTTTATTCTCATGAATTACTTAATTTTGCATGGATGTTGCATATTTCCTGATAAGTTGTTTGGGTTCTAAGGGAAAATCATCCCCCAATGTTATCTTAATACCTTGGAATTTATTTCCTACATTTTCAATCATGGGGATGTACCATATGCTTATTTTCATGTTTCTTATTCTCAATCCAATGAGGAGGGGAAATGTGTTACAAATGGTATCAGTTTTTTGGGTCCTTGAGTTGAGTTGGTAGTAAGAAGATAGGTGTGTCAGAACTTGAAATATAACAAATAAAAAGAAATAGATGACACATTTATACTAAACTTAATGTTACTAGGGTTTATTGGTGTAAAAGTGTTCTATGACACTTCTATAGTTACTATAGTCTCATCCTTATGGGTTTAGCTGATGAGTATTTCATATTATGCATTAGTACATAGACTTCCCAATAAGAATGCATTGTTCATCCTTTTTTAAAATGATTTTTGAAAACAAATAAATGGTTTATTTTTGAAATTATAGTTTCAATAGTTGTTTATTATGGTAAATATAATTGTTTATTGTAATATCATGATATTTATGATGGAAATACTATGTTCAATAGTGTATAAGATAATCAACACCGAGATTAAAAGAACAACGAAATATTATTGTGTGACAGTTATAACCTAGCTGTTAAATTAGAGGGTATGAATAGGAATAACTAATTTATGAACTAAATATAAACTTCATACTAAATATAAATTTATTGGTAAATGTAAAGAAATTAGTCACATAATTTTTTGAAAAGTAATTTTTTCTTACAAAAATAATTTTCATCGAAAACGTTTCTTATTTATTTCTATAATTAATTTATATATGTTTTAAAAAATTTATTTAATAAAATAAAATTCATTTTTGAAAATATAATTTAAAATTTTTCCTATGGTGAAATTTGGATAATTTTTTGAAAATTTTGTTTTTTCAATGAATAGTGAAAAATACCGATTTTTATTAACAATTTATATATTCAAGTATTTATAAGGTTAAATTATGTTTTGGATTAGTTTTAAATTTCCATCAGGTCAAATATATTTAAAATATTCTAATTATGGTTTTTAAATATATTTTATACCTGAATTTAATATAAAAATATTTTTTTCAAAATGGAATTTTTTTGAACAACTATTATTCATTTAATTTTTCATGTTTAATTTTAAATTAAATTATAAAAATTTTAAGCTTTTAATTTTTAAAAATTGATTTAATTTTGTTTTTATTTTATGGTAAAAATTTATTATTTTGGCCTCTTTAATTTTTGGATAATATGAATAATAACCTTGGTAAATTTTGTTACAAATGTAAAGGGTAAATTAGGTAATTAAGGGTAAATATAATACGATAAGAACTATAAAATGACTCTTAAAATTTACCCAATTTTATTATATGAGTAATATTTTTCCATAATACCACATGGTTCTTATATATAGCATTTTTTTCCATTTTAAGTGATTATGACATTTATAATATTTAATTTAATGAGAAGTCAAAGATGTCACACTCATATTTTTAATAACTACTATATTTTTATTATGGGAATACGTAGAGGATATATTTGACTATAAATATTCAATTAAAATATAAAATATTTATCTTCATAATTTTAATTTATTTTTAATTTTTAGTGAAAAAATAATTACCTAAAATGATTACACAATGCTGATGAAGTAATTATTTTATTAATAGAAATATCAAATAAATATTATTAAAAATATTAAAATAAATATTAATTGAGATAATTAATGTAATAAAATAATTTTATATATTACCTTGAAATTTTTTAGATTTAATAAATTAATTGGTTCTAATTATAAGTGTTATGTTGATATTATAAAAGTCAAATTAATGAATATCCCTCAAAATTGACATTATGAATATTTTATAGTAAATAATATTTTATTAAGTGACCTAAAATTACAAAAAATATTACATTTAGACAAAGGATATGGATAAGGATCAAAATAAAATCCTTGATCCATTTATTGGCCTTTTTTTATTTTATAGTAACTATATTAACCCTCGTAGAGTAAATATATATGTTGAAATTTATTCACACTTCAAAACCATTTTGGCTCATCCAATACCTAAAACAAATATCTTCATAGAATAAATATTCCCATTATATAGGTCCTATTTTTTTTAAGTAAACCACCCTTATCGGTCTTATGGTCTTAAAAAAAGGAGATTTCTTGTAGAAGAGGTATCATTTTTAATCAAGTGTTTCTGTTTTGTTTATTCTTCCACATCCATCAACCCTTCTTCGACCATGAAAAAATAATAAATCTATTATATTCAATTTATTTTGATGATATTATGTTATTTTAATAACCTATATCTATCTCCACTTCTAAAAAATGGTAAAAAATTCTCATCATTCATGTGTACAACAAACTACCGCATCACAGACCGATGTAAATCATTTTCCATCACTGTCTCTCAAGAATGGTTATAATGATGTAATTAAGGTTTATATAAGATATTAATGATATATATATATATATCCTACTTAAAATACAATATTTCATTTATATTCTTACCTTTCCATGAACATAAAAATGATAATGTCGTTTGTGCGTACGTGTGAACTACCACCTCTATGAAGAGATGTGATTTATTTTTCATCACCACATGACATGAATAATATATATAAGTATATTTAACAAGTTAACATGATATATAATATATTATTATCATTAAAAAATTGAAAATAATACATACCTTATTTCCAAAATTATCATTGAAAAATGGAAAGTTTTCTCATGCGTATGTATGACCTACCATCTCCCTGATTGTAACACAGTTCATTTTTCATATCCATATTTTTTGTATGGATTTAAAATTATAATTTATTTATAAAAATTATTATTATTTCCTGATTATTATTCCAAATATTATGGAATAATTACCAATTTTAATATATACATCATAGAAAATTCATTTTGGACTTAAGTACCGAATATTGTAAAAAAATATGGTGTGAACTTAAATAATTAAGTAATTTGAATAACATGATTGTAATGACTAAAAATTTTATCAATGGAATTAATTAATTTATTATAATTAACTTATATGGTATTAAAAACTTACATATCTTAGAGAGCCCAATAAAAACTTTACCCTCATAAATAAATAAATAAATAAGTGATACTTATAGAAATTAAGGAACTTATATAAATGGAATAGTAACTTGACCCTTGGAATAATAAAACGACCATTAGGAATAGTAATCTATCCCATAGAATAGTAACCAGACCTATGAAATTATATATAAAATTTATGTATCTTATAAATGAAAATCTGTTATAATTATATAATAGTACAAGTAAATAAATGTTTTTAAAATGATAAATTAAGTGTTGGTATTTTTGTAAATCATAAATGTTTATTTACAATTTTAAAATTAATTTAATTATTTATAAGAAAATTTATTTTAGAGAAATAGACTCATATTTTAATATTTTATAGTCTTATGATTATAAGATAATTTTATGAGTCAATAATTAATTCTTTATAATTTCGTAAAATCAGTTATAATTTTAAAATTGATATTTTCAAACAAATGATGATTTTATTTAAAAACGAAATTTACTTTATTTATAAAATTATTTTAATAAAATGGAGTCTATTTCTTAAATCTACACATTGAAAAATGGATAGGGTTAATTTTTTTATTTTTCTATAATGCTTGATTTTTTAGTGAATAGTAAAATATGGTAATTTACAGTATATATACATTATATGTTAAATACACTATGACTGGAGTCATCACTAATATAAGAAACATAATCTAAAAATACCCTTAATTATTTTAATATATTTTTTGATAAAGTTTAAACTATTCATAGACTTGATCCAAAATAATAAACCAATGAATAAAATAATGAGAAAACACCCATATCCTCCCCTATAAATACCACCCCTCACCACCTCTTATCCTCAAACCATCCAAGACTTGAATATTTTCCAATATCCACCCAATAATATTCCTAAGACTCTATACCACATCTAGGAGGCCTCTGTCTCATCAAAATACCAAACCCTCATCCCTATGGAGTTTCTCAAGGAGGAGTAATTCAATAGGTAAAATCCTCTTTCTTTTTCCTTTTAATTTATTTTAAATTTCATTTCTTTTCTTATCCTCTCTTCACCTCTACTTATAAAAGTGGAATTATAAATCTATTATACTTTATATGATATTATTTTACTATGTTAATTTAATAATTCATCTTCAAATATATTCCCCTTTACTTTTATTCTAAAAATGAAAATATCATCCGGGGTGTGTCGACTTACCGCAACCATGGACGATGAATCTTAATTTTTCACTACCACCTTCAAAGTATCTAATAAAACCATGATTATTATTAAATAAGATTTTATCATACATATTATATGTTATATAATGTTCTGGAACCAATATATAAACATGATGTTAAATAAAATTATATAAGCTCATAATGGTCGTAAAAACCACCAAAATAAGTTTAATAGTTTTCATTAATGTTCTATCAAATAAATATTCTTGATAATTTATAAAAAAGATATATAATACCAATTAAAAATATTTAGGTTCATTAATAACATATAATTTCAATTCTGGAGAATCATTTCATTATATATGAACTTCCATACTTATAAACAAGCGAACCAATCAAGAAAACCAAGAAAACTAACACTCCAAGAACGAAAGAATTGAACTCTATAACTCATAATTATGAATATAAAGAAACTTATAATGAATTAAAAACATTTAAAATGGTTCTTCATTTATAAATTAATGAATTTAATTTTATTATCTAGGATGTTACTGTGATGAAATCACTCATACATATGGTAAGGGGATTCTCGAACCCAACTCCATTTCCTTGGAGATTTCCCTCTTTCTCTCCATTTTCAGTGAGTAAGTTCCTTAAATAACATTTATTATTCATTCCATTATATTTTTTTGATATAAATGTTTACAATATTATTTTGTGAAAAATTCAATGATTTTTCCAAAATAACTCTTCTTTCTAAAAACACATCTTGTACTTCTCCTGAGATTTTTTCTTCTTCTCTCAAGATTTATGATTATTATTTTAGTTATGTTATTTAATTTTTCTTTTGAGAACCTCAAATATTATTCATGAATGTATTGTTTATGAAATTAAACCCATTCCTCTCCATGGGTTATTTTATGTCCAAGTTTGATATACGTTCTATATAGCATGTATGCTAATGTAAATGTTATGATGTGACGGGTGTATGCAGAATTATATAGCGCATGTAAATGTTATGATGTGAGGGGTGAAACCATAATTATATATTAATTTAATTAATTTGGTAATATGAATTATCTCATTATATAAAGTGAAATATGTGTGTCAATTTACCACTAAGACATGGTGTTTCATTTTTATGAATTTCCACATTTCATGCCTTTATCTTATGATTCCTCTCATGATTATGATGATAACATTTTTCTCACGTTATGATGATGATTATTACCACCCCATGTTATATTGATTCATTTTATTATGTATCCTATTTCTTTGATTTTATCACACCCCTTATTTTTTATGAATATCCTCAGATTAATACTTGTATTAATAAGAACACAAGTGACACTATGAATATTGAGAAGAAGGTTACAAATAAATGTTTAGGTTTTATTATGTAAAATTTATGTATGGTCCTAATTTTTCCAAGAAACTAATCCTTTGGATCTTGGTTGTGTAATGATTTTGTGTTTTCTATCTATAAAATCATGTAATAGGCATGTAATAAAAAGTAGGGTAACTATCATCGGTATTAGATCATAGTTTTGTTAATTTATGAATTAGTATTAGAGAACATTAGTGAAAACCCTTAGTATGTGAATAAGTATATGTAAGAACCTAAAAATATTTGTTTTAGGAAAACTATAAATATATGGATCCCAAAATACTTGCCTTTGGAGTTTTTTTCAAAAAGGAAAAAATTATTTATTCATGACTTGTTGACTTATGTTTTGTTAAAACCTTTTCTATTTTAAAAAATATTGGGAACTAGGAGAAACCAGCACAAAAAACTGTATGAGGGACAATGCAGTGATTGCTTGAATGGTACCACCAATGCTTTAGAAGGTGGATTTAAAAATTTCAGGGAGATGATTACCCAACTATCTCGTGTTTTTAATAATAACCTAAACAATTTGTAACATCTAACTTCACCTTAGAGGGAGAAACTGACTATTGAGTCTTTTATGAGGCAATGAACATCGACATGTAGTAGATATTCTGATCCACTCATCGCAGAACAGTGGGTGAACCCAATAGAGAATATTTTTCTATGCTTCACTATTCTGATTTAGATATGGAGATTATATCTATTTATTGTCTACATGGAGAGTCCAATAAATAGTGGGTATTGATCAAGAACACCAATCTTAATGAAAAAGGAAGTTGAATCTATCATGACATATAAAGAAAAAGGAAGTTGAATCTGTCATGACATATGAAGAAAATTTCATAGGGCTTCAAAGGTATGCTTTGGGTTTTGTTATAAAAAATGATAGAGAAATTTATATATTCTTTAGTGGTTTAAAAACACACCTTCAAAAGTATCTAGAAATTCAAGACTTTGGGAGTTATAGAGAAGATGTTCGATGTGATCTAAAAATGGAGATGGAGTTTGGAGAATTTTCCTATGGATATAGTGATGAGAAACAAAAGATGGAGTTCCAAGCTAGGGGATATAATAAAAAAGGGGGAAAGAAATCCCAACCACTCACATGTCAAAAAATTTGGAATAGGTATATTGGGAACAACCTCAAAGGGATAGGGATATTCTATAAGTGTGAGAGATGAGGAAACAAAGTTAATGAATATTCAAGAGACATAACAAAGCTTATTGATATGATGGAGGAAAGGAGAGAACCACCCATGGTTAATTGCTTAAACTGTAGGGAGAAAAGTCAAAATGAAAGTCAGTAAACTAAATATTGAGTACTTGTGGGTAATTAGTGTCAGTAGAAACCAAATCTGAAGGATAAAGTGAAGTATTATTCCCTCACTACTACTGATAAAGAGTAATAAAATGAATTCATACAAGGTACACTTCCTATTCACTCAAGAATGGAAAAATTCTTATTTTATTATGGTTATATGCATTCCTTTATATCTTACAAGTTTGATAAAACTATTCAATCGAAGCACTAAAATCTTGAAATAGAGATATCCATAAAAACTCATAGTGGTGAAATCATTCTAAATCAAGTGTTGGAATCTTTTTTTATTAGTGTATCTGGGAAGATTCTTTAAGAAAATATCATGATTCCTATCTTGGTGTAATTTGATGCAATACTGGGGTTGTATTTTATCTTATTATATATAGATCACATCAAATTTTGAAAAAAGGAAACATATTTTCATATTACAAACCATACAATGATCCTATAAAAATGAAATTAAGATAAAAAATCTTCTTTGGATTGTCCTTCAACGGTGTGGGTGTTGATTCCTTGAGAATAAGTACAACTCACTCAAATGGTTGTGTTAATGGAAAGTATCAACCTAGGGGAAATTCCTATTGTGAGGGAATACAATGATATATTTCTTGAAGAGTTACTAGGACTGACCCCAGATTTTGAGCTAGAGTTATCAATAAAACTCATACCCAGAGCTACTCCTATCTCAAAATGTCCCTATTTGATAGCCTCTATCAAACTATAGGAGTTAAAGAATCATCTACAAGAGCATTTGGCCATAATTTTTATACACCCTAGTGCACCTCATTGGGGTGATCCAATGCTATTTTTGATGAAAAATGATGGATCAATGTAGTTGTGTATCAATTATTGGTAACTCAACAAGATCACTGTAAAGAACGAGTATCCTATTCAAAGGATTTATTACATTTTAGATCAACTACAAAGAGCTTAGTGATTCTCAAAGGTGGATCTTTATTATGGATATCATCAACTAATGGTGAAAAGGAAGATATTAAGAATATTGTCTTCTGTAAAAGGTGTGGGAACTATTATTTTCTAATGATTCCCTTTGAACATTCAAATTACCCTGGAATGTTCGTGGATTTTATGAATAGAGTCTGTAGACATTACCTTGAAAAATTTGTGGTAGTGCTTATCGATGATATTCTCATTTACTACAAGATAAAGTAGAAACATGAAGAAAATCTATGGATTGTTCTTGCGATATTAAGAAAGAATAAATTCTAATCCAATTTCACCAAGTGTGATTTCAGGATGCATTAAGTCATGCTCTTAGAACACATGGTCACAAGTGAAGGAATTTATTTGTACCCTTAAAAATATTCAACTGAGGAATGGCCTAGAACCTCTAGTGTCATAGAAATCCACAGTTTTCTTAGATTAGAAGGATACTAATGATGTTTTTTGAGATATTTCTCATGATTTTCTATTCTGATAACAAATTTAACAAGGAAAGTGTTAAAGTATTTCTAGATGGAAGAATGTGAACAAATTTTCAAGGAACTAAATAAAAGGTTGATCAATGTACTTGTACTTACATTTCCAATAATTAGACACATATTTGTGATATAAAGTGATGCTTAAAATAAATTCTTGGGTTGTATACTCATGAAAAATTATAAAGTGATATCCTCAATCTTATATTGGTTTAAGATCCATCAACAGAACTATCCGATGCATGATCTGGAGCTAGTATCTGTGAATGTTTCCTTGAAAATCTGGTGGAACTAACTCTATGGGGAGAAGTGTGACATATAAACCGATTAAAAGAGTCTAATTTATATATCCACACATAAGGAACTCAAAATTAATCAAAGGATATGGTTAGAGATAATAAATGACTATGGTTTCTCTATTCACTACCATCTTGGGAAGGAAAACAAGGTAGCTGATGCTCTTAGCAGAAAAGAACCCACTACTATCTCTATGATGTGGATTAAGAAAGAATCTATCTTCATAGATATAAAAAAGAATGGATTTGGAAATCATAATGGAAAGGAATACAGGCTACCTTTCCCAAATGATTTCCCAACCATCTATCTAAGAGAAGATCAATGAGGTATAACATGATGATCTCGATCTTCAAAGAAAGATGAAAATAGTAAATAAAGGGAAGCTACAAGAGTTTCATATCGATGTTGATTGTGTGATTTTGTTTTGATTAATGTTATGTGTTACCTCATCACTCGAAATAAAGAAGAATCTATTAGATAATGAATATATCTAAACATTCCATATCCATACTAGAAGTACTAAGTGGTACCATGATCTTTGAGAACACTTTTAGTAGGACAAAATAAAGAAGGAGATTTCATAATATATCTCATGGTGCTTGATATGTTAGAAAATTAAAGTAGAGAAAAATGGTAAAAATGGATGCGTAAAACCTTGCTTATAAACATGTGAAAATGGGAGAATTTCACCATGGACGTCATCATTGGTCTCTCAATGAAATCCAAAGGAAACAATGGGATATGGGTTGTGGTGGATCGAATCACCAAGACTGCCCACTTCATTACTATTCATGAAAATTTACCTCTTCAAAAACTTTCCTTGATATATGTGGAGGGATTGGTCAGGATTAATAGGGTTCCACTTTCAGTCATCTCTAATCATGACCCAATATTCACCTCTAAATTATATAGAATTCTACGACATTCTATTAGTAATTAAATGAATTTCAGAAAAACCTACCACAACAAAACTGATGGCCAATCTAAAGGGACTATTTATACACTTGAAGACTTTTTAAGATCCTTCTCAATGCAATTAAAATGTTATGGTATCATAATATCCCATTGGTTTACTTCTCATACAATAATATTTTCCACTTGAGTATTCAAATGGATCTATATGAAACTATGTATGGAAAGCGATGTTGAAATCCAACATATTAGAAAAGAGTTGGAGAATGCAATATACTTGGACATGATCTTGTGAAAGAGATGATAGAGAAGGTTTAATCCATCTAGAGACATATCAAATCTTTCCATAGTCAGAAAAGAGATATGTTGAAAACCGTTGAAGGGACTTGGAGTTTAATGTTGTATATAAAGTCTTCCTTTGAATATCACCATACAAGAGAGTCGTGCAGTTTGGAAAGAAATGAAAGATAAGCACAAGGAATATTGGATCATTTGAGATCCTTGATCACATAGGAGTAATGTACTATAAAATTTCAGTTCCACTATGTATGGATAAGATTCATAATGTGTTCCATGTATCTCTCCTAAGGATGTACATACCAGTTCCCTCACATGTACTGCACATAGAGGTGGTACATCTGGAAGACGATCTCTCTTATGAGGAGCATCTAGTAATGATTATATACTAGAGATATAAGGTTCTATGAAACAATAAAACTCACATTTTTAATGTTTTATGTAGTAACCATAAGTATGAATAAGTTACTTGGGAACCATAGGAAGCGATGAAGAATAAGTACCCTCACCTATTTGTATAAAACGAAATTTTGATTGAGAAATTTCAAAATATAGAAGAATGGAAGGACCCAAACTTTTATCAGTGGAATTATTTCATTTCTTATAATTATATTATACTTTATAAACCACATACATATCTTAGAAATACCAATAAAATATTTACCCTCATAAATAAATAACAAAATAAGTGATACATATAGAAATTTGGGAACTTATATCGATTGAATAATAACTTAAACCTTGGAATAATAACATGACCATTAGGAATAATAATCCATCCAATATAATAGTAACCTCACCTATGAAATTATAAATAAAATTTAGGAATCTTATAAATTAAAATATGATATAATTATATCATAATATAAGTAAATAAATGTTTTTAAACTGATAAATTATGTGTTAGTCTTTTTGTAAAGTATAAATGTTTATTTACTATATTAGAATTAATATGATTATTTAAAAGAAAATTTATTTTTATAAAATATACTCATAAATTAATATTTTGTTTCCTTATGATTATAATATAATTTTATGAGACATTAATTAATTTTTCAAAGTGTCATAAAGTCAGTTATAATTTTAAAATCAGCATTTTTAGAATAAATGAAGATTTAAATTTAAAATTAAATTTCTAATAATTATAAAATTATTTTCAGAGATAGAGTTAATGTTTGAATTATACACATCCAAAAATGGTTAGGGTAAATTTTTGGGATTTTTCTATAATACTTGAATTTTTAGTGAATAGAAAAATACGATAATTTATGGTAGATATACATTATAAGGTAAATAAACTATTAAATGAGTCATTGAAAATGTAATAACCATAATCTAAAACTACCCTGAATTATTTTAATATATTTGGTGATTAGGTTCAAACAATTCATACCCCCGAACCAAAATAATAAACTAATGAAAAAAATAATGTGAAAACACTCATCTCCTCCCCTATAAATACCACCCCTCACCACATCTTCTCCTCACACAATTCAGGCCTTGCATATTACCAAATATCTACCAAATAACCTTCTCAATCCCCTCCCCCACATCTAGTATACCTTTTTCTCATCAAAATACCAAACCCATTTCCTTAAGAAGGTTCTCAAGGAGGAGAAATTCAAGAGGTAAAATCCTCTTTATTTCCTTTTTAATTTCTTCTCAATTCAATTTATTTTCTTATACTATTCTCACATCCACTTATCCAAGTGGAATTATAACTATATTATATTTTATACACTTTAATTTTGTTATGTTAATGTAATAATTCATCTTGAAATCTTTTCCACCTTCCTTTCATTCTCAAAATAAAAATATCGCTCTTGGTGTGTCGATTTTCCACAACCGTGGATGATGCATTTTCATTTTTCACCAAGTCCTTCAAGTATAGTCATAAAATTTTATTATAGTTAAATAATATATTATTATACATATTATAACTTAGATAATTTTATATAACCAACATATAAACATGATTTTAAATAAAATTATATTAGCTCATAATGGTCATAAAAACCACCAAAATAAATTAAATCATTTTCATTAACATTATATCAAATAAATAATCCTCATACCATATAAAAAATTATATATAATACCAATTAAAATTATTTATGTTCATTAATAACATATAATTTCAATTTTGGAGAATCTCTCTCATTGTACATTAACTTCCATACTTATAAACAAGCTAACCAATCATGAAAATCAAGAAAATGAACACTCTTGAAACAAAAAATTGAACTCTATAACTCATCATAATTGACTTAAAAAAACATATAATGAATAAAAAATATATATAAAAGGTTATATATTTATTAATTAATTAATCTAATTTGGTTATTTAGGATATTATGGTGAAGTAATCACTTGTACATAGGGTAAGGGGATTCTCAGACACAACTCCAATTCCTTATATTTTCCCCTCTTTATCTCCATTTTCAGTATGGATGTTCATTTAATATTCCTTAAATATCATTAATTTATACTTACCTTATCTTTTATGGGATATATATGTTTCTAATCTGATTTTAGACATATGAAATTTTTTCCAAAAGAACACTTCTTTCTAAAAACCCATCTTTTAGTTATTGTGAGATTGTTTATTCTTAACTCATGATTGGTGATTATTATGCCAAGTTTATTTTTCCCTATTTCTTTTGGGAACCCCAAAGTTTATTCAGGAATGTATGCATTATAAAATTAAACCCATTTCTTTCTATGGGTTATTTTATTTCCAGGATTGATTTATATTCTTTATGTCATTCATGATAATGTAAATTTTATGATGTGATAGGGGAACCTAGAATTATATATCTCATGTTAATGTTATGACTTTATGGGTTCACCTAGAATTATATATCACTCCAATTTATTATAAAATATTGTGTATCTCATGAGATTAAGTGAAATATGTTTAGTAGTTGACCACTAAGGCATGATGTTTAATTTTTATCTATTTCCACATTCCATGAATTTATCTAATGATTCCCCTCATGGTTATGATGATGTTACTTTTCTTATGTTATGATGATGATTATACTCACCCCATGTAATATTGATTCATGTTTTTATATATCATCTAACTAGGATTTTAGATCACCCCTTCTTTTGATACATATCCTTAGGGTAATACTTATACCAAATAGAAAATGATGGCCACCCAGAATCTATAGAAGAATGAATTAATTAAATGTTTATGTTTTATTATATAAAATTTATTTGTTGTCCTAATTTTCCCAAGACACTAAACATTTGGATCCTGGTTTTATAATTATTTTATGTTGTATGTCTTTAAAATGATGAAATATTAATGTGATAAATAACTGGGTCTCTATAATGATAATAGGTGATATAAAAGGAATAATAAACTTTAAAATGTTCTTAATAAATTAAATAATTGACCTAAAATTATTATTTGGTATGATAAAGAATTAACATGACAATTTAGGCTTAAGATAAGGGAACTCTTAACTCAATTTCCATTTTTTTTGAGTTAAACCCCTTATTCATTGATTTTGTCATGATAAGATTATGTGTGAAATAAATTATTATTATTTTATGTTTTATTTCCACTTTTTATGTGGATTTATAGCTGATAAAAATAATCTATTGTTTTGACTAATTATTTCTTTAATTATAAGATATTTGTAATGGTTTTCATATCAATATATTTTCATTGAGGCCTATTTTTATACCATTCACCTACCATCTTTTATGATGTGTATATACATCTCTTTTTGATATTTTATATCATTTATTTTTTTATTCTCATGATATTTAATTTTTTATTAAATTTTATTCATTCATGGGGAATATGATTCAACTAATTATAAAGTGGTAAAGGTTTATTTCATAATCTCATTATTATACAGGATTGTTTAATTTTATGTCTCCATTGGGGAATATTTCTCTTCCATTTCAATGTTTTATAAAAATGTTTTCAATTTTTTTTCAATATCCTCCTAAAATTATTTAAAATTATGATTTCACTTATTTTATTTTTTTGAAATTAATATTTTTTTCATTTTCTAAATGAGGTTCTTTGTGTTTTTTCTGAAAATATATGGCAATATTTTTTTAAATTATGTGACATGAGTGGTTTTTCAAGACACCATGAAACCTAAATTTATTGAATCTTAAGTTACATGTTTTAAAGTTTACTTTCAAGGAAAATGTTTCCATTTATATGTGAAAAACATAAAAAAATATGATAAGTGATTTTAAAAAAGAAAATAATTTTTCCTCAAAAATTATTCCAAATGATATTTAGAAATCATTTTAACATTAAATGATTTTATTTTATGTTAATTATGATTTACTTGGGATATACTCCAATGATACTATATTTATTTTTTCTCTAGATGATTTATGATTATGATGAAGTGTTTATGAAACCCATTTCTTTTCCATTGGTTATGTTATGTGGGAATGTTTATGTAACCCATTTATTTTCATGGATTATCATATGATGAATGATTTATGATATTAAGGCACAAATATATATGATTCTAATTATGGAATTGGTGGGGCATATATCTCCCTACAATTCATTGGGTAATGATTTATATCTGATGATATAGATAAGATAGGAATAGATAGTGAAATTGGTTCAGTAAGGGACATTGTCCGATATGATGGTATTGAGAGTAAACCATCCCTACAATGATGGTTTTGGGAGTGAAATTACAACACTTTGTAGAAAGGGCTTCCACTGGAGATGTTGGTGTGTCCTACCTTGGAGGTGTATCTAACTATGGATTTTCAAATTTTATGTCACAATTCTATGTAATTATCTCATGGATTATGTTCTTTGATTCTTTTATGATTCATGAATTATGAAATTCCATGATTTATTACATGAATCAAGATTATGATTTTGATACAAATGATATAATTTCAAAATTTTATGTTCATATACCCTTATTCTCATGTTATTCTTACATAACCTTTGATATCTTCTATGGCTACCCTTTCTGATCATCTGAGCTCAACCAATATTATGCATCCTTTTCCCCAGGTTATGAAGAAAAGTTTTATTTAGGATATGTCTAAGAGGAGTGCTAGATGTGAATAAATTTTGGGATATGATATCGATTTTCATGGGCCATTTTTTTTTATTTTTCTATGATATGTAAGATTTTTACCTAATTATCTAAAACTATAAACCTAAATGGTCCTTAGGTATGTAAGTGATTCAATATTTCCTTTTGAAACTATATTATTTGATGGAAAAAATTAAAGTCACATTTATTAATATCAAATCTAGAAATGCAATTTTAATGTTTTTATAACTGAAATCAAGAGTACAGATTTCGGGATGTTGAATTTTTTAACAGATCAAGGTTTCGATAACTTTGAATAATAGGATGTTTTCATGATAAGTTATCTTAAGAGTTATAGATATCATCATGGGTCTATAAAAACATATGTTCATATTATTAGACACCCCTTTTGAGGTTTTAAGTTACGATATTTTTTGGTGAATAATAATATTTTGGGTGACATTTATTTTCAAGATAATAATCGCCTTCTACATTTTTGGATACAAAAGGAAAGGTATGAAAAAATATTTGTGGTTAAAATTTGTATTTAGTGTTGAATATATTAAGGTTATTTTTGAGAATGATTCTCATGATTTTTTAATTTAATAAGAATAGTTTTATAAAAAGGACAACCAAGAAGATGGGTGAAAACCTATCACATTCAGAAAGGACATAAGGTTTGAACTCACAACCTAAGGGAGATAAGGGTGCATCACCTACCACTAACACATACAACTGGCCAATGTGAATTTCCAATTAGTATGAAATTTTCTTAAAAAAATTTATGGATGAATAATAAGTTTATTTTGAAGAATATATGTTTTAATGTATAGATAACAATGGGTTAAGATACTGATTTAGTTGTTAAGTGATTAATATAATTTCGGAGGAAGCTAAATATTTTGGGAAAATTATATATGATGTCAGGGTATATTATTTTAGTAATAAGGGTTAAATTATACTTTGGGATCACATATGGATTTATTGTGTATTTATGGTGGTTCAGATTATTTATGGAATTGATTAACATATGTTGGAGATTATGGTATTAGGTAAATTAATTTTTTGTTATAATAATTTAAGAGTTATTGATGTTATCTATAGATAAATACTATATTTATCTTGGAAGACTCTTTGTTTTTTGGGTTTCAATATTAGTAATGAATATGTCATGAAATTTTATGGAAAATTATTTATTGAATGATCTAAGTTGACATTTGGATATTACTACTGAATTTTGTGTATCAAAGTATTTTTACACATATAGAGGTTTATCATTTTTGGGAATAAACTTTTCTTGTACTAACTATTTTGTTTTGGTTAATGTATGAAGACATGAGGAATATATTATTATCCTTTTGTGTAATTTATGATCAGTTAAATTTGATTCTAGTGTTTCATGCATGAAAAATTAATAATAATCATTTGGAGAAAAATATGAGATTGTGGTTGAAATTTATTAAATAATAAAACTCAATTTTTTAAGTAAGTATATTTCCATATATTTTTACTATAGTAATTAAATAAATTTCTCAGTTTTTGGGAATGTATTTTGAAACAAAAATTTTATTTGTTTACATTTTTTACCAAGAAATAAATAACCTTTTAACCCATCACATATTTCCGATTTTTTGAGGGTTAAATTTATCATGAACATGTTATCGGTCACTCTTTATCAGTTATTGGGAATTAGTTTTCTCTTACATGGCCATTTTTTACAATATGGAAACCATGTATGTGTTACTCCAGATGAGCTTTTTACTTTCCTTTCTTTTATTAAAGTGGACGTTTTATTGACACATTTTATGATATGAGATTTCAAAAAAGGTTTTTTGAAAATTCAAACCATATTTACTGAGAATAAGTTAAAATTTAAAGGAAAAATTTATAAATGGTGGGGTGGGGGTATAATTTAATATCATGATATTTTATAAGGAAAGACTATGTTTGATAGTGTACAAGGTACACAAAACCGATTTTAAAAGAACACAAAAATTTTATTATGTGAAAACTATTACCTAGCCATTAAATTAGAAGTTATGAATAGTAATAATTGATTTTTTGAAATAAATATAAACTTTCTACTCAATATAAATTTATTGTTAAATGATTAGAATATAATCACACATTTTTTAGAAAAGTCATTTTATTCTTAAATTTTTTTCATAGAAAATGAATTTTATTGTTTTTATAATTAATTTATAGAGGTTTTAAAAAATTTATTTTGTTAAATAAACTGCATTTGTTTAATCATTATATCAAAATTTTCCTGTAGTGAAATTTTGATAATTTTTTGAAAAGTTTGATTTTTCAATGAAAAGTGAAAATTCTGATGTTTGTTGAAACTTTATATTTTTCAAGTATTTACAGGGTAAAATCACGTTTTGGATTAGTTTAGAATCTTTATTAGATCAATTTTATTTAAAATATTCAAATTATGGGTTTTTAAATGGATTTTATACATGAATTTATTAAAAAAAATATTTTATAATAAAAATGGTCATTTTTCATAAAACTCTTTTTCATTCTATATTGCTATTTTAATTTTAAATTAAATTATAAAAATTATATGTATTGAATTTTGAAAATTGGATTTCATATTTTTAATTAGAGGGTCCAAATTTAGTAAAAATTTCCCTTTTATATTTGGAAAATATTAGTAGTAACCTCTATAAATTTTGTTACCATGACAAAGGGTAAATTGAGTAATTAAGGGTTACAATGATATGATAAGGACTATAAAATGAACCTTAATCTAGACCTAATTTTATTTTATTATTAGTTTTCTTCTATAATCATTCAATTTTATAATATATGGTATTTGGTTTCCTTTTTTATGTGATGATGAATTTTATAATATTTTATTTGAAGAAAAGTCCAAGATTTCACACTCAACTTTTTAATAACTATAAAATTTTTAATATGGGGTTAACCAGAGGATATATATTAATATAAATATTAATTTAAAATATAATAGATTTATATTCTTCATGGTAATTTATTTTTAATTTTTAGTGAATAAATAATTACTTTAAATTCTTACACAATGCATATGTAATAATTATTTAATTAATGGAATTATAAAATTAATGTTATTAAAAATATTAAAATAAATAAAATTTTAGATAAATTATGTTATAAAAGAATTTTGAATATTAATTGGAAATTTTATGGTCCAATAATTTATTTGGTTATACTTATAAGTTTTATCTTTTTTTATTAAGGCCAAAGTAATGAATAGTTTTTAAAAGTGGAATTATGAATATTTTTTATTAAATAATATTTTACTAAATGATATAAAATTCATAAAAATAATTAATGAGTAAAAATTATTTTCATAAGGTTTAAAATTTCATCCATGATCCATTTAAGGGTCTTTTAATTTTTTAGTAACTATATTAACCCTGAAAGAGTAAATATCCATATTGTCTTGGTAAGAGTTAAAGGGGTTAAATAAGGGTTAAAACCAAAAGGTTAGGGTAGAAATATAGTAAAAGTTATCTAATTTTTTTATATTTGGGTATTTAAACCCATAATCATATTATATTAAAAATAAATCACGGATCCATTTTTTAATTGAGAATGAATTTATATTAATGTAATATTTTTGGAAATTCCTACGGTGCCCCTCTCATTTCTTATAAAAGATAACATCTTCTTCTCATTTATTCAAACTTAAAAAACATTTTGTTTTTCAGAAAATATCTACCCAAAAATATTCCAATAATACCGACACTCATTATATAGATTTTTTTGAGGCATAACAGCTTCATCAATGGTCTTAAGGTGTTAATTAAAAGAGATTGTCTAAAGAAGAGGTATCATTTTTAATCAAGCATTTCAGTTTTTTTTCATCCACATCCATAAAACCTAATAAAAACAATATGAAATAAAAAAATCATGTATATTACATATATGAATATGTTATTATATTTGTTTCATGACCTATAACCATCTTCACTTCCATAAAATGGGAAAATAATTCATCATTTGTGTGTACGACATACTACTGCCTGACAAACTGATGTAATTCATTTTCCATCACTGTATCTCAAGATCAGTTATAATGATGGAATTGAGGTTTATATAAGATATTAATGACATATTTATCATTAATAATTCATAATATATCATTTACATTCTTACCATTCCTTGCACAGAAAAACGATAACATCATTTGTGCAAACATGTGGACTACCACCTTCACAAAGCAATGTGATTCGTTTTTCATCACCAAATCACAAAGATGATATATATATAAGTATAATTAAATAATAAATATGAGATATAATATTTTATAATAATTATTTAAATATAAATAATACTTACCTTCATTCCATAATGATCGTTGAAAAATTGATACGTTACTCTTGCGTACATACGACCAACCATCTCCATGATTTTAAGGTATTTCATTCTTAAAATCCATATATGGTGGAATGATTTAAAATTATAATTTATTTATAATAATTAAAATTATTTCATGATTATTATTCTAGATATTATTTAATAATTACCACTTTGACTATAGACATCATACTAAATTCATTTTGGACTCAAGTATTGAATATCATCAAAACGTTCGACATGAAATTAAATAATTAAGTAATTGTTATAACATGATAATATGTGATATAAAATTAATAATAAACCTTAATATTTTTCTAAAGAAATTAAATAAGTAACCTAATTTTATTATTCATGAAGATGAAGAATGTATATGATGATTTGGACTTATGGTAAGGGAACTATTAACTAAATTTCTATTCTTTGAGTTGACCCCATGCTTCATTGATTACGTCATTATAAGTGTAACATCCCAAGTAAGTAATGAATAATATATATTTTTATCTATGTCTATTAATGATTAATATAGTGTTATAGAGGCTTAAAATGAAAATAAATACAATCTTATGCATGGAATAAACTAATATTCTTAAAAGATTGTTTTACTGCCTTTTGATGGCAAACCATTTTTGAATCTATATTTTGAAAATTTTATAAACTATGTTTGTCAAAATAAACTTATCCTTTATGATTGGGACATCAAAATTTACCTTGTGTGAATTTTTGGTATTTTTCTGACAATGTTCATTTTTTAATGAATAGTGAAAAATACTACATTTTACATCAAAACTGCTTTTTAATCTAATTTATTTATATGATTGGATTATGTTTTGAATTGGTTTTGAAGTGAAATTAGAATATATTTTTACCATTTTATCCAATGGTGGTCATTGGAATCAATTTCACTTTGAAATTAGACTTAAACTGGTGTCAATCTTGTGATACTTATTGTTTTGTAAAAACACGCTATTTGCTCTGGCAGCGGGAATTAATTATTAAATTAATTAATTTGACTTATATGATTTGAATTTTGTAAAATAGACTTCATTTTTGAATTCGGAATATCAAATATATCTTAGGGTGAATTTTTGGTAATTTTCTGAAAAACTTCAATTTTTGATGAATAGTGAAACCACTAAGTGATAATCAAGCAATCTGATTTTTCAGTTAAATGAAAGTTTACCACTAATGTGTATTGAATTTTGAAAATCCGACATACATGGTTGTCATTAAGAAGTAAAATGTGGTTCAATGAGATTAAAATAATTTTTTGGTGAATAGTAACTTATTAAGTTTTTAATCGCGATTAGTGGTAATTAGGGTAGTTTAAGGTATAAATAATACTTTAATAAAATGAAATGACCTATACACATGTCCCAACCTTATTGGTTGTGTCATGGCCGACCAAGACAAGCCATGGGTCAATTTGGGGACCCCATGGATCCACTTTTGTTGGGAAATGACATAAATTACTTTTTATTTAATGTTAAAGTGAAAATGACACAAACATAATATGTTTTGCGTAAACAATTTTTAAGTGGGGTTATACAAGTCCAAATTTTGATTATAAATAGTAATTGGAAAGCTAAAACGATTTCCTATATCATAGTATTTTTTTTATAATTTTTAGACATTAAATAAATTTAATCATTTATGACATAATAATGATGCAGCGATGACATCATTATTTGACGATTTAAATAAAATAGAAAGATAATGTAAAATCTATGAACTACACATGTCCAAAACTTATTGGATGAGTGTATTTAGAAACCTTATCACCTTATCCACGAATTCTATCAATGTGGGACCTTTTAAAACCGAAACACATTTTCAAATAATGTAATATTTCTTTACTTTCCAAAAGTGCCCCTCCTCTCCTCTTATAAAAGGCCCCCACCTCTACCTCATTTCACACACTCTTCAACCCTTTGGCTCGGCCAACCCCTACCCATTTTCTCTCTCCACATCCCTATCCTCATCCTAGAGGATTTCCTTTGGGCAGAATCCTTTCAAAGGAAGCCTTTAGGCTCAACTCAAAAGGAGTTACACTTTTAAAGGTAATTCTTTCTCTCATGTTCATTTGTTTTATTTTGCTTCTCCAACCCCCTAAACTCTTTTTATTTACTTCTTTTGTAACAACACCAGTATCTTAAATATACTAGGATGTTGTTATAAGATTTATTTGAGCTACACTCTCACACAACTACATCAAATGGTTAAAGAACATAAGGTTTCCGTGGATGGCGAAATTCTGCCTCCCGAAACGATGATTGTTCAACACTCATTAAACACCTTCAAAGGTGGCCATTATGATGTCACTATTTTTATATATGATATATAATATGTTTATGTTTTCCTTAAGCTTCTGTTTTTTCATTTTGGGCATACCTTTATGGTTTCCATTATGGGTAAAACACGATATCTTCATTTTAGGAAGCGCGGACTACCGCCCCCTAAAAGTGATTTGATTCGTTAATACCATATGTGGGATGTGTAAAGGATAAAGTTAATGATATTATATATGTTATTATACTGGAATTATAATATACTCTTATATCATTATGATTCCATTCCAGAAAATATGAAATAGAAATGGAAGTAGCGTTCATGCGTACGTACGGCTTACCGTCTCCATGAACGGTGCATTTCATTTCTTACCTCTAAATCTGATGTAATATTATAAATGAATGTAGGTACTGGATATATATGACATATATGATATCTACATCATGAATACCATTCTGGATATAATGAACCTTTGACCAAATTAACAACATGTAAGTGTAAGAAGTCTATTTTTGACTTAAGAACCAAATACCGACAAAATGAACATTATTAACTTAAATGATTACATGATGTTCATAACATGGTATAAAAGGAATAATGAACTTGAAAAAGATTCATAATCAAGTAGAGATTAACTCAAGTTTATTATTCAGGAGATTAAAGAACGGTCGGGTCAAGTCGGATACGAGGTATGGGACTTCGTCTCAATCTCCTTTCGTTGAGACATATTTTATTTTATACACAACTTTCTTTTATATGGTGTATAAACCCATTTGAATTTTACGTTTATTCAAAAGGAATCTTTTTTATACGAAGCGTTTACTAAACGACAAAAGGGAATGTTTTTGTCGTACGTATGCGGCGACAACGACTTCTCCGCCGTCGTGACCGTTATTTGAGTTTCGGCTTCCTCTACAAGCCATACCTTTTTAAAAAAAAAAACGAAAAAATAAATACCATGTTTTACTTTGGTATTGAAAATGGCTTTCATAATGTTTTTATTATATCAATGTGTTGTATTGATATCTCGTGATTGAAATGTGGAAATGTTATGTTTCCTTTATGCATGTTTTATGTGATATGATTATGTTATGGTTCTTGGGCATTATTATGAAGATGGGTGATTCCGTGATAAACTAAGGGCGGGTGAGCCCGTTATAGCTCTCCAATGCATTGGGTAACGCGAAGGAGTGAAACGTTAAGGTTTCTCCGAAGAGATTTTTAGGGAATATACTGTGATGGGTATTCCAAACGTAACCAAGAGGGTTACTCCCTACGTAAGAATGTTATGAATGCCTCAAGTTACCTTTATGTCTTATGATTTCTATGATTTATTCATGATTTTATGAGGTATGTTAAAGTGCCTATGTTTTATGGGTAAAGTATGATTTCATTCTTATGTATATATGAACTCATGTTTCCTTTCCATGTTTTTTAACCCATACTGAGTTTTTATGCTCATCCCAAGTTTTTGAAATGTTTTTCACAGGTCAAGGGAAAGGTACATGATAAGATGATAGAGTCAAGGATGTGTCAAGAAATAATCCATGTTTTATTTTAAATGTGTTTCCATTGATGGGAATGAAGAATACTATCTTTATGTAACCACTTTGTTTATATGTGGAATGTAATGCAAGTTTTATGATCTAATTCTCTAAAACTCTAAACCCGAAAAGATCCTCAATGTGTAATCTTGTAATAACTCAAGATTAAGTAAGGTTTAAGGCTGGGGCCTTATAGTTGGTATCAAAGGTCGGTTTAGACAACTTTAGGAGTTAGAAAAGTGTTAAATTATAATATGATTGAAATGATATAGCATTTATGGATTACCATGTTGCTTCGCCTAAGATATTTCTGTGTTCAGAATGGTTTTCCGCAGAGGAAACAAAGCAGCTATGTTGGGACGACATCAGGAGGAAGATAACCTTCCAAATCAGCAACCTGAGATGGTCGGATTCAGAACTGAACAGTTTGTTGCAGTGATGGCACAGTTGACTCAGGCTATAAATGGTGGTGGTATCCATGCACGAGATCAGCCAGATCAACCGCAGAGGAACATGTCAGTGGTGGAACATTTCATGAGGCAACATCCCCCATCATTCAGAGGATCATCTGACCCTGTGCAAGCTGAAGGGTGGATTAAAGCACTGGAGAAGATTTTTGATGTCATGGGGTGTTCAGAACATCAAAAGGTTAGTCTTGCTGTTTACCGTTTTGAAGGTGAATCTGATCAGTGGTGGTCGATGGTGAAAAATATAAGGGATAGTGATGAGATTGAGGATCTTCACTAGGACGAATTCAAAGGTATGTTTCTTGAGAAATATTTTCCTAAGGTGGTTCGTCTTAGGATGGAAAAACAGTTCCTAGAATTGAGGCAGGAGGATGATTCAGTGGCTACTTATGAAGAAAAGTTCACTCGATTGGCAAGGTATGCTCCAAACTTCATACGAGATCTTGATAGTAAAATAAACCGTTTTTACTCAAGGTTAAAGCCAAAGTATCGAAGGGCTTTAGCTTCTCGTGAGTTCAAAAGTTATGAAAAACTTGTTCGATGTGCGGAGAAGGTGGAAATGGAGTTTGCCGATGATCAGGTGTTCTATGACAAACAACAGAATAAGAGATCTAGTTGGTAGGAAAAGGGGAAGAATTCATCAAAGAAGCAAGGAGGTAAGAAAACCAAATATCCATCCTGTGAGAAGTGTGGTAAAATGCATCCTGGAGAATGTTTATCCAAGTCTGGTAAGTGCTTTCGGTGTGGTAAGTCTGGACATATTGCTCGTAACTGTAAGGAAGATGATCAAGCAGGAAATGAAAAGCCAACGGTAAGATGTTTTAAGTGTAATGAAATGGGTCATTATGCAAACGAGTGTCCGACGAAGAACTCAACTGGGGGAATGCAGCTAGACTACAAGCAGAAAGGGGTGGTAAAATCATTTGCAACAACTTCAGCAGATGTTGGGCCATCGAATAAAGTGGTATCAACTCCAGGGAGCTCAGTATTTTTCGAAGATTGACTTGAGGTCAGGGTACCATCAGTTGAAAGTAAAAGAAGCAGACGTTCCGAAGACTGTGTTCCGTACTAGATATGGCCATTATGAATTTGTAGTTATGCCTTTTGGGTTAACCAATGCACCTGCTGTATTCATGGACCTTATGAATAAAATTTTCCATGAGTTCTTGGATAAGTTTGTGTTTGTGTTTTGAGGTTTGTGAAGAGGTTATGTGTGCCTTGTGATTCACAGTTGAAGAATGAGTTGTTTTTCATCCTGGCATTACTAAGATGTACATAGGTCTGCGGGAGTATTACTGGTGGGATGGAATGAAAAGAGACATTGCTGATTTTACTGTGAAGTGTTTGACATGTCAACAGGTTAAAGCAGAGCAGCAGTTACCGAAAGGGATGCTTCAGCCTTTACCAGTGCCAGAGTGGAAATGGGAAAACATATCCATGGACTTTGTTGTGGGATTACCAAGGACATCTCGAGGTAATAATGCAATCTGGGTTATTGTTGATCGCTTTAACAAATCTGCTCATTTCCTTTTTATACGAGATACTTTCTCTCTTGATCAACTTTCCCGTTTGTATCTTAAAGAGATAGTCAGGTTACATGGAGTTCCTCTCTCCATTGTATCGGATCGTGATCCCAGGTTTACTTCTAACTTTTGGAAAGGCCTTCAGAAGTCGTTGGGTACTGAATTAAATTTTAGTACAGCTTTTCATCCTCAATCAGATGGGCAGTCAGAACGAACAATTCAGACATTGGAGGATATGCTACGAGCTTGTTCTATGGATTATCAGGGAAGTTGGGACCAACATCTTTCTTTGGTTGAGTTTTCATATAATAACAGTTTTCATTCCAGTATACAGATGGCACCATTTCAGGCATTATATGGGAAGCGGTGTCGAACTCCAGCTTTCTGGGATGAAGTGGGTGAAAGAAAGTTGATGGGACCAGAATTGGTAGAAGAGATGGCAGAAAAAGTTCAGCTGATTCAGAAACACATGAGAACAGCTCAGAGCAGGCAGAAGAGTTATGCGGATAACCGGAGGAAGGATCTGTCTTTCGAGGTAGGTGATCATGTTTTTCTCAAGGTTTCTCCTTGGAAAAGTGTGATGAGATTTGGTAAGAAAGGAAAGTTGAGTCCAAGGTTCATTGGACCATACGAAATTCTGGAAAGAGTTGGATCAGTTGCATACCGAGTGGCTTTACCTCCGAGTTTATCTCAGGTACACAATGTTTTTCACGTTTCGATGTTGAGAAAGTATATGCCCGATCCATCTCATGTTTTGAGTCCAGAGGTAGTTCAGCTGGAAGAGAACCTATCTTATGAGGAACAACCGGTCCAGATTCTTGACCAAAGGGAGCAAGTGTTACGGAATAAGGTGATTAAGCAGGTAAAGGTTTTGTGGAAAAACCACATGATTGAAGAGGCAACATGGGAATCCGAAAATGCAATGAGGGATAAGTACCCCCATTTATTTGATAAGTAAATAAATTGCGAGGACACAATTTTCAAAAGGGGGGAAGGATGTAACATCCCAAGTAAGTAATGAATAATAGATATTTTTGTCTATGTCTATTAATGATTAATATAGTGTTATAGAGGCTTAAAATGAAAATAAATACAATCTTATGCATGGAATAAACTAATATTCTTAAAAGATTGTTTTACTGCCTTTTGATGGCAAACCATTTTTGAATCTATATTTTGAAAATTTTATAAACTATGTTTGTCAAAATAAACTTATCCTTTATTATTGGGACATCAAAATTTACCTTGTGTGAATTTTTGGTATTTTTCTGACAATGTTCATTTTTTAATGAATAGTGAAAAATACTACATTTTACATCAAAACTGCTTTTTAATCTAATTTATTTATATGATTGGATTATGTTTTGAATTGGTTTTGAAGTGAAATTAGAATATATTTTTACCATTTTATCCAATGGTGGTCATTGGAATCAATTTCACTTTGAAATTAGACTTAAACTGGTGTCAATCTTGTGATACTTATTGTTTTGTAAAAACACGCTATTTGCTCTGGCAGCGGGAATTAATTATTAAATTAATTAATTTGACTTATATGATTTGAATTTTGTAAAATAGACTTCATTTTTGAATTCGGAATATCAAATATAGCTTAGGGTGAATTTTTGGTAATTTTCTGAAAAACTTCAATTTTTGATGAATAGTGAAACCACTAAGTGATAATCAAGCAATCTGATTTTTCAGTTAAATGAAAGTTTACCACTAATGTGTATTGAATTTTGAAAATCCGACATACATGGTTGTCATTAAGAAGTAAAATGTGGTTCAATGAGATTAAAATAATTTTTTGGTGAATAGTAACTTATTAAGTTTTTAATCGCGATTAGTGGTAATTAGGGTAGTTTAAGGTATAAATAATACTTTAATAAAATGAAATGACCTAGACACATGTCCCAACCTTATTGTTTGTGTCATGGCCGACCAAGAAAAGCCATGGGTCAATTTGGAGACCCCATGGATCCACTTTTGTTGGGAAATGACATAAATTACTTTTTATTTAATGTTAAAGTGAAAATGACACAAACATAATATGTTTTGAGAAAACAATTTTTAAGTGGGTTTATACAAGTCCAAATTTTGATTATAAATATTCATTGGAAATCTAAAAAGAGTTCCTATATCATAGTATTTTTTTTATAATTTTTAGACATTAAATAAATTTAATCATTTATGACATAATAATGATGCAGCGATGACATCATTATTTGACGATTTAAATAAAATAGAAAGATAATGTAAAATATATGAACTACACATGTCCAAAACTTATTGGATGAGTGTATTTAGAAACCTTATCACCTTATACACGAATTATATCAATGTGGGACCTTTTAAAACCGAAACACATTTTCAAATAATGTAATATTTCTTTACTTTCCAAAAGTGCCCCTCCTCTCCTCTTATAAAAGGCCCCCACCTCTACCTCATTCCACACACTCTTCAACCCTTTGGCTCGGCCAACCCCTGCCCATTTGCTCTCTCCACATCCCTCTACTCATCCTAGAGGATTTACTTTGGGCAGAATCCTTTCAAATGAAGCCTTTAGGCTCAACTCAAAAGGAGTTACACTTTTAAAGGTAATTCTTTCTCTCATGTTCATTTGTTTTATTTTGCTTCTCCAACCCCCTAAACTCTTTTTATTTACTTCTTTTGTAACAACACAAGTATCTTCAATATACTAGTATGTTGTTATAAGATTTATTTGAGCTAAACTCTCACACAACTACATCAAATGGTTAAAGAACATAAGGTTTCCGTGGATGGCGAAATTCTGCCTCCCGAAACGATGATTGTTCAACACTCATTAAACACCTTCAAAGGTGGCCATTATGATGTCACTATTTTTATATATGATATATAATATGTTTATGTTTTCCTTAAGCTTCTGTTTTTTTATTTTGGGCATACCTTTATGGTTTCCATTATGGGTAAAACATGATATCTTCATTTTAGGAAGCGCGGACTACCGCCCCCTAAAAGTGATTTGATTCGTTAATACCATATGTGGGATGTGTAAAGGATAAAGTTAATGATATTATATATGTTATTATACTGGAATTATAATATACTCTTATATCATTATGATTCCATTCCAGAAAATATGAAATAGAAATGGAAGTAGCGTTCATGCGTACGTACGGCTTACCGTCTCCATGAACGATGCATTTCATTTCTTACCTCTAAATGTGATGTAATATTATAAATGAATGTAGGTACTGGATATATATGACATATATGATATCTACATCATGAATACCATTCTGGATATAATGAACCTTTGACCAAATTAACAACATGTAAGTGTAAGAAGTCTATTTTTGACATAAGAACCAAATACCGACAAAATGAACATTATTAACTTAAATGATTACATGATGTTCATAACATGGTATAAAAGGAATAATGAATTTGAAAAAGATTCATAATCAAGTAGAGATTAACTCAAGCTTATTATTCAGGAGATTAAAGAACGGTCGGGTCAAGTCGGATACGAGGTATGGGACTTCGTCTCAATCTCCTTTCGTTGAGACATATTTTATTTTATACACAACTTTCTTTTATATGGTGTATAAACCCATTTGACTTTTACGTTTATTCAAAAGGAATCTTTTTTATACGAAGCGTTTACTAAACGACAAAAGGGAATGTTTTTGTCGTACGTATGCGGCGACAACGACTTCTCCGCCGTCGTGACCGTTATTTGAGTTTCGGCTTCCTCTACAAGCCATACCTTTTTTTAAAAAAAACGAAAAAATAAATACCATGTTTTACTTTGGTATTGAAAATGGCTTTCATAATGTTTTTATTATATCAATGTGTTGTATTGATATCTCGTGATTGAAATGTGGAAATGTTATGTTTCCTTTATGCATGTTTTATGTGATATGATTATGTTATGGTTCTTGGGAATTATTATGAAGACGGGTGGTTCCGTGATAAACTAAGGGCGGGTGAGCCCGTTATAGCTCTCCAATGCATTGGGTAACGCGAAGGAGTGAAACGTTAAGGTTTCTCCAAAGAGATTTTTAGGGAATATACTGTGATGGGTATTCCAAACGTAACCAAGAGGGTTACTCCCTACGTAAGAATGTTATGAATGCCTCAAGTTACCTTTATGTCTTATGATTTCTATGATTTATTCATGATTTTATGAGGTATGTTAAAGTGCCTATGTTTTATGGGTAAAGTATGATTTCATTCTTATGTATATATGAACTCATGTTTCCTTTCCATGTTTTTTAACCCATACTGAGTTTTTATGCTCATCCCAAGTTTTTGAAATGTTTTTCACAGGTCAAGGGAAAGGTACATGATAAGATGATAGAGTCAAAGATGTGTCAAGAAATAATCCATGTTTTATTTTAAATGTGTTTCCATTGATGGGAATGAAGAATACTATCTTTATGTAACCACTTTGTTTATATGTGGAATGTAATGCAAGTTTTATGATCTAATTCTCTAAAACTCTAAACCCGAAAAGATCCTCAATGTGTAATCTTGTAATAACTCAAGATTAAGTAAGGTTTAAGGCTGGGGCCTTATAATAAGATTATGTATGAAATTCGTTTTGATTATCTTATGTTTTATTTTCAATTTTTATGGGTATTTACATCTGATACACATAATATATTCTTTTTATTATTTATCACTTTAATGATATGATATTTGTAAGGGATTTCGTCTCAATCTCCTTTTATTGAGGCATATTAATACCATTAAACTACCTTCTTTTATGAGGTGTATTTACAACCCCCTTTACATGTTATATCATGAATTTATTTATTCTCATAATATTTAATGTTTTTTTAAATTTTATTGATTCATGGGTTATAGATTCAAATGATTACAAAGTGGGAAATTTTTGTTTCACAATCTGATTATTATTTGGGATTGTTTATGTTTAAGTCTCTATTGGGGAATATTTACTTCTATGTCTATGTTTTGTAAATATGTTTTAAAAAATGTTTCTACTATTCTTTTAAAATTATTTAAAAATAATCTTTAACCATGTTCTATTTTTTGGAAAGGAATCTTTTTTCATTGTCTAATCGAGGTTATTTGTGGCTTTTCGAAATAAAATACAGAAGGGTTATTTTTTCAACATATACGACATGAGTGGTTTTTACAAGTGTCATGATTCCTAAATTATTTGAACCATCCATTACATTTTTTAAAGTTTATTTTTATAATTTTTTTTACATTTATAAGTGCACAAATTTTTAAAAAAGAGAAGTGGTTTTAAAATGGAAAAGTTATTTTCCTCAATAATTATTCTAAATGATCTTTCAAAATCATTTTCCATATTAAACGACATTATTTAATGTTAAATAGTATTTATTTGTGATATTATCCAATGATACCATATTTATTATTTATATTGATGATTTATGTTTATGATGAAGTGATTAAATGTTTATGAATTTTTTTTTCTCTTCATGGGTTATGTTATGATGAAATTTTTATGAAACCCATTATTTTCTTGGGTCTTGATATGATGAATAGTTTATGATCTAGTGGAAAACATATGTGTGGTAATAATTTTGTGATGATTAGGAAATATATGTCCCTCCAATTCATTTGGAAATGATTTATATCTCACTAGATAGACAGGACTAATATAGAAAGTGAAACCTGTTTAGTAGGAGATTTTATCTTCTGTGATGGTCTTGGGAGAAAACATTAACTAGAAAAACCATGCTCTTTATTACACACTTAATCATGAATTATTACATAAAAATTCAATTAATACAAATATGAGGATCGAGAGGTATAGTGTCTTTGGAAATTAGGAACATTACATAACTACTTAGAACATAAAATACAACATCTTTATTGGAAACTTCTTTTATATAATCACAACATTCTGTCACACTAAGTATTACATGGTATAACCTAAGGACATGTATAAGAAATGGGTGAGCTATAAATCCCAGTAAGGGAGTATAAAAGGCATAACATGAATAATATAGTACATTTTTGGAAATATTCATATTAATGGAGCACAAGAGAAACATGAACATAAAGGCATGATATAACATGATTATCATAACATGGAAATGTGGCAACAAAATTTAACATGATATTAGCATGAGACAAGGCTCATTGCACATGAAGCATGAGTAAAACCTCATTTCACTTGAATTATCCTAATTAAATACTCCTTTCAATTGATGTATCATGATACTCATCTTTACCCAATGCATTGGAGCGCTATCAAGGCACACCCTTCTTAATTATTTCAGTTCATGAATAAGTGTGCCACATGAATCATACAACATGGAATAATTAAACATTATCATTTATTATATAATAAAGTAATGTAGAATAAATAAATGAAACTCTATAATCAATAAGTAAATGTGTGCAAAGGTGAATACCCTTGATAGAGAAATGGGCATGGTATTCACTACACAATGACTTTGGCTTGGAAAATCATAGTGTAATTTCAGCAGCGTGATGATGTGACATAATAATTGATAAAAATAGTTATTATAGATAAAGTGGTATCTCATAATATTTACATGAAATGTACAGTAAGGGGGGGGGGTCATATAGATACAAGTCCCAACATTTGTAATGAAATTTATATGCATAATATAAAAGAATTACTTGAATGTAAATGAGAAGAGAGAAATTCCTTACAGAATTTTAGTATGGTAATAGGTGTACATGGGAGGAATTAATGAGATATAAAGTGGTATATAATCATTAAAACATAATTAGGGAAGTATGGGGGAGGTTAAAAATCATACCCCAACATTTTTAATTGAAAACAATGGTACAACAACATAATGAAATTTGGAGAAAAATGAGAATAGAAGAAATCCCTTACTTTGAATTGTGGACCCAAAGGTTTGGGAGAGGATTGAGAGAGGATTAATGGGAGATTGGGGAGACTTAGGAAGATTATATAGAGAGTAGTTCAGAGTTTATTCAAGATCCAAATGGTTTTAGTGAAGAGAAGTGGGAGATTGAGTGAGTTTATGTAGGGAAGGAGAGAGAATTCTTTATTATTTGGGTTTTGGACACTACCCATTAAACTAATCAATACCACAAACCATACAATGTTTTTTCCCATGGTTTTTTCCAAAGGAGAGTTGAAAACATTATTTTATAAGGCCAATGTCCGAACTTATTAAAATAGGCTTGCTTATGTGTAGGTGAGTCAAACTCTCAAGGAAATAATTTTAAAATGTAAAAATGTTTTATAACTCTTGGATGGTCATCTAAGGATTTGTAAAATAAATCAAAAAAATATAAAATCAAATTCTGTTAAAGTTAAAAAATATATTATCCTAAAATACCATTTATAGTATTTTATTACATCACTATTGTGTCATTATGAAGTCATAAAATACATTATATATTTAAACGGTATTTAATTTTTACCAAAACATTCGACTGTCTCGGAAAATTATGAAAAATTCACCATTGGATAATTTTGACATCATGGTTCAAAAAAAATATTTATTTTAAATAAATAATTTTCTAAATATGTGAATTTTTTATTTTGAAATCAAAATCGACATTTATCGAAAATTCATTTGTTTTGACAAAAATATCTTTAAAACCATAAAAAAATTACAATTGTATTGATAAAAATTATATGATAATTTATATTTAATAAAAATTAATTTTGTAATAATATTTTACTAAAATATTATTATATTAAAAAATCCATTAATTCCTCAAAAAATATTTATTAATTCAATATTAACTAAAAAAATACTATTTGTGCTTTAAAAACTATTTACAAAGTAATAATAATAAAATGAATGTATATTATTTATTATATAAAAAAATAATTCACATAATCCTAGTGCTGGGGTCTTGTTACATAACCCCTTATAACACTCGCATAAGACCAAAGGGTAAGGTGTGCGATGATGGAAGACTCTTGGGGAGGCTTAGATGACATCGCTCAGGTGGTAATCTCTATTAACTTCCACTTATCTCGTAGGTGGTTCCGTTCAAGTTTAAAGTGTTGAAGATTGGATTGGGCTTGGTCAAGAGAAAAGCCCTATGATGAAACTAGCTTTTTGAGCTCTGATAAATGAGCTTCATATGGAGAAATTCTAAAGGATGAGGCCACCGCTTCCTTTTTCTAAGTAAATTGGATTTGTTAAAGAACTATATTTATACAAATCATGTGGTCACTATTCAACGTCTTTTTAGCAATGGTAACAATTCTTAATGGTATTTTAAAATCCAAAAAACATAAAAGAATGGAAGTTCATATGTCTTATATAACCATTTTACATAGTAAAACATTTGATCAGATCAAGAGGAATTTTCATTAATAAAAGTTTGGTTTCTTACCATCTTCCCACATTAAGAAACTTTTCCCTCTAAATTTTCTTTTCCCACACTAAAATAGATAAGGGTAACTTTGTTTCATCACATCCTCTGGTTTCCACGTTGCTTCTTCAAACTTTTGGTTTCTCCAAAACACTTTCACGAGGGGAATTGTCTTATTTCCTAGATCTTTTTACCTATGATCTAATATCTTCATCGGATTCGCTTCATAGAAGAGGTCATTCTCCAATGGTACCACCTATGGATTGAGTACATGAGATGGGTCAAGTATTTACTTCCTCAAGAGTGATACATGGAATACATCATGTAATTAATATAGGTTTGGTGAGAGTTCTAGTTGATATGACACTTCTCTTATGTGATCAAGGATCTCAAAAGGAATAATGTACCTTGGAATAAGATTTACCTTCTTCCCATATCTCATAACTCTCTTCCATGGTGATATGTAGAGGAATACCATGTCTCCAACATAAAACTCTAGGTATCATCAATGATTATCACCATATCTCTTTTTTCGACTCTGAGAAGATTTAATGTGATGCTGGATGGTGTTAAACTTCTTCACCATTTCTTCAACCGTTTCTGGACCTAGGAGTTTTCGCACCCCAACTTCATCCCAACGCCCGGGTGTTCTACACCTCTTCCCATACATGGATTCATAAAGATCCATTTGGATTCTTGAGTGGAAACTATTATTGTAAAATAACTCAACTAGAGGAATATGTTGATCCCATCCTCCATTTAAGTCCATTGATCATTCTAACAACATGTCCTCAAGTGTTTAGATAGTCCAATTAGATTGGCCATCATTTTAAGGATGATAATCGGTACTGATGTTCAGATCAGCATTTAGAACATTTTGAAGATTCTTACAGAACATATAGGTGAATCTTAGATATCGATTAGATACAATATATAGTGGTACTCTATGAAACCTTACCACTTCTTTGATATATATATATATATATATATGATATTTTATCCAATGAATAATCCTATTGAATTACAATGAAGTTTTAATTCTTTATAAGACGATCCATAACAACCCAGATATCATTGTTTCTTTTGGATGTATTCTGAAATTTGATGAAAAAGTCCATGGTGATGTTCTCCCATTTCTATGATGGTATGGGTAATCATTGCATCATCCACTTAGACTTATGCCTCTCATCCTTCACTTGATGGAATTCCAGGAACTTTGATGTATACTAAGTGATATCATTCTTCTTGTTATCCCACCAATAATTCTCTTGGATATCTCGATACATCTTTTTTGTTTCCTGGGTGAATGGAGAACTTCAAACTATGTGCATCACCCCAAAGTTGATTCTTTAACTTTAGATTTGATGGAACACATAGTCTTGTCCTAAATCTCACAGTTAATTCATCATTAACATTGAAATCCAAGGATTTCTCTTTTCTGATAGTTTCAACTTTCTTCTAAATTCTCACATCATCTTTTTGATCACCCTTTTACCTTTTTAAAAGAGACAGTTGAGAAATCATTTCTGAAAAGATTTATGATGTTATCTTTTTTTAGATTCCCATGTCCATCTTCATCAAATCTAAGAAGATTTTATCCTTTTCAATTCTCATCAATGATAGAATCACTAGGTCCTTTATACATAGAGAATTCTCCCTAGGGTGGTAATGGTTTGAGTAGTCATAGTCTTTAATCAGATCTAACGATCTTCATTGGAACATGTTCAACTCTTTCTCTGGGAATATATACTTTAGGATTTTGTGATCTGTATATATTTCAAACTTCTCCCCTAAGAGGTAATGTCACCAAATTTTTAAAGATAAGATTACTATATCTAACTCCAGATCATTTGTTGGATAGTTTTTCTCATAGACAATCAATTTCCTTGAATCATAGGCAATGGATTTTTTATTTTTCATCAACACACATCCCAATCCTTTCTTCGAAGAATCACTGAATACTACAAAAAGTTCTCCACTTGTGGGTAGTGTGAGTATGGGTGCAGTGATAAGACTCTTTTTCAACTCCTTAAAGCTATCTTCACATTCATTACTCTAAAAAAACTTTACTCCCTTTTGAGTAAGCTTGGGAAGAGGGTTAAAAAATCATGATAAATTTCTCACAAATCAGCGATAATATCCAGATAACCCCAGGAAGCTATGGATATCTGTTATCGATGTTGGCCTCAACCATCCCTCAATTGTATCTCTCTTAGAGGGATCAATAGATATCCCATTTCTTGCGATGATATGACCCAAGAATTATACCTCCTTTAACCAAAACCCACACTTTTTATACTTTTCATTGAGATTATCCTTTCACAAAGTCTCTAGTATAGTGTTTAGATGCTCCTCATTCTCCTACTTGGTTTTAGAGTATATTATAATATCATATATAAAGACTACCTCAAATTTTTCAAAGTAATCTACAAAGACTCTATTCATCAAGTCCATAAAGATTTTTATAGAATGAGTGAGTCTGAAAGGCATTACTATGAATTCATAGTTCTCGTATCTTGTACGAAAAGTAGTCATGGGGATAACCTTCATATTCAACCTTACTTGATAATATACCTATGTAATATCCCCCTTTTAGAAGTATTTTACTCCACATATCTAATTGAAAAAGTCATCAATTTGTGGTAGAGGATACCTTTTCATTATCGTGATTTTGTTGATCTTACGATAATCAATGCAAAGAGGCATTGACCCATCATTCTTCTTGACGAAGATGACTGGTTCACCCCTTGGTGAAGAATCTTGACATATAAACCCTCTATCCAGATTCTCATGTAGTTGTTTCTTAAGCTCCTCAAGCTCCAAAACATCCATTATATGTGGAGTTTTGGTTATTGGAAATGCCATTGTTATAATATCGATCGATAATTCAACATCTCTTCTAAGAGGAAGACGAGGAAATTCCTTAAGAAACAATTCAGCGAATTCCCTCACAATAGGCATGTCTTCAAGGATGGTTTCATCATTAGAATAAATCATTTGATAAAGATACACATTCTCATAGGTTAGTAATATACATTCTGGATATGATGGTTCTAAAGAAGATTCATCCTCCTCCTTGCACTTGTACAAAATTGGGGGTTAATTTTCCATATGGAGAGTTATTTCCCTCTCATGAAAATTTATGTTGGATCTATATAAGGAAAGATAATACATGCCAATACTTGCATAAAATTTAACCATAGGGAGTATGAAGAGGTCCTCTGGGAAGTTCAATCAACAAATTATGATAGGGGAGGAGTTTTATTCATGGGATACAATGATTGCCCCATTTTCTGTTTTCACCGACATCTTTACTTCTATGATTTGTGGTGGTGTTGGGATTATTCTACCAAACTTTAGGGATATAAAAGAATGTGTAGAAAAAAAATCAAAAATAATGTTTGCTATTATTGAATTAATAACTAGTTTACTTGTCCCCACTTCATTGTTAGGGTTTGCTTCGACGATAGTGATGGAAAAAGGTCTCCCTCGTTACCTTAGAGGTTGTTGGTTTCCTTTAAAAACCCTTGGCTTAGAGAACTGGTTTGAAAAGTTCCCCAGCTCTTTGCAGTTGAATTAATGAATAGTGAGTTGAGGGTTGAACGAAGCATTCCTCTCCTCTGTTGTAGCTTCGAGTTTTTATTGTTAGCAGTTAATGGCCATGTTCCCTTCTCTTCCACGCCTAAAGCATTTCCTCATCTCCTTTAGGAAATTTCAGGTGTTCTTCTTTATACACCATTGGAAATGGGGTCTTGTAATTTCTTAGAAGCATTGGATTTATCCATAAAACCACCATAATTAAAGTCCAGCTAATGCTTCTTATCCCCATGATACCCATGAGATTCACTAATCTCCATTTTGACCTTGAGGGAACATCAGAAAATTTTCTCATAGCTCTTGATTTCACGGATCACTAGGGATTTCTGTAGGTTAGGTTTTATCCCACGAAATAAGCAGTTAACCTTGCATTTAGGGGTAACAACAAATCCAGAGCCATATTGTGATAGTCGTGTGATTTTTTCCTAATACGCTCTGATGAAATCATCATCTTTTTTCTTGAGGGTAATGAAGTCCCTTTCCATATTAAGTCGGAGGGTGAGATGAAAATATATATTGAAAAACATTTTTCAGAAATCCTTCCATTCCAGTGCACCAATCTCCTCCTCATGATTTTATTTTTGATCAATGTCAGTAATTGATCAGCTTCACCCTATATTTGATAATATTCCATAAGTACCTTCTCAATTTCAGAACATTGAAGTATATATAATATCTTCTCAATGGATTTGATCCATTGTTTGGCGATTGAGGGATCATATGATCTATTAAAAACCAGAGTCCTTTGTCTCATAAATCTCTCTATTACAGCTTGTTCTTTCTAGGGGGAGGGTGAACATTCCACTTGACCCATGTTTCTATTCAAAACATGAGTTAACTTAGAGATTATCATGACAAAGTTTGTGATTCCCACTCCCATCGGATTATGAATCTTATTAGAAAAGTCATCACATTGATCTTCGTATTGGTTGTTAGCCCGAGTACTCTTATTACCAACCATTTTTTGAAATAAAAGTAATGTTATGGGTAACACATAAATGAAAATCCAATAACAAAAGGGATAACTTATAAATTACATTTATTTCCTTAACTGATCAATGATATCCATGATCTACTTCCCAACATATATTCTTAAAATATTTTTTTAATTCCCTTAATAATTATTCATATTAAGATTAAGAATTTACCAATGCATATTTCCTAGGAGTGTTGTAACCAAGAGTGCAGCAAAGCCCATTATCATGCACTAGATCTCGTTTGAGTCTATATCAAAGTGGTTTTCTTTTCAGGTTTTACCCATAGCTACATCTGTACCAGAGTCACCTTTACCTACTCATATCCATACAGGGATTTATTTTACTGATAAACCACTTACTCAATACTCACCAAAATGTAGGTATGTTTTTATTATACTTAGTTTTATCCCTAAGGCTTTTACTAGTGTTTTCTAATCCTAATTCCAAAAATAACTAAACCTATTCTTTAATACCAAATATAACAACCCTTCTCTTTATTACAAACTTAATCATGAATTATTACATTAAATCTGACTTAATAAAACTCTGAGGATTGATAGGTCTAGAGTCATGGGAAATTAGGAACATTACATAACAACTTAGAACCAAAAAATAAAAAATCATTATTGAAAACTTCTTTTGCATGACCATGATATTCCTTCATACTTAGCATTGCATGGGATAACCTGAGGACACACATAAGAAAAGGGTAAGCTATAAATCCCATTAAGGGAGTAAAACAGTCATAACATGAAGAATTTTTTACATGCTAGGACATAGTCATATTAATGGAGCATAAGAGATACATGAACATAAATGTATGATATAGCATGATTATCATAACATGGAAATGTGGAAATAATATTTAACATGATATTAGCATGATACAAGGATAATTTCACTTGGATCATGAGTAAAACCTCATTGAACTTGAATTAGTCTAATTAAGCCCTAATTTCACATGACATATGATGATACTAGTCCTTACCCAATGCAATGGAGGGCTATCAGGATGTACCCTTCTTAATCATTTCATTTCATGCATAAGTGTGTCACATGGATAATACAATATGGAATCATTCAACATCATCTTTTATTCCATGATAATGGAATGTGGAATACATACATGAAACTCTATAATCAATAAGTAAATTTTCATAAAGGTGAATACCCTTGATAGAGAAATGGGTATGGTATTCACTAAACAATGACTTTGCCTTGAAAAATCATGGTGTAATTTTGGCAACAAAACAATGTGACATAATAATTTATATAAATGGTTGATGAGAGAGAAATGGGTATCTCATCAAATGTACATGAAATGGAATTTAAGTGGGATTATTTATATACATGTCCCAACATATTAAATATAATTTAGATGCATAACATAAAATAATTTCTTGAATGTAAATGAGAAGAGAGAAATTCTTTATGGAATTTTGGCATGGTAACGAGTATACATGGGAGGAATTAATGAGAGAGAAAGTGGTATCTAATCATTAAAACATAATGAGGGAAGTATGGGGGAGGTGATAAATTATATCCCCAAATTTTTAATTGAAAACAAAATGGTACAACAACATAATGAAATTTTGAAAAAAATGAGAAAGGAAGAAATCACTCAATTGGAAGTGTGATCCCAAAGGCATGGAGAGGCTTGATAGATGTTTTTTGGGAGCTTGGGGGTGCCTTTTAATGATTAAATAGATATTATAGAAGAGTTTGGTCTATATAAAATGGTTTTAGTGAATAGAAATGGGATATTGAGTGGGTTTATATAGGAAAGGAGATGGAATTCATTATTATTTGGGTTTTTGACACTACACAATAATCTAATCAAAACCAAAAACCATCCCATGGTTTTCCCATGGATTTTCCCATAGGGGAGTGGAAAAAATTAATTTATAATTCCAATGGCCTAAATTATTAAAATATTAGTCTTTATTAAACAGAGGAGGGTCACACTCTAAAGTAAATCATTTTAAAATGTTAAAATGTTTTACAAGTCTTGAAGGGTCAAATAAGGATTTGTAAAATAAGTTAAACAAATATAAAATGAAATTTTTTAAATTTAAAAAATATATTGTCCAATGATACATTTTATAGTATTTTATTTTCTCACTTTTAAGTAATTATTATTTCCTATATTATATATTTAAACATTATATATTTAATCATTATTTAATTTTTACCCAAAAATTTGACTGTCTTGGAAAATTATGAAAAATTTCCCATTGGATAATTTTGACATCCTGATTCCAAAAATAATATTCATTTTATCTAATTTTTTTTAAATATGTGAATTTTCTACTTTTAAAATAAAAACTGGCATTTATCGAAAATTCATGGGTTTTTGGCAAAAACATTTTTCAAATCTTAATAAGAATTACAATTGTATTGATAACAATTATATGATAATTTATATTTAATAAAAATTAATTTAATAATAATATTTTATTAAAATAATATTTAATTAAAAAATACATTAATTCATCAAAATAGATTTCGTAATTGAATATTAACTAAAAAATACTATTTATTTTTTAAAAACTATTTACAAAGTAACAATAAATAAATAAATTTATATTATTTATTCGATACAAAAATATTACACATAATCATAGTGATAGGATATTGTTACATAACCCCTTATAACACCCTCATAAGACCTATGGGTAAGGCGTGCAATGGTAAAAAACTCTTTGGGTGTCTTTGATAACATCGCTCGGGTGGGAATCTTTATTAACTTCTACTTCTCTCATAGGTGGTTCTATTCAAGATTAATGTGTTGAATCTTGGATTGGGATTGGTCAAGAACAAATCCCAGTGATGCAGCCTTCTTTCTGAGATCCGATAAATGGGATTCATATGAAGCAATTCTACTGGACGAGGTCATCGCTTCCTTTGTCTGAGTAAATTGGATTTGTTAAAGCCCTATATTTATACTAATCATGTGGTCACTGTTCAACGACTATATTAGAAATAGAAAAAATTATTAATGGTATTTTAAAATTCAAAAACATAAAACCAAGTAAGTTCATATGTCTTATATAACCATTTTACATAGTAATAAATTTGATCAGATCAAAAGGAATTTTCATTAATAAATGTTTGGGTCCTTATATTGAATGCTATGATGGTTTAGAGAGTAAACCCATTCCACTATAAATAAATGTATTCCCCTGGGGATAGTGGGGTATCCAACCTATGAGGTGTACCCACCTATAAATTTTCTATTCTTATGCCACAATTATATGTTATGATCTAATGGATTATGTTCCTTGATTCTTTTATGATTCAAGTCTTATGAAATTCCAATATTTATTTCATGACTCAAGATTCTGATTTTGATACACATGGTATAATTTTTATATTTTATGTTCATATAACCTTATGCTCATTTTATGATACCAAACCTTTGATATCTCATATGGTTATCCTTACTGAGCATCTGAGCTCACCCTTTCTTGTGTTTCCTTTTCCCTAGGTTAAAAAAAAGGTTTTAAGTATGAAATTTCTAATAATAATGTTATATGTGAAGAAATTTTGAGATATGTTATTTATTTTTAGAGGATAGTTATTTATTTTTATAATATATGTAATTGTTTTTCCTAATTCTCTAAAATTTAAAACCTAAAATGTAATTGGGTATGTAAGTGATCCGATATTTGCTTCTGAAGTTGTATATTTTGATGGAAACAATTAGGGTCACCCTTATTATAACGACACAAAATTTTATTAATAAAAATTAATATTGATCTAATTAATTGTATTATTATGTAAAATGGTTATATAAAACATATTAACTTCCTTTTTTTATGCATTTGGATTTCACAATACTGTTAATAATTGTTACCGTTGCTAATACATTCGTTGAATAGTGATCACATGATGTGTATAAATATAGGGCTTTAACAAATCCAATTTAATAAGACAAGGGATGAGATGGAATCATAAAGTAGAATTGATCTATACGAAGCCCGTTTTTAGGAACTTTTAAAGGAGGTAGCATCACTGAGCTTCTCTTTTAACCAATCCCAAGATAAGATTTAACACGTTAATCTTGAACGGAATCTCCTATGGGAGAATTGGAAGTTAATAGAGATTACCACATGAGCGATGTTATCTGAGCCACCCCAAGAGTCATTCACCATCACACACCTTACCCTTAGGTCTTATGAGTGTGTTTTAAAGGTTAATGTAATGTGACCCTAGCACAAATATTATGTGAATTATTTTTTTTATAAAGGACATACATTCATTCTATTATTGTTACTTTGTAAATGATTTTTAAAGAAAAAATAACATTTTGAGTTAATATTTAAACTCAATTAAGAAATATATTTTGATTAATTAATGTATTTTTATATTAAATAATATTTTAATAAAATATTATTACTAAATTACTTTTTATAAATATAAATTATTGTATAATTTTTATGAAAACAATTGTATTTTTTATTAAGGTTTGAAAAATATTTTGTCAAAACACATGAATTTTCAATAAATGTAGGTTTTTATTTTAAAAGTGAAAACTATAATATTTAGAAAATGATTTAGATAAATTGAATATATTTTTTGGATCCGAACATCGAAATTATCCAACAGTTATTTTTTCATAATTTTCTGAGATAGTCAAATTTTTGGGTAAAAGTTAAATACCATTTAAATATATAACATGTTTTATGATATCATAATGAACTAATAGTGATGTAATAAAATAATATAAATGTTATATTCGTAAAATATATGTTTTACATTGATAATAATGTGATTTTTTTTTTTATTTTTTTGATTAATTTTAAAATTCCTTAGTTGACCCTCCATAACTTATAAAACATTTTAACATTTTTAAATTGATTTACTTGAGTGTGTGTCTCGCCTCCACATAATAAAGCCTAATATTTTAATACATTAGGACATTGGTCTTATAAAATAATGTTTTCCACTCCACTTTTTCAAAAACAATGGGCTAAAAACATAGGATGGTTTTCGGTTTTGATTAGTTTAATGTGTAGTGTCCAAAACCCAAATAATAAATAATTCCCTCCCCTTTCCGATATAAACCCACTAAATCTCCCATTATTTTTCACTAAAACCATTAATAGATTGACCTAAAACTGAACTCCTAATTCTATAATCCTCCCAAGTCACCCCAATATCCAAATAATCCCCTCTCAATCCTCTCCCAAGCCTTTGGGATCAAACTTCTAAGGGATTTCTTTCTTTCTCATTTTTTTCCATGTTCCTTTACATTGTTATACCCTTTTAATTTAAATTAAAAATGTTGAGTTATGATTTCAAACCTCCACCATAATTCCCTAATTATGTTTGAATTATTATATACCTCTTTATCTCTCATTAATTCCTCCCATTTACACCTATTACAATGCCAATATTTCGTAAGGAATTTCTCTCTCCTCATTTACATTCAAGAAATTATTTTATATTATAATATAAATTCCATTACATGTGTTAGGATATTATGTTCCATGACCCCTTAATTTTAATTTCATGTATAAATTATTAGAGACCCCTTTCTCTCTCATAAACCCATTTTACGATTTCTATTTGACGTCGTTATGCTGCCGAAGTTACACCAAACATTCCCATGCCAAAATCATTGTGTAAGTGAATACCATACCCACTTCTCTATTAAGGGTATTAAAATTTATGAACATGTTATTATTGATTTTGTACTTAAATTTATGTATTCCATATATCTTATTTTTGGAATAAATTATGACGTTTAATCAATCCATGTTATATGATCTATGTGGCACACTTATGCATGAAATGAAATGATTAAGAAGGGTGCACCCTGATAGCGCTAAAATGCATTGGGTAAAGATTATTATCATGATACATAATGTGAAATGAGTGTTTACTCATTATAATTCAATTTCAATGATGGTTTTATCATGGTATATGTGCAATAAGCCTTGGATCATGCTAATATCTTGTTAAATGTTGTTGCCACATTTCCATGTTATGATAATCAAGCTATATCATGCCTTTAGGATCGTTTTTATCTTATGCTCCATTGATATTACTATTTACTAAAATGTATTATATTCTTCATATAATAAATTTTTTACTCCCTTACTGGGATTTATAGCTCACCATTTTCTTATGAATTTCCTCATGTTATCCCATGCAATGCTAAGTACGAAGGAATTTTGTGGTCATGTAAAACAAGTTTTCAATAAAAATATTGTATTTTATGCCCTAAGTTGTTATGTAATGTTCCTAATATCCCAAGACACTAGAACTATCGATCCTAAAAGTTTTATAAAGTGAAATTTTATATAATATATCTTGTTAAAGTGTGTAATAAAGAGCAGGGTTCTTACACTTATCAGTATCAAACCTATAAATGTAATGTTCATGTTTTTAGAATTGAATTTAGGAGTGTAGATTTGGGGATGTTACATTTATAATGTTTTGAAATTTAACAATACTTTAGTTATTTTATAAAAATGGTCTAAATTTTTTATTATTCTTCTTATAGAAAATGGAACCTGGAAGATGTTGTGGAAACTAGTAGGAAGGAGCTATAGAAAATGTGGTTATACCTATATCAAAGGTGAACCAAACTTTATTATAGATTATTGTGAAATAATTTGAAGCTGTTGATAGAGGAAATTGAAATGATGAAATGAGGAAATTGGGTTTAGTTCATTTCCCATTGGAAGTGGAAATGATTTCATCTTTAAAGTAATATATCTTTGATTTAGGATTATGACTAGAGATTCAACCGAAGATAGTTGTTTTATGTATTACATATTATAATGAGATGATCAACATGGAAACAATAGAAGAATTTGATCTAGTTGGTAATACCATTAGAGGTATTTTGTTTGTTCACATGGTGAAAATATTGAAATCTAGTTCTGAAAATAAAATAAAGAGCAATGTATACTCCCACAGAGTCAACACACCTCACAATCAAACTATAAATCATGTAATTTTCCTGAATGATCCAAGACTAAACCATGTCATTTTTAGTGTGGTTTGTTAATGTAGAATAAGAATGAATATACTATAAAACCAAGGAATTTCCACCACTATAGAAAGAGAGTCCATATCAATAATATTTTCCCTAAATTTAAAAGATCAGTAGGTGGAAAAGGTTTGATAGAACCCCAACTTTCTTATGCTTGGATGAAATAGTCTCATTAGACTAGTTCATGTCCACACATGGGTGACCGTGAAATTTACATGAACACTTCTGTTTTTCATTAGAAACATCATTAGGGAAGAAATAGATATCATATGATAGATGAGTGATAATTATATGGAGTATAAAAAGCTATTTCAAGTGAGAACCCTGATCCATATATGGTGTGGGGTACCATTTTTATGAACTCCACTATTAGGCATGTCTTGTTTGACTCTAAAACATAAAATTATTTCCTTTCTTCCTATTTGGTTAAAAAATTGAGATTACACATGGAAATTATGCCTTATATCATGAGTATCAAGACCCCCTTGGAAAATGGGAGTATAGGGGAATTGAATGACCATATTGTTCCATTAACACTAATACAATGAAATTTCTCCAAGAGTTTACAGTCTTCGATATGGATGTTTTTGATTTAGTCTTTGGTATAAACTGGCTGATGAGATTTAAATCCCATATTGATTTTATGCTTAGTAATAAATAATTACATCCTAGGATATAATCATTCACCTTTTTATGGGTGATTGACATGTAAATGCAGGTAGAATAGGACCTTTAGTGATAGTTGATGGAACCGTATCCAGATAGTTAGCAGTAATGATCTTCATTGCAGTTGAATAAATAGGAAATGTGACTCTTCCTAAAATAGTGGATCAATACCTGAATTTATATCTAAAAAATTTCTCTAGGTTACCACCCAAAACAAAAAATGAATTTACTATCAATATACTCAAGGGAACAAACTCTATTTCACTATCGTATTACAAAATGGGTCAAACTAAGTTATGATATTTAAAGGTTAATATATAAGATTTTTAAATTTAATACTTTATTAAGATTATTACATCTCCTAGGACTACCCCTGTTCTATTCATAAACAAGGTAGATGGAACTCTCCACTTGTCTATTTATTATCATAAGTTTAATCATGTAATAATTAAATATTGTATTTATATTCCTAAAAAATATGATCTATTTGATCAATTAAAGGGATAAAATTAGTTCTCTATATATTATTTATACTTAGGATATCATTAAATTGTAGTAAGAAGGTGGGATATCCTAAAAATATTATTTTTGAGTCACTATAGACATTATGAACTTGTCATCATTCCTTTTTTTCAGATGAACACACCATCTTTTCTCATGGATTTGATGAACTATATCTTCCAAAAGTAACTTGATTCTTTTTTATTTGTGTTTGTTGATGATAGTTTAGGTTTACTCTATAAATATTATTGAGCACAAGGAAAAAATGGGAATTGTATTGAGTACGTTGTGGGAACATTATTTGTATGATAAGTTTTTTAAGTGTGGATTATCGATCTAAGAAGTATAATTACATCAGAATATCACTTCAAATTAAGAAATACCAATTGAACCTAGGAATATAGAAGAAGAAGTATAATGTTATAAATTAAATAATGTTTTTGTTCTATGTATTTTTCTTGGATTAGTAGGCTATTATCATCATTTCGTTTAGGATTTATCTTGGGTTTCTTCTCTAATGAATGCTCTGATAAGGCATGGTATTCCATTCACATGGAATTATGAATGTCAGAAATGATTTTTGGAACTTAAAACTAGTCTCTCCTCATCACCTATCCTAATATGTCTAGAACATTTTAACAATTATGTGGTATCACTACAAAAAATCTGGCCTTTAACAATTCTATTAAAAGTGATTTATTAGCGCTATATAAGTGACGATAATGTAAGTGATGCTAAGGGGTTAGATTTAAAAAATATCATAAAAATATCTGATGAAGGCCCCCTTTATCAGTGTTTTTTAGTGCTGTTAAAGGCTTCCTTTATGAACACTGTTAAAGGTCGCCTTTAAAAGTGCTAAAAAAAAGAACTACTAAAGGATATGATGATAAAGGGTATATTTTTTTCACGCCCCCATCTTTATAATCACTTCCCCCACCCTTTTATTAGCTCTTCACCCACCCCCTTATTATCACTTTAGATAATCTCACCCCTAGTGAGTGCTACTATGCCCAATGATTTTTGAACCTGAGACCTCCAGCTTATACACCAGTTCCTTTTCCACTCCACTATACTATTTTGATTTAAATTTCATGATATATCTATATATTAATATATATTTATTTATATATATATTTATATATTTATATATATAGTTATATATATTTTTCAAAATACATATTTATTTATGTAAATTTTTTAAAATAGATATTAACCATAAAAACCCTTAAAACATATAAAAACATTAAGAAACTCCGAAAACCCTACACCACTAAAAACCATTACACGACCATTACTTATGATACAAGAGACTATTTTAGATCCAAAACCTTTAAAATATAATATAATTAAATGATATTAGATATTATATGTGGAACATACTGAAAAAACACCCTGATCAAAAGGTATACACATTTAATTTTAAGAAATTGAGTTCAGAGACAAAAAACTCAAATTTGGAGGCCTTATGGTCATTTATGGTATTGAAAAACTAGACAAATATATTCATCCTCATTCTGAGACTATATTAGGAATATATCTCATCATAATATTTTTTTTTGATATGTGATGGATCCCAAACAGACACCCCAATCAAAAGTACTAGCTGTTTGAAGTTTGAGTTCAATTTATAACCTTTTTAAAAATTTAATATTCTTTATTCCTTTGATTATAAAATTATTTAAATATCGGGTTGTTTTAGATCATTTAATAAGATTATATTTTTATTGTGGTGGAAATGAAATAAACTCCCATATGAAAAATTATGATCTTTTTAGGTTTTTAGGGTTTTTAGGGTTTTTAGGGGTTTTAAAGGTTTTTCACATTTGAAGTCCTTTAAAACGGCCATAATTTCTAAACCGGGTGTCCCTTTTGCCTCTAATTCATTTACAATCAAATCTTGTGATGATCTATATTCCCAAGTGACCCACAAGAACCCTCAATCAACTCCATTAAGGCCAAAAAGACCTAGAAGGCATCCCAATGGCCATAACTTCTACTATGAGTGTCTGTTAAGGAAATATATATATTTGAAATATAAACTTTATTAGTTATGGTAAAAAACATTGATTAGTGTGTGGGGGTCTTTATCAGTGCTTCTAAAAATGTTCGGATAAATACCACCCCTTTATCAATGATTTTTTGGAAGCACTGATAAATACCCCACTTTTTCAGTTCTTTTTTTGAAGCACTGTTAAATGACATTTTTTCAGTGATTTTTTTACTATAAATGATAAATGGGTAACCTTTATTTGTGATTTTTTATAAGTGATGATTAATGGACCCCTTTAATAGTGCTTTTTTAGCACTGCTAAAGACCCGCTTTAATCATGAAAAAAGCATTGTTAAAACCCTAGCATAGGATAAACCCAGTTTTTTAGTAGTTTATATTATGATGTATCTAGATCCAGTCTTGGTTCTATTATAATGTAGGGAGACCATGTTGTTTTATTTAGGTTGAGGCAATTGCAAGTTCATGGGAGGAATAATCCTACACATTAACTAGAATTAGATATGATTGTCCCTGCATTAAATACTTGGATACATTACCTATTTGGAGGAAATTTTATAGTTTTTACTGACTATAAAAGTTTGAAATATATATTTTATTAGAAAAACATGATATTTAGGAAATTAAGATCGTTGGAGTACCTATAGATGTTTGGTTTCATCTTAGTATACACACTTCATAAAGGGAAATATATTGCAGATGCGTTGTGATGGAAATCATATAGCGAAGTGGTCCAAGAAGATCATGACCAACGACAACTAAGGAGAATGATCATAGATATGAATTCAGATTTTACTATATAGGGTGAACATGATATTTTCCTTCTAGTCAAATTTTTTTTGGACTTAATGATGTTGGTAAAAGAATCCAAAACATCTGATATAGTTTATATCAACATTAAGACAAACATAAATGGTGGGGATACACCTGATTAATACACCAAAGATTCAAACTCTTTATTATATTTTCATAATTGAATTATATTTTCAAAATATTGTTAGAAATATCTCCTTTAGTCATACCACCATTAAAAATGGTCTATTTACCAAGGTGTTCAGAAAATATACAATTTAATGAAAGTGAATATCTAATGGGTAGGTATGTAATGAAAGATTGTAGACTATGTGATGAAGTGTCTGACATGTTAGTAGGTAATGAATGAACATCAAAGAATAAATTGTATGTTATATTCCATGTATATACCTATATGTAAGTGGGAGAAAATTATGATGGATTTTGTCATAGACCTGTGGAGAATGTTACAAAAAAATGATTATATATGTGTAGTAGTGGATCAACTCACTAAGTTGGCATTATTTATCCCTAACAGAGAATCCAACATGGTAGAGGAATTTGAAAAATATTATATCCATGAAGTGGTTAGGGTACATGGATTTCTAGCTTCCATTGTATCTATAAGAGAACATTATTTTACTTCCTGATTTTGGTGATGATTACAACAGGATTTTGGACATCAATTGAATATAATCACAATAGATCATCCATATATATAAGTAAATTCAAAATAATATATTCATACATTGTAAGATATGCTTAGAGCATGTGTCATTGACTTTTTCGGTTCATGGGAGGATCATATGCCCTTGGTCAAGTTATCTTATAACAAAAACAATCATCCAACAATAGAGATTCCACTGTTTGAGTCTTTGTATAGACATTCTTATCATTATCCTTTATAATGTGTAGAGAAAGGGGAGACATCATTGGTTGGACTAATTCATATCCATGAGATGGAAAATAAAATACAAATGACATGGAAATGGATTTCTATGACATAGATCAGATAGGATTAGTATACAGATAATCGTATACGGACTTTATATTTTGAGGCGAGTGATCACATATTCTTGAAGGGATCATCAAAACTTAGTTATCAACACTTGGTTAAACAAGTCATGTTAGAAAAATTATATGTGGGATAGTACGCGGTTATAGAACATATTGGAACTATTGTGTACTAGTTATTATTACCACCTAGATTTGGTGATATTCATAACATATTCTATTTTATCAACTGAAGAAGTATGATCTTGATCCTTGACATGTTATCAGTTGGGAACATGTTATGCTAGATTCAGATAAATATTTTACCCATGAATTAGTATGGGTTATGGACAGAGAGGAAAATATACTTTGACAGAGTTCTATTTTCTTAGTATGAGTACTATGGCAATATAGTCACACTAAAGAGGAAACATGGGAATATGAAAATGTTATTCAAGGGAAATAACCTGACTTGTTCAAGGGAAATGTTGATATCTAACTTCTAGAGGATGAAAATCCAAAAGGTGGGGAGAATGAAGCACCCATGGTTTGAGCCACACTATCATTTTACAGATTTGTTCTTGTCTTGGGAGTCTTTGGAGTCTTTGAGTTATTATAGAAAAGTTTTTGGAGGTGTAAAAATGGATGATCCAGGAGTCTAGCTATAATAAAATTGTACATGAACGATTTAAACAGTAAATATGGGTTTTAAAATTTAAATTCTTTAGTCTAGATGTCGTAAGAAACTTTTATGGTGTGGAAACTATTCATGCTGTAAATTCCACTTTTACTCCATAAGATGGAATTTCTAATAAAATAATTGAGGTGATGAGTTTTTCGGTGTCAGTGACCCATTATTAATTTATGATGTAAATTCTCAATTTACACCATAAATAGTTAATGCCTAATGATTTTTATTATGACTAGAAGTTTTAAATCATTATTACCTACCTTTCTCTTTTCTATTAACTTCTAGGATTATACTAGATGATTTCTGGTGATCTTAGATGTATAGACTCTTTCAAAAATGAATATTTGAGCATTTATTTGTGAAATCAAGTTTTAGGTTCTATTCTCGATTCTCATTTGGCCTTTATTTGTATTTTCTTAATCAGAACCATGTATTAATGTGTGATATATAAATCTAAGGGTTTAGATTTGTGGAGATGAAAACTTATTGGGTTTTGATATAGGAACTAAAGGAAGAGGTTGATCTGTAAAATTGTTTATGACCGTTTCCACTAATAGTAATTGGGAGTATATATATTTGATCCTCCTAAACTATTATAGAACTTATTATCTTGAATATTGAAAAATTTTCCTTGTGATTTGAATAAAAATACCATGACTAGTTTATGTAGAAAACCTTATTTTGATGTGATTTCAGAAGGGTATTTCTAAAAGACTCTCATGAATTTTCTTAACTAATGTTTTCAAAGGATTTGGATTTCAAAATAAATGTTTTCTGTGGAAAAATATTCGATATGGATGATGGTCTTGAAATACATAGTGGCAGGTGTTCATATTATATTTTACGAGGCCTTATTGAAATAAACTAGGTTCTCAATTTCGAATAGAAAGGAATATAGGGATATCACCAAGTGATGACTTTATGAAAAATGGATTTAAACTCATGAGTTTTTGTATTATCATTATCATATAAGTGTGGGTGAATATATAAAATAGAATGGGTATGCTAAGGTAAAGGTGAAATAGAAAGGGGAATGACTGATTTTTTTAAATTTTTTACCTTAACTATTTTCCCTTGATGAATTATTTTGATATTCTCACCCTCTATTTTATATAAAATGTGCTAACTCATTTTTTCTTAGTGGAATGTGATGGGATGTTTTTTGGGAAATCCTAATGAGTGTTATATTAACCCACTACTTGGGAACTTTGATGCATTTATAGATTTCATATATTGTGATATGATGAAGGGTCATGTTTTTTTACTTCACTTGTGGTGAACCTGACATCATGGTTTGGGTTCTAATGTTGGAGTTAGGGAGTGTCCGCATCGTGGTCTAGGATGATGTCACTTTGGTGATAAAGTATTTTATTTAGAGTCTGATATTTTCTCTATTATTTTTCTACTAAAAAATTATATTATTCTTGTATTATTATTTAATTAGGTAACATGGTTTATTGTCATCTAGAAATATTTTTTCATGGATGTTTTATATTAAGTGATAGGTTTTATGGGTTCTTAGAGAAAATAATCCCCAAATATATCTTAATCCCTTGATATTTATTGCTAATCATTGGTGTATTGGGGATGTAACCTAAGGTTAGTAGAATTTTCCCTCTTCTCAAGCCAATGATGAGGGGCAGGGTGTTACATTATTGGTGTGCTATTCTCAAATATTGTAATCATATTTTTATTTTCTAAATAAAATCATTGAAATATTCCCCCCATGGAGTAGGAATCACGTTTGAACCTTGTAAAAGTATTCTATTCTATTTCTGTGGGTTTCTTTTGATCATTATCTTATAAAATTATTCTCATGGTTCATTAAAATGTTTCTTTATTATGATGTGGTCATTTAGGTGTGTTTGCCTTCTAATTTATATTCCTCTTAGCATGGGCTTTCATCAGTAATTTGTTCCAACAAGTAAGTTCTGGTTGATAACATCCATGGGATTTTGTAATATAGTTACAAGAATAAAAAGCGTTTTCAATGCTTTGGGTAGAGAGTTATATTGGATTTTTGTAAGATAGTTGTGATCATAATAAGTGGTATCAAATATTTGGTATGACATTTTTGGATGGACAAATCTTGATGAATGTGTTTTAGAAATTTGTTTAGTAGCATAATTTTTTCCTTATCCATATAGGATAATTTTTTGTAATACATTCCTAAAACCTCCTACATGTTTTGTAATTTCGTTTGATTTCACTATATTCTAGAGGAATGGAATTGGATGAGGGTAATTTCTAGGTGTATAAGTTTAATGACATAGATTTTGGGTTACTTAGAATATATATGGAGGAGTGTCTAGTACAGAAAGACCTTGATCTTACATTGATAGGTACCAATGTGAAAGCGATGAAGAAGGAATAATGGGATAGGTTGGATAAGAAGGCACTAGGTTGATACACATGTTATTATCGTGAAATATGGAATATAATATCTGGAAAGTGAAAACTACATTGAAACATATGGAGACTCACTGATATGTATGATAAGTTGTTATCAACAAAAAAGGTGTTCCATTTTAATAGGTTGTTTTACATGAATATTTTAGAAGGTAAAGTATTAAAATTTCACAAAAAAAATTCAATATCATCCTAATTTAATTTGAGGATGTGAAGGTGAAATCAAGAGATCCTGAGTGAGTGTTTTTATTCATTTAATTACTAGAAGATCCTTAAGATGCGATGGCGAACATAGTGAGTAACTCAAGTGAGAAGTATATCATTGTGTTTTCATACACTTGGTGCCCGACCTTGAATGAAGAAAATATTTGGTAGGAGATCCGACAATATTTTAGATTCACTAAAATTTTAAAATGAATAATGAATTCCATAACATGAAAAGGTAAAGGAGAAGAGAAATAAAAAATAATTTGTAGCATGGGCAGCTCGAAAGAAGGTGGTACCCTGTGTTGGAATTGTAGGATAAATGTTCACTTGAATAAAGATTTCAAACTAAAGAAAGTTAACTCTAAAAGATAGACTTTTGTTTGTTGATCTATGGATTCTATATTAGAAGATAAGAGTGGTATTTGTTTTTTATTATAGACTATGGAAAATTATTTCACTCAATATCTGAGAGGTTGTGTATGAGAATCTATAATTTTGGAAGATATTAAATGGTTTATCATAAAGATGGTTATCCTCTTGAGATTATGGGAAAGGGTGAAATTCGTATCTGAAAAAGTAATTAAACTTTTCCAATGTTTCAAGGAGTGCATCCCATCCTGAGGTTAAGGAAGAATTGAATTTCAATTGGACCATTATATGATGAAGGTCTTTGTACTATATTCATATATGGAGTGTGGAGAATATCACATAATTCTATGTTCATATTTGAAAGAGTGAATTAAAAAATATTTTACCTTATGGGAGTTCCAAAAGTTATGATTCATATAATATAAGTAGCTTCCATAAAGATATGGAATGAATGTATGGGTAGATTGAGTGAGAAGGGGATTAAATTACTACCATATACAGGTATGTTGAAGCTTTAAATCATGAAGTATGGTATAAGGGGAGATTTTATATTTGGAATGTAGTGAAAGGTATTCTACCAAATGAAAGTTGAGTCACCAAAGAACTAGAATATATAGTAGGTTCATATATATGTATGGGGGGAAAATCATGTTCATTCTCATAGTGGGTCACTATTCTATGTAACATTCATTAATGACATGAAACTAAATATGTGGGTGTTGTTTCTCAAGAAAAGGATAGATGTGTGTGGGACCATTATTTGATGGAGAGAAATAGTGGTAAAGGGGACCATATGAGAACTTAAGTGTTTGAGTTCTAATAATCATGGGGAGTACAAAAATAGGGATTTTTAGAGATTATACTAGAAGAATAGAATAAAATTTGAGAATACTGTATAAGGTACTACGAAATAAAATAGAGATTCAAAGAAGATAAATTAGACATTGGTTAAAAAATCAATGAGTTTAAGAATTCATGGATGGATTCCCTATGTTTTTGGGTTAAAGAGGTGAATTGTGTGGCATATTTGATCAAAATGAGTTGATATTCTCTGTTTGGGTAGGAACTATGAGAAGTCTCTTGGTACGAAAGGAAGGTTAATTCCACCAATATAAAATTATTTATTACACTTAGCTACATCCACACTGAATCCAAGGATAGGTGAAATATTGGGGATAATTCCCTAGCATGATACTTTTATTTTGGTATAGTGATGACCATTTTGGTTTTTGACTATATGACAACATCCTTTAAAATATATTTAGAAGTTGAAACGTGTTATTAAATGAAGAGATCCTATAAAAGGATTTGAACTTAGTAGATTTTATTTATGTGAGAAAAATATAATTAAAAGGTGAGGTTCAACAGAATATACAGAAAAATGGTATATATATTCTTGAGAATTCAATAAGTATAGAAGTAGTTGAAACACCCTACATTATAGAATATGTTTAATAGGGAGATTAAATCCTGATGGTTTTTCTAAGAAAAAAGTACCAGAAATATTTTGAACAAATGATTCTTGGGGAACACTTTCAAAGAATGAGATCTAGAAGACATAACATTAGATCTTATAGAACCAGAAGGACCTAATATATAGGGGGAGTGTAAGGTTCCAAGTTTATCTTTCATTTAATGTAACGTCGAGTTTATTCTATAAATTGTGTTACACATAAGGTCGAGTCTTACTAAACAATAATATAATGTTGATATTATTATTTAATATAGAAGTTATCTCTTAGAAGTTATATTGAAGGGTCAGAATAAAGAAAAATATATTATATTTACACAAGTTTATAAAATGTTTTTATATTCATCAAATAGATTTTATAGGCATAAGAAAAGAATAAACCCAGTTTTATGCTTAAAAACTGTAATTTTCTAAAGATTAGATTTACCTCCTTTTAATGGAAGACTTATTTTAAAAATAAATTTTGAAACTATTATAAATTCAATTTTAAAAAATAAAAATCATTTTATAAATCTGATCAGAATTTACATTGGGTTATTTTTTGGTGTTTTTTTGAGAAGTTTCATTTTTGATAAATAGTGAAAAACACATTATTTTAATTGAAAGCTGCTTTTCACCTAATTTATTTATATAGATAAATTACACGTTCAATTGGTTTTAATGTATAATTAGTTTAATTGAAAATCAATAAATATAATTTGGTTCAATGGATTCAATTTCAAATTGAAATTTGATATAAAAAAATTTCAAAATTTTGAGCATTTCTCATTAAGAACCCACTGTCTTGCAGCATCTACGAGATTAATTTTAAATTAATTTTAGCCACATATATGAATTTAATTTGAAACAAATGGATATAAATATTTTTAATTAGTGTGATTTTTTTGGTCAAATAATATAAAATTAAATTTTTACCTAAATGATTATTGCATATTGTTAAAATTAATTACAATGATTAAGGTAAGAACAAGACAACATAAGGATTAAAATTAGAATATAAGGTGTATAAATAACCCAAAAAATTTCCAACCCCCATTTTATGGACATATTTATACCCTCTCAACCTTATGATTTATTTTTATGATTTATTGGGATACTATTCTATTAAAGTGACATATATAATATTTTAAGTAAGGAAAAGAAAAAAAGTAATCTTCATATAAATCATTGAAATAAGGAAGAATCTATATAGGTTTGATTATAAATATTATTTTGCAATCTAAATGAGTTATTTTTATCAGAATAATTTATATTTGATTTTTATATATGATATAAGTAAAATTATATGCTTATGAAATTCCAACACATAGATTATTCAGTTAATAATTAAATAAAATAAATGATATTTTATTAAATTATTTAAAATTCTTAAAAATATTATATTCTTAAAAGTGATTTTAACTATAAATAAATATCAAATATAGGATATTAATGGTCTAATTTATCTTTTATAATGAACATACTTACCCATAAATAGTCTCAACTATGTTAGTGTAGTTAGGATAAAAGAAGTGTTTTTATGCATTACATCCATTTTGGTTAAAATTGATTTCTACAGAATATCAGATTTTTATTTTAAAAATTAGATTTCTTATTTTAGAATATAAGGGTATAAATTTTATAATAATTATACCTTCAATTTATTCTTAATGGATTAATTACATTGGTTTGAAAACTATATACATAAATGAATAACCAAAATGAAAAAAATAAAGAAACTTTAAGACTAAGGAACAAATATTAAAAATGATTTTTTTGAGTTTTTATCGACCATAGTTCCCATTTAATCCATTAGTTTTCATTTTTTAAGTATATAATGTACGAGAGAACACCCAATAGTGTTAAACTTTTTTATATTTACAAGAATGTCACCCCCTCCACTACAAAAAAACACTCAACCTCTTTACTTATTCACACCTATCAATCCATTTGTCTTGTCCAAAACATGTAAAATAAGCTCCCAAAATCCCTCTTCTCAACCTATAATCCTCTATTTGGGCATAAATCCCTCTAAGGAATCCCTTTAGTGCAAACCAAAAGGTGTTACCCGAAAAAGATGTAACATTCTTCAACGGTAACTTTTGTTTTATTTCTTTATAAAACCATTCATTTATTATTATTTAATGAATATATAATATAATAATTATCATAAATATAAGGTTACTTTTTTTATGTTAAGGTTTTGACTTAAACCTACACACACATCCATTAAAATGGTAACGAAATTACTGTTCGTGTTTACAATAAAATACCACCTCACAAAATGATGTCATTTGTTTTTCCTTTACCACCTCTCACGATTGGGAAATATGACAAAGAAAATATTTTTATATGAGATATATGATATTTTGGTTTTATTTATACTTATTTAATTTTTATATAACATATACCTTCATGATTTCTATGTTGTGAAAATACGATAACATCATTTGTGGACATGTGGTCTACCGCCTCCTCAATGCAATGTGATACATTCAAACATTACATGGAATGTACTAAGGATGTATTCAATAAATATATGTGATATAAATAAAATTTATATGATATTAATTTCATAATTACATTTTTGTTATTATAAATTATCAGTTTCATTATTACTTTTTCACACACTAAAAAAATGATAACGTCGTTCATGGATGTGTGGACTACCGCCTCCTCAAAGTGATATGATACCTTTTACATAATAGGAATTATATATAAAATTATATATGATTAAATAATATATTATATATGATATAATAAATATTCTGGAATGATAAATATTACTTACCTTTTTTCCATAACGATCATTGAAAAATGAGAATGTTACTCATTAGTACGTACGACCTACGGTCTCCAGGATTGTAATGTTGGTTCATTTTTCATAACCATATTTTATGATTGGTTATATAAGTATAATTTATGTATAAATATGATAATTATTTCATGATTATTATTCTGGATATGTTTATATGACAACATTATTGACCATAGTCAACCAAATATAGTCATTTTGATGCTTAAACCAAATATTGTCAAAGCACCTGATGTGGACTTAATTTTTTATGTAGTCGTATAAAGAATTATAATAAGTGATATAAAAGAAATGATAAAATTTAAAAAGGTTATGAAGAAACTAAATAATTAAAATAATTTTATTATTCAGGAATAAAATGACACAAGTGACAAGTTGGACTCAAGGTAAGAGATTTCATCTCAATATTCTTTCATTGAGTCATTTCTTGATGATATGCACATTTATTATTTTATAAGGTGTATATAAAACATATTATACATTATATACACATATTTTATCTATTATAATGTTATTTCATGTTTTTCTAAATGTTATTCATTCATGGGACTTCTGATTTAAATGTTCAAAGTGGCATAAGGAACTTTGAATGTTTAAATATTTAATTTAAAAATATTTTCTCAATGTCAATATTGTAGATATTATTTTACATATTGATTTATATGGATTAATAAGAGTTATAAATTACAACTTATGCCTATTTTTAATTTCATTCAAAGTATTTCAAATGAAATTTTTCTACATTATTTATACAGAACATTTTGAAAAACAAAAAAAATGCAACATTACATTCTTAACATACACGATGACAATAGAATTTTACACCATCATCGACATTATTTTATTTTTTGATTTATTGGAAATATTTCATGTTTCATTAAATGAAAATTTGACGATCTGACCCAAGATGGGGCTCGAGCCGCAACTACACCTAGTCTGCCTCCATCAGACAAGGGGTGGAGACATGTGCTGAAGACATAACTAACTATCAGAGCCTTTTTTCATAAGTACCTGTATGCACACACACAACCATATCAATGAAAAAGTGTACAGACAATTAATTAGAGATTCAAAACTACTGTAAAGTAAAACAATCATTCATGAACCTCTAGTCAGTGAAAAAGTACGGTAGTGTAAACTGAAATGTAAAGGGGAAAAATAAAATCCCAAAAAAACATATATCCCAACCTAAAAGAAAACTCAAAAAGTAAACAGCAGAGATATCCGAAACCATGTATCTCAAGATATAACCACTATACGTGGTCCAAGCACCCAGTATCTCTAAGCTCTTCTATAGTCATGGTCAGCTAGTTCGTCATCTATATAAGACATGATACATGTAGGTGAAGCCCATCTAGGGGTGAGTATTAACATACCCAGTAGAATGACCTGAAAGATGAAGGGGGAGTGGTAAGGTATAAAACAAAAGATAAAGATAGTATATATCACAAGTTACAATGAAATATTATATCTCAACCCAACCAATAGTATAAAGGTAAGCTCATCCAAACATAAGGGGCTTAACACGGTGAATATATGAACTACCCATCAAGTCTTTAGTACCTATAACAGGAGAGAAGACTCATCTCACCATGAGAAGATAAACACAGAAAGAACGTGGCATACTTCATGCATATTTTCTTCTCATGGAAGGAGAGTGACTAAATCCAAGGTTTGGATACAAAATAAAGATATATATACATACATATATATATATGCCCAGTTAAAAGAAGTCCAAATGAGAGAGTAAAGGGATATTCGTATCACAACATAGCCTAAGAGGAAGAGTATACAATATTTATAGAAGTCCATAAATAATTCCCAACATCCCACATGTTTTTCCATAAGTAATCATACAAGTGTAACCATGCATCGTCACTATGTTGCACAAATGAGTGGGCACAAACTCGAAGTAGATGATTTGAGTCCTTTTGTGTTAGGGGGTTACACTCTGATTGTTGAGGACCCGTGCCATAATACCATAGTAGGTTCACACTTAGAAGGTCTAGGTCCCATGCCCATCCTGGATAGAGGGTTCCAATCTAATCATCAAGGACCCATGCCCTGATACAGTAGAAGGGTGCCACTCAGAAGGTTGAGGACCCATGAATAGCCTAGCTAGAGGGTGAAACATTACATCATCGAAGACCCATTCCTTGATACCGCAGGAGGGTGCCACTTGGGTGGCTGAGGACCCATTCCCAATGTGGCCATATGTTTCCACTCTAAGTCATCAGAGACACATGCCATGCCCTATAGGAGGGTTCCACTCAGGAGGTCTCTAGTGTAACATCGCAGTTCCAGATGCCACCCAAAGGTGCCCCGTACATGGTTGGTCACATGGCCTCAAGCACATTTCCCCATATTCCAGAGGATATCGATTAGAAATGAGGACCTTAGGTGTGATAGTGGAAAAACTATTCCCTCATTGGTAGAGAAACACAGCATAACAAAAACAATAACCTATAACAGAAGCTGTAATACCATACAATAAGTAAACAGTGGAATACTGATAGTAAATAAACAACTAGATAACATATATAAATGATCTATGTCACATATTTATAGGAAAGAATCCAAAAAAGTCAAAATTCTAGAAATAGAACACTGAGACTAATGTATATAAAATAGTAAACTCCAATAGCATCACAAGCCTCATCTTGGTCCCATGCTCTCCAGCTCCACAATAATCAAGTAACTGATAAAGAAGGGAGATTTCCCTTATCTATAAATACAACCATATAATCAGTTTGGGCCCAAAATAATGACCTAAATATGGTGTGAGAAGAATCCCAGTAGGCAACCACCAAAATATTTGTGCCCAACTATCAGTGAATATATATATATATATATAAGGCAATATACAAAATTAAGCAATAAACAAATAATTTCTCCAAATTGAGAAATCCTAAAGATTGCCATTAAATTCATTTACATTTATTAATTATTCAAACTCTTGAATATTGAAATCCTAAGATCTATCCTAAGCTCTATATCTCCAGTGTAATAGAAAACATAGGTCTTTGAAGACCATATAAACAATCAAGTAAAACAGAGTCCAATCTTGTGCTTCGGCTTGGCAGACTCGTCATAATCAATCATTCATAAGCAACCCTCTGGGAAAGTTATCACAGTACAAACCCTTTGGTTAAACATATAGTCAAATCAATAAAGATATAATGACCCTCTGGGAAATGTCACACAGTATAACCACATTGGTCTCACCAAAACAAAGACTCTAAGAGGAAGTAGTCACCTTCAATTCCCCTTGTGGCCTTTTTACAATAAACTACAAACTCTATGAGGAAGAACTCAACATCCATTCACCATATGGTCTTGTAATGGTATAATATAGAAACTCCGATGGATCAATCATCATTAATCCCCCCTATGGTCTCACAATGTAAATATATAAAACACTCAGGGGAATCCCTCAACATGAATTCCCCCTATGGTCCAACTTCACCAGGTTCTGACATCCCTGTATAATACAATTGTACACAAACGATATTTAGCAGCCCAAAGTAATCTCGACTATTACAAGGCTAAGCATTTACAATGCATGACATAGGAGTTTAACATGCAGCAATAAGGAATCAATTCCAAATTAACAAGCAAGGAAAGGAAATAAGGTCTGCCTCATAGCCAACCTGGTCCAAATATCCATAACCACTCAAATAAGGAAATACACCCTTAGGGTGTCCCCTAAACAAGTAATTTATCATAACATAACAACAAAAACCCTTTATCTAGCAATAAATATAAGGAAGATGATAACTTTCTTCAAATAATTAACATAAAATACCCAAATCATGGGTAATCGACACTTAGGCATGTATAACTAAAATGCATACTCCGAAACGCAAAAAACCACCTACCGTGACATTCTAAGAAGATAACTCTAGAATTTATTCCCTTGAATCATCCTATAAAGTCATAGATATACAAAAGTTAAAATTTTTTTCACCTTGGATAGATTGAGTGAGACGAGAAATCAAGAAGAAAGGCTCTAGGGAAAGAGAAAACTCACCAGTGGGAATCCAACGCACCTGGTGATGCCTCAATTGGAGCTCAGACAAAGGAATGAGAGGTGATGAAAGATAATTGGCCATATTTCGCTCTCCTGTATGAGACATAGGAAGAAAAAGAGAGTTATAGATATGAGACATGACCCCAGAATGATTAATCAAAGAAAAAAAAGTACATAAAGTGTTCATTTAATGTATATTCCAGGCACTAGACTCAACCATCCCTCACTTTAGGTGGTCCATATGGCCATGTACTCAGTTGTTACATTCCCAGTACATGGATACCCATGGAAATTGGGTACAAGGTGTGTGATCAGACATACATGATATGTACTTAGAAAATTCTAAAATCTTCCTTTTCCAAAAAAAACCTGAAATTAATACCCATACCAGAAAAGAAGATACATGTTCTTACAAACATCCACCCCATAAAGAAATTTGTCCCCAAATTTACCTTCCATGGGTGGTGAAGAAGAAACTTCAAACAACTTTGGCCACTGGGATCAAATGTCGGCCTCCCTCTCCCAAGTCTCGTCCTGTACCCGCCTATGCTAGCATAACACCCATACCAGAGAAATAGACCAACCACAGAGAACCTTTGTACTATGATCCAAAATCTGCATAGGGTGATCCTAAAAGGATTCATCCACCACCAACTGAACCTAATTGGGTTAAAAAATGTGAGATGGGTCTAAAAAGTAACTTCATAGGTGAGAAACATAGAAGACCTTATGCATATCCCGATACCTCTAAGGTAACTGAAACCGATAGGCAACCAGCCTGACTCTCTCCAAAACCAAAAATGACCCAATGTATCTCAATGAAGGTGTTCCCAGTATCCTAATCCTTTTATGTACCAAAATCGGTGTGACACACAAGAAAACCTATTCACTGACCCCGAACTCCAGTGGTCATCTCCGTCGATTAGAATAATATTTCTAGAGTGAATGTTTAGTACCCATCCTCTTTCAAATCAACTCCACATGCTCCATGGTCTCCTGGACAAGACAAGGCCCCATTATAGCTGCCTCTCCTACCTACAGGCAACATAGGGGTGATCGACATGGACTACCATACAAATCCTTATAATGAACCATATGAATCATTTCCTGAGAACAGTTATTATAGGAAAACTTTACTAAGGGTATGGGTCTCTCCCAAGTGCCCCCAAAATCTAGAATGAATGCTCGAATCATGTCCTACAAGACCAGAATCGTGCGCTTGGACTAGCCATCTTTATGATGATGGTAAGCTATACTCAGAAGTACATGTGTAACCAATGCTCGATGTAGTCCCTCCTGGACCTGATAAGTAAAATGGGCATCCCTATCCAAAACAATGGTGTGAGGAAGACCATTTAAAAAAACAATCTCTCATATGTACAATCTTCTAATCTCATCAACACTAATGGTCTCCTTTATCAATAAGAAGTGTGAAACCTTTGTAAGTATTTCAATAAAAACCCAAACTGCATCATTCCCTCAATGATACCTTGGTAAACCTGTCAAAAAATTCATCATGACATCATTTAACTTTCAATCAGGAATGGGTAATTTTTGTAAAAGACCTGCTGGTCGCTGATGCTCCACCTTCACTTGCTGATAGGTGGAACATCTCATCACAAAACCATCAACATCTCTCTTTATAACTATACAACAATATTGAAAGCATAGATCTCGATACATCTTGGTGACACCAAGATGAACTTCCCAAACAGAGGAATGAAAATACTGCATAAACTCCTCATGTATGTCTGACGACACCCATATGTGCACCATGAAAATGAAAGATCTCATCCTCTCCTATAGTCCATCCAGGAGTAGGGTGCTCTCCTGACACACACTCACGTAGGAATATGCCTTCAGAATATGATAGATGCCCCATTCTCACTCGATCCAGATGATTAGAGGTAACATCTACAAAAGAAAGAAACATCTACCCCTACTTGTTATGCACCTCTAAATGCATCTCAGAGAATAGATCCATAAGCTTCCACTCACTACTAGCCTCCTGAACTTCCTATATCTGAGTCCTCCTTCTCAACGCATCAGACACAACATTGCCTTTACCAGGCATGCAGGTATGATCAAAGTCAAATGATTTAAGGTAATCAACACAAATTTACTGTATCAAATTAAGATCACACTGAGTAAAGATATATTTGAGACTTTTGTGGTTAGTGAAAACAAAAAAAATTCTCTTCCAACAGATAATGTCTTCAATAGTGTAAATCCTGAATAATTGCAGCTAACTCGAGATAGTGTGTTGGGTGATTACTCTCGTGTAGAATCAACTACCGAGACCCGTATGCAATGAATCCTTCCCCTTGTATAAGCACCACTCTGAGCCCGATACTATATGCATCATAGTAAACGGTGTAACTCTTGCCCAGCTTTGGAAAAACTTGTATCAGTGTTGAATTCAATCTCCCTTATAGCTCTTGAAAGGCCAAATCACAGGAATTAGTCCACAAGTACTTCCCACCCTTCTTAGTCAGGCACTTCAGTGGTGCTTTTAAGCATGAGATATATTGTATAAAGTTTATGTAGTATCCAGCTAGATATAAAAAACTTCATACCTCAAATATGTTTTTTGGTTGTTCCCAGGAAACTACTTCTCTCACTTTCTCTAGGTCTACTGATATTACTGTCTCTGAGACAATACAAAAAAATGACTTATACCAACATAAATTAACTGACATATAATATATCTGTTAGTACAGATAAGAAATACCTACATATATTAAATTTTATTGGTATTGATTTTCAGTACCAACACTTGGTTTTACCAACAGATATATCTGTTGATATTGATCAGTTAATACCAACGAATATTTTACAGATAATTATTGCTTGAGCATATGAATACTAACAACTTTTTTACCAACAAATGAATCTATTACTACTAATTATTATTACCAACATATTTTTTTTACCATTATACAAATCTGTTTCAATAAATTATTCAATAACATAATTTTTTTAGCAAAAAAATATAAATATTATTTTCAATAAATGATATAAATATATATATTATTTTCAATAAATGATATATATTATAAATATTTTAATAAAATCATAAAATCATATGTTTTCATTGAATATTATATGTTTTTGATATATATATATATATATGATATAAAATTGATGATTAATGGTTATAAGTTTTAGAGACTTGAATAAGTTCGAATGGACACTAGTCAAAACTAAAAAAAAAATTCACTTATATATAATTTTATTACATGTATATAATATTATTCTTTATTTAGAATATATATAAATTTAAATATTTTTTTCTTTCCATATAAATTATATATAAATTTATTATACATCATGGTAAATTTTTTAAATTATACCAATAATATGACAATATATTCCCCAAATTAAAATTATCGAGCCATAGGGATCCCATCATTGTTACCACACTTTCCATTGTCATACTCCGACCCAATTAATTTATTTTAATGGGGTCAAACTATGCATGAGATCTATTAAAAAACATTTTAGTTATTATTATTATTATTTTTGTTAGTATTATTATTTTTTGTTACTATTATTCTTTTTACCTTTTCTTTTCACCTCTCCCTTTCTACCCAATTTTGTCCCACACTCTCCCCATACAGTTCGTGTGGCACACCCCATCCTAGAGGAACATCAGGCGCTCACCTCCCTCTTCCTCTGGCTATGGAATCTGACCATCCCTCCTTCAGATTTTGCATGCGGTTTTCTTCAGTTATCATTCCTTCTCCTCCACTCTATTATTCTTCTATTTTAATCATTACTTTCATTCTCTTCCTTGTGGCATGTGAGGCTCATCATAACCCTAACCTGATTTTGGATGTTTTTGTGATGATTCTCAATGGTTAAAGTTCATGATCCAAGACTAGGGTCTATCTTAACTGTTGACGTTGAAGGAGTTTTAGGGCAGTGTGGATAAGCTATTAATGGGCTTGGCATTATATATATGGACAACCATTATTGTTCCCCAAAATACCAATTCTATAAATTATAATACTTGGGAGAATAATTTCATCATTGTAGAATCATTATTTCAGGATTTAATGACATCATCAAATACTTTTTTGTTTAAAAGGAAATGTGATGTTAAACACTTACAATGAACAAGTGAACCTTCAACTAACAGATAAATACTATTTGCATCATTCAATTTGATTCAATATGTCCATGATTAATGATCAGGAATGACTCATATTAGATTCAAATGATGGAATTTATGGGTATTGGGGTTAAAATAGTGCTGCACTTATGCAGTCTCTTATATAGTAACACTTTATGTATACCTTCCATTACTGGGTGTTACAGTTTCCTTGATTGATGCATTGATATTTACTATATGTTCAGGTTTCATTTTTGGTCATTCTATTTCATTAATCATGATGGGTTTTCATATTTTCTTCTTGGTGTTATAAATTATTATACACTCTAAAAATTTATGAGGTTTTTCTCCTTTTTCCTGCTAGTATCATTTGGTGATTCCTAAACACAAACACTTCAAAAACGTGCATGTAAAAACATGTATAAATTTCTAAAGTATTAAATTATTTTATATAATCATTTTTGAGAAGTATTTGGTTATATTATTGCAATATTTAGTTATCAAGTTAATACCTATGGAATTTTTTTGTGTTCAGAGTGTGGCCAACTTCATGAGAAAATCTTTTGGTCTCTCTAGGATGAACATTTAAGCACTTCCCTGCATCATTCTTCTATCCTGGTTGTAATGTCATCATTTCATCCAACTAGGAAAAATTTAATTCTTGTTATAGATTTGTTCACATAGATTTGTCTTTGTGGCCCTATTTTAGAAATTGGATTTAATTATATAAAGAAACCTTCATTTATTCTATCTATTTCTAGATGTTTCAGTTACCTTGCATGATGCATTATGTTCTGCTATATTTTCCAGTTTGATTACTGTTTTCACTTGTTTTCTTTAATCTCTATGGATTTTTTATTGGTTTTTTGGTGTTATGAATTATTATACACTATTGACATGTATGAGACTTGTGTTCTTGTGCCTATTAATATTATTTTATGGTTCTCACACACATTCAATTGAAACACATGTATGTACACACATATATGAATTGAAAAATCCATAAAATATTTTTTATGAACATTTTTTAGAAGGATTTGGTTAAAATTTTTCAACATCTAGTTATTTAGTCAATTCACGTGATGAACCATCTTAAATTTTGAGACAACACATACATATATTTTATTAAGGATTAAGTGTTTTCTATATTTAATATAATGGGATGTGTGATCACTAAAATTAATTTTCAAATTTTAACAATTCATCCACATTTAAAATTTAGTTATGAGAATCTAAAAATTTAACCAAAATTAGTAAAACAATTTTGTTAATTAAAAAATTATCAATAAAAATAGTATATTTTATTTTTAAAAAATTATTTATATTTTCTGGTAGATGAGCCAAGCTAAATATTCAGTTTTGTTTGTTGGAATTTTATAATAGTTTACTTTTTTTCACCTACTACATAACTACAAGTAAATGATAACCTCTATCCTATTATCTTAAAACTACTATTTTATCCCCTCACTTTTCATTTAATTGATTAATTTTTATTTTTCACTAAATAAATCCAATATGGAAAGTTCCATTAATATTAAATCCTTAAAACTATTCAGTGCATATTTCATTATTCTTCTTTATATAACTAATTTCACTAAATTTATATCTGGGTCTATTATGATACATTCTTTTTGGTATAAAAAATTGAAATGGTGTCATAATATTTTAAATTACTAGAAATAATAGTATGAATCATTAGATCCCATACAAAATTCTCCAAAATATAATACACTTGATTACACTAGTTCCTGGATGTGGGACCTTCAACGAAGATCTATCATGCATTTATGAATCACACTTCCCCATTTGGCGGATTGGTGGATTTTTTTATTCTGAATAAATATTAGTTCTACAATGTACTGTATCTATTTTAATTTATTCTAATCCTATAATTACTTATTTAAAATCTACTTAGAAGTAATTTTTCATTGTACTCACTTTGACACTGTAAAGTGATAGTCATCTGTAAATTGTTACCCGAATGAAGTGCAATGTGACCGAGCAGTAAGTTATCCTAACTATGATTATTCTGTTTACTGTAAATCCATTACATATATTTTTAGTATTTACTTGAAAATTTATATATCTCGTGGGGATAAATATATTCAATATGAGTGTATTTTCCTCAGTTAAATTCTCTTACTATTATCCATAATTTTTGTGTCTTGTTCTTCGTGAAATTAATTGCATATATTCTCTTACTCTTATGGTGATTTTCTGTTGTCTCAGCCCAATCCTAGTGGTGGTGACATTTTTATGTGTGGAGACCAACAATTTATATGGTATATTGGTAAGTTCATTTCCTTTTCCCTTGATATTTTTTAAACGAATTGAATATTGAGATCCTTTGGGTGAAATGTTTTTCAACTCATTCCATTAATAAAAAACATTTTTAATTGGACCCAAAACCAAAATCCATCAAAATTAATTATATATTTTGTTCGGGAGAAGCTGTTCATTGTTAGCTTCCACTTTCTGCTTGACACGATGGATTGAGGAAGTAGGGCCTTCACCATGTGCCTATTTCTTCATTATTCCAATCACAATATCATCAATCCTTATAATCATGAAATAAACCTTGATGTATTTCTTGAATGTTTGTGACTTCAGCCCATATGTTTTATTCCTTCATGTCCACCATGGCACCCCTACTCCCATTTTTTCGATCCATGCATTTTCACCATTTCCACACTTTCCTTGTAGAGTGGTTAGAGTCCTAATCACATTAATACCATATTTCAATGCTAGTATTTTGGGTAATTCCTAAAAAATAAAAAGTAGCTTATTGGTAAGGCTACTTCTCAATTTCTTCAATAGAAGAATTTTTCTACTTCAAAGTGGAAGACACTATCATCTTAGTAGCACCACCATAAGGTACCATCTTTGGATTCTTCTGAATATTTCTTTCTAGATCATGGAAACCAAAAAATTCCTTCCACATTATTTAGATATTTTCTAACACCCCTTAGAATAATGGTGCAATCTTTTGGCTTGGAACACTCTACTATATAAAGGAAAAAAACTTTTCACTGATTTTATTGATGTAAAAAATCTCTGCTTCTGTTCCCACATCAGATTCCTAATGTTCTTCAAGTATATTTACAAAAAGAAATTCCATAAGCCTTCTTTACCATATTGTTGTCCACTTTTCTCAATCTTCAAATGGCATTGACTCTAGCTTTGCTTAATGGAATTCCAATTCATTCATTTTTTTCTTAGATATTACCAAATCAGCTTTGAAATTTTGGATATGTACGTAAAAATTCTCAATGTATTCAATCTTTAGATTCCCCAATCATCTTTTATCACCAAATCTACTTTTTTTTCCTATGCATTCTTGAACTCTATATAAAAATCAAGAACGATGCTCCTTTTTCTCATTTTTCTAGGGGAAGCAATGTCTTTGTCAGACCTTACACCTTTATGAACATTGGAGTCCTCTAATTTAATAGGAGAGATTTTTTAAACTATTATATGCTTAATGTGAACCCATCCCATAACTTGACCAAATTCAACACCAAATGTTGTCATAACATCAAGTGCTAAATCAGATATTAGATACCCGAAATCCCTAATAAATTCTGTACCATTGAAACTATTAAGTAGTCTATGCATTACAACATGACCACTCATATCGTTATGCTTTATAATCATGTCAAGAAATTTAGTTACATCTTTAAGACTTTTTTTAGCTTGAAATATGACTATAGACCCATTGTAGTGAAAATTATATCAACTAAAGCCTTTAAATATTGAATATTATCAAGGTGCACCTTATTCATTTAATCACTTGTTAAAGAGTCCTTGAGGATGATTACTATTTTGTTTATTATTGTATGAGCATATGTTGCAATTTAGTGGGTGTTGAGTGGGGTTTTATTGTTTTCCTGGATCTCTTTTATCATTTATTTTTTTTACCTCATAAAACATAAAATTATCCATGATTGAGATGGAAAAAATTATTGTATCCATATATGATTGGAAGTTGGCAATATTGGAAAAATATGATCACTATAATCTATCTTTCTTTTTTGTAGAAGTTGGAAACCCTACATGAATCACCATGAAATACTGCAAGCATCACCATTAAGTGTTGTAGGAAACACTAGGAATCACATGAAACAGTACAAGCATCACCTTGAATCACTTCAGGAAACACTGGGTATCACAGGAAATGCTGCAAGCATAACAGGAAACACTACATGCAACATTAGGCATCACCGAAATTGATGTAAGCATCACCAGAATTAAGAGTTTGATATTAAAAGTTTAACCATATTGGCAACATATATATTTTCTATTAAATTCATTCATAAATTATTATACTTTTTGAAAACTGAATATTTATTGTCATAGTTCTTCATTAATAACAATGTTGAAGGAGACAAATTTGGCTTATCATAGTAGACTGTTCTATTATTATCATTATAGACTGTTACTGTTTTTTAATACCATATTATATAGTTATTCATTAATATTCATCGTATCAAATTCTATATTTTTTATGTTTTGTATTAATAGTCATACTGAATTAGATTTATTTGAAATGGGATAAGAAATCAAACCTAATGTGTATGGATTACAAATTAACATCACAACTAAATGAGATTTATTTTATGAAGTTAAACATTAATATTCAATCTCTTGTTTGATGTGATATTTTATTTTATAGGCATATAATTTGTTACTATTTTATATTTTAAACAAATCCTCTTTTTGTTTAGAGTGTTAGATTGAGGATGAACTACTTTCATCTAGAAGTACAAGAAAGGGAACCTGCTTACATGGGCAAGGATGATCAGCAAAATCGGGGATTTCTTGCTACATGTGGATAATGTGAGCCTACTATATTTTATATTCACCATTGTGGTCATGTCATGACTGAGTGGGTGATTTTCAAGGGTGGAACTCAATTCCAGTGTGAACCATGATAGTGTGAGCCTTCTCTAGTTTGTGGGAATCATTGAGTGACTAGTTTGTTATCCAGCTTGACCATAAGATATTTCATAGAAGCTGATTCTGGGATGAGTTACTAGTTCAAAGGACTGGATTCTCAGATCTGAAAGCTGATTCTGGGTTCCTTGGATATGGCTATGAATCTACTCCTCAAATTATCAGAAATGGAGGTTTAGTGTTAGTAGGCATACCAATAGTTTCGAATTGTTCTCAAGATGACTTGAAGCTGGGTTTTGTATATTTTATCTAAAGAACAGAGTTTAGTACATTACTGTTTTCTCTCATACAAGATTTCTTGTTCAGGTTTCCAATGCGATATGATGAAGGAATTCATAGGGAATCAAGATATATTAGAATCCTTTCATATAATTGATGAAATATCTAAGGGGTGTGACTATATTGATGTTGCACTGACTGGAGACCACTGGTTTGTGTTGATGCAACTATCGGGAGCTGGTTCATTGAAATGGATGGGCTGATGCTTGAGATGACTCACTGGCATGGATTGGTTGGTGCTTTTTCTAGATCACTGGCAGGGATTTGGCGGTGCTTTTTCTGGCTCGTTGGCATGGATGGGCCGTTACTGCACTAGCATTGCATGGATGGGATCACTGGGAGCTTATGGGGGAGACGACTCATTGGAATGGATGGGTCGGGGGGGGGGGGGGTGGTGTTGTATGGGCAGGGTGTGATGGATCCTATTGTATAAATTTAATTATTAAGATAATTATTTTTTCTAACATTTAACATGTGTTATTTCAGTTTAATAATTAAAGCTCATGTATTATATATAATAAATTAATAAATATAATATTAATTTTTTCTAGTAATAAAAATTTATAAATTTTATTCAAATGTAATATATAAACATGTATTTTATTTTGGTAATATTATTACCAATAGAAAATTTTGTCATTATTCATTGTTGCAAAACACTTTAACCAATATATATATTATCAGTTGGTATTATTATAATTATAACACAACTATTTTATCTGTTGCAAAAAAATTTAGCAACCATATTTTTACCGACAATTTAGTGACAGGGAGATATATGTTTTTAAAATGTTTTACCAATAGAAAATGTACTTTTACCAATAGATATGTCCCTATTGGAAAAAACGAAATATTTTTTACTGAGATGACATGATCCAAGAAGTGAATCTGATCCATCCAAAAGTGGAATTTTGAGATCTTAGAATATAACTAATGCTCTCTTAGTGTGCTAAAAATGATCTCAAGATGTGTGGCATCGTTATGTCGAGTGCGAGAGTAAACTAAGATATCATCCATAAAGACTACCAAAAAACAATCCAAGTAAGGATGACACACTCGGTTCATCGGTTCCATGAAAATCGTTGGCACGTTCGTGAGACCGAATGACATAACCACATACTTGTATAGACCATACCTGCTCCTAAAGGTCATAAGAGGTATATATGATGGTCAAATGCACAACTAATGATAGCCATATCTCATGTAAATCTTCCAGAACACTCAGGCTCAATGAAGCTGATCAAATAGATCATCAATCCTCGATAAGGGATATTGGTTCATGATTTTCAACTGGTTAAACTTACTATAATACACACAAATTATGAGGGTACCATCTACCTTCTTTGAAAAAAGGATAGAAAAACCCAAAGGATAAGTACTGGGTCAGATGAAACCCCTTTCCTGTAACTCCTCAAACTGCTTCTTGATCTCTGGTAACTCTGGTCTAGCCATATTATAAGGAGGAATGGACATCAGTGCCACTCTTGGCCCTTGATCATTAGAGAAATATACCACTATCTCTGGAGGTAAAGCTGAAAATTCATCTGTAATGATATCCCTGAAATGATCCACCATTGGAGGAAATTCCATCTGTGAAGTCCCCTAGTCATCCAAATATACACTAGTAATCTGGGATATAACTCCTACAAAACCATGATAATCGAGTCCCACTCTACTTTCTTGGACATCCCATTTTCCCTTGTGTAGAAAAGACCAACCCTCTGGTGACGTGAAACTCTCCCTATGGAAATAGAAATCAATAATGTCCTATAAGGAGACCAATCAGTCCATTATGAGAATAAAATCAAAGACTGTCATCTCTAAGACATAGAGTTCCAACAATATGTGACACCCAAAAACTTCAAGAGGTAACTCCTTGCATTGATGTAAACTAGCCGTTCTAATCCCCAATGGATTGTCTATCATCATAACATCCTCAGAAGAGAAGATACAGTGCCCAAGGCTTTCCACAACGACGACAAATAAAAAACTATGGGAAGCCCCTATATTAAAAAGATCAGAAGATCAAACTAAGGAAACTAGAATCATACCTCTAACTATAGAGGGTTCATGATTATTCTCTTTCTGGGTCTGCTCCACTACAAAAGTCTGACCTGTACCACAACCCTGCGACCCTTCCTGACTTCTCTGAGCTGATCCACACTACTGTTACTAAAAACATTCCATTGGTTTACCATGACCATTACCTCCACTTCGGCCTGAACGGCTAAATGAACTCCAGTTCCCAGATTTATGATAAATTGGTGGTCCTGCTTCTGAATGTGGAGTCGTAGCAGAAATCCAATCATTAGATTTTGGTGATAATAACCAGAAAAAATGCTGAAGATGGACCATATTTCTATAAGATCAGCACTCCACTAGGTCCTTCGGGAAATGTGGTCTCATATGACCACTCTTCCCAAACTGGTAGCACAACACCTAGCTACCTAAAGTAGTATCTCATCTACTCATATCTCCACACATAGAATCCCTGTGGTGCATCCTACTATCAGTTGGAGGAGTACCAACTATGGATACCAAACCACCCTGGCTCAGAGCTCTAGAATCCCTCAAATTACGCTAAGTGATCAATAACAGGTTGAATATATAAGATATGGAAGTCAACCTGAATATATTCACCAAGGATAAAATTTCATGTGTGAGACCATCCCCAAACATCCTGGATAGAAATAACTCTTCACCCCCCTAAATGGGTGTGAATCACTGCAATTCGGTAAAGCGAGAAGAATACTCCATGACTGAAAGAGTACCCTATTCCTGACCCATGAACTCTTTGGCTCGGTTAAACGTCAAGGTCTATGGGTAGAATAGTCATAGAAGGTCTTCTAGAACACATTCCAAGCCATAACTCATTGGGGTCCCACCTGAGATATCACATACCAATATCTCTTGGTTGAATCTAGAAGCTTGTAGGTCGTGAGATTCACCCTCTTCTCAAGAGGTGCCTCCAAATGATCCAAGATAGATAGCATAACTTCTAACCATGACTCTGCAACCTAAGGTCCTCCATCTACTAAGAATGTGGGAGGATACTACTACTGAAAAACCTTCATCAACTCTGCCATAGATGGGGAAGGACGCAGTGCTCCCTGGCAAGTCTGCATAAACCTCATAAATCCTTCTCAGAACTGTGCATAAACACCTACGTTCAGAATAACAGCTGGTACCAAGACGAGCATGATGGGAGGATCTATTAGTAGTCCCTGATCTACCATTCCCAGCATCTGATCACTGCCCCACATCAGACATACAACTGGAAAACGTATCAATGGAATGAATCTTCAAGGTCAAGCACACACCTCAGTTCAATATTATCAAGGACAAAAACTTAGAAGTGAAAGAAAGTAATAATAGAAGAAAAACAATCATGTTTTACAAAATAGGGGTACACGACATGTATAACCCCTACACGATGTGTTTTATTAGGTTTTAACATGGGCGTGTACCTCTTCCAAAACTGGTTGTGTAACACCCCTATACATAATATGTTCCTCCTCAATACATAGTGTGTACTTGAATTTTATCTCCTGTCTAAGTTCTTCTACATGGATAAACCACGTGGTTCCCTCCTGGGTAACACTACATGACATGTTCACCACACACACAACATGTACCTATTAAGTTCTAACCACCCATGTTGTTAGTCACATGGCTGGTAACATGGTCCACTCTATGCAGTGTGCAAGAACAGAACATGACATGTACAACTTTAGTTTTATCCATCCGTGTTGTTAGTCACACGGTTAGATACATGGTCTCTTCGACATGTCATGTACTTCCAATACATGATTTGTTATACCAAACATTTATCAACCCACGTCACTACTCACACAGTCTGTCACATGGTTAATCTCTACACAGTGTGTATTCATATTACACGATGTGTACTTAAGAAAAGTTGTTTCTTCCAGAATATAAGAACACATGGTGTGTGTTCATAACACCACATGCCATGTTGTCAGGGTTTCTAGAAATTAGGCCTCTTAAACTTTTTCAAAACCCTTGAAAACATAATATTTTTTCCAAGGAAAGAAATGTTCTAACCCGTGAGAGAATATACTCCCACGAATCAAAGTTTAGCATCCTTATTCAAATCTTAACCTAACAAAATTTAACTAAAGTTTATAAATGATCCACAAAATTCCGATCCAAGAGGGCCCATAACACCTTAGGGACAAAATTTTGGCACCCATCTGAAATAAAATTTTAATATTTGTAATAACCTATCACATAGAAGGTATTTTATCAAGGCATCTATAGAAACAACATGTATATCTATCACAACATCTATAACAACAACATGTAATCAGTAATGCACCATAAATGGCATGACACGAATTCATGACATGCGATCTCTATCAAGTGCCTATATGATGCATGGGATGGAATAAACTCATATAATTAGGTTGAAAAAAATAAGACCTCAATAATATCAATGATAATAGCACAATACAAGTGAGTTACCCAATGGTAAAATAAAATCTACTGTAATAATTGAAAAACTAGAAAAATTTCAATTTTCGAGGTAACTTGGAGTTTCCCTGTTCATGGGTTAGATAATCCTAAGAAAAACTTATTATAAACTACCTATTCATTCCTATCCCTATATATAGACTCTAAACAATAAGTAAAATTATAAAATAATTCATTTGATAACACTTTGTAACATCCCGATTCTGGATGTCACCCAAAAGTGCCTTGTACCCGGTTGGTCACATGGCCTCAAGCGCATTTACCCGAACGCCAGAGCCTACCGACTAGAAACAGGGGCCTTGGGTGTGATAGTGGGGAATTTATTCCCTAATTGGCATAACAAAACAGTGGAACAACAATAATAAACAATAGAGGAAGTTGTAACACCATACAATAAGCAAACAACGAAATACTGATAGTAAATAAACAACTGAAGCACATATATAAATGATGCATGTTACATATGTCTACGAAAGAATCCAAACAAGTCAAAATGTTGGAAATACAACACTGAGACTAAATTATAGAAAACAGTAAACTCCAATAGCATAGAAAGCCTCATCTGGGTCCCATGCTCTCCAGCTCCATAGTAATCAAGTACCTGACAAAGAAGGGTGCTTTCCCTTATCTATACTTGCGACCATATAATCTATTTGGGCCCAAAAGCATGACCCAAATAGGGTGTGAGATGAATCCTAGTATGAAACCACCAAAATATTTGTTCCTAACTATCATTGAATATATATATAATAGGAAATATGGAAAATTAAGAAATAAACAAGGAAGTACCCAAAAGTAAGCAATTGTACAGTTCTAATTACATTCATTTACATTTTTTAATTATTCAAATCATTGAATAATGAAATATAGGGATATAGCCAAAGCTATATGTCCCCTGTGTAATAGAAAACATATGTATCAGAAGACCATATAAATAATAAAGTAAGATTGATCCTAAGATTGTGCTTCAACTTGGCAAACTCATCACAATCAATCATACACAAGAAACCCTCTTGGAAAGTTCTCACAGTCTAACCCGTCGGGTTAAAAATATCATTAAATCAATAATGATATAACTACCCTCAAGGAAATCTCACAAAGACTAACCCCTTTGGTCTCACAAAAACAAAGACTCTCTAAGGAAGTGATCATCGTCAATTCCCCATGAGGTATTTTAATGATAAACCACAAACTCTCTAAGGAAAGCACTCAACATCCATTCCCCCTATGGTTTCATAATGGTATATTATTGACACTATGAGGGAGAACTCACCATCAATCCCCCCTATGGTCTTGAAATGTAAATATAACAAACACTCTAGGGAAGTCATCAACATCAATTCCCCCTATGATCTAACTACACCAGGTTCTCACAGCCCTGTTTAATACAATCGTACACAAATGATATCAAGCATCCAAAATTAATCTCAACTAATATAATGTTAAGAAGTTACAATGAATAAAACAAGAATTTAACAAGCATAAATAAGTAATCAATTCCAACCTAACAAGAAAGGAAAGGAAACAAGGTCTGCATCATATGCAACCTAGACCAAATAGCCATAACCAATCAAACAAGGAAAAAAACCCATGGGGTGTCCCATAAACATGAAATTTAGTATAATATAAAAATGAAAACCATTAATCTAGAAATAAATTTAAGTAATATGATAACATGGTTCAAATCCTTATCACTAAATACCAAAATCATGGGTACTAATCACATTGGAATATATAACTCAAAGACATACTCTAAAAGGAAACAAACCAACTACTTCAACATTGTATGAAGATCACTCTAGAATGTCAACCCATGAATAAGACTATAATGTTGTAGATATTCAAAAGGTCAAAAACGTTCAACATTGGATAACTTGAGAGTGAGGAGAAATCAGGAAGAGAGGCTCTAGGTAATGATAGAACTCACTGATAGGAATCCAACTCACCTATTGGTACCTCAATCAGAGCTTGGACAGAGGAACAAGAGGCGCTCGATAATAATAGGTCATATGCTGCTCTCCTGTACGAGACACGAGATGAATAAGGGAGTTATGGAGATAAGATGAGACCCCGGTCTGATGAATCAAATAAAAAATAAAAGTACACGATGTGTTCATTTATTGTACACACTCTGTACTAGCCTCAACCGACCCTCACTTTAGGCGGTCCACATGACCATGTACTTGGCCATTACATGAACAGTACATGGCTACCCATTTCAACCATGTACATGGTGTGTACTCAAGAGTACATGGTGTGTACTTAGAAAATTCTAAAATATTTTTTTTCCTTAAAAAAAAACTCGAAATCAAGATCCATACCTAAAAAGAAGATTCAGGTTCTTACATCTGGTGATCCTGTGTGATCACTGCCATCATCTAGCGTCACATATGTAAGAGCCATTCCCAATACATTTAAAATTGTATCTCCAAATCTACAACTTAGGGAACCTTCATGTTATATATGGAACAATAATTAGTATAGGATACTCACGGACCAAAATCCAAGTTCAAATGAAGTAAATAAAGAGACTTGAATTTTCCTTAAAATATGTCAAGGGGTACATAACATGTGAGGGGAACCACACTGCATGTGATCATGATCCACCACCTAGCCATGTCCCAGGATGGAAAATATCTCCATACCATGTAGTAATACACACCATGTAGGTGGAATGCATATCATGCCCAAGATAACCAGGACTCAGCCATGTCATGCTCACTATGTCGGGTATTGGAGTACACGACCGTGTACTTGGCCAAGTACTTCCACACGGGTTACAACCCATGTGATCCATAAAACTTGTTCCCATTTGGTGAAGGAGTAGATATAAGCTAGGAGGAATACATGCCGTGCCATCCTTAAATTTCCCAAAACCCTAGCCACTGCCACTGATGGTGATACAGACCATGTGTTCATCCTTGAATAGGGAATATAGTTTTATTTTTCTAGAAAAACCAGAACCATGATCTGTGATTGAATCTTATCTATCTACCATATATCCCACCTTGAATCTATAATAAACTCATGGATCTAGCTGTAGATTGTGGATCTAGTCCATATTTCTCTAGGAAACGACCACTGTTCATCATGGGGGTTTCACTGTTCATTCTGCATGCCTCCAAAGCTTCTACAATTGATTTCTTGAACTTTAATCACCAAAATGTTCTTAAATGCCTCTCAAGATTACCTAATATATGTCGGGTTCTTCTATTCTACCCCTTTTCATGAAACCACTATGGATTATGGGGGTATAATTAGGCTTGGTACTGCCCGACAATTGTCGAATTGTGACCTTGGGTTCCAATCGGCCAGAATTGCGAAGAAACAAGGGGGAAAAGCTCAAGAGAAAAGGGTAATTGATTGATTCTAAGAATTACAGGACATTAAACCATAATAGGGATTACAAGGTTAGAAAATTACTGAAAAAAATTTATACACGAGTGCATGAAATTGTCTATCAATTGGAGCAGATCCAATAATAAGGATGGATCTTATCAATAATTTAATCAAAGGGTGTAAAAACACCAAATGATGAGTCCTACCTCGATTATTGACCGATTGTAAATGAATACCATGTCCTCTAATGATATGATATAAGTCATTTAATTTTTTTCATCCCAATCAGATTTGATCCAGAGTTTTGTTGTCGTCTAAGTAGATTCACCAACATTAGAGGAAGAGAGAGATCTAGAATTCTCTTAGGGTTTATGTGGCTAACCCAATAGAATTCAGCCTTGAAATATTCTTATGGAATTATACATTGTGATATAATTAATTAATAAATTAATTTAATAATTAATTAATCCTTTTAATGTACCCCCAATGAGCATGGATTCCGAACACCCCACTCCGGACCATTTTATATTGCACATAGGGAAAAATCACATTCCAGACTAAACTGTGGTCTCAGATTTTGGATATAATCTACCATTTAAGATTTATCAATTTTTCTTTGTGGTATAATGTGTGTACAATATAAAATATATTTAATATTTTTAAAAATTTAATTCTAGGAACTCAAAACCTCACAATCACATTCTGTCTCAATTCCTATCTCATTAAATATTTATAGAAATATTTCAAAGTCTTAAAAGGTAAAATCTAGTTTATACATCATTAACTCATTAAATATTTGTTTTTTTATAAAATAAAAAACTAGAAAAAAACTTGGGATGAAGAGCCCACACTTGGATCCCCTACTCCCAAGAACTCTCCTGCATGTTCCCATGCTACCACAAAACGTGAACCAAGGGGATTGTCCGTCCACATAGGGTCATATCCTACCGATCCTCGATCACCACCAAGTGATCCCAAAAGGTGAATCCATTATATATTTCTAGCTCACTCTAGTAGATTATATATATGGGTTCATGAATATATTTCCTCAACTGTGAAATGTGGAATATATTGTGCACCCACTGCAATTGTGGGGGTTCAGTGAAGTAGTAAGCAACCTCAACAACCTTATGAATGATCTCGAATGACCTGAAGAACCTCATGGATAGCTTACCTCCCCAGTTGAACCATGGTAATACTCATCATGGGGATAATATTAGAAAAACTAGGCCTCTATTATCTAACTCCAAGGGCTTACAATAAAGATCTACATAAGATTTATGTCTTCCCTGGGCCATCCTCATCTGTTCATTAATGGCCTGGACTTTCTCCTTCATTACCTATACCATCTTTGGACCCACAAGGTATGACTCACCAATATCTATCTAGAACAAGGGCGACTAGTAGTGTCTCTTATATAAGGCCTAAAAATATTCCATACTGATGGTAGTGGGGTATCTATTTTTGTATGAAAACTCTACCAAGGGAAGGTAAACCTCCTAGCTCCGGATAAAGTCTAACATGCATTCCCTCAATATATCCTCCAACACCTAGATAGTGCACTTGGTCTACCAATCAGTCTTGGGGTTAAAGGATATACTCATCCTCATATGGGTCCCTAATGCATTCTACAGTCCTCTCCAAAATCATGACATAAACCACATGTCATGATTAGAGACAATCATTAAGGCCACCCCATAATAGAGAATAATATCCCATACATATAGCTTCCCCAAACTCTCTATCGAACTATGCTCCCTGATAGAAAGGAAATGTGATGTCTTTATGAGTCAATCAATTATCACCTATATGAAATAATGGTTCTCCACTATGTGTGGATTCTCTATGAAAAATTCCATGCATATGTCATCCCATTTCCACTCCAGGATCTCAAGGGATACAAAATAAATCTGAAACATAGTGTTCATCCTTCACCTATTGATAGGCAACACATAGAGAGATGAACTCAAATATACTTACTATCATGTTGGACCAACAAAACTATTGATGAATATCTTTTTACATCTTCCCCACAATTAGGTATTCAACTAGGGAGAGGTGTTGAAATCCTACATCAACTCCACCCACAATGAGACTAGAACAATTTTCATCCCCTAGAAAAAGATAACATGATTACCTCCTTTAGAATATCTATATGGTGAGTCACCTGTGGATATATGATCATGTAATACCTCACAGTAAAATCCTCATAAAATAAGTGAGTATGGGACTTCCTGCTAAGTGCATATTCTACAATGTTTCCCTTCACTGAAGTATAACTATGTTGAAGTCATAGTTCAAAAGGAACTCTAACCAGCACCGCTATCTCAGGTTTAAGTATCTCTGTGTGAAGATGTACTTAATACACTGGTGGTCTGAGTGATCCACAAAGTGCTCCCTTAGAAGGTAGTTCCTCCACATCCTTAGGGAGAAGACTACCACAGTCATCTCTAGGTTATGAGTGTCATAGTCTTCTCATGGGGTATCTACTACCTCAACCTCTATGCGATAAATTCCTCTCTCTACATAAACATACATATAATCCTATCTCTAGGGGCATTGAAATACACTATGAACTAAAATATTTCCTCTCTTAGTATCAATGTTGGAGCACTCGTAATCCTAAGCCTCAACTCCTCAAATGCCCTTTGGAACTACTTAGGCCAAATAAATGAATTCCATTTCCACATAATGGTAGTAAAAGGGGATATAATTTTAGATATTTTTTTCAATAATAATAATCTAGTATTCCACTAAATAAAGAAATATATGCACCTCTGACACACTCTTGGGTAGATCCCAAGAAATCAAAACATCAATATTTTCTGGGTCTATGCCTAAACCATGATAAAAAATGAAAATCCCAAGAATGTGTACCTCATTAATCTAGAACTAGAACTTCAAGAGATTTTTGTAAATATGGTGCTCTTGAAGGAAGTCTAGGATCAATTTCAAGTGCTCTATATACTCCTCCTCTGATGCATAGTAGATGAGTATGTCATCAATTGAGAAGAAAACAAACTGGTCCAAGTACAACTAGAAGTACTAGTTCATCAAAGCCATAAATATAGTGAGGGAATTTGTCACACAAAAGGGAATCATTAAGAACTCATCATGTCTATATTTATATAAAAATTAAAATTTTTGAATATCATCCTTGAGAACCCTCAAATGGTGGTAGACAAACCATGATAGATCTTTGAGAACTATCTCACCCATCAGAATTGGTCAAAGAGGTCATCAATCCTCAGCAAGGGGAACTTCTTCTTTATCATGGCTTGGTTCAAGAAATTATGATCTTTGAAAACCTACATGTTCCCTTATTCCTTTTATCATGAACAAAAACATAGCTTCATGGGGGACACACTGGGGATGATGTATCCCTTTTCTCTGAGGTCCTCCAACTGAAATCCCAAATCTTGAAGCATGGTAGGGGTTATAAGATATGACATAGAATATATTGGAGAAATTTGAGGATGTAAGTCAATGTAAAAATCTATCTCCCAACTTAGAGGTAGTCCTAAAACATCTTTGGGGAAGACATCCATGTAATCCTCCACAACAGAAGAAACCCATATTTCTGAAGAGTCTTCCACACCAAGGGATATACATTCCAACTAATGGGTTATGGGATGAATACTCTTGACCATAGAATCCACTCATCTCACCATGAGATATCTATCACTAGAAAAATAAAATCTTTTCCCATCAGTGCATAGGAATCTGAATTGTTTACTGTGACATTTGATTTGGGTTCAGTCCATTGAAAATGAATTAATACCCAAGATGACGTCATATGGTTCCATCATGATGACAGAAAGGCCCCACATCAACATCTCTCCTCTGAGCGATATCTCACACTTCCAACATATGAAAGATAACAAAAAGTGTTCCCTATAGTAACCTCAAGATGAAGCTTCTAGGCTACAAGATCATCTGGAAGCTCCATCTCTCACACCATGAATATAAAGATAAGGGAATGATTGGAATCCATGTCTACTAACACTGAATAAAGTATATAAAATAGCTAGATCGTAACTCTTATCATCTCATGAACTATAGGATCATAGGCATCCAAAGTTTGCAGCTATCAATGACCCTAGTTTACAGCTCCCTAAGCCTGATGTGGGACACCTAGTAGTGGTGGTTGAAGGATATCATAATGGAATCCACCACCCATTTCTCATCCTACTCATCTTTCAGATTCACCTCCATAGGGACCACACTTTACCCATGTAGGATATCACTAATCACAAAGATTCCATGTCATGGAGGTCCATCATCTAATTTATATGATGATCAACACATCTGGTTAGGCTGTCTTGCATCATGTGACATCACCCATCACAAGTAAAGAACCAACCATCTAAGGGCTACACTGGTCCTCTATGCTTCCTCCGACCATGTGCCTAAATCTGATCATGAGGGGATCTCCTGCACTGAGACCCTGACACCTGGTGTCTTCATTCTACTACAGACTACTCAACTCTGTGGAACCCACTAATAGCTATAGTAGTCTGGTATCCCTCTGATTGAAATATCTATGTCACTAGTTCCCTCTCCAGCACCTCCATATAGGTGGGGATGAACAAGGGTACAACGCTACTCAGATATCTTGGTAGGGTCCATGCTCAAACTTCCACGCTCAAAATTAGAAATCTATGATCATGTCAATGGAGTACCATATAAATTCTATGAACCTTGACCCATGCTTATCTACTATTATCCATCACTTTATAAAAATCTAAAATCTCCTGGATCTACACTGAGTGAAAAAGGAGAGGGTAATACTCCTCATGAAATAGTTATAGGAAGTCAAGTCATGAAAGTGTCGACTCATTGTGAATCTGTATAATGTGGTTCCACCAATGCCCAGATACTCTGTGAAAGAGGCCAGCTACTAGTGAAACCATTTGATTCATCAATTTTAGGGGGATAATGAAGACAAGAACCACCAAATCTTGTCAATGTTCTACTACCTGAGGATCTGGCTCACTATGGAATCTTAGAAGCTTCTCGCACTGGAACTCATGGAGCATGATAAGCCTACAAAAATCCTTAGGATACTCTTCTAGAATGATATAATTCTCAATAGGTGGAGGTACTGTAACCTGCCTACCAATAGGAAGGAGGATGTAGGATTTACCCTATATTATGTCCTCATCACTCATCGTGTCATCGTATTGAAATAGAGATGGTTTCCTAGCTAGCTTTCATCACAGAGGCATCCAAATATTTATCAAGACATACCATGGGCTGATAAGTATATATATGGATATATATATATAAAAAATAATGGGGACATGAATTAAGAAGCACAAAAAAAATACTCAATCTTATATAATTTATGTACAATTAATCCATACAACAAATGTCTCAAAATGACATGCCAAAAGGAATATAGTCAAGGTCTTGGATAATGGATACATCAACTGTCATGCCATCACTAGATTCCATGTCTTGAGATATGCAATTGATAAACTTTATCACTATCACTCTAAAACCAACCAAATAACCTTAAGGGGAGGAGTCCAAAGAATTTCCCAAGGAATGAACTTTTTCTAATACCAATATGTCATGACCTGACCCAAGTCGAGGCTTGAGCCATAACTACCACAAGACTGTCTCCCTAGGCCAGGGGTTGGAAACAAGTTCCAAAGGAATAACTAACTTGGGAGGCCTTTTCCTAAGTACCTGTACACACACATATATCCATCTCAATTCAAAAGTGAAGAGGGAATGAATAAAAGTTGTAACACTACTATAAAGTAAACCAAGGATGCATGAACTACTAGATAGTGAAAAAGTACGGTAGTGAAAACTGAAAAGTAAGGGAAAAATACATGCCCAACCACAAATAGGTACCAAATTGATAGAAAACTGTAAAAGTAATCAATCGAGAGATCCCAACACAAAAATCCCATGTTATGACCACTGTATATAGTCTAAGAACCTAGTATCCCTAAGATCCTTTGTAGTCATGGTTGAGATATTTTTCATCTTCATAAGATGCGATACGTGTGAAAAATTCCCCTGAATGTGAGAGTATAAAAATACACCATAGGATACAATGAATGGTAAAGGGGGCATAGTAAGAGATATAATAGAAGATAAATACATCAAATAGAAAAATTTATAGAAGAATAGTACAGATCAACTGAAACAAGAGAGTGAAAGTAAGATCATCCAAAATCAAGGATCTAAACATGGTGAGTAGATGAACTAACCATTGATTATTCACCAAATATATCAGGAGAGTAGAATCATTCAACCATGAGAAGATAAAAAAGTAAATTTCATGGCATACCCCGCACTTCGGCACCTACCTGGAAGAATAGTAACCAAATTCAAGGTTTGGATACAAAATAATGATATATAAATACTCAGTCAATGAATCCCAAATGATAGAGTAAGGGTATCTCCATATCATAGCTCAGAAAAATTAGAAGAGTATCCAATAGTTAGATAATTCCATCAATGGTTCCTAGCATCCCACGTGTCTACCCATAAGTAACTGGAAAAGTATAACCATACCTCATCACTATTACACATAGCTAATAGGGAACAAAATCGAAGCGTAGGACCATACCAAAGTGCATTAAAAGGGCCCGCTCTAATTTTCGAGGACCCATACCCTAATAGAATTGGTGGGTGACACTAAAATGGTCAAGGAATGACGACCATACTAGATAGATGGTGCCACTATAATTATTAAGGACCCATGCCCTAATATAGTAGGAGGGTGCCACTCAAAAGGTCTAGGACCCATGCACAGCCCGACTTGAGTGTGACAATCTAAGTCATCGGGGACCCATTCCCTTCCCCACAAGATGGTGAAACTCAGGAGGTTTAGGACCCATGAAAAACCCAACTAGAGGGTTCCACTCTATGTCTTCGAGGATATATGCCCTTCCCTATAGGAGGGTACCACTCAAGAGGTCTCAGGTGAACCTATGTGATCACTACCATCATTGAGTTTTTCTTAAGTAAGCTCTATGCCCAGAACATTTCACTTTGTATCTCTGAATCCAAAAATGAGAAAACCATCTCCTTAAATATAGAAAAAACTTAGGATAGGCTACTCACTGGCCAAAATCCATGTTCAAATGAAGGAGATATAGATCCTTGAAATTTCCTCCAAAGTGGTCAAGGGTACAGGGCACGTGAGGGGAAACACACAATATGTGTTCTAACTACACTGCCTGGATGTGTCCATGGATAGAACATGGGTCCATCCCATGTAGTAGTACATTTTGGGTAGGTGGACTACATGGTGTGTCCACACAAATAGAGACCAGGTCGTTTCATTCTCTCTGCATTCATGTACTGGAGTACATGACATTTTACTGGAGTACATGACTGTGTATTGGAGTACACGACAGTGTACCCAGCTATGTACTTCCGCACAATTTCCCACCCATGTGATCCATAAAATGGGTTCCCATATGGGGAAAGGGTATATGGAATGTAAGAGGACAACATGATGCATCATCCTTAAATTTCCTGAAACCCTAGCTGTCTCCATTGAGGGGGATATATGCCTTTTGTTCCTCCTTGAACATGACATGTAGTCAGGTTTTCACCAGAAAAATTATATCCCTAATACATGATAGATATACTTGATCTATATTAGATCCCTACTTGAATCTGTTCTAAACTCATGAATACAATATTAGATTACAAATCTCATCCATTTCTTGCTGGAAAATGGTTGTCGTTCATTATGGGGGATTCACCATTTGTTCTGCACATCGTAAAATCTTCTACAATCAATTTCTTGACCATTAATCACTTAAATGTTCATCTATTCCTTGAAATAATCCTCCATATATGTTGGGTTAATTGATTTTACCCTTATTAATGAAACCTCTATGGATACAAGGGTCCGATTGGGCTCAGTACCACCCAAAAACTGTTAAACCAGGATCTCAGGGTGCAATCAGTGACAAACACGAATAAATAAGGGGGAAAAGAACAAGAAAAATGGTAAATGATCAATGCAAAGAGTTCTTGTCCAATTTTTCATGAACAAGGATGCCAGGGTTAGAAAAAAACTACAAAAATATTAATTTCTTTACATGGGTGCATGAAATTGTCCAAACATTAGTGTAGATCCAAGAACAAGGATAAATATGCTCAATGATTTAATAAAAGGGAGTAAAAACACCAAATAACAAGTTCTACATTGATCATTGATCGATAATCGATATAGAATATGTCTGAAAATGATTTGAGAGGATTTTTTATATTTGTTACATCCTGATATACTCTGATCGAGAGTTTCATATTCGTCAGAGGAGATTCGAAAACCGAAGAGGAAGAGAGTGCTCTATAATTCTCCAAGGGTTTATGTGGATAACCCTAGAGAACTTATCCTAGTGTTGTTTATATATAATTATCCATTACATTAAAATGGGTTAATTAATTAATTTAATAATTAATCAATCCACTTAACAAACCGCCAATGAGCGAGGAGTGCAAACACCCCATGTCAGCCTATTTTATGTAGCGCCTAGGGTATGAAGCACGTTTCAAACTCAATATTGGTTTCTGATTTATAATCTAAGATACCATGTAAGATTTATCCTATTTTTTGAGGTATTATATAGGCAAAATTTAATTTTTTTTTTAAAATTTTTATAAAATTAATTTTAAGAACACTGGGTCTCAGAATTGCACCCCGTCTTAGAGCCTAGATTTGGTAATATTTAAAGAAATATTTCAATGTATTAAATGAATAAAACTGGGTATCTAAATTAACCATAATTATATTTTTGTTATTTTGGTATTGAAAATGGGGTTTCAATGAAAAAGGTTTCTTATTATTAAAAATGGTTTCTTAAAAGAAAAGAGATTTTTATCTGACATTGTTTTTAAATGGGTTCAAAAATATTTTTTTGAAGGGTTTTATATTGAGTGTATTTTAATCTTGATATGGAACTTGAGAATTATATGAAATGGGTGAGCCCGATACAACTTATATGAAGGTTTGATCCCCAATATAGATCATGGGTGAACCTGATATAGCTTATATAAATGGTTGATCCCCATTATAGATTATAAGGAATGGGTGATCCTGATATAACTTATACAAAGGGTTGAACCCCATCACAGCTCATGGGTGATCCTGATATAGCTTATAAAAAGGTTTATCCCCATTACATATATCTAATTAATTAGGTATTTATAATGTTAGAATTCAAATTTATGTTTATTCCAATTAAAAGGGGTTTTAAAAGGATTTATGTATATGATGATCTAAGACAAAAAATGGTTTTAATTACTTTCTATGGGTTTTAATTATTTTCCATGAGAATAATTTGTGTTTTTTATTCATGTGAAAAGGTTTTATTTAATATTATAAAAGACCATAAAAGATAATCATTAAAGTTATATGAGTTTTCATGTTTTTACCAAACTAATGATTTCATTTCATTTTTATATCCCCTACTGACCTTTTTTTCTCAACCCATGCTTTTAAAAATTTTCACATGGTTTAAGGATGAGTAAGTGATTGGAAGAGCTCATGTTGAATGTTGTGAATAGTATTCATAAAAGATATAATGATTTATTTTAAAAGTGTTATATTATTGAAAAATGGATGGTATTATGAATGGTCAAATTTTTATTTTATGGTTTTGTTTTGTATGAGCTATGGCCTAATTATCTAAAAATATAAACCTGAATAGATACTCAATGTGAAAGAAAGTAATTTCTTAACTAATACTAAAGATTATGTAAGTTTTAAGGTCAATTAATTATAGTTGGTATAAAATGAAATATTTATAAAACTTTAAAGGTGTGGATAATGTTAAAATGACGAGACTAGAAGATTTTACTTTATAGTTAAGTTTAAATGATAATGAATTTTAGGTTTTCCATGTTGTTTCATATAAAATATTTCTATTTAGAATGGTTTTCTGCAAAGGAAATAAGAAAGATGCAGTGGGAAAGAACTAAGAGTAAAATATACTTCAAAAATAGCATCACGAGATAGTTGGAATTAAAATAGAATTGTTTTTTAGTGATAGATCAACCAAAAAAAGATATTGATGGTGGTTGTATCCATGCTAGAGAGGAACCAAATATACCATGGAGGAACATGTCTATAGTGGAGAATTTTATGAGACAAAATCCCTCATCATTTAATTGATCATCTAACTCAGTGGTAGACGGAGGTTGGATCAATTATATGGAGAATATATTTGAAGTCATAGAATGTTTACACGTTCAAAACGTAACCCTTTCCATTGATAGTTTATAAGGTGAAGATGATAGATGGTGGTCCTAGGTTAATAATACTAGAGAAAAATATGATCTTGATACCATGGACTGGGAAACATTTAAGAATCTATTCCTTGAGAAATATTTCACTAATGTTGTTCAGATTAGGATAAAGAAACAATTATTGGAACTAAAGAAAGAGGATAACGATTCAGTGGAATCATATAAAGAAAACATCATAAGATTGGTAGGTATGTTCTAGATTTCCCTTGATAGATTGAAAGTAAAATTAATATATTTTTCTCAGGATTGAAACCAATTATATGAAGATAATTTTCCTAATAGAAATATAAAAGTTATTAGAAAGTGGTTCTGTTTGCTAAGAAAGTAGAAATGGAGTTTTCTACACTCATTTTCTATGAGATTATATGAGTAAAAAATGGTCAAGGTGGTAGGAAATATAGAAGAAACCATGTAATAATCATGTAGGTAAGACATAAACATGTTATAATTATAGAAAAATGAAATTTGGTGAATTTATGTTAGGATATGTAATGTGTTATCTATGTGATATATCTGGTCACAAGGTTTGTGACTATAAAGATAAGAGTTCTGAACAATCAAAGACTAAGATAAAAAATATCTAGTCTATAATGATATGTTTTAGCTACAATGAGTTGGTACATTAGGCTAATATTTGTCCAAAGTTACTTACTTAGGGTGGGAATCACCAAGAATAGAAATATAAGGGTATGGTAAAATAGTTTTATACTACTGTAGTTTATGTTGGGATATCAGGTGAAGTGTTTCAATCTCCAAAAATTTCATTATTTTTTGAAGTTTAACAACAAGTTAAAGTTTTTAGACACTCCTTCTAAGATTCTAAGTGATTAAATCATAAAGTGATTGAAGAATTTTGGGGATATTTTTTTCATGGTTTATGTTTATGTAAGGATTTAGTTTAATAATAAGCAAGCATTTAATTTTGGACATGAGTTTTGAGGTATTGATAAACTTTTGGTTTTACATGATCTTTTATGATTAAGGTTATTTTTAGGGATGCACATCTTATTTCTGGGAATATTATGATGATGAAATTGTGCTTATAGAAATATATCAAGTAATTATATTTTTTTATATACCTAGATAATATATGAATTCATAAAATTTGGGAATATGATATTTTTAGAAATGGTATTTTCAAATGTCAAGCCAGTTTTTTACCGAGATAAAAAGGAAATTGTGAGGATGAAATTTTTTCATAGGGGTAGGGTGTAACATTAGGATATTCTATTAAATATATTCTTTAAGATTTATTTAAATTATTTAATATCTTTAGTTATAAAAAATTAATTTTTTTATTTTAATTACATGCAACACCATGTTTATCTTGCGTTTCACATAACATCGAGTTTCTTCAGTTACTTATGTTACAAGAAAGTTCGAGTCTTACTGAACAATAATATAATGTTGATATTATTATTTAATATGGAAGATATTACCTAGATATTATACTGATGGCTGTGAATAAGTGAATATAAATTATTTTTACCCAAGTTTAAAAAATGTTTTGACAATTATCCAATATATTTTGTAGGAATAAGATAGAAATAAATCTAGTATTACAGTTAAAAACTATATATTTTTTTAAAATCAGTTTTACCACATTTTAATTGATTTTTTTTAAAAATATATTTTGACAGTTTTAAAAATTTTATTTGAAAAAGTATTTTTTTTTGAAATTGTAATATCAAAATTTACATTGGGTGAATTTTTGGTATTTTTTTGAGAAGTTTCATTTTTGAGAAATAATGAAAAACATTGTAATTTAATTAAAAAAATATTTTCATATAATTTATTTATATAGTTAAATTATATTTTAAATTAGTTTAAAAATATAATATGTTCAATTTTACATAAAAAAATAAAATTTAGTTATATTTATTCAACTTCTCATTGAAATTGGATATAAAAAAACTTTATCATTTTGAACTTTTCTCTTTAAAAACCCACTGTCTCGCAGCATCTGCATGATTAATTTTAAATTAATTTTATCCACTTATTTGAATTGAATTTGGAAAAAGGATATGAGTATTTGGATTGTGTATGATTTTTTTCTAATAATATAGAAATAATATTTTGATCAAAATAAGTTGTGAAAATACTTAAAATTAATTACAAGGATTAGGGTATGAACATGCATTCTTAATGATTAAACATAGAATATAATATGTATAAATAAAAAAAAACTTTCCAAAAACCCATTATATATAAATATTTATTCCCTAAACAACTTATGATATATTGGGATACAATTCCTTGAATGTGACATATATAATAAGTTAATTAAGGAAAAGGAGAAAAAAAGATCCTTACTTACCTTTAACACATATAATGCTTTGGAGTAGGAAAGAACGTACATATGTTTGGTTATAATTATTATTTTGGAATCTAATTGAGTATTTTTTCATAAAAAATTATATTTAATTTTTATAGATGATTTAAATTACATTAAATTCTTAAGAATCCCCAATACATGGATTATTTTTTTAATAATTAAATAAAACAAATGATATTTTATTAAATGATTTAAATTTACTAAAAATATTATCCAATTACAAGTGATTTTTAAGTGATTGTAAATATATAATTAGGTACATTAATGGTATAATTTATATTTTACAATGAACATATTGACCCATAAATAGCAAAAAACTTTGTTAGCATAGTTTGGGTTAAGGTAGTGTTTTTTCACATTACATGCGTTTCTGTTAAAATTAATTCTCAACATATAAAGAAATTTTATTTTATAAATTTTAGGTCATATTTTTTTAATAATTGGGTATAAATTTTATAATAATTCTCACTTTAATTTAGTCTAAATGGGTGAATTCCACATGTTAGGAAACTAACTACCCAAATGAAAAACCCAAATGAAAAAATATGGAATCCAAATGACTAAGGAAAAAATAATAAAAATGATTTTATTTTTGTGAATTGTGAGTTTGGATTGACCATAAATTACCTTTAATCCATTATTTTTCATTTTGGGATCAAATTTTTCAAGGGATACCTCCCAATAGTGTTGGACTTTTTATATTTACAAGAATGTCACTCCCCCTCCACTGTAAAAAGGCACTCACCCTCCCCACTTTTTTACACCAATAAATCAATTTGTATCATTATAAAATGAAAATATTTGATCCCAAAATACCAAATATCATTCTATAAGCCTCACTGTGTGCATAATTCCAACAAATGAATCCCTTTGGTGCAAATAGAAAGGAGTTACCTGAAAAAGAGGTAACATTTTTCAAAATTCACTTTTGTTTTATTTCATTATAGAACTATTAGATTATTATTATTTCATGATTATATAATAAAATAGGAATCCTAAATATACTTAAATTTTTTATGTTAAGGGTAATACCTATAATCACATATAATTACATTAACTAGGTAATGAAATATCCGTTTGTGTGTACGATGAACTACTGCCCCTGTAACAATGTCATTCATTTTTTCTTTACCACCTCTCTTGGTAGGTAATTATGATAGAAATAATATTTTTATATAATATATTTGGTATTTATTATTTCTTAATACTTATTTATTTTTTATATAACACATAATTTCATTCTTTCCCTTTTGTGAAAATATAATAACATCGTTTGGGGACGTGTGGACTACCGCCTCCTCAAAGAGATGTGACACTTTCACACATTACAGGGAATTTATTAAGTATGATTTTAATAAAAATATGTGATATAAATGAAATATATATTATATTCAGGATATTATTACCTTTATGAAAAAATAATATATCATTTTATTTATTATCTTTTCACACACTAAAAAAAAAGATAATGTCGTTTGTGGACATGTGGACTACCGGCTCCTAGAAGCGATGTGATTCCTTTCACCTCATAAGAATTATATATATAAGTATATATTAATAAATAATATTGTTTATATGATATAATTATGATTATGAAAAATTAAAAACTACTTAACTTTTTTCCATAAGGATCATCGAAAAATGGGAACACTACTTATGCGTGGATACAACATACCATCTTCATGATTATAACATTGGTTCATTATTCATAGAAATATTTTATGATTGGTTATAAAAGAATAATTTATGTATAAATATTATAATTATTTAATGATTATTATTATGTATATGATTATATAATGACCTCCTTGACCATATTCATCCAACCATAGTTGTTTTGACTCCTAAACTAAATATGGTCGAAGCACCCGACATAGACTTAATTGTTTAAGTAGTTGTATAAAAAATTGTAATAAATGAAATAAATGTAATTATAAAGTTGAAAATGGTTATCAAGAAATTAAAACATAATTTTATTATTCTTGAATATAAAGACACATATGAAAATTCAAACTCAAGGTAAGATATTTCTTCTTAATCATCTTCCATTGAGTTATTTTATTTATGATATGCACCATTATTATTTTATAAGGTGTATAAACATTGAATTTTTAATTAAATATCCATATTTTATCTATGATAATTTTATTTAGAAATTTTTAAAGTTTATTATCTCATGTGGATTAATATTTAAATGTTTAAATTGATATGAGACACATTGAATGTTTAATGATTTAATTTCAAAATCTTTTATTTAAATAATTATTCCTGATATTATTTTACATATTTATTAATGTGGATATAAAATGGTTATAAATGAAATTTTATGAATATATTTAATTTAATAAATGGTTTTTAAAAATTAATATTTTTACATGTTTTATAAGGAACATTTTGATAAATGCCAAGAAGGAATGTGCATTTCATAATGTACAAAACAATAACAGATTTTCCACCATCGTAGCTATTATTTTGTTTTTTAATTCCATTGAAAGATTTCATGTATCTGTAAATTAAAATCCATACTTATAATTTGGGTATTTTTTATTGAAAATGTTTTTTTCAAATAAAATCATTTTTTGGTATTGAAAACGGGTTCTTAAAAGAACATGGTATTTTTATCTGAAATTGTTTTCCATATGGGTTAAAAAAGTGTTTTTATGAGTTTTATAACGAGATTATTTTACTATTGATATGGTAATTGGGAATTATATTAAATGGGTGAGACCTATATAAATTATATGATGGGTTGAGACCCATTATAGCTCATAGGTGATCTTGATATAGCTTATACGAAGGATTGAGTCGCGTTATAGCTCATAAGAAATAAATGAGCCAATATAACTTATATTAAGGGTTGATCCCTATCATAGCCCTTAGGTGAGGTCGATATAACTTATAGGAAGGTTTATAATTATTATAGATCTCTAATTCATTTTATAATGATAATTTTGGATATATTCATTTATGGTAATTCTAATTAAAGGTTTTTTGGAAGGGTTTTATGTATATAATTATCTAAGTCACCAACAATTGTTTAATTTATTGGTATGGGTTTTAATGATTTTATTTAATAATTTTTTTTGTTTTTTATTCATGGGAAATTTTTTTATTTCATATAATCATAGATAATTTGAGAAAAAGGTAAATTTTATATGAGTTTTCATGTTTTTAGTGAACTAACAGTTTCCTTTCTTTTTATTTACCTTATTGAGTCTTTTTTGCTCATCCTATGTTTTTAAAATGTTTTCAATAGGATTAAGGATGAGTAATGGATAGTAATAATTAATGTTGAAATTCATTATGGTAATTCATATAATAGATCATGATTTATTTTAAATGTTTAAAATTATGGAGAAATAGATACTATTTGGAAGTGTTTACATTGTATTTTATAGTTTTTTTATGTATAAGTTATGACCTAATTCTCTAAAAATATAAAACCCAAAAGATAATTAATGTGATAGAAAGTAATTTATTGAATATAAATCAAGATTATCTAATGTTTATGGATAATTAATTTTATTTATAATTATATATATATATATTCAGTTTTTACATATTTTCAATATTTAGTGTAAGTAATCTAGATCATTTTGAGAAAGTTTTTCAATAGTGGTGTCAATATTCATTCATCTCTCAAGGTTAATTATTAAAATATAATTAAATTTATTTAATGGGTGAATTATAATTATTTATTATGTTTTGAATTCCATTCATGAGTGTTTCATTTTTTATCTTTGAAGATGAAATTAACAACATGCATATATTGGTGATTCCTAACCAAGGAAATGTGTTTTCTTAATTAATGAGATATTTTTTGATATAAACATAAAGAAAACTATTTAAATATCTATATCATGTTATACAAGTTATTATGATCCTATATTAATCCATGATATAAATTCATATCATTATGTAAGAAGGTGATTATACTGACCCAAAAAGGAAGATATCATGATTAATTAGTTATTATGAGATGGTATTGTGAAAATATCATTATAAAATTAGAATAATGATTTTATTTAGTGTTAATTAGTGTGATATATAATAATATTAAATAATAAAAAGAACAATTTAATTCATATAAAGATATTATTTGAAGGAAGAGATTATTTCCCTCTTAATATGCTTGTTTTGAATAGTTGAATTTACAATGATAGTTTATTTATCTTATCATTAATAGGATTTATAATTTTCCATTAAATGTACCAATTGTTTAATAGAAATTATATTTATAATTTAATCCCATTCTTATAACCATCCATGTAATGTGGTAATGAAGAAAATTACACACAATTCTATGGAGATGGTAGTCCACACAAACACATAGATGATGATTTCATTTTCTCTATAATATAAAAGAGGAGTAAGATATTTCATTATTTAAGAATATAAAATAATTTATTTAAATCATAATGTTATAATAAATTAATTTTTTAAACCATTCATATTAGGAGGTTAATTAAAAAAAATATATTTCTTCATGGTGGTGATAGTCCGCACGTACACATGATTCATATTTCTATTTTTCTTAATAAAAAATGGAACATGTGGTTCATGATTGTACCATAATTATAATAACATAGAAATGTAAAAATTATATTTATTTTATCATTTAATTATGGTTTAATGTAATTTTATGAAGATAAATTTCACCTAAAGAAATTGAAATGGGAAAGGGGCGATTAGAAATAAGTGGGTTATTGTGTGAGGGGAAGTAAGGAGAGGAGAGACCTTTTTATAAGTTAAATGGGGTGGTGTTTTTGTAAATACTCAAAACTTTTCATTAATAGGAAGTCACTATAAAGGAAATTGGATAAAAAATTGATAAAAAATGGATAGTGGAATAGGTAATGTCTATAAAAACATAAAACTCTAAATTAATGTTTTTAACATGTTAGGCCCTTTACAACTTTGGTTACTCATTTTTAATATTTTTGTTTTTACCATAAGAACTAGTTTTTACATAAGTAATTTATCCTTTAAACCCTAAAATAAAATATTCCTTTGTACATAATTTTTACCTTGTGATTAAAAATTTGAAATCAATTTTATTTTATTTGATTTATAAAATTTATAAAAATTTATTTTGATACAATAATTTTACAATTTATTAAAATATTTATTTTGAAAATATAACTGAAATTATAAAATGTAAAACTTAGGTTTGTAAATTGAAACAAATATTTTTTTAAATTTCTTATTTCAATTAAAAAATAAATATTTTTAAATAAAATTATTTAATAAATTTCAAAATCAAACATATATACTAATAAGTCCCTAAAAGGTACAATATTGTTAAAAACATTATATTACACTATTCACATTAAAATAAATATTTATAAAAAAATATCTACAATTTATCATTTGATAAAATGTTTATACTGAATAATAAATGATTCAAATCTTATAAAATTCATTTTTTAAAATATATTATTTTTTAAATAAAATAAAAAAATATATTGAAAACTATTTTTATAAGGATAATAAAATCCTAGAATCATAATTATACTACTTATTATTTCAAATAATTTAACAATTAATTTATTATAAATAGATTATTCATTTTATAAACAATTAATCAAAATTTTCTTGATGTATAAATTATTATCACATAATAGGATGTTTTTTTAGAAAAAATATATTTTTAAGGATAAAATAATATTATTAGTTGTTTTTTCTATATCAATTGAATTTCAATTAGAAGTTACCTTTATATTACTTATACTTATATTTTATAATATTGATACTTCCATACAAACCTCCTAATTCAATGTTTAGGTTTTAATGTCGTAAAAATATCATAGTTTCATTTTAGTTCTGTGATGCATACATTGCATGCTATCAGACACATTGTTTATTTAAAGAAAAATGTATTGTGAAATCATATGTTGTTACATTCTCCCCCTTAAATAAATTGTGTACTTGAAATGTTAATTTTTAATCATTGACTAAAATAGGTGAGGGTATTCGTAAAATATTAATCATTTAGGATATGACCTCTAAAATGACATCTAACACACTCTATTAGGATATATCAAGTTAATTATCCATCTTCAAACAATATTACCCATTCATACAATCATATACCCAAGTATATATATGAACTAATCATATGTTTTCTATAATATAATTTTATAGAAAAACCATTTGAATCTCTAATACTTTAAAACAAAATGAAACAATATATCCTTTTGGAAAATGACACTATCTCTAACCCTAAAAGGGTATAAAATCACACACCATCCAATATATATCACAATACCTAAAATATGATGAACTTAACCAAAGATATCATGAAATAATTTTAAATAAGAAGTTTATCGATAGTGTATACCTTATTTTTTTAAAACCAGTCAAACCTTTCTTATCTAAAAACCAAGAATATATTAAACCTAAGTGTTATCCATCCCCCAGTCATGAGTTCTTCAATAGTTATCCCAAAAAATATAACATTTTCATAAAATTACATTTCAATATTATTGAAACCATTTAATATATGTTTCCATAAAATAAAGGAATATCCAAAAAATAACAATTCTTAGATTTCTCAAATGATCCTTATAACTTTTAGAATATACCAGAATATTATTGATGGTTATAAATCACTAATGAAAATAGATGAAAGTATCAAGAATAAATTTTTATTAACACATCATCCTCACTACCTTAGAAAATAATAAGATACTTACCTTTTTTATCATAACAAAAGTATAATAATAATATAAACCATTTATGTATGCTACCTTATTCAGTTATAATAAATAGTGCTTTTTAGATACATGACATTCTCATATTAACTTTCATGAACATATTTCAACCAAATACTAAATCCAAAATGATTAATATAATATACAGTAGAATAATAGTAAATGATTATGTGAATTTTGAAACTCAATCTGTATTCTTTAATGAAACATTTATTTAATCCTTTGTTATTCTTATATCAATATACTTTTCTTTAATTTAGGTCATATTGTAATTCTTAAGTCAACCCTATAAATTAAATAGTAAATAAATACATTATACACTAAAAAATGTAATTAGTGGATGATTTTTCATGGACTAGCGACATTTTAAACCTCCACCTAATAATATAGCAGTGGTTAGTAAAACTGCCCCATATTACACAGTCACTAGTCATTTAGTGACACTGTCTTTAATTTCATGACAATTTTGTTATGTGTCATTTTTTGAGAACTTAGTGGTGGTTTTTTATTTATTTAGAGGCATTTTTTTTATAAAAAAATATCTGGGGGGAATATAAATAAAATAAAACTAACCACTAATGAAAATATTATTAGTGGTTTTCTTTAATGGGGGTTAAGAATAACCATCTATAAATATATTTAGAAATGATTAATAAAAACCACAACTAAATCCGATTTGTTTTGTGAAAAAGAATTTAATAAAAAATAGTAAATACCAAAAAACTAACATGAAATAAACTAAAACATGAATATATGATAAAACCATAATACATATATCATACATCCCCATAAATATATACAAACATCCACAATCATCATAACCTTAGTCTCAGTCAACCCATACATCTGACAACCAATACCTAAGTCACCAATATATACATATAAAATGTGTCCAATAACAACCCATGCCTAATATATATCCATGTAATAACCTCAACTATATATTTATACCTCCACATAATCTCATCAACTGAAACCAACTATGTCATCTCATCAACTATAATAGAAATGAAAAAAATTAAAATTAAACACAATAAATCAGAATTACAATATAATAATTGATAAATTTTTTACATACCATAGAAAAAAGAACTATCATGACTTTATTATGAAGAATGTCATATCTGAATGGTCAACATATTTCCTACTATTGAAATCTGACAGCTACAATAAAACTAGAACATTTAAGAAAAGAAATGGGAAAGATAAAAGACAGAGAGTATATTCATAATTCTGCACATTAAATTTGTTATTTTTTAAATAAAATAGAATAAATTTTAACATAAAAAAATAATATATAATGAAAAACACTTTGATAACAAAAAATTACCTATTTTGAATATGATTTGACACTTGAAACTGAAAAGGGATAAGTAAATATTCAAATTAATTTTTTAAATCGAAGTGTGGTGTGCTTGAAATTTACATAGTAAACAAAGATTGAAGACTTTAATATCAAAGCATATCCTATATTTAAAAAACAACTCAATGGTGGTTTTCCCATGATTCCATGTAAATATGATGTTTTTTTCAATGGTTTTGACCCTTATATAAACGTTTTAGTGTTTTAAAACACTAAAAACATGTTTACGTCAATCCCAAGAAACCGTAATTCGTATTGATGTGTTGTTAGTTTATACATTTTAAAATTAAATCTATGGTTTTTTCCACTAATTTCAGGAAAATACAAATTTTTTTCTTGTTTTTGACCCCCTGACACCTATTTTTAAATGTTTTTATACCTTTAAGAAGTGTTTAATGTGTAATACTGACCACACTGCATGTTGGATTAATGTGTTTGATTTTCATACACATAAAAAATAACTCAGCAGTTGTTTCCCCATAATTTCACATCAATATGAGGTCTTTTTATATACGTTTTACTATCCCATGACCATTTTAGTGTTTTAAAACACTAAAAAAGAATTTAAGACATTCCCTGAGAAAACTATAATTCTGAATAACATACCATTAGTTCATATGTTTCATAATTCATTATATGATCATTTTCACTGATTTTAGGGAAATATGGCATTGTTTCCTGGTTTTGACCCCTGATACTTTTTATTTAAAGGATTTTATAACTTTAAGAAGTGGTTAATGATTCATTACAACCACACTTCATGACATATTAATGTGTTTTATATATATAAACATCAGAAATAACTCATCAGTGGTTGTCACATGATTCCACATCAATCGGGGTCATTTTATATGTTTTGAACATTCCATACATGCTTTAGTGTATTTAAACTCTAAAAAGTTGTTTATGGACATCCCATGAAAAAACAAATTTGGAACGATATTCTATCAGCTCATACATTTCAAAATTCAACCTAAAGTCATTTTCCCATGATTTCAGGGTAATTTGATGTTGTTTTCTTGTTTTTGATCCCTCACCACTTGTTTTTAAAGGCTTTTATACATTTAAGAAGTTGTTAACATGCCATTATAACCACACCATACATCATATTTATGTGTTTTCAACATGTACACATCAAAAAATAATTCATTTGTATTTTTCTAAAGATTCAATGTCAATCTGAGGGTGTTTTATATGGTTTTTACAATTCGATGTCTGTGTTAGGGTTTTAAAACACTAAGAATAGTTTTATGGGTATCACGAGAAAACCAGAATTCATAATTATGTGGAATTAGTTTCTATATTTTAAAATTATTTCTATGGTTTTTCCTATAGTTTCAAGGAAATATGATGTCGTTTTCCTAGTTTCGACCCCCCGACACTTATTTTTAAAGGCTTTTGTACATTTAAGAAGTGGTTACCAAGTCATTCCGACCACACTGCACATTGTATTGACATTTTATTGTGATTAAACATGAAAACTAACCCAATGGCTAATGCACCATGATTCCTTGTCAATATGAGGTTGTTTTCTGTGGTTTTGACCTTTCCACGCATGTTTTAGTGTTTAAAAACACTAAAAATGGGTTTATGTCCATCCCATGAAAACTTTAATTTAGAATGATGTTCCATTGGTTAATACATTTCAATGTTAAATATATAGCTGTTTTTCCCTGATTTCATGTTAATCTGGCATTGTTTTCCTATTTTTGACACCACAACACTTCTTTTAAAGGATTTTTCATCTTTAAAAAGTGGTTACTGATTCATTCTAACCACACCGCACATTAGATTCATGTGTTATCTATCTAGACACATTGAAAATAAATAATAGGTGGCTTTAAAATAGTTTTACATCAATATAATGTTTTTTCAATGGTTTTGACTATTCCATGCATGTTTTAGTATTTTATAACACTAAAAAACATTTATAGCCATCCTAGGTGAACAGTAATTTGGAATGATGTTCCATCACTTACTAAATTTTACAATTCAATATATCCTCTAATTTAAATGAAATCCAACATTGTTTTCCTACTTTTGACCCCTAGACCATAATTTTTAAAGGCTTTTGTACCTTTAAGAATTTTTTACCGAGTCATTCTGATCACATATCACATCAGATTGACGTATTGTCTATCATTACATAGAAAAATAATTCATAGGTGGTTTTACCATGATTCCACATCAATATGAGTTAATTTTTTATGGTTCTGACTATTCCCTGCAGGTTTTAGAGTTTTGAAATGCTAAAAATGCATTTACGACCATCCAGGGAAAACCATATTTCAGAATGACTTTTCATTAGTTCCTATATTTTAAAATTCAATCTACAGTCATTTTCCATTGATTTCAGTGAAATTATTTGTCTTTTTCCTGGTTTGACCCCTACAATTGTTTTTAAAGGATTTTTTACCTTTAAAAATTGGTTACCAAGTCATTCCAACCATCCCTCACATCAGATTGACATATTGTCTGTTCATCACATAAAAAATAACTCATCAGTTGTTTTCCAATGATTCCATGTCAATATAGGGTCGATTTCTATGGATTTAACTATTTCATAAACATTTTAGTATTTTAAAACACTAAAACATTATTTATGACCATCCCAGGAAAACCATAATTCAGAATGACATTCAATGAGTTCTTATATTTTAAAAAACAATCTACGGTTGTTGTCTCATAATTTTAGATAAATCCAACATTTCTTTCCTAGTTTTGACCCCTACACTTGTTTTTAAAGGCAGTTGTACATTTATGAAGTGGTTACTAAGACATTTCGATGACACTACACATCATATTGACATGTTTTCTACACATACACATCAGAAATAGATTTTAAGCAGTTTCCCCATGATTCCCTATTAATATAAGGTCATTTTATATGGGTTTGACCATTCCATGAACATTTTAGTGTTTTAAAACACTTAAAAAATATTTACAACCATCCTGGGAAAACCATAATCTAGAATGACGTTCCATTGTTTCCTATATTTAAAAATTCAATCTACAGTTGTTTTACTCTAATTTCAGGGTAATCCGATGCTGATTTCTAATATTTGACCCAAAACACTTGTTTTTAAAGGCATTTGTACCATTAAAGAATGTTTACCGAGTCATTCTGACCACACCACATGTTTAATTGACATGTTATCTACACGTAAATTAAAAAATGACCCTTAGTTGTTGTCTCATGATTAAACATTGATATTAGGTTGTTTTCTATGGATTTCACCATTCCATACATGTTTTATTGTTTTAAATCACTAAAAATACATTTATGACCATAATGGGGAAAAAATCATTCAAATTTATGTGATGTCAATTCCAATATTTAAAAATATAATCTAAAGATGTTGTTCCATGATTTCAGGGAAATATGACATTTTTTTTGGGTTTGACCCCTGAAAATTATTATCAAAGGCTTTTGTACCTTTAATAAGTGTTTACTGAGTCAAAACCAACAAAACAATGTTGATTGTTTTCAAACTTATAGATAATGATCTATAAGTCATTTTTTACCTATAGGGATCAAACACATGTCAATCTGGTACAAGATGTATTCAGTATGACTTGAAATATGTTTTATATATATAAAAGTGCCACTTATGGTTTATTTATGGATGTTGTATGGGTTATTTTCATATGTGTTATTTATTTGTGGAATTTAGAATTTAACTCAGCATGATAAGCTACAAGTATCAAAATTTCTATGGGGATCAGGCCGATCGTCCACTGAAATATAGAAGAAAAATTATTTTCCATTTTCATATGCCACTGATTCTATTTTTTCCTTTAAGAGTATAATTTTTTTACATTTTCTGTCAATTTGTGATTCCAAATCAACGACACTACTCGAACCCCCATCAGGTATAATAGTAATGGATGACATAACCCAACCAAAGATAACCAATAGTGTAAGACTAGAACCCATCCTCTATACACATACAATATGCTTCTTCCCTAAAACGATTCCAACTACATCATTCTAGAAAATCATGGATGTATATGAAGGGCTCACACCCCAAAATTCTTGAATTTTAACCCATTAATAAAAAAATATTAATAATAATTTTTTAAAATATCTTAAATTCATATTATTATATAACTAATAATTTTTTTATTAATTTTTATTTATATTTAATTATTATAAAAATATAATAATGAAAATTATATTATAAAAAAATACTTAAACCCAATTAATATGGTCCAACTATATGTATCAAATGATGTCAAATTGTAATTGTTTGATCCATGTAGCTGGCACCATTTAATTAGGTGTAAGTAATGTTAGTTTTTATAATATAATTTTCATAATTATGTATTTATAGTAAAGAAATAAAATGAAATGGAAATGAAAAGTACTTACTCCAACGTATTTGGTAGCGTATTTTACAAAACTCCCATCAAGTTTCCTATAAACATTAAAGCACATCTATATCCATCAAATAGAGTAACCTAATTCATTAAAATTTATTAATAAATATAAAAAAGTTTGAGAAAACCTTGAGTTATAATAAAATTTTATAAATAATAGAGAATAAATTACAAACCAAAATTGTTATTTTTATAAAAAAACTATGAGACCCAGCGATGTGAGGAATGAATTGCTTCTCAATATTGAAAGTATTTTTTAGGTAATTCCTAGAAAAAATAGAAACATTAACAAAAATTATAATTTTATTGTGTTTATTTATCATGATACTATAAGATATTAAATTACTCCATGATATGCATCTATGTTGATATTGAAAATGTGCTTCCATTACTCACGATTAATTTCTTTAGGCAATTTCTTATACACTTGTCATGATCTCAGAGAAGTGTCATTAAAATCATTCAATAATATCCATTTAAAATCTCTCTATTTCTTGCCCAAAATTTTCAATGCCCATGGGTGTAAAATAGAGTTTCGGACACTAAAATGAAAAAAACATCTAGAAATGAAAAACATAACACTTTGAAAGTATATTACAAAATTTTTCTCATATCTTTTAAATTAGTTATCAATGAATATTTAATTTATATTACATTTACTTAAGTATGAAAGACCTAATTTTCAAAGCAGTATGAATATAAATCCAATATTTATAATTAATGGGAATTCTTACCATCTCACAATCAAGCTACCCAAGAATCTTCCCATAGATTCCAGCAGCGTCACCGATAGGTCCCCTAAACACATCAAATTAAATGATAATCTGGATGTCCTTTAGGTCTCATACATCAACCAAGTTCCTATTATTATCCTTTTTATGTTTGTCTTTATCTGTTTGAATGTTCCATTAAAAAATTAATAATATATTATATTTTTTTGAAAGATGACATACATACCGACAACAAAAACTCACCAATATCCACTAGATAGAGGGGTAAACAACTACTCCATCACATGAGGTGAATCAGGTGGAAGTATACTAATGAAATCTAGGGAAATGGATGGATCTCTAGTAGTATTGGGTATAACTAAATCACTAAGATCCATAGAATATGATGATTGTGGTTTCATGGTCTGAGATGTTAATCGGCTTGGATGCAATATTTTTTTGTTCTTATAATTCCTATATTTCAAATGGATAAGGTATATTAAATGTATGTGAAATTAAAAACAAAATTCTTTTTACAAAAAAGAAGAAAAAAACTATATCAATTTATATACGTATGAAACACTTATCAATGAGAAATTGTAATATATTTTTCTTACCAATTTATACATTCAATTTAATTCATCTTCACTATCTTCATTATTATCAACCTATATTATGAAGAGTGCTTCATTTTCACCCTCTCTTGAAAGTTATATTATTTAGACATTATTATGAAAAAACCATTTGATGTTTTGTGGTTGATGAGGCTCACTATAACAAATCACCAATTGATCATCCTCACCGATATCATATAAGTATCTCTATTTTATATATAGAAAAACACTCCAAACTTCATGTATTTAATCATACAAATTATAAAACATCTTCACTTTTGAATCCATTATAAATGGATCATGCTCTACATGATCACCAATATCAATTAAGGGAGAGAAGTTTATATAAGTAAAATGCAACAAATCTTTCATTATACCGCTATCAATGTTGACCCACCTTCATTTGAACAAGGCAACTAAAAATTGGGCCATGATAGTTTAATTTTATTATATCATTTATATTACAATAGTATCCCACCTATGTATGTGTAAATTCACCACTATTTTTCGTTTTCATATCTTGTTCATAATAAATTGTACAAAACTTGAAGCCATGAATATTCTAGGCATCGAATCTCTCAACCTGCCTTAGAGGGCCTCGAGAAAAAAATTCATACAATTCAATATTTTAGTTTGATTTTCAGCATCCATTATCTATAAAAATATATATAACATATTAATTTTAACATAAAAAATAACTACACAACATTAATATTAGTATGAGTATATACTTACACGATGGGAGAACCATTCTACAAGCTCCTTATTAGCAGATTTTGTTAATTCTAGCTTATTTTGAGCTCAACCCCTTAGTCTCATCTTTGTTTGCATTCATAGTTCATCAATAAATGGATCTACAATAAGACTACTGAGAAGTAAATATCTATGTGCTTTTAGAAACTCTAATTCAGTTAGTATAAATTTTTATGCCTTTCGAATTGGTTGACCAATCATTGGAAATACCGATGACTGTTTTTTAGAATGAGAATTTGGGGAGATGTTACTAGCACATTTAGAACAATTGAATATAGTCTTAATCCCATCCAAATACTAAGAACAGGCAGGTTAAGAACTCTTTATCTAAACAACATTAAACAATAGAGAATTATGGTTGAGATTTATTCCTCACATATGATTTCAAATGACCCAAGAACCTGATGAAAAAAATAGGAAACATAATAAAAAATGTTATGAAATGAATTGATAAAATCAAATTCCCCAATTAAAATAAAAATATTCTTAACATACCTCTCATTTGGATACATCCATTGATAGTGTACCAGTCCAACAAGTTTAACTTATTCAAATAAATGAATAATCAAAAGAATCATGACTATGAATAATGAAGGGGGAAATAACATATCTAAATGAAATAGTGTAAAAAAATATTTCTTTAATTTTATCAATATCATTTGGATTTAGAGTTTTTCCACAAATATCTATAAAAATGGTAAAAAACTAAACTAGAACCATAATTACTTTTTTCATATAAAGTATTACACAAATCTGATGACAACAACTGGTCCATAAAAATATGTGATTAATGAAATTTCAATCCATGTAAATTTAAATGTTTTAAGTCAATGCACCTTGATATGTTACTTAAATATCCATCTTCTACTTATAATTTTTTTATTGTTCTAAGGAATACATATTTATCACGAATTTTCACTGTAAAAATAGCCAAAGGATACCTTCCATTATCATTTTATCACAAACCATCATTTATATTGATTGACTCCAAATACTTATGAACATCACAAAGATCCCTCAATTTACCCTACTCTTTAAGCACTGTAAAGATTAAATTATTACAGAAATTATCCTCAATATGAATTTTATCAATTTTATGACATGTATAATTAAACACCCAATAATTTTTTTTGAAAAGTATACTCTTATTCTTACATTTTTTTGTTCTATATTTTTCAAATACTGTTCCTCGTACACTTTCCCCCTTCTTTAAACGGATTACATATTCTAAATTCTTCAGTGAAATTCATTAATTATCCCAAGATTTATAATCTAGATAAATCCTTTGATGACTTTATCATTTCAATATATCTATTTATTCATGTCTCTTTAAACCTAAATTTACGATAAGATTCAGGAAATCAACGATGGCACATAAAACAACATTTTCTACTATGAGATAATCATTGAGGTACAAAATAAAAATTACAAACTAGAAAATCCAAACCAGTATCAGTGTTTCAACCATATAAATTTCCTAATCTAAGAAGGTCACTAATTTTCCACATTAAATTAGAATCCGTGTTTAATAGTTGTCTCATTAAATCATCATATGTTTCTGTGCCATCACCCCACAATTCTCACAATTATTTGATTATAGGATAAAGGTACACATAAATGTCATTTCTATAAATTTTAATTCCATGAATAATCATCGAAATAATTAAATAAGTCTTCTTCATACACATACATGGAGGTGGATTATAGGGGATCAAAACTACTATCCAAATGAAATAATTATTACTTAATGTTTTAAAAGGGTTGAAACCATCGAACGCTAATCCCAAACATACATTCCTAGGATTTGAAAAAAAATGAATATAAATAATCAAACATCATCCATGATGTTGAATATTTTTGATGTATCATCAAGCCTTTGTTAATATCCTATGAATTTTACTTCATGTAAAATTAAGTCTTAGATGACATGAATAATCTTTGTAAGCGTGGTTTCAGAGAAAAGTAACACAATATATTTGAAAGAGTTTTATTCTTCTGTTTCTTGATGGGGCTGCATTGATTTATACTCTCACTGTTGTTCATTTATTTCCATATACTTTTATGAAATATTATAAATTCTTATTTATAAGACTATTGTCCTATATAAAGAATGAAATCATTAGGAAATTCATGTATCTTTGTATACTCTTGTCGCTGATTGTTGATGAATTTCTTCTACTAATAGAATGATGTAGGGATCCAAGCATTATTAAATGCATCATGAAGAAACTATAAAATCATTGAAATTGTTTTGTTAGTGATTCCACATAGAAATTTGATATGACAAAACATAATAATAAAAGACAACTATTAATACTTCGCACAACCTTCATATAGTTTCTGTTGTCTTTATTTAACTAATTCATAAAAATCAATTTTTTGGCCACTAAATTACTATGAATGATTAAGCTTATCAGGATAAAAGAAATCTTATATTGATCTACTAAAATCATGGACATTGTATTGTGAAATAATTTTTAGGTACCGAGATGGGCAGCAGATGCTGATGGTCCTGGAATTGAAAATTTTTCTCTTCACCAGAGCAACGCTACAACGTGGACTATAGTGAACTATCCCGGTACAGTCTAAGGACCACACATGGATTTAATAGAGTAGAAAAATAAAAATGAACAAGTACCTTGTTCAGATCTAACGTGTGAAAATCCATCATAGGATGCTAGTGATTATTGCTCGAAGACTCTGACTTTGAAGCCCTCTAGATTGTCCAAAAACGCCTCTTGAATCTAGTCCTATGTCTTTTGTTGGAATCCAGGTGCTAGAGTGGTACATCAAAGAGCTCTTTGATGTATAAATTATCAGTACAAGTCAAGATAATTTGATCTAAGAAGAATAATCTTGAAGTTATTCTCTTTTTAAAAGAATCTATCTCTAAAATCCAGGAGGAGAGAGTGTCTCTAAATTTTGAAACATGAATAGTTACATGGGGAGATCCTATCTCTTACTTATATAGAGGATATCTAGAATACCCAGTATGGATTCTCGGCCCCTGTGTAATAGATATTCTATGTATAAGTTTTATAAATATTTATTTATGTCAAATTAAATTATTCCAAAAATAATATTTATAAATTTATCACTAACTGAAATATATAATTAAATATATATTGTGCGATAAACATGAGTCGATTACTTGAATCACTTCTCCAGAAAATATTAACTGATCCCTAGATATTTAAATCCATTCGAATAATATTTTATCTATGTATTTGCTTAATCAATTGTAAATACCTGTTATAAATAAATCCATCAAATTATTCAAAACTAGAATAAATAATGAATTTATTTATTTCTTGGTGATCTGTAGAACTTGGATAATACTTGAACCCATTGATGGGGCCCACCTTGTTTTATATTGCATGATAAACTTGAGTCTATAACTCAACTCACTTCTCATACAAATATTAAACAAACACTGGATATTTAAATCCATTCGAATAATATTTTATCTATGTATTTTCTTAATCACTTGTAAATACCTATTATAAATAAAATCAATAAATTATTCAAAACTAGAATAATTAAAGAATTTATTTATTTTTTGGTGATCCATAGAACTTGGATAATACTAAATCCCATCGGTAGGTCCCACTAAGTTTTATATTCCTATTCCCAGAATAGGGAAGTTTCTCAAAGCACTATAGTTTGTGACCCTCTCGGCTCTTATCTCAATAGCAATGAATAATAACCATTAACCAATGGCGGGGTCTAGAAACCCATCAAGTCCCTTATTGAGATAAGTTAAAGTCAAATTAATGACTACCTTCCTACAAACATGGTATGTTTAATATAATCTCTTCATAATAGATATCTCAATAAAGGAGAATTCACACTAGTGTCATCATCCTTTATCTTTATTTATTTTATTTGTTGATTTGTTCAGATGGTATTACCTTCCACTACCATGGCCATGGATTTAGTTAAGGCGAAACCATCCTAATCAACCAGCCCCAAGATATCTCTTCCTCAAATCAGAAGTGAAAAATCATATCTTGATCATTCAATCAAGTCCATTTCAATAATGACATACCAAACACAAGCTACCTCGCCACGACTGTGTCTCCATGGTTTTCACCTTGCATCAAAATACATAATTAAATGACACACATTGATAATGACCTCAAGTCTGGAGACCATTACACATGTCCATAGATAGAAACAACCAATGACACCTAAAACCTATGGTGTTACTATTATGTAGGTCTATCCTCATGATCTCAACTATTAGAGATCATCAAGTGAGAGCATCATGGGAAGAAGCCTCAATGCTTATGAGCCCCAACACCTGATGGTCACACATAATATGTTTCTTTTCATAATGATGTAACTGGACAATAGGATGTTACCTTAAGATTACTGTCATGGAATCTCGGGGTTCTCATTATAGCTTGGGATCTACTATAACCCTTTTATACAACATGTAAACTAAGGAAATTTCCATTAATAAAGTGGATATAGAAGTATCTACACTATTATGGAAGGATAAACAAATGTATATTTAATAAACCACATACATGTAGTGGTAATAAAAGTACAATAAACATTGGTTCTATTGTACCCACTTTCAACACTCCCACATTCACTAGAGACAACTGCTAATAGGTTTTAATCCCTTAGCTCTCACAAGAGACTCATGAATCTGCTAAGAAATGGGTTTAGTTATGGGGTATGACACGTTTTCCACTGTGGATACCCTGATAACCATGACTTCACCACTTTCAGTAAAATCCCTCAATAGATGTAACTTCTAAACAATATGGGTTGTCCTCTGGTGAGACCTGGGCTCCTTAGAAATCACCACTACAACATTATTATAGAAATATACTGGAATAGGGTATGCATTGCTGGGCACAAGACCAATTTCTAAGATAAAGCTACATATCTAGAATACTTTTTTTTCTATATCGTAAGCTTTAATATATTTGGACTCTACTATGGAATCAGAAACCACAGCTTGCTTTGAATTTCTCTAGCTCACTACACCATAATTTAGGCAAAAGATGTAGCTTGACTACAATTTCAAATCATAATGATCTGTCTGGAAACTAGAATCAGTGTATCCCCTCACTACTAGTTCCTCATATCCTCTATACACCAGGAACATATCCTTTGTACATCTTATATACTTTAGGATAGTTTTATCAGCTACCCAGTGCAACTCCCCTAGATTGGCATGATATATACCCCCATGCTTAGAGCAAAGGCGACATCAAACCTAGTACATATCATGGCATACATGATAGAACCCACTATAGAGGAATAAGGGATTCTACCCATTCTTTCAATCTCCTCCTGTGTTTTTGGACACATTTTCTTCGAGATATTTATACCATGTGACATAGGAAATGATCCTATATTGTATTGTTAAATATTGAACCTCTTGAGTACCTTGTCAACATATGTACTTTGACTTAGCCCAAGTAGCCTTTGAGATATATCTCAATAGATCTTGATCCCTAGAATGTAGGCTACTTCACCTAATTATTTCATGGAGAAGCATTCATTAAACCAAGTATTAACTGACTATAATACTTGAACCTTGTTTCCCATAATTAATATTTCCTAAACATATAACACTAGGAAAATGATGGAATTCCCTTGAAACTTTTTATATAAACAAGACTCACTTTCATTTTTTTGACAAAACTAAATTTTCTTATGGCCTCATCAAAATGAACATTCCCTGATCGTGACACCTGGTTTAACCCATAAATGGATCTCTACAGCTTGCATATTTTATTGGCATTCTTTGAATTGACAAACCCTTCAGGTTGTGTCATATATAGCTCTTCAACCAAAGACCCATTTAGAAAAGATTCTTTGATATCCATTTTACAAATCTCATAATCATGAAAGGATGATATTGTAAGCAATTTTCTGATGTATTTAAGCATTTATACTAGTGAGAAGGTTTCATCATATTCAATTCCTTGAAGTTGCCTGAAACCCTTTGCAACCAGTCTTTCTTTAAAGGTTTTAACCTCACCATCCATGTCTGGATTTTCTGGAATACACATTTGCAACCAATGGAATTTACATCAGTTGGAGGGTCTAGAAAAACCCAAACATGATTTTGGTACATGGAATCCATCTCATAATTCATGGATTCTTTCCATATAACAGCTTCTTTTCCTTCGACTTCTTCGTTGTAGGCTAGAGGTTCCTCATCTTGAAGGACTAATGTGTCACCTGACTCGATGACAAGAAAACTAGAATGCTCTGGTTCTATAACCTCTCACATAGACCTACATAGTATTTGTGTCTCAGGAACAACTTCTTCTCCCACTTGATCTAGTGGATATTGTCTCTCTACCAACTATTGTGCATCCGGAGCATTAAATTCATTGAAGTAAATATTTTTACCACTATTTCCAATAAAAATATGTTCCATTTATAGAAATATGGAGTATATTTCAACAACAATGTTTCTAACTAAAGGGTTATATAGGTAATATCCTTTGGTTTCCTTAGGATAAACTATAAATATGGACATCGTGCTTCTGGATGCTAATTTTTAACTTGGTAAAGTCTTTACAAATGACTTGCATCATCATACACATATGTGCATCAGACTGGGATTCTTTATATACCATAAATTATATGGAATCCCATCTTCAACTTTATTTGGTACTCAGTTAAGGGTATATGATGTTGTTTGCAAAGCGTATACCCAAAAGGACAATAAAAGTGTTGAAAGACTCATCATTGATCTGACCATGTCTAGAAAGGACATATTTCTCCTTTTAATAATTCCACTCCATTGGGGTGTATAAGGAGGAGTGATATGGGATAATATCCCACACACCTTCGAGTGATCAATGAAATAACGGTTAAGATATTCTCCACCTTGGTCTGAGCAGAGTGCTTTTATCTTTTTACGAAGTTATTTTTCTACTTCATTTTGGCAGTCCTTAAATATATGAAAGGAATCATACTTATACTGCATTAAGTAGATATATCCATACCTACTATATTCATCGGTAAAAGTAATGAAGTATGATAAACCAACCATTGTCTATACTAGAAATAGACCACATACATCAGTATGTATTAATTCCAGCACTACATTGGCTCTTTCTCCTGTTCTTGAGAAAGGTGCTTTGGTCATCTTTCCTTGTAAACAAGCTTGACATACATACAAGGGTTCTAACTATACTAAGTCTAAATACCCTTCTTGATATAATCGTTGTAATCACTTCTCATTTACATGACCAAGCCTGAATTTCCATAGGTGGGTGATGTATGAGTCATGTTGGATGTTTTTGTCATTGATTTCCATTATGGGGTTCTCGAGTTCCAGCATGTATAAACAATTATTAAGATGTTCCATACCATAACATATTTTGTCCCTATAAAAGATACAACATTTATTTACAAACATGAAATAAATACCCATAGTGTCTAAACTTGACATAGAGATAATGTTTCGGGTTATAGAAGGTACATAATAGAAATTGTTAAAAACTAGAACCAAACCACTTGTCAAGGTTAAGTGACAGTCTCCCACTGCTAAGGCTACCAAAATTGCACCATTTTTATCTCATAGATCCACTTTACCTTTTTCAATATTTTTAAACCTACTTGGTTCTTGTATATGAATATAAATGTGTGAGCCACATGTCGTATCCAATAACTAACTTGTAGATAAAGATAGATTTCATTCAAAGAAAAAAAATACCTGAAGTAGAAGCATCAGTTTGATTCTTCATCCCAACACTGCAATTCTTCTTCTAGTGGGATTTTTTGACACATCCAAAGTAGACCTCTTCATGCTCATTACTCTACCTCGGAATCTTTGGATTATATATAGGATGGTGAATTGGTGTATTTGGCCTTGAATTGTCCTCATACCCCTTTTCCTTGCCCTTTATTTTCATTTTCACCATAAGGACAGATGAATTTATATTTTTCATATCCTTGTCAGCTAGGATAACTAAATCCAAAAGGTATAAGGGTGACTTTTTCATATCCTTCATGTTATAATTGACAACAATTATCAAGAAGATTGATGGTAAAGAGGAAATAATGAGGTCCACTTCTATTTCTTGGTTCAATTTGAACCCAAGGGATATAAGACTCTCAATGTACCCAATAATCATGAGTACGTGAGGACTGGCTTGGAACCCTTCTGCTAGCATACACATATAAAGGGAACTTGAGATCTCATACCTTTTCTTCCTGGACCTATCCTGATATAATTCTTTGAGATGTGAAACCATCTTGTAGGCATCCTCATCCTCATGAATATTTTGAAATTGGCTGGACATGGATGAAAATATGATGCTTTGAACATCAAGTGCATTGTAAACATTCTTTTTCCATTTATCCTTTTCCTCCTTACTTTCTCCCTAAGGAGGCTCAGTAAAAAACTAGGGATTCCAGCACATATAACTTCTTTTCTTGGCATAGTAATATTCGGAAGAGACTGTACCACTCTTGGAAGATATTACTGATCAGGATATTTTCTTTATCCAGAATTGATCACAGTGATAAAGTACTTGTGGTGTTGGTGATTTCCATCTTAAATCTATATCAGATAAATATTTAGTAGTTAATAATTTGTCTTGATTACCTTTTTACATTTATGATTAATAAATTATTATATCATTTTAATGTCTCCCAATATTTTAGAGAATCATAACATCCCTCACTATTAGATTCAGAATACTCTATTGCTTGGGTATTATAGTGGCAAGGATCCTCAAATCACCCCTCATAGTCTACAAGCTGTGGCTAAGCCACTATTTGGAGGGTTTTAAGGTAGGATCTAGGCGAGCCAACCAATTGACTCGTGGTTCTTTATTATGTGGAGTAAAGTCTTAACTTTTAGAATCTAAACCACATTTTCTCAATATCGTGCCTATAAGGTGATAGTAAGTTAGATATGGATAATCCTTGACTACTCACTTTTGTTAAGTCAACCCACTTCTCTCATGAAAATGCCCCGGTAGTAAGAATCACTCTCAACTATAGTTGATGAGCACCCCAAAAACCAAGTTTTGTTTAGAGATGATAAGTGGAAGGCTTTTGGACTTAATATATCTTTGAGGTATTTTAATATTTATTGATGAATATGATCTTTTTCTATATATATGTTCAAACTAGATTGTCGCACTCACAACTGAACATGCAAATATAAATATATTCATCACTTCTTTATGAATTTTTTTATCTTGTTTACTATTTAATGTGGTTAAGAAATAATCATGCAGTCACATAAAATAATAAACAATTCATAATGGTAAATCATGAAATCCAACTGGTCTGGAGAATTATATTATAATCAATCCATAAATGGATCAATCTGGACCTAGGTGCATCCATACCTGAGTTGAAACTTTACTCACATCACAGCTAGCCCCAGTGAAATGTGCTTGGGTCCCGTATGGATTACCTCCTTGACTTGGCAGGGTCTGCGTATAGGTGTAAAAAATACATCTTGTTCAATGGATACACATGCCCTTATAAATATTTTAATTAAAAGACTACTTTCAAACCTTAATTTATCTAATTAATTATTATAATCATTGCACACATTGGATAAATCATCAAATAAATATACTAGACATGCATGGTTTGGTCGCTTGCTCAAGACCAGTCGGTATAAATATAGCGCAATTAAAAATTAAACTATAATAAGATTTAAATAGTACCAGGGTGATTTAATAAATTAAATGAACTTAAATAAATTCAATGAATTTATTTTTATCAGTTCCAATTATTTAATTTAATTTTAATTCCAAAAATTAATTATACCATTAATTTAATTTTATTTCTAAAAATTAAATTAAACCATTAACTTAATTTTAAACTTAATTAAATTAATGTTTTCTCTAATTAAATTAAAATAAACCCCCAATATAATTATAATTAATACGATTAAAAAAAAATAAATTAATTAAAACTATATAATGAGGTTACCTCTAGCCAGAAAGAAGTCTGACATGACTGCGAACCGCTTCGAGGGAGTCTTATTAGGGCATGTACAAATCACGTAATAACTGTTGTGCGACTACATAATTACCGTGGAATAACTGCATCATAAATATGGTGTGACCACAGCTTGACTGTGGCGTATCTACCCATTACAGTTGCACCCAGTGATGACAGCGAATTCTGGTGAGGTGTGAAGGTCGCTTGGTACTTCTACGACCAATAATGAGGGCAGCGGTCCACTACTATGGCCAGTCACATGGGCGGCGGCCCGCTGCTCTGGCCCGCCTCTAGGAAAGAGGCCTGGTTTGGCATGACCTGGTCTAGTGGTGGTGAAACAGAGGTGGTCTGGGGCAGGAGAAAAGTGGCAGCCAAGGGGGACCTACGACGGGATGGTGCGAGGCAGAGGTGGCTCGGGGTGAGCTGACCTGGTCTAGCTGCGGCGAGTCGGTGTTCCAGGAGGCACGACAGGCAACAGCCAAGGGGGGAGCAACTTGGCAGCCTAGGCTAGGTGTGGCATGCAAGCTCAAAGGGAGGAGGTATGGTGAGCCGGAGTGAAGCAACCTTGATAAGGAGGAAATGAGCGAGCAGGAAGAGGAGGGGTTCAACGTTCCTGGAGTGAGGCACAATGATAGGCGGACTGACAGTGGCGTGGGGTTGTGCGGCCGATAGGGTTTTTAGGGGGAAACCTCCCTCTTGTGCATGGAAGAAGACCCTTAGAGGTATTTTTTTAATTTTTTCTATAGAGAAAATCAACTCCCCTTTCTTCCTTTTTTTAAAGAAGAAGACACAATATGGGGTCTTGGACTCTAATTTTCTAAACATTAACTAAATAAATAAAACAATACTTGACCCCAAGTCTTCATTTACCCCTTTTAAATATATTTTTTATTTGTGTAAAATAAAATAATATTATCTCAAAATATTTTTATTTAACTTTAAAAATAAATAACCATCATAAATATTCCTGTGACTGGATTCTAGCCATAGCATGGCTGGATTTCAGTATTTTGATGAAATAATACATAAAATTAAAATGAGTTCCTTATAAAAATAATCCAAAAATTTAAAATTGATAACGTTGATCCCATTAATTTTTTTAAATTACTATAACTCGGCCATTCAAAAACAGATTGATGTGTGGTCAGATCTATTGGAACCGATTTAATTCCCCATTCTTAAATTTAATGCAATTTAGTTTTTTTTGACTCTGAGAAACTACACGTCCCTCTGATACCACTGTTATGTACTGGGATAGTCAGCGGAAGTCGATGTGATGGGAATTTAAAACTTTTCACATCACCAAAGAAATGTTACAACGTTAACATTGGTGAACTATGCTAGTATGGTCGGAGGAACAAGTGTGGATTTAAAAGAGCACAAAAATAAAAATGAACAAGTAACATGTTCAGATCTGATGTGTGCAAATCCATCGTAGGATGTTGGTGAACGTTTCTCGAAGAATCCGATGTCGAATCCCTCTAGATCATCCACACACACCTCTCGAATCTTCTCGCGCAGTGTTCGTTGAAATTTGGGTGATAGTGTGGTACACCAATGAGCTCTTCGACACAATATAGATCACCACAAGGAAAGAGACTTTGATCCAAGAAGGATAATATTGAAGTTCTTCCTTGCTTGAGAGAATCTCTCTCTGAAATCCATGAGGTGAGGGAGGCTCTCAATTCTGACACATGAATGGTTAAATGGTGAGAACCTCTCTCTTACTTATATAGAGGATATATAGAATACCCGGTATGGGTTCTTATCTCTCATGTAATAGATATTCTCTGTATAAGTATTATAAATATTTATTTTTGAAAAATTAAATTATGCCATAAATAATATTTATAATTTTATCAATAAATACAATATATAATTAAATATATATTATATGATAAACTTTAGTCTATAACTCGACTCACTTCTCCTGTAAATATTAAACAAACCATGGATATTTAAATCTGTTCAAATAATATTTTATCTATGTATTTACTTAATAACATGTAAATACATGTAATAAATAATTTCAATAGATTATTCCAAACCTGAATATTTAATGAATTTATTTATTACTTGATGATTCATAGAACATGGATAATACTCACACCCATTGGTGGGGCCCACCAAGTTCTAAATTCCTATTCACATAATTGGAACGATTCTCAAAGCGTTATAGTGTGTGACCCTCTACGATCTTATCTTAATAGTAGTGAATAATATCCAACGACCAAGAGCGGGGTCTAATAACCCATCGAGCCCACTACATAGATAAGGTAAAGTCAAAGCAACAACTACATTCCTATGAACATGGTCTGTGTAATATAATCTCTTCTTCATCAATATCTCAAAAATGTAGAATGCAGACTAGTGTCATCATACTTTACCTTGCTTTATTTTATTTGTTGATTTGTCCGAATGGTCTTACCTGCCACTAACATGGCCATGGATTAAATGAAGGTGAAACCATACCAATCAACAAGTATAGAGATATCTATTCCTCAACATAGAAAAGAAAAATCCTATCTAGATTATTAAATCAATACCATTTCACCAATGATGTACCCAACACAAACTACCTCGCCCCGACTTTATCGCCATGGTTTTTTCCTTGCATCAAAATAAGAAATTAAATGACACAAATTGATAATGACCTCATTTATGGAACCATTACACATGTATGAAGATAGGAAAGACCAATGACACCTGAAACAAGTGGTGTTCCTATTATATGGCCCTTTCCTCATGATCTCAACTACTAGATATCATTAAGTGAGAACTTCTTGAGAAGAACTCTAAATGCTTATGATCCCCCAAAACCTGATGGTTGTACATCATCTGTGTCCTTTCAGAATTATGTAACTGGACCATATGATGTTACTTTATGATTACTTTTAGGGCATCTCAGGGTTTTCATTATATCCTAGGATATGCTATAACCCATTTATATGACATGTAATCTAATGAAATTTCCATAAATAAAGTGGATGTAGAAGTATCTACACTAATTTGGCCAGATAAAAAAATGTATATTTAACAAACTACATACATGTAGTGATAATGAAAGTACAACACATGTTGGGTCTAGGTCACCCACTTTCAACAATAAATGTGTCATTTAACAAATTTTAAACTAAATTATCCTCTTCCTGGTCACTTAATATTTCATTGATAGCATTTTCATGATTTTGAATTTCCATAATATTTGATTCACCATTCCAAATCCAACATACATATCGAGTAGGAAACTTTTTCAATATCAAATGATCACATAATTCATTTCTATTAAACCGTGTCTTGAATTTAGAATTATGAAACAAACATTTTATTCTACCATCCACTGATCGGTTTTCAATTTTATAATCTAAAAATTCTTCCAAACCCTTAGCATATATAGTTTTTTATGTAAATTAATCCAACTTTATCCATAGGTATTGGATTTTATTCTCTCTTTACATTCAAATACAAAGATATAAATTTTTAATCAAACATGTATAATCAAAATTAAATATCATAGAACTTCATCATTGAATCTTTCATAATAACTATAACGGAAAATGGGATGGGACAAATAATTATCTTTTTCTTTATGTATTTTTAATATAAAAAAGTAGTCAAATAAATTATTATTTCTCACAAAAATTGATGAATATCAACATAAATTAGATGACCACCACATTTTATCACAAATGAAACACATGAACATTCTAATAGATATAAAATATGTCATCCTAAATTGATAGTTGGAAGATGAATTGTATTTCTTGTTTAAGATAAAATTAATTTTTCTAGGTTAAAGAAGGAACTATACAAGTTAGAATAAGAATCAAGAGAATGCTATCTTAAGTCAGATACATTATCAAAACAATTAATGTTTAATGAAAAAAGTTTGGAAAACAACCTCTATATTAAAGATGATAAAGATGCATCCATATTTGGGGGAGGTATGCTCATAACCCACCAAAAAAGAGGCTTTCTCCTTCACTCCATTCTCATATCCTTCTTTCCTCCCCACTTTCCCTCAAGATTTTCTCGATCCAAAGCTTTTGGAATTTCTTGATGGGTGCCCTAGTCTTCCGCTATCGACTGTGGAGTTCTCAGAATCCTCATATCTAATGAAGCATTCCTTGATTTCTAGGTTTAAATAGTGATGCCCCTCCATTAATTCATTTGACAGGAACATATTTAGTGCTTGGGAGTTGGGAGATAGGGCGACAGTGGGTATTCTGGATAATAAGAACATAATGGTTCATTTTTCTTTGGAGGTGGATCTCATCAAAGCCTAGTCATATGTTCCTCACAGCTTGAATGACTTCAGTTTTTACCTATTCTGGCGGTCCTACGATTTGTATATGAAGCATGATACTCCTACAATGGTGAAATGGTAAGCTTTACCAATATCCCCTACCATTACACAATCCTTCTGTTATGAGTATTCTAGGGAATATAATCAGAAGATATATGTACTCATACAGTCAGACTGAGGCTCTATGTCACCCGATTAATCCGCTTGTTTGCGTGGAAATGGATGTGTCCAAAACTCCATTTGAGGGGATCTTGATCATCTGTATGGAGGAGGGGTATGGGTCATGAAAAGGAGTCTGGGGTGTTTGAGGAAGAGGTGTTGGAATAGTGGCTTATTGTTTTGGATGTTAAAAAAGACAAGGGTGCATATGGGGAACACTCTTCCAGTAACCCAAGGATCTACAATGCGCCCACTAAGGTTGAGCTTGGCTCATTATGACCTGTGAAGAATGCTTTGGTTCCTTAGATCAACCCGATGGTTTCCCAAGTCTTTAAAAATTGAGGAATGACCTGGCCGAACCATCTTCCTGCAGTGCGTTGATCTATAATGGTAGTGTGAGGGAAGACATAGTGGTTCTGCATGATGCGAACAGAGTGGGAAATCAGTTGTATGTGAATAAATATGTGGGGGGTGATGATGGAGGTTCACATGATTAAAGGTTTTGGAGAGGCTGTTTCAGGGTTACGGGGTACTGGAGAAATGGAGCCTTCAAGGATTCCTTCTTATGCAGAAGTTTATATAGAAGTAAAGGGTCTTGAGGAAACTGAAATAAGGGGTATCAACATGCAGATAAAGGGAGAACCAGGTGCACCAAGAGCACTAGCTGAACAGAGGAAGTGGGTGGAGGGCGGGGGAAGATCTTATCAGAATTTGACTCTTCGTTTGATTAACAAAAGTAACTATTTTGATGGCCTGAGATCATACCCTCTTGATCTAGTGTCCAATGGGGATGTCTTCCCCTCAAGGATGGAGTCTGGGGAGGGGGATAACAATGGCCTACCTTTAGAGGAAAGTGCACAAGGAGGATCTAGGATAGGGATCTACCACTTAAGGAAGAATAATTGACAAAAATAAAATAGGGATTTAGGTAGCTTCAATGTGCGCAAGAGGAGAAATGACAAATGCCACAAGGATTACTCATACCTACCAAAGCCTACAGATACTAGATCATCTAAAAAGGGTATGAACAATGTAATGAAGGGTGAACCTTTTTAAAAATAATATGATATGGAGGTTGACCAAGTGTGTGGATCTAGAATCACTGAGTATCCTAAGACAAAGGAGCAAGGGCTGGATATGATGGTTGGTGAAAATGTAGAACAACCTTGGAACCAGGATGTATCAGTGGTTTGTGCAGCCCCTCTTCATGTGCCTCAGGAGGGTAAGGAGGATAATGAGGGATAGACGGTGGTTATCACGGATGGCATGGCATGGGATGATATCACAGAGGGCATGGAGGAGCCATGTGACCTTCTTTTTCTCTCAGAGGAAGATATTCATGAGAAGGTCTTGTATTTTAACGCTTCTAAAGAAGATGTAGAAAGTTTTAATGGTGAACCAATTCAAGTGGACACTAACACGGAGCAGGAAGATAGGATAATCAAGAAACACCTAATCATGATTAGAGGCTGTAATGCTAAAAAGATAATGGTGGAATAGTTCAGGCAGATGTGGGCCAAATTTGTCCATCAATTTGAAGATAAAATTAGAGATGATATCGATAAAAAGGTAACTGATCTTTCCTGGAATTTATATTGGGAGGAAGCCTCCAATATCATGAATTTTAACATTAAGGAAGTTGTAGGGTTTGATGCTCATGCTTGTATTTGATGGTTTCTCAATTTCTTCCAAAAAAGTGTGTTTTTAATAAAAATGTTAATTTGGAGTGGATAAATATGTATAAATTGTTGATATTTTATTTATATATGATACTGTTTTTATGGGAGAAAAAGACATATTTTTTGAATATTTTTTTATATAAATGATGGATTTATTTGAAATGACCAATCTATGAGAAACGATATAATTTTTGAGATAAAAAATTTCCTAAGAAGAAGATCACATAATTCTTTATCAAGATATATATGCTTCATAATTTATGATATAGTTTCAAATAGTGGTTTTAATGTTGGTTTCTTCACTAATACAAGTTGAAACCAAATTTTATAAGGATTAAGAATGAAATGGTGATGATCAAAAATAATTTAGGAATACTATTTTATGTTTTTTAATCATTATATCCTCAAAAATTGCAATTTTATATGATTTTACATTTTATTCTTTGTATCAAAGATTTCATGAACCAGTTCATTCCACCGCTTATCTAGGAACTCGATCCTGGCGGTGAAAACCCAGTGCACATTCCCAATCAACTTGAACTAGATACCGATGACAATTAATCTTATATAAAACTATGGTATTGTTTTTTCATAATAAATGTAATGTAATAATAAGTGAAAAACATATAAAAATAAACAAAACCCAATGGGGAAAAAATAAAAATCTAACTCATGTGATTTAAAAAATACAATTAGAATTATATACCATGATGAACAATGTATCAGAAGAAAACTAATCAAAATAACCTAACAAATATCTGTGTCACTATAGTTGTTGGTAGAGGTGTCGGGTGATGGTGGTCGCCGACAGGGGAGTCAGGGTTAGGGTGGTCACCAACAACGGGGTCACCAAAAATGAGGGGAGAGGTAGAGAGAGGTAGGAGGGGATCTAGGGTCACTAGAAAGGGTGATTTGGGGAGAGGGAGATTATAGGTGGGGGGTAGGGGGTTAAAAGTTGTAACTGAGGTGGGGGAAGGGGTCTGGTTTCGATGTCAAGGAGGGGATCCAAGTTAGGGAGAGGTAGGTTGAAGTGGGGGGGGGGGGTCACAGGTCACAACTGATATAATAGGCTTAGTCTGTATTACACATTTAAACATGCATTATTACATAAAAATTCACTTAATACAACCTATAATATCACGATATCTATTGTTTTTTAGGATTATGAACATTACATGAAAACATAATACATAAAATACAACATCTTTATTGAAAACCTTTTTTACATGACCACAACATTCCTTCATACTTAGAATTGCATGGGATAACCTACAGACATACATAAGAAAAGGGTGATCTATAAAGAATATGAAGGGTGTAAACAAGGAATTACATGAAGAATACAATACATGTTTTTCAATAGGAATATCAATGGAACATAAGAGAAACATGAACATAAAGGCATTATATATAATGATTATAATAACATGGAAATGTGGAAACATCTTAAAATACTGCATCATAAGCATAAAGGAAATAGGTAACATCTATCCCAACATGGTGGAAATATTTCCTAAAAGGAATCAGGTATACCCCTTTCCCAACATGAAATATCACGAAACTAGACACTACCCAATGAAATAGAGAGCTATAAGGGCACACAATTCACAATCATTTTAATATCATGCTTATGTATGCCACATAGATCATATAACATGGATTCATTTATCATAATTATTTATTCAATATTAGAATAATTTGGAATAAATTAATTTATGTCCTAAATAAATAATTATATGTTCATAAATGTGAATACCCTTGAGAGTGAAATTGGCATGGTATTCACTACACCATGATTTTGGTATGGAAAATCACAGTACAATTTCAATAGCCTAATGATGTGACATAAATATTAATAAAAATGGTTGATGAGAGGTAAATGGGTATCTAATCATATATAAATGAAATTTAAAGTAAGGGAGTCATATAAATACATGTCCCAATATAAGGAATTTGGAAAGAGAAGGTGAAACATAATAAAGAAACTTAAAGAAAGAGGAGAAATGGAACAAATCTTACGAAATTTTGGCATTTTAACAAGTGCACATGGAAGAGATTAATGAGATATAAAGTGGTGTCAAATAATAAAAACATAATAAAGGAAGTATCTGGGAGGTTCAAAACCATACCCCATCATTTTTAATTCAACAATAAAAGGGTATAACCATATAAGAAAACATGGGAAAAAATGAGAAAGGTAGGAAAGTGAGGATCCCTTACTTGGATATGTGATCTCAAAGGATTGGGAGAGAATTATTGGGAGCTTTGGGTTCCTCAAGAGGAATCTAGGGAGTGTATATAAGAGTGAGAAATAGATTTAAAAAGTTTTGGTGAAGAGGAATGAGTTGTTGGGTGGGTTTATATAAGAAAGGAGGGGGGATTCTTTATTATTTTGGTTTGGGACACTACACACTAAAATATTCAAAACTACAAGAAAAAACATGATTTTTTGTAATGATTTCTATAAAAGGGGAGTGAAAACCATTATTTTATAAGTAAATGGGCCTACGACATTAAAATATTTGCCTTGAGTTTTTGGATGTGAGTCACACCCTCAAGGAAATGAATTTAAAATCATAAAATATATTAAAATTTTTGGAGGATTCACTAAGGCATTATAAAATAAGAAAAATAAATCTAAAATCACATTATTTTGAAGTTAAAACATATATTTGATCTAAGATACATTTTACAGTATTTATTACATCACTATTGGGTCATTATGATGTCATAAAACACACTATATATATTATTTATTTTTTACCCAAAAATTTGATTGTCTCAGAAAATTATTAAAATCTAACCCTTAGATAATTTCAATGTTATGATTAAAAAAATAACCTTAATTTTATCTAAATAATTTTCTAAATATGTGAATTTTTATTTTTAAAATGATAACCGATATTTATTGAAAATTTAAGGATTTTGACAAAAATAGTTTTTAAACCTTAGTAAAAATTACATCTGAATTCATAAAAATTATATACTAATTTATTATTAGTAGAAGTTATTATATAATAATATTTTATTAAAATACTAATTATTTCAAAAATTCAAAAATTATTTAAAATAAATTCATTAATAAAAAATACACCTTCTTTTTTATTGTATAAAAATAAAGATCTTATCAAACTCACTTACTAATTATTTATAGTTAAGGAATTTATATAGTCATCATTTATTAGAATTATTTTTATAATATTATTAATAAAAATGTTAATGTATATATTTCTCAAAAGTATCATTTTTACCTGAATAAATCAAATTATCAAATATGTCATTTTTTAAGAAAGACTATTCTCATAAAGTAATTGGTGGAATATGACTTTTATTTATAAAAGTGATTACACAATAATTAACTAATACTTTGTTACATAACCCCTTTTAAAACCTTTATAATACTGAAGGGTAAGGTGTGTGATGGTGACAAACTCTTGGGGTGGCTCGAAAAAAATTGCTTGAGTGGTAATCTCTATTAACTTGAACTTCTCTCATAGGCAATTCCTTTCAAGATTAATGTGTTTAAGATAAGGATGGTATTTGTCATGAGTGAGGACTAGTGATGCCACCTCCTTTCCGAGCTATGATAAATGGGATTCGTACGGGTTGAGACTCCCGGATGAGGCCATTTTCTCCTTTCTCTATGTCAATTGGATTTTTTAAAACCTTATATTGATATTAGTTGTGAAATCACAATTTAATAGCTATATCATCAAATATAATGATACTCAATGGTTTTTTAAAATCAATTGGATATAATAAAATAGAATGATTTCTTGTCTTTTCTATATCCATATGAAATTAAAAGAAAATTAATTTTTTGTCATAAATGTCTCGGTCATTACAACCTTTCCCCATTAAAACATTTCTCCCTAAAAATTTCATTTTCCCACACTAAAACAGACCAGGGTAACTCTGAATCATCACTTCCTTTGGTTAACATATTTCTTCTTTAAACTTGTGGTTTCCACACAACACTTTGATTAGGGGAATTGTCTTATTTGTTAGAAAATTTTCCCTATAATCTGAGATCTACATTGAATTATATTTATAAGAAGAGGTAATTCTACAATGGCACCACCTCTAGATTGAGTACATGTGTAGGGTTTCATATGTATTCCATTAATAGTTATATATGTAACAAATCAGGTACTTGAGAAAAGTTCGGTGGGAGTGCTATTCGATAGGTAACTACTCTGATGCGATTAAGGATATCGAAAGGGTCGATTTACCTTGGACTAAGCTTTCCCTTCTTCCAAAATCTCATAACTCTCTTCAATGTTGATATGTAGAACAATACCATGTCTCCAACCTCAAACTATAGGTCTCATCGATGATTGTCAACATAGCTTTTTTTCAACTCTGATTAGCTTTAATGTGCTACTGGATGACCTTAACCTTATCCACCATTTCTTCAAACATTTATGGACCTAGAAATTTTCTCTCCCTAACTTAATACCTACATGATAGTGTTTTGAACCTTTTTCCACAAGGGGATTTATTAGGATCCATTTCGATACTGGAATGTAAACTGTTGTTATAAGAGAACTCAACCAGAGGAAGATGTTGATACCATCCTCATTTGAAGTCCATTGTTCATTCTCTCAACATGTCATCAGGTTTTTGGATAGTCTACTCAGATTAGAAATCAGTTTTAGGATATTATCCATAATGAAGTTCATCTCAGTATTTTGATAATTTTAGAGACTCTTCCAAAATGTAGAGTTGAATATTGTATCTCGATCAGATACAATCGATAGTGGTACACCATGATTCCTTTACACTTATCTGATATATATCCATGCCAGTTGATCTAATGAGTAATCCTCTTGAATCCCAATGAAGTGTGAAGCCTTTGTAAGGTGATCCACAACAACCTAGATAGAATTGTTTCCTTTGGATGTCTTCAGAATTCAGGAAACATAGTAAATGGTGATGTTCTCCCATTTCCATGTTGGTATGGGTAATAGTTTCATCATACCCTTATACTTTTTCCTCTTAGCCTTCCCTTTATGACATACAAGGAACTTTAATGTATATTCGGTGATATCCTTCTTCATGTTATCCCACCAATAATTATCTCAGAGATCCTGATAAATATTTTTGTTTCCTAGGTGAACGGAGAAATTCAAAATACACGTATCATCCAAAAGTTATTTCTTTAACTATTAGTTTTATGGATCACATAGTCATGACCGAAATCTCAAAATTCCTTCTTAATTAACATTGAACTCTTATAATTTCCCTTTTCTCATAGTTTTCATTTTCTTATGAATTCCCACATCATTATTTTGAGCATCATTTAACCTTTCCAAAAAAGATGGTTGAGAAATCATTTGTGAAAGGAAGGATGATGTTCCATTATTTATTATTCACATGTCCATCTTCACCAAATCTAAGAATATTGGATCCTTTTCAATTCTCATCAATGATAGAGTTTTTGGATCCTTTGTACTTAGAGAATCCACCACCTTGTTCGCTTTCCCAGGATGGTAATGGATTGAGCAGTAGTAGTATTTTATTAGCTCTAACAATATTCATTAGTTCATGTTAAGATCATTCTGTTTGAATATATATTTGATAATTTTTTTGATATATATATATTTCATCTTTTTCCCCAATGAGATAATATTTCCATATTTTCAATGCAAAGATCACAACTGCCATCTCCAGATCATGCATTTGATAGTTTTTCTCATGAAGTTTCAACTACCTTGAGGTAAATGCAATGAATTTTTTATTATACATCGACACACAACCCAAGCCCTTTTTCGATGCATTGTTGAAGATTACAAAATTCTCCCCACTTGTGGGTAGTGTTAGAATAGGGGAAATGATAAGCCTATTCTTCAACTCCATGAAGCTTTATTCACATTAATCATTCCATGAATAATTGAATGCCTTATTAGTTAGCTTGGTAAGAGTGTATGAAAATCATGAGAAATTTCTCCCAAAGTGGAGATTATATCCAGCTAACCCTAGGAAGCTACGGATATCCATCATAGATGTCGGCCTCAAACATACCTGAATTTCCTTTTTTGAAATTATCCATAGATATCCCATTTCTTATGATGATTTTCACCAAAAATGATACTTCCTTGAACCAGAACTCATACTTTTGGTACATTGTATAGATCTTATCCTTTCCCAAGGTCTCTAGTATTGTGCTTAGATGCTCCTCATATTCCTCCTTTGTTTTGGAGTATATTAGAAAATCATCTATAAATATGACTACAAATTTTTCCAGGTAATCTATAAAGACTCTATTCATCAATTATATTAATATTTATGGATAATTAGTGATTATGAAAGGAAATACTATGAATTCATAGTGCTCGTACATTGTACGAAAAGAAAACTTGGAGATATCTTCCTTCTTCACCCTTACTTGGAAATATCCTGACTGCATATCTACTTTGTAGAAGTATTGTTCTCCATGTACCTGATTGAACAATTCATGAATTTGTGGCAAATGATATTTGTTATTTATCATGATTTTCTTGATATCACGATAATCAATGAAACAGAGCATTGACCAATCCTTTTTCTTGACAAAGAGGACTGGTGCACCCCATAGTGAAGCACTTGGGAGTATAAACCCTTTATCCAAATTCTATTATAATTATTTCTTTAACTCCTAAATCACTACAAAATACATTCTATAAGGAGTCTTGGATATATTAGCAACACACCAGGTATAAGATCAATCCAAAATTTAACATCTCATGTAAGAGGAAGTCCAGAAAATTCCTCAAGAAACACATCAATGAATTCCCTTACAATAGGCATGTCTTTAAGGATGGTTCAATCCTTATACTCAATCATACAAGAATGATACACATGATCATAGGGAATTAATATCCATTCTTGAGATAATGGTGCTAAATAAGATTCATCCTACTCCTTGCACTTGTAAAGAATCAGGTGTTGATTAACCATTTAGAGAGTGATTTACCTTGGCTCTATATAGGGAAAACCAATCCACCCCAAGAATTGCATCAAATTCCACTAAGTGAAGTATGAATAGGTTCTTCAGGAATTTGAATCCACAAATTATAATTGGGGATGGGGTATATTCCAGGGATGCAATAATTTACTCATTTTCCATTTTCACCGACATCTCTACTTCCATTCTTTGTGGCGGTGTTTGGACTGTTCAACTAAAATTTCAGGATATAAAATAATGTGTAGATACAGAATCCTAAATTATTTTCTCTATTATTGAATAAATAAATATAATACCTATCACCATATCATTTTTGGGATTCACTTACGCGGTAGTGATGGAAAAATATCTCCCTTTCTACCTTGGAGGTTGCTGGTTGCCTCCTAAAACCCTTGGATTAGGGCACTGGTATACAATGTTCCCTAGTTCTTTGAAATTGTAGCACTGAACAAAGCATTGATGATCGAACAGAGAATTCATTTCCTCTGTTGCAGTAAAAGGGTTTTCTTATCGGTAATTTCTAGCTTGGTTCCCTTACATCCCGTACCTAAAGAATTTCCTCATCCCCTTATGGAAATTTCTAGGGTGCTTCTTTCCAAACCTTTGGAAAGTGGGATGCTATAATTTCATAGAATCATTGGATTTATCAACTGGACTACAAAAATTAAAGTCCACTTTGTACTTCTTATCCTCATGATGCTCCTGAGATTCGCAGATATCCATCTAGACTTTGAGGACACATCAAATAATCTCCTCATAGATTTCAAAGTGGAGGATTTCTAGGGATTCAGTAGGCTATGTTTTATCCCAACAAAGAAGTCGTCAACCATGCATTTGGGGTAGCAACAATACCAGAGGTTTATTGTGAATGTATGGTGAAGTTTTCCTCATAAAACCTAATAGAGTGATCATCCTTTTTCTTAAGTTAAAGGAAATATCTTCCCATATTAAGATGGAGGAAGTGGGGAAAATATTTATCAAAATACATTTCCCAAAAATCCTTCCTTCCCAATGCCTTGATCACTTCCTTAGGCTTTATATTTTTTATCAATGTACACCATTGTTCAGCTACACCCTCCATACGTTAAGCAACCACAAAAACCTTCTCTTGTTCAGAACAATGAATAATGGAGAAGATCTTCTCAATGGAGTTAATCCATTGTTTAGTGATTGAGGGATCAGATGATCCATTGAAAGTAGGAGGCCTTGGTCTCATAAATATCTCAATTATGACTTGTTTATTCAGGGGGGGGGGGTTGGAAATTACTCTTGACCCATGTTTCTATTAAAAACATGAGTTAATTGATAGATTATTGTGATAATGTTTTCGATTCCCACTCCCATCGGATTGGGAATCTCATTAGAACAATCATCACATTGATCTTCCCATTAGTTGTTTTCCTGAGTCCTCATTTTAATGGCCATTGGATAGAATAAATGGAAAATTAGGGGTAATTATTTAAAACTACTAAACACATAAATGGGAATACAATGACAAAAATAGATAACTAACAAATTACATTTATTCCCATAACTTATGAATTTCTAGGCTTCAATAAATGTTATCCATGATCTATTTACTAACTTATATTCATATGGGTTTTTTGGTACTTTAATAATGGTTTGTACTAAGATTATGAATTTTCCAAAGCATATCCCTTAAGAGTGTCAAACCAAGAGTGAAACAAGGCCCATTTTCATGCACAATTCCCATTCGAGTCTAGCTTAACGCGGTGTTTTTGAGTTTTAACCCTAGATACATCTATGCAAAAGCCACCTATACTTGTTCATATCCATACAAGGATGTATTTTCATGATATAAAATATACAATATACTCCAAAAAATTTAGGTATTATTTACTTATACTTACTTTTATCCATGAGTCTTTCATAAGGGTTTTCTAATAATAATCCAAAAAATAACTAAACCTATCCTTTGATACCAACTATTACAACTCTGGGCTTTATTACACATTTAAACATGCTTTATTACATAAAAATGCACTCAATACAACCCATAAGATCGATAGGTCTAGTGTATTTGGGGATTAGGAACATTACATGACAACTTATGTTATAAAATACAACATCATTATTGAAAACTTCTTTTACATGACCGCAACATTCTTTCATACTTAGCATTGCATGGGATAACCCAAGGACATACATAAGAAAATGGTAATCTATAAATCCCAGTAATGGATTAAACATGGAATAACATGAAGAATAATATATATTTTTTGAAATAGGAATATCAATGGAGCACAAGAAAAACATGAACATAAAGGAATTATATAACATGATTATCATAAAATAGAAATATGAAGACAACTTTATACACTGCATCATAAACATAAAAGAATCAAGTAACCCCTATCACAACTTGGTGGAAAAATTTCCTAAAAGGAATCAAGTAAACCCTTGTACCAATATGACGTATCATGATACTAAACATTACCCAATGCATTGCAGCATTATCAGGGCATACCGATTATAATCATTTCAATCTCATGCTTAAGTGTGGCACATAGATCATATAACATGGATTCATTCAAAATCATAATTTATTACATGATCTATGAATGTGGATTACATACATGTAATTACCCAATAAATATGTATATTTTCATAATGGTGAATACCCTTGATAGAGAAATGAGCATGGTATTCACCACACAATGATTTTGTCATGGAAAATCCTGATGCAATTTAGGTAGCCAAACAGTGTGACATAAAAATTCATAAAAAAGGTTGATGAGAGAGAAAGTGGTATATCATTATATATAAATGAAATAGATAGTAATTTGTTTATATAAATACATTTCACAACACAATGATTTTGTAAATAGAATTTGTAACATAATAAATAATCTTGAAGAAATAGGAGAAATAGAATAACTCTTATGAAATTTTGGCATGGTAACGAGTGTACATGAGAGGGATTAATGATAGAGAAAGAGGTATCCCATCATACAAAAAATAAGGGAATTATGGGGGGGGGGGTGATTAAAAACATACCCCATCATTTTTAATTGAAAAATAATTGTGTATAACAATATAAGGAAATATGGACAAAAATGAGAAAAAAAGAAAAGTGAGGATCTCTTACTTGGATGTGTGATCCCAAAGGCATGGGAGAGACTTCTTGAGATCTTCGAGTGCCGTTAGAGGACTCTAGGGAGTGGATAGAAGAGTGATTATGATCTTTAAGAATTTTTAGTGAAGGGGAATCGATGTTTGGGTTGGTTTATATATGAAAGGAGGAAGAATTCTTTATTATTTAGGTTTTGAACACTACACACAAAAATATTCAAAACCACAAAACAACCCATGGTTTTGCCCATGTTTTCTTGATAAGGGGAGTCTAAAAAATTATTTTATAAGGAAATGGTTTGAAGAAATTAAAATATTAGCCTTTCTTATGTGGAGGTCAGTCACACCCTCAATGATATTAATTTAAAATCATAAAATATATTATACATTTCGGATTATTCACTAAGGCATTATAAAATAAGTTAGATAAATCTAAACTCATATTATTTTAATGTGAAAACAAATATTTGGTATAGGATCCATTTTATGTTATTTATTACATCATTATTGGTTCATTACGATGTCATAAAAACACATTATATATTTATATATTATTTAATTTTTACCCAAAACTTCGACTATCTCGGAAAATTATGAAAAATTCAGAAAATTATAAAAAATTTACCATTGTATAATTTTGATATCCTGATTCCCAAAATAACATTTATTATTTCTTAATAATTTTATAAATATGTGAATTTTCATTTTTAAAATGAGAACCGACATTTATTGAAAATTGATGGGTTTTGAAAAAAATAGTTTTTTTAACCTTAATAAAAATTAAAAGTGACTTCATAAAAATTATATAATAATTTATTATTAATAAAAGTTATTTGATAATAATATTTTATTAAAATATTAATTATTTCCAAAATTCATAAATTCTTTAAATTAAATTCTTTATTTAAAATTATACACTTCCTGTTTAATAGTATAAAAATATAACTCTTATCAAATTGATTTCCTAATAATATATAGATAAAGAATTGATATAATCGTCATTTAAAAGATTTTTTATAATATTATTAATAAAAAATTTAATGTATATATTTCTAAAAAGTACCATTTTTTCTGAAAAATCAATTTATCAAATTCATAATTTTATTATGAAAGACTATTCTCATAAAGGAATTGGTGGAATAAGACTTTTATTTATAAAAAGGTATTACACAATAAGTAACCAATACCTTATTATATAACCCCTTATAACACCCACATAAGACCTAAGGGTAAGGTGTGCGATGGAGATAGACCTTTGGGGTATCTCGGACAACATCGCCTAGGTGTTAATCTCTATTAACTTGAACTTCTCCCATAAGAGATTATGTTAAAGCTTAACATGTTGAATCTTGGCTTGGGAATTATTAAGAGAGAATCCCAATGACACTACCTCGTTTCCAAGCTCTGAAAAATGAGCTTCACATGACCTGAGTATAATGGATGAGGCCATTATCTTATTTGTATGTGTTGAAAGGATTTTTTAAAACCTTATATTTATATTAGTTGTGCGATCACTATTCAATGACTATATTATCCATAGTAATGATAATTAACATTCATTTAAAATAAATTAGATATAATAAAACAAAATGATTTCATGTGTTTTCTATATCCATAATAAATTAAAATAAAAGGAATTTTATTCATAAATGTCTAAGTCGTTACAATAGAGGAAGAAAAAGGTAGGTCTGAGGGGTGGGGGAATCAGGGGGTCACCGAAGAGGTGGTAGGGTTGGGGTAACCAACTGGGGTAAGAGAGGAGGAGGTTGAGAGATTGGGGGGGGGGGGGTTAGGGTCTTATTCATGTAGAGGGAGCAGGGTATAGGGAAGAAAATTAGGGTTTTTAAAACATTAAGAAGACGTTAAATGGAAATAGGAAATAATTTTTGAAATAAAAAAATATAACTGTGGTTTGATTTAACCAATAGTATATTATTATTATTTTAATAAGATTTATTTTTTGGTGGTTATGAGAACCAACACTAATAAACCACCACTAAGTAGTTCTTTTTTTAGTGATAATGGTTTGTATAGATAATCTGATTGATAAATGAATATCACCCAGAAGTATCTATCCAACTGTGAGTCCTTCATCCCACTTATCGTGCACCATAGTGAAAATAAAATTAATTCTAAAATATCTTTTTTTATTTGTTTACTCCTAGGTGAATCTGTTCCACAACCACATCCACTTTCTATTATCCATATAGGGATGCAATTACAAGAAGAACCACACAATCACTACCTCACCAATAATTTGTGATGTTATCTTGTACATATAATTATCCCATGGGTTTTCAACTAAGTTATTTTATCATAGTCCCCAAAATATTAAATATTACCTAAACTAAAAAAATGGTTCTCTAAAAAATTAAAATTCAGATAAACATTATCTTATCAAACTTTGATGATATTTAAAACTTCTAAATAATCCTTAACTGATAATATCCAAATCTCCAAATTTATCGAAAACCTAAATTGATACAAAGTATAAAAACCCACATAAGATACCATATAATTAAATTACATATATAATGTATTTAATTACAATACATTTCAATGATATTTTAAATTTTGAGTTTTAGATAATTATGAAAAATAATTAACTAACAGAATCTATGTATTTTTTTTACCAACCAACATTTTTCTCACTATATAAGAAATTACTTAATCATTAAAATGTATTTAAAATGTCTCAAATAAATTTCCACATAAGATAATATTATTGACACATAATATATATTACATTTCTTTATAACTTATGGAAATGAAATTATTATAAATAAGTGAATCTAATGCCCAGTAAGGGAAAAATTAACAAATTAACATGTTACCTAGGTCAAGATCATAATCATATGAGAATACATAAAAAAGAGAGAAATAAATGATTAAAATTACATAGAAAGTTAAAAATTGTTCATATAGAATTAGAAATGAATAATTAATAAAATATTAATGAAAATATAACAAGGAATAAAGACTATAAAAACATGAGTCATAAATAATTATCCATATATAATATAATAGTAAAATATCAAAGGACTATGGTGCCAACATAAACATAGAAACATATCATAGTGGATCCAGAATTACCACCTATTTACCATAGTTGATAAGGTATAACACAATGTTTCTGGTAATGGATTAGGAATAAAAAATTGTTTTCCTTAATAGACCAGGTATCACAACATGTTTCCAATTTTGATCCAGCATCACCAATTGTTTCACAATTATATAATGATATTTAAAGATTTTCTTGATTCATTAGAAGTATATATCAATACCACCCATAACTTAACGATTTAACACACATGTGCATCACAGTAAGACATTTAATCACCACATAATTAAAATATATGATTATGAATGGGTTTCATATTTTATTTCAAAAGGTATCGCATAACCAACCAGAGAAACTAGATCAATTGATCCCAAATTCAATCACAAAAAAGAGTAACTTTATAAAATAATTTATACGGTGATTTATGAAACTTAATATCCTAGAAAATATTTCCCTTGAGATAATGTGGAAAAATATATTTCAAATTTTAAAATAAATTCTTTTCCAAAAACATTTTTAACATGTTTGTAAAAGATGGAGTTGTGATACATTTATTTTTTTTGAAAAAAGGTGAAGTGAATTATTTTGAAAACACTACGTTAAAAAAATGAATTAAGGAGACCTAAATAAAATATAATGGTATCCAATGAATTTTTTTTTCTAATGATAAAAAAGTTGACATTGAAAGGAAAATCATTTTTGATTTTTTGAAATACCTTTTTTTAAAACCCACATTGAAAAAAGAGTAATAAAACTTATATTTTAAAATTGATAAAGAAAATTAAAAATATATAATAAATTAATTCATACTTTGATTTCAAAACATGAAGGGATAATATTGGAACTAATTATGACAATTACTTGAATGAAATATCAAATTAAGAGATTGGGGATTATTCATAATAACCTTACACTAATGTGAGAGAGGAATTCACCATGGAAGAATATTTGAAATAAAAATGAAAATTTTACCATAAAATAAATAGAATACCAAATAATTAATTAATTTATATTTACCCATATTATATGAAATAAGTTAAATATAATTATAATAACGCAATGAATTAAAATTGATATACCAAAACTCCTTACAATTGGTGTAAACATTGATTCAAATTTATTTTAAAGAAATGTAATTGATTTGGATAAGTTTTTTCCATGGATATAAAAAATTATATGATAGAGATGCATCCATGGGTATTCATTACTCTATAAAAATAAAATCATGGATTTTAACAAAAACATGTATTAAAGAATTAAAATTTGAGACAATGAACACTTATGACTTGAGTAAAATTTTAAATAAAAAATAAATTTTTTGGTGGGATTATAATTAGGATTCAAATAAATTTATTAAAATATAATTCATGATAAAATATTTCATGTAGTTATTATATACACAATAAAATTTAAATTAGGTTCACAGGTAAAAAAATTTCTTAAAGAATGAGATTTGAGGAGAAAAGCCCATACCTTGGTCCTGATTCAATATACACATGAACCAAACGTCCTGAACAATTAAATTTACTTTATTAAATACACAAATAAGAACCATATTCATAACTATAAAATTTTATAATCCTCATTTATAATCATTACACACACAGACACACATAGGTTTTACCTATTTTGAATATTTGGTGTAAGAAATCTTGATCATTTCAAACTAGTTTTGTAAGAGTGGTGTCGGTATTCATTATCCTTCCAATTTTAATCATTAACATATCATTAAAGTTATTATAATAGGTTAATTATAATTATTTATGAGGTTTTATCTTACTTTCATGAATTTTTCAGTCTTTATCATTGAATATTAAATCAAGAACACACATATTTCAGTGATTCTTAACTAATGAAGTTATTTTCTTAATTTATGAGTTAAATATTGATATTAACTTTCTGGAAAAATTGATTTTATATATTTTTATCATTTTATAGTAGATATTATGTTCCCATATTCCTCAATAATACAAATTCATACCATTATAGAAGTACGTGTTTAAACTGAGTCAAACATGAACGTACCATGATGAATGGGTGATTATGAGATTATGTAGTTTAAATAATATTATAACAATAGTTTAATTAATTAATATTTTGTTAATTAGTGTGGAATATTATAATATTAATGAACTATAAGAATAATATAATTTATTTAAAGCTATTACATAGAAAAAATATACTATTTCCTTCTTAATATGCTTGTTTTGAAAGGTTGAATCTACGAAAATCCTTTATGCTCATATTATTAATAGGATCTATAATTTTACATAAAAAAATCAATTATTTTATAATAATGACATTTATCCATTAAAACCATTCCTAGAACCATATATGAATGGTGGTAATGAAAAACCATATGCACCATTCCATGGTGGAGGTAGTCCACACATACACATGGATGATGCTTTCATTTATACTTAGAATGGGAGATATAAGTAATATGATTTATCATCTAAGAGTGTTAAATAATATATATATCATAATTATATATTAAATATCATTTTTAAACCATCCTTTTTAGATGATGAAGGAAAAAGAACATGTTACTTTGGGGATGCGGTAGTCATCACAAACACATTATTCATGTTTCCATTTCTCTTAATAGAAAAGGGAAAAGGTGGTTAATTATTATAATTTAATGGAATGGACCTCTCCGATCTATTACATTGTCAAAATACTGTGTTTGAGATTCTCTTGGAGGAAAAAATAGCTCAATTCAAGAGTTTTTAGAAATCCATTTTTCCAACAGTAGCTCGTCTGAAGGTGGGTCATCCACTAATAGGTCCCAATGGTGAGTCTTGTTTATGAGTTGCATCAGTAACTCTTAACCATGAATTGTTGATGGTGACTCATGTCGGTGAATCACACCAGTGAGTCATCCAATAGTGAGTAACGAGTGGTAGGTCATTGACGGTGAGTCAGAACTGTTGAATCACATCAGTGAGTGTTCCAACAATAGCTCACCTAACAACGACTCAGTAAGCAGTGACTCACCGAATGGTTGTTCAACAAATGGTGACTCATCGAACGGTGACTCACCTAACGGTGACTCACCGAATGGTAGGTAAATGAATGTTTGGTCACCGAAAGGTGACTCATAGAATAGTAACTCACCACCAGTAGCTCACCACCAGTATCTCACACTAGTGACTCACCCAACGGTGAGTCATTACCATAGTTTTTAAAACATTCCAGTTTTTCCCAGTTTTTCCAAATTCACCCCTTCAAAGTTTTATTTATTTTAAATTGAGTTTAAAACCATGTTTAATCATTTTGAATCCTTTTAATTAAGATTAAAATATATCATTAAATCTCTAACACTTGAGAGGCATTAAATTAGTCAAAACACATGGTCAAGATCCAATTTTAATGGGGAGTTCAAAACAGTTTCATATCTCTTGAGTCTCAAATCTAGTCCTTCAAAACTGGACACCTATAATTTTTTCTTACTTTATATTTTCTCATGATACCCATGTATCCTTGAACCTTTATTCCCTAAAGATCCAAGAATTTGTGGTTCACCCTTAGATTTCATTTCCTTGGATCCTTGTGCACCCCCTATTTTGCACAAGGGGGAGGTGCTGATCATTTGTTTCTTGAGGTTGGGTTCCCTTCATCTCTTTCAATTTGTGTATCATGAGGGGTGGATGTACTAATGTTTTTCATGTGAAGGTAGTTGAATCTAAATTTAATAAAGATAATTGAATCAACTTTAAACCAATAAACACGAGATGGGGAAAAGTGATGCGTTATAATATTTAATTTCTTATTGATATTGTGATTTATATGGGATATATTCCTACCAAAAATCCTGGCCATTGTGGTTATTGTTTTTGAACTTAGGATGAGCTGTGATAGATTTTGTAGATCGTGTGTTGAACTATTTTATATTTTAAATTGAATAACAATATATATTTGTTAAAATAAATAGAATACTCAGGAGAAAAGTTATTCTATGATAACCCCTAAATTTTCAAAGTGGAATTAAAGATTGAGTGTTTGAAAAATATGAACACACCATGAATTATTTGGTGTGGTTGTGTGATATGTGTGGTTTTGATATGTCTTGTGCCTCATGTAGTTTTATGGTGCTTGGTTTGAGAGAATGACTATGAGGTGGGGTGGTATGGGTGGTGCAATGGAATCAAGGGTTGAGATATTGATTTATTGTGGTGTGGATGGGAAATGTTTGAGCAGCAGGGATGAAGGTTCGGGTTATGGTATGTTTATTTTACTAGGTGTGATGGGTGTGGTGTTGTTATGTAGCGGGGCTCCAAGTTTTTGTTGTGATGAGATGTGTTACTGGGTTTTCTTATAATTTGGGTTTTTTTAAAAGATGGTTTGGTAGGAATTACTTTGAATAATAATGATGGTAGTGGTTGGAATGGTTGTAAAGTAGAGAGGAAATATAGAGTGAGTTGTTTTAACTCTGTTCTTCTCCCTCTGGGAGGTTTATGTTGCGTGGCATTTCATGTGTAGTTTCTGTTAGTTTCCAAGTTAGGGATGTAATTATTAATTGGTTTCCTTAATAAAGGATGATAATTGGTTAAATGAGTTAGTCAGGGGGTATGTTTTGAGTTGTGTCTTGTTGTGACATGACTTTAATTTTATCAACATTAAAAGTGACTATTACTAGGTAAATAATTGAATTTTGAGGTAGTGAGAAGGTTGAAAGTATCATAGGGTGGTTTTTAATTTGATTTAGAACCCATAGGTTGGGCTTGAGTGTTTGATACTATATGTACATACCTATATTTTCCTTATGTTTTCTATATGCACCCCAACCTAGTTGAGCATTATGTACCGAACAAACCCATTATCGTGGGAGAGGGTATATTTTCCAATAAACTTGATTAGAGGAAATATGGATAGCCACATCATTATCCCTAATCCTTATTCGAGGTGGTGTTAGAAAAAGATCCTTGAAGTAGTTTGTTGTTGTGAGGCCCAAGTTTGTGCGGGTGAGTTTTGTTTTTCCCAGGTGTCTTTAGGATGAGAAGAGTTGTTGTTACATAGGTGTCTTCAGGATGAGATGTATTGTGTGTTCCCAGGTGTTTCAGTATGTGACATAGAATGTAGACTAGGTGTCTATGGGAGAGACATGGTTGTGAGTCCCAAGTGTGTGTGGGAAAGATGTGATGCGCTTCGTTTTCCCAGGTTGCAGGACTAGCTGTGAGGCCTGAGTGTGTACATGTATGTTGTGATGTGGTACTTATAGAAGAGGTGGGAGTGCCAAGATATTTTACCTTAGGGCATGAGAGTTTCTAATCAGTAGGAAAGTGGTCTGGGGTACTCTATCCTTGATGTTCTCTACATTAATTTTCATGAATTTTGTTATTTCATGAGAATGCCTTTGGTGAAGTTGGGGTTGTTAGTATACCATGTTAGGTGACATTGGTTTCTACTGTTTTCTCACATGGTTATTAGTATGATTCTCTATTTTTTTATGTTAGAATTTTGTTTTCCTACTAAGTATACTTGAATTCTCACGATATGTCAAAAAACATATTTCAGGTTTATAGGTGGATTATGAGGACTGTGTTGGGTATTACTAGCTCGAACATTGGGAAAAATATCGTAGCAATAATTAGCTTTTTTCATTTGGTAATTACTTTTGAGTTTTTTTATTTCTTTATATTTTACATTAAACATGAATGCATGATTGATTTCAGATTCTTTTATATATATATGTCTTGGATTTTATTTGAGGTTGATAAATATTTTCTCCCGATCTTGGTTATTATAAGAAGGGTAATGCCTCCCATTTTTTGAGATTAGTATATCCTTGGTGCTGTTCGCCACACAAGTGCCTACTGTAGGCAAGAATTGGGGTCATTATCTCTCTTCCATCATTTCCAGCTTAGGAGGGGTATCCTTGGAGGGAGGGGGTCCTGACAGAATTGTATCATAGGCTGATGGTTAAATGATAGGATGGATTTTAAAGTTAGGAATATTGAGTATTGCATGGGTTGGTAGGGAAATCGAGTTAGGTTACCTTGGTACATGACATAGGCCAAGGAATGCTGACTAGGACATGGTATTTTAACACCCTCGTGGTCTGATGTAGGGACTCTGAGTCTACCAAACAACTAAGTGAGGCTATGCCATTCATAGGGTAGAGACCCTATGAATGTTACATATATCATAATGACTTGTGTTATTTTTTGAATTTTAGATTTTTTGGGAATTTAAAAAAATAATTAGCTAAAATGAATCTTAAATAAAATTTCATACTACTCAAGTTTAATAGTTCCTTGTTTCCATTCATCCATGGAAGTTAGTTGTCATCTTTTTGTAGTAGAGGCAATGGAGGAACAACAGGCCGACCCAATTAATCGATGGAGTGTTGACCCAGTGGAGTAGGTTGAATAGTGTTTGAAAACATTACAATGATTTCCAATAATAAACTCCAGGGAAGTATGGGGGATTTATTCCAGACATGGAGATAGAGAGTTGGATCGAGGAGCTTGTGATCACCTTCAACTCCATCCTTTTTCTGACAAAGTAATCAGTTACTTTGGTGGTTAGACAAATGTGGGGAGATACATGTCAATGGTGGATTCTTTACCTAAGGCAGAGAAATGAGGATGACATTATGTGGGTTGATTTTGAGAAGGAGTTCTGATCAGAATAAATTTCATTAGCCCTAAAAGATGAGAAAAGGAAGGAGTTACTCTCCCTCTAGTGGGGGAGTATGTTGGTATGAGACATGGGGATAAAATTCAAGGATCTCTTTATTTTTTCTCTAGATCTCTTTCTGGATGAGGATTCTCATGTGAGAGGCCTAGAGGAGGAACTTCTTCCTTTTCAAATGTGTGTAGTTACTCCCATAAACTTTCCAAAATACTTGGAGGTCCCAAAGAAGGCAGAGGTAGTTGAGATGATGCACTCTCAAGGAGTTCTTCCTAAATAGGGGAGTCAGCCTAGTTTTTCAAAGGGCAAGGTTACTAGTAGCAGGTCTTAGGCACCAAGGCCTTCAATGTTTTGACTGATGGGGAGGTGATCTCAACAATTTCCATTTTGACCTTTTGGTTATCATGCCTATCAATTGGGATTGGGGACCATATTTTTTATCTGTGGAGTTTATGGGAATCCTAAAATTTAGTTCCTAATGGTCGTTTGAGATCATTATAGTGGAGGAGGGTAGGTTCATCGCCTACATCAGCAAAACTTATTGGTAGGGATCTTCCAGTAGCAGGGACAAAAACATCATGCCCCAACTAGAGGAGACTGAACAAGTAGAGGCTAACCTCATGGTGTTCCTCAGGGACCTCGACCTAGGTGTGGTTGAGGAGAAAGTTGTCTGTAGAAGAGCAAAAGTGCTGGGCGTGGTCAGTTTCACGCTATAGAGGAAATAGTTCCAGCAAGGTCGGAGATCATTTGATGTACAATCATTTTTTTAATACCCTTAATTGTACATTTTTTAATTCAGGAGATTCACATTTCTTTTTTACACCTGGTATAGCCCCAACATTGGGACTAGATGTAGAGATGCTTCCCCTACCCCTGGTGTTGAGTACGCTAGTCAGAGGTTAGACCATCTTGTTTGATGTGTGCTAGGGATGTAGGCTGGTCATGGGACCTCATCAGTCCCATGGTGATATTTTCCTATTACAAATAAAACCATATGATTTGATCCTTAACATAGACTAGTTTTACTCTATTAATTCTGTTATTGAATGCCTCTTAAAAAGATTTGTGTTTTCATACGTGGACGGCCAGCTTGTGGCTTTTGTTGCTGAGTAGAGTTTTCAGATGGGAAGTCAGTGTATGAAGCCTCATATTTCCTTTTTAGAGAAGCTGTAAGTTTTTGTTAAGGATACTGAAGACCATATAGTAGTTGGGGAGTTCTTTCATGTCATCCTCGAAGAGGTTGTGACTCTACCCCATTCACATGATGTTGAGTTCAGGATAGACTTACATCCCAGTGCATCTCTAATTTCATTGGATCCTTATTGGATGAAACCTTCAAAGATACGAGAGTTGAGGATTCGGATAGATGATATAATGATGAAAAGTTTTATGAGGACAAGTGAATCACCTTGGGTTTCTTTAGTCTTTTTTAAGAAGGAAAATGGTGGTCTGAGGTTGTCCATAGACTACCATAGATTGAATCAGGTAATGGTCAATAAATGTTACCCTCTCCTGAGGATAGAAGATATTTTTGAATAGATTAGGGGAGGAAGTTGGTTCTTTATGGTAGATCTATGGTCTATGTATCACTAGATGAGTCTTAAGGAAGGTGATATCCTAAAGACTAATTTATGTTACAGGTATGGTCACTTAGCATTCGTGGTTATGTCTTTTGATGTTAGGAAGACACCATCCATGTTCATGGGGATCATGACCTCTGTTTTCTGGTGATTTTCTGGTTTAGTTCTTCATCATATTCATCATTGACTTCCTGATCTACTCAAAGTTAGAGGAGAATCATACTGAGCATCTCAAGACTATCTTGGAGGTCCTTTTACACCACCAGCTCCATGGGAAGTTGTCCAATTGTATGTTTTGGAAAAGTGAAGAACACATCCTTGGACATGTGGTGTCTTAGTAGGGTATTAATGTGAAGCCATAAAAGTTTGAGGAAGTTCTTTCTTGGGCAGAAGCAATGAATGTTGCCGAGTATTAGAGATTTCTCTATTTGGAAGGCTATTACCAGAGTGTTGTACCAAATTTCTCTAGTTTTGTATCCCCATTTATACTTATTACTAGATAATACTAGGCTTTTGTGTATAGTGAGTAGGGATAAGCAGCATTCGGCTATATTAAGGGGAAGTTGGATAGTGCTCTAGTGCGCCGGTTTCCTGAGTAAGGGGTGATGTTCAAGGTGTTTCGTGATGCTTTCCATCTTGGTTTAGGATGCGTGCTAATGAAACATTGGGGAGTGATCCTTTATGGTTCTATTAAGTTACATCCCCAGGAAATTAACTATTCCACCCATGATCTAGGGCTATCAATAGTCATGTTTGTGCTAATGTTGTAGATACATTACCTCATCAGGGATCATTTCATGGTCCTCACAAATCTCACGAGCTTGAGGTATTTATTTTCCCAGTGATATTTGAACGTACGAAAGTGGAGGTGGATAGAGATTCTTCAATACTATGTTTTTTATATATCTAAATTCTTAGGTAAGAGAATTTTTTTTGCTGATGCTTTGAGAAGTAAGTCGTGGAAGGAGGTAGTTTGGGAATCTGTGGATGCTTGGAAAGTGATGGAGGAGTTAGCTACCTTACACTTAAATAAAGAAATGGATGGTGGTAGAGGATGCTTGTTTTCAATTATGGTGCGTTATTCTCAACTAAAATAGGTGGAGGATTTTTAGTGGAGAGGCTCAGAGTTAGATGTGATGCATAATCAGGTTGACCATGTTGATTCTCTATAAGGATGGTTGGAGGATGGTCAGAATCAGATGATGTTCTTTAGAAGGCTGTTTGATCCAGTGGTGATGTGCGAGGGAGTTATTGGTGAGTTTCCACCTTTAGTGGTAAAAATAGGAGTTTCTATGATGTACCATGGATTGGGCATGCAGTTTTGGTGTCCTGGGATGAAATGGGTAGTGGCAGTGTTTGTGATGAAGTGATTAGTGTGACAGAAAATGAAGGTTGATCACCATGTACCCAGTTATTTTTTGTATCCCTTAGATGTCCCCAAATGGAAGTAAGATGACATATCATTGTATTTATTCATAAAATTACCCATGGATTAAGGAGGCTATGATGCAATCTGGGTATTAGTGGATTAGATGATGAAATCGGCTCACTTCATAGTAATCAAGTAGTTAGGTGAAGTGGATTCCTTGGACAAGAGGTATGTGGGTGAGGTGGTACAGATGAATAGAGTTCTACGATACACTATTTTTGTTTGGGATACAGATTTTAGTTCATGAGTCTGGAGAGGATTGGATCATTATTTTTCCACTCAGTTGCGTCTCAGCATTGTTTTCCACCCTCAGATAGATGGATAGACAGATTAGACTATCCAGATGTTAGAGGATATATTGAGAGCATGCGTCTTGGACTTTGGTGGATCTTGGGTGAGACACTTACCCCTGGTGGAGTTTTCTTAGAAAAAATATCTATCACTCTTCCATTGGCACGACCCCATTTGAGTCATTGTTTGGAAGGCCATGTCATTCACCATTATTCTGGACAGAGGTTTGGGAGATAGCTGATCTTGGTCTGTACATTGTTTAGAGTATGAAAGATAAGGTTCAAATTGTTAATGAGAGGACTAAGGTATCACATGACTGACAAAAGCAATATTCTGATTGCAGGAGGAGGACCTTGGAGTTTGAGGTTGTGGAAAACATGTTCTTAATGGTTTCCCCTCAACGTGGGTAGAAGAGGTTTAAGAAAGGGATTAAGCTCTCTCCGAGGTTCATTAGACCCTTGGAGGTGTTGGGACAAGTTAGCGAAGTGGAGTACCAATTGGTGCTTCCACCATGGTTAGAGAAGGTCCATGACATCTTTCACATCTTTCAACATCATTGGTATCTTCATGATGACTCCCAGGACATTGAATGATGATATTTGATGTTGAATATGAAGTTAAATTCATGGAGCGGACAATATGGATCTAGGATTTTTGAGAGAAGGAATTTCATGGATAGGATATTCCCTTTTTTCATTTGTTGTGGAGACATGGTGGCCTGGAGGAGAGTACTTGGGAGTGAGTAACATAGATACATTCCCAATACTCAGAGTTGTTATGATTTTTGTCTTGTTATATTTTTCCGTGTAATGTAATGATTGAACCTTGTTTTATATGAGATTAGTTGTTTCCTTTTACTATAATATATGATAAAGTCATAAAATTAGAAAGGGGAAGTCCAAATTTCTTATCAAGACACATTAATTGAGATGCAATTAAACCCATGCAGGTGAGTTAGTGCCACCCCGAGTGGATAATATATATACATGGAGTAAGGAATTCCTCGATTCATATGTCTAGAAAATGTTGATTTTGGTTAGTGTGTGGTGGGTATTTTGGGTGGTTGGGTATGAATATGTTGAATGATTTGTTCTTGGACATTAAGGTTTCACTCTAGATTTCAAGCAATATAGGATGGTTTATCATTGAACTTTTGTGTGATTTTTCATATCAGTGTTCCATGTATCACAATATCCTTGAGAGGTATCTTATAGGGTGTTTGTTTAGACCCTTATTTATTTTGGGTTGGTTTTGAATTCTTGAGGGAGAGAATAGAATGAGCGGTATATGATTTAATGGACCAGACCTCTCTGGTCCATTACATTGTGAAAATAATGTATTTGAGGTGCTCTAGGAGGAAATGGTATATTATTTCAGGAGTTTTCCAAAATATAGTTTTCTAGTGGTAGCTCGTCTAATGGTGGGTCATCCACTAGTAGGTCCCAATGGTAAGTCATGTCGGTGACTCACAATGTTGACTTGCTAATGGTGAGTTGTAATGGTGACTCACACCAATGATTTTTCCAATAGTGATTCAGGAATGTAAGGTCACTGTTGATGGGTCAGGATTGGTGGCTCCCATATGCGAGTCTTCCAATGGTGAGTAAGGAATGGTAGGTTGCTGATGGTGAGTTAGGACTGATGAATTGCACAAGTGAGTTTTCCATCAGTATATCACCTAAAGGTTACTCACTGAATGATAGGTCACCGAATAGGGACTCACTGAATGGTAGGTCACTAAAGGATGAATCGTCGAATGGTGACTCACCCAATAGGTGAGTCATTTCGATATTTTGTCAAAATTTTCATTTTTTCCAGATTTTCCCTTTCAACGTTTTATTTAACGTAAAATGAATTTAAAACCATGTTTAATCATTTTTAAGTGATTTAAAATGAATAATAATATATCTTTAAAACCTTAATTATTTACAGGCTTTAAGTAAGTCAAAAAATGTGGTCAAGATCCACTTTTAATGGGGAGTTCAAAACGGTTTCATTTCCCTTGAGTCTCGGATCTAGTCCTTTAAAGCAGAACACATTTCCATCATTCATTCTTTCTATTTTCTCTTGATACCCAGAAATCCCAAAACTTTTCTTCCCCAAGGATCCATCAATGTATGTTTCACCCTTGTATTTTATTTCCCCCGATCCTTTCACACCCCCTATTTGGCATAATGAAGAGGTATTGATCGTCTATTTATTGAAGTATGGGTCCCTTCATCACTTTAAATTTGTGTATCATGTGGGGTTGGTGTAAAAATGTTTTCTGTGTGAAGGAAGTTGAATCCAAATTCAATTAAGATAATTTAATCATCTTTAAACCAACCAAAATGGGTTGTGGAAAAGGGACACATTCTTCTATTTCATTTCTTATTGATATTTTTATTTATATGGGCTATATGATTTCTAAAAAACATGGTCATTGGTGGTATTTGTTTTTGGACACCAGATGACTTGTGGTGGATTGTTGTTGATCATGTGTTGAAAGACTCTAAATTTAAAATTGACTACCTAAATATATTCGGTTAAATAAGTAGATGAATCAGGATCAAACTCGTTCTGTGATAACCCATGAATTATCAATGTGGAATTAAAGAATGAGTTTTTTCTAAATTTAAATACACCCTGCCTTGTTTGGTGTGGCTATGTGATGTGGGTGGTTTTGATTTTTCTGGTTCCTTCTGTGGTGCTTGGGTTTAGAACATGGCTGTAAGGTGGGGTGGTATGGGTCATGTAATGGAATAAAAGTTTTAGAGATTGATTGATTTTGTAATGGATGAGTAGTGTTTAAGTAGTGGGGTTATAGGTTTGGGTTGTGGTATGTTTATGTTATAGAGTGTGATGGGTGTGGTGTTGTTAAGAAGCTTGGCTGCTGGGTTTTGCTATGATGAGATGTGTTTTAGGGTTTGGATATGATTTGGGGGTTTACTTTATTGAGATGATGGTTTGGGTGGAATGACGTTAAAGAATGAAGATGGAAGTGGATGGCATGGATGTAAAGTTTAGAGGTAATGTGGAGTGAGTTGTTTTAACTTTGTTCTTATCCCTCTTTGTGGTTTATACTATGTGTCTGGTCATGTTCCATGGTTAGTAGTTTATTAAGTAGCAATGGAATGAATAAATGGTTTCCTTAATAAGGGATGATAATTGGTTAAATGAGTTCTCTGGAGGTATGTTTGGAGTTGTGGCTTGTCTTAAAGAGGCGTTCATTTTATCAACTTCTGAAGTGGCTATTGTTGGTGTTAATAAATTAATTTAGAGGTAGCAACATGGTTTGAAGTATCATAAGGTGGTTGGTCTTTTGATTGAGAACCTATAGGTTGGGCTTGAGTTTTTGATACTATATATACAAATATATATTTTCCTTGTGTTTTCTATACGCACCCCACCCTTTTTGAGAAGTATGGGTCGAACAACCCCATTGTCATAGGGGAGGGTGTCTTTTCCATACTTCTCAATGGGAGGATGGATTTCCAGCCACATAATCTTCTTGGAAACCTCTTCCAGGTGGTATTATCCTAAGATCCTTTGGATAAGTTGTAGTTGTGAGGCCCGGGTGTGTGCTGGCGAGTTGTGTTTTCCCATGTGTCTCCGGGATGAGATGAGTTGTGGTTTCCCAGGTGTCATTGGGAAGAGATGTTCATTGCATTACTAGGTTTTTTTAGGATGTGATGTGGTATGTCACCTATGTATCTATGGGTGGGATGTGGTTTTGAGGACCATGTGTGTGAGGATGAGATATGATGAGATTCATTTTCCCAGGTTGCAGATTGTGAGGCCCAGGTGTGTGTGGGCGAGATGTGATGAGATTCATTTTACCAGTTTGTGAGACTATCTACGATGCATAGATGTGTGAAGGTGGGCTGTGATGTGATGCTTAAGGAAGAGGTGGGAGTGCCAGAACATTTTCTGTTAGGGAGTGAGGGCGGATAATCAATTGGAAAGTGGTGCAGGGTACCCTATAATCGTTGTAATCTATATTACTTTAATTCACTTAAGTTATATGGTGATAATGCCTTTGGTGAGGTTTGGGGTGGTTAGTATACCTTGTTAGGTGATGTTAGTTTCTTATATTTTATCATAGGGGAGTTAATATGCGTCTTCACTTGTTCATGAGATACTTGGGTTTTCTTACTGAGTATACATGTATGTTCAACCTATGTTTTAAAACTACTTTCAGGTTTCTAGGTGGATTACGGTTATCATGGCACGCATTACTATCTCAATATTTGGGACAACTACCATGTCACTAAATATAATTTTTCTTTTGGTACTTAGTTTGTAGTTTTATTGTATTTATAGTAGTTTTACTTTAAACATGCATTTGGGATGCATTTGGGATTATTTTATATATATGTATTGATGTTTTTTGAGGTTGATACAACTTATATCCAGATCACAGTTAATATAAAAGGGTAATGCCTCCTGTTTTATGATATTTGTATACCCATTGGTGTTGGTATCCACCCTAGGGCCTACTAAAGGCATGACTCGAGGGTCATTATCTCTCTTCCTTAATTGCTAGCTCAGGAGGGGAATTTTGGAAGGAGGGGGTCATGACATATAAAATCATTATAATATCATAAAAGTTTACTAATTATAATAATTTAATCGTTAAAAAATTGTGGAATGTAATTTCAAGAATAATAGTTTCACATTAATAAATAAAATTGAGAATGTTTCGATCTGAAATTTATACCTCACTTTTTGTGTTATCTCCTCTGTAAAGTTTATTAGGTCCATAAGGGAGAGTATTTTGAGATGGTGATAATTTCATAAATTTGGATAGGAATGTTTAATATAGTTTTGGTCAGATTTTTTTCCAAAATAAAGGGGTTTCATTGTGAGGGTAAGTGAGTAGTGGAGACCTCATTTTATAAGTTGAAATTTGTAGTGTTTTTATAAATACCAAAAACCTTAATATATTGAGAAGTCACTATCAAGGAAATAAGATCCCTAATTGATAAATAAGGTATATGGGAGTAAATAAGGACTAGAAACACCTCAAAAACTAAATTGAAAACATTTATTTAATATGTTAGAGTGGAGACCTAGTATTTTTCCTTATAAGACTCTAAAATATTTCTATATATATTTATATAGCTTGGTGTTAAGGCTGCTTGTGATTTTGATAGTCAGTGTGTTGAGAATTAATTTTATTAAAATATAAAAAATATTTTATATTTCACATGCGCAAAATTTTAAAGAAAATGGGGGTAACTATTAAACAGAAGATTAGATCCAGAATTTGAGACCACAATTCAAATTGTAATGTGGTGTTTATCCTAGGAAAGACTTAAAATAGGCTTGCGCAGGGTGTTCAAACATCTATCTCATTGGTGGTAAATTTAGTGGATTAATTAATTAATTAATTTATTCATTCATTTAAACATAAAAATGTATATAACTATAATTCCATGACAAATCCTCTAGGGTTAGTCATATAAACACTAAGAGAATTACAGAGGATCCCAACCTCCTTTTGTTGGCAAATCACCTCGGGCGGCGATGAAATACCGGATCAGAATAGGTTAGAGCATATAAAATGAAAAAAATGTATTTGAATCATTTTAAATGATGTTATTTGATGTTTAATTATCCAATATCTTGGTATGATTCTTCAGTTTGTAGATTATTCCCATTTTTATTATATTGATGGAGTATATCAATTATTTTTTTGGATTTACAGCAATTGTGGACTGAGCATGCCGATGTGTATTGAAATATAAATTGATTATTCAATGTTTTCTGGAACTTAATTCCCATTCATGATCATTGGAAATAAAAATTGGAAATGATCAATTAAAATTTTTTCCTTATTCTTTTCCTCCTCATTTTCTTCATGTTCGTCACTGGTTGGACCCCACAGTTTCAGTTCAACATTTTTGGGTAGCACTAAGCCCAATTGAACACCCAGGATCACAATGGTTTCATATACAAGGAGAGGAGAAGCAAATAAAGGGTAGATCTAGGATCACTATGAGATATGGATGATCATTTTAATGACCAAGGATCAAATAATCAACATACAATGAGCCTGAGGAATACAAGTCGAACGAAGGATCTGTATAATCATTTTTCCATTGAATGGCGGCCATAAATGATTGATCTGGTCCTGATCCAATATTTTTGGGTGGATATAGGGCCAAAATCAAAGCAAAATGGCTAAAATAGAGTAGTAGGGAACAAATGATAGGAACTATGAAAAACCCAACTACATTTTGTGTATGAGGATGAAAACATAGAGAGTATCTACTTGAGTGTGGTAGCTAGGGTTTTAGGAAATTATAAATATGTCATGGCTTGTTTCCTTCCTACCTGCCTTGCACCTCTTCCCATGGTCGATGATTTGTATGATGGGTCACATTGGAAGGAATCCATATAGAAATACATGGCCACGAAAAAAACCATGTGTCAAAGTACATAGACAAGACTGGAACACATGGCCAACACCCCAAGTGGATAAACATGTATTTTACCGATGTACATGGACACAATGTCATGTACATAGACCTGCCCCCCTGGGAAGCTTGGACACACTGTGTATTCCATCTACACGGTATGTACAACAACATGTATTGGAAGCTGTGTACCTCCAGGGACACACCTAGGTGGTGGAGTGGGAAAACACACTGTATGGGTTATCTCAAATTTCATTTACTAATTTGTTTCTTATGAGGAAAATTCAATATTCCATATATCCTTTATTTAAAATTGGATTTTTTCCTATGAGTAGCCTATTCTAAGTGTTTTTTCATTTAGAACATGATAGTTTACTTAATAATGGATTTTAAGATATTATATAAAATATTCCAGGGATGGTGATTATTGAGGCGATGCCTGACAATGGTAGTTATCTGGAGGGATCACTAGAAGTTTCTTATAGAGTGGAACCATGATAATTATTGGTGTGATCCTTCAATAATGACCTTCTGAGTGGAACCACTTATCAGATAGGGCGTGGGTCCTTGATGACTCGAGTGTAACCTTCTTATCACACTAGGGTGTGGATCCAATACACTTGAGTGGAACCCCCTATACGTATGGGAGCAAGACCTCTATAACTACCTTCTTAAGTCAAACCCCCTTGATGCACTAGTATTAGGGTCATTAATGTATAGAGTGGAACCCCTTATCACACCCGTTAATGGGTCATCATCCTATAGGGTGGATCCCCCCATCAGCATGGGATTAGATCTTGTACCTACTGATTGGATCCCCCAATCAGCATAGGGCATGGGTCCTCGTGACATGAGAGTGGAACCCCCCAAACACACTAATTTTTAGTTCATCTTCTTTGATTTTGTGACCAATTCACTATGAGACACAATAAGTAGGCATGTTTTGACGTTCACAATTACTTCTGGGAAGACACATGAGATGCTGAGCATTGTTGATGGACATTTGGAACTATTGTCAACACCTCTTCTTGAGATGAGATGTGAGATAGATATCCCCTTACACTCTTTATTGGGATTATTTTAATAAGTATATATATATATATATATATATATAATCTTCTGTATCCATACCCCTGGATTTGGTTACTCTCCTTCCATGAAAAGTGAAGACAAGCAAGGTATTCCATGTGGCTCCCATTTTTAGCTTCTCATGGTTGGATGAGTCTACTATCCTACAATTTTTGGTGAAGACTTTATGTGTAGTTCATCTAATCACCATGTCGATCCCCTTGTTCTTGGATATGGTTACTCACTCTTTTGGTTTGGGTTAAGCTGTTCTCTTTGAAGTTATCTTTCATATACTATATTTCTATTCCTATTATATATCTTACGGTTCCCTCTTCATCTTTTGGGTCATTCTACCAGGTATGTATTTACTCACCCCATCATGGGATTTTCCTGCACATGTCATGGATTATGAAAATAATGGATATGGCGATGGTGAATTCAGAGGATCTTAGTGAGACATTATATATTTGACCACGTATGGTGGTCCAAACTTGTGTTTTAGTTGTTAGTCTCTCTCATTAGTTTACTTCGGTAGATTTTTTAGGTGGGTACATATTTCTGGTTGCACATTCATTTTTCTCCTTTACTTTTCAGAATTTCAATATCTTACTGTTGTACACCCTAGTGGTTATGCAAGTTTTGTTTACATTCTATTTGTGTTGTATATTTTACTCTTTCCCTCTAAAATTATTTATTGAGATGGATATGTGTGTGCATCCATGTAATTAGAAAATTTCATCCTAAAGTAAGATATGACTTTAGCACTGGTCTCTAACCCAAGCTTATGGAGGCGATCTTGGGGTAGTTGTGGATTAATCCATATATTATATTGGTAGATGAGTGATATGTATCAAAAGGAGGTTAATTCCTTGGGATTTTGTTCAGACTATTCCCTTTATGAGGATTTTGTTGGGTTTAGTGAAATAGTTTTAGAGTTTCTTGATTGTAGCTCTCAGGATAGAGAGTCTAGTGATGGTACAGTCAGTTGATGTATCCATTCACTATGACCCTGAATAGATTCTTGTTGATTTGGAATTTTGAGACATTGGTTTTAGGGATCAATGGTACATAAATTCTATAGAATTGAGTCTATTGATATCCTTATTTAGTGAGATCCCCATTATTAAATATATATTATCATCTGACCACGGTACATCTTGATAAATCTCAGGATGCCTCCGCGATGACAGCCAGCTAGGATACCATCTCCGAATCATGAAGATGATCTGATGAGTGATGATACCTCATTTTAGGGTTTATATTATGTCCCCTTTATCTAGGTGGGAAGTTATAATCACATCCACCTATCGATCAGCAGATCATTCCAATAGGGAAGGATGAGGACACACACATGATTAGCATGCTTCGTGAGTTCCTATTTTAGAGGCCATTGAGTATCTATAGAAATAAAGATCCTCAGGTATTAGAGGATTGGTTATATTTGGTGGTCTATATCTTCAAGACCATCTATAAATTTTCATATTATGTGGTTTCACTAGTATCTAGCATTTTCCACAGAGTAGTTGTGTGTTGGTGGAGTCTTGTTACGCAGATTCATGATGAGTCGTCACTCTCTTGGTCTGACTTCCAATAGTTTTTCTACAAGGAGTACTTCCACTCTTGATTTTACTCAATTTTGGATTCAAGATATTATAGATTTTATCAGGGAGAAATGACGGTAGATGAGTATGTAGTGTGGTTCATAGACCTTACATGACACTCCCTCAACATGATATCAAATGGATAATTCTAAGAACAGATGATTGAGTAGGGACTCTTCCGAGAGATCTAAGCCAGAATTCCTCCATTTTGCATCCCCACATATGCTAGGGTTCTGAAGTGAGGACTAGTGATAGAGAGATTTTTTTCAGTGGGAAGCCTAAGGGCTGGAGCCGGCGGTGGGCGTTATAGGGACGAGTCATCTACAACAGCTAGAAGAAACTTGATTCCAAGATCACAATGTAGAATACCTCTCCATGACCAGGCAATGGAATTTGGTCAGGGTCAGAAAAGAGGACCAGGGTATCCTAGATATGGTACATTCTTTTCTTGTGAAGGGAGAGGTCTCATAGCACGAAACTACTCAACCATAAATTCTGAGTAGTGATAGAAGATAGTTGATAGACCACCACAACATAAGATGTTCTATGATCGGGGATCTCCCATGAAAGGGAAGGGCAGTCTCTTGGGAGGTGGATCTAGTAGAGGATTAGGGGGAGAAATGGGTTGTGGATGATGATATGAGATCTTTCCCCCACCACCAGTAGGTATCCCATGTCAGGCTTAGGGGGATAGAGGTTGGGGTCATGGATAGATGTCGGATTTGGAGTCTTATGACCCCGCAACATACTAGATTATTATAGGTATGATCTATGTGTTTTCTACTCTTTTCTCAGTATTATTATACATAGTTTCCAGTCATTCATTCATTTATATACTCTTGGTGTGAGAGTGGAGCTCCCAGTTGAGGTGCTAGGGCAACAACAATGACTTGAGGTTTCTTTAGGGAGCACTTCTTCGATATCTGTTATCTACGGGTATAGTGAGATATCACTTATTGGAGATAGGTTCACATGAGAACTTTTGGTCATTACAAGAGAACCATATGAAGTCATCATGTGTATATATTTGTTGTCCATGGTTTGATCCTAGATTGAATGTGAATACAAACAAGTCCTATACCTATGCACTTATGGGAAGAAATTATTCTTTTATGTTGAGAGAGATATCATAGCAGGGAATGTGGGTTCTCTGAGAAAGAGGTGTTATTCCATCACCCATCAATTGGAAAGTTTATCGCTTGGTGAAGCAGGATCTTCATGCATCTATATTTTTTTATTTATGGAAGAATTTATGGGTGTCTTCCCAAATGACATTTCTGGAATACCTTCAAAGAGGAAGATGGAGTTTTTCATTGGATTAAATACCTACACCACTCTAATATCTTATGAGACATATAGGATGGATCATAACAATCATTGAAATCTAAAATTGCTATTAGAGGACCTTTGAGAGGAGGGTTTCATCAAAACTAGTGTGTCTCACTATGTGGCTCCTTTTTTTTGCATGGAAATGGCAGATATGAGTTTGTTGCTTGATTGGAATTATCATCACCTGAACCGAGCCACAATAAAAAAAGTACCCATTTCCTAGAATTTACTAAATATTTGAAAAGTTGCAAGGTGTTGGATTGTTCTTAAAGATCGGTCTTAGGTCTAGCTACCACCAGTTGAGGGTTCATGAGGCTGATATTCCAAATATGGCATTTTTATGTTGTTATCAACACTATAAGTTTATTCTGATTCCCATTGGTGTGATGAATTTTCCAACATGTTTATGGATTTTATGGACTCAGTTTTCAAAATACAATTAGACCATTTTATGGTCTTCTTCATCGATGACATACTCATATACTCTACATTATAGGAGGAGTAAGGAAATCACTTTAGGATGGTTCTAGATCCTCTTTGAGAGCACCAAATATATGGAATTCTCTCTAAGTGCCAGTTCTAGATTAATGAGGTTCACCTAATGGGGACTGTCATTTCTGATCATTTTTTAGCCATGGACCTAGTGAATATTAATGCATTACTTGCTTGTGAACCACCCAAGAGAATGTTATATGGGAAAATATTTCTTAGTTTGGTGGGGTACTACAAGAGGTTTGTGTTAGGATTATATAGAATTGAAACCCCTTTTACTACCCTTCCATAGAAAGGGTAGTTGTCTAACTAGTTTGGGAAGATCCAGATGGGAAATTAAGGAGTTGAGACCCATGATGATGAGTGATCCTATGTTGATACTTATGGAGTAAGTCCTAGAGTTCATAGTGTATTGTGATTCATTGGGAGTTGGGTTTGGCTACATGCTGATGCATCGGTAAGAATTTATCACATATGGGTTGGGCAGTTGAGACCACATGAGTTGAACTATGCGAACCATGACCTAGAGATGAATGAAGTAGTATTTTCCATAAGGATGTGGAGTCACTATCTTCTTGGAGGGTTCTTTGTGGTTTACTCAAACTGTCAGAGTCTCAGGTACATCGTCATGCAGAGAGACTTGAACATGAGACAACAAGGATGGATAGAGTTCATACAGTAATAGGAATTCGAGATAGTGTATAATATAGGGATGGGAAACATGGTTGTATATGACCTTAGTAGGAAGTCCTAGTCCCACTCAATGAAAGAAACTTCATAGCAGTTAGATTCCTTACAGATGAACCTAGGGGAGGAGGAGTGTACAACTTTTCTACAATTGATGGTGTTGATTCCTCCACTTCATGAGAATGTGAGATATTCCCAATTGGGTGACATTTTCTGTGAGATATTACATCACCAAATATCCATAGGTTACTCACCAAAGGGGTATTTTTAAGAATGGAATCATTTCATATTTTTTTTGGGAGACAAACAGTGGTTTCAATCATGATGTAGGAGTAGGTGATGCGAATGTTCCATGTCTCCCCATAGATGTACATCCCTATGTGGGGGAGATGTAGAAATACCCTAATTGGATTTTATGGTGGTAAAAAATGAGATGAATCATAGAAAATTTAATCTCTCAGTGTATCAATTGTCATTAAGTTAAGGATGAGCACCAATTTAGGAAAGATATGTTGCAGCCCCTTGGGATCCTAGAGTTGAAGTGGGAGGACATATCCATGGAAATATCGATAGGGATTATATGACTGGTGAAGTGACATGATTCTATCTAGGTGGTAGTTTATAGACTCAAAAAGTTGGCACACATCCTTTCTAGAAGATAGAAGAGTTCAGTAGAGAGGTTGGGCCATTTATACGCAAGAGAGATCATTCACCTTCATGGGGTTTCCTTGACGATCATCTTCGATCATGATGCATGGTTTAGTTTATGATTGTGCAAAGTCCTATAGGATGAATTTGGGATCCAAATGAGGATGAGTACAACCTTTCACCCTAGAATGATGGGTAGATCAAGAAAAATTTCTTGGTACTAAAGTATATACTGAGGGCTTGTGTGTTATACTTCATATGGAGCTGGGAGGATTGCTTTCCCTTGGTAGAGTTTTCATACAATAACAGCTACCACTCTACCATCGACATATAACCTTTTGAGGACCTATAAAAGAGACCTTTTAGGATACCTTTGTAATGGATAAATATTGGTGAGGAATCTCTTGTGGGCCTCGATATGGTGTAGGTGACGATAGAGAATGTCAAGATCATATGTGAGTGGATGAGCATGACCCATAACAGAAATAAATCTTATACAGATCACCATAATAGTCCCTTGGAGTTCGAGAAGGGAGACCACATTTTCTTGAGATTCTCCACATGATGTGTATTGTAGAGGTTCGGTTAGGGAGGCAAGCTATCCCTGAGGTTCATTGGTCCTTTCATGAATGTACAATGGGATGGTGAGGTTTCTTACTATCTCGGCCTATCCCCACAACTAGAGCGGGTGTATGATGTTTTCCACGTGTCATAGTAGAAAAGATACATCTATAGATCCAACATTGCGGAGAACTCGGTGGAAATCAAGGATTTAAAGGAGAGGACCCTGCATGGATGGATCATCCCCATGGTTTTCATGTTGTGGGATTATATAAATGTGCATGAGAGTTCCTAGGAGTGCGAGAGACAAATTCTGTTTTTTTACTTTTCCTTTTCAGGGATGAAAATCATGAATGATGGAATGATGTAGAGACCCATTTTTTTTATTTTTAAGACATAAAAATATTTCAATATATTTATATTTTTAGAGCTAGGTTCTTAGATGATGTGTGATTTAGAGGCTCGATGCACTCAAAATAATTTTTAAAAAATTGTAAATATATTTTATTTTTCATGAACACAACTTCTTAAATAAAAAAGGATAGATCTAAAAAGGAATCAAATATTTGGAATATGAGACAACAATTAATACCAAAATGTGTTTTTACCCAACGATCAACCTCAAATAGGTCGAAACGGGGTGTTGATAAATATTTCTAACTGGTGATACGTTTGGTATATTAATTAATTATTTAATTAATTCATTCCTTTAAAACTAAAGAAATGTATATAACTATATTTCCATGGATAATTATCTAGGGTAAGTTGCATAAACCCTGGTATAATTCTTGATCTTACATTTATCGTTCTATTGGTGAATCACTTGGAATGACAACAAAAAACCATATCATAATAGATTATATGGAAGTGAATGCAATGACGTCCTAAAATCATTAGTGAGATCTTTATCCAATGACGAACAATAAAATATATATATAGGAATCTAGAATATGTATATTACACTCATTTTGATTAAATTTATTGATTAAATCGATTCTTTTCATGGATCTATTCCCATTTTGGATTGATAATGCTCCCATGTCTTAAAATCTTAATTGATTATTCAATGTTTTCTAACCCCAGATGATAGTTCTTGATCACTTTCCAAGAATACCTAGAGACGATTGATAAAAAATCTGTTAATTTTATTTCCTCCATGTTTAATTTTCATCCATTACTGGTTGGACCTCGCAGTCCCAGTTTTACATTTCTATATAGTACCGAGCCTGATGCACTATAAGAATATAACCTGTTTGTGGTGGTTTGAATTTCCACCAAGTATTTTTGAAACATTATAAAAAAACTACCAATAAATTTGGTGTTAACATCCAACATGTTTTGGTTCCTTCCATTTATTAGTGGTTTCTGGTAATCATCGTAGAAATTATATTTAGTGGTGGTTTAAACCACTGCTAAATCCTAAAGATTTTTAGACTGGACAACCGCCAAAAAAACAAACCCCCTCTAAATAATAGAATATCATATTTAGCGGTAGATAAAACCCTAAAAAAACATCAATATATAAAGGTGATTTAAAACAACACTAAAAAATAATATGGCATGTTTATCTATAGTTTAAACTACCACTAAATGTTTATTTTCAAAATAAAGATAAATGAAAAATCTATAGACCATAATGACCCAAGAAAAAAACAAACAATATACAGAACAACCCATACAAAGGAATTGATAATGTTTACACCTTCCCACTTTACACGAAACAGAACATTCCATACAAAGGCATAGACGGGTGAAATTTAAAAAAAATCTATATTATATGTCATATGTATAATATTATTTTGATGAAACCATATAAAAATGAAAACAAGATATCTAGTAATTCATTTTTTATCATTAAATGACGAGTTTTTTATATTTATTTCTAAACTTAAAACCAATAGAAGTATGTGTAATAAATGAATTTGAAGTTGTGTGATTTACATGCGCACCACTAGTCATCGATGTAATATCACCAGAGATATATCTGATTATCTTCAAATATAAATCAACCAATATTGTATGAAAAGTGGATATCTAAGCCCCCTATTCGTAAATAATTATTTTCATAGAATAAAACTCTCTCTGAGAATCTCGGGGTAGAGAGTGACTATAATGAGTAAATTCAGCTGTAATATCTGATGTCTTGCCAAAGACCTAAGATGGTAATGGTCCCAAACCCATCCTGTACACTTGAACAAGATGATTCCTCCTAAGGAATTTTCAAACTCAGTCATCCTTGGATACTGAGAAGGAATGTGTGGGATTTACATCCCATAGTTCTTTAATTTTTACCTATAAATAAATTATCAATAATATTTGATGTAATATATCTCAACATAGTGACAAATAATAACAAATTTTTATAATTAAAATTAAATTCACACCCCACATTCTTTGGTAGGATCATCAAATAACTCCCATGTGATTTTTATGAACATATAACCATATTTTTTTGAGATACATTGTGCCTTAAATTCTCTGACTTCATTAAAAAAAGATAAATCAACAAATTAATATATGAAATAGATAATAATTTATTAAAAATATTTAAACTAATGAAAGGATTACCAAAGTCGATCGGTTTTTGGAAATTCATTTTGACCTTGTAGTGTGAGGGATTGTTTTCTTAGCTTGACTCGATGCATTATTCATTGAAACATCCTGAAATAAATAACATATAATTTAATAGTAATTTATGCAATTTCATCTCCTTTTCATATACAAGTATAAATATAAAATGATATTCATATAATAATATATATTTAAATACTAGGTGATTCTCATCATGATGGAAATAAAAAATGTTCCATTTCTCTCCAGGAACCCCATGGAGTACCTTATCAAACAGTTGATTGGTGCTCAATGAAGTATCATTTAATTCCTTCTATAATATTTAATTAAAATCCCATCATTTCTGGCCTAAAATTTTCAATGTCCACATTTGTTCTATAAGACCAGAAACATGAAATTGGAAAAGCATATGTAAAAATAGATTCAGTTTTAAAAAATTAGATTTTAATAACTAGATGAAATTAAAATACACCATAATATATTAAAATTACAATAATCTATGAATTAATAAATTTATTTTTCCAAGATGGAGGCATATGCCTCCAATCAACATATGTAATTAGAAGGGTAACCGGCTTCACCACTAGATGGAATAGAATCTGGAAAAATAATCCTATGACATCATTCATAGAGTCCCAATAGAAGTCAAATGAGATGGCACTCTTTAGTCCATTCAGATTCCAGTTATATGAAATTTTCATATTTCTCTCAGTATTAAAATTGTTTCAATATTTTATAAAAAGAGTTAGTAGTATTCAAAAAGTGAAATAACTTTTTTGATATTAATATTTTTACCTATAAGTGTCACCCTCCAATATCCCTATAAATATACATGAGTGACAACATTCTCACTCACTACTAATGATGCTGAATGGGGAGGCATTGGTTGAGCTGCTGATGAGACCCTAATGGAGGGTGTGCCAAAAGATGAGGGAATAGTGGTTGCGAGAGACTATAAAGGGGAAAATTAGAGGGTCTTTCAAATGCTACAGGGAGAGAGACTGGTGTATCATCATCTATCATTATGGTCTAGGTAATTTCCAATGATATCTAACTAGGATTAGTAAAATGATTTCTATTTAGTATTCCTATCATATAATCAAATAAAATTAATTTCAGAACATATATTTCAAACAATTCATTCATAAAAAAATAGGAAAGATAAAATATGCATAATACTGACAAAGAAAATATACATAGATATGATAATTAATGACTACACAAATAACATAATTGGTTGATAAATGAATGGATGACTACAAATATAATCATTTTTTACTTAAATCATGTTGTTTTTTGGATACATAATTACTTCATCAACTTTATCCACCATTTCTAGAATAATATTTTCAATATCATGATGGAAAAATAAGTCCTCTTCTTTATATTCATGTGCTCCATTATTAGAGGTCAAATATTCCACGTCATCACTAATATTACACAATTATTTTTGTATTATGTGAGAAACTATAATCCATAAATCATCCATTAAATCATTCACAAAATATCCCATTTTCTTCTATGATGATAAGATATACGGATCATGTAATTCATGGTCACCAGAATCCATCAAGCAAGAGAAGTTTATAGTAGTAAATTGTAATGAATCTCTTTTAACACCCCTGATAATATGGACCCAACTTCATTTGAATAAAATAACTAAAAAATACCCATGATAGTTTAATTTAAAAATATCATTCAAATTTCTATAGTTTCCCACTTTGGAAAATGTAAATATACCACTATTTTGTGTTTTCAAACCCTCTCCTCGATTGTCAGTACGAAATTTAGAGCCATTCACATTGTAAGTGTCAATCATTCAAGCTTGTTTTAGAGGACCTCGAGCAAGAAACATCAAATATTCTGACAACTCTACTCTTGCATCAGTATTCATGATCTACAAAAGGAAATATACATTATTATATTTACAAAATATATTTGTTAAAATAATATCCATATTTATTTTAATATTTATGAACTTACACATTATGCATACCATTCAATAAGATATTTTTTAACATATTTTATCATATCTTTCTCATTTAATGGTTTTCCTCTCATTCATATATTTTTTTGTATGATGAAATCTTCAATAAATGGATCTTTAATTTCACTATTCAGTATCACATATCTATGTTCTTGTAATAATTCAATTTCTATCAGTGTAATATTTGAGCTCCTCCCAAATGATTATCCAATAGAAGTAAATATTTTTGATTTCCCATGTAATTGATATTGAGTGGATTTATCTTCATAACTTCCAACTTTATTGAATCTTGTCACAATATCAACCAAAATTCTAAAAAAACTTAAGACACTCCTCTTCCAAATAGCCTTCAGAAATAGATTTTTCAGGTTGAGATTTATTTTTTATCTATGATTACAATTTTTTGTGATATAAGTGAATTAAAATAAAAAAACATAATTGTGAATTTAATGAAGTTCTAATAATAGTTTACTTAAATGAAAAATGTTTAAATAATATACCTCTCAATTGGATACAATAATTGATAGTGTATGAGTCCTCCTAATTTAGCTTCCTCAAACAAATGCACAATTAAATGCATCATAAAAGTAAAAAACGGAGGACAGACCCTCTCAATTTCAAAAAGTGTCAATACAAATATCTCTTAATGGTGTTCGAACTGAAATTGTTTTATAGTTTTCTCACATAGTTTTCTAAAGAATGTGGAAAATTAAAGTACAGAAATATTAACCTTTTCCGGTAATAATGTACACAATGCCAATGGTATTAACTTTAGTACAAAATATATGTATTGTGACTTTTCAATCCAAGTAACCTATGATGATTTAGGTTAAAAAACCATGATATGTTACATGAATACCCATCAGATGACATCAAATTTTTAAAAATTTGAAAGAATGTATCTTAATCCATATTTTTTGTTTAAAAAATTACCAGAGCATACTTTCTGTTCTCATATAGATAGAGATCAAACTTTTATTTCATTGTTTGTAAGTCTATCCGAGCATTGAGATGGTCCTTATTTTTTCCTTTTTCATTAAGAAATGTTAAGATCAAATTTTCACAAAAATTATTCTCAATATTCCTAACATCAAGATTATGTCGAAAAAAATTAAATTTCCATTAAGAATGTTTGAATATTATACTTTTTTTTCTTCCATTATTGCATTCTCATTTCACTTGGGAATATACTTTGAACACGTTTCCCATTATAATTCAACTGATTCACCTTCCCAAATTATATTTCGACACTTCCACATTTTTACAATATCTCAGAACCTTTCAAAAACTTTTGAGGTGGTCTATGATCAATAAAACCATTGAATTTTGAATCATTCAATCGAAATCTATGAGATTGATTGAGAAATATTTGACGATACAAGAAGAACCATTTTGTACTATGAGGTATTCATTTGGTATGAAAATCAATGTTACAAATAGGAAAATACAGACCCATGTAAGTGATCCCACCAGCTAAATTCCCTAGTCTAGGGAAGTCACTAATGATCCACATTAGAGAAGATTTCATTTTGAACATTATTCTAGAATATGAAACTTATATTTAAACATTGTTTCACCATAACTCTTGTAATTCTTCAATTACAGGATGTAAATATACATCAATACCATTTCAATGCATTTTTATATAGGAATATTCATAGAAATGATAAAATACTTTTGTTTTATACACATCAGTGGAGGTATATTTTAAGGGATCAAAACAACCATCCAAATGCTATAACTTGTATGAAAGTCCGAAATGGGTTGAATCCATTGGTAACCAATTCCAATTGAACATTCCTAGGGTAGGATGAAAAATAAGAATGTAATGAGTCAAATTTATTCCATGATTGTGAATCTCTTGGATGTTTCATTAACCCGTCATTTTTTATCTATAGAATTCCACTTCATGTGATTGGTGGTTTTTGATGACATGAATAATATTTCCAACTGATGATTTAATGGAATGTTACACAAAACTTTTGGAGGAGTGTTCCTTTTCCTCTTCTTAATAGTACTATGTTGATTTAATCATCCAATATCACTCATTGACTGCCGTCTATAAGACTTTTTAAATCCTATCTTCTTAAATCCCCTCCCCAATAAACGATATAATCATCGAGACACACATGTATTTTTGTATAATTCAGGACAATCTTGTTAATATATTTTTTCCATATCATAAAAAGACTCGGGGATATTTACTTTAGGAAATGCATCAAGCAACAATTCCAATATAATGGAGATCACCTTATTTTTTATTCCACATAGGAATTTGATATTGTACAACTTCCATGGAAAATAATGTTTTGAATATTTGAAACATACGCTACAAAAATATTAATTTCCATCATCAACTAAACCATGAAATACATTTTTCTACTCAGTGAAGTTTTCTCTTACATTAATCTCCACAAAATCAAGAGGTGGATCCAATAATATGTTACAATCCTAATTTGGTTGTCCCATAACATCAAAAAATGTCACTTGTCATGTTGATTTTTATAGAACCATCAACTAGTTGTTTTGATATTTTTTGATATTGTTTTCAGTGTCTTTCAATACTGAATGCATTGTATAGATGGTTTTTCATTTAATTTTACATTTTCAATGAAGTTGGGATCTCAATCTATCGATTGACATGAATTCTCAAACATTTTGTAATGTTTGATTCTCCATGCCAAATGCAACACAAATATTGAGAAGGGAATTGCTTCAATATCAAATGTTGATAAACTTCATATCTATTTAACCATATTTACATTTTGGACATGGAATTCTTATTCTCCCATCAATGGATCAATTGGAAATTTCAAAATCTAAAAGGTCCTCCAAACCCTTAGCATACTTTGGTGTGTTCCTTGGTAATGTGATCTAGATTTTATCCATATATATCACAATCTTCCTACAAATTATTTTAATAAATTAAAACACATAAATATTACTACGTAAGAAAATAGATAATGGTAAAATTTGTTAAAGAAGAACTAGATGGAATTAAATAGATTCAAGATTTAATTAAAATTTAAATTCTTTGAATGAATAGATAATCGATGGGAATATAAAGGGGTTTTGGCTAGTTATTACTTTCTTATAATTGAGAAATATCATAATTGGTGATAAATAATAATAATAATAATAATTTTAATTTTATATTGGGTCTGGTTTTTGGTAAGATATACCTTTGAAAAATAATTTATGGATCGAATCACAACTTGACAAAAATATTTCCAACCACAGACTTATAATATGAAAAAAAACTTACTAAAATGAATATTTCAAATCAATCAGAGGTAACATGAGTCATTTTTTTAGAGAATATGTTTTAATAAAATCCCATTATAAATAACATGAAAAAATGCAACCATGATAAAAAACAAACTAAAACCTATAAAATATTATATTTCAAATCAATCAAAGGTTTCCTTTTAAAAATCTTTTCTCCCATGGAAAATTAAAATATAACTCAATAAACATTTCATCATGTATAAATACTTGAAATATATTATATAAAATCCATAATAATAGATTTTGAAAAACCTCTCTTAAATCCATAATTTTTTTACAACACCATCCAATGAATTTTTAATTTAAATACCTCATTATCAAAAAAAATATGAATTATAAAATTTTATATCATAAAAATTAGTAAAAAACATGTAAACAACAAAAAAATATTTGAAAATTTTAAATGATCATTTCATTTACATGTAATGTTATTAAATTAATCAAAAACTCTTGTTAAAAAACTAGTTTAATAAAAAAATAATTTCATATTTTGTTGGGAAAAAATACCTCAAGGTATCATTGATACATTTTTGAGATGATTGTGTTTGTTGATAATACAGGACTCCATGTTGCGTTTGTTGACAAAGCGAGTGTCAACGACTCAAACTGTTGACAAAGGAGGTTTTCCTGGAGAATGGGGAAAAGTGTTTTTGGAAAAGGGAGTCTTTCTCTTGTGTTAAGGAGGTTTCTAATGTTGTACACCAGGAATGTTTTGAATTCAGAACATCAAAAATTTGGTAAAGGAAAAGTGGCACCAAGTCCAAAAGTAGCTCGCAAGTGTGGTGTGCAAGTCATGGCGCACAAGTATGGGGCGCTAGTGTGCCGTACAAGTCATATTTCAAGATCATCATCTCAAAATATGACAAAGGAAAAAAATCGCCGAGCAGGTCTTAAAGTGGCGTGCAAGTATGGAGCACAAGTATGGCGCGCAAGTGTGGCATGCAAGTCCTCAAAATGCCTATAAATAGATGGATAACCTCTTAATTTATTAACGAGCTCAACACTTAGGGAAAATACAAGCACTGATCATGCAAGTGGGAGTGCCGCGAAAAGTTCAGGGTGTGCACAAGTGGGGCGTGCAAGTGTGCTGGGAAAGTGTGACATGCAAGTGTACCGCACAGGTGTACCATGCAAGTGTGTTGCACAGGTGTACCACACAAGTGTGTCACAGAAGTATACCACACAACCACGCAAGTGTTCCGCGCAAGCTGTGTGGTGTGCAAGTTTGGTGTGCTATTGTGGCATGTAAGTGTAGCGTGCAATTTGGTTTTTCCGAAATGAAGGAAGAGGCTGTGCACTAGTTAAAGGGGCTGACAAGTCACCCTAGGGTTGCATGAATGTTAGAAATTTCCCAAAACAGCTGTGGTAAAGCGGTATCCATCAGTGGATAAAATTTGGACTTTAATAGAGAATCTACATACAGTAGAGGATGTATTCATTAGTTATAATGAAGATACCTACAAGTCTATAAACTGTGGGTGGATCTTCTGAAGAAGTAGTGAGCTCACTTTAGTTGAGAGAGTAGTGAGTTCTCAAATTGTGAGTGGTTGTAAACTATAAGGGATAGTGATCCCACTTAGAACTTGTAAACAGCAGTGCTCTTATATTGAAATTGGTACATCAGAACACTGTCGGTGTATGCTCCTTGGATGTAGCCCAGTGAGGGTGAACCAAGTAAAAATCGTTGTGTCTGCCTACTTGCTTCCCTGCATTGCATTCAAAGCATCATCATCAGATAAAGAAGAAAAGAAATTATCATAATTAACACACAAGTGAAAACAAAGTGACCCTTGTAATAAAGATGTCATGATCCATTGGGGAAAGAATAATTTTGAAAAATAATATCCATACCTTGATTCACCCCCCCTCTTAGGGTTTCTAGGCCTCTATTGGTCCTAACAATTGGTATCAGAGGGAAGGTTTATTTTATCAGATTTGTTTTCTCCGAATTGGTGTAGTCGATTTGTGTGGTTAAATCAGCCTTCTCTTATCTCGGTGTGCCATGGAAAAGGGAAAAACATCAAAGAAGAATCAGAAGTCAGGTGATATACCTCAGTGTGGAAGTGTCAATAGAGAGAGTCTGATTCAGTTAAAAGAATTGTGTAGTGAACAAAATAATGGGTTTGATGAATCATATAGTGAAAATACTTACTCATTCAATAATACTGAAGTAATGAGTAAAGAACATGACATTCCAAGTGATGTTGGAACTACTAATGGTGAAGAAACTCCCAGAAGTTGAAAATTGGAAGTTTTCCACAAAGAGAAGGAATTGGATCATAAATTCACCGATGAAATTAAATCTAAAGATATTCAGATCCAAGAAGTGGAATCTAAGATAAAAAAGCTAAGAGGTTTGAATTAAAGGCTTATTGACGTAGCTACTAATCCGAGGGAGAAAAATGATTCTCAAGATGAAGAATTGCAAAAGAGATCTGCAAAGGTAGAAAAATCAAAAGTTGGTGTCAAGGGGAAGAATCTGAACACAGATGAGATTCAAAATTTGAAATCTAAAAATGATGATCTTTCTACACAACTATCTGAACTAGTTTAGAAGAATCAAAGGATAAAACAGGAGAATATATCTATCTCTAAATCTGTTTCTCAAGAAAAATTGAAAGTCAAGGAGCAAAGTGATATGGTAGAAAAGCTTACACAAGAACTGGAAGATGAGATGTGTTATGGAAAGAATCTCAGAATAGAACTCAATTCCCAACTTGAATCAAGTGATATGAAGATTCAGAAGTTGTAAGAAGAGATAGAATTAGTAAAGAAGGAAGTGGAGAAATCCAATGCTAGAGGAAAGCCTAAAATGAAGGATTCCTTGCACTAACTATTTGATTATCCTTCGGTAGGTGATGATGAAATGAACAGAAAATTTGCTATTTCTGAAAAAAAGAAAGAACAAATTTTCTCAGCTAAAATACTATACAGTTTGGGAAAAACTAGTATTGGATTTGATGAATCACCTCCCATGCATGATTGAAAGAGAGCTGTGAATAGTTCTAGATGTGGAAAATTCCTATAGGTGATGGAGATAGGCCTAATTGGACAGTTATAAGAAGTAGGGAAGACATGTGCTATTTCTTTGGGATTCATGGCCACACATCAAGCTTTTGTTCATAGGATCAGGAATATATATCGGGCTGTAAAAATAGAGACATTAACAAATATGAGAATAAGAAGAAGTGTTATGAGAAATCTGCAAGAATATTCTCTCAGAGGAATGCATTTATTAGATGCTATTACTATGACAGAATGGGACACACCATGAGTATGTTTCAGAAATCTCAGGAGCTCAATGTCAGAGGAAGAAGTCAAGATGCATCAACATATCGACATAGAAATGATTAAATGAGGTATGACTTTAATGGAAAATGTTTTATATGTTCTGATTATGGGAATTTGGTAAGACATTGTAGCAAGAAGAAAAAAGGAAAGGGAACCGAACTTGAAAGGAGATTCATGACTCCAGTGGTGTATAATGAGAAATCTTACTCTGGAAGACAAAGTGGTAAATTGGAAAATAGGCTTAGAGCCTCAGAGGAATCACTTGGACCTGAATAAAAGGTGTATCAATCACCACCTCTATCACACTCACAATCGCTCTATAAGAAAGAACATGGAAAAATTTGGATGAAAAAGGGAGGAAATTCTACAGTTGTGAGTAAGAAGAATGTACGTTTAGTGGAGGACATACCACCAATGGAAAATAGTGTGGTGACTCAGATATCTAATAAAAGAAATATGGAAAAATAATGCATTGAAAAATTCACATGTAGTGTTCTGCAGTGAGAAGGGGAGGAAAGAGAAAGACGTCTGTAATGGTGGAAGAAGAAAGGGAAGGTGACAAGTAGAAAGATTCCTACCTAGAGAAGGAATCATGGAAAATGGAATTTTGGTGGAAAATCAAAGAAGGAACTGTGTACCAGTTGGATTAAACCCCAAACTGTGAGAAAAGCTAAGACTATAAAGTCTACATATCAGAAAAAGACTCAGAATGTGGGTAAAGAATTCTTAGTCATATGGCCAGAGCAGTTAATATTGTCAAGGTAGCTAGAAGAAATAGGGAAAGAGTGTGATTCTCTATAAGAAAGAATCAAAGGGTTGACCTATCAGGATCAACTGAAATCCTCATCTTGAGGATTCCAGAAGAACCCCTCTCCCAATGTGTATAAATTTTGTTAACTAACGATTCGTGTGTTTCAATTTTTAGGGAGATATGATCCTAGGGTATGTGGCATCTAATGATGCGAAGGGATGAGATGATATGCTTTAGAGTTTCGATTGACTCAAATCAAGTACCAATTTGAAGAATAAAGGGAGAAATAGAGCACAATAGAATGTGATTGTGTTATTAACTCTTTCTCCTGTTTCCTACACCGAGTTCCACCTCAGTAGCCTTAAAAATTTTGTTGATGGCTCAATGACAAGTGCCAGATGAGAATAAATGATGCTGGAGGATAAGATTGTATATGGGTCTAAACAGTGGGCCTAACCACATGAAGTGATACATAACATAGGGGATAATTCAATATCATAATCAGATGAAAGATCCATCTGAGAAATAATTTGATGACTCGGCTTAGGTGTCATCTAACGAGAGAAGACATATTTCCGGAGAAGCAGTAATAATCATTCATCTCATGATTAACCATTTTGTTCTAATAATGTGGTATCAGATAACTGTCTTTAGGATACCTAGAAGCTACAAGAGAGTATCAAAAATGTTTCAATAAGAAGATCATAAAATTAGTTGAAATAAATGATATCATTGGACAATGACACAATGACATATTTTCTGTTGCACGTGAGGAAGTGGTGAGAGACTCAGGGAGAAGTGTAAAAATATAATTCAGAAGCATATACTGATAATGAACCCGAGGAATTCAATTCTATATCAACATGAATGATGAAGAGTCAAACTACAACTGAACATGAAAATTATAATTGGTAATTAGACATGGGAGATTATTTTGAGGCCAACAGATAAGAATGTCACCGAGAATAAATGGGTCTATCACCACAAGATGAATGAAGATGGAACGATTATTTGAAAAAAAAACATGGCTGGTGTGCAAAGGATACTCCCCAATAGAGGGAATAGATGTCGATGAGACATTTCCACCGGTTGCAAGGTTGGAGACAATCAGATTATTCCTATCCATTGGAGTGCAACAGAAGTTCAAAGTCTTCTAAATGGATTTAAAATCAGAATTATTGAATGGGATTCTTGAGTAAGAAGTGTATATCGAGCATCCAGATTCTTTTCTCATTTATGAGGATGAGAATAAGTTTTGTAGCCTAAGGAAGGCATTATATGGGCTGAAACAAGCACCAAGAGCATGGTACTCAAGGCTTGATCAATACTTAAAGAAACATGGTTTCCAGTGTGGAAGAGTTGATTACAATCTCTATTTCAACAACAATAGTAATCAAAGGATGATGGTCCTCATTTATGTTGATGACATAATATTTGGTGGATCAGATGAAGCTCAGTGCAAACAGTTTTCTAAATTAATGAAAAGTGAGTACTAAATGTCCATGATTGGTGATCTGACATTTTTCCTTGGATTACAGGTGACACATGGAAGTAATGGCACTTTCATTTATCAATACAAATATGACAAGGAGGTTCTGAGAAGGATTGGATTGGAAAATTCCAAGGAGATGAAGATTCAAGTTGCTACCCAGATGAAATTATCAAAAGATGATAGTGGGAGGTCAGTTAATATCACTAAATACAGATAGATTATCAGTAGTTTACTGTACCTAATAGCAATAAGACCTGATATTGTTTTTGCCACATGCCAAGAAGAACATTACCAAAGAAATCCAAAGGAACACCACATGATCGAAGTAAAAAATAATACTTCGGTATATCAAAGGCACCATGGATTTCGGTCTGATGTATAATGAAAAATCTCAGCCGGAGTTATTGGGATATACAGATGCATATTGGGTTGGATCAGCAGATGACTGAAAATACACGTCAGGAGGTGTATTAAATCTTGGTAGATTATGTATTTCTTGGCTAAGCAAGAAGCAAGATTTCATTTCTCTAAGCACTGCAGAGACTGTGTATATTGTGGCCACTCAATCATGCACACAGTTATTATGGATGAACCAGCATCTTGAAGATATGGGAGTTGAATTGAAGTCTCGATTAGAATCCAGTGTGATAACTCAAGTGCTATCAATCTTAGCAAAAATACAGTTCATCACTACAGGACAAAAGCACATTGAGATAAAGTATAATTTTATCAAGGAGAAGGTTGATCAAGTAATTGTGGTGCTCAAGTCCTCAAAATGCCAATAAATAGACCGCTACACTCCACATTTATTAATAGGCTCAACACTTAGAGAAAATTTGAGCTATGATCGCCCAAGTAGGAGTTCCGCACAAAGTTCAGTGCGCGCGCAAGTGGGGCATGCAAGTGGGGCACGCAAGTGTGCAGAGCATGTGTGACACACAAGTGTACCACACAAGTGTACCACAAAAGTGTGCCACACAAGTGTACCATGCAAGTGTGTCGCACAAGTGTACCACGTAACTGCGCAGTTGTGCCGCACAATCTGTGTGGCGTGAAAGTTTGGCACACTAGTGTGGCATGAAATTATGGTACACAAGTTGGTTTTTCCACAACTAAGGCAGATGTTGTGCACTAGTTAATGGGGCACACAAGTCACCCTAGGGTGGCATGAAATTTAGAAATTGCCTAGAGCATCTGTGGTAAAGTGGTATTCATCAGTGGATGAAATTTGGACTTCAACAGAGCATCTACAAATAGTGTATGATGTATTCATTAGTGATAATGAAGATACCTACAGGTCTATAAACTATGAGTGGATCTTCTGAAGAAGCAGTGAGATCACTTTAGTTGAGAGATAAGTGAGTTCTCAAATTGTGAGTGGTTGTAAACTAGGAGGGACAGTGAGTCCACTTCAAACTTGTAAACAGTAGTGCGCTTATAGTAGAATTGGTACATCGGCACACTACTGGTGTATTCTTCTTGAACGTATCCCAGTGAGGGTGAACCAAGTTAAAATCTATGTGTCTGCCTGCTTGCTTCACTGCATTGTATTCAAAGCATTATCACCAGATAAAGAAGAAAAGAAGTGATCATAATTAACAAACAAGTGCAAACAAAGTGACCCTTGTAATAAAGAGCTCAAGATCTAGTGGGGCATGAAGAATTTTGAAAAAAAATATCCATGACCTGATTCACCCCCCACCTTCTAAGGGTATCTAGGCCTCTATTGGTCCTAACATCTTGTTCTAACAAAATCTGAATCATTTAAAATTATTTTCTTCATTGGATGAAACACATTTTTATGACATATCATCTACAATAATATTCCATGTTAATATTCTTAGCTCTTAAACATATTCTCAAAAATATATTTGTTTCAGACCATCATTCTCAATTAATTATTAGTTTAAAACCCCCAAAATGACATTATATATTTCAGTAAGTTCTCATGGATGATAATCTAATAACTCGGAGAATATAAAATAGCTTAAAAATCAAATCCATCTATCCACTATAACATTGTTCTATTTTATTTACTATTACACACATTATACCTGACCTAATTTTATAACTATGTACATAAACTGGAATAACAGACATAATTCTTTATTATGTTTTAAAATTAACCAAAAAAATAGTTCACCTTCTAGAAAGATTTTTTTCTAATAATATTAATTATGAACTATAATTATAAATCATGTAATTTAAGTGAGGGAAAGATATGTCATTAAAACTATCAATGAGATGATTAAAAACATATTTTATCATTTTAATGGGTCCTCTAAAGTATATATATAACAACTACCATTAAAAAAGAAAGGAAATTAACATTTAATTATGATTTTGAGTACCATTATTAAAATCATAACATTTTTTTAAATAGACTGGATTCTGATTAACAGTTAGTTAGTAATTTCAAATTAAAGACATTACTGGTTTATCATTCAGTTCCATACCAAATCCATGTTATAATAATCTATAAATAATACTTAAGGGATAAAAAATAACTATTCTAGCATGAATTAGTACACATTATAAATCATATTTACAATTTTCATGAAACTATTTGGTAGACACTATTGGATTTATCCACAAGTTGTCCCATAAATTTCCAAAAAAAATCATGTCATCATTTACCAATGCATATGAAATATAACACCATATTAATGTTAGAATCCTGGTGGGTAGTCGCCTTATTAATGAATGATACCCAAATATCATCATTTAAACCCATGATGATGACATAGATATATCACAAAATATTATTAGATAAAATATTTCATACATGGACTGCCCAAGTAAATTTAATTTTAGTATAAAGATGTTATCCAAACCTCATTGTACCATGCATTTCAAATCATAAAACATCCTATCTTTATAACTATCATCTTGACCCTAACCCATTTTTCATGATGAAACTAAATGATACCAACCATAGGTGCATCCCCCAGACACCGAATATTGAAAATAAATTACAAGGGTTAACAATATCATTATAAGATGATTTAACATTATATATGATTCAACTAGAAATAGTAGACCAAAAATAATAAAATGAATAATATGCTACTTGAAAAAAACCAAACAATCCAATATAAACTAACAATACCACAATCAGTGTCATATTGGTCTATAATAAACTACATATGATGACACATCTAATGAAAAAATGTCATATTTTCAATAAATAGTGAAATCAAACCTATATGACCTCACCTACGGTGTGGGATAAAGTGAAGAAAATGATAATGAGAGAACTAGGGCGAGGATGACAACTTGGGCGACAAAAAGGGTGGGTGGTTGTGACTATAGTGCCGAAAAGGACTCGAGGGGCACAGAGCTATGACCACAATGTTGAAAAAGGACTTGGGGGTATGGGGATGTGACTGTAGTGCCGATAAGGGATTGAGGGGCACAAGTTTGTGGCCATACAACCAAAAATGGGATTAGGGGGAACATGGGTGTGACCGCAACATTGAAAAAGGATTTTGGGGCTTGAGGATATGACCATAGCTCTAGCAAAGTTTTAGGGGGAATAGGATCAGAGGGATTAGGATGTTCTTCAGTGTCAGTGATGGGGGAAGCACAATGGTTCTAGGGTTTGGGGTTTGTGGGGAAGGAGAGATTTTCAATGATGGGTAAGGTGCGTTAGAGGGCTTCAGAGCACCAATTGGGAGAGAAGGTGAGGAGTGATAGAGGGCTCATAAGGACCGACCAGCTAGGGTAGGTTGGGTGTGAAGGAGATATTAGGGGAGGGATAAGGGTCAGTTGTGGAAAACATGTTTTTTAATAAATACATAAAATTTAGTGGTGGTTTAGTAAACCATGACTAAAAAAACCACCACTAAAAAACAAATATGTTGTAATGATCAAACCCCTAGAATCACAATAGTTTCTTGTACGAGGAGAGTATCAGTGAATCAAGGCCAAATCTGGGATCATTACAAGACAAGGATGATCATTTCAATGGATATTGATCAAATCATCAACATTCAAATATCACAACCTATGTAGGATGAATGAAGGATCTTCGAGGATCGATGACATTAGTTCTTGAAGTGAACGATGGACAGAAATGATAAATTCTCTCCAGATCCACTATTTTTGGGTGGAGATAGGGTCAAAATCTATGTAAAATGGATTAAATTGAGCAGCAAGAAACAGATCTGAAGAATTAAGAAAATCATGACTACACTCCATGTAAAAGGATGTACACATGGAATGTAACCCCTTGAGTATGGTTTTGGGAAATTATAAGGATGGAATGATAATTATCCCTCATACATTCCATGTAACTCATACCATGGTGGATGAGCCATGTGATGGGACACATAAGAAGGACTCAGTGTAAGATTATAGGGCCATTAACATAGTTGTGTACTGAATTACACATACATGTCTAGAACATATGGCTGGCACTCCATTTGGATAAACATGCAGTGTACCAAAGTACACAGACACATGGCCATCTACATGAATAGTTCCATAAGAACCTGACTTGACCCCTCAGAATCTTGGAAACACTGTGTAGTCCACCTACACGACATGTACTATTAAATGGGTTGGGAGTCATGCACCTCTATGGACGTGACTAAGAGGTGGAGCAGGACCACATGCCATGTGGGTCCCCTCGCACACTGTGTACTACTTGTTTCTTTCTGAGGAAACTTCAATATTCCATATGTACTTAATTTGAACGCATATTTTGGGATATGAGTAGCCTATCTAGGCTGTTTTTTCACATCGAACACAATGGTTCCCTCAATTGAGAATTTCAAGATATAATGTGAAATTTTCCAATCCTGATGCTTTCTGAGGTGATTCCCAACAACAATAGTGATTAGGGGGATCACCATAGGCTTTTTATAGAGTGGAACCCCACATTAGCATGGGAGTGAGAAATCTATAGGAACCTTATGGTTGGAACCCCCTTAGTAGATAGGGTGTGAGTTACCAATGACTAGAGTGGAACCATCCCTGTTGTACCCGGGCATGGGTCCTCAACACTAGAGTGGAACCCCCCATCAGAATGGGTGCAGGTCCTCTATCGATACCTTTTCAGTGGACCCCCCTCATGAACTAGGGAATGTGTCCTTGATGACTAGAGTGGAACCCCCAATCACACTAGGGCATGTGTAATCAACCTATATAGTGGATAAACCTATCAACATGTGTAACACCCCAATCTTCCACAGTACGTTTCCATTTGAATAATACAATAGCGTGTCATGTATGCAACTTCGAGTTCTAACACACCACAACCAATCAAACTAGCTGTCATGAATTGTAATACCCACTTTCTGAACTTTTATAAATTTTATCTTTCCAAATGAACTTCATTTTTGGATTCAGAATATCGAAATTATCTTTGGGTGAATTTTTGGTATTTTTCTGAAAACATTCAATTTTTGATGAATAGTGAAAAACACTTAGTTATAGTTTAAAATAAAATTTTTATTTAAATAAATATTTATTTTATTTTATTTTTTTTGTCAAAAAAGATACATAATACCTATATAAGTTCAATTTAATTCATTAGATTCTGTTTATAATAATTTTAGATATATAAAAATTTTATTGAACTTTTTACCAACTTTTACCCACCTCCTATGAGCATTTGAAAATTTACATAGAACATAATTTTACCGATTCTGTGAGTTGAATTTCAAAAATATTAGAGACACGGTTGATATCAGTATGTAAAATGTGGTTCAATAAGTTGAAAATAATTTTTGGTGAATAGTAACTTTTTACTTTTAATTACCACGGTTAAAAGTAAATATGACAATTAACGGTAAAAATGATATTATTATTACCCTAACACATGTTATAATTCTATTGGATAAGTTTAATTCGACCAAAAACAACCCTAGAAATAAAATATGATCCTTTAGGTCCACTTGGATTAGATTAGGACATTTATTATTATTTAATTCAAAGAAGAGTTAAAAGTATAAAATCCAAAGTTTAATAACTAATACATTTTTAATATTAGGTTATACATAAGATAAATTCAACTATAAATATCCATTAGAAATATAAAATTATTTCCTACATAATGGTATTTTATTTATATTTTTAAGAAATTACATAATAAAATTTATTTATGACATAATGATGATGCAGTAATTACCGTATTAATGAAAGATTAAAATAATTGATATTATAAATATCCAAATAAATGTAATTTTAGACTTTTTATGAATTAAAATAAATTTATAGGTCAATATGACATATTAGGGTTGGTTAGATGAATTGGTTTCTAAGTAATAATGCCGTTACAAATTTAGCAAAAACAAAATACCAAATAGTGTCAAAATTGACATAAAAGTGTTTTTAAAACAAATATTATATTATTAATTGACATTATATTCAAAAAAATCTAATGTCTGTCCAAAAGACTTATTTAATGATAGTTATATCATTAATTAACCACTTGGGGTTCTCTTTGAAGTATATAGTATGTTTATTAACCATATAATTTAAAAATACAATGAGACATAGTAAATGTCAAACTATTTAACTTAGAGTTAAATTTAAAAGATAAGGTTAATATAGTGACCCAAACCTATCTGAAACCTATTTTTTTAGTGTTTTTAGTCTCGTACTCTCCTTATCCTTTAAATAATTTATTTCGGTGCCATTAGAAACCGAAAATGACTTTATTAAAAAATAATATTTCTAGAATTTACTAAGGTGCCCCTCACCCCTCTAATAAAAGGGCACTCCCCTTTCTCTCTAATTCACACCTTTATTGCAATTTGGATAGGAAAAAATCTACCCAAATACCCTCTAAAATGTCCTCCCTTCATCATAGAGGCCTTACTTTAGTTAAAAATCCAACAAAAGGATCCATTTTGTCAAATCAAAAGGAAGAACCTGAAGAAGAGGTAAATATTTCATCACCTCCTTCAAGTTCTTTTCTTCTTCCACTTCCTCTTTCTTGGGTTTTTCCATTATAATATAATAAATACATTATATTATATATAAATTGATGTTATTATAAATATGGAACAATAATATTCAGTATTCTGTAACACCCTGAGATTCTACGGTACGCTTCTCTTTGAATAATGCAATAACGTGTGTTGTACGCAACATCGAGTTCTAACACACACCACAACCAATCAAACTAGCCGTTATGAATGGTAATACATAATTTTTGAAATTTTATAAATTTTATCTCTCAAAATGGACTTCATTTTTGTATTAAGAGTATCGAATTTATCCTAAGGTGAAATTTTGGAACATTTCGGATAACATTTATATTTTGATGAATAGTGAAAATTACTAAATTTTAATTAAAAACAACTTTTTTAATCGAAATAATTTATATTGATAAATTATGAATTTGAGTGGTTTTAAATTATATTTATAATATATTTTTACCATTTAATACAATTTTTTTCATTGTACAATATTTCGCAATTAAACTGAACATAAACAAGTGTCAATCTTTTGATAGTTATTATCTCTTAAAAACACGCTATTTGTTTTGACGACGGGAATTAATTTTTAAATTAATTAATGCAACTGATATGTTTTGAATTTTTTAAAATAGACATCACTTTTGAATTCACAATATCAAATATAGATTAAGCCTAATTTTTGGTATTTTTTTGGAAACTTTCATTTTTTGATGAATAGTGAAACTACTAAGTGGTAGTTAAAAAACTGAATTTTTTAAAAAACTTAATTTTACCACTTCTGTGATTGGAATTTCAAAAATCCAAGAAACACGGTTAATATCAAGGAGTAAAATGTGGTTCAATGAGATGAAAATATTTTTTGGTGAAGAATAACTTTTTACTTTTATTTACCACGGTTAAAAGTAAATAGGGTAATTAAGGGAAAAAATGATATTAATATTACCCTAACACATGTCATAATTTTATTGGATAATCTTAATTCGACCGAAAACAACCTTAGGAATAAAATATTATCATTTAGGTCCACTTGGATTAGATTAGGACATTTATTATCATTTAATTCAAAAATGAATTTAAAGAGTTAAAAATAATGTTTATTTACTAAATCATTTTTAATATAGGGTTATACATAAGATAAATTCGATTTTAAATATTAATTAGAAAGATACAACAATTTCCTACATAATGGTATTTTATTTATAATTTTTAGACATTAAATAATTTAATTTATATATGACCCAATGATGATGCAGTAATTACCATAATAATGAAAAATTAAAATAATTGTTATTATAAATACCCAAATAAATATAATTTGAGACTTTTTATGAATTAAACTAATTTTATAGGTTAATATGAAATGTTAGAAATAATTTAAGTAACTTTTTTGGAAGTAATAATTCTGTTGTAAGTTTTTTAAAAATCAATTATTGAATAGTGTCAAAATTGACATAAAAGAGTTTTTAAAACAAATATTATATTATTAATTGATATTAAATTCCTAAAAATCTAAGGTTCGGCAAAGAGACTTGTATAATTATATGTGTATCATTAATGGACCACTTGGGGGTCTCTTGGATGTATATAGTAAGTTTATTAACCATATAATATAAAAATACAAAGAGACATTGTAAAAGTGAAACTAATTAACTAAGAGTTAATACTTAATGATAAGGTTAATATAGTAACCCAAACCTGTCTAAATTCTATTCGTTGAGTGGTTTTAGACCTATCCCCACCTTAAAATTTAAATAATCCACTTTGGAGCCATTAGAAACCGAATATGAATTTATTATAAAATAATATTTCTAGCTTTTCCAAAGGTGCCCCTCACCCCTCTTATTAAAGGGCACTCCCCATTCTCATTAATTAACACCTTCAAAGCCATTTGGATCGGCAAAAATCTGCCCAAATACTCTCTCAACTTCCCTAAATTCATCCTAGAGGCCTTAATTTAGTCATAAATCCAACCTAATGAGCCCTTTTGATCAAATAAAAAGGAAGAACCCGAAGAAGAGGTAATGATTTCACCACCCATATTCAAGTTCCTTTCTTCTTCCACTTCTTCTTTATTTGTTATTACCATTATAAAATAATGAATCCAGTATCTCCTATATACTTTAATATTATTATAAATATGGTACAACCATATTCAGTATTCTATACATCCTTTGAATGACATGTCACCATACGTGCGTACGTACAGCTTACCGTCTCCACGTCATGGTGTAATTGTTATTCAATATATTATTATTTGGATGGGTATAATAATGATTTGTAATTCATGTAAATAATAAATATAACATGATAATTATTCTTTATATATGATATAACATCCAATTAAATATTATTTTAATATCAAAAGAATGATATTGTCGCTCGTGCGTACATACGGACTACCGTCTCCATGAACGCGATGAGATTCATTCTCCATCGTAATCCATTCAAGTATAATTCTCATTTGAAGATTAATAATAATGATTAAGGACTTAATATCATTCTGGATATGAATAAGATACAATATATTCATAACAAAAATGGCTTACATAATAAAACATATAAAAGAAAATGAGTAAGTTAACACCCGAAACAACGATAATACTAAGATATTATTAACAAAGCAATGTTAAAAGATCATATATGATATCATATTAATATATATGATTATTTTATAATTTAATAACAATTATTTCACCATTATATAGGAGGTTAACCTACCCCAACCAAGGAAAAGTACAAGGTAAGAGTTTATTTCGCAATCTCTTCATTATCCGAGGTTGTTTATACGTAATAATCTACTGGGACTTCTTTATCATCCACATCCACGTTTCTTAAACATGTGTTTCAAAACATTTTTAATATTTACTAGAATATGTGTTAAAGTCATTTATACCCTTGTTTACTTTTATAAGTGGTTTATAAAGGAATCTTTCTGTCGTTTTCCAAACAAGGTCTTTTTTAACCTTTTCGACAAAATTAAGGTAAGAATGTTTTTTAACTTATATGGAGGGTGCAACTATTTTTCACCGTTATAAAATCGTCGAAGCTTCCCTTACAATATTATAAGAATATTTTCAAATAAAATGTTTTATTTTATAGATATATGACTCTTAAATGATTTCAAAATAAAAAGAGATATTTTTCTAAAAAGAGTTTTGATTTCATCTATGTCAAGATCCTTTGATGGATTTTATGCTTATTTGAAGTTGATTTATTATGATACAAAACTTCTATATTGTATTGATGGTTTTGTGATATGTTTGAATGTGGATGTGTTATTTTTATACCATTCATGGTTTATGGATGAAGTATTTACATTTCGTATGCTAGTTTTAATACGAATGTTTATGTTATGTTTAAACCTTTTCATATGGGAATGCATTGGACTTCATATGTGACGGGTGGAGCCCACTATAACTCCTCGATGCATCGGCAGGTCTCATGAGACAAACTATTGTCTTAGCACAAGGCCTTGAAAAAATCTTATTTGTAGTCTTGGAACGAGGCCTTGGCTATGTGGTTATGATAGTCTGGCATTATGCATTCCATCATTATGAAAGTAGTTATTGATATTGCATGTGATTATTAGATTAGTATAATATCCATGTGAATAAGTAAATGACATTATTTTATTTTATTTTTTCCATAATATGTTGAAGTTCAAGTTTAAAAGGCTTTTATTTTAGTTATACATTTCTTTAAATGTTTATTCTTATTTATGAATGTTTTCGCTATATTGTTATCCTTACTGGGAATTTGAGCTCACCCCTTTTCTATGTTTATTTTTCCCAGGATGTGAAGAAGTAAATTATGAATGACCTACAGGGATAGTATGAGGGGATAAGTGTGTAGAATATGGAGACTATGTTGTTGTAGTTTTCATTTTTATGATGTAATTTAAAACATTATGAATATATATAGTGTTTCCAAGGCTACTAAACTAACCGGTCTTTCGAGATTTGATATTTCTTGTGATCATTCCAATGTTATGTAATAATGATCTGACTCTAGGTAACTGGGGTCGGGGCGTTACAGTTGGTATCAGAGGAAGTTTAGTACAAACCTTGGAAGCTAAATTTAGATAAACACTGATTAGAGGGCATAGATTTAAGATGGAATTTGGGGATTAGTATAGAAGAATATCCTAGAATTTTGGTATTGTAGAGATTTTGTGAGTTTTTCGAGAAATACATCCCTGTCTGGATACGAGCAGGTAGAGGAGGCTCTGGAACAGATGTACCTAGGGGTAAAACCCAAAAACACCGCTTTGAGCTAGACTCGAACAGGAACTGGTGCACGACAACGGGCCTTGCTGCACTCTTGGTTATGACACTCCCGGGGGATATGCTTAGGATAACTCTCATTTTCTTTACAAATCATTATGAATGGTTTATGAGTATATACTTCCTCAAAGAAACATTCTTATGATTATGGATTATATCCATAAATAGTTTAATTTATGTTAAGTGTTTTATAAGTATAGAATTATGTATTTTGATTCATAAACTGATCTAGTTTATGCCATTGTTTAGAAATGAAGCCTAGTGGAAGAAATAGAAATTGTATCAATGCAAGCACTCCATGTAGGGATTTCCCTCCCGCTCAAGATAATTATAGTGGAGCTGGTGATGCAACTGGTGCCGATCAACTAATCACCATACTGGGACAAATCACTTAGGTTATGAATAATAACCTTACCCGTATGGAGCACCCTGATCCACAACATGGAGGATCAATGTTAGATCTCTTTATGAGGTGACAACCACCAATGTTCAATGGGAGTACAAATCCCTTATTAGTTGAGCAATGGATAAATTCCCTAGAGAAAATATTTCAGGCTTTGGGGAGTAGTGAAAGGGAAAAAGTTATCATGGTAGTTGACCACCTCACTGGAGATGCTGATCAATGGTGGTCATTGATTAAAAACATGAAGGAAGATGATGAAGTATCAAATATGGAATGGAGGGAGTTCAAAGATCTGTTTTTAGAAAAATACTTTCCTCACGACCATTGAGAAGATATGGAAAGACAATTTCTGAGTCTGATACAAAAGGAGGATGAGAATGTCACAAAGTATGAGGCTAACTTTACAAGGTTAGCAAGGTATGTTGAAGATTATATACGTAACCCAATAAGTAATATTGATCATTTCTTTAATGGGTTAAAACCATTTCTCCATCGAGCATTAGTCTCCCAATCCTTCTCGTCGTATGAAGACATTGTCTCATGTGCTATCAAGATAGAGAAATAATTCTCAAAGTCTTATGACTTTAAAGTAAAGAAATAGAAGAATAGATCTGCTGATCAATTTGGGAATGAAAATAAGGGGAAGAAGGGAAAGGTTGAATATCCATCCTGTGGTAAATGTGGGAAGAAACACCCTGGTACTTGCTTGAAGGGAATGGGTGTCTGTCACAAGTGTGGTGAAAAAGGCCACCAAGCTCATGATTGCAAAGGGAAGAAGGAAGCTACCGATGTTCAGGGCTACAATTGCAGGGATATGGGACATTATGCAAATGAATGTCCTAAGCGCCAGGGGAACTTACCTCAGAAATGGCCAAGGGATCAAGGACAAGCTTTTTCTATCACTACAGCTAAGGTAGATGCTCCAAAAGACATGGTGGTACGTAATTTAATGGTTTCCTCAAATTTAGAAAATGAATTATTTGATTCTGGATCATCGCATTATTTCATATCTTCCCATTTTGCTATGAAAATTAGATATTTACAATTTGATTTAACAAAGGATTTGTCAATTAAAACTCCTAAGGGAAGTATCATTGCAACAAAGTTTTGTGAATCAGTCCCCATTAGAGCACATAAATGTTATTTATCCACTGATCTCATCGTCATACCTATGATTGAGTTTGATATAATCCTCGGTATGGATTGGCTTTCGGACCATGATGTAAAGATTTATTGTAAGAAGAAGGAGGTTACGATTTTTGATGATGACGATAAGGAACACCTTATCTTTAGAGCAGAATCGTCACCACCTAATTCTTATCTAGATCCACCCCCAGTAGCTCAACTAAATTCAATTATTGGGGAGGAAGAGGATGAAATGACTGTGGGTGAGGAAAAAAATGTTCAAATAGAGGATGTAACTATTGTGAAAGAATATGTAGATGTGTTTCCGGAAGATTTACCTGGACATCCTCCAGAGCGAGAAGTTGATTTTTCCATTGATTTAATTCCTGGATCAATGCCTATATCGAAGACCCCTTATAGAATGGCCACTGTAGAATTAGTTGAACTAAAGAAACAACTAGAAGAATTGAGTAATAAGGGATTTATTCTCCCTAGTGTTTCTCCATGGGGATCCCCTGCTCTTTTTATTAAAAAGAAAGATGGATCTATGAGGTTATGTATCGACTACAGGGAGATCAATGCTATAACAATAAAGAACAAGTATCCCCTACCTCGCATTGATGATTTATTTGACCAACTTCAGGGAGCTCAATACTTTTCAAAGATTGACCTTTGATCTGGATAACATCAGATGTGTGTGAAGAAGGAAGACATTCCGAAGATAGCATTTTGAACCAGGTACGGGCATTACGAGTTTACAGTAATGACTTTTGGATTGACTAATGCACCCTCTATATTCATGGATCTAATGAATAGAGTTTTCAAGGAATATCTCAATGAATTTGTGGTGGTATTTATTGATGATATCTTGGTATAATTCAAAATCTACAAAGATCATGAAAATCACTTACGCATTATCCTGAAGACTCTAAGAAGACATGAATTATATGGGAAGTTTAGTAAGTGTGAATTCTGGCTTTAGGAGATTTCTTTTCTTGGAAATATTGTCTCTAAAGATGGAATCTCTTTTGATACTTCTAAGACCAAGGCAATCCAAGAATGGCGAACACCTATGATTATAACTGAGGTACAAAGTTTTATTGGTTTGGAAAGTTATTATCGACGTTTCGTCCAGAATTTTGCCCGATTGGAAAACCCATTAACGAAGCTCACACGTAAATGGGTTAAATTTGTTTGGAAAAAAGAGTGTGAAGAATGTTTCGAAGAACTGAAGAGAAGATTAGTCAATTATCCTATATTGACTCTACCATTGAGGAGTGATGGGTTCGTTATTTACAGTGATGCATCGAAGAAAGGTCTTGGTTGTGTCCTTATGCAGAATGATAGGGTTATTGCCTATGCATCACGACAGTTGAAAATTAATGAACAAAACTATCCTACTCATGATCTCGAGTTAGCAGCTATAATCTTTGCTTTGAAGATACAGAGACACTACCTCTATGGTGAAAAATGTGAGATTTATACTGATCACAAGAGTTTGAAGTATATTTTCTCACAAAAAGAACTCAACATGAGGCAAAGGAGATGGCTTGAATTACTCAAGGATTATGATTGTACGATACACTACCACCCGGGGAAAGCAAACCAGGTGGCAGATGCTTTGATCAGAAAAGATCATGGAGTTTTGAACAATATGAGAATTGAAAGGGATCCAATTTTCATGGATCTGGTGAAGATGGACATAGGAATAACCATGGAAGGTGAAACATCAATTCTTTTTCAAATGGTTGCCAAACCATATTTACTAAAAAGGATTAAGATTTCTCAGACCGATGATGAAGAATTTCAAAAGAAGATTAAAGCTATGAATGCCGGGATATTGAGAGACTTTGTGTATGAAGATGGAATTTTGAAATTTGGGAAGAGACTTTGTGTTCCCGATATACCTGATCTAAAAAGGGAATTGCTGGATGATGCTCATAGTTCCAATTTCTCTATACACCCTGGGAGCACCAAAATTTATAGATATTTGAAGGAACATTTTTGGTGGGACAACATGAAGAGGGAGATTGCTGATTTTGTGTCAAGATGTATGCTTTGTCAATAAGTGAAAGCTAGAAGGCAACAGCCTGGAAGAGTCATGCAACATCTTCCCATACAGGAGTGGAAATGGGACAATATTACGATGGACTTTGTCATGGGGCTACCAAAGACTCCTAGAAGGAACGATGCAATATGGGTCATTGTTGATCATCTTACCAAGTCAGCACATTTTCTTGCTATTAGGGAGGATTTACCACTTGAATGACTATCAAGACTATATATTAGTGAAGTTGTGAGACTTCATGGAGTACCTCTATCAATTATTTCTGATCGTGATCCCTGTTTTACTTCAAGATTCTGGAAAAGTCTTCAGAAAGCCTTGGATACTGAACTTCATTTGAGCACTGCCTACCACCCTCAAACAGATGGACAATCAGAACGAACTATTAAAACCTTAAAAGACATGTTGAGATCCTACTCACTTGACTTTCAGGGTATGTGGGATCAATATTTACCTCTGGTAGAATTTTCCTATAACAATATCTTCCATTCGAGTATTCATATGGAACCATATGAAGCATTATACGGAATGAGATGTCGCACACCAACCTGTTGGGATGACGTTGGTGAAAGAAAACTTGTAGGCCTATAACTAGTGGAGGAAACAATAGAAAAGGTGAAGGTAATCCAAAACCATATCAAAGCAGCTCAAAGTAGGCAGAAGAGCTATGCCGATAATCGAAGGAAGGATTTGGAATTTCAAGTCGGTGATCATATTTTCCTGAAGGTATCTCCATGGAAGGGAGTCATACATTTTGGTAAGAAAGGTAAATTGAGTCCCAGGTACATCGGACCTTTCAAAATTCTAGAACGAATTGGGGCTGTAGCTTACCATTTGACAATGCCTCCAAATCTCTCCAAAGTTCATGATGTGTTCCACGTATCCCTGTTGAGGAAATACATGCCTGACCCAATGCATGTACTCACCTATGAGGAATTAGAATTGGAACCCGATCTGTCTTATTATGAAGATCCTTTCAAGATTCTTGATATGAGAGAACAAGTACCGAGAAACCAGATGACTCATCTGGTAAAAGTCTTGTGGAGAAACCATACGATGGAAGAGGCAATGTGGGAACCCAAGGAACTTATAATGAAGAACCACCCGAGTCTTTTCATGCGGTAGTATTCTAGAAATTTCTAAGATGAAATTATTTGAAGGAGGGGAGAATGTAACACCCCAAGTTTCTACGGTATGCTTCTCTTTGAATAATGCAATAGCATGTGTTGTACGCAACATCGAGTTCTAACACACACTACAACCAATCAAACTAGCCATTATGAATAGTAATACCTAATTTTTGAAATTTTATAAATTTTATCTCTCAAAATGGACTTTATTTTTGTATTAAGAGAATCGAATTTAGCCTAAGGTGAAATTTTGGAACTTTTCAGATAACATTTATATTTTGATGAATAGTGAAAATTACTAAATTTTAATTAAAAACAACTTTTTTAATCGAAATAATTTATATTGATAAATTATGAATTTGAGTGGTTTTAAAGTATATTTAGAATATGTTTTTACCATTTAATAAAATTTTGGTCATTGTACATAATTTTCCAATTAAACTAGACATAAACAAGTGTCAATCTTTTGATAGTTATTATCTCTTAAAAACACGCTATTTGTTTAGACAACAGGAATTAATTTTTAAATTAATTAATTCAACTGATATGTTTTGAATTTGGTAAAATAGACATCATTTTTTAATTCACAATATCAAATATATCTTAAGCCAAAATTTTGGTATTTTTCTGGAAACTTTCATTTTTTGATGAATAGTGAAACTACTAAGTGGTAGTTAAAAAACTGAATTTTTCAAAAAACTTAATTTTACCGCTTCTTTGATTGGAATTCAAAAATCCGAGAGACATAGTTAATATCAAGGAGTAAAATGTGGTTCAATGAGATGAAAATAATTTTTGGTGAATAGTAACTTTTTACTTTTATTTACCACGGTTAAAAGTAAATAGGGTAATTAAGGGTAAAAATGATATTAATATTACCCTAACACATGTCATAATTCTATTGGATAAGCTTAATTCTACCAAAAAAATCTTAGTAATAAAATATTATCATTTAGGTCCACTTGGATTAGATTAGGACATTTATTATTATTTAATTTAAAGAAGAGTTAAAATAGTTAAAATCAAAGTTTATTTACTAAATCATTTTTAATATAGGGTTATACATAAGATAAATTCTATTGTAAATATTTATTAGAAATATAAAACGATTTCCTACATAATGGTATTTTATTTATAATTTTTAGACATTAAATAATTTAATTTATTTATGACCCAATGATGATGCAGTAATTACCATAATAGTGAAAAATTAAAATAATTGATATTATAAATACCCAAATAAATATAACTTGAGACTTTTTATGAATTAAACTAATTTTATAGGTTAATATGACATGTATGAAATGATTTAAGTTACTTTTTTTTCGAAGTAATCCTTCTGTTGTGATTTTTACAAAATTGAAATATTGAATAGTGTCAAACTTGACATAAAAGAGTTTTTGAAAAACTATTATATTATTAATTGATATTAAATTCCTAAAAATCTAAGGTTCGTCCAAGAGACTTTTATAATTATTGGTGTATCATTAATGGACCACTTGGGGGTCTCTTGGATTTATATAGTAAGTTTATTAGCCATATAATATAAAACTACAAAGAGACATTGTAAAAGTGAAACTAATTAACTAAGAGTTAATACCTAATGATAAGGTTAATATAGTAACCCAAACATGTATAAATTCTATTGGTTGAGTGGTTTTCGACTTATCCCCACCTTAAAATTTAAATAATCCACTTTGGAGCCATTAGAAACCGAATATGAATTTATTATAAAATAATATTTCAAGCTTTTCCAAAGGTTCCCCTCACCCCTCTTATAAAAGGGCACTCCCCATTATCATTAATTCACACCTTAAAAGCCATTTGGATCGGCCAAACTCTACCGAAATACTCTCTAAACTTCACTCACTTAATCCTAGAGGCCTTACTTTAGTCAGAAAGACAACCTAAGGAGCCCTTTTGATCAAATCAAAAGGAAGAACCCGAAGAAGAGGTAATGATTTCACCACCCCTTTTCAAGTTCCTTTCTTCTTCCACTTCTTATTTATTTGTTATTACCATTCTAAAAAAATTAATCCAGTATATCCTATATACTTTAATATTATTATAAATATGGTACAACCATATTCAGTATTATATCCATCCTTTGAATGACATGTCACCATACGTGCGTACGTACGGCTTACCGTCTCCACGTCGCGGTGTAATTGTTATTCGATATATTATTATTTGGATGGGTATAATGATGATTTTTAATTCATGTAAATAATAAATATAACATGATAATGATTCTGTATATATGATATACCATCCAATTATATATTATTTTAATATCAAAAGAATGATATTGTCGCTTGTGCGTACGTACCACGAGCGCGATGAGATTCATTCTCCATCGTAATCCATTCAAGTCTAATTATCATTTGAAGATTAATAATAATGATTAAGGACTTAATATAATTCTGGATATGAATAATATACAATCTATACATAACAAACATGGCTTACGTAACAAAACATATAAAAGAAAATGAGTAAGTTAACACCCGAAACAACGATAATACTAAGATATTATTAACAAAGAAATATTAAAAGATCATATATGATATAATATTAATATATATGATTCTTGTATAATTTAATAACAATTATTTCACCATTATACAGGAGGTTAACCTACCCCAACCAAGGAAAAGTACAAGGTAAGGGTTTATTTTGCAATCTCTTCATTATCCGAGGTTGTTTATACGTAGTAATCTACTGGGACTTCTTTATCATCCACATCCATGTCTCTTAAAAATGTGTTTCAAAACATTTTTACTATTTACTAGAATATGGTTTAAAGTAATTTATACCCTTGTTGACTTTTATAAGTGGTTTATAAAGGAATATTTCCGTCATTTTCCAAACAAGGACTTTTTTAACTTTTTCGACAGAATTAAGGTAAGAATGTTTTTTTAACTTATACGGCGGGTGAAGCTATTTTCCGCCATTATAAAATCGTCAAAGATTCCCTTACAAGATTATAAGAATATTTTCAAAGAAATTTTTTTATTTTATAGATATATGACTCTTAAATGATTTCAAAATAAAAAGATATATTTCTTTAAAAAGAGTTCTGATTTCATCTATGTCAACATCCTTTGATGGATTTTACGCTTATTTGAAGTTGATTTATTATGATACAAAACTTCTATATTGTATTGAAGGTTTTGTGATATGCTTGACTGTGGATGTGTTATTTTTATACCATTCATGGTTTATAGATGAAGTATTTACATTTCGTATTCTAGTTTTAATACGAATGTTTATGTTATGTTTAAACCTTTTCATATGGGAATTCATTAGACTTAATATGTGACGGGTGGAGGCCACTATAGCTCCTCGATGCATCGGTAGGTCTCATGAGACAAACTAGTGTCTTGGAACAAGTCCTTGACAAAAAGCTTATTTGTAGTCTTGGCACGAGGCCTTGGCTATGTGGTTATGATAGTCTGTCATTATGCATTCCATCATTATGAATGTGGTTATTGATATTGCATGTGATTATTCGATTAGTAGAATATCCATGTGAATAAGTAAATGGAATTATTTCATTTTATTTTTTCCATACTATGTTGAAGTTCAAGTTTAAAAGGCTTTTGTTTTAGTTATACATTGCCTTAAATGTTTATTCTTATTTATGAAAGTTTCTGCTATATTGTTATCCTTAATGGGAATTTGAGCTCACCCCTTTTCTATGTTTATTTTTCCCAGGATGTGAAGAAGTAAATTATGAATGACCTGTAGGGATAGTATGAGGGGATAAGAGTGCGGAATATGGAGACTATGTTGTTGTAGTTTTCATTTTTATGATGTAATGTAAAACTTTATGAATATATCTAGTGTTTCCAAGGATACTAAACTAATCGGTCTTTCGAGGTTTGATCTTTATTGTGATCATGCCAATGTTATGTAATAATGCACCAACTCTAGGTAACTGGGGTCTAGGCATTACAATTTAATCCATCCTTTGAATGACATGTCACCATACGTGTGTACGTACAACTTACCGTCTCCACGTCGTGGTGTAATTGTTATTCAATACATCATTATTTGGATGGGTAAAATAATGATGTGTAATTGATGTAAATAATAAATATAACATGATAATGATTTTGTATATATGATATATCATCCAATTATATATTATTTTAATATCAAAAGAATGATATTTTCACTCGTGCGTACATACGGATTACCATCTCCAAGAATGCGACGAGATTCATTCCCCATCGTTTCCATTCAAGACTAATTTTTATTTAATTATTAAAAATAAGGTTTAGAGACTTAATTTAATTATGAATATGAATAAGATAAATCCTATCAATAACAAAAATTACTTATGTAACAAAGAATATAATGAAAAAAAGCAGTTAACACCTGAAACGACAATAATACTAAAATATTATTAACAAAGCAATATTAAAAGATCATATATGATATCATATTAATATATATTATTCTTGTATAATTTAATAACAATTATTTCACCATTATACAGGAGGTTAACTTACCCTTGACCAAAGAAATGTTCCAGGTAAGGGTTAATTTCACAATCTCTTTATTATTCGAGGTTGTTTTTATGTAAGTATCTACTGAGACCTCTTTATCTTCCACATCCGTGTTTTCTGAAAAATGTTTTTCAAAACATTTTTACTATTTGCTATACTAAGGGATAAAGTAATTTATACCCTTGTTTAACTTTTTATAAGATGTTTTTGAAAAGAATATTTCCTTCGTTATCCAAGAAAGATACTTTATAACCTTTTCGACCAAACTAAGGTAAGAATGTCATTTTTTACTTATACGGAGGGTGCAACTATTTTCTACCATTATAACATTGTCAAAGTTTCCCTTACAAGATTATAATAATATTTTCAAATATAAATGTTTTCTTTTATAATTACGTGACTTTTAAATGATTTCAAAATAGGAAGATATATTTATCTATAAAGTTTCTGATTACATATATGTCAACATCCTTTGATGGATTTTATGTTTGTTTGAAGTTGATTTATTATGATTCAAAACTTCTATATTGTATTTATGGTTTTGATATTTTTGACTGTGTATGTGTTATTTTTACACCATTCATGGTTTATGAATAATGTATTGACATTTCCTATTCTAGTTTTAATACAAATGTTTATGTTATGTTCAAACCTTTTCATATGAGGAATGAATTAGACATATTAAGTGATAGGTGGAGCCAAATATAGCTCCTCAATGCATCAGTAGGTCTCATTAGACAAACTAGTGTCTTGGCACAAGGCCTTGAAAAAATATTATTTTTATTCTTTGCATAAGGCCTTGACTATGTGGTTATAAAAGTATGGAATTATGCATTCCATCATTATAAAAGTGGGTATTGATATTGCATGCAATTATTAGACTAGTAGAATATCCATGTGAATATGTAAATGGAATTATTTGATTTTTATATTTTCCATATTATGCTGAAGTTCATGTTTAAAAGGATTTTGTTTTAGTCTTATACATTTACTTAAATATTTATTCTTATTTATGAAAGTTTCCGCTATATTGTTATCCTTACTAAGCATCTGAGCTCACCCCTTTCTATGTTTTATTTTTTCCAGGATGCGAAGAAATATATTATGAATGACCTGCAAGGATAGTCTATGGGATCTCAGTGTTTTCTATGGAAACAATGTTGTTGTAGTTTTCCATTTTATGATGTAATGTAAACCTTATGAATGTATCTAGTACTTCCAAGGCTACAAAACTAATCGGTATTTCGAGATTTAATATTTTTTGATCATGCCAATGATACGTAATAATGCACCGACTCTGGGCTTCTGGGGTCAGGGCATTACAGTTGGTATGAGAGGAAGTTTAGTACAAACATTGGAAACTAGATTTAGATAAACTCTGATTAGAGCACATTACCCTAAGATATACTTTGAAGATTAGTATATAATAATTTCCTAGAATTTTGGTATTGTAGAGATTTTTTTGAGTTTTTCAAGAAATGCATCCCTGTCTGGATATGAGCAGGTAAAGGCAGATTGGGCACAGATATACCTAGGGGTTAAACTCAAAAACACTGCTTTGAGCTAGACTCGAACATGAAATGGTGCACGACAATAGGCCTTGCTGCACTCTTTGTTACGACACTCTCAAGGGATATGATTAGGATAATTATCATTTTATTTACAACCCATTATGAAGGGTTTATGAGTATATACTTCCTCAAAGATTTTTTTATGATTGTAGATTATATCTGGAAACTGTTCAGTTTAATTTGAGTGTTTCACAAGTTTGGATTTATGAATTTCGATTCATAAACTAATATAGTTATGCCAATGTTTAGAAATGGATCCTAGTGGAAGGAATGGAAACCGTATCAATGCATGCACTCCACGTAGGGATTTCCCTCATACTCAAGATAATTATAGTGGAGCTGGTGATACAACTAGTGTTGATCATCTTATCACCATATTGGGACAACTCACTCAAGTTATGAATAATAACCTTACCCTTATGGAACACCCTGATCCACAACATGGTGGATCATTTTTAGATCTCTTCATGAGGCAACAACCACCAAAATTCAATGGGAGTACAAATCCATTAGTATCTGATCAATGAATAAATTCTGTAGAGAAAATATTCCATGCATTGGGGAGTAGTGAATGGGAAAAAGTTATCATGGAAGTTTACCACCACACTAGAGATGCTGATCAATGGTGGTCACTAATTCAAAACACAAAAGAAGATGATGAAGTATCAAATATGTAATGGAGGGATTTTAAAAACATTTTCTTAGAAAAATACTTTCCTCATGACCATCGAGCAGATATGGAAAGGCAATTTCTGAGTTTGAAGCAAAAGGAAGATGAGAATGTCGCAAAGTATGATGCTAACTTTACAAGGTTAGCGAGGCATGCTACAGATTATATACATAACCCAAGAAGTAATATTGATCATTTCATTGATGAGTTAAAACCATTTCTCTATCGAGCATTAGTATCACAATCCTTCTCATCGTACAGAGATACATAACCCAGGATTTCTTTCATGGGGGTAGTTTGCCAAGGGTGGCCTGTGCCACCACTCTTGTTCTCATACCCAAGACGAAGGCCACTTACTCAATCTCACAGTACCGACCGGTAAGTATGTGTAATTTCCCATATAAGGTCTTGGTTAGCCTTATAAACTCAAGATTGTTCACCCATATTCCTCAATGGATCTATACTGAACAACACAGTTTCATCAAGGGTCGCTCTATCCAGGAGGCGGTTGCCTTGGCGCAGGAGATGGTTAATGACATCAACTTCAAAACTCATGGATCGAATATGGTCATCAAACTGGATATGAACAAGGATTACGACTGAGTTTAATAGAGCTTTATTAATAGAGTCTTGGCATGATTGGGCCTCAACTCCAAGAACGTGGATATTCTATTCCGTTGCTTCAACGCTGCGTAGTTTTCGGTTTAATTTTTGGGAAAATCCTTTTGTTTCTTCAAGTCTACCCAATGTATTAGGCAAGGGAACCCAATATCGCCTTTTCTATTCATCCTCACTCAGGATGTGTTGAGCCGTCTCCTCCAATGGAGTATCAATAACGGAGGAATTCTCCCATACCAGTGTCGGTTGAAGGCTCCAACTATCTCCCACCTAATGTTTGCTGACGATACCATCCTCTTTCTGAATGGGAAAAGTAGATCCCTGCGGTGTTTAAATGAGGTGCTGGACTAATACTACAGTTGGAGTGGGCAGAGCATCAACAAAGGTAAGAGCGAGTTCTTCATCTCCAACAGGTGCACGATTGAGAGGGTGGAGTCGGTCAACAGGTGTTTTGGCATAAAGAAGGGGTCTTTCTCTATGACTTATCTCATCGTAGTTATTTCATCTGGGAGACTTCGAATTTGGGACTTCGACGCTCTCCTCTCTAGGATCACGGAGAGAGTGCTGAACTGGAAAAATAAATTCTTATCTTTTGGAGGGAGGATCGCCCTGGCGAACAACATCTTGGTGGCTGCCCCCATTCACGGTCTCTCCTCTAGCAAGGTTCCTAAGGGGGTGATCAGCTCCATCGATAAGATCCTCACTGCCTTCATATGTGACTCGTACATAGGAGGAAAGAAACAATGGGTGTCTGGGACCAGAATGAAAAAACCTGTGGGTGAAGGGGGGATCAGTGTGAGGAACCTAAGTGATACCATTTTCTAAATGGAAGAAACGCTTAAATGGAGTGTGCTGGAACGACGTAATCTCTGGGGCATAACCATGAACTCTCACTCATCAGGGTTTCATGGATCGGTGGATAGGGGTCACTCTACCCTATGGTCGACAGTTGGGCCGATTGTTGAGATCCTTAGCCCTTTTCCACATTGGTTGGTTGGTAGAGGTGAAATATCGTTCTGGCACCAAGACTGGGGGGGGGGGGGAGGGGGGCAGTGTGCTAGCATTTCCCTGATGCCCGACGACTAATATCACGTTCAGGGAAGCGAGTCTCTTCCCCTCATTCATCTCTGTGGTTCTAGATAACAGTCATAGAGAGAGTTTCCAGCATATTGTGATGAAATTTGAAGATGACAGATGTGTCTTCACCACTTCTGCCTCGGGTCTGTTCTCATTGAAGAGTTTCAGGGGTGTGGTGCATGGATCGGTGCAGCCTGGGGGATGGGATGAGATTATTTGGGTGGAAAGAATTCCTACTAAATATAAATTTCTCACATGGAGGATTTGGAATAGAGGGCTACCTACTGATGATAATATTTACAGGCGCGGAATCCAAATGGAATCCAAATGCGTGTGTTGTTGTAGGGCGCATAGAGAGGAGAGCGCTACTTATCTTTTCTTTGGAAGCGAATGGGAGATTGAGGTTTGGAATGCTGTGGGGAAATTTTCAATGGTTTTTACTACATATGGAGATATAATTTCCTTCTTGGAGGACTAGTTTCATGGCACTGAGAGAGGCAGGGTGGAGAAGGTGGCCCACTCGGTGCTACTGCATGCTGGGTATTGGTGTATTTGGCAGGCACGAAATAAGATGAAGCATGAGGGAGGGGCAGTGACTACCCATGTTATAATTGTCTAGGAAAAAACCTCCTGTTGGATTGGAATAAGGTAGTGAAGGCTTGGAAATAGGCTCCCTCGCTCTACCATTTTCAGTCCAGGACGAATGTGGCTTCTAGTAGCAGGCCTGGAAACTGGGTTAGCTGGCGCAAACCTTCAGGTGGCTTGAAACTCAATGCGGACGGTTCTTTCATTCAGGGGTAAATGCGCAGTGGAGGAGTGGTGCGAGATGCTTTTGGGTCTGTTTATTTAGCTTTATCGGCCAGGCTGGGGCAGGGATCCTCTCTCCAATTGGAGGCTATGGCTATGCTCACCGGCCTCACCTTGTGTAGGCAGCACGGGCTGGGCATTTCTGAAGTTGAAACAAACTCCTTGGTTGTCCATGATTCCTTAAAAGGGTGCGGGATCACACCTTGTCCAATATGCTATAATATCAGGAAATGCAAAAGTATGCTCAATAGTACCATTAGTGTACGACATACCTAGAGGGAGGGGAACAAGGTGGCAGACTACCTAGATTCAGTGGGTTAACCTGGCACAGAGGATGTGTTTCTCCATATGGCTAGCAGTATTAAATCCATGGGGATTTATTTCATAAAAGGGGATGCCCTCGGGTTACACTACTTCAGACCTCCGTAGGCTTTCCTTTGGGGGGGGGAGATCCTTTTGGTCTTCTCCTTATTTTTGTACTCCTTTTCGTTCTCCTTTTTCAATAAAATTATAAAAACAATATTGGATTGAAATGGAAATAAGGGGAAGAAGGGAAAAGTTGAATATCCATCCTGTAGTAAATGTGGTAAGAAACACCCCGGTACTAGCCTGAAGGGAATGTGAGTCTGTTACATGTGTGGTGAAAATGGCCACCAAGCTCGTGATTGCAAGGGGAGGAAAGAGGCTATCGATTTTGAATGATACAATTGTAGAGAAAGGGGGAATTATGAGAATGAATGTCCTAAGCATCAAGGGATCTGACCTCATAAAAGGACAAGGGATCAAGGCCAAGATTATGCGATCACTACTACCAAGGTTGAAGCTCCGAAATATGTGGTGGAAGGTAATTTATTAGTTTCCTCATGTTTAGAAAATGCTTTATTTGATTCTGGATCATCGCATTGTTTCATATCTTCCCAGTTTTCTAAGAGAATTAGATATTTCCAATTTGATTTAATAAGGGTGTTTTCAATCAAAACTCTTAAGGGAAGTATCATTGCAACAATGTTTTGTGAATCAGTCCCCATTAGAGAATATAAATGTTCTTTATCTTCTGACATCATCGTCATACCCATGATTGAATTTGATATAACCCTCGGTAAGGATTGCGTTTTAGACCATGATGAATTTTTTTTTGTAAGAATAATTATGTTACTATTTTTGATGACGATGATAAAGAACAACTTATCTTTAGAGAAGAAATGTCACCACCTAATTCTTATCTAGATCCACCCCCAATAGCTCAACTAAATTCAATTATTGGGGAGGAAGAGAATGAAATAACTGTGGTTGAGGAAAGGAATGTTCAAATAGAGGATATACCTATTGTGAAAGAATATGTTGATGTGTTTCAAGAAGATTTACCTGGACATCCTCCAGAATGATAAATTGAGTTTTCCATTGATTTAATTCCTAGTTCAAGGCCTATATCGAAGACCCCTTATATAATGGAAACTATGGAATTAGTGTAACTAAAGAAATAACTAGAGGAATTGAGTAATAATGGATTTATTTAACCAAGTGTTTCTCCATGGGGATCCCCTATCCTTTTTATTAATAAGAACGATGGATCTATGAGATTGTGCATTGAATACTGGGATATCAATGCTATAATAATAAATAACATGTATCCCCTACCTTGCATTGATGATTCATTCGACCAACTTCATCGAGATCAATACTTTTCGAAGACTGAACTTCAATCTGGGTATCATCATTTGTGTGTGAAGAAGGAAGACATTCCTAAAATAGCATTTCGAACCAGGTATGAGCATTATGAGTTTATAGAAATGCCTTCTGGATTGAATAATGCACCCTCTATTTTCATGGATCTAAAGAAAAAAGTTTTCAATGAATATCTTGATGACTTTGTAGTGGTATTTATTGATGATATCTTGGTATACTCCAAAAGCTACAAAGATCATGAAAATCACTTGTGCATTATCCTAAAGTCTCTTAGAAGACATGAGTTATATGTGAAGTTTAGCAAGTGTGAATTATGGCTTGAGGAGATTTATTTTCTTGGCCATGTCGTCTCTATGGATGAAATCTCCGTTGACCCTTTTGAGACAATAGAAATCCAAGAATGGCCAGCACTGAAAAGTATAACTGAGGTACGCAGTTTTATTTGTTTTGTAGGTTATTATCGGTGTTTCATCCATAATTTTTCCCGATTGTCTAACCCATTAACCAAACTAACACATAAAGGGGTAAAATTTGTTAGGACAAAAGAATGTGAAGAATGTTTTGAAGAGTTGAAGAAAATATTATTCAATGCGGAGACACTATTGTCTATTCATCACAACAGCTAAAAATTCATGAGAAAAACTATCCTACTCATGATATTAAGTTAGAAGCTGTAATATTTTCGTTGAAGATATGGAGACACTATTCCTATGGTGAAAAATTTGAGATTTATACTGATCATAAGAGTTTGAAGTATATTTTTTCATAGAAAGAACTCAACATGAGTCAAAGTCAATGGCTTGAACTACTCAAGGATTATGATTTCACTATACACTACCACCCGTGGAAGGAAAATAAGGTGGCATATGCTTTGAGTAGAAAGGATCATGGAGTTTTGAACAAGATGAGAGTTGAAAAAAATCCTATATACATGGATATAGTAAAGATGGATTAGGGAATCAAAATGGAAGGTGAAACATCAATAATTTTTCAAATGGTTTCCAAAACATCTTTAGTAGAAAGGATAAATAGTTGTCAGACCAGTGATGAAGAGTTTCAAAAGAAGAATAAAGTTGTGAATGATGGGATATTGAGTGAATATTTGTATGAAGATGGAATTTTGAAATTTTGGAAAAGAATTTGTGTTCCTGATATACCTGATTTAAAAAGGGAATTGTTGGATGATGCTCATAGTTCCATTTTCTCTATACACCCTTGTAGCACTAAGATGTATAGATATTTGAAGGAACATTTTTGGTAGGACAACATGAATAGGGAGATTTCTGATTTTGTTTCAAGATGTATACTTTTTCAATAAGTGAAAGCTGGAAGGAAATAGCCTAGAGGAGTTATGCAACCTCTTCCCATACCTGAGTGGAAATGGTATAATATTATGATGGACTTTTTCATGGGACTACCAAAGACTCCTTGAAAGAACAATGCAATATGGGTCATTGTTGATCGTCTTACCAAGTCAACACATTTTATTTCTATATGAGAATATTCACCACTTGAACGATTGGAAAGAATATATATTAATGATGTTGTAAGACTTAATGGAGTACCACTATAAATTTTTTCTGATCGTGATCCAAGTTTTACATCAATATTCTGGAAAAGTCTTTAGAATGCCATGAATACTAAAATTTGTTTGAGCATTGCCTACCACACCCAAACTGATGGACAATCAGAACGGACTATTCAAAACTTAAGAAGACATGTTGAAATCATTATCACTTGAGTTTCAAGGTATGTGGGATCAATATTTACCTATGGTAGAATTTTATTATAAAAATAGCTTCCATTCAAGTAGTAAGATGGCACCATATGAAGTGTTATACGGAAAGAGATGTCTCACACCAACCTGTTGGGATGATATTGGTGAAAGAAAACTCATGTTCCTAGAAATGGAGGAGGAATTGATGGAAATGGTGAAGTTAATCCAAAACCACATCAAAGCAGCTCAAAGTAGGCATAAGATCTATGCTGATAACCAAAGGAAGGATTTTGAATTTCAGGTAGGAGATCATGTTTTCTTGAAGGTATCTCCATGGAAGGGTATTATACATTTTGTTAAGAAGGGAAAATTGAGTCCCAGGTACATCAGACCTTTCAAAATTCTAGAACGAATTGGGGATGTAGCTTACCATTTGGAAATGCTGCCAAGTCTCTCCAAAGTTCATGATGTGTTCCACATATCACTATTGAGAAAATACATCCCTGGCCCAACACATGTACTTACATATGAGGAATTAGAACAGGAACCCGATCTTTCTTATTGCAAAGAGTCTATCAAGGTTCTTGATATAGGAGAACAAGTGTTGAGAAACCAAACGACTCATCTGGTAAAAGTTCTATGGAGTAACCATAAGATGGAAGAGGCAACATGGGAACCTGAGGAACTATTGATGAAGAACCACCCACGTCTTTTTATGTAGTAACATTCTAGAAATTTCAAGGACAAAATTATTTGAATGAGGGGAGAATGTAACACCCCAAGCATCCAAGGGTACGTTTCCCATTGAATAATAAAATAGCATGTGTTGTATGCAACTTCAAGTTCTAACACACCACAACCAATCAAACTAGCCATTATGAATAGTAATACCCACTTTTTGAAATTTTATAAATATTATATTTCAAAATGGACTTAATTTTTGGATTTGGAATATCAAAATTAGCTTATGGTGAATTTTTGGTATTTTTCTGAAAATGTTCAATTTTAGATGAATAGTGAAAAAACACTAAAAGTTATAGTTTAAAACAGAATTTTTATTTAAATAATTATTTATTTTATTTAAATTTGTTTTAGGTCAAAATAGATAAATAATACCTATATAAGTTCAATGTAATTAATTTGAGTCAGTTTATAATAATATTAGATATATAAAAATTTTATTGACCTTTTTACCGTCTTTTACCCACCTCCTAGGAGCATTTGAAAATTTATATAAAACATAATTTTACCACTTCTGTTAGTTGAATTTCAAAAATCTGAGAGACACGGTTGATATCAATAAGAAAAATGTGGTTCAATAAGTTGAAAATAATTTTTGGTGAATAGTAACTTTTTACTTTTATTTACCACAGTTAAAAGTAAATAGGGTAATTAAGGGTAAAAATGATATTATTATTACCCTAAAACATGTACTAATTCTATTTGATAAATTTAATTCGACAAAAAACAACATTATTAATAAAATTTGATCCTTTAGGTCCACTTGGATTAGATTTGGACATTTATTATTATTTAATTCAAAGAAGAGTTAAAAGTGTTAAATTCAATGTTTAATAACTAATCCATTTTTAATATGGGGTTATAAATCAGATAAATTCGACTATAAATATTAATTATAAAGATAAAAAGATTTAATACATAATGGTAATTTATTTATATTTTTTAGAAATTAAATAATTAAATTTATTTATGACACAATGATGATGCTATAATTACCGTATTAATGAAAGATTAAAATAATTGATATTATAAATATCCAAATAAATGTAATTTGAGAATTTTTATGAATTAAATTAATTTTATAGGTTAATATGAAATATTATGATATTTAGAGGAATTGTTTTTAAAGTAATAATGCTATTACAAATTTAGAAAAAACAAAATACCAAATAGTGTGAAAATTGAGATAAAATAGTTTTTAAAACAAATATTATATTATTAATTGATATTATTTTCCTAAACATATATGGTTAAGCTAAAAGACTTATATAATGATAAGTGTATCCTTAATGAACCAGTTGAGATTTTATTGGAAGTATATAGTAAGTTTATTAACCACATAATATAAAAATACAAAGAGACATGGTAAATGTCAAACTATTTAACTAAGAATTAAATTTAGAAGAGAAAGTCAATATAGTGACCCAAAACTATCTAAAACCTATTGGTTGAGTGGTTTTCGACCAATCCCCACCATATCCTTTAAATAATTCATTTTAGAGCCATTATACACTGAACATTATTTTATTATAAAATAATATTTCTAGCTTTTCCAAAGGCGCCCCTCACCCCTCTTATAAAAGGGCACTAACCCTTATCTCTAATTCACACCTTAAAATCAATTTAGCTCCAAAAAACTCAACCCAAATACCCTATAAAATGTCCTCCCTTTATCCTAGAGGCCATCCTTTAGTCATAAATCCATCTTAAGGATCCCTTTTGATCAAATCAAAAGAAAGAACCCATAGAAGAGGTAAATATTTCATCACCTCTTTCAAGTTCTTTTCTTCTTCCACTTATTCTTTCTTTGTTGTTTCCATTATAAAATAATAACTCCAGTATCTTATATATACTGTGATGTTATTATAAATATGTCACAACCATATTCATTATTCTATCCATCCTTTGAATGACATGTCACCATATGTGCGTACGTACGGCTTACCGTCTCCACGTTGTGGTGTAATTGTTTTTCAATACATTATTATTTCGATGGGTATAATAATGATGTGTAATTGATTTAAATAATAAATATAACATGATAATGACTATGTATATATGATATAACATCCAATTATATAATATTTTAATATCAAAAGAATGATATTGTCGCTCGTTCATACGTACAGATTACCGTCTCTATGAACAAGATGAGATTCATTCCCCATCGTATCCATTCAAGAATAATTTTTATTTGTTGATTAAAAATAATGTTTAAATACTTAATATCATTCTAAATATGAATAATATACATCCTATTCATAAAAACATTACTTACATAACAATTCATATAAATGAAAATAAATCAGTTAACACCCGAAACAATGATAATAATAAAATATTATTAACAAAGAAATTTTAAAAGATCATATATGATATCATATAAATGTATATGATTCTTTTATAATTTAATAAGAATATTTCACCATTATATAGGTGGTTAACCTACCCCCGACCAAGGAAAATTACAAGTTAAGGGATAATTTCACAATCTCTTTATTATCTGAGGTTGTTTTTACGTAAGTATCTACTAGGACCTCTTTATCATCCACATCCGTGCTTTCATAAAAATGTATTTCAAAACATTTTTACTATTTACTAGACTGTGGGATAAAGTCATTTATTCCCCTTTTTTACTTTTTATAAGTTTTTTTTTGAATGGAATCTTTCCGTCATTTTCCAAACAAGGTACTTTATAACTTTTTTGACAAAACTAAGGTAAGAATGTCCCTTTTAACTTATACGGAAGGTGAAACTATTTTCCACCGTTATAACATCGTCGAAGTTTCCCTTAAAATATTATCAGAATATTTTTAAATAAAAATGTTTTATTTTATAATTACGTGACTTTTAAATGATTTCAAAATAGAAAAAAATATATCCCAAAAATGGTTTTGATTTCATCTATTTCAACATCCTTTGATGGATTTTAAGTTTGTTTGAAGTCGATTTATTATGATACAAAACTTCCATATTGTATTGAAGGTTTTTTGATATGTTTGACTGTGGATGGGTTATTTTTACACCATTCATGGTTTATGGATAATGTATGTACATTTCATATGCTAGTTTTAATACAAATGTTTATGTTATGTTTAAACCTTTTCATATGAGGAATGCATTGGACTTAGTAAGTGACGGGTGGAGCCCGCTATATCTCCTCGACGAATTGGTAGGTCTCATGAGACAAACTAGTGTCTTGGAATAAGGCCTTGAAAAAATCTTATTTGTAGTCTTGGCACAAGGCCTTGACTATGTGGTTATGAAAGTCTGGCATTATGCATTCAATCATTATGAAAGTGGCTATTGATATTTTATGTGATTATTCGACTACTAGAATATATCTGTGAATAAGTAAATGGAATTATTTGATTTTTATCTTTGCAATATTATGCTGAAGTTCAAGTTTAAAAGTCTTTAGTTTTATTCTTATACATTTCCTTAAATGTTTATTATTATTTATGAAAGTTTATGCTATATTGTTTTCCTTACTGAGCATCTGAGCTCACCCTTTTCTATGATTTATTTTTCCTAGTATGTGAAGAATTTTATTATGACTGACATATAGGGATAGTCTATGGGATCTCAGTGTTGTCTATGGAAACAAATTTGTTGTAGTTTTCCATTTTATGTTGTAATGTAAACCTTATAAATGTATCTAGTACTTCAAAGGCTTCTAAACTAATCGGTGTTTCGAGATTTGATCTTTTTGTGATCATTCCAATGATACATAATAATGCACTGACTCTGGGTTTCTAGGGTCGGGGAATTACAACATGGGTGGGAGTCCACTACCTTCCAAGTTTAAGACCTTATCATTATAGGAATAAAGTCCTTATGATACAAGAGAGGAACTACCCAAACATACTTGGGAACATGTCCTCCACTTAAATTTTGTGCCCACTTGTCTTTTTGATATAGGGATGAGGTGTGGTATGAATTGGATGATTACTTCTGGGAAGACGCCTGATATTCTGGGCATCATTGATAAAATTTTTGATCTATTGGTGAATCTTCTTCCTAGGAAAACCAATGATATTGACAACCCCATACTCTATCCTTTTATATTATTTGACTGACAATATATATATATATATATTAAGTATCTATTCCCTTAGATTTGGTTACCCTCCTTCTATGAGAGGTGAAGATGTGTGGGGTATTTCATGTGATTTTCATATTTATATTCTCTTGTTTGGACGAGTATAATACACTACTATTGGTGGAAAAGAAGATAATTTTAGTTCGTTTACTCACAATGTGAATCCCCTTGTTCTTGGATGAGGTTACTCTCTCTCATGGGTTGGGTTGTGCTATTCCCTTCAACTGTATCTTGCATCTACTATCTTTATTTTCCTATAATATATCTTACTAATCCCCCTTCATCTTTTTGGGACATACTACTAGGTATGTATATAATCAACCAACATGGGATTTTACCACATTTTTTTGTGTCTTTTGTAGATGACATATAGGTCAGAACTGACTTTGGAGCAGCTTAAGGATACCCGGTAATTAAGACCATGTATGGTGGTCATAGGTTGGGATCCAAGTGATTGGCTCTCTCACAAGTATAGTTTTGATGTTTTTTTAGGTTGGGAAATATTTCTAGTTGGGTGTGCATTTTACCCATTTACTTATCTATTTAAACTGTTGTACTATTGTACACCCTAGAAGTTTTACAGGCTTGGTTTAATTTTTAATTGTGTTGCATATTTTACTCTTTAACTATGTACTTCGACATAGAGATGGTTGTGTGTGAGAATAAAAGTACATAGGAAAAAGCCTTCACTTGTAATATATACCTTCGTTGTTGGTTTCCATCCCATAGCCCATGGTGGCGGGCATGTAGTAGTTACTACCTGAGCCCCAACTTGGGTCGGGTCATGACAGTTTTTCTCTTTAACTCTTAGGTTACTCATTTTTACCATATTGGGTTTTAAAACTGTAACTTGTTTATTATCATTTAATTTATCCTTTGTTTCAAAAAAATAAAATTTTAATTCTTATATAATTAAGACCCACTAATTCAAAATTTAAATCAATTTTATTTGATTCAATTTAAAGAATAGAAAAATATAAATTTTAAATCTGTAATTGTATTATGTATTAAAATATATTTTTTAAATTTAACATTAGTTCTAATATGTTAAATATTTGTTTGTAAATTAATACCATTTTTTAAATTAAAATGTCACTTATTAAATACATATTTTTCAATTAAAGGTTTTTATAATTTTCTAAATCATACTATATAAAAATAATTTCATATAAGGCATGGTACAAGTAAAAACAATATATTGAACAACTCCCCTTAAAATTAATGTTTATTTAATAATACATAAAATTTATCTTAAGATAATATTGTTATGATGAATCGAAAAATGATTTTTATTTTATCAAGTTCAAATTCTAAAATTTATAAATTTATATTTTCTAATAAAATCATAAAATATAATAAAGTCCAATTTTATAGGAAAAATAATTTTTTGAATAATAACTATAATTATTTTTTTATTATCATTTACTAATTAAATTAGAATTTAAAAATTCTTCATTTTTTTAGAAAATAATACTTTTTTTAAAATATAAATGAGCATCAGTTAAACAATCTTTTAAAAAATACATTTTAAGAATAATTTTTTTATTAGTTGTTTTGGCCTTATCAATTTAATTTTAATATGATGTGAACTTTATATTCAATATATATATATATATATATATATTTTATAATATGGTTACTCATATTCATACCTTCTAATTCATCAAATAGGTTTTAACTATATTAAAAATATCATAGTTTCATTTTATTTTGGTGATGTGAACAAATAAAGATATCAAACACATTGATAATCCAAAGAATAATGCACAATCAAATATTATGTCATTATATAATATCTATAAACAAAGTTTTTAGTTCAGTATCTGCTGAGGTAATGTTGTGGCTTGAATAAAAAAGGATGGCTGGAGGCCTGGAGGGGGAACTATGTGGATGAAAATGATGTTTGAGGAAATGGATGGGTTTATAGGATCTAATAGAGGACATAGTAATGAAGATTGTAAAATGATTCTCAAGTGGGAGATTTCTAGGTTTTGACAATTCATGAGACCTATTTTTTAGCGTATAGAATTTAGCCTAATTAAAATAGAAATTCTGGCAGACTAATTTATAGAATTTTGATAGTGATGAAGGTGAAATGGTTACAATGTCTAGAATTCAATTTTTATATAGAATGGATAATCAAATGGTGATAGATGGAATAAAGTATCATATGTTACCAATTGGTCACTTCATAAGGGAGATGTGTATAAAATACAAAGTAATTTCAAGGAATATAAGGTTAAACTCACGAGAGTTTCAAAAGTGGGATTTGTATAAAAAAATATAGAGTTGAGTTAGTGGATGTATTTAACCGAATGAATGGAATTTCATGCAGATCATATCTGGTGGGATTATCCCCATTAATATTAGAATGTGGTTGTGACCAAATGCACTAGTTAGATTCTCTTATTTTAGTAGTGTGAAAACACTGGTTATTATTTTACTATTCTTAAATTTTGTACTCATATTTCAATTTATTTAATAAAAGTAATTAAAAATTTACTTCATGGAATAAGAATCATGTTTTAATAATGTAATATTTTTTTAGTTTTCTTTTGATCATTGTCCTCCAAAATCAGTTTCCATGTTTATTCAAATGTTTTTACATTATTGTGTGGTGATTTATTGATTTTGTATTCTAATTTTTAGACACCATAGAAGAATCTCACACTAGTAATTTGTTCAATTGGGTTTCACTGGGTCATTTAGTGACCATATGTAGTTTAAGAGAACCCAAAAAAATAGAATAATCAATATCTTAGAATCAAATGTATAAGAGTATCGAGAAAAAAATGAAAATTTCATACTTGAAATGCCTAAACATAAGAAACATCCACCTTTATCTTCAATGGATTTATTTCCAAGAATATCACATAGATCAGTAGATGAATTCCTCCTTCCTCTAAGGGGAATACACCAACCAATAGATCTATAAATTCTTCATGTGGACTCTAAAATATTTGATGGGGATCTAGAACCTTTACTGAGTGATGAATGAAATTAAATAATGGAAGATAGATATGATTGGATTTTAAATGATTCACTAGAATCAACAACAAAAAACATCCCCAATGAGAGAAGGATCACATCCTTTTATAAGTATCCTCTCTGCTCTTCATTCAGTAAATAACATCAACCATATAAAATAGTTTGAGTGTAAGCACATGAAACTTGTATATTACACCTATTGGAGTGTTCATTCATTAAAAAATTCAATTAATGATGTATTAATTCCATTGAAGAACCAACTAGGTGGTTCGTAATTAGTGAAAACACATAGGAGAAGGATGTGTAACCTATCTGCATCACAAGCAAGATAAAACTAGCATGTTTTTCTGATTATATATTGAAGTGAACTACCATGTCATGATGGTTCCCATTTTTTTGAAAATACAAAAATCACATACTTTCACTAAAATCCCCTAATGAAATTAAAAAAAATCCACAACTCTTTTTGAATCCATATAAAACATTTCTTTGATATGATTTCATGAAACTCTCTTTATTTTTGAACAAAAACCATGTAAAAAACAAAATCCTTATCTGAGGTCACAACTCTATGACCCTTTGTGCCTTAGTGGAACTGAAAAAAATTAAATATTTATTTGATAGATATAAGAAAAGGATGGCCTCTAACAATGTGTCAGTACTACTCATGATACTAATCAGTCTGGTGATATCTCTATTAAACATACTCATATGTATATTCTAACATATCCACCATGAGATATATCATACAAATAATAAGAATATAAATATAATCCTTTCTCCCATGACATCTAATGACCACTATACATGGAACATGTAAATTTATTTTAGGCCCCTGATCATTTCTTTATTGTTCAAAAAAAACTATCCAAGTCAATTAATAAATAACATTCTATTCATCTAATTGATAAACAGATCACATGTAATTTCTATAAGTAGTATATAGCATCACATGTTATATAACTAAGCATGGAAATGAATTTATTTAGTCTAATTAAATCAAGGTCCATATTCATTTTCATCTCATACATGTGGAAAATTTTCATCTTAGCTATGATCCAACCAATGACATGTCTAAAAATATACACGACCACCCCCTGTTTAGGTATGTTCAAATAATAAATTTCTTAAGTAAGGTATCAAAGTATAATGGTTCCCATACTAGGTATTTCACCAAGATTAGGTAATAAGGATTGATAAAAAGAAGACACCCTAGAATATCTTGATGACTGTGTGACATTCCATTTGATATAATTTAGTGGATCAATATATGTATTAAGTCTCCAATTATTAACTCATTAATATTGAATTTAGTCCTCACATACAACCACCTGTATTGAGTAAAATATTCTATTCATGCTAATATTTTGATTTCATCACAACCCATAAAACTTTTTGATGATCTTTGAATAAGAATAAATCAAAGACATGCATTGAGGGGATATTATCATTCAATAGTTCTTGTTAAAAAAATAAAGTACACATGAATGATTGATAATTAGATATTTTTTTTATTATAATAACATAATACATGTGAAATTGTTTCAAAAATATCTCATGTATCATATACCAATTAATTCAACATGTCCCTTTGAATTTTACAATAAAAACCGATTCATCAATGGATCCACTACATTATCCTTGGTATCCACCCAACTATAACTTTATATCAACCCTCTCAATGATCTCTCCTATGAGTTGGTATTTATGAAGGATGTTTTTGTTCATTTGTTAATATTGGGATTCTTTATCCTTAGAAACAACCCCATTATTTTCACAATAATGGTTGATTTATCCCTTTATGATGGGAACAACCCCAAATTTATAAATGAACATCTTGACCCAAACAACTTACTTTACAACATATGATGTAGTGATGTACTCTACCCTAGTTTTCAAGTATGCTACCATTATTTTATTATAACTCTTCTAACTGATAGATGCACAATTAAGGAGAAAAATGAATCAAAATTGATATTTCATATCATATTTATCAAATTGGAAACTATAATCTATGTAAAATATCCTTATCTTCCTATAAGTGAAGGCTTTTTAAATTCATGCAAAAATGTACTTGGATGAAGGCTAAAAAAATGACAAAGTTTCATGTGAAACACATGATTTTGAAGAACTCAAAGAGGTGTATTTTATTTTCTAATGAGTTATTAGTAATCATGTTGATGTGCTTGAGAATTTTTTATAAATTCCCAATGGTGTTTTAATTTTTTTTATGATCTGTTAAAATTAGTTGGTGATATATTGGAGGATCCCTAGTTCAAAATGGAAAAATTCTAGAAAAATCACCTAAGACCAGACTCTATGTTTGAAAAGTTACATGTGTTAGAATTGGTGTTCTAGAAAAAACTGTTTTGTACTTTAGATTTCATGTATATTCTATGAATTGAATATTAATATAATTATCTTTTTAGATATCATTCATAGATCCATGTAACTTTAATGTAATAATTTCATATAGTATCTGTTACATTAAAAGGGCATAACAGTTTCCTACTATGATGAGAACCTTTAAAATTCCATGATGATATTATTAAACCTAGTTCTACAGTTGGATAAAATTCTATTATAGGAAACATAACATGTTTATTTTTAGTTTTGAGTACTCATAAGAATGTGTGATTTATTATCATGAGGATATAACTTGATAATATCCAATATGGGACATTATAAGAATAGAACATCTTAAAATAATTTGGTATGTTTAGGTGTCATTGGATATTCCTACCAATGAGTTTGAATAATGGTACTTAGACATTAATATTATTATTAATTCTTTTTATTAATCCCAAAATCATGTGTAATATATTAAACCGTTATGATAACAGTTCATGGAGAATTTAGGTATGTTGGGAACACCACAATTGATGTGTTATTAATGAATGAGTTGAGGAAGTGTTTTTACCTCCTATATTAATGAATGTTGGTACCACACACCAATAATTGAAATAAAACATTCTCAAAAAATACCATGGAAATAGTTTAATGACAATTTTATTTTAGATAGTCAAAGAAATATATATCAGTTATATAGGTTGATGAAAAGGGTGTGCATCATGCTTGATGAGATATTGTAAAAAGTGGATTATATTACATGGAGAGTGCTCATGAATGGTTTTTGGTGTTGGGTCACTATTATTTTCTCTCTTGGGTTCTATTGACATTTTCTAGACCATAATCATGGACTTTAGGGAAGACCACCTAATGATTATGAGAAGGAAGCCTAATGGGTCACACACCAAGTGTTACCATTGACCTAAATTAAATTCTATTTGAATTTAATTATTTGAAAAATAATATTATTCTCATGACTGAGGAATAAATTTATCTAGAATTTATCAATCATAATTATTTATTTTATTGATTATCTAATAAATATATTTGTTATAGATTTTTAATGAAATATTTATTTTATGAATAAATTTTTAATTAAATATTTATTTGGGAATTGGATAAATACAGAGTTAGATGTTCAAAAAATGATCTTGTTAAGTGATTAATATTTATTTTCAAGGTGGTAAAATAATATTTATCATCATTACAGTTATCCCTTTTTTTGGAATAAAATAATAATATCATTTTAATAAATGGAATGGATTCATACATTGGTTTGGATTTTTGTTAATGTAACTTGTGTAATTAATTAAAATACAAACCTTAAGTGTAGGTCTATAAATAGACCACATATAATTTCAAAGACAGGATCATCAAGAATCATTATGTACAATGGATTTCTCTCTCGAATTATCCTCTTCCCTATCACATCCTATCAAGAACATGAAGATCTAGAGAACTTATTCCAAACCAATGAAATGTGAAGTGATTTAGAAAATAAACACAATACAATAAATTGACTATGCTATAAATTAACGATTCATCAATGTCATTCAGAGATCAAAGGAGTATGTGTTGATCAACAATATAGGGATTCATAACTTTTATACTATAAGTGCCAAAAAAATATAAAAAATGGTTTTAGATTCTCAACATATACTACAAATAAATATATCATGATTGATGTAATTATACATCATAATTAATTAAATTAATTATAAATTTAATATGAAAATAATATTCTCTTGATTTTGATGTCCTTATTATCAATATTCAATTAGAAACATTTAATTGGTCATGATGTTCACATATTATACAATATGTGAATGATCCGTTAAATCTGACATTCGCTGATTTAGACTCAACCCTGATAAGATCATTCACTGTACCCAAAACCATCCAGTGACATACGAGTGATCACATTAAAATTTATAGTTATTTATTTGAATTTTGATCATTATACATTTAATAGTTAATATATTTTTTTCATTCTTGATCATTAATCCAAATAACTTATTCTTATTCTTTGTTTCTCAAAAATATTACAAATATTGGTTAATGATTAACAATGATTATATATAGATATCTTATTTATAGGTTCCAAGGATCTTGGTGGGATAATACAAGACTACACATCATGCATTCCTTTTTTACCTACCATTTATCCTTGTTCATTATACAAAAAAACCCACATGGATTTTAAATAATTAGGTAATTAATAAAGTAAATTTGTAATAAATACACCTCATGTAGACTAACCAAGGTGGGAGAAAACATTGATAGAGTACACAAAATTTTGTTTGACAAAACATTGTGTATTCCACATGTTTTCAATATAGAAAACACATGGTCAAACCATAAAATGTGATGAATACATCATTTTTATTCAATATATGATTTGTATAGGATGAAAAAACTGTAACTAGAATTACATGGAATTTATCCTATATATGTACTATGTAGATCATAAATTTTCTTGAGAAGTACACACTTAGTACGTAGGCATGTACTGTAGATATCTAGTGAAGAGAAGTACACTATATGTGACTAAATTATACATATTGTGTACTTTACATGCCCACATGGAAATAGTAAATTTAATTAATTACTTCTTAAACTTATAAAATCAAGACTCAAGGGTTATTAAGTTGAAATTACAGGCTAGTTGTTAGGTTTAACATTACATTAAATGTTTAATTTATTATACATAATATTCTAGAGTATGAATCAGGTATGGTTATTGTATATTGAAGACTGAAGGCATTAAATTATACTAATTATGTAAATTTCATGTGCATCATGTGGAAATAAATTTTACATACACAATTTGAAGTTATGACACATGTTATGTACACAATATGTCATATGAGTGAAATGTTTATAATTAAAACCATAATAAACAGTTCAGAAAGTAAATCATTGAGTTTCTTCCAAGAACATTGTTGTTTAATATTTTATTAAGTTTTAAATAGTATAAAATTATTTATTTTATTTAAAATCAATGTGGATGGTAATTTCAAGACTACTGGATAAAATAATGTAAAATGAATTATTTGATTAAAAATACAATTAATAAAATTATTTCTTGTATATTTTATCTTATTAAGGAAATAAGTGAAATGAATACTTGGTAGTTGTTTTAAATGGTTAATAATTTCACATTTATGATAGATAATGATCTTGAATAGACCTATATGTATAGGTTTAATTTAATTTAATTTATTTTAATTTAATATAATTTAATTTCATGTGGTTTTAATTAATTATTATAAAATTAAATATTTGAACTGCATGTCATTCCTCCCTCTTTTTTTATGTAGGACCTACATGTCCAATATTGTTTTTTGTAATTGCCCATAAAAAATCATTTTTCCCCATAATTTTTTATGTGTTCTAAAACATTCTTAATAAAAGGATCATCTGAATGATCATGGTGTTAGTTCATGGTGGAGGAAAAGTGGAAATAGCTCAAGATGGAACCTAGAAAAAACCATCATGGGAGATATATAGGTATATAGGTGGGACGTCACACTTATTACAAGAACATTATAATGATTTTATCCCTAGATTTATAGGTTTATTTATTTTCTTCTCAATAAAATGTACCATCATTTATGCTCATAATAATTTATTTATTTCATTCTTATGCATAATTTTTTAAGGATACACTAGTGTGATTAAATAAATAAATGGAATCATATGCAACAATTAAATTTATATAAAAGGATTATGTGTAAATGTTTTATCAAAACATGGATAATAACATAAGTTAAATACACTTATTGTTAACAATACATGTAAAGGATAAAACAAGAAAAATGTATGCATAATAAAAAATATCTCAAGTTAATATTATTCCATTAAGACTTCCATTTTCTGAATTAATATGAATCCATAATTATATTTAAGTTCTCCATATTTCTAGGGAACTAAATAATGAAACTAATTTACTTGACATATAACACACCCAACTACGGAATAATCTACTAATTCATGTAAATGAAAAATGTTTTACCATATTAAACCAAAATGTATATTTAGATTCATTTAAACGAAAACCATTTGGTGGATGTCATATATGTTTACAAGGAAAAATGACAAAATCTCCATTTATTAAAAATGAAGAAAGGGACACTAAGCTAATTGAGTTGGTTAATACATATGTCTGTGGACCATTTCTTGTTGAAGAAAGGGGTGGGTACTAAACAAATATACCTTTTACTGATGATTTTCATATATATGGATTTTTATACATAATGCGGTATAATTCATATTCATTTGATATATTAAAGGAACATAATAATTAAGTTGATAACCATCTTGGAATGAAGATTAAGAAAATCCACTTAGACCATGGTAGAGAATATCTTAATCAAGCCTTCATTGATTATTTATAGGAGTTTTGGATTTTATTCCAACTCACTCCTCCTTAAACACCATAATGGAGTATAATAAGAAAAAGGAGTAACCACACTTTGTTAGACATGGTGAGATCAATGATAGGTCATGAGAGTTTTCTATTATCACTTTTGAGGATACACATTATAGACTGTAGTACACATTCTAAACTATGTTCCAATTAAATCAGAAAATGGTATTCTATATGACTTTTGTATGGAAATAAACCTATGTTGTATTATGTATGAGTGTGGGGATGGGAAGGGTTTGTTATGGTTATTTTTGTAATCAAACTTTTACCATGAGGAACTAAGTATATTTTTATAGAATATACTATAGAAAAATGGGATAATACCTATACCACCCTTCAGATAAAAAGGATTCGGTTGAAATAAATCCCACATTCCTTGAGAAGGATCATATCAGTAAAATAGATAGTGGGAGTGAGATAGACTTTGATGAATAACAGGATCAAGATTCATAAGATTTGGAATTATAAAAAATTCCACAGAGCCCCTTGTAAGAGAACATTCTAAAGAAACAAGTACTACATAGTAGTGCAAGATAGGTTATAGAAAATAAAAGAGACAGTTCTCTAGTCATAGAGGATGGTGACTATTATTAGTAGATAATAATGATACTATAATCTATAAGGGTTAATTAAGTGGGAAAAAGTTTTTCTAAATGGAATAAAGCTATGAATTATGAAATGGATTCCATGTGGGAAAAACCATGTTTAGATTTTGGTAGATTCTCTAGTGGATGTAGAGATTATTGGTTTTAAATGAGTATTCAATAATAAACTTTACATGGAGGGAAAATTCCATACTTATAAATAATGTATAGTTACAAAAGGGTTCAAACAATGTCAAGAAATAGAATATGTTGAAACATTATATCATATTGAAATGATGAAATCCATTATAATTTTACTTTCTATAATGAATTACTATGACTATGAGATTTGAAAAAAATATTTCAAAAAAATATTTCATAATGGAATGTGTCTGAAAGATCTATATGTGACACAAACCTATGGACTTGTGACTTTGAAGTATTCCAATAAGATATGAAAATTGGAAAGATTATTTTACGGATTAACACAATCATCTATGTCATGGAAAGATTGATTTAATGAATCCATAATGGAATTTGGTTTTTTAAAGAATGAATGTGAGAATTTTCCCTATAAGTGGTTCAGTGGGAGTGTTTTTGTTTTCATAATATTTTAAAATGATGTCATACTACTGATATGAAATGAGATACCAGTATTACATTCTGTTAAAGCCTAGTTAAATACATGATTCTTTATGAAGTAATTAGAAGAATAATTATATATCATTAGGATTACGATCCATAATGATCAATATAATAGGATTCTTAGTCTATGTCTAGGTATATATATTGAGATGATACTGGATAGATTTGTTATGGAACAATCCAAGAGGGTATTGTTTCTAGTGTTACATGGAATTCACATTTCTAAGAAAATTTTTCTGCAGACACATGAGGAAAGAAATATAATTATAAGGATTCCAAATAGGTTGGATATTGGTTTATTCATTTATGTTATGTTATGTACTAGTCTAGATGTCACATATTCCTTAATTGTGGTTGGAAGATATCAAGATGACCCATGTGACCTCCAATGGTTGACAGTTAAGAATATCCTTAAGTATTTAACATAAAGTAAGGATATATTATTGGTATGTGGAAGAGATGAGGAACTAGTCATCAAAGGATATATATATATATATATATATATATATATTCTAGTTTCCAAACAGATCAAGATGATATAAAATCAAAAATTTGATACTTATTCACTCTTAATGGAGGTTCTATGTGTTGAACGATCACAAAGAAACCCCTGGCCATAGATTCTATAGTAGAGTCTGAGTATATTACAGATACTAAGGTAGCTAAATAAGTCATTTTTATATGCAACTTCATTTACGTTATTTATGTGGAACCTATTATTAAAGACCTTATCACAATATATTGTGATAATAATACAATATTAACTCTTGAAAATGATCCAATGTCACATCAGAAGATAAAGCATATAATTTAGAAGTGTCATCTCTTGAGGTAATTTTCTCAAAAAAATGAAGTAATATGGAGTAGATTCTATATGGAATACAACTTGTTAGATACCTCCAAAAATAGTAAACCTTATTGAAACATAGCCTTTATGTGAGGTCTAGAAGCATTAAAGTCATTGGAAGTTGGTTGTAGTCCAAGAAGGAGTCTATGGGATTTTTTGTTCAAGAATCAAGTGTTTTATATATTGGATTACATGTATATTATAATAAGTAAATATTAATTAAATGTCTTATTAAATATCATTCATGGTTCTATAAGATATTAATATAATAAGTTCCTAGAGTATCCTTCACATTAAAAGGGAATAATAGTTCTCTGTAATGATGAAAAAAAAATGAAATTCCATGATTATATTCTTAAACCTAGTTTTATGGTCAAATAATATCACATTATAGGACACATAACTTGTTGAATATCATGTGTGAGTACTCATAAGTAGAAGATAGTCATTAATAGGATGTTTTCAATTGGTAATATCTAAGACGATATATTATAAGAATATACTCTCCAAAAAGAATTCCAAAATATTTTATATCATAAGATATTCTTGTATGAGAGTGTGTGTAATGGTTCTTATGAATTTAATATTATTATTAATTCTTATCATGAATCACACACTTAGATATATTTCCATAAACTTTGATAATAATATTTTTCATTTAAGTTAGGTATATTGGGTGAATCATAAAAGATGTGTTATTAATGAATAAGTCATTGAAGGATTTTTACCTTCTATTTTAGTGGAAGTTAATATCTCATCCCTTTGATTTAAATAAAACATTCAAACTAAATTCCATGTCCACTGTGAAATTATTTGATTATTTCATATATTTACAGAAAGATATATTAAGAATATAGGTTGATGAAATGGGTGTAAAAAGTACATGATGAGATATTGTGAAAAAGGGAATATGTTTAATATCGAGTGATCGTGTGTAATTTTTTTGGAATAGTGACATTAACACATTTATTTTGTGTTCCTTGTCCCATTTCTAGAACTTAATTTTTGTATTTAATAAATCCCTCACTACCTAAAACATCAGCTTTACAAATTTTTAAAAACCATTAGTAAAGGATGGACAACTGTTGGTATAATATATACCAATGGTTGTCCAAAACATTGGGTCTGAAGCCATGGGGATAGAAATATCCCAACAATTCTTTGAGAACCATTGAGATATGTCAAAAAAATTGAGTATATACCAAAGGTTCATTGAAACTGTTGGTATAAATTTTGACCAATGGTTTAAAACCATTGGTTATATAAAAAATCATCTATACACCAATGGTTTACAAATCATTAGTATAGAATTTTTCCAATGGTTTACCACAAACTGTTGGTAAATATCAAGTAAAAATACCTATACTAATGGTTTGTAAAAAATTGGTATATAATTTTACAAACAGTTTACATAAAACTATTGGTATAAGTCCTTTTTTTACAGATATAAAAATGGTTTTAAACCGTTGGCATAGCCTTTATTTACCTACAACAGAAAGATGACCTCCCTCTGTGTAGCTACAACACTTCCACCTGCTTCCAACAGCAGGATGGCCTCCCCTGTGAAAAATTCATAAACAATTATCAATACCTATAGAATATATACATAATTCTCTATGAATTCATACCAAATTCATAATTTTTTTTGAATACCTACAATTTTGTATTTAATTACGCACTACACACATACATAATTAACACATAATTAATAAGGTAATTACTACAAGTATACACATACAAAAAGTATACCTATACAACAAGTATACCCATACACCATTAACACATAATTCATAAGTTAGTTAAATAAATAAAGAATTCAATTTAGAATTTAGGGGGTCTGGAGGTTGTTCAAGGGGTTTGGGTGGATGTCCATGTGGGTAGGGGTGCCTAGGGGTGGGGGTGTCCGATGGGATGGGGGTGTCCAGGGTGGGTTGGGGGGTGTCCATGGGGGTGGGGGTGTCTAGGGGTGGGGGGGGGGGTGTCCAGGGGATGGGCTAATGTCCAGGGGGGTTGGGGGGGGGGGCTTTCCTAGGGGGTGTGGTGTCTAGGGGGTGGGGTGGTGTCCTGGGGGGGGGGGGGTAGACCAAGGGGATGAGGGTTTCCAAGGGGGCAGGGTGGTGTCCAGGGGGTGGGGGGGGGGGCTATATATGGGGGGGGGGTGTCCAGGGCGGGGAGGGTGGGGGGGGTGTACAGGTGGTGGAAAGGTGTGTAGGGGGTGGGGACTGTTAAGAGGGTTGGGGGGCTGTCCAAGGGGGTATGGGGTGTCTAGTGGGGTGGGGGTGTCTGGGGGGGATGTTCATAGGGGTGGGGGCTATCCATGGGGGGTGGGGATGTCTAGGAGGGTGGGGGGTCTAGGTGGTGGGGTTGTGTCCAGTGGGTGTGGGTCATCCAGGTGGTTGTCTAGTGGGGTAGGGGTGTCAAGGGGAATGGACATGATATCCACAAGGGTTTGGGGTGTCCACGGGGGTGGGTGGGGATGGGGGGGGGGCTGTCTTGGGGGTTGGGGGCTATCCAAGGGGGTCGGGGGTGTCAGGGCGGGGGGTGTCTGGGGGGTGTCCAGGGGGTGGGTGGGTGGGTGGGGGGGGGGTCCAGTGGGTTGTGGTGGTGGTGGTGGTGGGGGGGGGGGGGTCCAGGGGGTGCGCGGGTTGTCCACAGGGGGGCTGTCTAGGGCATACTAGGTGTATAGTGGGGTGGGTGGGATGTCCACTAGGGTGGATAGGATATCCAGTTGGGGGGGGGGGTCCAAAGGGGTTGGGGGTGTCCACGGGGGCTTAGGGGCGTCCACGGGTGGTTGGGGGTGTCCACGGGGGGTTGGGGGCATCCACAGGGGGTTGGGGTATCTACGGGTGGTTGGGGGGGACTGTCCACAGGGGTGGGGCTATCTAGGGGTGGGGGGGGGGGGGGGGCTGTCCACTGGGGTGGCAGGGATGTATAGGGGGTATTCAGTGTCCATGGGGTGGTCGGGCTATCCATGGGGGTGATGGGGCTGTCCAGGGGGTACGAGGTGTCCAGGGGGTGGGCGAGGCTGTCTAGGGGGTGGGCGAATTGTCCACGGGGGTGGTGGGGCTGTCCAGGGGGTATGGAGTGTCCAGGGGTGTGCAGGCTATACACGGGGGTTGGGTGCTATCTATGGGGGGAGGGGGGTGTCCAGGGGGTGGGCGGGCTGTCTATGAGGCTGGGCGGGGGATTTCTAGGATTTGGGGCTATCCAGGGGAGTATGAGGTGTCTAGGGGGGTGGGTGGGCTATCCATGAGGGTGGCGAGGCTGTCTAGGGGGTATGGGGTGTCTCGGGGGTGGGTAGGCTATCTATGGGTGTGGAAGGGCTGTCCAGGGAGGTACAGGGTGTTCAGGGGGTGGGTGGTCTGTCCACGGGGGTGGGGAGACTATTTAGGGGGTAGGGGTGTCCAGGGGGGTGGGCGAGCTGTCCACGGGGGTGGCGGGGCTGTCCAGGGGGGTTGGGGGTGTCCATGGGGGTGGCGAGGCTATCCAGGGGGTAGGGTTGTCTGGGGGGGGGAGGCTTGTCATGGGGGTGTGGACTGTCCAGGGGGTAGGTGGTGTCCAGGGGGTGGGCGGGCTATCCACATGGGTGTCAGGGCTATCCAGGGGGTTGTGAGTATCCCGAGGGGTGGGTAGACTGTCCATGAGTTGGGGAGGGGGGGGGGGGGGTGTCCACGAGGTTGGAAGGGATGTCCATGCGGGTGGCATGACTTTCCAGGTGGTAGGGGGTGTCCAGGGGGTGGGGTGGTGTCCAGGGGTGGGGGCTATCCAGGGGGTTGGGGGTGTTGTCTTAGTGGGTATGGGGAGTCCAGGAGGGTGTCCAGGTAACATTGATAAGGAATAATCACAATTTCATAACCCCATTAACCTAATGTTACCACTGTAGAGGGGTTCATGGCTCACCTGTCCAACACAAACCTATCACCATATAATTATCCACGAATTTTATGAAAAATAAAACACTCTAATATTGATTCTTAATGACCAGAATAAAAGAAAAACAATATAATCCATGGAAGTTCACAACAACACCTCAGGTGCACCTCCACAGACTTCTAACACTATCAACTAGAGGATTATAATTACGTTCACATGACCATGCTATTTTGTTTCATGAGATATATATTATAGAGTAAATAATGTGTAGTAATGAACTACATTGGTGAGTTCTATGATGGTTATACTCATTTATTACGGGTTCCTTCCTAGGATAGAAAGTGATATAAATAACTTAATAATTCATTATATCTACCTAAGAAAATTGTGACATGATTTCCTAACACTCATTTTGAATTTCAAAAAATATTACAAGTTTATGACCGAACCGCTTGATGGAGTAGGAATAAATGATCATGTAATAGATTAAATTTTGGTTCTTTCACCATGTACAAAGGGAAATGTCCCTAACCCACTCTAGGGGTTTAGGAGGAAGTGCCACTTCATTGAATGAATTATAGTGTGGCTATCATCATCTTACATTTAGAGTCTGATATCCCAAAGACAACATTTAGGGGCACATTACTAATGCATGAGTATCTTATGGTTCCTATTAGGATAAATAATTATATAATTGTATTTATTTCTAACAAAATAAATCATGTCAACAAGATCTTAAATTTAAAATAAAACAAGTATAAAATAACTCAGGATCATATTTACCTCTTCAATATCAATCAAAATTATTCTATACATATAAATCAAAAAAAAAACCACAACATAAAATGATATATTTCATGTGATCATAAGGGGATCATAATAAAAAGTACATTCTAGAGTAATGTAACGAAAAAATATAAAATAAATGACGACACATGTACTGATTTAAAATGGAAGAACAAAAATTACTTGAATCAAAGATAGATGCCTGGTTTGAAATTAGAGTTATCACCCTAGAGAGCAGGTTGGGATGTAAGGTTTGAACCACAATATAAAATTATATATGCCTTCTATTCATAAGTGGATCATAATACACACTAAAATACAGAAAAATGGAATGAAAAAATCTAAAATAAATGAACTCACACATAATTATTTAAAGCGGAAGAACAAATCTTTGGGAAACCAGACCTAATGTGGTAGGATGTATGGTTCGCGTTGAGATTTAGGGAGAAATCTTCAATATGGTAATGGTTTATGGAAAAATATTCTAAATGGTGCGTTGAGCTCTTGTTTAGTGAAAAACATTCAATATATCTAGAGTTTGAGATCCCTGTAGGTGTCGATATTTGGGGATTTTCATTCCCAACGGTTTTAAAAAAACTGTTGGGAAAAAACTCTTCAAAACTATACCAAATAGTTTATTTAAACCATTGGGAGAAACCTCTTAATCATCGTTATACCCAATGGTTTCCTTAAACCATTTTTAAAACAAAAAAAAAACCATAATAATATACCAATGGTTCTACATAACTGTTGGTATAGTATCATTTTCCCAATGAGTATTAAACCATTGGGTAAATTGTGTTGGTATAGGTGAGATTTCCACCGGTGCCTCATATTTCAAATGAGAAAAAACACTAGAGGGTCACACAATATGTTTTTCTGTTGATCTCAGTTAAATTCTATTTGAGTTTAATTATTGTAATAAATATTATTCACAAGACCAAGGGATAATTTTATCTATGATTTATCAATCTTGAATATTTATTTTAGTGTATATTCAATAAATAATAATTCTCTCAGACTATGAAGGAAACATATATATTATGAATAAATATTTTATTAAATATTTATTCAGGTATTTGATCAATGATGAGGAGGAAGAGTGGACCAAGATCCTGTTCGAAGACAAATATTAATTTTCATGCTGGAAAATAATATTTATAATTGGTCCAATTGGAATATACCATGGAATAAAATTATATTATTATTTTATTACATTTTATGGGGTCAGACAAGGGCTTGAAATTTTATTAAATGAACTTGTTCAATTAATAAAATTTCAAACCACACCTCCAGGACAATCAATAGAGACCTTATAATTCCTATGAGAGTATAATCAATATTTTTTGTGAATAATATATTTCTATTTATAGTTATCATATTCCTTATCTCATCCTATCAAGAATGATAATATCAACAGAACTTCTTCATGTTCGGAGAAAGGTGAAGTGACCCAGATAAACAATAAAAGATGATAAATTGACCACACTAGTACTCATTCATTCATTGGTTTCATTGAGAGATAAAATTATAATGTGTGGATCACCACTAGATGTATTCTACACTTGGATACTAAAAGCATAATGATAGATTTAGAAAAAATTGTTTGAGGTGATATAAATTTTCTTTAAAGAAATATCTTAGGAATGAGTTAATTAACCCTCATAATTAGTTAAATTAACTAAAAATTTAACAAGAAAAAGATATTATTTGGTTATAGAGACAATTTTGTCTATATTTTATTGGAAAAATTTCATTGGTCATGGAATTAATATCTTGTAAAATATTAATCCATTGAACCAAAAATTTGTTTCATTTAAATCATCCCAAATAAAAGTTTTCACTGTGACTATAACTATCACCACATACATGAATAATAACATAGGGAAATTATAGTAACAAAGTTGAATCCACATATTTTAAGTCACTGTTTAATAAAATATTTTATTATGTGAAGATTGACATATGGATATTTAGTGTACGTATCTGAATGACCACATGGATGAATACTTTATAGCTGAACCCCCATATAAAAATTCCTGGGTAAGTAAACTGGTGAATTTTTTCAAAAAATTAATATATATTCTTATGGAATTATAAAATGGTTCCCCTAAGTTTAAAAAGTAATTATATTAAAAATTAACTAAGGAATACAAGTTTTCTATCATATACTCAATGTGATTGAGTATTTAAATGAAAAGATGAGAATGAAGGAATCCATTATGGAATATTCTAGTTAAGGAATTGAATATGTTTTCATTGATGTAAATTTTATGACTACATGAATGAGTCTTGGAAATGTTTACTTGATTTTATAAAATTATTTAGAAAAGGTGACTTAGTCATGAAAATTCTTGGTTCTCGATTTATGTTGACAACAGAAGTTAGTAAAAGTTCAAACTAGAAGACACAAAATTTATTGTAAAGTAAAACAATGTTTCATATTATAGTTATTCAAGGTCATTTAAATCTAATGGTTTCATAAGTAAGGAGGGTTAATTATTCCATATAATGGAATTGTTTAAATACTTGGATGATATTTAGAAACTCTGTGGAATATACATGTTTTGTATTTGGTTTAATGAAATAAATTCAGTTGGATCAAAGGGTATATGATACCTAATTCAAAATTTAAAAAGGTTTTATATTTAAAAATTTTTCAAAAACATTCTCACTGGGGAATCATGTTGTTCTTTTTTCTCTCTGCATTCCTACTTTCCAATGGAAGGCGAAATCCACCACCATGGATGCAGATTTTAGCTCCATGATTGAAATTAGATGGTGGGATTTCAGTTCATATTTCCATGTATTAATCCTTAGATCTTTTCACATAGTCTATATCTCCCTCAAATATTTATGTCATGTTTTTGAAACTCATTCTCAGTTCCACCTTGAGGCGGAAAAAAGTTAATTACACTACATTATCTCTATAGGGAAACAACCTATGGACAAAGTAGATGGTAATGTTGGGAATATATATGAATTTATTGACATTGGTAATTCTAGGAGTCTATAAATTATACCCCCTCTAAACTCAAAGTGATATCATATATGAGTCATATTTGGTGTGAAAACCAAGGCATCCCATGTCGACCATGAGGTAGTTAGCAGACATTGTGTAAGGAATCAGGGTTTTTTTTACCATAGGCATACCATGATTATTTTATGGGGTGGAGGTTCAAAGTTAGTCACATGTCTAATTACATATGGGCACAGGTTTGTGGTTATGTGTGTCCACAGTGGGAGATGATGATCAAACTTGAGGGTTTGGTTAAGAGTGTAAGATCTCAACCTTTGATGGAGTTTTATCAAGCTCATTTTCATGTACTAGTTTTCATTTTTTTGAGTATATCTCATATGGGTTTTACATTAGATAATTTTTTTGCATAAAATTGGAGAAAATTGGAAGGAGGAGAATAATTACAAGGCTGGTGCTAGGTTTTCCAAAACCATACCCCCAACCTAGTAAATTGTGGAAAACCAAATAGAGGGGCTTCACATGGCTGGCACATGGTTTGTAAAACCATGCCCCCTCTTAGGAGTAACCATGAACCCCCTAGAATAGGTAGACAGTTTAGGTTCGTGGTTTGGAAAACACTATGCACCTATCCAAGAAACGGTGCCTTTAGTTTTAATTAGTATAAAAATTATATTTAAATTTTCATAAACCCCCTCATTATATCCATAAACCCCACAACTCAACACTAATCTATTCCTCTTATTTTTAGATACTATGGGATGGTTTCCTATGGATTTTTACTACCGTTCTTGACGATTAAAATCCCAAATTTAATATTCAAACATCTTCCAGTAAGTAAATCTCTTCTCGATTAGTTTCCTCTCTCTCTCTTATCCATCTCTCATACATTGATAGTTTTTTTTCCATGTCAGAAATAGATCTATAATTATGTTTTATTGATCTTGATTTATTTAATCTTGGATTTAGGTTTTTTATCTAGATTTTATTTTTTGTTGGGATCTTGGTTGTTCTATTTTATTGGTGTTTTCCATTGGTGAGTGTTCATCATCATCCTTGAGGTTGGTGGTCTAAATTCAATTCACATAGTATTGAATTCCAATTGTGCGTATGTTTTTAGAAATTTAAATTGAAAACTTTGAAATTGAATATTCAATTTAATAAATTAATTTATTAATGAATTTACAGAACCATGGAATTGATTTAATGAAGTTTCCATGTGATTATGATTTGGGATATGTTTAGGAAAATTATAATGAGTTGAATTAGATTAATTAATATTTGAATTAATTATTTTAAATTATTTTGATTATGAAATTGGATAAAATGGTGAATTAATTTGGGAATAAATTAATGAAAATTATTTTGATTATGCAATTGGCTGATTGGATTATATAATTGGTGAATTAATTAGTGGATATTGGTGTGCTTTTATAATTAGTGGAATTAGATCAATTAGAATTTGAATTAATTAATGGAATGTGTTAATTATGGAATTGATGAGAATTTGGGGTTGTTTGATTGGTCACTTAATGTAATATGAATTAATTGATAATGGGTATTAAGATATTTTTTACTCATCCTTTAAGGGTAAATGAATAATATGATTAAATTTTCATAAATGGTTAATGATGAATTGTTCATATTATTCCATGTGAATTAAAGTGATGAACCTTTATTATTTATGAATTTAAATATAACTCCATGATGTTGATGTTTGATAATAAGGTTAATTATGATTAACCTTGATGAATGCAATTGATGTGTTATAGGTGATATTGTGACATATGTGATATACATGTGTGGGATAATGGTTGAGGATCTAAATACCCTTGTGTGATAAATGAGTGCGGGACAAGAACATATGATCCAAATATCCATTTGAGATAGTGAGTATTGGATAGGGTATTAGGCTCTAAATAACTATGTGATATTGAGTTGTTGGATAGGGATAGAGGATCCAAATACCCATAGAGTTTTATACAAGACATTCTATACCTGTGAGATTGGGATTGGAGTATGTCTCTAATTGGAAGGGATGTTAACTAAGATAATAAATGGTAACCATGGTATTGTGATATGTGATATCCTATGGGAATATTTTATAAATTGACAAGGGCCAATGTAGGTATTGAGGGTTAGGGTTTCTTTCGAACTTTATCATTTATATGGTTAAATAATGAATAATGAATTGTGATAAACTTTTACATATTCTTAGTAATTTATTATTTATACAGATGTATAAACTATTATTTACTAGATATTGTTTTAGATGTCATTGGTGGTGGACTACTAATTTGTACTCACAACCTACTTGGTCTTCCTGATTGGTACCCAAATAGACATCATGTATGTAGGACAAGATAAGGCAAAGTCCCTATGTGAGATTCCTGAGTCAGGATACAGCATGGATGGGGGAACACAACTTGGTGTGAGGACTCTCTTGGGAGTTTTATGGGTACTTATTTATTTTGGGGTTTTCATATTTAATCTTGACACATATTTGGAATGACATATGTACTATTTTTTGGATATTATATTTCCTATTTTGGTCATCATGTGATACTGGTTTGATTTGATTATTAGTTATATCATTTGGTTATTATTTCTTATCTCCCCTATGTTCTACTTTGATAAAGAGGGTATAGTCTCCCAATGATCGATATTATACACTATCTTATATTCGGCATCCTTTGGCATATGGAGAGGTATACTTGAGTTCATACGACTCACTAGCTTTGGGAACTGGTGGGTGGCACCTAGTTTGAGACATATCAATGTTGTATCAAAGGATGTTTTCTTTTTCTTTTGTTTCTGTTTACTATTTGGGAATGGAATATAAGATATTAAAATGAATCATTTTTTAGTTAGGATCTCATGAATGGGATTAAATAACCCATGAATGAGGGTAAAAACCAAGAACCCAGGGTGGGATTGTTGTTATTGTTATGTGTTGTTACAATTGGATGTTATTTAACCATAAGTGATTCACTTTTTGTGTGATTTGATTATAATTTTTAAGATTTTTTGGTATTTGAATCATTGAATAAAATGGAATGATATTTTATTATGCATGATTCATTCTAGGAACTCAATATTATTATTTTACAAGTATCATTTTAGGAAGGGATATGAAAAACAAGTTTTTGGGTAAGTTGTTTTAATGAAAATTCTTTTAATTTCTTGTGTTTTTTAAATAAAAAATGTCAATGATATGAAATTTAAAATTTCAAAAATCAGGGAAAATGTATAAAATGGGTGTCTAATGGTAAACTTGAATATGATAATGTTTTTCACATTTTTAACCATGACCTAGATATAGGATGGTAATGGGTTGTGATAGTTCCTCTGTTTTGATGGTGTGGCAGGAAAGGGGGAATGACTTGTCATGGATTTTTATGAATTTATCTTGTTAAATTTATTGATGTTGTGAATGTGTCCTAATATGTTTGTTTTTCAATGAAGAAATATGCCTCCATGATGATGTTTTTTGATAGGACAATAGGATGATCTTATTGGAAATGACCCACCGGTAGTGGAACCCGAGACACCAATAGTGTCGAGTGAAGGAGTCAGAGATTAGTTCTGAGAGAAAATTGATTTCTTCAAGTAGTTTATAGAGACATACCCATAGAAGGTGATGAATAGTATGTATGACCAGACGTAGGAGTTTCAGTTACTTCACCCTCTGAATTTCACCATAGTGGGGGGAATTAAGGAAGAAAAGTTCTGGATTGAGTCCATATGGAATATACATGACCATTTAGATACTCATACTGAGATGTATGTCAAGTTGGATACTTATAAGTTATGAGGATTTGAGAATCACTAATAGGATGTTCAGGCTTGGACTATGAAGGAAGATGGTATGATATGGAAGGAATTTTTGGAGAAGTTCCCAGTGCACTTTTATTTAGAGACACAAATATGGTAAAGAATAGCTATATATATTGTTGACTTAGTGGATCATGTTTTTGATGGAAAATGACTGTCTCTTTACAAACTTACAATGATTTTCTCCAGAACTAGAAGGGGATGAGATAGACATGAAAATGCATTTACAGGATGGAATCAAATGTAAAATCAAGTCCCATGTGAATATATTTTGGTTAAAAAAGTTTTTTGAATTAGAGGAACATGATCTCATATCAAAGGTGAACTTAAATGAGGCCTCTAGTGGCAGATGTGAATTTTCTAATGGGTGATCAAGAGGTAACTCTTACAAAAGTATGAAGAACCATTTTGATAATGTTGACCAGATATTTTTGAAATAATATTGGAGAAGGGGAAGGATCACTTGCTTAAGATATTACCTAAGTTCTTTTCCACCAGTGTGGTAGGTCGGTTAAAATTTTTAGGCATTGTCCCCAACCATTTATATAGTGTAGATATTGTGAAAGAATGGGATATCTATATAGGTTTTTTAGGAACCCATGATATATGGGTAGTGATGGAGAATCTAAGTAGAACCAGAGTGTGGGAAGGTGATATTCTACAACATACAAGTCTAGAAGTTCTTGTTTTACTAGTAATGGAGGTCTTGGCACTAGACATGGTACTTATAGGATAGAGTGACCATATTAATAGATTGGTGCAACTTTAGGGACTCAAAATACATCATAGAGAATAGAGGAATGACAGTTAAATTCCATTCATCCTATACGAGTGGGTATCAAGGCTAGACCATAGAAAGTTATAGGTATTATTCTTGAAGGTTATATGATTTCTTTTTTTTATTTTATATTTGTGGATCTCATTATTTAATATATTCACAACTTCTGAATGGTTTGATCCTAGTGGTGATGTTCCTGAGAGGGGTTTTGAAAATACATAAAACATTGGGAGTACTTTTGAGATATATATTTTTGGGAAAGGGGTGATCTATCGAGGTTGGGGAGTATCATTTTCATTGGATCTCTACATTCTTGACATGTTAGTCTTTGACCAAATTTTGGGTACGGACTGGTTAGTAGCATACTGATCCCATATATATTGTTACCAATGGATAGTGACTTATTCTTATCTTAAGGTTAATAATTATATTCACCATGGAGAGTGGAATATCTATTCGGTTCAAGCAGGGAAAGTTCATTACCAACTAGGGGAACTGCACACCCCGGATGCTAGTCTATTGTTGGATGATGGTGGAGTAAAACATTATATCTTTCCACCTTATGAAAGTCTATTGTTGGATGATGGTGGTGTAAAACTTGATGTGTTTACTAATGAATTATCATGGATTCCATCTAAGATAGATGTGGAATTTACTATTGATTCCATTATAGTTGTTGAACCCATCTCTGTTACAATATAAAGAATGGAACCTATAGATCTTCAAGATCTCAAGAACCCACTCAAAGAGTTGGAGGATAAGTGATTTATCTATACAAATACATCACTATAGGGTTCTTCAGTATTGTTTTAAAAAAGTATGATCAAACCTAGTGATTTTGTGTTGATTAATGTAAGTTTAACCAGATGTCTATGAAGAACTGGTATCATCTTCAATATATTTATGATATATTTGACCAGTTTAGGGGTTTTTGTGTTTTCTCCAAAAACAACTTGAGATCAGGGTATTATCATTTGAGAGTTCAAACTTCTAATATACTGAGGAATGATATAATAAGTATTTATGGACGTTATTATATACTCATGATTCAATTTGGATTGAAAAACACTAATATAGTGTTTATGGTCTTGATTAATATAATATTCCACTTGTACCAAGATTTGTTTGTTGTAGTTTTTATGGATGATATATTGGTGTACTATAAGACTAATGGTGATCATACCCAATATATTGAAATAATCCTAAGTACACTAAGGGAGCATCAATTATAAACCACACTACCTAGTTTTAAGTTTTGGATTCATAGGGTACACTTCTTGGGTCACATCATATTCAAGGAAGGTGTGTTAGTGGAACTAAATAAAGTCCAGGTAGTTGTATCTTAAGAACAGTACACGAATGTTTTTGTTATCTGTAGAATTATAGGATTAGTGGGATATTATTGAAGGTTCATTTAGGAATTTTACTATTTGGAATAAACACTTTATGGCTAGAATATGAAGGGGATAAAGATTTAATGGTCTGGAGAAACTAAGAATTATTTATTAGAGTTGAAGAAGTGCTTGACAATAACACCAATCTTGATCATACCTGATCCAGGTGAGGAGTATACAGAGTTTTCTAATGCTTCTGGGATAGTACATGGTTAGATGTTGATGTAGGGAGATCAAGATGTAGAATATGTGTCTAGGAAGTTGAGGGCACTAGAATTGAATTACCCAACACATGACCTCAAGTTGTTTATAATGGTTTATGCTTTGAAGTGTTGGTTTTATTATCTATTTGGTGAAAGGATTACGGTGTATACTGACCATAAGAGGTTAAAGTATATCTTTTCATAGTGATATTTGAATATTAGGGAGTGGAGGTGTGTTGTGTATATTTTATCATTCAACTTTGATCTAGAATACACACCTAGGAATGGAAACCTTTTTTTCTGAAGATTTTAGTAGTAAAACTCACACATAGTCAGTTCAGAAGTCTAGTGCTAAGTGAAAGATGATGATTTTCATGGATGAGATTCGAGTTTTAGTCCAAGGGATCCTTGATAAGATAACTTTGGTATTATTTTTATTAGATTATACACTTTTTTGATGGATTAGGTATAGACAGTATGAGGATCTTGAATATTTGTCATTGAGGGAAATTGTTGAAGGTGGGGAGTCACCTTCTAATAAGAGCATAGATGAGGATGAGATTATCCATGTCCAGAATCAGGTTTCTATACCTACAAGTATACGAGAGGATATGATTCAAGAACTTCATTCCAGGAAGTGGGTGGTGTATATAGGTATGACCAAAATGTATCATGAGCTATGATGATATTACTGGTAGCCTAGCATGAAAAAGGTGACAGTAGGGTTTGTGACACGATGCTACCCCAGTCAATAGGTGAAGACTGAGCATCAATGATCTAGTGGTTTTATATAGTTATTTAACATTCCATAATGGAAGTGGGATGATATTAATATGGTATTTTTTTGGGTCTCAAATTAATCCTTAGAAGAAGGATGCTATTTAGGTGAATGTGAACCATTTGACTAAGGTAGATAATCTCTTGTCAGTACAAGATTATTTCTTGAGGGATCAATTGTGAGACATACACATTTGGGAGATAGTCCATCTAAATGGGGTAACATGGAGTATTGTTATAGACTGTGAATTTCATTTTACTTGATGATTATAGTAGGGATTACTAAAGTATCTTGGTACACAGGTTTTACTAAGTAATAAATTCCACCCATAGATTGATTGATAGTTAGAACTTAATATAAAGGTTCTTGAGGATATACTTTGGTTGTTTTTTCTAAACATTGGTGGGACTAGGGAGAAAAACCTAGTTATGGTGGAGTTTTATTATAACATTGGTTTTTAGGATGCTATTCATCTGACACTATATGAGGATATTTATAGTAGGTCATACAGATCACCTCTATGATGGATGTAAGTAGGTGAGTTAGAGATATTGGGATATAATATCATGAAGGAGACATCATAGTTGGTTTAGTTGATTTGAAAGCAGTTTTCTATGGATCATAGAAAGAATAATTCATAGGCAGATAGATGTCGAGGAACCATAGAGTTTACAGAAGGTGATCGTGTGTTCTGCCGAATGTCTCCTAGGTTGGTTCAACTTACGATTCAGAGACAGGGACAACTGGCGCCCATGGTTTTTTGGATAGTTTGAGGTTTTGGAGGGAATTGAGATAGTGACATACTAATTGGCTCTACAACTAAGGTAAAGTGCTATGAATGATTTTTTTCATGTGTCACAACTTAAACAGTATCACCATGAACCTTATCATGTCATCGATGTGGATGATTTTGAGCTCGAGATAGATGTGTGAATTGAGGAGGTTCTGATACATGTGTTCGATCATAGTGATAATGTGTTTCAGGGAATGACCATGCTGATAGTACATGTATTGTAGAAACATGGGCATGTGTAAGAGAAAACATGGAAGAGGATGAAGATTTTTGGCCTCAATGGCCTAATCTTTTTTACCTCGGAATATTAGAGATTCCTTGGAGTACAGCTCGATGATGAGATATTTTAATGTGGGTAGATTGTAAAATCATGACCTTTTCTGGAGATTTATTGAGATAGTTTTTTAGTTAAAGTTTTTACTCATTTTGATTATATCTTGTTTGGGTATTAACTTGGGGATTTTTTGTAATAAATAAAAGAAAATTAGAAGGATGAGAGGCACTGCATGGGTGGTGTATGGTTTTTAAAAACTGTGCGCCCAGTCCAGAAAACTGCGTGAACATAGACTGATGGGATTTTCATGTATGGAACACAGTTAGTCAAACCATTCTCCCTCTTTGGAGTAACTATGAACCCACTATAAGAGGAAAAAAGGTTAGTTTCATAGTTTTAAAAACTATGCACCTCTTCCAAGGAATCAATGTACACTATTTTAATTAATCTAAAAATGGGATTTATTGTTTTCCACACCACCCATCTTATATCCCTCTACCCACTAACTCGATCCTAATCAATTTATAACATTTTTGGAGACTTCTATAAGAATTATTATGGATTCTAGACTTCATTATTTACAATTAAAATTTTTAATTGAAGATCGAAACCTCTCTCAGTATGAGAATCTCATCCAAATTTGTCTCCTCTCTCTCTCCCATCCTTCTATCACACTTTAAAGGGATCTTTTACCCTATTGGTATTATATCTAGATTATGATTTGATGGATCTTGATTTTTTGGATCTTGAATTTTGGTTTTAGATCCAGATCTCATTCATCATTGTGATCTTGGTTGTTCAGCTTGATCAGAGTTTCCCATTGGTGAGCATTTATTTTCAATCATGAGGCAGGTGGTCCAAATTCAATTCCTATAGTCTTGAATTAATGTTGTGTGTATGTGTTGTGAAATTTAAAATTAAAAAATTGGAAATTGATTTTTGAATTGATGAAATTAACATAATAATTAATTTATGGAATCATTGAATTGATTTAATGTTGTTTCCATGTGCTTATGAATTGGAAAAAATTCAGAAAAATTGTAATGTATTGAATTGGATTAATTAATTGGAGAATTTATTAATGGAATTTTTTGTGATTAGGATATTTATTTATTAGATTCATTAATTTTTGAATTAATTAATGGATATTGTTCTGATTTTGTTAATATATATTGGATTAATTCATTGGTGAATTTATTAATGGGAATTGTAGTGTTTAAGAAATTGGTGGAATTGAATTAATTAATTTGGGAATTAATTAATGGAATGTGGTGATTATGGAGTTGATGATAAATTGGGGTTATGCGATTGGTTAATTATTGCATTAGGAATTTATTGATAATGGGGATTAATGGATGTTTTGATTAACCTTTAAGGATTAATGATTAATATGAATAAATGTTGATAAATTGTTAATAGTGAAATATTTATATTATTCAATGCTAATTAAAGTGATGAATATATATTATTGATGAATTTAAATAGTATTCCATGATGTGGATGTTTGATAATAGGGTTAATTATGATTATCCCTAATGAATGTGATGGATTTTTTTATATGTGATATTGTGTTATATGTGATATACGTGTGTGGGATAGGGACTGGGGCTCCAAACACCCATGTGTGATAAATGAGTGTGGGATAGAGACTGAGGATCCAAATACTAATATGAGATAACAAGTATAGGAGAGGGAATAAGGATCTAAATAACCACGTTATATAGATGGGTGGGATAGGAATAGTGGCTTAAAATAACAACGGGGTGTTAGACATGATGTTCTACACCCATGAGATTGGCATTGGATTATGCTTATAATTGGCTGTGATATTAACTGAGATGATGAATGGTATCCATGGTATTATGATATGTGATATCCTATGGGGATAGTTTAGACTTTGGCATGGGCCAAAGATGATATTGGGGGTTTGGGAGTCCTCAAGAAAAAAAGGGATTCTGTGTTTAATTAATAAATAATAAATTTCTTAAACTTTTTTACTTATGATTTTTACTTTATTATTTATAAAAATTCATACACTCTTATAGTCTTTATATTTTTTTAGATTCCCTTCATGGTGGCCTACAGAGTTGATCTCACACCCTAATCAGGTTACCAGATTGGTACCCGAATATACTTAATGCTTTTGGGATATGATAAGGAAAAATTCCCTGTGTTAGGTGGATGAGTCAGGATAGAGCATAGATGAGAGAACTGGACTTAGTTTAATGACCTTATCGAGAGTTTTTATTGTCTTTTTTTATTTATGTTTTGTATATTAAACTTTTCCATGAAATATATACTATTTAGTTTAGGATATTGTATTTTCTTTTTTAATCATCACGTGAAACCATATTGATTTTATTATTAGATATATTATTTGGTTATTCTTTCCTGTTTACTCTATTGTGTTACTTTGATAAAGAGGGCATAGTCTCTTTGTGATCAATATTAAACCCTCTATTCTAGTCGGTAAACTTTGGCATATGGGTAGGGATGCTTGAGGTCTTGTGAACAACTGAATCAGGGCACCAGTGTGCACCACCAGGTTTGGTACATAACAAGGTGTGTCCCTAAGGGGGATGATTTCACACATGAGGTTTTGGTAAGGTTTTCCACAAGGGGGGAAGATTTAACAATTAAGGGTTTCTCAAGTTTTTTCACTAGGGAGAAGATTTTACAAAAGAGGATTTTTTAAGTGTGTCCCTAGGGGGGAATATTGCACACTTAAGGGTTTGGTTAAGTGTGTCCCTAGGGTGGGAGGATATTTCACACTAGAGGGTTTGATTAAGTGTGTCCCAATATGGAGAGATTTTACACTTGAGGTTTTGGTTAATTGTGTCCCCAAGGGGGATGATTTCACACTTTAGGGATTGGATATGTGTGTCCTCAGAGAGGAGATTACACACATGAGGTTTTGGTTATGTGTTTCCCTAGGGGAAAGATATTACACCTCACGGTTTGATGTTTCTTGTAGGGAGTGCATACAGATTTGGTGGTGTTGGGGTGGCATGATTGATCCTTAGGGAGGTATCCCAGGTTTTTTTTTTGAGATTTTGGGATTGAACCACAAGGAGGTGTCCTACATAACCTATTTAAGAGATAGGTACCAAAACCAACATAGTTTAATGATTCATTTTAGGCTCATTTGATAGGATTGGTATATGATGTTTAACGTCATGTAGTGAGGATTCTCATGTCACTGAAGGATCATAAATGATAGATGGTGTGGGGATTGTAAATAATGTCTGAATGAGTGTTTGTTTCCCCCCTCCCAAGTGTTTATTTTCATCCCATGGCGGGGAAGGAGGTTCCATATTATGATGATCACACATGAGGAATTCTGTGTTCATCACATCTTGTAAGAGGTGTGGGGAAATCCCGTACCAGTTATTCTTGGGGTGTCCTATGTTTCCCACACATGTTAAGGAGATATCTTCACAACATGTGTTGGGGACATTTTATTTTAGTTTTCCATCATATAACAAGTACATTGAGCTGAGAAGTATTACATCATGCAACATGGACATGGCCAGGACCTATACCCAAGAATACCATTTCCATGTAAGAGATAAATATCAGACAAAACCCCACCCTTCAAGGAAAGGATATTAGTTTTCCTTTATGATATAATTTTTGACTCTCACATATCTACTACAATTGCACCTCTGGGTGATTCAAGAAATAAACACTACCATGTTGTAGTTTCAATCTATGGTCCCAATATTAGGTACTTATGCTTAGGAGCAAGAGGAATTAGGGTGCCTATGATTAGGATAAAAAGGAAAGGTAATGGTCCAGAAAATACTTGAAGAAAAGGGGGTGGATGAAAGGTTTTATGATAAAGGTCGCATGAGAATTTGAAGTGTAGATGAACCAATCTTGGTTGGGTATAGTGTCCTTAGGAACATAACTTTTGTGAAAGGGTGTTGGATGAATGTTGGAAAAATGGAGATTCCTATAGGGTAAAGATATAGTTTAACATCATGTGTTGAGAATGTTGGTTTTGTTATTATCATATTTTTCATACGAGGCATCCAATATTTATTACATAGTGTAAGGTTACATTTTAATATCACAAGCTAAAAATGTACGGGTTTATATTTCGATTCCAAATAGCTTAGACTTTGGTCACTCCTAGTTTATGGACATATTTCTTAGACCATCAGGGGTGGGTGTATTAACAAGGATTTTATGGACTGAATGTGAGACAACACATCATGAAAATAGGGATAAGGGGACCCTTTCAATTAAAAATTCAATGTAAAATTACACATAGGTTCAATTCATGATGATGACGGAGGAAGCACCCAACAATGAGTTGATGGTGGGGGATGGAGCCATGATATGATATCCAAGCGTCACTACATTTCCCATGGGAATTGGAATCAAGAAATATGTAGTTCAGGATCATGGAATGGTTGGAGACTGAATTCAGTAGGGGTATTCATCTTTAATGAGAATGCAATGGAAAAAAGGGGGACTTGGTTTGATGAAACACTTGGGGTAAAAAAAAATATGAAAATAAGAAACCATAGGGGGGATTATAAACAATAATTATGGTCATAATTCATGGTTTTGAATAAAAGTAGGTACTGTAGGATGTTCAGGTGGTGTAAAAGAGTTAAAATATGTTGTAAAGGTGACAAAGAGGACCTTTACCACACATGGAAATCCTGAAACTAGTTTCACCTATTTAAAGGTCATGTGGATTGGACTAGGGTGATGCCAAAATTAGGATGGATTTGAGGCTAGGTTTGGGATATTAGATCCAAATGTCACTGTACATCCTATGGAAATGATAATGAAGAAACATGTAGTTCTAGAACATGGATTAGTGGGTGGCTGATGCAAAAAGGATAATTCCCTCTCTAGAAAAGATATTAAATCATCTCATATATGTCATATGAGGAATACTATGTTTGTGACACTAGGAAAGGATACAGTTTAATGTTTCATGTTGCGTATGTTTGATTGATGATCCCATATTTTTTATATGAGGCATCTAATGTTCATTGAATAGGGCAGGACCATAGTTTAACATTTATGTGTTGAGTATATTGGCATATATTATTCATTTATCTTCCCCGTATTTCATCCTCATGTCAGATCATGCAGTCATCTCTCTTTTTAAATGGATCGAGGGATATTATTTGGATTTACACATGATGAAGAGGCCGATAGTGACTATTTTTATCACCATGAGTAAGTGTCCATGAAGGTATTAATGTTGAATATTACCTCACATTGGGAGAGGAAACATATGTCTATGCTTGAAGACAAATGGTGTAGGAGTCACTACATATCCCACTAAGCTGGGAATCAATCCAAACATAGTTCTGTAAATTGGAATAGTAGGAGGATAATGCCGAAAGGGTGGAATACTATTTGGATAAGATGTTAAGTCATCCCATGATTATCATGGGGAATTACATGCTTATCACATAGGGTAAGGATACAATTTAACTTCATATTCTAAAGACCTTGGGGTTTGTTTATTTCATACTTATCATATGAGGCATCCCATATTTTAAGTCATACAACTTGGAATAAGGAGGATACTAGTTTAAGGTCATGGTGCTTGGACCATAAGACTGAAAATAGTTTAAATTCATATTGATTAAACCCAATTTCTGTATTTTAAGGTCACATATCTTTGACCATGGGTACAGCTTCTTGATTAAGGTCATATATCTTGGACCAATATGTGATCTAGTTTAAGGTCACAGAGCATTGACCATGGTGTTTATGGGAAGCACTACTTGAGAAACCTAGCATTGGTCAAAGGTGTGATACACTCCCTATTCATGGTGATTAAATATTATACACTATTGTATTAGAATTTATGAATAATGTAATGTTATTAGAATTTGGGTTCTGCCTTCATCATTTTTTTGGTTATCATCAAATCTCTAATATCCAGTACCATGTCAATGTGAAGGAAGGATAGGAGGAGGACCTTCTTATAGAATGATCATTCTACTATATTTTCATGTATCTCAAAGTTGCGAAATTCTTGAATCCTTTTTTCTTAAAGAGAATTCAAATCATCTATATGGAATTACTTTATTATTTTTGGTGTATTCTAGTCATAAACAATCATTCGAAGATACAAAAACTAAACCTTAATAGTTAAAACTACCTCTCTTCCACATACTTGGACATATGAAGTTTCTTAGGTAGATCATTGAGTCATTATATGATATATACAAAAGAAATTATGAATTTTATTCTGAAAAATCTTTTTTTCTATACCACACTCACCTATATAATGTTATATATGGTTTTTTTGACCTCCAAAATTTTCCCATTCACCTACACCTGATAGTGGGAAGTTTGATTGGATTAGATGATGCACTTGGCATAAAAAATATTTAGATCAAAAATCTTGATGTTTGTGCCATTATATTTGAGAATAGTGCGAGGAACAAAAAAACTATGAATGATGTTGGAGTTTATTAAATTAATCATAGTATAGGTTTTAACTTCTTTGAGGTGAACATCATCTACCTAGTTTGAGAATAAGTGCATTATAGTCAAAATGGACATGAACTTTCAAGTCATCATTAGAAGATAGGGACTCAAAAAATTGATTCCCAAAACTATAAATTAATATTATTATTTATTTTTTTAGAGAGTATCCATTGGTTGGTATAAATTATTGGAATATATTTGGCACACATGAAAACTTTTTTAAAAACTCAATCCATCCATGAACCATATCAAGACAGACGTAACCTAACCACTAAATTTATTGGGAAGTATTAAATAATAATTGATGGATCCATAGGGCTGAAAATATTACTCTTTTATAATAGGAGTTATATCCATCCCATGGATGTATCAGAGGAAAATTTGATTGAACCTACACCTATAGAGAGTCTTCTTATGGTTCGGGATACCTTGGAGGGAGAATTGTGCCGAATGATAGTAGATTAACTCATGAACAACTTGGTCTGGTGGGATAATGTCATATTGATGATACTAAATGAATGGATTCATATGATCAGGAATGTCCTTGTCTGCAGTAACATTTAAAGGCCCTAGCACTGAAGTACTAACATGCAACAGATATAAATGTTGGTCTCACTATCTGATGTGGTGGGTGTGATGACCCTCTGGTGTACCACATGAATGAATAAATCATCCTAGTTGAGATCTGAAAGGGATTCATAAATGATTTACAAACCATCAAATCATTTATTTGGCGACTGAGGAACATGTGTAACCTTTGGCTGGGAAGGGAATTGGGCCATTAACTGAAGAGTTTGTTACAACATGGGCATAATTTTTGGCATTCTGAAAACATAGTCCCTCTTGATCTACTTAATGAACATCTCAGATTCTCTATTCAGATGTAACCATGGGACATAAATCTCAAGGGATAACTGAATACCAGTAACAATAGGATGAAAACCTACCTCATTATTTGTGCAATATTTTGATAATAGTAACAAGTATGGTAGGGAAACCTGTTCTGAAGTGTTGAATAAAACTTGATGGCCTAATCTATGTAGTTTGTATTCATTTATCATTATACCAATAGGGATATGGGAGTAAAACTCAAAATAAATCTTCCAAAATGGTACAACTTGATCCACTAACTGAATGTATTCATCTAGGAAGTCAACATTCTGGGGAAGTTCCTCAGAGGTCGGGTGTATGAGTAGGAAGTTTGCCAGTGCTTGGAATTTGACATATTTTTTAGGGACAAAACTAATGTTAAAATTATATAGGATTACTTCATTGTGAACCCATCACCTTGTCAGCATGGGGTATTTTTGGATTTACTTTTGTGGGTCAAATGGGACACTTGCTATATCTCATGATGATAGAAATAATTCATCAACTTATTTTCTGCAATGATCAGTGTGAGACAACTCTTCTTGACATTGGAGTATCTAGTATCCATTTTAAGGATAATAAAGATGAGATAATATAGTATATTCTACCTATCCTCATTTTTTTGAATTATAAGAGCTCAAAGGGATCATTACTGGGTGGCCGCATAAAGGCCCAATGGCTTTCTGGAGGTGGGTGGTGTCAAAACAGGAGGTTGTAGTTTGTACTTCTTAATATCCCCAAATATAGTTTAGAAGTACTCATCCAATTAGTAGTTTAAAACATTGTTCATAAGTATCAAGGGGGTATTATAGTTACCGAACATATTCTCAATAAATTGGAGAATATGGGATAAATTTACTTGGAGGCCTCAAAATTATAAATGGTTTTTTGGAAGGGGAATTTTGTTGATATCCATGATTTTATATGGATTAATATATATGCTTCTATATACAATGATGAATCTATGAAAATTTCAGTAGGAAATACCAAATTCAAACATCAAAGAGATTATATTCAAGTGGTGGGAATAGAGTAATTCAAACATGCACTCATGATGTTTGAGATGGTCAATAAGTTGGTAAGATTTAACAATCAGATAATCTATGTAACACTCCACCAACATCTTGAGGAGTGATTTGAAGATACAGTGCATGGTGCACAGATAAGTGGCACCAAAATTCTTCAATATGAAAGGAATTACTAGGTAGAAAAAGGTCCCCTAAGGTTCTCTAAAGTCAATGGACTCCTCATCCTCTAGGTCCATACATATATGATTATACCAAGAATATTCATACATGAAGAATATGGATTATAACTTATCCATATAATCAATCAGTAGCTATGCAAACACAAGGAGGAATTCATCCTTCAGAAAATGGTGGTTGAGGTATTGGAAGTTAATACAACCTATGATATGTCTATTCTTCTTTTAAACCAAGATAATGTTGGGAAACCATTTGGGGTACCAGACCTCTATAACTAACATGGCCTTAATAATAATTTTATCTTTGAACTAGATCATGTTACTATGGGAGGTTTTCACCAATTTGTGAGGCTATCTGAACCCATGGTGAACCATTAGGAGGATGAGGTAATGGATGATGATTGATGGATCAAGGCCTGAAATCTCGTTTCTAAGAAAACTCCTGAGAGTGCTATTTCAGGTAGGGCACATACTACTATTATTTCTATGGAAACATAGATGTGATTATTAGTGTTATCCTAATATCTTTTTCACTTCTAAGGTTTACCTATGTTAGCTCATCAATAGTAGCACAAACACCTTTTTCAAATGCAGGATTGGTTTCCTCTAGAACCCCTTCATTAGCTGAGATATAAGGGTCATAGGGAGAAAGTAACTCTCTTTAAAGTATATATACATGGATAATTTTAGATCCAAATGTGATGAAGAATGATTTTTTTAATAAGTAACTCTTTCTCTGTTGATACTACAATGATAAATGCTAAAAATTCAATCTTGTATAGTTCCTAACAGTGAGGTCCACTCCTGATATCAAAGCAATGAGGATGGGTTGATTCCATTGAGTTAGTCTTGTTTTTTGAAACATGTTGGAATGTTGTGGATTAGAGGATATGGGTAAAAAATACGGATTCTTTATTGGGGTATGGATTTTACACATTTTTAGGTCCAATCAAGTGTAGGAATATGAGTAAATTTGTGATAACTCCTTGGAGTCTAGGAAACAACATTGTATATCAAATTTTGTGGGTTACAAATAATGAATTTGGATAGAAAATCTATATTTTAAGTCTATCTAAGGATATATGGTAGTAGTTATTTGATCACTAGGGGAATTTATATGTTCAAACCCACTGGCCTGGATTGGTTTTACCACCCATTTATAGTACCCAACATCTAGATAGTGATCCTAAAAGAATTCAAAGTGGAATATATCACCCTGGAGTACCCCTAATCAACCATCAAAGGACTATATGAGGTAATAGTGGTACAAAGAGGGGATAATTTCATGAAAATGAAGATATATCCTTCCTAATAGCGAATTATAGGAAGTATCCTTTGAGACAACCATAAAATCGGGGCATTCTACAAGGACATCCAACTAAATTTTCAGATGAATATATTCATGTAGCTTCTAGTAATTCTTATCATAACCCTACATTGTTAGGTTTGGGGGAGAAAAATAAACTTCTATAAGACCTAGTATAAGGAGTCATAAATTTAAGATATGGTTTATCCTGTATCCAGTATGTAATAGGAAGCAACATATTTTCATACTATTTGACTATTCTGTGACACACAATGGGAATATATTTCCTTGGATGGTATCATCCTCATCCTCTCTATAAAATGAAATGGTGTAATGAAATTACTCTAATTTGGATTATTTTATATAATATTCATCAGAGGAATCTCCCTCAAACTCATACTAAAGGGGGAACTCAAGTATTCAATAAGGCCTCACACATTTCTTTTAACATGAATAACATGTTGAATATTGAAAGCCACACCGATATACAAAATATTTATTTCATCACAACATATTTTTATGAATGTGGAGTACTTTTTCTTGAAAGAAGTTATTATTTAGTATGGAACACAGTAGGCACCATTTTCTGAGGAGCAAGGGTATGGATAGCACTAGATATACTCTGAAGTTGGTTAGTTGGTTTTCTATGAAAATTTAATTTTTGGGTATAAGAAGGATGTGGTTGGACCCTAGATATGCATAAATAAACATTGAATAATCATATATGAGTAAAACTATCAACTAAAAAAGGTGACTGTAAAGGAATACCCGATGGAGTAGACCATGAAGGTTGTGCTTGCTGATTCCAACATGATTCCTGCTATTTCTTCTTTATGACATGAAATTTTTTGTTCAAAACACTAGATTGGTTATTATTTTTATCATGTTGTCTCTATAATTACTTTTGATGATGGAGTATGAAGAAGGCTGAGAGGTTCACAAGACCATCTTCATCACTAGGCATTGTAAAGGCGTCTATCAATGTGACAACATTGATTAATGTATACTCCTTATCTTCATTATTATAAAATTCTAGGACAAGAAAAACTAAGGGTGCATCTCCTAACAAAATAAATATGAAGTTGGAAAGAGTATGGATTGGTTTCTACAAAAATGAGGGAATTTGATTCCCCTTACAAAATCATTGTATATTCCTCTAAGACATGGAATAATTTTCCATAGTTGTGGAGGAGAAAATTGGAGGAGATGTTGTTGGTGATGGAGATTTTGGTCTACTAAAATGGAGATAAATTATACCACTGCCAAGAGAAACTATTTTTTTATGATAACCATTCAATTTACTTTTTCATTCTATGAATAGAGACCTATTTTCACTAATTGATGTCATTTTTATCACTATCAAGGTTAGAAGATACTTTTCCAACCTGTGTCAAGATGTTTCCCAATTTGACTCAGCCATAGTCCATCTAGTATTGGTATAGCATCCCGTCTTTTTATAACATAAACTTTCATTACATTACACAAAACTGAGGATCTTTAAGGTCTAGTGTCTTGGAAACCAGGAACATAATACATGAAAACAACATAAAACATTCTTCTTAAACACTTGAAAGGCGTCTCCTTAAGTTCATTCTAGGTTCATTACTGCATCTCATAACCTGGGGACATACATCAAAAGAAAGGGTGAGCAGAAGGCCCAGTAAGGGAAACAAGAGGAACATTTTACATGTGAACTTGAGATACTTCAATAAGGACATGAAAAGAACTTTAAGGCATGAGAAATAAATCATGAGGCATTTCATAATAAAAATAACATTTTTCATAACTTGAAGATGTGGCTACATCATTTAACATATACAATCATGAACATATCACCAAGGTCCATCCCCAAGGTGTCATTTGAAAATTACCAAGGTTATTCACCAAGGTATCGTGAAAATTGTAATCTCTAGTGGTTACATCATTACCCAATGCATTGGAGCGCTATCAGGGCGCACCCTTAAATTTGCCTTTATTATCATGTGATCCACAATTATCATCATCAAACCTTTCATAAATAACCCACATAGCATAAAATAAATGGGTTTCATTTCATAATCATAATGTTTTAAAAACTGCTTTAAAAACACGATCTTTACGTCACTTTAAACCCACGGAAAGGGAAAGCGGGTCTCATGTATGTAAATCCCAGAATTTAAAATGGAAAATTTTGATATATATGTGAATAACCTTGTAGAAATAAGAGCTTTGAGTATTCACTTTATAACATAAAATAATTTTTGAGAAAAGAGAGAGGCATTTTGAGGGGAAAATTCTGCAGCATAACGGCTATGTTACAAGGTTTTAGAAAACTTTGAAAAGAGAGGGGACATGAGACAGACATTCATAAATGACCCATAAAACAGTATAGGGACAAAATATAAGGGGTTTAAGAACATGTTAAGGAAATTTGAAAATATACCATATGAAATGAAGAACATGAAAGGAAGAAAAAAAAGATTTCTCTTGTGAGAATTCGGCAGCCTAACGGCGTCACTTAAACTTCAACAAAATTGAATTGACAAGGTCAAATAGGGTCTCTCATCATATGAACATAAGATTACAGTATGATAGATATAGAGATCATACCCCATCATAATATAAAGGAACTTGAAAGAATTGACATGAAAGTAGAACTTCAAAACGAGAAGGGTGAAGAACCACTTAAAAATTCGGCAGCCTAACAGCGCCACTTAAAACTTCAAAATACTGGATTGAAGTGATCAAATGGGGTCTCTCATAATATGGTCATAAAAGATCAGTATGATAGATATAGAGATCATACCACAACATAACAAAAATGAACTTGAAAGAATTGACATGAAAGTAGAACTTCAAAACGAGAAGGGTGAAGAACCACTTAAAAATTCGGCAGCCTAACGGCGCCACTTAAAACTTCAAAATACTGAATTGAAGAGGTCAAATTGGGTCTCTCATCATATGATAATAAAAGATCAGTATGAAAAATTTAGATAACATACCCCAACATAATAAAAAGGAACTTGAAATACTTTACATGAAAATAGATCTTGAAAAATGAGAAGGGAGAAAGAATCCGTTACAAAAATTTCGGCAGCCTAACGACGCCACTTAAAACTTCATAAAACGAAATAATGAGAGAAAGAGGGGATATCTCATTATATGAACATGAAAATGGCAGTAAGAAGAGTATAAAAGAACATCCTCCAACATAAGAACATGGAGCATAAAAGGAATTACATAAAAGAGATTACTTGAAATGAAAGAGAGAGGTCGGATCCCTTACCTTAAAATGTAACTCTTAAACCTCAAAGGTTGGGACCTTGAGGGCTTGGGGGCACCTTGGGAGGACTCCTTGGGAGGTAATGAGACCAGAACTTCGTTGGGGAAGAGTGGGGAGTCGAATGGATGAGGGGAGGGCTTGGTATTTATAGGGAAAGTGAGGGGACAAGGCATTAATGGCCAAAGGACACCTCACATGTGCTTTTCTCAAACCCATGTGCTCTCCCTTGGCATTTATCATGGAGTTAGGCCACATGGGGCCCCCAAAACAATAATTCATCACCCTTGGCCGCCAAACCCTTAAAATAACTCATGACATCATCATGACACAACTATGATGTCATTAAACATACCGAAACCCTAAAACTGCATTTTTACTATTCACTGAAAATTCAACTTTCTCAGAAAGATCCCAAAATTTCACCTTAACCAAATATCAATGCTCTGATTTCAAAAATGAAATACATTTTATAAAAATAATTTTCTAAATATTTTTAATTTAATTTTTAAATAAAAACACTATTCATCGAAAATTCATTTTTTTCAGAAAAATCCCCAAAAATTACCATAACATAATATCGATGCTCTTAGTTCAAAAATAAAGTCATTTTTATAAAAAGAATTTTCTATTTATTTTTAATTAAATTTTTAATAAAAAAAATACTATTCATCCGAAAAAACTAATACTTGAATAACAATTTATGAAACCGTTATTTAACCATTTTATTGAATCACATTACTTAATCTAGGTGTCTAAATTATATTAAAACTTTCTTTGAGTGAAATTACTAATCCATTTGGTCATATTACTAATCCTAAGCATAAAATCACTATTCATAATTTACTATTCATCAAAAATCAAGTTGATCTTATTAGACTCCAAATTTCGTACTGAACATAATTGTAGAAGACCATTTTTCGAAAATCATTACACATTTTAAGTTATTTAAGGTTTACATAAACATTTTTTTCAAAATATTCTTTTGAAAATTCATCAAAAATATGCATACTATTTTTATCCGGTCATTTGAAAATTCATAAACTTCATCATAAGCAGAAGTCCCAATTTTTATTTAAAACAAGGATTACACAAGGCAGTTACGGTCTCGTTACATAGCCCCTTATAATACCAGCATAGGACCTAAGAGTAAGGTGTGCTAGGGTGATAGAATCTTGGGGCGGCTCGGTCAACATTGCCCGAGTAGTAATTTCTATCAGTTTGAACTTCTCGTGAAGGCGATTCCGTTCTAGCTTCACATGATGAAGTTCGGCTTGGGTTTGGTCCAGAGCAAAGCCCAATGGTGCTACCTCCTTCCCAATCTTTGTTAGATGGGCTTCGATCGGTCCAAGACTACTAGGTGAGGCCATCAAATCTTCTTTCTATAATAATCAACCAAGATTACTTATATATAGAGACAATAATCAAAACATTTTGTTCACATCGGTCATATTGACCGATGGTCATATAACAGTCAAAATCCAATGGTCTCATTCTAATTATAATCATGTTTATCAAATAAAACATTTGTTGAGTATAAAAATAACACATAAAATTAGGAAACAATATTTATTTAAAATTTCGGGTCGTTACAATCTTCCCCCCTTAAGAAATTGCGTCCTCGCAATTTTTTTAAAATTGGGTTTTGAAATTTCATTGAAAGTCCCACATCGGAAAAGGAGTCAGTAAAACTATTACTTTAAAAGAAAGAAAGGGAAGTACAAAGGTCACCCGAGTTAACCCACACTAGGGTTCCATGTAGGAAAACATGGACATGGAGGAGAAAACAAAGGGTCAAGTTCTGAGGGAGAGTGATAGAGAACATGATTAGGAGAAAGTTAACCATGAGAAAATCCCAAACTTATGATGTGTTTAAACGGTCTTTGATTACCTAGTAGGAAACGTAAACCAACAACGTTTTTGTTTTACGTTCCTTTTCATAATTTTGAGGAATTCATTTACAACATAGAACAAAAACATAAGGAAATATACTTATCTTCATGTAGAGTTTCATCCTTTAATAAGTTTCTACCCAAAACTAATCTTTTATCCAAACTATGAGCATTCGAAACTACTTGGTCTCATCAAAACACAAGAATCATCTTCTAGAGAATCACATAATCCACAAAAGATTAACAATCTATTTCTTTTATCTTTAAACATTATCCCAAAAACCGAAAGGGTAAGGTAAAACAACTCTTCAAAAGAAAGAATCCCATAGGAATGGAAATTACTTTTAAATATTCAAGGTTCCATGGTACTACCCAAAGTTCATCATAGACCACTCCATAAATAATGGTCCTTAAAATTCCTCAAAATAAACTAAACTAAGATTGAAACCCAAATACAATAAGTATTTGATAACATAGTCTTCCAAAATAAACTTCATTGTTCATCTCCAAACAACATCAACCTCTCCTAACATCTTATAACAAAATTAGCTAACCTAAACATATTTTACCCAATATAGGTTAATCATTCCCATAAGTAACCTAAATTACTATAAGTCCACCTTAAATTAATCAATTCTTCAAAATATAAGTCATCCTTACTCCTCAATGAAAATACCGTAGTTGTCACACCTCGACCGCGGACGTCCGTATTGTTTTCTTCTTTCTTGGTCCTGATTTAAATTTTTCGAGGTTTTGTGGTGTCGGCAGTTTCACGCCGGTGCGCGGTCATCGCATCGCTGGCGGTGATCGTGCGTTTGGCCCGGGTGACTATGTGTTCACCCGACATTTTAAATATTAAAGTTTTTACATTGACCTTTTATTATTATTACTATTTGAGTTGCGTTATTATTATAATTAACTAACTTTTATTTACTTTAATTATTTTATTGTTATGATTATTATTATAAAGTATTATTAATATTATTATGAAGGTTTGTTATTATTATTATAAAGCGATTATTATTATCATAACATTTTATTATTATTATTATTATAAGTTTTATTTTTATTATATAAGTTTTATTGTTATTAATATTATATGTTTTATTATCATTATTATAATTATAATTATTATTTTTATCACATATATACATATATATATATTTGAACCTAAACTAAACCTACCCTAATCCCTCTCCCCGTAGCCGCCACCTCTCTCTCCCCTTCCCCGCTTTCCTTCCCCGCATCCTGCACCTCGGCCTCACCTCCCCGCTTCCGCAGTCGGCTCCCAGCTCCCCTACGCGACGGCCTCCAGCATCCCGTCTCCCCTGCGTGTTGTCGCCGTCGCCGTCCCGGCCTCGTCCGGCGCTCCCCGTCCCGGTGTCGCCAGCCTCTCCGCGCAACTCCGGCGCCGTCCCGCTCGACTCCCTCCGCGCCCCGCACCCGGCGTCCGACTCCTGTCCCCGTCATCGACCCGTTCCCCCCCTGCTTCTCCACCCTGCCGCCTCCACCCCATCCGCCCTCGGCCAGCCTGGACCCCCTGCTCGCCCTCGGCCAGCCCGGACCCCCTGCTCGCCCTCGGCCAGCCCGGAACCCCCTTGCGCAGCGACGACATCTTCCCCAGCGGCCCCTGCCGACCTGCCCCAGGCCTCGCCTCGTTTCCCCGCTCCGGCCTCCCACGTATCCCGGCCTTCACCCGCCCTCACCCCCTGCAAGTCTCGGTTCCCCTCCGCCCGCCGGCCCTGTGCCGCACCCAGGTCTCCCCTGCGGCTCCTCCTTGCGTCGGCTCCAGCGGATGCCGCGCCTCGGCCCTCTGCCTGCTTTCGGCTCCCGCCCCCTGCTCGCTCGGGATCCCGTCCCCCCCCTCTGCTGTGAGTTGTTTTTTTTATTCATTTTATTTTTGTTACGTTTTGTTTTGTTTATCATATTAATAATATTATTATTATTAATGTTATTATGTTAATATTTTTTTTCTATTATTATTATTATTATTATCATTATATTATGTTGTTATTTTTATTTTTATATTATGCTATTATTACTATTTTTATTATTATCATTATTATAATATTATTATGCTTATATTATTATTATTATTATCATGTTAATATTATTATATTATTATTATATTAATATTGTTACTATTATTATTAAATTATTACTTTATTAATATTATCATGTTATTATCATGTTATTATTATTATTATTATTATTATTATTGTTGTTGTTATTGTTATTATGTTATTATTATTAGTAGTATTATTATGTTATGTTATTATTTTCATCATTATATTATGTTATTGTTATTATTATTATTATTATATTAATATTGTTATTACTATTATATTATTATATTATGATTATTCTAAATTGTTATTGTTATTACTATTATGTTAATATAATGATATTATTATTATCATTGTTGTTATTATTGATATATTATTATTATGCTAATTATATTATTAGTGTTATTGTCATTATTATGACTATGTTATTATTATTATTATATTATTACTGATATTAACTTTATATATTGGTTACTACTGTTATATTATTATTATTGATCGTTGAACCCGTTCTACGGTCTTCTGTTTTAGGACCCGCGCAGGGCGTTTCCGAGAAAGCGCCATCGCTGCGCCTTGTTTCCGGGGTTCTGCTGTCTCCGCGCCTCAGTTTCGAGAGTGTTGGACTTTATCACGTGGCTTCAGACACACGTCGTGCCATCGCGCCTTGGTTCCAAGGTCGTTTTACCGCCGCGCTTGGATCTTGAGGTAGGTCTCCCTTTGCACTCGCCTTTAAATTTAGAATTTATTTATTCCTTGACTTTTTATTAAGTTTCAGCAAATTCAAAAGTATTATTAAGTAGTTATCTATAGTTTGGTGATCTGCTGATGATAAAAATTGTTTTAATTCTTGCGTTTCAGTAAAAGCGTTTTCTTGGATTTAATTGTGTGCTTCCATGGTAGTGTTGCTAGATGGTTCTTCTTGAATAATGAAAGACATGTTGAATTGGGTTTTGAAATGTTTTGGCGTGTGTAAATTAGTAGATGTAGTGTTTATGGAAAATGGTGTTTTCTGAGAACCTTGATTAGATAAAACGTCGTGTGACCTTTAAACTTGTTTTTGGAAACTTTATGTGTGGTTCTTGGTGGTTGAAAAACGTTTTTGTTTTTGAAACATGATTAAAAGTTTGGTTTTAATTTGAGAAATAGTATTCCTTAAAAATGTGATTAAAGGCCCGTTTGGCTCTTGATAAAAGTGGGGTGCATTTTGATATTAGAAAATAATTCTACTTGTGAAACAATTGTGTTCCAGGGTGATATGCTGATTTGGGTTTCTTAAACAAAGTTCTAAGTGTGTTTTTGGTTTTTAATGTAATGGCGTGTGTAATATCCCTTTAGAAATGCTTTAATATGAAATAGTCAAAATGTAAATGATATGGCGGCCCGGTTGGCACTTTAATAAATGTGAAGTGATTATACTTATATATATATATATACGTACTTGTGAGGGAATTTCTACAGGGGGACTTCCCTTCGAGGGTTGTCGTGTAGCGATGTCCGTGTAAGGGGTTGGCAAGTGCGGTGAGATGAGTCACGCGTGCGCGGGTCTCCCACTTACACAGTGTTACAAAAACTACTATGGGTTCTTGGGCGTCTTGTAGATTATCGAGTGACGGTTGCTTGCTAACCCTGATTAGACGGGTTGGTACCCTCTGGAGTCGTGGACAGGCCAGGTGGGATGTGCCACTGGTTGGCTATTAGGGCGGCCAGTTGGTTATTGACTGTGGAGTACCATGCCGGCAGGTAGTCTGAACCCGAGTACGTCCAGGGGTTTTCTAGGGATGTTCAGGATCGCCCATGGTTATTGCTGATAACTTCTGGTTTGTTTTTTTTACTTGCACTTGGTTTTCCTTGCCTGTTGACCTTTACTTGCACTTGTTTTCCCTGCTTGTTTTCCTTCAGTCATATTTCACAGCCTATACTGTTAGACTTTGAGAAAAATGGTTTTCAAATGAAAATGCTTTGTTCTCTTTGGGTTTGATTTGAAAATGTAACACTTTGCTTTTTAGAATGAGTTTAAAACTAATGAAATGGAACTATCTTTCGAAAAAGAATAAGGGAAATTCCTCGTGTTTGATCTTCAAGTAAATCATTGTGAAAAATTACTTTTTTACATTATAGTTCAAACCTGGATTATGTAGATTCTATCTTTACTGGAAGTGCTTTGGGATTTGTTGTGGGGCTCACCTACTGAGTACTTTTGTGCTCACGCCTATCTTTCACCTTTTCAGTTGCAGGTTCCTTTTGTTCAGGTTCTCCTGCTTGAGTCGCTCAGTGTGGGAGCGATGTTGGTTGTAGTTGGGTGGTGACCCGCGAGGTCACATGGAGGTATGTCGTGGTATAGTTTGTTTATGTCTTTAGTGTTTGTTTGTTTGTTTAAGTTGTATTCTTTCTTCCGATACTGCTTTGAGTTCGGGCTGAAATCGTTCCCAACGATTAAAATTTTAATGCCCGGCACTGGTTTCCATCCCGGGGGGATCGGGAACGCCCCTCGGGACTTGCCGCGGACCGGCTCGGGTGACCGGTTCAGGGTCGACCCGGGCTGGTTCATGACAGTAGTAATCTATTTACCTAGATCATATAGGGTCCCCAAAATACTGAACATCTTCCAAAATAATAATCATCCTTTAATCCAGAAATCATCGCATTTCCTATCACATTGGTTGTTGGGACATGTTCTTCCATTTCTAACCATTAACTAATAAGAGAAAGTATAATTAGAGGCTTAAATACTTAACCAATAATCATGAAAAGGAACTTAAATCATATAAGGATAACTTGTAGAAGAAAAGTATACCCTAACTTGTGATCCCCTAGGTTCCAATCTAGGTTATCCATGATCATATATTCTTATGTGAATCTTTATTTTATTTTATCTTTGTTCCTTTAGTAATGGTTCATACTAATCTTATGAATTTACCAAAGCATATCCCCCGGGAGTGTCGTAACCAAGAGTGCAGCAAGGCCCGTTGTCGTGTACCAGTTCCCGTTCGAGTCTAGCTCAAAGCGGTTTTTTCGGGTTTTACCCCTATGTACATCTGTGCCAGAGCCACCTCTACCTGCTCGTATCCAGACAGGGATGTATTTTCTTGGCAACCCCTTACTCAATACTCACCAAAATACCAGGAAGATTTCCTATATTTAAACTTTTCTATAGGGTTATTCCTAAAGTTTTCATATCCTAATTTCCACAAATAACTAAACCATCCTTTGATACCAACTATAGCATCCCGTCTTTTTATAACATAAACTTTCATTACATTACACAAAACTGAGGATCTTTAAGGTCTAGTGTCTTGGAAACCAGGAACATAATACATGAAAACAACATAAAACATTCTTCTTAAACACTTGAAAGGCATCTCCTTAAGTTCATTCTAGGTTCATTACTGCATCTCATAACCTGGGGACATACATCAAAAGAAAGGGTGAGCAGAAGGCCCAGTAAGGGAAACAAGAGGAACATTTTACATGTGAACTTGAAATACTTCAATAAGGACATGAAAAGAACTTTAAGGCATGAGAAAGAAATCATGAGGCATTTCATAATAAAAATAACATTTTTCATAAATTGAAGATGTGGATACATCATTTAACATAGACAATCATGAACATATCACCAAGGTCCATCCCCAAGGTGTCATTTGAAAATTACCAAGGTTATTCACCAAGGTATCGTGAAAATTGTAATCTCTAGTGGTTACATCATTACCCAATGCATTGGAGCACTATCAGGGCGCACCCTTAAATTTGCCTTTATTATCATGTGAGCCACATATATCATCATCAAAACTTTCATAAATAACCCACATAGCATAAAATAAATGGGTTTCATTTCATAATCATAACGTTTTAAAAACTGCTTTAAAAACATGATCTTTACGTCACTTTAAACCCACGGAAAGGGAAAGCGGGTCTCATGTATGTAAATCCCAGAATTTAAAATGGAACATTTTGATATATATGTGAATACCCTTGTAGAAATAAGAGCTTTGAGTATTAACTTTATAACATAAAATAATTTTTGAGAAAAGAGAGAGGCATTTTGGGGGGAAAATTCTGCAGCATAACAGCTATGTTACAAGGTTTTAGAAAACTTTTAAAAGAGAGGGGACATGAGCCAAACATTCATAAATGACCCATAAAACAGTATAGGGACAAAATATAAGGGGTTTAAGAACATGTTAAGGAAATTTGAAAATATACCATATGAAATGAAGAACATGAAAGGAAGAAAAAAAAGATTTCTCTTGTGAGAATTCGGCAGCCTAACGACGTCACTTAAACTTCAACAAAATTGAATTGACAAGGTCAAATAGGGTCTCTCATCATATGAACATAATAGTACAGTATGATAGATATAGAGATCATACCCCAACATAATATAAAGGAACTTGAAAGAATTGACATGAAAGTAGAACTTCAAAATGAGAAGGGTGAAGAACCACTTAAAAATTCGGCAGCCTAACAGCGCCACTTAAAACTTCAAAATACTGGATTGAAGTGATCAAATGGGGTCTCTCATCATATGGTCATAAAATATCAGTATGATAGATATAGAGATCATACCCCAACATAACAAAAAGGAACTTGAAAGAATTGACATGAAAGTAGAACTTCAAAACGAGAAGGGTGAAGAACCACTTAAAAATTCCGCAGCCTAACGACGCCACTTAAAACTTCAAAATACTAAATTGAAGAGGTAAAATGGGGCCTCTCATAATATGATAATAAAATATCAGTATGAAAAATTTAGAGATCATACCCCAACATAATAAAAAGGAACTTGAAATACTTTACATGAAAATAGATCTTGAAAAATGAGAAGGGAGAAAGAATCCATTACAAAAATTTCGGCAGCCTAACGGCGCCACTTAAAACTTCATAAAACGAAATAATGAGAGCAAGAGGGGATATCTCATTATATGAACATGAAAAGGGAATTAAGAGGAGTATAAAAGAACATCCTCCAACATAAGAACATGGAGCATAAAAGGAATTACATAAAAGAGATTACTTGAAATGAAAGAGAGAGGTCGGATCCCTTACCTTAAAATGTAACTCTTAAACCTCAAAGGTTGGGACGTTGAGGGCTTGGGGGCACCTTGGGAGGACTCCTTGGGAGGTAATGAGACCAGAACTTCGTTGGGGAAGAGTGGGGAGTCTAATGGATGAGGGGAGGTCTTGGTATTTATAGGGAAAGTGAGGGGACAAGGCATTAATGGTCAAAGGACACCTCACATGTGCTTTTCTCAAACCCACGTGCTCTCCCTTGGCATTTATCATGGAGTTAGGCCACATGGGGCCCCCAAAACAATAATTCATCACCCTTGGCCGGACAACCCTTAAAATAACTCATGACATCATCATGACACAGCTATGATGTCATTAAACATACCGAAACCCTAAAACTGCATTTTTACTATTCACTGCAAATTCAACTTTCTCAGAAAGATCCCAAAATTTCACCTTAACCAAATATCAATGCTCTGATTTCAAAAATGAAATCCATTTTATAAAAATAATTTTCTAAATATTTTTAATTTAATTTTTAAATAAAAACACTATTCATCGAAAATTCATTTTTTTCAGAAAAATCCCCAAAAATTACCATAACATAATATCGATGCTCTGAGTTCAAAAATAAAGTCATTTTTATAAAAATAATTTTCTATTTATTTTTAATTAAATTTTTAATAAAAAAAACACTATTCATCCGAAAAAACTAATACTTGAATAACAATTTATGAAACCGTTATTTAACCATTTTATTGAATCACATTACTTAATCTAGGTGTCTAAATTATATTAAAACTTTCTTTGAGTGAAATTACTAATCCATTTGGTCATATTACTAATCCTAAGCGTAAAATCACTATTCATAATTTACTATTCATCAAAAATCAAGTTGATCTTATTAGACTCCAAATTTCGTACTGAACATAATTGTAGAAGACCATTTTTTGAAAATCATTACACATTTTAAGTTATTTAAGGTTTACATAAACATTTTTTTTCAAAATATTTTTTTGAAAATTCATCAAAAATATGCATACTATTTTTATCCGGTCATTTGAAAATTCATAAACTTCATCATAAGCAGAAATCCCAATTTTTATTTAAAACAAGGATTACACAAGGCAGTTACGGTCTCGTTACATAGCCCCTTATAATACCAGCATAGGACCTAAGAGTAAGGTGTGCTAGGGTGATAGAATCTTGGGGCGGCTTGGTCAACATTGCCCGAGTAGTAATTTCTATCAGTTTGAACCTCTCGCGAAGGCGATTCTGTTCTAGCTTCACATGATGAAGTTCGGCTTGGGTTTGGTCCAGAGCAAAGCCCAATGGTGCTACCTCCTTCCCAAGCTCTGTTAGATGGGCTTCGATCGGTCCAAGACTACTAGGTGAGGCCATCAAATCTTCTTTCTATAATAATCAACCAAGATTACTTATATATGGAGACAATAATCAAAACATTTTGTTCACAGCGGTCATATTGACCGATGGTCATATAACAGTCAAAACCCAATGGTCTCATTCTAATTATAATCATGTTTATCAAATAAAACATTTGTTGAGTAGAAAAATAACACATAAAATTAGGAAACAATATTTATTTAAAATTTCGGGTCGTTACAATTGGAGCCAAAATTTGAATAAAAATAATTCTTTAATGGTGTATGCAAGGATCCTGTGGTATGGTCAGTGATTGGAGTTGTCGGTAAGTTAGCCCTCTTAGGATCACTTACACTAACAAATTCAGGATCCCCATTTCTAGGGCACATATAAAATATGATGGGACTTATGAATCCTTGAAGGAGTGGGACTTGTTATTTATTTATATGAATGGAACCCAAGGTTCCTAGAGCAAGTGGGGAGCCCAGGAAATGTACTCGAGATGAGGTTTTGGCTGGGGAGGCTACATCGGGTGAGGATGTGGTTGGAGGGGCTTCCCTTGGTGGGTTTTGTCTGGTATATCAGCCAATTACTGAACATACACCAAATCCTCTACATGTATGGAATCATATATCTATGATTTGAAAGTCATTTTTCACAAGATATTGATGGGGTAATGTGTGCAACTATTTCTTGGTCCACTACAAGCCTTATTCCAAATGTTGTGGTTTTTTAGAGAACTATCAAAATCCTCACAGATAATTAAAGGAGATGAAGGTAGAAAATAGCTTGTCTTTTATATTTTCCACACACATTGTAGAAATATTCTCTTAATAAATCTTCATATCAAGAGTGTTTGTGAGACCCTCCCATTAGGTAATGAAATCACCCCCATAATCCTTATACCTATGCTTTCACTTAGAGAGATCCATGATATTGGTCTTGTACGTAGTTAAAATGAATTAGTAGAGTAACATAGTATGGATATACACCCATTCTAAAATATATTATAGGGTAAATTGATAGCACTGAATGAATTATGGTCCCTACAGATTCTAGAAAACACAACAGAGCTTGGCCACTTCTTGTTATTACAGAGTCCCCAACATCGGGCCACATTGTGGGGTGAAGTTGGATGGATATTGAAGAAGATCAAATGCCTTCTTAAATGGTGTGAATCTTGGATTGAATAATTATAGTGTTAGGTACTTATGGTATACTCACACAAAGTAAAATGTTCCTTCACAAGGAATTGACACCCGCCTCATTTCCAGAGCTTCAAGGAGGGTAGTTAGAGTAGTTATCACACTATCATGGTGAGAATATGTGATCAAAGGTTCCATAAATGGTTCATCATTTTGGGAATAGCAACACACATGATCTGGAGGAATATATGATTTTTTTATCAAATAGAGTTGTTGAATCATATCTTAACCATTTCCCATTTCTCCTAGATTCTTTATAATTATGATGCATGAGGACACCCGGTTCAATTATCAGAACCTAGTATAAAAGGATTGGGTGAAAAACAAGAGTATAGGTTGGATAACTTTTGAAATTATCATATAAACTATTCCACTAAGAGATAATATGGGATGTAATCCTCTTTTATGCCACCATATCTTGAATCAAAATGACCATCCTAACATTTTAATCAAAGTGAAATTTTGGATGTATCATTAAAATCAATAGATCCATTTATTTTTCAATATATTAGTTAGAAGGAATCAATGTTTCGCTACTAGAATACCAAGAACCATCACCAAACTATAATGATGAATAATATCACCTTTCATGGGATCTTCCAATAATTGTAGCACCCATTAGGGTGGGTTCTCCCTTTCATTCCCTATGTTGGTGACCTTGTTCTATGATCCTAGGGAGGGTAAACAACGATGAAATTCCTAGTGGAGGTGTCAAAAATAATTTAATAATTATTAATTGGGATAGATTTATGACCTTATTGTAATCTTGGGATAGATATGAAATATAGGGTAGCATACTGCCCCTAGCGTCTGATCTGCACATGTTGGAATGATGCTTTATTGAGTCACCGAAGCACAACGAGGCTCCTGACATAGGTCTACTGAAATTTTGGGTGGTATTCATATGTTTTAGTTTGTTGATCTATTGGGAGAACTGTGATGTCAACCCTCTTTCACTATTTTTTTATGAAATCAAGATGTTACCGGCTTCCCAGATAAATCAGTCGGCAGTCCTGACCCCAGTTGTGGATTAACCGAATATTCCAGTGGAAGAATTCCACATGGTCCTCAGTGAGGGAATTTTAAATGAAAATTTCAATGTTATGGGTGGAAATAATATGATTTATAGTTGGTCAATCATAAATACCACCCATAAGTATTCTTTTTCATTACCCATAGGATGATCCTATTCTTGATCATCCTGAACACCATTTGGTGCTGGTGGGGAAATTGGCAGTAAAACTAATTGTGAATTTCATTAATATTGATTTTCTAAAATAGGGGGCGCCACATGGGATAACTATCAACTAAGTATTGGGTTGTCTCTCATAGGTGAGGCCAACTCCAAGATCATTTTTATATTGAATGAGGTTTTCTCAACCTTCGTATGAGAGAAAGAAGAAGAATATATTTGGGTATCAACCGAGTTCCCACCATCATATGATTGCGTCAATATAGAACCTAATGTCTCTATCACTTCCAACATAGTGGTAGAGTGGTGGGAAGATGATGGTGGAAGATATAGTTTCTCTACAAGTCCATGAAAGGAGGACAGATCATTCTCCACCTATAGGTAAATACATATGGATTTAGAGATTTTATGAACCTATACTCGAATGATTGTTAAATAAAGTTGATGAGATTCTTTTCCTATCTTTGGAAGAGGTGGTTAATGATCCATGATCGAGTCATATTTCATCATAGAATCAGATAGATTAATGGTGACATAATTTTTTCCATGGTCCAGCTTCTTATGAAGCAAGAGTTATCCCTGCACGTATTACTGACATCGTGTTTTGATTTATTCTATGCATATTGCAAATTGCGTCATGGGTATGGACTACATGACACTTTATTTCCACCATATTAGGGAATGGTTTTTAGATTAGGGTATATCTTCAGCATGGGTTGGACCTCCTTGATGGTTGGTGGTTGTGTAGGGAGGACCTCTGTAGTGAAATTCATTATCATGGGATAACACATGATGGTTTTTGGTGGTTCCCATGATTGGGAGAGTCAACCTGATCTATCTAAGAGGTAGTTGGGGTCTTGATCCTATGAGGGAAAAAATATCCCCCTATGAAATGGTTTTAGGGGAAAGGTGGAATACACTAACGGTGGGTGGGGCCACTGGAATAAGAGAATAGGCCTCATGATGGAAAGGGATTATGTCCTACCGCCGGTTTCAAGGTTTGGAACGTTTATCCAAGTCTAGTAGATTAGGATGAAGATAGATTTGTTCTTTCACCAATATGACTAGATTACATCATCGACAAGGCTATGTAAAATCCCTCTTAGGTGGTTCCCATGTAGTGGTAATAGTTGGAATGACCCATACGTCCCCTACTTCATCAGTGTGGGGGAGTAAGATATCAAATCATTCTAGGAGAGGCTATCAGAACAGTTCATCATCGTGATTTGGTGGGTGGGGAGGGTTTCCCCCAGCGTGGAACTTATAGTTATCGATTCTGTCCTAATTCATAGCTTGTATGTCCTTCTGGACCATATCCCTAGTAGAAATGACCCCTTTTTACTCATAGTCATGACTAAGTTCATTAATAACCTTCCTCTGGATAAGGTCAATAAGATAGATGAGGTGATTATTCTTATTAGTTGTGAAAGAGGTGAACATAATGGTAGGATTGCAGTGGTGCAAGATGTCCGTATTGTTATTCCCTATTACCTTATGCATATTAGTGGTTGGTCATTTTGAATTTTTTGGTTCTTCAGTCTTGCGATATACATGGAGTCAATTTTTAGAACATGTTTGATATTCCCAACATCATTCATCATTCTTCAAGGTGAAGGGAGGATCCATGTTGAATGTTCCTTAGAATAAATATTCCCAACAACCATCATTTTCCTTAAATTGTAGGATAATATTTACATACTAGTCTCACCATTTATTGGTGGGGTTTTGGTTCTAGATATATGGATCTAGTCATATTCAAATATAATGGTTCCCAACATTAGATATCTAATAAATGTTGAAGGACAATAACTTTAGATTAGTTTGAATATTTCTATTTTGACTTTTTTACAAGGGTTTGACATTGCATTATATTGTTTTCACCCTGAATTTTCAATTTCTAAAGGTGGGTGACCTCCTCCACCATGGTTAGTGATGTCAGCTCCTAGATCTGAATCAGATGATGGAATGTTGATTCCTCCTTCCATGGATTCCTCCTTGGATGTTGTAGGCTAGTATGAGTCTCCCAAAAAAATTAATTCATGTTCATGAAACTCATTTATGGTGCCATGTTGAGGTGTAAACCATTAAATTATACTGATTTTGTCTCGATAAGGTTGCAACATAAGATCAAAATAGATGGTAATGTTGGGAATTACTGAGAATTTCATGATGTTGGGTGTGTTGGGAATCTATAAATTCATCATATTCTAAAGTCTGAGGAAACTTTCTTTTAGGGAATCTTTGGCATGAAACCCAAGGAATACCATTTTGACCAAAAGGTAGTTGAAACTAAGGGTGTATGGAATCAGATTATTTTTACCATATAAATCTTATTTTATTGTATGGGGTAGAGGGTCCAAGTGGGTCATAGGTTTAACACATTGTGGATATTTTTCGGTTGATACATTTATCCCTGGGGGTATGACCACACTTGAAGATTTGGTTAAGTGTGACCCTATGGGGGAATATTTCATGATTGAGTGTCTGTTTATGTGTCTCCCCATGGAGGAAGATTTCCCACAAGAGGGTTTGGTTAAGTGTGTCCCTAGGGGGAATATTTTACACTTGAGGGTTTGGTTATGTTTTTCCCCATGGGGTCATATTTCAAACATGAGGGTTTGTTTATGTGTGTTCGTAGTGTGGAATATTTCCCATTTTTGGGTTTGGATAGGTGTATCCTAGAGGGATGATTAAACATTGGAGGTTTTGGTTATGTGTGTCCCCAATGGGGAAGATTTCATATTTTAGTGTTTGGATATGTGTGTCCCCTAGGGGGTGGGAGATTTCACACTTTGTGGTTTGTTTAAGTGTGTCCCATAGGGGAAGATTTTAGAATTAAGTTTTTTTTCTATAGAGACATAAAGATTTGGTGGTACTGGGGTGTTAGTATTTATCCTTGGGGAGGTATCCTATATTTTTTAAGATGATGGGATTAAACCTAAGGTAGGATTCATATGTACCCTATTTAAAAGGTAGGGATTAAAACCCACTTAGTTCAACACTAAAGATTAAGGTCATGTGATGGGGAAAATCAATAATTTTTAACATCATAAGTTAGAGACACTGATGTTGAAAAAGGAACTTTGATGATAAATGGTGAAAGGCTTACACATAAAAGCTACCCAGGTGTTTGGGGGTCTCATCCAAGGTGTGGAGTTTCATCCTTTTGATGGGAAGTAGGTGGAATCTCATGAAGATCAGACATGAGGCATCCTATGTTCATCATACCGGTTAAGAGGTGTGGGGTCATCCTATTCTAGTTATACACGAGGAATCATGTGTTCAGTGAATAGGGTAAGTCTATAGTTTCACATCATTTGTTGGGTACAATATCATGTAGTGTAATTTAATATGAATAATAAGTTTGGATATGTAGTTTTCTGTCCTGAAACCTGGAAATAACTAGTAATTACACAATTGGAGACCATTTCCATGTAGGATAGAAAGATCTGACATAAGAACTTTATACTAAGAACATTGGGAAGTTCCCCATGATTATTCCCTCTTTGGGGTTTACACATCTATCAAAAATGCACCTATGGGTGATGGAAAGTGTACAAACTATTGTGATGGAGTGAAAATTAGGGGTACCAAAGTTAGGGAGCCTATGATTTGGAGAAAGTGGAATTAGGATGCCTATTCAAACAAGAAAAATGTGGTGGTAATGGTTTTTTTCATTCTTGAAGTGAAGGGGGTGCGAACAGGGGTAATGATATTGGTTATATGGAAATTTGAGTTGGAGATGAATTAGTTTTTATTGGGTACAAGGTCCCTGGGAACTCAAATTCCATGAAATGGTGTTTGATAAATGGGGGAACTATGTATAGAACTAGTGGACGTGTTTTGAGATGGTTGAGGTTTTATAAATATTGTATGAATAATTAAAGAGAGGGTTCTAGCAAAGTATAGAGATTTAAAGATGTAAAAGGGTCTCATAAATATGTATATTTCATGAAATAGTGTGGCCTTGCCTTGGAGTAATGTCTCAGTTCTAATGGCGCTCGTTTTGTAAAGGATGTTTATCTTCCAAAACCCCAAGACCCAAAATGACATTTTTTATGGGAAGTACACGAACATCCATGAAAGGAATATGAACCATGGGTTTAGGTTCTCTAGAACCCATGTGAGGAGTTTTCAGGAAATATGGGTACCTTTTAAAATCCATAGATTCTTTTTCTCATGAAGAGTATATTTTTGGTAAATTCAGAGCCTTTTATTGAATCTAAAAGGTCACATCTCTCTCTTAAATGATTTATGTGGGGAGGTATTTGTTGGACCAAAATAGGTGAGTTAATTATATTTATGAAATATGATGACCTTCGGGAAAAATCATGACTTTCACGATGGACCATTAATTCCATGAATATGCATATGTTTCCTAGAGGATATCACCTCATGCTTTGAATGGAAGGTGATATTCATCAATAGACATACACTACACTGAGGTTATCACCTCAAGATCTATCTGAATGATGATCTTTGTGAAGTTACACTATTTTCAAAGGTTCTTAACTTCACAAGTGTAGACCATTAAGTAGGGTTTTGAGCTATATTGGACCAAATTTGATTTGATCCAACCATTCCTTCCTTGACCCCTCTTGTGACATGTTTATTCTAGAATCAGTAATAAAAGTTAATAATCAAGGTAATAATTGATAGTTCTTCTAGTTTTCATTTCATTGATGTAGAAAATATTTGTTACATAAAATATTTGAATTTAAATGAATATATCAAGCTTAGTTGGATTTTTCATAAATGATTTGTATAGTTTTCTCATTTATGTTAATTGATAAGTATGTTGTTTACTAACAAATGGGTTTTATGAAAAATATGACATGATAGACAATGTTTTTGATTGATATGACTATATAACATTTTTTAAAGTTATTAATGGGTAAAAATATTTTTATCTAATATAATAGTATTTATCCATATGATTGTTAAAAAATGATGGAAGGTGTTCCCACCACCTTCTAGTGGTATATTTTAAAGATTAATTTTTTCCAACAAAAATCCAACAAACACTTAAAAACCCATATAAAATATATAAGTACGGGTATATTATAAAAATATTCATACTAAAATGAAATAATTTTTTTTTTCTAAAAACAATTTTTTAACCTAGTAAGATATGTTTTAGAGAATATAGTATATAAGATGACAATGGGTGTATGTTTGGACTAAGAGAAGTTCAATTAAAAAAAATGTTTATTCTAGTCAAATTTTAATGTGAATTTCACTTTATAACATAAAAGTTTTTGGTTATATTGGTAAAAGATTAATATAAATTATTAAATTACTTACTAAAATCATTTTAGGAAATGTTTTGGGGAAAGGGTTCCCAAATTGATGATGACGAACTTAATAATAGTTCTAATAGAATTCAGTAAAATCATAACATTTTAGGTTGTTGAGTTAAGGAGTTTTAATTTATTCATGGAATTCAGAATTATAAATATAATCCCTAAATCTCAGCATTATTCAAACTAAATTTCTTCATAGATGTTACCCACTAAATGTAAAATATGATATTTTTATCAGATGGTTACTTATAGATATAGAAGAAACAATATTGAGATGTTAATGTTTAAAAAAACCATTGAAATTATAGCAGACATAATAATTATCTAATATTCCATTATATAGTATTTGTTAGAAAAGATATTATTTATTGTTGTGTTAAGTATACATAAATGAGTCTAAGAATATAAAAAATATCATGATGTATAAAAATAAATCTCTATTGGGATCATGAATATATTCTTGTTAACCCATGAAATGATATCCAATAGAATATATGAAGGTGGATGAAAAGTTCTGAAAGATGATACAATATTATAGAGACTATAACTTGGAAGACCATACATCCAAATTAGCACATCACAACACAAAACCTCTAGACAGAAAATAATTATCATAACACATTTATTTAAAGAAAAAAATGTAATAAGAAACACAAGTATTAGATGGTTCAAAATTTCATCATAATCCATTTGTGGAACCCTTCAAATATTTTCATATAGTAACTGTAATATTATTATATTTTAATCAATGTGTTTATCCCATGTGATCCACCTTACAATTTTTATTAGAACCAATGTGTCTGATAGTTACCTTTTTCTGATCTTCATGGGATGATTTCCACCCAATACAATCTGCATAGATAATCCTCTGTTAACATAATTACATTTATTACATAAATTTAATCTATCTGGTCAAAAATGATATTTTTCAATACTCATTCAAGATGAAATTTATGTTTTAGTCATTTAATAATTTCTATAAATACCTCTAAGCTAAGTGATCAAGGTAACTTTTAATTGTATCCTTCAACTATAACATTTGACTCAATCATTCCATAATTATCATCTGACCAATTTCATTTGAACAATAAATTTTGATTTTCTATTATCTATACACAAAAATATTGTTCTCCATCACTCCTCCATCACCATATTCTCCAATGTAAATTAGTCATCCAAATTTTCTCCTTCTGGTAGACTAACACATTTGATGAATAATGGTTTTTACATGGTTAAGACTAACAATCACCCACTTGAGAATCATTTTCCAATCCTCAAGACCAAGTTCTTCATCATTTTCAATAAGCATGATTTTTCTATTGAATCTTCTATTATATCTATCATGGATCGCCCAAAAAGATTTTGGTCATCCTATCCCAATCAAGATAGAACACCATATTAAAACATCGTAGAAAACAAGATTTTTCAACCTATATACTGGATTCTAGGCCCTACCATTTTTCTATAGATCATGTACTCTTTCCTCTAAAAAATTCTTGATAAAGTCATATTTTATCTAAATATGATTCATTCTATAATGGAATGATTTATTTTTGGATTATTCAATCAAATACTGTGAATAAAAAAGGGCATCCCATCATCTTACCTTTTTTAGAGTTATAGAAAATTACCATTTACACATAAAATGCTTCATAACATCCATCAAAGTGATATATAATATTACTATTTTTGGGAGTGTAACTACCTATTGAAGGTTTGATATATTTCATACTACAATTACTCTAAAAATTAATATATATCTAGTGGTTAGTTTTTAAGTTTCTACATTTACACCATAGTTGGAGTCATAAAATACTTTCAATGAATCATTTATTCAAAAATAAAGTGACATGATTTCAGATCCATTTATGTATAGGAAGATGCATATCAAAGACTCCCATTTTTCTCTTCTAAGATTCAACATGTACTAACTGAAATCTCTCGTAACATGTGAAATTCCCATTAGAGTACAAACCATGGAATACATAATGCTTCTAATAGTAGATCAATAAGAACTATTCAACATGTAATGAACCTCAGATTTCATTCATGATGCATTCTCCATTATTAACTTGAAATTCTTGACCTGGGGTGTGGTCACTGGTTTGAACTCACTCATACTAAATTTCCCCATCACCTCCCCATTATATCAAAACTAGATTAGGTAAAAAGTATGAGAACATGAATATCTCAGAATTAATATCCCCAAAATTCCATTTGTTGGGATGAGATCCATTATCTTTAGTATTCTAGACAACTCAGTCTATAGTTCACTTATACTTTCCATTACCACAAGTAATCAACATGTCATCAATATAAAGAATTAGGAAAATTAAACTTATATCATCAACACCTTATGGTTACAAAAATGGTTCACATTACTCTAGAAGAACGTAAAGTCCTTCAAGAAGACATTTTTTCTTATTCCACTTGGAGCCTTCTTTAAATAATAAATACAGTATTGAGTTATCTCAAAAGTTTTTGGTTTCGATTCTCCATAAAACCAAATAGATTCTCTATATAGATCTCCACATACAAGTCCTCATGAAATAATGTTGTCTTCACATCCAAATATTCCAGATGAAAACCCTCTATGTAAAATGAACTCAAAACAATATTAATATTCATATACTTAACCACTAATGAGAAAATATATGATAAATCTACACCTACACCTACCAACCACTTCCTCCTTTATCAGGCACACCCATTTTTTGAAGTAATTTATTCCTAGATGATCTCTTCATCATGTACCATGTTCCATAAACATGGATGGAATCAATCTCATACCTCATATAGGACTCACACTAATTCATTTATTTCAAAATTTTCTCCACCTCTCAGCTCTTGAAATCTCAATTATCTATAAGAAGCAAGTAGTGAAGATAACTCACATAACCATGCACTTAATTCCTTACTCTATTGAATATCTATATATGTCCATACAACTGTATTCAATTCTGTACTGTAAATTTAGGGGTGTTTTATTTTGGATATTTTTATTAAGATTCCCTAGCACATGAGTTTTATAGTACCTAAATCCTTGGGAACACAATCAGAACTTAACTATCTTCAAGATATTTTTTTGAGAGTCTAGTGTTTTCAATAATGAACTTCTTACTAAATTTTCTAAGACATTAATAAATTTTGGATGTCTATTTTGATGATCTTTATCTTATAATGATTATTTTATCTAATTATAATTATCCTATATGTTATAATCCTTCCATAGAATCTATTTATTGTACACCACATTTCAACATTTGAGAACTGTTTTAAGGTCATTTTCCCAGATTAAAAAACAAAAATATTCATCACCATATCCCAAAAAGTTATAATCTTGGTAATTAACATCATTATTTTACCTATCCTTGTAGTAAATGTGGAGGCAATAAAGTGTATTCAATAATTTTATATGGGTGATATCCTAATTCATTATTTATGAATATAATTTTTGTAGTTCCTACCCTAAAAGAGAGGAAAGACTCTTACTGATTAAATATGTTGTGCGATTTACCACTTCCACCCAAAAAACCATAGGGAATCCCACATGAATTCTTACACACATTTATTTTTCAACCAAAATAAAATTTATCCTATCCAAAACTCCATTATATTCCAACATACTTGGTACAATATTCTCAAACTATAACAACCCAATTTTTTATCAATGGAAATTCCATTCTTATAATTATGTCATATAATGACATGAAATAACAACACAATGAACTAAAAAGTATGATGAGACCATTAAACATAATATTTTAACTTATGTGATTTGAATTTTAAAAATATTATATACACGGTTGCAATGAGTAACATGTTTAGAGTCCGATAAGACAAACTTAGTTATTTTTGAATAGTAAATAACCCTTTTGAATAGTAATTTTACCTTTATGAATTGTAATATGACCCTAATGAATATTAAATCATCCAAAAGAATAGTGAACTCACTCATTAATACATAAATAAAATTTTGGAATATTATAAGTGATAATATGACCATAGTAAAAGTACTTGTATTTTTGTATGTCATAAACAAATAATTAAAATTAATCAATTAATTTTAAAGAAAATTTATTTTCCTAAAAGGTGTTCAAAATAATCAATTTAACTTCATCTAATTTTCAGATAATTTTATAAGACATTATGTAATTTTGAAAACATTATAAAATCAGTTATAGTTTTAAAATATCTATTTTTCATGTAAATTATGATTTTAATTAAAAATTAAATCAATTATATTTTAATTTTTTTTGTAAAATTGGGAACATTTTTGGATTCTACATGTTAAAAAATGGTTAGGGTGATTTTTTGTATTTTTCTAAAATACTCAAATTTTAGATGAATAGTAAAATACAATAATTTGAATATTACGCTAAATACATGATTTACAGGGTCATGGATGTTGTTCTACCGATGTAAGACCAATTGGTCAGAACTCACATGCACTTATTACTATATTTGTTCATGTAATAATCACTATTTCTGGTCTTGAGGGAAATTAATAAACTTATGAATTAAATATTATGAAAACCCTCCTCTCCTCCACTATAAATACCACCCCTCCTTAACTCTTATCTTCACTGATCTCATGCATTATTCCTTGATAAATTAGGCCTGAATCTCTCCCCATGATCCCCCAAATCCAAAAAACCTCTGTCTCTTCAAAATTCCAAATCCTCTCACATTAAGAGGCTCTCAAGGAAGATTTATTCATGAGGAAAATTCCTCTTTTCAATTCGTTTTCTTTATTTTCAAGTTCATTTGTTTTCTTTTCTATCCTTACCTATAATCATACAATTTTTATGAAAACTACATTTCCTTACATGTAACATAATATTTTTATGATAATTGAATAATATATTATCATCTCTACTTTAGTGTTTTTTATACTAGTAGTAAACATACCATCAGAGATGTGTTAATTCACCACATTCAAGGACGATGGGATTTAAATTTCTTTAACCTTCTTATATTTGGGCCATAAAAACATTTTTGTTATGGTTTAACCAGATTATTATTTAATATATCCTATGTAAGGTTATATAATCTTTTTGTACACATGATATTAAATTATAATGTAAAATTAGTTTGTAGTGATCCAAAACCTCTTATAAACCTAAAGGGTTATAACTAGAGTTTTATCTAGTGATTCAACTTCAATAAAAGTAAAATAATAAAATTTAAAACCATATATCCTTCTGTATGTTCAATAATAAAATAGAAATCTAATTCTGGAGAATCATCACCATTTTACATGATTCTCTGTTCTTGAAAATAAGTAAATTGATCATAAAAACCTAGAAACAGACAGACCCAAATAATGAAATTGAACCACTTAAACCATCAAAAAGGTCATGAATGAATATAAAAAGTTTATAATAAATCATTTACATATAGAATAGTTTTTTTAATTTTTAATTAATTAACATAATTTGATTATTCAGGTGATTAATATCAGCTGGAGAACTCAATTAGACATAAGGTAAGGAATCCTCTCTATTTTACTTTTATTCAAGAATTTCTTCTATGTTATGCCATTTTATGTGTAATACCTAATGATGATATATACTTTAACCCCTCCCCCATTCTTACCTAATTAATTATAATTTATGATAAATCCCTTTGTATCTCATTAATCCCTCTTAAGTAAACCTGATACCATATTGATAATCTGTAAGGGATTCTACCCGAACCTCCTTTATTCCTTCATGCCGCCTTATCATCCTTTTACCAAAATGAATTTATCTTATATTTTTATGTAATTAATATAATCTATATGTACATGTACAAAATTCATATTTTAGGACCTTTTTATCATTCTCTTTTAGGGATATACATGTTTTTATTGATTCTATCCTCAATACATCCTGATAAGAAAACCTCTTTTAAGGGAACCTCCTAAATTCTTAACCGATTTAAATTGAACTATATATTATGTTTTAATAAACCATTTTCATTATAAAATAATTATTTTTTATTATTAAAACCTTCTTGGTTAACATATGGTTTTATATAAAGTATTTTTCCGTTTTTCATTTTAAATTCTCAATAGAATTTTTCTTAAAACTGCAAAAAAAATGTTTTAATGCAAAATAATTCTTAAATAGTTTTCTTAAATGTTGTCACTTCTACTTGACATAACATAACATGATACATTACAATTTTACATTATTAATATCCATTTATATTTTAGTTCCTCTCTTTCATGGACACTTTTATGATACGCCTAATTATTATGCTTTATGACATGATTGTGGTACCCAATTCTCCCATGGGGTTCCCTTATGATTATATAAGATTGATTATGTATAATTATTTATATGGAAAAAATATTAATGAAATGTTAATATGGGTGTACCAAGATAGAGATACAATTCATTGGGTAAATTTGATTCTCATGAGACGTTATGTGCGATGGTCTTGGTGGTTATCCTTGGCATGTGCTACCATGTGCGACGACATTAGAGGTTAGCCTTGGCTTGGGATACCACATGGAACTGTCTTGGCGGATAGCTTTGAATCATGGTAAATTCATGTTTTTTGTTTATGAGACATTATTTGGAATCCATTTTTATATGACTCTAAATTTATGTGTTATGATTCTATATGTTATATTCATTTTATTATAATCATGACATGCCTTCTATCCAATGTGATAATGCTTAGTTATTAAGGTTATTATCTCACTGGGCTATTTAAATCATCCCATTATTCATGTGTTCCCCAAGGTACCCTATATAGATGTTTGATCACAATGTAAGTTAGGATATATATTTTAAGATTAAATAAAGAAATGTTTTATTGAGTTTCATTTTTTTATTTTTATATATCTAATATTCCAAGACAGTAGACTTTATGATACTTTTCCTGTAATTAGATAAATAATTTTGCTTAAAATCATGTGATGTTATATGTAAAAGTCTAGGGTTTCTAAAGTTGGTATCAGATGATGCTCTAGTTATTTTTGGATATTAGGAATAGTTAAATTTAGTAAAAACCTTAAGGATGAGACTAAGTATAAGAAAACTCCACTAAATTTTGGTACGTATAGACTAAGTGGTTTATCAAGAAAATAATTCCCTATCTAGATATAAATAGGTAGAGGTGCATCTTGCATAGATGTATCCAGTGGTAAAACCCAAAAACACCGCTTGGAGTTAGAATCGATCGGGAAATGGTGCATGACAATGGGCCTTGCTGCACTCTTGGTTTGAAACTCCCAGGGGATATTCTTTGGTAAATTTGTGAGCATAGTACAAACCATTATTAAGGGAATGAAAAAATACCATATGAATATAAGTTAAGAAATAGATCTTGGATAAGATAGATTTAAGCCTAGGGAATCACATGTTTGGATATACTTCTCCCTTATAAGTTTATCCTCTTATGTTTATAGATTCCTTTTTATTATCAACAGATAAGTATTCAAGCCCTATAATTTTATGCTCGTTTTCAAAGTTAATATAGGGAAATAGAAGTACACGTTCCACCCCTAAATATGTTAGGGAATGTGAATATTTCCCTGATGATATGCCTGATATGATGGGAATAGGTGCTCAAAACTTCATGATAGTACTTGATCTGCTGGATCCAGTTATGAATAATAACTTCAATCATGTGGAACACCCTCATATTCCAAGGAAAGAGCAAGTTTCCATTGAATCCTTCAATGAAAAAATTCCTCCCATGTTTATTATATCTTATAATCCCCTCCTCCTAGAATAGTGGATTAACTCCATTGAAAAGATATTATTTTTCCTCCAATGATTAGAAGAAGAGAAATTCATATAAGTTGTATATCAATTTGATGGGGAAGTAGATTAGTAGTGGACATTGATCAAGAATATTAACCCCGTGAGGAAATTTATTCCATGTAATTGGTTGAATTCAAGAACATGTTTTTCAATAAATATTTTCACTAATACCTCCATCTCAAGATGGAAAGAGAGCTCCTTAGACTCAAGAAGATGGAAGATCAGTCCATTTGGGCATATAAAGAAAACATTAAAATGCATTCAAGGTATGCCTCTGGATTTCTCTTAAACACTGAAAGAAAGGTGGATCACTTCTTTAACAGATTATAGTCAATTCTATGAAAATAATTGGAGATTCGAGACTTTGAATGTTATGAAGAGATTTTTCGTTGTGCCCTCAAGGTTAAAATAGATACTAGAGACTCTCAATGGTATCATGTTCCTAGTGAAAAGAAGTGTAAAATGGAATCTAATGTGGGAGGTCCCACAAATAAATTCAATGATAGAAAGAAGCTTGATCATCTCACTTGTAAAAATTGTGGTAAGATCCATCTTGAAAACTATCTAATGGGAACCAAGAATTCCTTAAAATGTGAAAAGTTGGGACATATGGATAAAAAACTTTAAAGTGATATGAATAATCCCACTAATGTGTAAGAATAAACAAAGGTTCAGATAAACACTTAGCCATTGGTGCAATATTACAAATTCAAGGAGAATGGGAATTTTGCAAACAATTTCCATAAGATGAGGGTTATCGGGGGCAATAAACTACAAAATCTAATCCAATAAGGAAAGGGATTATTCTACCACTTCTTCTGAGGTGGATCCATAAATTGATGTGGTGAAAAGTATACTAGTTATTTATTCAAAAATAGTTAATGTACTATTCAATTATTGTTCTACACATTCTTTCATATCATGCAAGTTTAGTAGAACTATTAAAATACAACTTCAAAAAATAGCTGATAAGTTATTTGTGATAATAGTGTATGGGTAAATTATTATGTCCATGGTTTATAAATCCTCCCTGTAATACATTCATATTATACATCTTGATCATAAAATAGAATCATTAAAATATGAATAAATAATTCCATATAAATAATAACTCGAAACATAAGCATGGATATTATCCTAGTTGAATAATCACATGGATTATAAAGTAATAATATCATAATTATGAAATTAAAAAATTTGGATATTTAAAATATTCCATCAATTCCTCATCGAATAAATTTGAAAATAAATGGTTAAGGCCTTGGCCAAATCCATATCTAAAAATAAATGGACTGGGCCTCAACCATGTCCATGTCTATTTTGTATCAAAAAACCTATTGATGAATTGAGGGGATATAGTGGTCCCTAACCATAAATTAATAGGTCTAATTAATTTCTCATATAAATTTTTTAAAACATAAAAGCATATAAATAAGAAATGTAAACAACTTCCCACAATTAGAAACCAAAATCACAACCAGTCTTAGTGATATGGTTAATGGTATGATATTTAAAGTCCACATTAAAATTGATCATAATAATTTAATAAAATATGGTAGATGATATAAAAAAATATAAATCCAATTTAACCATAATATTGAACATAGGGGGTTGAAATATATGAAAATACTCTAATAAAATTATCGAGTAATTCTTGAGAGAAATATTGTGTTTACTTTAAAAATAAGAGTTCCATTGAAAAAATCATTTGTATTTTTCACAAAATAAAATTTCAAAAAAGTATATTACAATAAATAAAATGTAAGAACAACGAAATTATGTTTTAGGCAAAAATTATATCAAACTAAAGTGAAAATAAGTAAAAAAGTGTTTTAAGAAACATTAGAAATGGGCCACTTCTTTGCGGTTTAAGAGAAAATATAAGATTTTTTAAAGATGAGAAAAGATTAATTGTTTAAATAAAACCATTAATGAAGTAAAATAGTTTTCACGATATAAATATTGATTTTAGAATAATTTTTGTAGTTTAAAATAGATTATGGTGTGTACTTGAAAATGGGTATGAAATTTGTAAGTTCCCTTAAACTGGGATTACTTTTGAAAAGGAATAAAAAAAAGAACCTTTTAAAACATGTATTTAATTATAAAATAAATATAAACAAATAAAATTATATGATTTTGAAATTTATATAAATAATTTTTAATAATTATATAAAAAAATTATAATTAAATTGTGGTAAAGAGAGAGAAAGCAAAACCCAAATGAAAAATAGAGGTTCGTGAAGAAACCCTAACAACTTCGTAATTGATTGAATTGTATGCCCCATATAATTTATATTCATGAAGTGAAACATTTAATACCATGAATATAAATTAAATAATGATATTATACATCAAAGGAATGTATATATACACGAAACACAAGATATAATAGTTGAATAAGGCATATCTCACTGAAATAAATGTGAGATGAGAAAACCCTAACCATAGGTCTGAATTTGTTCTGCACAAGCAGTTAATGTCCTGGATAATGAAATTAGATTCATTAATAATTTAATTAATAACATATTCTACATGTATTTTATTTATTATAATTTTATTATTTTCTTTTTTTGGCCTTTTGTATGAGTTATAAGATACAATTTTATCGTTCGAGTGCGATTATTTCCTTTGTTTTCATGATCTCTTTACTTGTATACATGTATGGAAAATTATATAAAATGAGAATAGTTGTTAATAATTGAAATTATTTGTTATTTATGAACATAAATAATATTAAAAGGTCTGAAATATCATTTTTTTCTAGATGTGAGGATGCTTCTTCAGATTAAATGTTAATGACAACTATTTTGATCATTTGGCATTTTTTTATCATCACGAACTAGGTTTGTTTTATTAATTAATATAATATATCTATAATGGTGACATAACATTATATAGGATGAAATAAATATATTATATTTTTTTAACCGTAAAAATGGTTTTATTACCATTCTTGAAGGTGGAATTAAAAAATTAAAACTTGTCATCCATGAAGGCGGTAAATTGGCACCACACGGTTGATGTTTTCATTTTTAGAATTAAAAAGAGATAATAAAATAATTTTTGATAGATATACCATTATCATAATAAAATTACCATATATATAATATACCAGACTTATCATTCATGTTTGTATAGGGGTGGGAAGGACCAAATAAGAAAAGAAAATAAGGCGAAAAAATAATGAAAGCGAAGAAGAATTTTACCTCTTGAATTTTTCTCCTTGAGAACCACCTTAGGGAAATTATTTGTGGTCTTTTTTGTAAAAATGACCTCTTGGACATAGAAAATAAACTTTTTAATCATATTGAGTATAAATAGGGAAATATTCAATTCATAATAGGTGTGGGGGGAAGATTTGGCGAGAGGTGATATTAACACTGGAGGAGAGGGGTGTTATCTTATTATTATATTCATTAGTTTACTTTTTAGCTCAAGACTGCGAACATTTTAATAATTATCACTCAATATATTAAAATAATGAAATATAGTTCTATATTATTAACATAAATCAACCATACATCAATTATGATTAAATAATTCATGTATTTATTAAATACCATAAATTACTGCAATTCACTATTCACAAAAATTTAACTATTTAAGAAAAATAAAAAACATTAACAATAATTTTTTCAATGTGAAGAATTAAAGATTTATTTCCATTTCTCAAAACAATTATGAATATTATAAATTAAAATTTTAAATAAAATCCTCATTTACTCAAAAAATACTGATTTTAATATTATAACTCATTTTAGGACACTTTGAAAAATTCTTTAAGGTCTCATAAAATTATCTTATAATCATAAGAAGAATATATATTAATTTATGAATATATTTTATTAAAATAATTTTATTTTAAATAATTATATTAGTTATAAGATTATAAATAAACATTTAACTTTCATAAAAATACAAACACTAAATTCCTCATTTTAAAACATTTATTTACATATTCTATGTTATAAATGAACGATATTTTAATTCATAAGATACCAAGATTTTATTGAAAATTTAATAGGTGTGGTTAATATTAAAATAATAAATATAATTCTAATTATAAATAATATTATAGTTTTATAAAAATTTGGATTTTTCACTATTCTCAAGAAAATGAATATTTTCAAAAAAATACCAAAATTTCACCCTAAGATATTTTTGAAATTATCATTTTAAAAATAAATTTTATTTTTATCAATATAATTCATATATGTTTAAAAATTTAATTTCAAACAATTTCACTATTAAAATTAAATAAAACTAGTTTTAGAAAAATATAGCCTTTTAATGCATGAAATTGGATTCATTCTTATATTTTGCAAATAAAATTATTTTTATAAATACCAAAATATTTGATTAAGTATATAAAATATAAAATTCACAATTTTTTTAATAAAATTTATCCCCTCCAGTTTAAAATATAGTTCATAACGGTCATGTTAAAACAAGGTTATTTAATTTTATATCATTGTTCATTTAATCTTGGTGTTGTGTTGAACATATGCTGTCAAAGAAATTAAATTTAAAAATTGATATACCATAAAATATTAGGGTGTTAAATTCTCACCTGATTAAAAAAATCCATCCTCATAATTTGAAATTTTACTTCTAAAATCAATGGTTGACACTTCAAAATATCTTTTTGAGAAACCCACCTAAAAAATAAGGTTCATAGAATGTCCCCTTAATAAGAGGGAATAAGAAAGGTGAAAACCATAAGAGAAATAATATTTTGGCTGGGAAATCATTAATGGAAAGTGATTATATGGACATTTATGATAATTTTTTTTTCATATTTTTATGGAGAGTGATAGAAAACAAAGTCATTATAAAGTTAACCATTAAGAAACCATAAATATATGACTGGTTAAGAGACCATTGGTTTCTCAGAAAGAAGAGTAAAATAATAACTATATTTTTCAAAAAAACCTTTTCTATAATGGAGGTTCAATTTTACTATCAATAAAACCTGTTAAGAAAATAAACATACATGATTAATTTCCATGTCATAAGCATAATATTATCCTTTATTTATGCTTTGATCTATTTTCACTTCATCCCTCAAAATTGGAAATAAATTTTCCAAACGAAGTTTTAATGACTGAATCCCTTTTATGAATCTTTAGGTCCACCTATAATTCATTCATCCTTTAAATATTTACTAAAACCAGAATTTTATGCACAAAACATCCAATAAATCATACTTTAACCTTAGACAATAATATACAATGTTCAACATTATCCATTTCATCCTTAATACTCATCCAAAATACATATGTCTAAATCCATGGTTCAAAATGGTTTCTAAATTTCCATCATATTATAACGTTTATAAAAAATAAACGAAATCACTATAATTCCACAATAAAATCATTTTAGACTACACAAAATAATAAAACATTCATTCCATAAAATATTCAACACCTAAAAAAATAACATTAATCACTTAATCATCAAATAATATTCCAATACCAAGGTTATGAATTTGATAAAACAAATTTCCCTAAAATCTAAAAAACACTTTACCTATAAGATAAAAAAAGTTAATTCTAATAATCAATTCATCTAGGCTAGTGGTTGGTGTTCCATCCTTTTCACCCATCCGTTGTGGGTTCAAACCATATGAACTTTCTAGAAATGATGGGTTATCACTCATACTGAATGTTGTAGTTTTTTTAAACTATATTAATATAACTTCAATAGACATTATGGACAATGTTGAAATATGTTTAATCACTAATTTTATCAATTTAACCCCAATAAATACTTAATATATTTATTTCCACATAGGTCCTTCTATGGATTGTAGTATATTCTATATAAGTGGGAATTAACTTAGGTAATTATCAAATTCCACACATTTTAGAAAATAAACTACAAATGGATTCTTAGGATTTTTTTTATTTCCTTCCATCATAATTTTCGTTTTCCTCAACAATTTTTTGATTTTTTTCATTCCTTCCGACACATAAAGTATTTATCTATTATGTTGATATTCCTTAATAGGTTTATCCTTCCTTATTTCATTCATGATGGAAATCAGGCCTTCATTTCTCTAGGTTATCCACCTAGGTATCTCTTAGAAAACTTAATCTCTTTATTATTTTGTGAGTTATGAAGTTGGTTAAGGTATGTGTTGTCAATAATATTTTAGGAAAACTGATTAAGCATATAAACAATATCCTTAACATCTATAAACATCCCATTTGGTTTCTCATCTCCACCACATTCTTCATCATGTTCAATGTTAGCATGACTCCTTTGGGTTCCATCCATTGACTAAATCCAAAAATCATAGTGTGAGTAACAATATACATAGTGATAAAAATTCATAATCATTTATATATTATCTTGATTCTTTATTTTTAAACCTAAAAAAACTTTGGGTTAACTTAGGTTATTCTTTTCAATTATATATTTAAATCCATCATAAGGGTTTGTAAATAAACATGTGAATTATCCTAAGAATATCACCTAGGAGTATCAAACTAAGTGTATAGTAATGTTTGCTGTCGTGTACCGGGTTTCAGCGAGTAAAGCCTAATACCTTATTAGAATTGTTACCCATAGGTGCATCTATTCTATAATCACATCCACTTTCAGTATCCATAAAATGATTTATTTATAGGAATTCCCACATAAGACCTAAATTATCAAAATTCTAGGACTTTATTATATTTTTATACTCAATGTATATATTAGGGTTATGTTACTAAATCTAGCATATAAGGTTTCAATAAAACTTATTTTTATTCCATATGTAAAGACCCCAACCCCAGTAACTATAGAAACCCATACTTTACATACATGGTTAATACTTCAAAATTGAAGCATACTTATTAAAACATATAACAAAACCATGAAAGGACCGTATAGGTATAGTGTGTTTAGAAACTGGGAAACATAAACAACTGGTTCATAAAGCATCTAAACTGTCTCCCATTTATTTCATCATATCTATAGTCCCTTTTTGGCATATCTTAGTTAATAACCTTCTTCCTGACCTGGGGAAAGAAAACATACAAAAGGGTGAGCTCAAATGATCAGTAAGGGTAAATAAAAATAAAAATCAATCACATCAAATTCATAAGAACATAACATTTTGGAAATCTTACCCTGCAAAAGAGATCATAATTTCATAACTTGGGATAAATCATTGTAGTGAAATGTAATCCCAATAATCATAACATAAAACACAAAACTTTGTGGCATACACACATAATCATAGATAATCATTTCTTATTAGTCAATAATCATTTCCAAGACTATCTTAGTGGACAAAGTCCATTTCTGAAATGAGTTCACTCCTTGTTTCAGTCCTGTTTCACTGAACCGGTTTAACCTGCCATTCCAGCCATGTCTATCTCATGAGATATAAAATCTTTACCCAATGAATTGGAGGGAGATATAGGTCCCACCCATCTCATAATGATACCATTCTTATGTGTGCCACAAAATCACAAACCATACATCATAGCATAACCCATGTTATAAAAATGGGAATCTTAAACATCGTGACATCATAAAACAATTCATATAAGATAAAGTAATTCATAAAAATATTTCCATCACAACATAATAAAATCAATGTAATAATAGGGATAGAAAAAAAACCCTATATTATCTTAGATGGAAAATAATTTTGATAAAACACTTGAACTCCATTCATGAGGAAAATATCCTTTTTTACTTCAAAAACATTTTTCCTTTCTTAACATGTAATACAATTTTAAACTAAATAAAGTTGATTAAAAATAATCTTGAAAACTTGTAAAGGAATATTTTTGGAAATAATTTTTTAAAAATCCATTCATTCCGTATAAGTTAAAAAAACTTTCTTCTCATACTTTTGTCGGAAAAGTCAAAAAGTACGTCATACGAAAAACGACAAAAGATTCCTTTCATATATTTTACTAAAAACTCACAGAAGGGTAAGATTGGATTTATAAAATTTTAGGAGGATATAAATAATATTACATATTGAGTAAACATGGATATGGATGACAAATATTCCCCAGTAAATTCTGAAGTATAACCAATCTCGGATAAAAATTGAGATTGCGAGATTGTCCCTTACCTTAGGTCCGATTTGCTTCATAAGTGTCCGAACCTCCTGTATAATGATTTAAATAATGTTATTTACTTATTCCAGAATCATACTTATTGTTATTATATCATATATGATCATATTCTTAGTTTCTTATTAGTAATATTTTATTACTACTTGTTATTCGGGTGTTTTATTACTTTTTTGTTCTTATGCGTGTTTTGTCGAATAAATTCTTATTCCTATTTATAGGATGTAGATAAATAATTTAAAGAATGGTATTAGTGTAATATATATCATATTAATTCCTTAAATTCATTTATACAATCATTATTCAATGAAGATCATATAGAACGAGTCGCATCACATCGTGGAGACGGTAGGTCGTACGTACGCACGAGCGATGATATCGTTCCCATGATCGTGGAATTGTATTGGAGTGTATGTATACTATTTCAGAATCAATACCAATCTAAAATAATCATATATAGTTATTTATTTTCACCATTATACCCATCCAAGTAAGGTGGTTGTGGAAAACAGATTACACCACGGCGTGGAGACGGTATTCCGTACGTACGCATGCGCGGTGATTTCGTCTTCCGTAGGATGGATAAGAGGTGAAATAGGGTCGTTTCATATTTATAATAACATATCAGTATATGAGGGATACTGATGTTATTACCTCATAATGAAAAAACTAAATAAGAGGGAGTATAAGAAGAATGGAACTTGAAGAAAACAGTAGAAGGTATTACATCTTTCTCGAAGTGCCTCATTTAAACTTTCTCTTAAGGCACTAGAGTTGGTCTTTTGAGAAGACCAGTACCTCTAGTTGGTTTCTAAGGAAGTGGGAAAGTTAAATGGGCAGTTTTTGGCCGAGCTTGAAGGATCAAATTGGTGTGAGGAAGAGAGGGAGGAAGTTCCTTTTACAAGGGAGGAGAGGGGCACCTTTGGAAAGTGTGGAATTATTATTTTATTATAAACTTATCTTCGGTTTCAAAAGGTCCAAAAATAATTAAAGATGTAGATAAGATGACTCATGGTCGAAATAAAATCATCCAATCAGAATTGGACATGTTTTGGAAAATATTTTAATCATTATAATGTTATTTATTTCAATCATTTATTAATGAGGTAAATACTTCATCATTATTGTGTCATAAATAATTTAATTATTTGGTGTCTAAAAATTATAAAAAAAATATAATTATGTAGGAAATCTTTTTACCTTTACAATTAATATTTATAGTCTAAAATATAATTTATATAACCCCTTATAAAAATTAATTACTAATATATTTTTTGTTAATTTCAATTTTGTCTTTACATTAAATTAATTAATCCAAATTGTCATTTTCACTACCAAGTGGCTCAATGGGGTCCCCAAATAGACCCAAGGATACCCATGGTCGGCCAATACTCATCCAATAAGTTTAGGAAAAGTTTCAATGTAATTTTGAATTATGATAATATTCTTTTAACCTTGAATTACCCTATTTACCTTTAACCGTAGTAAATAAAAATTACCGTAGTTACTATTCATAATATCAAAAAAAATAAAATTAACATATTAAAATAATTTGGACCCACTGTTTCCAAATATGGAATCCATTTTTCAAAATTCAAAACACAAAAGTTTCAGTAATTAATTTAAAATTAATCCCATTGTTAAGCAAACGGGTTTTAAAAGTTAAAACACTGCCAAAGATTGAAATGTTTTTACCTATGAATTCAATGTAAAATTAATGCTAATGAACAAAATTATATTAAATGATAAAAATATATTCTATTTATACTTTAAAAACATTCAATATTATAATTTAACCATATAAAGTATTGCAATGAAAAAATTTGGTTTTAATTTAAATATAGCGTGTTTTTACTATTCATTAAAATATGAAAGTTATCAGAATAATATGAAAAATTTATCCAAAGTAAATTTTTATATCCAGATTCTAAAGAAGAATTTTATTTTGTCAAATTGAACTTATAAACTTGTCAAAAAATATATTTAATGTGGGTGCGCCATCAAAAGGCGGTAAAACTGAATTTTTTGAAAAATACTTCTTTTATAAAAAAAACTGATTTTGTTTTCATACCTCATTCTATAAAATGTATAAGATGAATTAAAATGTTATAAAATTAAAAATTCAGTTAATACTATTCATAATGGCTAGTTTATAATATTATAATATATCGTTGTTTAGTGAAACTCGGTATTGCGTACTACACACGCTATCGAGGAAGGTCGCGATTGCGTGTAACGCAAGCCAAGCTAGTATTGTGTGTAGTGGGAGATTTCTTTACATATAACATTTTACATAAAAAATATACTTCTCATAAAATATCAGGGTGTTACATTCTACCCCCCTTAAAATGAATTACTCCCTCGAAATTAGTCACTTCGTAACAAACAGATGAGGATACCTCTCCCTCATCATATCCTAAAGTTCCCTTGTAGCTTCTTCTAATTGGTGGTTCATCTATAAAACTTTCACCAAGCGAGTGGTCTTGTTCCGTATGACTTTTTCACTACGATCCAGAATCTATATCGGTTGTTCTTCATAAGAAAGATCTTGTTCCAGTGGTACAACTTATGAGATGAGTACATGTGAAGGATCAGGTATGTACTTTCTCAGGAGAGATACATAGAACACATCGTGAACTTGAGGGAGATTCGGTGGAAGCGCCAATCGGTAAGCTACCTTCTCAACACGATCCAGAATTTCAAAAGGACCGATATATCTAGGGCTCAACTTTCCCTTCTTTCCAAATCTCATTACTCTCTGCCAAGGAGATATTCGTAAGAACACTTTATCACCCACTTCAAACTCTAGGTCTTTTCTTCAGTTGTCGGCATAAATTTTTTGTCGACTCTGAGCTGCTCTTATGTGTTGTTGAATAGATCTGACCTTTTCTGCCATTTCATCAACAAGATCAGGTCCTAATAGCTTTCTTTCCCCAAATTCATCCCAGCAAGTTGGAGTCCTACATTTCATTCCATAGAGAGCTTCATAAGGAGCCATTTGAATACTGGAGTGAAAGATATTATTAAAAGAAAATTCCACCAAAGGTAGGTGTTGATCCCAACCACCTTTGAAATCTATAGAGCAAGCTCTAAACATATCTTCTAGAGTTTTAATTGTCCTCTCAGACTGACCATATGTCTTTGGATGATAAGTAGTGCTGAAACTCAACTCTGTATCCAGAGTATGATGAAGACTTCTCCAGAACATTGAGGTAAACCTCGGATCCCGATCAGATATAATAGAAAGTGGTACTCCATGCAATCTTACCACTTCCTTTACATATATCCTAGCAAGCTGATCTAGAGATAAATCCTCTCTAATAGAAATGAAGTGTGCAGACTTTTTAAGACGATCAACTATGACCCAGATAACATTATTGAATTTGGATGTTTTAGGTAGTTCAGTGACAAAGTCCATAGTGATGTTTTCCCATTTCCATTCAGGTATGGGTAATGGTTGTAACATCCCATTAGACTTCTGTCTCTTAGCTTTAACTTGCTGACAAACCAAGCATCGAGAGACATATTTAGCAACATATCTTTTCATGCCATCCCACCTGAAGTAATCTTTCCGGTCCCTATACATCTTCGTGATTCTAGGATGAATAGAGAATGAAGAACTATGAGCCTCATCCAGTAGCTCCTTCTTTAATTCTAGGATGGGAGGAACACAAACCCGATTCCCAAACATTATTATCCCATCACAATCAAGGTTGAATTCAAGAACATTTCTCACCTTCTTTTGTAACTCGACATCTTCTTTCTGCGCCTATTTAATCTTCACATGTATAGATGGTTGAACATTCATTTGAGAAAGATACGAATTTTCCCCTTTCATTATAATTCCAAGATCTATCCTTTGTAAATCCATAAATCTTGGATCTTTTGTGATCCTCATCATGGATAAGCTAGCATGGTCTTGTCGACTTAATGCATATGCCACCTTGTTTGCTTTCCCAGGGTGGTAATGAATTGAGCAGTCGTAATCCTTAATCATCTCCAAACATCTTCTTTGGTGCATATTCAGATCCTTTTGTGTGAAAATATACTTTAAACTTTTATAATCAGTATAAATGTCACACTTTTCTCCATAAAAAAAATGCCTCCAAATCTTTAATGCAAAGATTACCGCAGCTAACTCCAAATCATGAGTTGGGTAATTTTGCTCATGGATTATCAACTGTTGTGAGGCATAAGCTATCACCATATCATTTTGCATAAGAACACACCCCAAACCCTTCTTGGATGCATCACTGTAGATCACAAACCTTTCTCCACTACAAAGAAGTGTGAGCACAGGTGCACTGGATAACCTCTTTTCAAATCCTTGAAATTCTCTTCACATTCCTCCGTCCACACGAACTTAACTTCTTTTCGAGTCAACCTGGTGATTGGATTGGATAATCATGAAAAATCGTTCACAAAACGTCGATAATATCCAGCCAAACCAAGAAAACTTTGGATCTCAGTTACTGTTGTTGGTCTCGACCATCTTTCAATAACCTCTGTTTTTTCTGGATCCACAGATATCCCCTCTTTTGAGATTATGTGACCAAAAAATGCAACTTTTTGAAGCCAAAATTCACCCTTGGTAAATTTGGCATAAAGATTCTCCTTTATCAAGGTATTTATTACAATTCTCAAGTGATATTCATGTTCTTCTTTTCTCTTTGAATAGACAAGAATATCATCTATAAAGACTACCACAAACTGATCAAGATAGTCTCTAAAGACTCTATTCATCAGATCCATGAAGATAGCAGGGGCATTAGTAATACCAAATGGCATCACTATAAATTCATAGTGTCCATACCTTGTACGGAAAGCCTTATTTGGTATATCCTCCCTTTTTACCCTTAATTGATGATACCATGAATGAAGATCAATCTTGGAAAAGTATTGAGATCCGTGTAGTTGGTCAAATTGGTCATCAATGCGTGGGAGAGGATACTTGTTCTTGATAGTGATTTTGTTAAGTTCTCGATAATCAATGAAGAGTATCATTGATCCATCTTTCTTCTTAACAAACAGAACAGGTTCTCCCCAAGGTGATGCACTAGGGCGTATGAATCCTTTATCAAGATTCTCTTGGAGTTGCTTCTTAAATTCCTGCAACTCAATTGGGTCCATTCTATAAGGTGTCTTTGAAATAGGCAAAGCACCCTGTATGAGTTCTATTGAAAACTCAACTTCACGATTTGGTGGAAGACCTGGAAATTCCTTCAGAAAGATATCATCAAATTCCCATACAATGGGAATATTATTAATCATGAGTTTCTCTCCAACCATTCGAGATAAATAACCTTCATTTAGTAGAATCAAGACCCATAAGGTAGAATAAATTTCCACTGGAAGGTTATGTTCATCCTTGCATCGATAGACGATCATAGATTGATCTGGAATATGAAATGTGACTTCCCTTCTTTGGAAATTGATATGAGCTCCATATAAAGAAAGCCAATCCATGCCAATAATCACATAAAATTCCACTATAGGAAGGATCACAAGATTTTCAGGAAGCACTTTCCCATAAACTTCAATCAGAGAATAATTGTAAACTTTTGATGCAACTATTGTTCCATTAAGAGTTGTCACAGCCAACTCGTCATCTAATTGTTTAGGTAATACGGTGATACCATTAGAAAATTCTTCAGTAATAAAAGAGTGGGTGGATCTAGAATCAAATAAAACATTTGATACTTTAGAGTGTATTGTAAGTGTACCTCTCACAACTTCGTTGTCGTACTCCACATCGCCGATAACAATTTCATGTTAGTTTCCTTTGTCTTTGGCCTTAAGAGTTTGTTGACGTCAATAATCATCATCCACCCTTGGATTTGGGCATTGATTGGCCTAATACCCCATCTTCTTGCACTTGAAACATTGAAGTGTAGTAGGTTCATTCTGTGTATCCCTTCCTTTGTTTGTATCATTAGACATCTTCTTCCCATTATTTAGACATTCAATTGCCCGATGACATTATTTTCCACACTTATAACATTTTCTTGTCCCCTTAAGAAAATTTCCTCCAGGTTTCTTTCCACACTTTGAGAAAAAGGGAAAACTCATCTTCTTTTTAGTGTGGTCTTTAGATTTTCCTTTGAATTCCATTTTCCTCCTCTTATCAAACCCACGTGACTGATGGGTTACACCAATCTCTATCTCAACCATGAGAGCAAATCAAACAATTTCCTCATATCTATTGAAGTCCCTTTTGGCTAACTCCGTTCGAAGACATGGTTTTAAGACACTAAAGAATCGATCGATATTACTCTCAGGTTGGATAATAATTCCGGAAACGTACCTTGCAAGTCTTGTAAAATTTTCTTCGTAGGTACCAACAGATTCATCCTCCTTTTGCTTCAGTTCAAGAAACTCCTTCTACATCTTTGTTCGAAGAATACGAGGGAAATACTTATTGAAAAATAGGTTCTTGAACTCGTCCCATTCCATGGAATCAATTTCATCCCTTTGCCTCGTATTCTTAATAATATTCCACAATTGATCAGCATCACTTTCCAAACGATAAACTGCTAAAATGAATTTATCATGTTCAGAACATTGAAGAACTGAAAATATTATTTTAGTGGTACTGATCCATTGTTCAGCCACTAATGGATTAGAAGACCCGCTGAATGAAGGTGGACGCTGCCTCATGAAGGATTCAACAGAATGTTGCTCCTTCATTTTCTCATTTGAAAGTCCTACATGATTCATAGCTTGAGAAAGTTGTGTGAGCATGACTACAAGATTTTTCATTCCATCTCCCATAACGTTTGGTTTGTCAGGGGGACAATCATTACATTGCCCGTCGCATTCCTCATTAACACGGTTCCTTCGTGTTACAGTAATTGACTAAAACCAAGATGAATAGTGTGAGAAACACTAATTATAATAGGATAACCACATAATCAAGAATAAAATTTCACACTTAAGGTCTTATCATAGGTTGGTCATGGCCATTTCTAAAATACTAATATTGTGTTATATGCTTAGACATATCCTTAGGTTTCTTAATAAGGCTTTCACATCCTAGATTCCAAAGGTTGACTATACCTTTCCTATGATACCAACTATAGAAACCCATACTTTAAATACATGGTTAATACTTCAAAATTGAAGTATAATTATTACAACATATAACAAGAACATGAAAGGACCATATAGGTATAGTGTCTTTAGAAACTGGGAAACATAAACAACTGGTTCATAAAGCATCTACACTATCTCCCATTTATTTCATCATATCTATAGTCCCTTTTTGGCATATCTTACTTAATAACCTTCTTCCTGACCTGGGGAAAGAAAACATACAAATCGGTGAGCTCAAATGCTCAGTAAGGGTAAACAAAAGAAATATCAATCACATCAAATTCATAAGAACATAACATTTTGGAAATCTTACCCTGAAAAAGAGATCATAATTTCATAACATGGGATAAATCATGGTAGTGATATGTAATCCCAATAATCATAACTTAAAACATGAAACTTTTTGTTATACACACATAATCATAGATAATCATTTATTATTAGTCAAGACTCATTTCCAAGACTATCTTAGTGGACAAAGTCCATTTCTGAACCGAGTTCCCTCCTCATTTCAGTCCTGTTTCACTGAACCAGTTTAACCTGCTGTTCTAGCCATGTCTATCTCATGAGATATAAAATCTTTACCCAATGCATTTGAGGGAGATATAGGTCCCACCCATCTCATAATGATACCATTATTATGTGTGCCACAAAATCATAAACCATACATCATAGCATAACCCATGTAATAAAAATGGGAATCTTAAACATCGTGACATCATAAAACAATTCATATAAGATAAAGGAATTCATAAAAATATTTCCATCACAACATAATAAAATCAATGTAATAATAGGGATCGAAACAGAACCCTATATTATCTTAGATGGAAAATAATTTTGATAAAACACTTGATCTCCATTCTTGAGGAAAATATCCTTTCTACTTCAAAAACATTTTTCCTTTCTTAAGATGTCATACAATTTTAAACTAAAATAAGTTGATTAAAAATAAACGTGAAAACTTGTAAAGGAAGATTTTTGGAAATAATTTTTTAAAAATCCATTCACGTCGTATAAGTTTAAAAAACATTCTTCTCGTACTTTTGTTGGAAAAGTCAAAAAGTACCTCGTATGAAAAACGAAAAAAGATTCCTTTCATATCTTTTACTAAAAACTCACCGAAGGGTAAAATTGGATTTAAACAATTTTAGGAGGATATAAATAATATTACATTTTTAGGAATCATGGATGTGGATGATAAATATTCCCCAGTAAATTCTTAAGTATAAACAATCTCGGATAAAAATTGAGATTGCGAGATTGTCCCTTACCTTAGGTCCGATTTTCTTCGTAAGTGTCCAAAACTCCTATATAATGATTTAAATAATGTTATTTACTTATTACAGAATCATAAGTATTGTTATTATATCATATATGGTCATATTCTTAGCTTCTTATTAGTAATATTTCATTACTACTTGTTATTCAGGTGTTTATTACTTTTTTGTTCTTATGCGTGTTTTGTCGAATAAATTCTTATTTTTCTTTATAGGATATAAATAAATCATTTAAAGAATGGTATTAGTGTAATATATATCATATTAATTCATTAAATTCATTTATATAATCATTATTCAATGAAAATCATATAGAACCAGTCGCATCACATCGTGGAGACGGTAGGCCGTACGTACGCACGAGCGATGATATCGTTCCCATGATCGTGGAATTGTATTGGAGTGTATGTATAATATTTCAGAATAAATACCACTTTAAAATAATAATAAATAGTTATTTATTTTCACCATTATACCCATCCAAGTAAGGTGGTGGTGGAAAACAGATTACACCATGGCGTGGAGACGGTATTCCGTACGTATGCACGCGCGGTGATTTTGTTTTCCGTAGGATGGATAAGAGGTGAAATAGTGTTGTTTCATATTTATAATAACATATCAGTATATTAGGGATACTGATTTTATTACCTCATAATGAAACAACTAAAGAATAGGGAGTATAAGAAGAATGGAACTTGAATAAAACGGTAGAAGGTATTACCACTTTCTCGAAATGCCTCCTTTAAACTTTCTCTTAAGGCTCTAGAGTTGGTCTTTTGAGAAGACCAGTACCTCTAGTAGGTTTCTAAGGAAGTGGGGAAGTGAAATGGGTAGGTTTTGGCCAATCTTGAAGGCTCAAATTGGTGTGATGAAGAGAGGGAGGAGGTACCTTTTATAAGGGAGGAGAGGGGTACCTTTGGAAAGTGTGGAAATATTATTTTATTATAAACATATCTTTGGTTTCAAAAGGTCCAAAAATAATTAAAAATGAAGATAATATGACTCATGGTCGAAATAAAATCATCCAATCATAATTGGACATGTTTTGGAAAATATTTTAATCATTATAATCTTATTTATTTAAATCATTTATTAATGAGGTAAATAATTTATCATTATTGTCTCATAAATAATTTAATTTATTTGGTGTCTAAAAATTATAAAAAAACTATAATTATGTTGGAAATATTTTTAGATTTCCAATGAATATTTATAGTCGAAAATATAATTTATATATCCCCTTATAAAAATTAATTACTAAAACATTTTTGTTAATGTCAATTTTGTCTTTACATTAAATTAATTAATCCAAATTGTCATTATCACTACCAAGTGGCTCAATTGGGTCCCAAAACCGACCCAAGGATGCCCATGGTCGACCAATACTCATAAAATAAGGTTATTACAAGTGTCAATATAATTTTGAATTATTATAATATTCTTTTATCCTTGAATTACCCTATTGATCTTTAACCGCAGTAAAAAAAAATTACCGTAGTTACTATTCATAATATCAAAAAAAATAATAGTAACCTATTAACATAATTTGGACCCACTGATTCCAAATATGGAATCCATTTTTCAAAATTCAAAACACAAAAGTTGCAGTAATTAATTTAAAATCAATCTCATTGTTAAGCAAACGGGTTTTAAAAGTTAAAACATTGCCAAAGATTAAAATGTTTTTACCTATGAATTCAATGTAAAATTAATGCTAATGATATACATTATATTAAATGGTAAAAATATATTCTATTTATACTTTAAAAACATCCAATATTATAATTTTACCATATAAATTATTGCGATGAAAAAAGTTATTTTTAATTAAAATATAGCGTGTTTTTACTATTCATTAAAATATGAAAGTTATCAGAATAATATGAAAAATTTATCCAAAGTAAATTTTTATATCCGGATTCTAAAGAAGATTTTTTTTTTCAAATTTAACTTATAAAATTTCCAACAACTATATTTAATGTGGGCGCACCATCAAAAGGCGGTAAAACTGCATTTTTTGAAAATTACTTCTTTTAGAAAAAAAACTGATTTTGTTTTCATACCTCATTCTAGAAAATGTATAAGATGAATTAAAATGTTATAAAATTAAAAATTCAGTTAATAATATTCATAATGGCTAGTTTATAATATTATAATATATCGTTGTTTAGTGAAACTTGGTATTGCGTACTACACATGCTATCGAGGAAGGTCGCGATTGCATGTAACGCAAGCCGAGCTAGTGTTGTGTGTAGTGGAAGATTCCATTCTGTATTACATATTAAATAAAAAATATACTTCTCATAAAATTTCAGGGTATTATAGTAACCCAGATCCAGTCCCTCACCTTATTAAATTAGTATAATGAACAAGGAATTATCACCCTAAAGGACCAAATATTTTATTTTCTTTAAAAAACCAGATACAAACATAACAGTTACATTGAATTTTTTAAAGGAAAAATATATAGAATAATCATTGGAAACACCCATTTAATCATATATTATCCCTCTAATTCATTCATAATATACATATTCTCAACCTGGTAAAAAAATAAAACATAAGAAAGGGGTGATATTAGATTATCAATAATGGTAAAAAATTCAGAAAAAGCTATCATAAAAGTAAGAAATATGTCAAGGTGAATAACTAAAATGTGCACCATTAAAATAAAATATTGAGAATAATATGGAAGGAATAAAAGATGAATAATTAATTCCACATTAAACTTGACCACAAATATTCTACAGGTTGAATAATCACATGAATTATAAATTAATATTATCATAATGAGGGAATTCATAATATTGGAGAACTAAAATAGTCATTCAAGGCCTCAACCAAGACATCTTAAAATAAACTGTTATGGCCTTAGGTAAACCCGTACATGAAAATAAATGGGGAAATCCTCGGCCAAGTTCAAATATGTTTTCTCTCATGAGACCTAACGATGCATCAAGGGGATATATCTGGCCCCTCACATATTTTGCTAAGTTCAATTAATTCATTATATGAATTGTGTGAAACATAAACAAAATATACATATATAATGTGAATAACTTTCCCCAACTCGTAATCATAATCACATCCATTCTGAGTAATATGTTGAATGGTATCAAGATAGGACATTCAAAATGAAACTGATCATAAAAAAAGTAAAAAAATATTATAGATGATATCAGAAAATATTAATCCCATTTAATAAAAATATTCAACCTAGGGTTATAATATATATGAAAATACTCTTATAAAATCATCTTTGAATTCTTGATAGACATACAATTTTTAATTTAAAAAGAAGATTTCTTTTGGAAACATATTTTGTATTTGTAATAAAATCATATTTTAAAGGTTTATATACCAGAAAAGAATATTTAATGACAATGAAGTTATTTTGAGGCATAAATGATGTCAAATTGAAGTGAAATCAAGCGGAAAATAAATTTTAAGGAACATTATAAGTCATCGACTTCTTCACAGTTTAAGTGAAATTATATGAATCTTTATTTCCAAAAAAGTATTAATTTTATAAATAAAACCAGAAATTAACTAAATAAGTTTTTCATGCTAAAAATAGTTATTTTAGAAGAATATTTTTTTTCTTAAAATATATTATGTAGTGTACTTGAAAATGGGTATGAAATTGGGAAGTACCTTTTAACCATGAATACCTATCTAGAAGAATTGAAAAGGGAAAAATATAAAACATGTATTTACCTATAAAAGAAATATGAAATGATATAGAAATATGATTTTAGAAAATATAAATATATTTTTTAAGAATTATATTAAAATATAATGGAATTACTTTGGGGTAAAGAGTGAGAAAGCGTAACCCGAATGAAAAATAGAGGTTTGGTAAGAAACACTTACCACTTTATAATCAACCGAATTACATACCGCATTAAATTAATAATCATAAAATAAAAAAATTTATATTATGAAGAGAAATTAACTCATGATATTATATATCAAAGGGAATTATTTATATACCACACACAAGATATAAATGGTGAATACGACATATCTCACCGATATAAATGTGAGATGAGAAAACCCTTACCATATGTATGAAAGTGTAATGAAGTTGCAGTTAATGTCTCAGATAATTAAATTAGATTCATTAATAATTTAACTAAGAACCTATCATACTTGAATATTATTTATTATAATTTTATTATTTTCTTTTATGACATTTTTGATAAGTTATAAGATACATGTTTATCATTTAGGACCGTTCTTTTCATTGGTTATCATGATCAATTTACTTGTACACTTGCATGGAAAATATTGTAAATTGAGAATAGTTGTATAGAATTGAAATTATATTTTATTAATAAACATATATAATTTTAAATGTTCTTATATATCATTATGTTTCTAGTTGTGAATATGATTCTTTTGATAAAATGATAGCGACAACCATTTAGATTATTTGGATTTTTTACCAACATGAAGTAGTTTTGTTTTATTAATTAATAAAAAATATACATAATGGTTAAATAAAATTAAATAGGATTTAATAAATATATTATAATCTTTTTTAACAATAAAAATGGATTTATGATAATCCTTGAAGGTGTAATTTAAAATGATAACTTATCGTCCATGAAAGCGATAAATCGTAACCTCACGTGAGGTGTTTTCATTTTTCGAATCTAATGGGGAAGAAAAAATATTTGATGGTGGATATAAAAATAACATAATAAAATTAATTTATGTATACAATAATGTATTTATCATGAATGTTTGGATATATTAGGTAAGTAATGGATTTGAAAAGAAAATAATGTGAAATGAAAATAAAAAAGCGAAAGTTGATTCTACCTCTTGAATTCTTCTCCTTGAGAACCTCGATAAGGAAATCGATTATGAAATTTTGTTGAGACCATAACCTCCTAGAAAATGGGTAAGATACTTGGGAATATTATTTAGTATAAATTGGACAAGATTCAATCTTTTAGAGGTGTGAGGGGAAGATCTGGTAAGAGGTCATATTTACCGTGGAAGAGAGGAGTGTTTTCTCATTATTATATTCATTAGTTTATTATTTTAACTCAAGACTACGAGTAGTTTGAACAATATAATTAAATATATTAATATAATAGAGTATAGGTCTATATTATGGTCCGAAATTCATCCATAGATCATTTTTGAACCAATAATTCATGTATTTATTAAATACCTTAAATTACTCTATTTCACTATTCAAAAAAATTCAACTATTTTAGAAAAATAAAAAACATTAACCCTATAAATTTTTGTGACATATAGAATTAAAAAATGAGCTAAATTTTATAGAAACAATTTTCTAAATATGTGAAATGAAAATTTTAAATTAAATCACCATTTACTCAAAAATATCAATTTTAATATTATAACTATTTTTATGACACTTTGATAAATTCATTAAGGTCTCATAAAATTATATTATAATCATAAGAAAAAAATTAATAATTTATGGATATATTTTTTGAAAATATTTATTTTTAGTCATTATATTAATTATAAAATTATTAATAAACATTTATGTTTCCCAAAAATACCAACACTTAATTTATCATTTTGAAAACATATATTTACATATTCCATGATATAAATATACCATATACTCATTTATAAGATTTAAAAATTTTATTTAAACTTTCATATGTGATAATATTTAATTCATAAATATACTATTAATTATAATGAATATGATAGTTTTATAAAAATTTGGATTTTTCACTGATCACTGGAAAAGAAATATTATAAAAAAAATAACAAAATTATACCCTAATATAATGTTGACATTCCTATTTTATAAATGACGTTTATTTCGACCAATATAAAGTGTTAAAAATAAGTTTAAAAACAAGTACACCATTAAAAGGTAGTAAAACTGCCTATTGAAAAATATTGCCTTTTAATGCTTGAAATTTAATTCTTTATTATCTTATGCTTAAAAAATTATTTGGATGAATGTAAAAACATTTTATTAAATATATAACATATAAATTTTATAATTTTGTTAATAATATTCATTTCTTCCAATATAATGGCTATGTTATAATGGTCTTTTTAAAATAATGATATTTAATTGAATGTCATTGTTTGTTTCATCTTGGTGTTTTGTGAAATGTGTGTTATTGAAGATATTAAATTTTAAAAGAGACATACCATAAAATCATGGGGTGTTTCACATTATATTAATCTTTATAACATTTATAACTATAAATTATGTAATCATTGTAAGATAATACATTAAAACCAGATCCTATGGAAAACTATAGATTCCATTTGGAAATTGAATTTGGATTTATAGAAAAATTTATAAAAATATAGCCTTGAAACCATCCTATAAAATGTTAATTTTGTGTATTTTATATCCAGATTTATTTCATGAATGGATTAAAAACACCTAATTATTAATTTTTGAGTATCATCATATGGTACAACCACCATACTATTATATAATGTGTAAAGGTTATCATAATCCCAATCTGTAATCATAATTGTGAAAATATCTCTTCGGGAAATTAAATCACCCACAAAGTTCCCGATATGAAGTGATTTTTGGAGACAAATTTTATCCACATTAGTTATGTTGTCATTATAGAATTCAATAGCTTCCTAAAAAATATATTTCTCTATAATAAATCATTCTGAATAAATTTTATTTTTGACATACTGTTTTACAATCTTCATGTTTCATTCAATGATGTACATCCTTCTATAATGTATATGACTACATAGTGAGACGTTACTAATTGAATGATCAAAAGAACCATTATATAATAGAATGATGGTGGGGATAATATCTATAATTTATATAATATGAAAGTTTTTCTATTTTCTATATTTGGAAACTACACTAGGTTTATAATAATAGTATATATAGATTTTCAAAATAAGTAACGAAATTATAATTTTACTGAAGAATAAAATATAAATCCAAAAACATTAAACATTTTATCAAAATATTTCATTAATATGGTTTAAAATCATTTTGATTTAAATCATTCATTTACATGATGTTATTTATATTTTATTAATACACCTTTAGGACCTTTATATCTTTATGAAAGTTTCAAAACTAAAATACCACTTCCTTTGAAAGATATAAAGTATCGAATGAAGAAAAGTATTAATTTCTCAAGAAAATATCACCAACACTTTTAGTATCTTGATACGAATAATTCCCAAACTAACAATAATAAAATATTTTTGATTGGATTAATTTATTTACATTACAATGACATAATCCTATATTTTTTCCTATATATACTTGGAATTAATTTTTTTTTACACATAGAAAAATCTATTATGGTAAATTTAAAAAATAATATCTCTTTTTATAACTCTATTTGTATGGTTTTAAGAAAAGTATTTTCGAAAAAATGAAAATATTGTTTTCCTACATTTTATAAAGAGAACTAAATTTTTAGATCCATGTCATGAATATTCCCAATCCTTAGTTTCCATATTTCTACTTTTCAATAGTGGATGACCTTCACCACAATGGGTGATGGTATCGAATCCTTGATTAGAATGATATGATGGATGTTTTCCATTAATTACATGGATTAATATATTAATATTTCCTCCTAATATATCTTTTCCACATATATTTAATAAATTCTTCAGAATCCTGTTCTTAATGAAATCAACAAGTAGACATCGATTACTAACATTATTAGTTTCCTTAGAATGGTGGACACCTTATGTTGGAGAGAATGAGTCTTTGGGTTCCTAGAGAAATATTTTGATGCATTGAAAATATATAAATATATTCTTCAATATAGTACATAAGATCAGTAAATTATTAATAATAAGGGAATAAAAGTTTATGGACCAAATACATCATGTTCTTGTCACACAAATTTAGCCACTTATGACCATCACATAAGGCATACTAGGATTTTTTCATAGGAAAATCCAAGCTTGTCACCATAGGCTACAAATGATCATCACATGAGAAGCCCTATAATCATCAAACATATCAAATTTTCACATCACCTAATGTATCATAGGATCACCACTATAGGAAACATGTGCTTGAAGTTCTCGATACCCACACTCATGGTACCAATGCTAAAAAAATTCTTTTAAACACTAGATTTGATAAAATATGTGACGAGACAATAAAACATAGATAATTTAACATTAATTAAGAATCAAATTTCATAATTATCTGAAAATTTTATAACATAAAGGTTTAGTGTCTTTATAGACTAACTACAAAAAATATTATTTCAAATATTTTAGAACATTTGTCCATAATTTCCCCACACTGTAGCCCATTTTAATCATCTCCATGGTCATTATCATCTTTATAACCTAGTGAATTTAAAACATAAGAAATGGGTGACATAAATAATTATTAAGGGAACAATTCTCTAAGAGTTAAAAAGGGTTGTATTAAAATTATTCAAGAAACAAGAGCATGAGAGAAATATCTCATTAAAAGTATCTTGGAATCATAAGACCTATACATAAGGAATATTGGATAAACCTAGAACATAAAATAATAAAACATATACTTGGAATAAGTGTATAAAATAAGGATATTGTAAACATGATCCATATGTAATTAGATATTTATATGGAATAACATAGAAATGTGGTATAATCATAAATATTGAATATCGAAATATTTTGGTAAAACCTAATGACACAAATTTATTAAATCAAGAATAAAACAAAATTTTCAAGCTTCTAGTTATCTCCAATGAAAAATTCCCAGGAATTATGTCATGAAAAAAATACATGACTTATTTTGCGAACAAACCAAAATTCAAACACCTTAGGTTGAGAAAAAATAAAAATAGCCACACAACACATCATTATCTCATGAGATATAAAACATTAACCAATGAATTGGAAGGAGATATTGGACCCAAATTATCAAATAATAATAATATATAAACATGAGTACCATATAAAATCATTCATATATCATTTTATATAAAATCCATGTAATGAAATTGTGTTTTGAAATATTTGAAGAGTTACTACATAAAATGACTTTATAAGTTAGATCAATTGATACAAAAAATTGAATGACCCAAAATAATTATTTCAAAAGGGAATATAATTAGGGATTTTTAAAACATTATTCCAAAGAAGATATAAATTTTTGAGATAAATAGTTCACTGGAAAGAAATTAAAATATTTTTTATAAAATGTTTCAAATTTATTAAAAAATTGAAGTTATGGGTCACTTTTAATCATTTTTTAGATGTTCTCATGAAATAGTTTTAAAAAATAATTATAAAAAATATAAAAATGGAACCTTTAAAAATACATGAAATAATTAATATATAAATATGTAGTGGAAGATAAAACATAAGATACTTAACTGAAAATACTTTTATATTTTAAAACATCTTCATTAAAACCCAAATAGTAAAAATTGCAATAAAAATTATTATTGAAAAGAGATACAGATAAATATAAATATAATAAGAAGAAATTAATATTTATATTAAAATATAAAGAATTATTACATCATCTGGAATAAATAATGTGGATATGGAGGAAAATATTATCTAAAGGGATGATACATATTCTTAACAATGTTAAACTTTTATGATATTTAAATTAATCAAGGAAGAATATTTAGATTAAATATGTAAATTTTTCTATATATAAAATGAAATTATTATATAATTAAATATTATGGGGGAATAAAAAATATATATAAGAATTAAGTTTATGAAGCCACATTATAACTCAAAGAGAGAAGATTTGATTTAACAAAATACCTTACTATATTTCTAAAAAATGAATTGTGAAACTCTTGAAAAAGAGAAATTGTGAAGGATATATAAATAATATTAATTCCACGAATTTAATGTTAAAAAAAATTTATAGTGCAATATATACACCACACAAAAGAAATTAATTAGTGAATATGTAATATATCTCAATAATGAAACATTGAGATGGAAAAAATTCTTTCATTAAGTCCCAAATTTTGAAAACACAGACTAAAAACATATATAATAAATTTAAATATATTAATAATTTAAATTATAAAATTATTTTTCTATAATATATTTTCTATAATTTATTTTTGATTCTTATATACTCATATATTACTTCTTTATAGTTTATTTTTTTCATCAGATGTTAATAATTGAATTCCTTTGATAAACATTTAATAAAAAATATATTGCCTCTATTTGTTAATTAAAAATTCATCCTTAAAATATTATTAATAAAAATAGAATATAATTTATCTGATTATTTATAAATTTTCAATGTCATTTCATTAGAGTTTTAGTTTGAATATGTGACGATGAAATCCGTGATGAACTAGTTTCTTGTAATTTACATATAACAATAGATTACTTTATAATAACTTTTTTTTTTGTTTAATTTATTATGAACAATATTCATGAAATATATTACATTATAATATCCCATATGTTCATCAAATATGTATTTCTCACCATCCATGTAATGAGGCTATGAAAACTAAACAAACCATCCATGGAGGCATAAGTCCACACAAACGCATGAGTGACATTTTTATTTTCAAATAAATTATAGGGAAGGAAGGTATAAAGTGATTTACTATATTTAATGTTAATTATTTTCTAAATATGATATATATTCATAAAATTCATTTTAATAATGATCAATATGAGCCTGTGGTGAAAAATGAAATATGTCATTCATGGATGTTGTAGTCCGTACGTACGAATGAGTGGCATCTTCAATTTTTGAATAGATGGGAGGAAGGTAGAAAATGATTATTTAAATAATATAAAATACTTTCAGTATATTTATGATACTTATTTAGTTATTTTATCATGAGTATAATAGATTTTTAAGAGTTATAAGAAGAAATAAATGAATAGAAATAAAAATGAGTGGTTATGAATTACTATACTCCTTAGAACAACTCATTTATAAATTAGATTAATCCTTAAAATGGTGGTATTATGATGGTATGAAGGGATATATTATCTTTCTAGGAGTTTTGGGAGGTAATTGAGTAAATTTTGGTTTATATATATGGCTTGTGGTGTGAGGAGATGTGGGGTGGTGTAGGGATCCCTTTACAAGTGAGAGGAGTGGATTTTTTTGTAATAATAGGACACTATTCAAGGAAATTTACTCCAAATTGAACGATAACAGATATGGGATAAGGATTGGTAAAAAAAAACACATTCACAAAAATCAGTGAATAGGTTTGAGATATTTTTGTCTTGTCCTTATAATTTATCTTTTTTCCAAAAATTGATTTTATAATGGTAAGTTAATTTTTTTATCCTAAAAAACATATATTTGTCACTAAAAATAAAATTGGACTTATCAAATATTATAGATATGATTGTAAGAAATATAATTAATTAATATCATTATATTAAATTTCTAAAAATGATAATAATAATTTTTAAAATAAAATATTTATAACTCATAAATTGTTTTTTAGAAAATATATAACTTAGGTTTCAAAATATCAAACATGGGTTTTAAATTTAAAAATAATATTAAGAACTTAATAATTTTAATTTTTTAATACATATTTTTCCATAAATATTAGTTTTATTTTTATAGTCTAATGATTTCCCAAAAGTAACATTGTTTATAAAAATAATATTTTACACAATTCATCTAAAAATCAATTTATTCAGAAAAAACCCAAAGATTAATTCAAATGTGATCTTATTATTCTAAATCCAAAATAATGTTCATTTTTTAAAATGAAAATTATAAAATTTATGATTTTAACATTTAAGTGGAAATATAAATTCAACTTAATTTTTCTATATGGAAATATATTTATTGAATATTAACCTTTGTTAATCTAATTTCCTATCAATTTTTAATTAAATTATTTTAAATATTTTACTTATATACACAATATATTTCATAATCAATTTTCTATAATATATTTATTTTCTTATAAAAAATGCATAGTGAATAAAGAGGTAAAATTGTAAAAAATACATTTTCAAGCATAAATTAATTTGTTATTATTACTTTATTAGCACTAATCATTTTATGATTAATTTTTTTCCTTAAGTATATATTCAATAATTTTTATTAAAACCATTATTTAGTAGTGATTATGTCTATTATGTTAAAAATATAGTACACTATTATAGAATATAATATTTTATTAAAAAATAGATTTTATGTAAAATAGTCCTAACAAAAATAGAATTAAATTTAATTATTTTTATTAAAATCATTTAATTTTACGAATTTACTGATATTAAAAAATTTATTTGAATTATCATATCATTATTCAATAATATGTGTTTTAAAGAATAATATTTTTTTTATAAAAACATATTTCAATAGACTATATTTATAAAAGTATAATTTCCATCCAATAAATAGAATTTATAATATCTTTTCTTCATTTCTCAATTCCTAATTCCAACTTCTCATTCATTATTTAGGACAATTAATTAACCTTTAATTATTTTCTTTCTCAATTCAAGTTTAGGTCTACTAACTGTGACTCCAAAGGGTGAGGATGATCTATGGGATATATTAGTTTTAAATATATTATTCATTTATATATATTCTCCCTTTTGATTTATGTACTTTTAATCGATTCTACCAACCATGGGATGTAAAACATAGTTTCATGTAATTTTGTTGAAATTTTTTATCTCAGTAAAATATATTACAGTTTGTTTCAGTTCGGTGTTACATGCAATGTATCCCATTAAATAAAGTATTTCTTTAATGTAAAATTCAAACACAATCTTAGGTTGTCACGTTCTCCCACATTAATTAAAATTTATCCAAATAATTTTATTTATTATTTAAAAATAAAAATAACTAAGGGTATACATAAGATATACATGGAAAAAAATATAACATCTAATTGTATATTAACATCCCTATCCATGGTATGTTTATGAAACTCAAATATTATTTAATAATAGGCCTATCTATAATATTGAGTTTCTATCAGACCATTTGAGCTAAATACCATTCATGATTGATTATGATAACCTAAATAACTAATTTAATTTTTATTTGAGATTTCGTATCTATCCTTGAACTCAAAGATGATGGGAATTTTATTCTTTTATTTTTGTTAGATAATAGAAAGTTTATATATAGATAGTTAATACATTCCTAAAATCTGCTGAAATTTATATTAAAGTATAATGATAAGACTTTTTATGAAGCATATTCCCAAAAACATCATCTTTGAATAAAATTTTCAAATCACATGAAGTTTTTACTAATAATTCTATATAAATAATTAGGTTAGTTATATTATTTTCTTAGAAAACTTTATAGATATATTGGATTTGACAACACTAAAATCCAATAAGTCATTTATAAATATAGAGTGGAGGATAAGTTCACCTTAATTATCATGATCCACTTTAACAGTAGTCATTAGAATAGTTCTTACTTATTTACTTTATCTTGGAGTTTTAAGGGCCTTTTATCCTCATTGTCCCTTTATTTAGGGAATATATTTACATAATTACAAAATTTCTTAAATTAAAAACAATTAATTTTTAGCATCGCCTTAGTAAGAACATTGTTTTCCTCAATCATGTTATCTAAACTCTTCATTTTTTCATTGTAGTTGGAAGCTAAATAACCATAATTACCACAAAAAAACATCATATGATTCCTTTGATACATGTATCTGTATGTTTCCTCCAAAATTTTTAAAATATCGGTAATTTAATATCATTTTTTCCATGGAATTTATCACTTAAACTTATATGAAACTCAATTTTTATCTTATTTGATGGGTTTGGATATTGAATGGGGTACTAATGTTCAATAATAACTCTAGCTAGACGGATTGTAATAACCACAATATTTCCATGTACAACTCATATCTAATTTAGCTTTTTCATTAGTATAATTACCACATTGTCTATTTCACCCATTTTAACTCAGTTCCTATAGCCTATAATAATTACATTAAATAAAAGAAATTCAAGGTATGATAAAATTAGTAAAAAAATAAAATAAAAAAATAAAATTAGATTATGTAACTAATATATGACACGTGTAACCCATGGTATGATCCTCTATGTGTTAATATAGACAATATAAGGTCAATTTATGAAAAGTTTCTCTAACCAACTAGAAACATAGTTCATCCTAAAATTCAATTGAAATTCATATAATGGTTTGTAAAGAGTATTTGAATCAGTAAATTTTATCCTCGAAGTGTTTCAAACAAGGTGTGACTAGGAAATCTTGTTGTGAATCAAGTTAATTTCGATTTAATACCCAACCAGACATTTCATGGTTATCAACCTAGGTGCATATGTGTGAGATCCTGCATCCAGATTTTTGTATCCAAAGGGATTTCATTTATTGTAAAAAAATCAATAATTTAACAAAATTTTAGGACGATTTTATACACATATTTGTGTCCCATGGGTTTTCACTATTATTCTCAAGTCATAATCCATGATAATAAAAATATAGTGCACAAAAATATGAAAACCCCCCTCTAATACCAACTAATATGACCAGAACAACACTCCCCTATATGGTAATAGAAATACATTCATTAAAAACTAGATTTTATACAAACTGATATGATGAAATTACACTTAGATAATTTAAAATTAATTAAACATTAAATCTCACAATAATAACAAAATTCCACAACTTAAAGGTTTTGTGTATTTGGAGATTAGCCACCTAAAAATATTATTTCACATATTTGTAAACATTTCTCTATTACTTACACATACTAGATCAACCTATATAAAAATCCAAGGTAATAATCATCTTCATAACCTTGGTAATCGAAAACATATAAAAATGGTGAGCTCAAATACTTATTATGGGAAACATTCTTAGAGTCATAAAGGGTTAGATCATAATCATTTATAAAACATGATCCTAAATGAAATATCAGATTAAAAGGATCAGGGATTAAATAAATCACTCCATAAGGAATAATATAAAAACATTTAACCTAAAATGATTAATCACATACTGTGTAACAAGAGTATAGAAACAAAATATAATACATACAAGCCATGCAAATAAATACATATGGAATACTTATAAATTTTATCAAAAGCATAAAAATATGAAATCACAAGGCTATAGGAAAAAAATTATTCCCTTAAATTTGATGTGAACAATTTTTTTTCACATATTATGTTTTCAGAAAATAAAATTAACCAAAACATAGGATTTAAACAAAAAAATGTCTATGAATTTTTTTTTGACCAAATAAATATCCCCATGACTCTTGTTGTGAATAAATTAAAATTTCCACACTTCACATTACAATCTCACGAGACATATAAATTCAAAAAATTAATTGGAGGGAGATATAAGACCCCACCAATCAAACAATTATAATATATACTTCTGACTTCCATAAAAATGAAATACCTATCATATCATCAAGAACCTAGGGAAATAAAATGGGGTTAATAAAACTTCTATGAGGAATCACAAAAAATGAATTTATTTGTTAGATTAATAGAATTAAACAATTCAACAACCAAAAAGTAGTATTTCACATGGGTATTTAAATGGAAATTCTTGAAAAATTGACTTAAATGATGTATAAAATGTGTATATAAATAGAAAAATAGATGAAAAATCATAAATGTTTTTATGAAACATTTTTATCATTAAAAGATAAAGGTACCAGTCACTTTCAAATGTTATTTTCTGAGAAGTTGAAACTTTTTAAAAATATTATTTGGATTAATAAAAAATAATGGAACTTTGAAAATTACATAAAGACTATACAATGAAAATATAAGTGTAAGATAAAACATATGTTCATGGAAGAAAATATATGTACAATTTTAAAAAATATTTTCTGAAAATCAAATTCTAAAATGGGTTATAATGATTAGTTTTGAAAGGGGATGAAGATAAATAGTAAGATCATAATAAATAATACATATTAATCTTTTAAACTATGTAAAAATAATTTTATAGTGAATATATAATATGTTTATAGATGAACAATAGTCTTTAATGAGTATAATAATTACTATTAACAATGTCATACCTTTTTGATAACAATGAATATAATTTGGATTAAAATTTGAATTTAACTGATGTTAAATATAAATTATCATATAATAAACTTTTATAGTTTAAATATTCAAAAATGGAAGGGATATGTTAATGAAGAATCATTATAACTCAAATCGAGGAGATTTGAGTTAAAAAAATCCCATTATGACATTATTAATTATTAAACCAAAAAACTATTGAAAAAGAGAACTTCTGATGGATTTTTAAATATATTTTATTTCATATAATTTATGATAAAAATAATCTAGAGTTTTTATATACACCAACCAAAATAAAAGAATTTGTGACTATAGAATATGACACAATTAAGAAAAATTGAGATAAAAAACCTTACCTTAACTCTCAACTTTATAAAAATTAGTTTAATATCCTTTATAATAATCAAAAACTTGTTTATAAATTAATTAATAACCTTAATTAAATCCCATAACCTTTATATACTAAATTTATTAACATTATCTACACATATATCAGTTAGTTGTAGTTTTTTTCATTATCAAATTTTAATAATTTTATTCATTTTATACATGTTTCATAACAATGATGTTTGATCAAATTTATGGTTAAAAATTTTAGCATTATCATATTATTAAATGAAATTTAATAGATGTACCGTAATTATTTTGATATTTCTAACACCATTCCATTATAATTTTAGTTATGATACACAAATATGAAATCAGTGATGAGCTTGTTTCAGGTTATTTACTGATATCGATAGATTACATTATAATGATCATTTATTTTTTGAAAACTAATTTTAGAATCATTATCTTGAAGTATTTTACTCCATAATACCATATATGTTCCTAAAATAAATTTTTATAACCATCCATGCAAGGTGGTGATAGAAATGAAACATGTTGTCCATGGAGGTAGTGGTCTTCACGTACACACTGGTGAAATTTCCATTTTATAATGAATGAGAGGGGAGGAAATTAGATAATTATTATATCATTATATAATATTAATTATTTAAAATATATATTTTTTATTCCATGAATAAATTCCTATAACTATACAAGGGTGGTGGTGATGAAAAATGAAAAACCTTATTTACAGAGGGATCGTTTTCATGTATTCACATGCGATGTTTTCATATTTTCAATGGTTGGGGGGAAGGCATAAAATATTTATTCTATTAAAATAATAAAAATTGAGCATACTTAGGATAAATTTTTAATTATTTTATGATGTTTAAATGATTTTTTTGGATTTTTAAGGATTAACAAATGAATTGAAATGAAATGATGAAACAAAGGAACATAAACAAAAAAAGGAGTGATTATGAGTTTTACCTTAATACTTTGAAAATAGGATTATTACTTTGTAGGGAAGTCCTTTGATGAGAGAAGAACATATAGGAAATGTATATATGTATATATTATGTATTTTGACATATTTTGGTCGTCCTAAATGGTATGTAGAGTGTGGAGAGGTGTAGTGGTGAAGGGCTCCTTTTATAAGTGAGAGGAGTTGCATTTTTATAATAAGAGGAGAAATATTTAAAGAAAATGGATCCAAAAAGTGTAAAATAATGGTTAGGGGGAAATTATTGGTAGAAACAAATATCATCCACACAAATAGGGGATATGTTTTGTGATAATTTAGGTTTTCCCCCATAATATAACTTTTTTACCATGATTTACTTTTACCTTAATTACTCTTTTTTAACCATAATAGATTATATTTATGAATAAAAATAATCTCTAAAATATTATGTAATTTTTATATTTTTATTCCAAATATGAAAATAATTTCATAATAAGAAATATTTAATAGAGATAAAAATTAATTTTAAACTAATAAAAATATAACTCAAAAAAACAGTTTTAGATATAATATAAGTTAGGTTCCAAAATGTAAAACATTAGTTTCTAATTAAAAATTATAATTTTTAATGTATAATATTACTTATTAAATACATATTTGTTCATTAAAAATTTATAATATAATTTTAATTCAATATTATATGCTAATGATATCAGAAAAGACATGGTATTTGTAAAAGAATATATTTTTTATTATTCATATAAAAATCAGTCGCTTCAAAAAAACGCAAAAATTCATCCTAAGATAACATTTTTATGATGATTCAAAAAATAAATTTCATTTTTCCAAATTAAAATTCTAATATTTATGAATTTATCTTTTAAATGGATACATAAAATATAATAAAAACTGTTTTTATAAGGAAATGTATTTCAAATATTTACTTTTGTTATTATTATTTCCTATAAATTTCAAATTTAATGAGCCTTAAAATTTTATTCATATCCAAAATTTATTTTTTTCATAATTTGACCAAAATATATTTAGTTTATGAAAATAAAAAATGAATTATTCATTAAAATGAATTATGTTTGAAAAATACATTTTCACGAATAATATAAATTTATTATTATTACATGCCTAGTAAGAAATATTTTACGATTGTTAATTTATTTCATTATATATATTATAAATAAATTTTAGTAAATAATTATTTAGTATTGATTTATTTTATTATGATAAAAACTGACAACACTTTTAGAAAAATAGAAATTTATTTTAAAAAATAACACTTTAATAGTAAATGATCTTACCCCAATTAATATTAAAATTAATTATTTATATTTTAATCATTTAATTTTATCAATAAATTAATTTTCAAATATTTATTTAAATTTTTATATTTCACTCTCTTATAATGTTGTTTTATTGTATAAAAATATTTTATAATAAAATATTTTAATTAAATATTTTAGTTCGATGTTATTATTTATTATTTATAAAAAATAATATTTAAATATATTACTATAAATACACAAATTTAGTATACCTATTGGATACATGTACATCTAATGATCATATCTCCAACTACTATATTTCCAATAACCCTATTTTTAATGACTACATTTCATTCCTATATATAGACATACTAAAATCATTCCTTCCACTCTCACTTATTAAGTCACACATCCAATTATATATTTAGTATACTTCATTATCCTTTAATGATTTTTTTTTTCTAATAGAAATTTTTGTTTAGTTAATAGTTATTCTCAAGGGTGAAGATGATTTAGGGGATCTCTATGATTCAAATATATTATATGTTCAATTTATTTTTTCATTTTAATATTTATAATTTTGAGAAATTTACTGACCCATTGTATGTAGTACATTATTTTATATAATTTTTTCTAATGATTCATCTTAATAAAATTTATCATAGGTTTTTTAATTATTTTTTGTTTATAAATAAAGTTATTAAAAATATTAATTTTTTAAATAAAAGTTCATACAAAATATTGGGGGTTATAATGCTCTTCATTTATAGTAAGAATTTTTATATTATCACTTATAGAGGGAAAATCCCATTCTTTGAACATTTGATTATTTTTTATCACATAACACGTTATGTTCTTATCACAACAGAAAATGAACTTAGGAAAATCAAATAACAAAAAAGTAAAGAGATCACATTATCATCATATTGGTTTATTATGCTCCTCACATAAATAATCTCATGGTTTAAACATGAGGCGCCCTTAGATCATCATGTAGGGCTAGGTTATGTATGTATTAGGTGGGGTAATCCAATGATTATCACATAGGGCCTCTTGGGCTCATTACAGAAGAGAGAGTCAAAGGTTTAAAGTTGAGTGGGGATGATTCTATTTATGATTCTTGTGTATGGTCTAGTAAAAGGTTAATATCAAGTGGGGATAAATACAAATATGATAAACACGAGGTAAATAACATGCTAATGTCCATTGGGGAAGGATGGTCACAATTCAAAATAAGATGGGGTTGATCACAGTTTATTATCTTCTGGTGAGTTATTTATTTTGGATTAGGGGTTTGGAAAACACAAATAAAATAAATACTCTTTAGATGTACCAAATCCCTTGGGAAATATGGAAATGTGTAGATGTTATAATAACCTTGAATAGAATTTTCACGTACTCTATTGGATGATAAGTTTAAAAACCTTATAGGAATCTTAGGTTCATCACACATGGAATAATATGTTCATTATATAGGGTAGGTTTTATTTCAACATCTTACACTGATGATGTTCAAGTTAAGAAAATAGAAATAATGAGGGATCATGTGGTGATTATTCATTATGTTTCCAGAGTGAGTGAATGAATTATTGGGTGGACTAGGGATGTTTCCCACAATAATTTAATTTCCAAGGATTCTACCTAATTGGAGGCCTAGGTGTTTTTTAAGAGTTGGGTGATAATTAGTGGGAATTACATGTCTGTTTTACTACTCGAACACTTCTTGTAAAAAACTTTCACGGATTATTTCTAGAACACTCACAGTGTAATAAATATGAGAATTAGTTTTCATTATCTTATAAGAAGAAGTCAATGTTATTTCCTATATCATCCTTGGTGTAGAGGGAGTGAGAATAAGGAACCATGAAACCAATTGTGTGTATGGATTTTTCTTGAGTAAGACAAGATCCACTGGATGTGAGGCCCATGAGAACTTATCTTTCATGAACCTATTTTTGGTGAAATAAAGAATCAAATTGTGGTCCCTTGTATAAGGTTACATAAATTGGGAGTGGTGTAAATTCATAGAGTTGACGGAAACATGGGATATGGAACAAGTATGTTGAATGGGTGGCCATGCCAAGGGTTTTGTGTAAGATGGGCCTTCTAAAAAACATATAGTTTCAAAAAGAATATTTCCTTTGTATGAAATGTGAAATTCAATAATGAAATAGGTATGAAATAAACTAAAACATAATACAATACATTTAAGGGATTATATGAGGTAGTTTTAGTGTGTTTCTCACCTATATGAGCACACAAGGGTCTGTAGTTTTAGGAATTCTTGAAAAGTATGTTTTATGTTCTAAGAGTGATACCCTTTGACTTCAATAGTTTAATCCCCAAAATATTAGGTGATTTAATATATGCATAGCTTTATCTCAAAGAATATGTATTACTTATAAAAAATGCATGTTATCATGAAACATGGAGGTTACTGGGTTATTTGAATTTGATTCATACAACTCAGAGATACACTAGCTCCTAGAAATTTCATTTTATATGTGGGAACAACTGCAAAAAGAATTATTGTCTTTCATGGGGCCTATAGTCATGGATTTACATGACTCTATGTTTTCAAAAACTTTTGTTATTATCTCGAAAAATGTATTTTCTAGCCTCCTTTTAGATGTTAAACTTCAAACAACCAAATTATGTAATATTTTAGCTCATTTGGGATTTGAGTTAGGTCGAATTGAAGCCCACGAAACAAAAAAAACCATTGAATACAAGGTTTCCCAATAGAAAATGTTTTATAATGAAAACTATTCCTAGAATACATGAAAAATGGGTTTTTTCATATTTTAAACTTATTTCAATTATTTTTAGATTCATTTTTCTTAGAAAAAAGGCCCCCTTATAATGGGGTCTAATGTGGATATTGAGGATTAGGACAATCATAATATTATGAAATTATTTAATTTTGATATTTTAACTTTCAATTTCACACAACTCCCTTGTTTTTCACAATGTATTATGACCAAGAGTTTCATGTAAATTTATACAAATACTCTTTTTTATAGAACTTGAACTTTCAAAAAGGTCATGTGTGCCAAATCCTCATCATTAGTGTAACTTATTCTTTCACAAAAAAGAATCCATGATATGGTTTCCATGAGAAAAAATCCACAAGTAAAACTCTGGTGACCAAGACATCCAAGATTTGTACTTTTGTGATATGATATTTACTAAATATTATTTCCATAATAGTGTGAAAAGATATAACTTCCATGAGAAGAAAATCCATAAATGCATTATCCTTTTCATTGGAGTGTAATGGTACAATTCAATAATAGAAAATAACGTTACTATATTTTTTGTTAGAGGGTTAGATAATAAGTAGAAACTGACATATCCCAACCTACACTAAATTCAATCATGTGAAATAATCATGATCTTGGTTGTGTTGGATTTATTTTTATCAAACATATAACAAAAATTTCTGGTGTCCAATGGCTTTATCTAGTAGAGGTTTACAGATCATATTTTGGGAATGGCCCAAGAGCTAATGTTTTTATCAAAGGATAAGCTCCACTCTATAGATTATCCTCATTTTTTTAAAAGATAATTAAATGTATCACTTATTTGAATTCCATGTGTTAGATTCTACCTCTAAATTTTATTAATGTAAAAACAATGTAAATATATCTATTCTCATTTGAGTCATTCTTTGTGTGAAAAACAATAAATAAATGGAATATTGTTCAATTACATAAGTATGTTGGAATTGGAATATGGATTTGGAAATGTATTTTGTGTTGATCAACATTGAAAACCCGTGAAGGTGTAATAGAAATGTTTTTTAAATTATAAGGGTTTGGTGTCTTATCAATGTTTTGGATTCATGAGGTAATAATTACAATGGTTTTATAATTCATTTTAAGAAAATGGAATATAGAGAGAGTTAAATTTTTTACTTGATGATCACAAATTTATGGGTGGAAGAGTTATATAGGTTGTGGATGACCACTGTCTACATTCGTGAAATAAATTCCACAACCACACTGCTAACACATTATCCCCTGAAAGGCGTACCCAATACAAGGGGTTGTCCATTGGAGTATTTTATCGTCACTATATGGGTGTTCATTCAGAGATGATGACGATGGATCCTTCGAATTATGTACCCAAAATGGGAGGTATGCCTTTGGAGAATTATACTACCACTATATGCCATCAATTTAGACATGAAAGTGGATATTGATCAAAATAAGGGGACATAAAGTTTGTTTATGAATATGTGAGATACTCAGGAAGTGTTCTAACAGTCTTAGGGTTACACCTTTGTGCGTCAAACATATTGATGAGGCATACCAAACTTACAGATGACATGAATTACAATGGATAAAATGAATATGTTACCTAGGTGAGAGACACATGAATGCTGTTTTATTGTTTTTTGGGAGGATAATGATGAAATCTAATGTTTAATAGATTATTGATACATACCTTTGACCAAATGGGTATAATATTTTAAGCCATCATAGAATAGACTAGGGGTAATTCCTTTTATATTCATGTAAACAAGACAAAGGTGTTATTCCTTTTAAGGATTTGAACCTAGGACCACAAGGTTATGCCTTTTATGGTAATTTAGTTAGGAACAAGGATTTTGGTAGTCCGTATGGTGAGTTGATTCAAGGAAATATCATAGGTTAATCAGAAATATTTTTGAGAATTAAACAACCTAATTATTATTGTACAATGTTTAAGTTCACGATTCATGAGTATGGGGTTGTGTTAGTTTATGGTCTTATAACATTGACCACAAATGTGCTAATAGTATCTATTCGTCTAGAATAGACCAATTATTCCATTCTGAGGGACATGTAACTAAGTGTGGGGCCTTCTAATTTTAACACCATGATATGAGGAGGATGGGGTTTTCAGTTGTTTTCATAGAAATGGGGAACATGAAAAATCCCAACATGAACTGGAAGGCCGAATTATAAGATAGTTAACACCATCATTGAATTTATATAGTTTAATCTCATGATTCATAGATCATTAAATCTTTGAACATATATGAATCATACACATGACATGGGAGGTGAAATTCATGGTTTAACTGATGGAAAAGTGATGCACACCTATTGTGAGTTGAGGGGGATCCTTCTCAATAGATAAAAATAAATAAAACCACTCACTCATACCTTGATCATGTGTGGACAAAAGGTGATTATCCATAGAGTTTTTATAGGAAGGGGAATCAAATTGAGTTTTTAAAAAGTCCCAGATGCCAAGATTGAATGAATTTGGAATTTATGGTTGGATATATAATAAGGTGTATGAGCATCACTATATATCCTAAGAAGAATGAATAATGTTATATATAGTTTTTTAGAGGGTTTATTAGATGAAAAAAACCAAAATAAGGTTGTATTTCAGGACCAATGTCACATAAGGGTCATCCCATTGGAAAGGTCCAAGAAGTCACATAGTTTTAGGTTACATGATAGGGGTGATACTATATAGTTTAATGTCATATATCTTGTATTTAGAATATATAGTTAAATGTATTATAGTGATGATGGAAAGGAAGGAATCCTAATTATTTATACTAGAAAATTTATCCAAAACCAATAATCCCATGTTGGTCATGCCTGATTGGATAAATCCGTGGAAATGGAGGGCTTATCACATGAGTGTGAAAATTTGATGAATATGCTTTTGTTATAGTGATACATCAACCCCTTATAGGACCCACATAAATGGGGAAAACAATTTTTTAGGATTTATATATGGCCAAAAAAACCATCAAACATTCCCAAACAGTATGAAAAGGGTCACACTGATAGTTTTCAAGCTCTACATGATCAAAGGGAAGTTAATGATGGTAAATTATTCCCTTTATAAATTGAATTACAATGATAGTGACAAATAGGATGAGTATGAACATTTAATGAATTTAAAATATTTACTTCACTACCATATCATTAATAAGGGTGGAAAATAAATACAGACCAACCATTAAAATTGTCTTAAAAACATGGGGCCCATATTGTTACTGATAAGAATCCTCTAAGACATGTTCCTTGGATAATATATTGTGCTTTGGATCATTGTGTCTTCACTATAGGGGATACCATTTTTAAATTAATAGTTAATTTGAAAAAATCAAACTACATGGATATAGAGTGTTGAGACTAAGGAAAGGACTCAAAGAGAGGTCGAAGTATGTTGACACCACAATGTTCTTCATTAGGCATATTTATGTGATGAAATAGGCTTAATGGAATTTTTATCTACTAAAAAATAGTGTAAAAATTTCTAGTTTCACATTGGAGAAGAAAATATTATTCCTTGAAACTATAGAGTTTATGTTCATCTACCTTGGAACATGGGATGATATCAGTTTATGATCATAGAGCTAGAACTAAAGGGTATATAGTATAAATTAATCTTGGAAAATTAAAAACCAAAGTGAAATTTTATTCCCCAATTAAGACACTGAAAATCTTTAGGGGTGGATGAATAAATTTTAAGTTCATGATTCTTAGACCTAATGGGGGAGATTATTTTCATTGCTTGAGTGGAATGAACCTGATATGAATTAGAAAGAAAAAAACTGACAAAAAAACCTTGTAGGGGTGAATATAGTTTAAAATAAAGAGTCTTGGAACAAATGTTTCCATCTCTATATCTATTTTAATAAATTAAACTTGACATGAATTAGGAATATATTTTTCATTACTAACAAGCCTTGAATAATTTTTCTATAGTTTAAAGACGTTATTATTAGATTATAGGGGAATTACTTTTAAGGTATTATAAACAAGGTTGAGAAAATTTAGTTTAAAATCATATGGAAAGAATTTTATATTGTGTACTCTAAATTCTGACAACTAGGATTAGGGGAAAGGGGCATTGATATGCTCAAAACAATTTTGGGACTAGTTGGTAAATCAACCATAGCTAGGATTTTTTTTTCTAGACAATAAATCCCAAACAATTTCTATTTTTCTCATTTATACAATAACTTTTCCCATTTCATCAAATAGAATGAAATAATGATAAAATTAATTATTTTTTCTTAGGTATCCCTTTGTAGTTTTTATGGAAAATCTATTTTTCTTCTTTATAGTGACATTTTAGAGTCATGTGAGTCTGACTATCGAGGGATATGGTTTAATGTCACATTGATTTGACATTGATCTTTATGTGGTTTAAGACTATAATTTTTTTTTTCTAACAGGTAGATAAAATTTTAGTATTGTAGTGTATAAAAATGGGTAAGGAAATCTATATAGAAAGTGGGAAGAGATAAACCTGATGTGAATAGAAAGACACATATGCTGAAATAAAATATCCTAATAGAAAAAGGTACACCATTTATAGTCAAGATGCATGGACTATTTTAGGTTTTCCTCAGAGTAGTATGGGGAATGGAAACTCATTACTAATAGAGATCCCATGTGATGCCATAAAAAACCCTTAAGGGGGAATGTATATAGTTTAAGTTCATGATTCATTGAAAAAAGGGGTCGTATACTATCTAGATTAGATAAAAATATCATCATTGGTTAGAAGGTCTGATACCAATATAGACATTATTAGAGGGAAAATGAACAAAATTTAAGGTCATGATGCTCAGACCAATGTGGATCTAAAATTAAGGGTTATGAAACATTGAAAAATCATACAGGGGTGCAACATCTCCATAATGTATGAGAGAGAAATGATACCTGAGAGAGAATTGTTATGTGAATAAACAACGTGGGGGTAATGGGTGGAAATTATTTGGGATCAATATAAGAGATATATACATTAATAAATATCTCATGGAACATGAATACAGACACACATAGTTTTAAAAGACTTATTCATGGATCTTAATCACATACAGAAGAGTTATATGAAAAGAATAGACAATCTAGTGAAAGGGTTGGGCACACACTGAATAGAAATCTAGAAAGTCCAATCACTATGAGAAATAAGGGAATGGTAATATATCATATGGATAAATATGGAATTAATAATATAAAAACTAATATATATACCATCAGGTTAGAATCAATACATATGAATTTATGGAGGGTGTTATTGTAGGAGGAGAACACCATGAGTGGGTATCCACTCAGGAGAGAATCCATAATATCAGGAAATTTAATTTCATGTGATGGGGATGATGTTATGAAATTTAACATCATGTGTTAAAGTTGTTTGAAACATAGTTTAACACTTGATAGTGAGGATGAGAAACCATATTTTAAAAAATTTATGGTTGTATAGTATTGAACATAGTGGGAGAGGTATCTCTTGTAGAAAAGGGGGAGATAAAACATTGGAAAGTGGTTTAATGGACCAATTCCAATGTAGGATTACTTGAGTAGTCTTGTTCATAGTTTAAGTTTGTTGGACTTGGACACAAGGTGAGATAGTCAATTGAAACACCTATAAAAGGAAAAACATAATGTGAATTAAAGATTCAAATTATGGAATAAATATTATTAGAAGACAATTAATATAGTTTACGGTGAAATATCATAGAGAAATTGTGGACTGGAGTTCAAGGTCATATAACTTAATCCATATCCACATGAGTTTGGAATCACCCCAATTCACAGAAGGGTAAATTAAGACTGGTGAGGAAATGTCGAGAACCAAGAAAAGGTGGAGGTGATGTTGAACATATTTGTGGTCCCCAGATAAGAGATCCAGGTGTCACTATGTATATTGAAGAATAAAAATCAAACACATATTATTCTAAAAGGTGGAAAGGTAGGAAACCAACACCAACAGAACGGGAATCCTTTCTAGAGAGGATCTAAAATATCTTGTATTTTAAATTCATCAAATAGGGACTATTATATGTAGTTTAATGTCATGCAGTATTGATTTTAGACACATTTTATAACGTTATATTGTAAGGATTATTTACTAGAGTTTATTTTCTTTTAGATTTGATGAAGAGGTTTAATGGTCTAAGAATCAAGAATTTTAAAAAACCTGGCGTGAAATGAAAATTTTGGTTCTACACATACATCTTTAAAGGGGATGCATATAGTTTAAGTCCATAAATATTAGACCATAGGGAGTAATAACAGTTTATGGTCAATATGTATGGACTTATGGGGGTGAGATGGTTTATTTATCTAAAGAAAAGAAAACCTGAGGTGAATAAAGGTCCAAAGGGCTTACTACGATTGATTTTATAATAGGTTTTCCCTTGAAGAGGCGAATCACACATTTTTAGGTAATGATGTGTGGACCATATAAGGATGTTTAGTTTAATGTTATTTAGTTAGGACTAAAAGAAATAATATATAGTTTATAGTAATCTATCTTAGACTAGTGGTGAAGAATTCTATGGTCTATAAAGACTAAATAAACATATTATGTGAGTTAAGTGGTTCAATGAAAACATGGAGAACCTCATAATTTTTTATAAATATTTTAAAGTAAAGATGCTTGGAATTTTGGGGGATATATAGTTTAATTTCATGAAGCTAGGAATAAAAGGGATCCTTTCCTATAAATATGTTGTGACTTAATCACCTGGGAAAATAATCCACAAGAACCCCTAATCCCATGTGATCCATGTTTGGTGTGAGAAATATAGAGTATAGGAGTACTTACCATATCACATGAGAAATAAAATAGGGATAAAGTGTTGTGGTTTGGAAGAAATATCAAATAATATAAAGAACCTGAAAAAGGGAATCTAATCTTTGAAAGACCCTAAAAGACAATATTTATCAACTGATGTGAATGAATTCATGAGTGGAATAACAATGAGGGTATTAAATTCCTTCAGAAAAGGGGTATTTCAGGAAGAAATAATGAGTTATGATATTTTAATCCCAATTTGTAGTGAAAAGTGGGTTTATATGACTACTAAATAGGCATTTAAAATCAAATATCAACTTTCTCACAATCAAGTTTGCGTCAAAAAAAATTATCAACAAACATTTACCATGTATTTGAAACAAATGGGTTATTATCATTTTGATGAAAGCCCTTTAGGACATGTGTGAAAAATGGATGGAATTTTTTTGAGTGATTTATTATGTTCATGGAGGATTCCATTTAGACATGGAGTATGATGGGAATCCAAATTGAGAAAAAATCGAAATGTGAAGGTGAATTAAAGATAATTTCAGGGTAAATTTCTACACTCTCGGTGTTACGATGCCATGTTTTGAGAACATATTGAGGTGTATAAATAAAAATAGATGTTCAAACATGTATCCAAATAGGAGTTTCATCTTGGTGTTTGGTTAGAATAAAGAACCCAATGAAAGGGTATTGATCATCATAACATTGTGGGGATGATGAGATGCTAGTGGGGAAATAGTGGTTGGGCTCAAAATAGAGATTCATTCACTACTACATTTCACATGAAATAGGAATCAAGCCATACATAATTGATAGAAATAATGCAGTAGAATACTGGTATCAAATAAGGGTATGTCCTCTTTATAAAGGATAGTGATATAATTCTATAGTTAAAGGGGAATATAAAAAAACATTAGTTATGAAATATAGGGTCATGGAACTAGAAGAAAAATTGGTATATTATAGAATTATGAAACCTATATATTGATATCCTATTATAACTTCAATGTTAAGGATGGTATTATAGATAGATTAAGGTCATTTAATGAACAACCAACACCATATATTTTAATATCATGTTACGAGGACCAGTTTATATAAGTTTAAGGTCACACAGAATGGACTTATAGTTTCTAGTTTAAAATCCTACATATTTTATATTAATTATTTAGTTTAATATCAGATAGTAAGGATATTAGAAACATTTTTAAACATATTATGGTGATGATGTGGTTCTATGTATTTTTTCATCACACAACTAAGACCCATTCCATGTAGTTTAAATGCATTTTTAATGGATATATACTATGCGGTTTGAAATATTATAGCATATACTTAGTGAACATAATGTGATAATATAAAAATAACTTCTTGAGAAACCTTTAATTTTTGGGATGTCTGGTTCACTCCCTATTTATTATGATAAAAAATATTTACCATTGGAGTATACCTTGTAAATAGTGAAATTTAATCCCCATTTATAATCTCATTTTGGGGATTTCATTCCAAGTATCATTGTTGTTATCAAATACCACACCATGTAATCTTAAATGATGGAGTTAAGGAGAACATTTTTATTGAATTCCAAAGCCACAATGTTTTAATAGACCGTGAGGCAGTGTTATTATTAGATCCTATTCTGACCAGGGGATTTTTTATTAGATATATGGACACAATAAATTTTTGAGAAATAAAATGATCATAGATGGCTATCTAGAGCAGTGACAGTTAATCCTTAATGGATAACATTGATTTTGTTCCATATAATAAGGATTAATGGGTCACCTAGATAGATGTCTGAGTCAATTTCATATATTCCCATTGGATATTATAGTTCAATTTTATTAAACTCTTTTTATTCTGGCCCTCCACTTTATGTATAATGTTGTAGATGGTTTTTTTGAATTCCCCTATCTATGGATTCACTAATGTGTGGTAGAGGGAAGTTTGGATGGACCAAATATGACAATTTGAATACATATTATTCATCTTGGTGGATTATAATTTTACACCATTGTCTGCTAGAATGGTGTATGGAATTCTAAAATGGTGGATGGTATGAGATTTAATGAACTCAATAATGGTTTTTTTTATCATCTTGAGGTTAATGAACTCTACCAACTTTTAAATGAAATAGATGGAAGAAAGGATGAACCTACACAATCTAGCCATCACTATAATGTTATAACACATGAAATAATATCTTGATGTAGAAAAGGGAAATGAATATTTAGTGCCCTGGGGAAGATTTTGTGGATGATGCATGAAGTTATTCTAAATCTTATATGCATGGATCCTCTTGGTGAATTCCATGAAGTCACAAACCATATTAAGATAAAAATAGACCACTTTATAGATATAATAATATATTTATATTCCTAACTTCTGAGATTAATATAATTTGACATGAAACTCTTGTATTACTTGAGGGATTTACATCCCCTCAATGAAATAGGGGAGGATTTCATAAAAGATACATTTGTAGAGGACCTAATCATTTGTGGAGAAAACACAAATGAGGAAATTTTCCATTTGATAGAAGATTTATTCATGCTCATATCAATTGGATGGAAGAGTCCCATGGTATGGGTACTGAATCCATATAGTAATCCAACCAGATCCTTTTTTTAGGATGTGGGAATTTGAGAATATTGTATGGTAGTTACTAAAAATGAGTTGATTCAGCGAAGAAATTTCCTTATCCTAGAAGTTATGGTCAATCACTTTTTGATACACCATATGGATGACCAAGTTATCTTGGTACGACTCTATGAGATATGTAAATAAACTTTCCATAAAGTCTATTTAATCATTATGGGATCATGGGCTTTGATCCACCTTCGAATTGTACCGTAACCCGACATAAACTCTTGGGTGTCCTCATGGAAGGGGATAATATCATATTTCTAGACATTATAGTCACCATTAATTTTCATTATTATCATATTCAAGTCACCATTCACAGGAACCTGTAGAACCTAAAATGAAATTTCTAATTAATGACTAGTGATGAGGGATTGATAATATGACTCATTTTTGGTGCACCCCTTTTATATGAGGAATGAAGGAGTGTTGAATAAAAATCCATGGAAAACCATTATAATGTTATGATAATTGAGCCTTCCCAAGTTTATATCTAAGAGTCACCCTTGAATTTTATTTTTTAGGATACCATTTCTTGATTGACATAAATATTAGCTTCTTATTAGATGTTGATGTCTACAACAAACTACTTAAATGATGGGTGTGCGGCCTAGAAATATGCTAGTGCTTGACCCTTTATAGACTACCAATAGATGAACATGACGTCAAAAATATTAAAGGATCACATACCACATATTTAGTAGGCTATTATCTATGGGATGGTTGAAGTTGTAATATTATGAGTTGATATAAGAGATCATCTAGAACTCATGATGCTGTCATTTGTGACACTAAATAAGAACTATTAGGACCAAGTAAAGATAATTCTAGTTGATAATAGAATATTTTTTCTTTGTTTTAAACAAAATTGTGAATGAGAGAATGCAAACTATACTATTTTCCTTCTTTCCTATTATGAGCTAATAGGGAACAAAATGATCATTTTAGTGTGGTTATATTGAGGAATAAGGGTTTCCCTATATTGGTAAACAAGATAAAAAAAGGATGAAGTATATACTTCTTGATGACACTGAATACAATATATAATTTCTATATCCCACTGATAGGTTAAACAGTTCGTCATCATCATGGAATATGAATTACATTACCTGACCATATTTTCTATAAAATATAATATGCATTTTATATAGACTTGGAGTCCTCAAAACTATAATATATTTAATAGAGGGGTATTTTGATTATGGAATGGTCATTATTTAAGTCAACCTCAATGACTCTTTTTTATATGATGATGATAATAAACTTTCTTTAGGTTTCCCAAAATATAGACATCAAAGGGTTCTTATTCATGTGTTGGGTGGGGAGCATGTCAAACACATTATCAAGATATTTGAATTGGCCTTGGCATTGGTTGTTAACAACTAGAAAGTCTTCTACATAAAAATACACCATTTTTATAATGATACACTTGAAGATATGAGGAATGGATAATTGTGAAGTTTTTAAAACATTCTAAAAAACAATGAAAATAAAATTGTATAAATAGGTCTTTTAGGATCCCTAAATATAGTGATATATTTATCTTCAAGAAAAATTCATATTTTATTGAACCTGAAATAAAAATCCATGAATGAAAGAGATCAAAATTTGGATGTCTCATAAATCAGAAATTTGTAACTAAGATGAGGAATTTTTTATTCAAGAAATTATGGTTAATGTCATGAAATTCAATAGAAACTCAGATATATACATTTTTATTCCAATATGGATTGATTTCTTCCATCTTATTTGGATACCTAACTTCCCCCAATAAAATATATTTGATCGATTTGTCAACTACAGCCTCAACTATGACACTATGGGAGGGATGGATCTTTATGTGTGTATGCTTGAATCCATGGTTTCCAATGGGAAGGAGAATATGGTTGATGATGACATGAGGATGAATACATTGAATATCCTTGAAGTTATATTAAAATATGATACATTACTACTTCAATAATTCTAGATATTGATGTTACTAATTGAAATATATGAAGGTACTGATTAGAGATAGCTTTAAATATTTCAAGGTTCCAAGATTAACCAATACCAGATCATTGAAATTAGTGTATAATTATTCTTTAAAGTTAGGAGGATCTTCTTATATGTTCTCTTCATTAGAATCATGTGGCGTAAAATAAGTATATGATTTATCTTCCACTATACACTGTTTGGTAGTATCAACTTTCTATACTAATATGGAATCTTATAGAATAGAATCATGTAATTATGGATCTATGGATCACATGGTGATAGAAGATGAGGTTCCAATTCCATGAGGCCACTACTAATGGGGTATTACCTTCACATTTAAACAATGTGGGTTGGTAAAATTTCATTAGGTCAATCCCAATCTCCAATATAGATGGATTAGAATTATTTTATTCAAAAATGGTTAGACATTATGGTATATGATAGATGGTTCCAAGTGTTTCAAAGTCACCTTCCCTTTATAAAATAAAGAGGTGATATTTGACCACTCTTTTTTGGGAACAATGAAATGGTTCTTTATGTTTAGGTTTTCTTCTTATAGATAGTGGACATGAAAAATGGAAATTATCTTCAATATAACCTATAGATCTACCAGTAAAGTTGTCAAGTCATTTGGATCATTGAAATGCTTGGGATCTTTGATATGGGGATTATTTATATACCATTTTTAATACCCAATATCATAAAAATGAGATTTAGTTGGGTAAAATGGAGTGGAATTACAATGGAGCAGCCCCAATATAAAATTGGGAAAGTATTTGAGGTATTATAGAAATGATGAAGGGATATAATCATGAAGGTATATTAAAGGAATTCATAGTAAGTCATTTATGGTGGAGTATTTTGAGGTAATAATGAAATCAGTTTTCATTACCAAATTTCAAAACGGGGTGTTCAACTCAATATTTCCACCAGACTTCTGACTGCTCTTTTCTATCCCTAGATTGTAAGGTTGGATGGGGTAGATCTTCCTCTATATATCCAAACATGTAAATTTTCAAGATTTGGATATGATTAATCCCAAATATAGTTTCCACAAAAAAATAACATAATTATACCCCATCGATAATTCATGAGAAATAGAGGGGGAATATCTGCCATCCAGATCGACCACTTTTTTATAGTATACTTTAACAGTTTCCTCTTCATTTTCGAACATAAGAGGGAAATTTCAAGCCATGATGAGGGAATCATGAAGTTACATTGAAAAGTATATCATGTTAAGGATCATGAGTTTTTCAATAATACTAGAGAGGTTATTGAGCACATCATATTACTAAGTTAGGGCCTTTGGTTTTCTTATAAGAGGTAACTGGTTCAGTTGACTAATTTGAAGGTTCCTCAATGGTATCAATAATTTATTTCTTGTGGTTGTTTGGATGTGTTTTATTATTTGAAACATGTGGCTAACTAATAGAAAAAATAATCATATGGGATGTGGAGTCTCATGTGAGGATGTTTTCATGGGAGGTTGTACTTATAGAGAGTTGAGAAAGGCTTTTATTTTGTTCTAAAAAACATGGAAAATATTTATAAAGATGGATCCTCGAGTACTGTTCCTATTGGAGGAGAACATTCTATTACATATAGAGTATCAATTAGATGATATTGAAGGATATTATTAACATGTTTCATCTCTAAAATTAGTATAATTGTAGACCATACTGATGAAATTGATGGAGGCATACTCTTATTCATCATTAGAGGAGACATCTAGAATATGAAAGGTCACGAAAATTCCTCCCAATTTAGGGACATGAAGTCCATGTAATTAAACACTAGTTTAAATACTATAAAGGGATACATACTATTTTTTTATTGATGACATTGGATCTTTTGAGCATTGTAGGTCTAAAAGTTTAATAGTTCAACTAAATTAGTCAATCTGACAATGGAGAAGACTCATTGGTTACATAATATCTTTCTATAGGCATGAGTGATCAAAATTTTAGTGATAATGTTATTAAACTTTTTAACCCATCAATTAGAGACTTAATGTCATTCCATAATATCATCCTCATAATATATTGTGGCGGAGATTCATAGGATTTGTTCCAAAGGGCCATCCAATTACACTATGCCATGATATACTATATTAATGATCCATTATTTGAAAACAAATCACTCTTGGATGGTGTAACAACCTGAGATTTTATGAGAATTATTCTTTTTAATTTTATTTATGTCTTGTGTTGTACGTGACACCAAAATTATATTGTACTATATGCAACATTGTATTATCATGTAGTATACGCAACACTATTCTTGGCTCATGTTATACACAATTTCAAGTTCATTTTTTGGAAATTATTATACGCAACATTAAGTATAGATTTTGTTTAATGTATAAATGAAATAAGTTTTGATTATGTTATACACAACACCAAACAGAGATTTCACTACACGCAGCCCTGACTTGGCTTGCATTACAGGTAATCAAGACCTTCTTCGAGGGCGTGTGTAGTATGCAATACCAAGTTTCACTAAACGAGATAATATTATAATATTATTATGAACTAGCCATTATGAATAGTAATACACACTTTTGGAAATTTTATAAATTTTATATTTCAAAATGGACTTCATTTTTCGATTTGGAATATCAAAATTAGCCTAGGGTGAATTTTTGGTATTTTTCTGAAAACATTCAATTTTTGATGAATAGTGAAAACACTGGGTTACTATTTAAAAACCAACTTTTTATTTAAAATATTATTTATTTTATATAAATTTATTTTAGGTAAAAATTGATACATAATTCCTATATGAGTTCAATGTAATTCATTTGAGTCATTTTATAATAATTTTAGATATATAAAAATTGTATAGAACTTTTCACCGTCTTTTACCCACCTCCTAGGAGAATTTAAAAATTTACATGAAACTTAATTTTACCGCTTCTGTGAGGGGAATTTCAAAAATCCAAGAGAAATAGTTAACATTAAAGAGTAAAATGTGGTTCAATAAGATAAAAATAATTTTTGGTGAATAGTAACTTTTTACTTTTATTTACCACGGTTAAAAGTAAATAGGGTAATTAAGGGTAACAATGATTTTATTATTACCATAACACATGTCCTAATTTTATTGGATAAGTGTAATTCGATCAAAAACAACCTTAGGAATAAAATATTACCCTTTAGGTTTACTTGGATTAGATTACGACACTTATTATTATTTTATTTAAAGAAGAGTTAAAATAGTTAAAATCCAAGTTTAATAACTAAAACATTTTTAATATAGGGTTATAAATTAGATAAATTAGACTATAAATATTAATTAGAAATCTAAAAATATTTCCTACATAATGGTATTTTATTTATAATTTTTATATATTATATAAGTTAATTAATTTATGACATAATGATGATGTAGTAATTACCTTATTAATGAAATATTAACATAATTGATGTTATAAATACCCAAATAAATTTAATTTTAGACTTTTTATAAATTAAAATAATTTTATTGGTTACTATTACATGTTAGTATTTATTCAATTAAATTTTATCTAACTATTAATGTTGTTATGATTTTCACAAAAAATCAATTACCAAATAGTGTTAAAATTGACATAAAATAGTTTTTTAAAACAAATATTATATTATTAATTGTTATTATATTCCTAAAAATCTAAGGTTCAGCCAAATGACTTATATAAGGATATATATATTAATAATGAACCACCTGTGGTTCTTTTGGCTTGTTATAGTATGTTTATAAACCATACAGTGTAAGAAAACAAGAAGACACTGTAAAAGTTAAATTATTTAACATGGAGTTAAATCTAAATGATAAGGTTACAATAGTAAGATAAACTTGTCTAAAACATATTGGTTAAGAGGATTTAGACCCATCCCAACTTTTTATTTGAAATAAATCAATTTGTTACTATTATAAACTGAATATGAATTTATTATAAAATAATATTTTAAGTTTTTTCAAAGGTGCCTCTCTCCTCCCTTATAAAAAGGGCACCCCTTCCCTCTTCTCTTCACACCCTTTTGAGCCTTGAAGCTCTACCAAAACCTGAAACGTCCTCTTCTAAACATCTCTAGTTATATCATATAGGTTCTTGTAATCTCAAAATACCAACTCCAGTGCCCTAAGAAGAAGTTTAGAGGAGGTGTGCCGAGGAAGAGGTAATCTCTTCTACTAACTCTTTCATGTTTATTTATTCTTATACTTCCTCTTCTTTAGTTGTTTCATTATAAATTAATAACATAAGTATTAATTATATAATTATATGTTATTATAAATATTAAAAAACCCTATTTCACCTTCTATCCATCCTATGGAAAATGAAATCACCGCGCGTGTGTACGTACGGAATACCGTCTCCACGCCGTGGTGTAAGCAGTTTTTCCACCACCACCTTACTTGGATGGGTATAATGGTGTAAAGAATAAATATATATGATTATTATAATATCATACTAATTCTAAGATATTATATCATCCACTCCAATTCCATTCAATAAATATGGGAATGATATCATCGCTCGTACGTACGTACGGATTACCGTCTCCACGACGTGATGAGATACATTTTCCATGTTAACAATTCAAGAACGATTATGAAGTATATATAATAAGTAATAATGAAATATACGACATAATAATGATACTGGATATATATATATATATTTATTTCATCTACTTAATTCCATTCAATTCAATAAGGAAACGAAAACAGCGTTCAGGCGTATGTACGGCCAACCGTCTCCATGAACGGTGTATTTCTTTCCATTTATCGATCTACTACATGCATGTATATTATGAATATATATTATATATAAATCATGTTTTATATTTTTTAATTAAGTTATCATGATCTATGTAATCATATTAATAATTACAAGTCAGAACACGTACGATAAATAAAATGATTTTACCCAAAACGCTACTTTAATATGGAATTTACAAAAGAACGGGTAATATAAAGTCATAAGTGAACCATATATGATATCGTAACAATGAATATGATTCCATAATTAGTCAATGAAATTATTTAAATTGTTATAAAAGAGGTTCAGATACGTACGAAGCTTATCAGACCTAAGGTAAGGGATAATTTTTCAAACTCATTTTTATTTGAGATTTCTTATACGTAAGTATTTACTGGGGCTATATTTTTTATCCATGTCCATAAAAAGATTTTAATAAAGTGTTTAATATTATTCCATGTATGTTTAAAGTCATGTTTACCCCTCTTTGACTTTGACTTTGTTTTATGGAATGAATCTTTCTTCTATTTACCATATGTGCTACTTTTTGACTTTTCTGTTAAAAGTATGAGGAGAATGTTTTTTTAACTTATACGGCATGAACGGATTTTTACGGTTTTATAACACCTTATTTTCAGGAAGATAACTCTATAATATTTCATGAATATTTTAAAAAAATTATTTTCTTTTAAAATTTCATGGGATTTTGTTAAAATAAAATGATTTTTAATAAGAAAGGATATTTTCATCAAGAATTCTTTTCAAGCATTTTATCAAAACCATTTTCCATCTAAGATGAAATTATTTCATATGTGTATGTTTAAAGTATAATATATCTATGATTTAAATGGTTTCACTTTTCTTATGATGAAATGATATCCATTTGTTTTATATGGATTATGTTATGATGGGATGATGTTTATGAAACCCATTTTTATTCTTTGGGTTATGATGAATGATTTATGTTTATATTGTGGAACAAGTAAGATTGATTTCATTATGAGATGGGTGGGACCTATATCTCCCTACAATTCATTGGGTAAAGATTTATATCTAATGAGATAGACATGGCTGGAATGGTAAGTTAATATGGTTCAGTGATACAGGACTAGAACGAGGAGTGAACTCGATTCAGAAAGGGACTTTGTCCACTAAGATGGTCTTGGAAGCAATGACTAGGCTACTATAGAAATCATACCATGTACTTAATGGTTTTCCACACTTAAATATTTTATTCCCAAGCTATTTTATCCTAATTTATGATCCATTTAGATCTATGGCTTACGTACTGCCATGTTTTATGTCATTGCACAAGATTTTGATGTTTAAATATTATGTTCATGTTCTGAAGTTAAAACAGATATGGTTTGTTTTATTTTATCCATTCTTACCCTTACTGAGAATTTGATCTCACCCTTTATATGGTTTTCTCCCCAGGATATAAAGAAAGGTTTTAGGTAAGAAAAAAAGAAGAAGATCATTACGAGAGATGTTGAAGATCTTTCACCATGATTAGAAGATTATATTCTGATTTTCCAAAGACACTAACCTATTACGGTCCTTTGGTGTATATTTTTGTTATGTATTAGGTATTCCGCAAAAGTAATGTAATTTCTATGTACATCATGATTTGGGTCTCTACAGTTTGTATTAGAGGAAAGGTTTAGTTAACCTTTGGAAACTAGGATTTGAAAACTTTAGAGAGATCCCTAGAGATATTTCTATGGTATGTCTAGGGATGTCCCTAAGGTTATGTATAAGTATAGGTTATAGTCCTAGAATTATGGTAAAAATATTATAATTAACCCTAAGATGTTATGTATTGAAGGTACTCCCCCTTTATTATGTTGTTTTCCCTATCATGAGTTTTTCCTCTCACACTATTCTTTTTGGGTTTTAGACGATGGATGGAACCTGAAGGAATCGTGTTGATCAATGTAATGGAAAATGCAATGATTTTTTGCTTGAACAAACCAATGTTATGGGATATGGAGTGAAAAATATTATTTCTATACTTACACAAGATATGAATCATTTTGGACTTCCAAATGAGAAGAGAAGGGAACAATATTCTATTGAGTCATTCATGAGGCAACATCCACCTTCTTTCAGTGGGTCTTCGGATCCACTTGTTACTGAACAATGGATCGGTACCATTGAAAAGGTATTTTCCATACTTCACTGTTTGGATCATGAAAAATTCATTCTGGCTATTTACTGTTTAGAAGGTGAAGTAGATCAATGGTGGACTCTAATTAAGAATACGATGCCCCGAGATGAAATTGAATCCATGGAATGGGATGAGTTCAAGAACTTATTTTTCAATAAGTACTTCCCTCATATTCTTCGAACAAAGATGGAAAAGGAATTCCTTGAGCTTAAGCAAAAGGATGATGAATCTGTTGGTATATACGAAGCGAATTTTACAAGGCTTTCAAGGTATGCATCTGGCTTTATCATCCAACCTAAAAGTAAAGTTGATCGATTCTTCAGTGGATTAAAACCAAGTCTTTGAAGGGTATTAACTATAAGATACTTCAGTAGCTATGAAGAAATTATGCATTGTGCTATCAAGGTAAAAATGTAAGTTTGTGTTATATATCTATCTCATGGTTTTGACAAGAAATGAAAGATAGAGTTCAAGGAAGAATCTCAAAACAATGGTGAAAATAAGATGAATGTTACATTATGATAAAAGTGTGGAAAGAATCATGGTGGAGATTGTCTAAAAGGTACTAGAAAATGTTTCATGTGTGGAAAAGAAGGTCATCGAGCAGCTGTGTGCCGAAGTAATGGGAAAAAGGTTTCTAATGACATGAATAGAGAAAAGACTACATAGAATGATCTACCAACACTTCAATGCTACAAGTGCAAGGAAGTGGGGCATTATGATAATCAATACACTAATCCAAGGGTTAATGATGATCAATGTGAGAAACCTCTTAAGGAAAAGGATAAATGGTAGTCACATGCGATCACTATTTGTGATGTTGAGTATGAAAATGATGTTGTGTAATGATTAAGTGTTTATGTAATGGGATTTCAAAATAGTATCATGGAATCTCATTTATGGTATCGTGGAATTTTGGAATATCTATGTATTGGTTTTCAAAAATATATGGTACCGGTAACCATGAAAAGTGATTGAGATATTTTTGGAAAGAAGATGATATGATCCCAATGAAGGGATACAGAAAAAAAATTAAATGAGCTCATGACTGATATAAGGACAAAGTTATATCATGGTTTGAGTATATAGAAATTTTGGGATTTTGGTATGTGGAAAGTGTTAAATTTTGAAAGCATTCATGTTTTCACTAAGGTTCAATGGGTATTTCAAGAGAATACATGATTAAGGTATTCACATGTTTGTAATGTGACCAACATGATATATCGTATGATATATGTGGGATAAAACATGCTCGGAAGATGACATTTCTAGTAATTGTTTTCTTTATACTATGAACTTGGATAGAAGTATTTTGGATAAGCCTAAAGATTGGAATGGATTATGTTGGACATAAGTTAGTATTGTTTAAGGCTAGAAATGTTTTCGATATTATTGATGGAATGTTATAATAATGTAGTTTTAGAAAAAGGACAACCTGCAGGACGGGCGACAACCCATCGCGTTGAACTAGGCTTTGGGAATCAAATACCCAACTGAAGTGTGACATACCTTTATCACCTACCATTGGCCTACAGGAAGTCCATGGTTAGTAGAAACTAGTTTTATTATATTAAGCGGTATGATAGATAAGTACATTTTTGGATTCATATACGATTAATCTCACTACAGATGGACTTATGTATTTTTGATAACTTTTTCTAACCTTTTGTTTGAGACAAATGGAATGACCCATCATTCTATCACATGATCTGCTAACACTTCATGAATGAAAAATTAAACTTCATTTATTTAATAGATGAAGTGGAAATTGTCCACGGAATGACCAACGGTGATATTGTACCAAAATCAAGAAAGTATTTCTTCTTATTCCAATTTCTTCAACTTTAGGGAAATGATCTTGAAAACCAAAAATGTTGTCCTAGTGCTCTTATATCTGATGAATTAGATGGTACCTTAGATAATTAAAAATTTATTTCTTTGTGATTGTTGTATTTTTCATAGCCATGTCCTCTACCACTCTTCATTAGAAGTCGATGGTTATATTTCTCTTCCATATCCATATTTTCACCTATGATGTCATATGTGGAAACCCATTGCTGAGTTACTTTGGGTGACTATTATGATACTAAATTCCCTTTTTAAAATGAAGTTTTAGTATTCCTTTTTAAGTTGTCAGTTTCTATGAAAGAAACTTTCATGTAGTAAACCATTTATAACCCCGACAAATTTCGAGGGAGAAATTCATTTTAATGGGGGTAGAATGTAACAACCCGATATGTTATGAGAATTATTATTTTTAATTTCATTGATGTCTTGTGTTGTACACGACACCAAAATTAGCTTGTACAATACGGAACACCATATTAGCTTTCAATATACACAACACTATTCTTATACCACGTTACACACAATTTGAAGTTCATTTTGTGGAAATTATTCTACGCAACATTAAGTATAGATTTTGTTTAATGTATAAATGAAATAAGTTTTGATTATGATATATGAAAAACCAAACAAAGATTTCACAACACACAACCCTGACTTGGCTTGCATTACACACAATCAAGACCTTCTTCGATGGTGTGTGTAGTATGGAATACCAAGTTTCACTAAACGAGATATTATTATAATATTATTATGAACTATCTGTTATGAAAAGTAATACTCACTTTTTGAAATTTTATAAATTTTATCTTTCAAAATGGACTTCATTTTTGGATTTGGAATATCAAAATTATCCTAGGGTAAAGTTTTGGTATTTTTATGAAAACTTTCAATTTTTGATGAATAGTGAAAACACTGGGTTACTATTTAAAAACCGACTTTTTATTTAAATAATTATTTACTTTATTTAAATTTATTTTAGGTAAAACTTGATACATAATACCTATATAAGTTCAATTTAATTCATTTGAGTCATTTTATAATAATTTTAGATATATAAAAATATTATAGAACTTTTCACCATCTTTTACCCACATCCTAGGAGAATTTAAAAATTTAGATAAAACTTAATTTTACCGCTTCTGTGAGTGGAATTTCAAAAATATGAGAGACATGGTTAATATCAAGGACTAAAATGAGGTTCAATAAGATAAAAATAATTTTTTTGAATAGTAACGTTTTACTTTTATTTATCACAGTTAAAAGTAAATAGGGTAATTAAGAGTAAAAATGATATTATTATTACCCTAACACATGTCCTAATTATATTGGATAAGTTTAATTCGACCAAAAACAACCTTAAGAATAAAATATTACCCTTTATGTCCACTTGGATTAGATTATGACACTTATTATTATTTTATTTAAAGAAGAGTTAAAATAGTTAAAATCAAAGTTTAATAACTAAAACATTTTTAATATAGGGTTATACATAAGATAAATTAGACTGTAATTATTATTTATAAATATAAAATGATTTACTACATAATGGTATTTTATTTATAATTTTTAGACACTAAATAAGTTAATTTATTTATGACACAATGATGATGTAGTAATTACCTTATTAATGAAATATTTACATAATTAATGGTATAAAAACCCAAATAAATATAATTTTAGACTTTTTATGAATTAAATTAATTTTATAGGTTAATACGAATGTTATTATTTATTCAATTAACTTTTTTCGAACTAATCATGTTGTTATATTTTTCACAAAAATCAATTACCAAATAGTGTCAAAATTGACATAAAATAGTTTTTTTTTAAAAATATTATATTATTAATTGTTATTATATTCCTAAAAATCTATGGTTCGTCCAAATGGATTATATAAGGCTATATATATTAATTATGAACCAATTGGGGTTCTTTTTCCATTTTATAGTATGTTTATTAACCATATAGTGTAAGAAAACAAGAAGACACAGTAAAAGTTAAATTATTTAACAGAGTTAAATCTAAATGATAAGGTTAAAATAGTAAGCTAAACTTGTCTAAAACAAATTGGTTAAGAGGATTTCGACCCATTCCCACTTTATATTTGAAATAAATCTATTTTGAGCTATTATAAACCAAATATGAATTTATTATAAAATAATATTTTAAGTTTTTCCAAAGGTGCCCCTCTCCTCCCTTATAAAAAGGGCAGCCCTTCCATCTTCTTTTCACAACCTTTTGAGCATTGAATCTCTTCCAAAACTTTCCAATTACTCTTCTAAACCTCTATACTTATATCATATAGGTTCTGGTCTTCTCAAAATACTAACTCTAGTTCCCTAAGAAGAAGTTTAAAGGTGGTGCGTCGAGGAAGAGATAATCTCTTCTACTGACTCTTTCAAGTTTGTTTCTTCTTCTACTTATTCTTATTTTTTTGTTTCATTATAAAGTAATAAAAAAAGTATTACTTATATACTTATTTGTTATTATAAATATTAAACAACCCTATTTCACCTTCTATCCATCCTACGGAAAATGAAATCACCGCGCGTGCGTACGTACGAAATACCGTCTCCACACCGTGGTGTAATCAGTTTTTCCACCACCACCTTACTTGGATGGGTATAATGGTGTAAAGAATAACTATATATAATTATTATAACATAATACTGATTCTAAGATATTATATCATCCACTCCAATTCCATTCAATAAATATGGGAATGATATCATCGCTCGTACGTACGTACGGATTACCGTTCTCCACGACGCGATGATATTCATTTTCCCTGTTAACAATTCAAGAATGATTATAAAGTATATATAATAAGTAATCTTGAAATATATGAAATAATAATGCTACTGTATTTATTTATATATATATGTATTTCATCTACTTAATTCTATTCAATTCAATAAGGAAATGAAAACAGCGTTCATGCGTACGTACGACCTACCGTCTCCATGAACGGTGTATTTCTTTCCATTTATCGATATATTATATATATGTATATTATGAATATATATTATATATAAATCATGTTTTATATTCTGGAATTAAGTAATCATGATCTAAGTAATCATATTAATAATTACAAGTCAAAACATGTATGATAAATAAAATGATTTTACCCAAAACGCTGCTTTAATATGGAATTTACAAAAGAACTGGTAATATAAAGTCATAAGCGAACCATATATGATATCGTAACAATGAATATGATTTTGTAATAAGTCAATGACATTATTTATATCATTATATAGGAGGTTCAGATACGTACGGAGCATAATGGACCTAAGGTAAGGGATAATTTTTCAATCTCATTTTTATTCGAGATTGCTTATGCGTAAGTATTTACTAGGGTTATATTTTTCAACCATGTCCATAAATTATTTTTCATAAAGTATTTAATATTATTCCATGTATGTTTAAAGTCATTTTTACCCCTCTTTGACTTTTACTTTTTGTTATGGAATGAATCTTTCTTCTATTTACCATACGTGTTACTTTTTGACTTTACTGTTAAAAAGATGAGGAGAATTTTTTTTCACTTATACAACATGACCATATTTTTATGGTTTTATAATGCCTTATTTTCATGAATATAACTCTACAAGATTTAATTAATATTTTCAACAAATTCTTTTCTTTTAAAATTTCATGGCATTTTGTGAAAAGAAAATGATTTTTAAAAAGAAAGGATATTTTCCTCAAGAATTCTTTTCAAGTGTTTTATCAAAACCATTTTCCATATATGATGAAATTATTTAATATGTGTATGTTTCAAGTATAATATATCTATGATTTAAATGGTTTCACTTTTCTTATGATGAAATGATATCCATTTGTTTTATATAGATTATGATATGATGAGATGATATTTATGAAACCCATTTATATTCTTTGGGTTATGATGAATGATTTATGTTTATGTTGTGGAACAAGTAAGAATGATTCAATTATAAGATTGGTGGGACCCATATCTCCCTCCAATTCCTTGGGTAAAGATTTATATCTCATGAGATAGACATGGCTGCAATGGTAAGTTAATCCGGTTTAGTGATACAAGACTGGAACGAGGAGTGGACTCGATTCAGAAAGGGAATTTGTCCACTAAGATGGTCTTAGCAGCAATGCCTCGGCTACTATGGAAATCATATCATGTAATTAATGGTTTTACACAATTAAAAGTTTTATTCCCATGATATTTTATCATGATTGATGAGCCATTATGATCTATTCCTTACGTACTGCCATGTTTTATGTCATTGGTCAAGATTTTGATATTTAAATATTATGTTTATGTTCTAAAGCTCAAATATATATGGTTTGTTTTATTTTATCCATTCTAACCATTAATTAGAATTTGAGCTCACCCTTTATATGTTTTAGTTTCCCCAAGATATAAATAAAGGTTTTAGGTAGGAAAAAAGAAGAAGATCTTTACAGGAGATGTTGAAGATCTTTCACCAAGATTAGAATATTATATTCTGAGTTTCCAAAGACACTAAAATATTGCGGTACTTTCGTGTTTGTTTTTGTTATGTATTGGGTATTTCGAAAAAGTAATGTAATGTCCATGTATGTCAATATTTGGTCTCTACAGATGGTATGACTGAGAAATCATTTGTTGTAGAAACAGTTGGGGAAATTATGGAATTCAATATCTTTGAATTTTTTAACCTCTAGTTGCTTGATAAAGTTCTTTTCTAGGGCACAGATGAAGAATCATGGAACATGGTTTTCATTGAAGGCATAGAACCTATTACTAAACTCAATAAAAGATATCCTATGTTCTTTCACCTGACATGGTAATTTGAAATATTATATAGTCGAGATTATGAGTGGTGAGGCCAGTTCTATGGGGTCACATGAAGAATGATAGGCTGAGAGTATATAGTCTATATAAAATATGTTGTTTATTCTCTAGAAGGAATTCATGCTAGAATAAGAGTAGTTAATAAATGTGACCTTTGTTTGGTCCACCACATGGTCTCCATGAGGCACTGATCTCTCTTGAGTAATTCCCATAATCCACCTAGATAGTTCTGGTAGATGAGGTCCAAAACTAGCTCATAAAAACAATTCTCCATGTACTTTACAATAAAAATTCTATAGCTAAGTTATACATAAAGGGAATATGGAAATAAAAATCACCGAGTGATGAAGTTAGTGACACATTTATTTTATATCTACTTTCACATATAGATGTTTTAGATTCTACCGCCTAGTGATTGACCCTAGTTCTAGATGAATATATGATAAAAAACAAGGACTTACATATTCTAGATGAAGAACTTGATCTTGGATACCTCTGTATACTCTGGGTTTATGAACATTAGTCCACACCAAGAGGAAAAATGTGTGTGGACATTCAATTGGTCACATATGACTTTGAAAGAGGTGAATATTTAGTTTCCAAAACCTAGTTTTTTAGAATTATAATCCAAACATACTAGTTAGGACTTTCCTTCAAATTAAATTTTATCTCGATATGTATCTATAGATTTTATGTGATCAATTGGAGTACTAATAACTTTATCATGGGGTAATCAATATGAATTTTCCCCTGAATGACTAGATAACTCACGAGGATGAGTTTTTATTATCCAATAGTGGGGAAAAAATTTCTACTGTAGAAGGGACCACACAAAACACTGGGATGTGTATCAGGTGATAGAATCCATTGTAATTAGCTCTATTATGATGTGAAATATCACATACCTTGTTCATGGTTGATCTAACAAGAACTAACAGTTGTGGGGGTGATGTTGGGAATGTGATGAGATCATCCAGGCTATCTCATCAATTAAGAAAATATTCTCTAAGGAGATCAAATTTTATATTCCTATAACCCTAAATTTCATGAAAAAAATATTTTTATCCTAACATCTTCTTTAGTGGCAATAGTAGTGTTTGGAGAACCAAAATACTCATATATACTATTTAATTTATCAAGGAACTAACAATACATTACCTAACGTGGTGTATCATTTGCATATCTACGGCCTATAGAATGTCTTTAGTAATTGATGAAAAAACAAATAAATGGGTTCATTAGTCATTACTAGTCAGATCATTATGGATCCTATTCAAGTTCCACATCACTAACATCATGCTATTATTTAAAATGGGTATTGCTAAAATCAACAGTCACTATACCTGTTGTTAATTTTTGAGATTTGCTGGCATCATTTAGTGCACCAACTGAAGGAACTAATTATCACCATAGGAGGGGAATAAAATTCAGATCAAAATACACCCCCCATAACCCAACCTTTACAGTTTTAAATTACCCTTAAATGATATGACACAACATGACAAGGATTTTAGAACATTCTCACTAGAATCTCTATTGATACCCATATTAATTTTGATATTGGGATGCTAGAAGCAAGAAAAATCTAGTCTTATAAAACATTTATTCATAGTATTAAATATACTATATGATTTCTATATAGGTAAAATAATGGATCTAGATAAGTTTTAACATCATCCATAAACTCTTAAAAAGGTGTGCTACATGATTTTTAGTGATTAACTTTATGATGGATAAATACAAGGTCACATGTTGTAAGAACACAACTGGTAACTAATTAGTCGTGAGGATTTCCCGTAGAATGATTTTATCATATTATTTATTAAGAGGGTAGTGTTTCTATTGATCACCCAAATATTCTATTTTAAACAATCATAAATATATAAGATAAAGTGGAATATACATACTCAATTATTATTACTCAAATAGGAGAGGCACCATCTGAGATATCCTTCCTTTGCAGTGGTTTCATACTACTCTGTCAATGCAAGCCACATCACTATATCCATGTAAGATAGCGAGTCTAAATTATCATACTAATGAGGGAGTTTATCAAGAAACTATGGATCAACAAAATATTTTTCCTCATTATAGAAAACCGATCCAGATTAATATGTCTCCACAATATCTAGTGTAGAGGTGGAGTATAGTGACACTAACAGTGGAAAGGATGAATGAATTATAAGTCCCTGGAAGGAATCCAAGACATCATATACGTAAAAGTATTTATAAATTTAATTAGGTACATTATGGACTGCAACCTCGAGAATATACAACCATAGATTACGGGTGCCTACAACTAGTCATTGTGGTTAATGAAACAAAATCTCTCCTGAATCATTTGAAATTTATGGTTTTGAAAGATCAAGGGTTATCAGGGGTTGGTTATCCCTACCCCACATTTGGTGAAGATGTGGTAGTTCCTTGAGTGTGATCTTTTGAGATTCATGGAGATTTTTAAAACATTCATTATAGTTGTAATAATGTGAAATACCTCCATAATAGTTGATAACCAATCTACCCTAGATAGGACTATTAAGGTGCACACCTTCAACATAGGGCGGACCTTCTAGTCACTAGTATTGGGGACAGAGGTCATGATTGTCGACTTGGTGAGCCTAATAGTTATCTGGGGTCTCAAAACCAATCTGGTTAAAACATATCCCTGAGTTTCAGTGAGGAAAATTAGGAATTAATTAATTGTTTTAGGGACCATAAGAGTTATAGGAGTTGTATTTAATTGACTAGGGTTAATATCCTACCCCAGCATGTGTGATATACATTTCAAATGGGGATGATAGAATTTGGATTAAATCAAATTGTTTATTTTCATGTGGGGATAACATATAATATTAATGATGTTGTGTGGGGGAAGTCCTCCTTGAAAACTCTTAATTGAGTGGATGGGTTGAAATAACTTAAATATATCATTCCACCTTAGTATAGAGGATGGATTCATCCATGTATTATTTGGAGATATGTTAATAATGGATGGTAGTGGTAATTTGCGGGAGGGGGTATTTCCCCATGAGTACACCTTGATAATGATGGCACATATGCGGTTCCAAATCTTCCAAGTCTTCAAGAGACATATCCCAGGTTGCAATGACTCCATACAACTCATATCAGATGATGAGGGAATTGATAATGTAACAACCATAGATTTTAAATTATTCATTTTTTCATGAACCCTAATGTGTTTGATAGCTTGTGACTTATTCAATGTCAAACCTAAAAAACCATGAAACATTATATAGCCATTAAAATGAAGCTACACAGTTAGTTTGTAATAATAGAAGTAATAAAATTATAAAAAATATATAGCATTAAAACAATGGTGATTTTTAATACTAAGGGATTTAAAATAATCAAATATTATAGATAAATAACCAATCAGATTATTTTATACATAAAAATGTGTTCTTATAAAAATTATATTTTTATATGCCTTTTTTAGGAAAATAAATATACTGTGGATAAAATATATTTTTGATTTGAAAAATATATTGACACCAATTTAAATACTAATGGAGAGGAATTGAGAATGTGAACACTTAATATTTTAAAATCTATTTTACTATGAAAAAAATTATCAATATTTTTATATTTTTTATTTAAAATTTAAAATTTGTGAATTTTATTTTTACTAAATTAAATTAAATTTAATATTTATAATAAAAATATTACAATAATATTTTTGGTATTTTTCTTAAATAAATTATTTTTAAGTAAATAAAGAAAATATAGTTTTACTAATGCTGTACAGTTTATGGATATATCAAGAAGTAATTTCAACTTAAATAATTATAATATTTTTTCATCATAAAATATTTATTTATGAAGTAAATTGATAAATTTACAAATACAGGTATGGATTTAGAAAACACATGTTTTAAATTTTAAAAACATAAGTAATATTTCCCAATATAAGAAACTGTTTCTCATCATTTATTTAAATTAAATATTATACCAGTAAAATTCTATTTTGGATTTATTTAAAATAAAAAGAAATTTTATTTTTTAATAATAAATAAATTTATATTTTTAGAATCTAAAAAAGTGATAAATTTATTATACATATAAATTTTATGCATAAAATACACTTATTTATATAAATGGTGTTTTTACATGTGAAATAAACAAATGTTACAATCAAAATTTCTTAAACATATAAATATTATTTAATAAAATGTATGTAATATTTATAATCATTAGGTACATAAAATATAATAAGACACATATTATTTTTAATCATTAAAAGTACATTTCTTAGGTAAAAAATTAATTACAATGATAAAAAATGGGAAAAGTGAAAAATATAAGAGTAAAAGGATTAATATTTTTTAAAAAATGTGTGAAAATTAATGTTATAGTATTTACCAATCATATATCATCCCAAAATTCATTATTTCCCATTTTTTGAGTCCTTGAAAAACAAATAATATCATTTAAACATTGAAAAAGTATTGAGTATTTAAACAAATTCCATTTTCCTGACATATAAATGGTGAAAATTCTACAAAATTTCAAAACCCATTCCAACAAATTCTCTCTACCAAAACTTTTTCTTAGTCTCCTATCAACCCTCAAACCATTTTCTATAATTCTCTTCCTATATAAAATTCCAATTTTATGAGATTTAAGTTGTTACCTAAGGGATAACATCCTAAGGGAAATGTAATGTTCTCAACTAAGCTCTCCTAATTATTTTCTTCTTTAACCACTTCAAACCTATTCCATCCAAAAAATTATGTTTACATTATATTTAATAATATTATGAAATTTTATTATAATCATGTAATATCATTTTTCACATTCCTCTAAATAAATTCAAAAAATTAAGATGTCATCATGTATATGTGTAGAATATCGCCTCCTTGAATAGTGAAATTGACTATTCATTACCAAATTATATGAATTGTTATGAAATATTATATAAGGTAATAAAAATATATTTACCAAATTATTAATATTATATAATTATAAAACATTCCCTATATTCCTTTTGATCTATGAGAATGAATGCATCACCCAAGCATATGGTAGGACTACCTCCTCCATGAAAGTGGCATATTATGAAACCAAAATAATATCATTATACTTATGTAATGATGATATTATTACAAAATAATTACTTTCTTAACAATATTTTCCCAAGGATTATAAATTGTTATTGTTTTTGTTGATTCATCCACATGCGTGAATAACATAATAAAATTAAATCAAGGATTACTATGAAAACAAAAATACCAATGTTGTCAGATATTAATGATAAAATATATATTTTTTTATGGTTCTTGAAATGTTTCAATAATATTTAACTTATTATAAATTCACTACTCATTTGTTTGATTGAAATTATTGAAACAAGATCCTCACCAACTTCATCATCATGAATCATAACTAAAAACTCATGGATGAAATTATAACATTATAAAAAATTATAAAAAATTTATTATAGTACCTATAATTATATAATAATGATGAATGTTGAATCTATAAATATTAATTTCAACTGCCTTTACAAACATAGTATATGAAAAATAATCATAACAAATAACATTTGAGGATGAAAAAATATAAATATAAATATATATTTATAATAAATAAATATATATGATTTTTCCAATTAGATATTAATATGAATAATTTCTTAATATTAGGGATTAAGATTTTTTATACCTGAGGTTTGATCACATTAGATATATCAGGATGAAAGGTTTGTGTTATTTGTCTCTATTTTCAATTAATTGTGACATGTTCGATAGTTCGCACCATCATTTATTCTCTATGATTTATTTAATACCAAAATAACCTCCACATGTTATGAATATCATTCATTTCATGGTATTTTAATGTCCATTTTGTGGTGACCCACTTATGTTCTCTTAATTCACATGTTACCATTACTTTGAAGGTTTTTAATCTCATATTCCTTTATTTGAGACTTTTTTTATATACAATAAAAAATCATTTAAATGGTGTGTATACTTTCTATTTTTAATATTATATCATGAATTATCTTTCATTCTTTAAATTTGATGGTAAATTTCAATCTCTCTCTCCAATAGGGGTTTTGATTAAAATGTTACCAAATCCATAATGGTTTCTTCTTCAATATAAATTTAATAATTAGGATTTCCATTGAATGATAATCTATATGGGGAATATAAATGATATTAATTTCTAAAGACATAAAAATTTTCTTATCCTCTATTTATTTTTTGGGTTAAACATGTATTATCACTATTTTATTTTCTCCCTTGACTCATTATTTACTCGTTTTAAGGAAACCATCCCAACCTCTTAATTTAAGCGGATAATCCCCAACTTCTATGAACATATTCATTGGATGAATTCAAAAATACCCTTATCTATTCCACAATAATTGATCAAGGTCATTTAATTAGAAATTTTACATATTTAAAAATGTCTGAGTGAAACCTATCTAAGATAAATAATCAATCAATGCCTTCTTATTGATGAACTTTCCGCTATCATAGTCATGTTTTTTATTCTTATTCCTTTTACATATGAATAAAATATTTTTTATTACATTTTTTAAAGGATTTCTCATAAATACTAATTCATTGATCCATTTGTGAAAATTATTAACTTAACCACATACCATTACTTTATATAGTGTTAGTTTAAAGATGATTACATATAAAAATAATTGACATATTGATTGGGTCAATATTTACAATAAATATACTTATTATTCCAGAACATATTTTTATTGACTTATTATGAAATTTGATCCTCTAATGTTTAACCATAAACAATTTTTATATAGATGGACTATGTTTATCCATTTCATGTAAATGAATTGAAATTACGATTTTTTATTTGTAAACACATATTCCTATATATGAATTGAAATTTTATTAAGAATTTTCTTATTCTTCACAACATTTATATGGTGAATTCCTTTTACTTAAAGAAGAGATGGGTGGGACCATATATTATATAGTCCCTTGATGTGTGGTCTGGTTTCAGGTATCAAAAGGTTTGGCTATTTAATATATTTCTACCCAATGTAAGAATGATATATTAGTAGTGAACATGATGAAAAGAATAATATATTGGATTAGGGGTTGATAGTAAATATCTTGATCCTTTACCTTATAAATTCAATCACCATAAATTTATTTATTGTTATCCATTTGATTATTTATATTATTAGGACATCCATTAGTTTATTTCAAGATAAGGTGTTAATTGATAGGGAATTATTTCATTCTTATTTATTTCTACCATATTATTCATGTCATGATATCCTATGATATTCATTTTCCATTATTGAAAATTTTAGATTTTCATTATTATGTTTCTATTACCCTAGGTTTTAAAAAACATTATTACACATAGTAAAAAAATTATCTCCTATGTTATAATGTCTCAATTGTTAGCCTTTACTTATGCATATAATGTCATGTTTTAGGTTGTATCAGCATTATTATATTTATTTAATGTATTCATCATGTATCATCATTTAATGTCCAGGTTTGTGATTATAACCCATTTCTGTCACCTTGATATTACTCTTGATTCAAATTTGTTTACTTTCATCTTATTTTTATTTATTATTCCCTTATTATGATTTATAAATCTCCCTTTCCTTTTGTAAATGACCTGGTTATCCCATGAAATTTTAGAAGGAAAATGGAATTAAAATGGAATATTATAATGTTTTAATTAATGTTTTTTGGCCCCAAAATTTGGGAAGAACAAGAAAAAATGGAGAGCATTAGGGGATGCCTTGAGAATCCTTTTTGAAAATCCCCCATAGCCCCATGTCCCTCACAAAGCTCCCCCCTTCACGAAACTGCCACAGAGCAAGGAGGTGGGATGCTCTACGAACCCATTTGACGTTCACGAACCCGTCATGGACTAAGGATGTGGGATGCTCAGTGAACCCATTGGACATTAGCAAACCCACCCCAGAGTAAGGAGATAAGATGCTCCACGAACCCATTTGAAGTTTGAAAACCCACCATGGAGAAAGATCTATCTTCGTGCCGAGCGAGCTCGGCTTCGTGGAACCTCTTACCTATTAATGACGGGTCCCCTTGATCCCAACAGATGGATCCTCCAAATGTTCACCTTCTTAGCTCCCAAATCATGAAGCAACTACTGCTCTGTGAACCATGATCTCCTCAAGGTACTTTAGCATCATGAAGCGCCTCTCCCTTGGTTAGAATTTATCCCCTCTTCAAAGAGGGATGCCCTTTACAGAGCCCATGGGATTCCGTGAAGGAAGGGGAACCCCAAGGGGACTCAGGTCTTCAAGGATCACTTATGCTTTGAGAAGTACCGTCCATGCACAAGTGACCCACATGCTCAGGTCGGGTCACTGTGCTTCATTAATCACATTTATTAGCAATGCTAGTTTGTAAGGAACCCTTGCTTCATGAAGCACTGCTATGTGAATTCCAATCCACTTCGTAAAGCACCTTCCATATGAAACTATGTTCTACTTCTAGGATAGGTCACTCCACTTCGTAATGTATACACCTTCGTGAAGGTCCTCCTATACATGGATCACCAGAGATTCACAAGGTTTCTACCTTTGAACCCCATAGCTTCACAACTCCTTTTCCCATGCGACCCTACAAGTTTGCATGAAGTGGCTTCAAAGTCCCTTGGGTTGTGCTTCCCCTTGAGTTTCTTCGCCTCATGCTACTTCGAATAGGCACCCTAACATCAATTTCTTCTTCAAATAACCACAATAACATGGACCCACCAATGGATCACTCCATGGTACCCCCTCTCCATGGCATTGCTGATGTCTTCTTTTTCCCAAGGGAAGGAGGGTATCAGTTATGTATGTCTTAGTGGTGCCGAGTAAACCCACCTCATCCGAGCTACAGGAAGTTAAACTGCCATGCACCATATTCCTTAGCACATGATGTTAAACTATGACCTTTCCCCATGTGTCATACTCAGGTTTCCCCACCATGGACATTCTGCATGCCCACTGGTCTCAACGGGAATGAAATCATTCCTTATATGGATTGATATCCTCTTTATTGGAGAAGCGCTTGTCCATGGGGAAAGAGAAACCATCAGAGTGTAATCCCCTAGCCTCTATTGCGGGAGGTAGCATCCCTAATCCTCCTATAGTATTTCTTTACAAAGTCTAAGAGGTGAGAGGGTAACCAGAAACTATGTTACCCCATCCCTCTCCCATTGGGATTTTTTTCCACCAGGCTGTAAGTTCCGGGCACAACAGAAACTAGTGGGTGGATGTGCCCGCATGGTTTTTTTATCACTAGCAATGATTAACCCGGGGTCAATATTACGATAAACGCTAGAATCCACCAATCAAATCAGAGAAATAATCAAAGAATAAGAATAGTCCCAGAACCACAAAGAAGGATAATCATATGTTGGTTATAATTAATTTAATTAATTGAAAAGAATTCCTTGATAGAATTATTTCTTCCATGATGTCTCCGGTCACGATCTCATGTGATCCATTATTGCATCTAAGAATCCAAGTGTAGGATTCCTCTATCAGTGATCCACAATTTCTCCACATATCTCTAGATGTAGCCAAAGAAATATCTAGGTAATAGCATGGAGAATCCTTTGCTCGCGTTTTCCACCTTAGATCGACTTGATCCGATGGGGGAGGATCTCTCTCGGTCTTGAGAGCGTTCATGGAGGAAGGAGTTCTTTCTGCCTTGAGAGAATTCTCCATAATTATTGTGCACAACAATTAAGGAAAAGTGTTGGGGTTGTGAGGATATTTATAATCAGGTTTGAGGTTATAGAGTTATGACTATAAATAAATACGATACACATTTTATTTATTTCATTAAATCTTATTGATAACCCCCATGTCGAATTATTAATTCCTTGACATTTTCCCATGCTGATTATAATAAATATCATTTATTAAAATGATATTATTTCCTCAAAATCCATTATAGAAAAACTAAACATTGTGTAATCATTAATACATGACGTGTACTCGTTTTTCATTTCCTTTCCAAAAATAAAATCTACACGGCGTGCACCTTTAATGTACACGGTGTATATTGCATGTTTTAATTTTCTATCAAAATTAAAACTACATGGTATGTACAGTCAATGTATATGATGTGTATATGTTGTTTTAATTTCTTTTCTTCCTCCAAAATTAAAATGATTTAGGTTTCCTTGAATAATTATTAAACCACATACGACAATATTATATATTCTACTTGAGATACTTGGATACACTTAGTGTGTGACCATCTAGGCCTCTTTCTCATTGGCATTAGGCAGGCTTGCCTAAAGTCCTAGATTACTATCTAGAAACGGGTCAAGGTACCCAAGAGAAATAATTTGATGCCGCATTGAAATTTCACCACATAAAAATTCTTATCATGCAATTTAATCCCTTTGTCTCAATATCTCCAATCAAGCGGGTTGCATGCTAGTGTCATTAACCCATGTGCTTGATTATTCTTTCTTTGACTTTCCAAATTTGAACAAGACCATTACTCACCATGTATATGGATTTATTTTGGATATATCAATTCTATAAAAGGGTCTGATATATCTACTTATGTTATGGAACATAAGGAAAAATCTTTTCGCTCATTATCTATTAATGTAGTATCACTTGTGAGGCACCCAACACATCCTACCTCGCTGCGAATAGTCTATCGTCACAGTTTTCATCAATACATCTAAGTGCACAAGTTGAAATACTCATTAATAATAATCTTAAGTTTAAGGTCCAATACACACGTCCATAGATGGAAATATCCAAGGACACTATGAAAAGAGGATTTCCTACTCGCGGGTCTCGTTCTCATAATATCCTGCATAATATTACCAAGAGCGCACACCATGGGAAGGTGCCTTAACGTTTTATGAGTATTCACCCCTAATGGACTATATTATTTGAGTCCCTATAATAACATCATCCAGCCATATAACATATATTCAAGAATAGTGTTATGGCACTTTCAGGTTCTCATCATAGTAGGGATCCTCTATGTCCCTTTAATGAAACAACTATCCTTATGACATTATCACATGCATAGTAACAGAGAAGAACAATCAAGATGTGACAAAGTATTAATTAATGAATAAATTACGAAGTAGTCGGTTCTAGGCCACCAACTCTAACAGACTCCCATTGGACTAGAGCCAACTATTCACAACATTTAACCCGCTAGCTCTCCCATGATATTCATGCTTCTACTGAGATGGGCCTTTAGTCATGGGGTCCTCCATGATCTATTCTGTGGACATTCTGCTCACTTCAAATTCAGGCCTTTGATAGAAATCCCACAAGAGGTGATATTTCTAGAGTATATGCTTCATTCATTGATGTGACCGTGGTTCTTTTTCAAGAGCCATTGCTGTTGTAATATCACAATACAACGTGATAGGATCTTTACTTATAGGATCCACATCAATCTCTAGGAAAATTATTTGAATATAGATGGCTTTCTTGGCTTCATTAGAAGCCACTATATATTTGGACTCCACTATAGAGTTAGAAAAAACTAGCTGCTTTGAACTCTTCCAACTCACAACTCCTCCATTGAGTTAGAAAACATATCCAGATTGCGACTTCAGATCATTCTGATATGTCTAAAATCCAGCATCATCATACCCTCTGATAAAAATCTCCTCATGTCCTCCATACACTAGGGTCATATCCTTAGATATTTTCAGATACTTATGGATAGTCTTAACATTAGTCAAATTCTATTATCCTGGATCTTCTTGATATCTTCCTACCATGCTCAGTGCATAGGCAACGTCAATCCTGGTATATAACAAGGCATACATGATGGATCCTATAGCCCAAGTGTATGGTATCTTACTCATTATATCTTTCTCTTGTTGTGTATGAGGACAAATTTTCATAGAAAGATGTAGGCCATGTGACACTGGAACCAATCCTCTCTTGGATTGTTTCGTACTAAATATATTTAGTATCTGGTTAATGTATGTACCCTGAAATAGTCCAAGAAGCCTCTTGGATCTCTCACGAATGATTTTGATCCCTAGAATGTAGGCTGCTTCACCCAAGTCCTTCATGGAGAAACACTTGTTCAACCAGTCCTTAACTGACTATAAGACTAGTACATTATTTCCAATAAGAAATATGTCATCAACATATAATAATAGGGTAACGACCACATTACCATTAAACCACTTATAAACACATGGATCACATTCATTCTTAATGAAAACAAATTCCTTTAGGTATTCATCAAATCATATGTTCCATGACCTGGATGATTTCTCTAATCCATAAATGGATTCTTGCAACTTTCCAGCCCGTTTGGCTTCACCTGGGGTCAAAAATCCTTCTAGTTGTGTCATATAGACAACTTCCTGAATGTTCTCGTTAATGAATGCTATTTTGACATCCATTTTCCTAATCTCGTAGTCCTGGTAAGCTGCTATGGAAAGTATGATTCTTATGTATTTAAGCATGGAAAATGGCGATAAAGTTTCATCATAGTCAATTCCTTGATGCTTTCTGAATCCTTTAGCCATTAGCCTTCCTTTATAGGTGCTAAATTGACCTTCCATGTCCAGTTTTCTCTTGAATAGCCATTTGAATCCAATAGGAATTACATAAACTGGCTAATCAACCAGATCCCAGACTTGTTTATGATACATGGAATCCATATTAGAATTCATAGCTTCTAGACATCTTACAGCTTATGGGATTTCTACTAATTCCTTATAGAATAGAGGTTCATCATTGTACAAAAATAATGATTCACCATCCTCGGTGACTATGAATCGAAATATCTTTCGTTCCCTTACTTATCTTGAGCTTCTACACAGTACTTGTGTTTCTAGAACCTTTTCCACGGGGACCTATAGAAATTTTTCCTATACCAAATCCTGTGTATCTTGAGCATTAACTTCATCAAAGTAAATCTTTCTCCCACAATCCTTTTTGAGGATGTGCTCCCTCTCATAAAATATGGCTTGTCTGGAAACATTCACTTCCTTGTCTGAAGGGTTATATTGGTAATATTGTTTTTTTTCCATGGGATATCCTATAAAGATACACCTCATGCCCTAGGGTGCTAGTTTGTTGTCTGATAAGTCCTAAAAAAATTCCTAGCATCCCGATACATGTGTGTCCAACAAAATGGATTTCTTTCCATTCCATAACTCGGAGGGAATTCTATTTTCCACCTTAGTTGGCTCTCAGTTTAATGTGTATGCTACAGTTTGTAATGCATATCCCCAAAAGGATAATGGAAGTTATGCATGACTTATCATCGACCTCACCATGTCCAAAACTGTGATGTTCCTCCTTTCACTAACATCATTCCACTGTGGTCTATAAGGATAAGTGAGCTGAGATAGAATCCTAGACTCCCATAGAAGATCGATGAACTCTTGGTACAGATATTCTCCACCTCGTTTCAATCAAAGCTTATTTATCTTCATACGAAGATGATTCTCTACTTCATTATGGAATTCCTTTGATTTTTACAAGTCTTCTAACTTATACCTCATTAAGTAGACATAGCCATATCTACTCAAATCATCAGTAAAAGTTATGAAGTAAGAATATCCACCTCTAGATTCTACTAGAAATGGTCCAAACACATCTGTGTGCACCAACCCTAAAAGATTTTTGGCCCTTTCACCTTTTCAACCGAAAGGCGGCTTGGTCATTTTTCCTTGTAAACAAGTCTGACATCTATCAAGTGGTTTTATCTCTGTAGAGTCTAAATAGCCATCTTGGAAGAGATTTTTCAAGAGATTCAAATTTACATGACCTAGACGGTGATTCCACAACTTGGTGACGTATGAGTCATGTGAGTCTATTTCCTTATCGATTTCCAACACTTGGTTTTCATAATTTAATACATAAAAACCATTATTTAAATACGCCATACCATAAAATATGTTGTTATTATAAAAGAGACAACCCTTATTTCCAAACTTGAAAATAAATCCATCCATATCCAAACATTATACAAAAATTATATTCTTGGTAACACTGGGAACTTAATAACAGTTATGTATAATCAAAATCATCCCAATCAACAATGAGAGGTGGTAATCACCAATGGATAATGTAGCCAGCCTTGTGCCATTGGTAACTCGATGATCCACCTCTCCTCTGGAAATCTTTCTTAATCTACATGGTTCCTGCATTTGAATACAGATGTGAGACCCACTAGCTAGATCTAAGTCCCAATGTGTAGAAATGGAAATATTACACTCAATAACGAACAAACCTTTTGCGTCCCCATTCTTCTGGGTGCATTTCCACATCCAGTGCCCATGCTTTCCACATGAAAAACACACCACCTTCCATTCCTTGCCCTGCATCTAGATCTTCCCCTTCTTGGGGGGATGGAGATCGAGGGCTTTAGACCATTTATAAATATTTCCCCCTTTTCCTTGTCCTTCCTTTTCTTATTCACCAAATAGACTTCGGGTTTGTCACGCCCCATGTCCTTATTTTCCTAGAGAATTAAGGTCAGAAGTTTCGATAGAATATTCTCATGGTTTCTCAAGATGTAGTCAACAATAAATCTAGATAAGGTCTGGGGTAGTGATGATAGGATGAGATCTATATGTAACTCATTCGGGAACATAATCCCTAAGATTTACAAGCATTCAATTTATCCAATAATCTTGAATAAATGAGGCCAAGATGGCATAGACTCTCCAAGCCCATTTGTAAACAATGTGTTGGAGATCTCATATCTCTTTTGTCTCGCCTTCTCTTGGTAGATATCCTTAAGGTGAGACGTCATGCTATACGTGTCCATGTTTTCATGTTGCTTTAAGAGATTATTAAACATGGAAGATAGCATGAAACAATGGATATCTAGGGAATCATCCACGTGTTTCGTATAGAGAGGTAATTCCTCATCACTGACCTCTTTCCCAGGAACAACTGGAACAATATCTTCCAGCACATATAATTTTCTCTTGTGGTGAAGGATGATGCATAAACGCCTCTGCCACTCTTGGAAATTGGTGCCAGTGAGAAGGTTTTACTTCTCAAGTATGGTTCTCAATGATATGTTTGTAGTCATTTTATTTTTGTTTTTGCAAATTAATATGTGCAAAGGTTTAGTACTTTATTATAAAACTAATACAAATAAATAAATTAATACTTATTGGTCTCCCACAATTTTATCAAAATCAAAAATCCCTAACCACTGAATTGATAATATTCTATTGCCTAAATATTCTAGTGGAAATGATCCATATTTCCCTTCAGATTACCCCAAATAGGGTTGGTCAAGCAACTTGAAGAGATTTAGGTAGGAATTGGAAATTCCAATAGCATTAACTCACCACTCCATGATCCGTTGAGTTGACCCTCAATCCTGAAATCCTTTTATTTTGGATTTCCTCAACCTTTGCCTCTTGGTCACACCATGTCCTACTGTTGTAGTCAACCCTTGATGTGAACCAAGTCAGGCCAACTAAAAACCATGAATTAGAATTCCCTGATAATTGAAATCACCCCAACAAGGGTTGGTCAAGGAATTTGAACTATGGTTCAATTCTAACTATATTTATGGAAAGCAATACCACCTTAATATTTCATTGAGATATTTTATCCTTATACATAAATTTCGATTTTATTATCATTGATTACCTTCATGTTAATATTAAGTAGGATATACTTAAGTGATTAAAAATGTCTAAGATAATATTTTATGCATAATATGGTCTTATTTTAGTTCCATCTTGCATGATTGTTTAATTCATTAATTGTGTGATCATGGAAACATACCCACAATAAATAAACCATGAAACTAACAAAAATAAAATAAATATTATGATCATGATCTTGTTCTATTGGTTAGTTTATCCAGCGGTTTATAAACTAACCCAAGACCTATGGGAGAAACACCTTGAACCTTTCAGTTACATGTTTACAGCTTTCCATATGTCCACCATTGCATCTCCATGGATTGGTTTCACTTCGGCTCCTGACTTGAGCCACCTCCACTAGATTGGGAGCTCCATCCATTAATATTGCATTTATAGTGTAAAAAGGGGTTTTTACCTAAAAATAACCTTGGGCTCATAGGCCCTACATAATAATGAGGTGAAGGCTCACATGAGAAAAAATTTACTTTTAAAAAATAAATTAAAAGAAACCATTCAAATACAAAGGTCTTGGTCAATATCATGATCATCCATACATGCAATGATATATACACATAAATAAAACTATCATTTAATTCTTTAATCGTTATTATTTAAGATAAATCACGCTCGAATCAATTAATTAGCTTTAATTAATCAATCCTTTTATCTTAAATATTTTTTCTGAATTTCCTTGAGATTCTCATACATCATAATTTTAACCAAATAAATTCATTTAAAATTATCTTTGTTCGTAACTTGTACCTTGGAGGAAACTTGGTGAATTCTCATTTACATAGTTATTAAATTAAACACATATATATAAAACACCTATAAATTGTTGTGCCTTAGCTTTACGCCTGCACTATGGTACACATCTCAAGGGTTTTTATAATATAATAATAAATTTTAGTAAATGTGCATAATTTGGATGAGTTCATGACGTGTAGTTCTGACTACACGGCGTGTACTTTTGTTCACTATCCATCTGACGTACATGCCTAGGGACATGGCATGTTTTTGTACTTTGGAAATTTTTGGATTACACGGTGTGTACAGTTGGACACATGCCTTGATGTGTCCGTGGTACATGGTTTTCGGCCATGCAAGCCATGTACGAGGTACATGATCGAACCCTATCTCAAAGGGACTACAGTCCTTGTTCAGTGGACCACACAGTGTGTAATATGGAAACTGTGTGCCACCTATTCCAATTTAACACACGACGTCATTTATGAATTAGGAATACTCCAATACATTACATGATTTCACGGATCAGTCCAATGCAATGAACCAAGACTTCACGATGTGTACTTCCAAATACACACTGTGTATTCAGGTTTTGTACGGACAGGAACATCTGAAACCTCCAGAAGAGATCCTATATTTTATTTTAATCAAAATTAAAAGAAAAATTAATTTCTATAAGGTGAATGAGAAACAAGAGAGGAGGAACAGATCTCGAGATTTAGATTTAAATAATGATTAACTTGAATTGAAACAACTTAATTATTAAATGAATAAATCACCAATGAAAAACTAAATAATTATAATTAGTGATATGACTCCCTCTAATACCATTTATAGGTTCCGAGCACAGCGGAAGCTTTTGGGTGGATGTTACCTATTGTTTTTTTGTCATTAGCAATGATTAATCTGGGATCAATATGATGATAAATTCCAGACCCCACAGATCGAATTATAGAAATAGAAAGAGAAGAATAATAGTCCTGGAACCACAAAGAAGGATCATCATATGTTGGTTATAATTAATCTAATTAATTGATAAGAATTACCTTCACGGAATTCCATTTTCGTTTATGTCTCTAGTCATGATCTGATGTGATCCGTCATTGCATCATAGAATCAAAGTGTAAGACTCCTCTAGCGGTGATCCACACATGCTCCACGTATCTCTGGACGTCGCCAAAGGAATCTCCAATTGCTAGAATGGAGAATCCTTGGCTTTTGTTTTCCACCATAGATCTCCTAGATCTGATAGAGGAGTATCTCTCTCAGTCTTGAGAGAGTTCGTAGAGGAAGGATTTCATTCAGCCATGAGATAATTCTCTAGAATTGTTGTGCACAACGATTAAGATAAAGTGTTTGGGATGTGAGGATATTTATAATCTAGTTTGAGGTTATAGAGTTATGACAATAAATAAACACATTACATATTTTATTTATTTCATTAAATCTTATTTATAAACCCCATGTCGAATTATTAATTCCTCGACATGTGCCAACACAAATTATAATAAATATCATTCATTAAAATGATATTATTTTCTCAAAATCCCGATTGGAAAAACTACACAGCGTGTAATAATTAATAGACGAAGTGTACTCATTTTTCATTTCCTTTCCAAAATGAAAACTACATGGTGTGTACATTTAATGTACATTGAATGCATATCAGCCTTTTCATTTTCTTTCAAAATGAAAACTACACGGCATGTACATTCAATGTACGCAACATGTATATCTTGTTTTCCTTTCCTTTCTTCCTCCAACATTAAAATGATTTAGGCTTATTTGAATAATTATTAAACGAAATTTGGGAATAATCTCTATTCCACTTGAGATACATGGACACCCTAAGTGTGGGACCCTCTAGGACTCTTTCTTGTTGGAATTAGGTAGGCTTGCATGAAGTCCAAGATTACTGTCTAGCAATGGGTTAAGGCACCCAAGAGAAAGATGCTGATGTCGTATTTACGTGTCACCTCATATGAATGCTTTCCGTGTAATTTAATCCCTTTTTCTCAATATCTCCAATCAAGAGGGTTGCATGCTAGCGCCATCAACCCATGTGCTTGATTATCCTTTCATTGACATTCCAGATTTGAACATTCCCATTCCTCACCATGGCCATGGATTTATTTAGGCTATATCAATTCCATTAAAAGTACATAGATATCTACTTCCTTTATTTAACAAAAGGGACATATCCTTTATCGCATTAACTATTAATTTTGTATCACTCGTGACACACCCAACATATCCTACCTCATTGCGAACAGTGTGTCATCAAAGTTTTCGTCAATACATATAAGTGTGCATGTTTTAATACCCATTAATAATAATTTTAATGTCTATGGACCAATACACATGTCCGTAGATAGGAATATACAATGACAATATGAAATATGGATTTCCTACTGGCGGGTCTCGTTCTCATAATATCCTTCTAGATATTACCAAGGGCGCACACCATGAGAAGGTGACCCAATGTTTTATAATTCCTCACCCCGGTTTTCCTATATTATTTGCATCCCTCAAATAACATTATCCAGCCATAGAACATATATTCAAGAATAGTGTTATGGAACTTCCAGGTTCTCATCATAGAAGGGATCCGATATGACACTTTAATGGAACAAATATCCTTAGGACATTATCATATGCATTGTCACATAGAAGAACAATAAAGATGTGATAAAGTATTCATTAATGAATAAAGTACAATGTAGTTGGTTCTATTCCACCAAATCCAACATGGGCCTCCATGCAAGAGTAAGTCCCAATCTCCATCTATCTGGGATGCTAACCACACGTAAGCCCCTATTTCCATTTTGGTCAACTTACCACATGTAATCCCCATTCCACTTCCCACAGAAGTACATTTCATGATGTGATCATCAGGTCTCTGCCGACTCTTGTTTCTCACATTGATCATGGCTCAAATGGGCTTAGAGAAAGCACCAACGATGACATCCTCTATGGGCATCCTACTGTGTAAGCCCCAAACCCCACAACCTGAACTACATGGACTTTGATGTTTTCCATGGCAAAGTATGTTGGAAGCCTCCCTGAGGTTCAAGCCCACCATCCATTGGTCCCGACAATCTTAAAGTCAGTTCACCAAACCCCTATCAAACAACACAGAATTTGATCTTTTCCATGAAAAGGTATGTAGGAAGCCTCCCAAAGGTTCAAGACCAACAACCATTGGTCCTGACCCCCTTCACGTCGGTTCAACAACACCAGCCCGAACTATGGGGACATTGATCCTTGCCAAGGAAAGGTATGTAGGAATCTTCCTTGAGGTTCAACCCACTATCCATTGGTCCCAACCGTTTCATGTCGGTTCACCAACACCAGCCCGATTTATGAGGATATTGATTCTATCCATGGAAAGGTACATAGGAAGCCTCCCTAAGGTTCAATACCTCAATACAATAGTCCCAACCATCTTAACATAAGTTCACCAAACTACTCCCAAACTATGAGGACATTGATCCTTTCCAAGGTAAGGTACGTAGGATGCCTCCCTAAGGTTCAAACCCAACAACCATTGGTCCTGACCCCCTTCACGTTGGTTCCCCAACACCAGCCCAAACTACGAGGACTTTGATTCTATCCTAGGCAAGGTATGTAGAAAGCCTACCTAAGGTTCAATCCCACCATCCATTGGTTAGGATGTGTAGCCACTGAATCACATTTTAGCCTCATGGATCCTCTTGATGTTCACCACTTTCCTCCACTACCAACCCACACCATGGCTATGGTCATAATCCTAAATATGTTTTGCCATGAGATCTCATAAAATCACGTGGGGATGTTGAGAATTCACCCCCAGCACACAGTTCACACAGTCTCAAATGAAGTATCTCCATCTGGTCCATCCATTATTCTTGAGGGGTGTCATCAATGAAGCGCTTGATCATCATACATTATCGACAATGTAATATCATGCTAACCTCTTCATCAGAGGACATATTTTCCCAGTCTACAGGCTTGGTAGGATCATATGTAGGGAACGACCCCAAGAACTCATCAGAAGGGTCCACATCTATTGTCTGATTGTGTATGGTAGGACCCATGCTGTCAGATCAATCTTCATCGTTAGATCCCACCTCAATAATTTCAGTCCCTTCCCTGTTAACAGTCATACCAGTGGTCGGGAGTGACACCACTTGTTCAGTCTAGAAATCCACCTCCACGACCACCGACCTTCCCGTGGGAAAATCACTTCCAGGAATACTAACCATCCTTGCCAAGGTAGCCCACACTATTTTAAGAACTCTATATACCAAAAAAGTCACAAATGTTAGTTAGCCTGGTCAATGGGTGGTAGTCATGAGGTTTGTAAAGAAGACCTATAAAGATCGAATTCTCAGCCACGTTCCTAGGTAGTTGTTATGGGGACCCCAAGGCGTGGCCCTCTGTATATTGTAGGAAAGTCTGAAAACACTGAAGGATCCACCTCGGGTGTCCTGGCCCCACTAGATGCGATAATCTTCATAGACATGGACATAGATCCCAAAGGCCCCACATCTACATCCACTGAGGGATGAGAATGGGTTTTGTGAATGTGGTTCTCCTGTACAGTTTAAAAATCGGTGAGGGGTCCAATGTATCATGGGAGTGGATCCCATGGAAGGGAATCAGGGTTTTACCTCGAGGGTCTCTGCAAATTCTTCAAGATCTGAGCCTTGATCACCAACTTCTCCCTCCTCCAGAGGGCTCCCTCAACAGTCCTCCTTCCCAATAGGATTCATCCGATTATTCCGGTAGAGGGAACCATTCTCTCAATTATACAGCCGACAACTGTGGAGGGGATGATCGATCAAACAAAACCTTCACCTAGTCTTTCATTGGACGCAGGGAACCCCGTTAGTGAACGAAGTCCCCCATCTCTGCCAGGTATTTCTCTATCTCCTCCTAGGACACCGCAAAGCCATCCCTGATAGGGACTATCCACAAAAAATCCATCCTGAGATAGTTCAAGTGTTTCCAAATCTCAGATGGGCCAAGGAATTGCCTGTTGACATCCCAGATGTCCCAGGACTCTGGGAAAATAACATTCTCTTACATGTCTATATTGTGCAACCACTTCCCCAGAGCCTGGGTGGATATTCTGCGAAATCCTCTTGGTTTACTCCCCTCTGGATAAATTTTCTCTTCTGGGACTATCAGTTCCAATGCTGCTGCTGGATCTGCTACCAATGCCTCCCCATCAACTGGGGCGGGCCTTGCCACCACTACAGACCTGCCAGCATGGGATGTCCTTACTGCCTTCTAGCCCCGGCCCCGAGGTTGGGGAGGCACACCATCACCGCCCCGAATGGTTGGTTGCTCCAACATATCCCCTGGGTAAGCTGCCTCCTAGCTTTGGGCATACTCTTTCACCAACCCGAAGAATACTGTGGGTGGAGGAAGCTTGTTCCACAACTTCCCATCTTCTCGTGTGAACATGAGCCATATTTGTCTCATCACGCACAGGTGATCCTCGTTGTGCACCACCAAATAAACCTATGGGGTTAGTTACTACATGCCTCAAAAATTTCCTTGAAAATCGGTGAAGGGTGTACGACTCACAGTGGCTCTCACAATCCACTCATGCCAACCAGACTCCACCTCAAAAGTCCAAGAGGTAGGACCTATTCTCTTCCATTACCTTGCCATCATCAGTGAATACACCCATTGGCAACTGGAACAGGTGATAATTGAACTACACTACCTTCCAGACCTGGTTCAGTACCACTTTCATGGTTATCATGGCCAGAAAGCTCCCTTCTGCATTCAGAAAGGACGGGTGGAAGTTCGATCCCAGAGGGGAGATGGGGTTCGGATATTCATAGACCCTCCTAACATGTGATGCTATCCACCCAACAGGAGGTGGAATGAACCACATACTCTCTGTGGGTTCTTCCCCTTGCTAATATGCCACAACATCTTGTACAACATAGTGAACATCAGGATCCCAAGGTTGACCCGCACTCCTGTCGCCAGCATGGATTCCATTGTAAACGTGCTCTGTCGCACACCCATCTTTGTGTCCCTCATTGGAAGGATCCAACCATAGATGAGCAATGAAATGAAGGAATCCAACCTGACTACCCATTTCTGCTCGGTACTGACGCTGAATCCCCACATCTTCCATTGGCTATCATCTAAGAGCCGCAAGTATGAGCACTCATTACCCCATTGGCCCCACTTTGGGAATGTTCAAGGCCTCTCCATAAACTGCCTATCTTCTAAAATGTTCAAGAATAGATTGAACCATCATATGAATCAGACGTCCCTCACTGATTGCTTATCCTCTCCCAGCACCAGGTTCATCAACGCCATCGCCAGCGGTGGAATTTGCTCTGGATCCTCCCACACACCCATAATGTGGAGGAACTCATCATACATCGCCCCCTGTATTGGACCCCTGAGATTTAATGTAGGTCATATAAATTGATGCGGACCTCTCCATGGTGCAAGTGGAATGTATTGGTCCTGGATGACAATACGTTCAGTAACTCTAGCATTATCTACTTTGGCTGATAGATATCAAATTGGGAGGCCCATGCTACCTCATACAAGACCACTCTTCTCATCTCTGCCCAGAATTCCTCGCATGAGCCACCTCCCCAGTAGGCCCAGGACTAGTCGTCTATGAATTTGATGCCCTGGCGCAAATCCCACCCCTTGGAACACCCCTCTCCCAGGTTCCATAGAGCTACATTCTAGATATTGTGGTATAGAGGGGGGAATGTCTCCAGCTGCAACTCCTTCCCATCAATGTTGTTTAGATGATTGTTCAGACAGTCAACATTGACAGGCGTGAAGTCCTCCCAGGCATGAACTTCATCCACCCTGAACCACTAGTGATGGCACGATGTGCTCCTAAACCAGTACGCTAGCTCATCCCTACTCACTTCTAGGATAAAAATGTCATCCCTCAGTCCAAATCCATACAGAGGAATCCTCTTGCATATCAGATAATTATTTTGGATGTTGGACAGCAGAACCACTAATGAATTATGGTCAGAGTGGATCCCCATGAACTCCCACATAACCATGTTTTCCACTAACTCTTCCCTCCATGCATCAACCACAAGGATCCCCTAGTAGCCTCTCGGTGAGCCATTCAGTTGTTGAGCTTGGGAATTATTTGGTTTTGGTTTGCAAAGATCTTTCATAGAGCTCATTCACGGAGGTCGTTGATGAAGACTATTCACAGAGCCCTACCTAGTCTTCATATGCATGACGCATAACACACCTTCACGAAGTCAAAGAGTCGATGTGCGCCACAAAGCAGAAGTCTCGATTAGCAGAGAGAAATCATAGAGAATGTAAAGCTTGAAAAATAAAGAGCTATAAATGCTAAAAACATGGAGAAGAGAATGGAGAAAAGAGAGGTTAGCATCCCATATTTATAGGAGAGGACCCCGGGCTCTTCGTAGTGCATCCGACCTTGGAGAGATTCGCGGAACACAGAGCCTTCCAATCACCTATCTACTTCGCGATCCTCCCTCAAGAGTTAGATTTGCGATTGATGAAGAGTTTTAGAGATTGAACCTCATACATTGACCCTCACTTTCTCCTCGACTCAAATTATGAGGGTGGAATTTGTTGGCACAAAAATTTGGGTAGAACAAGAACAAATGGAAAGTATCAGGGGATGCCTCATGAAGCCTATTCACGGAGCCCCCGTAGCCCCGCAGCCAGCGTAATGCTCCCCCTTCATGAACCCACTATGGAGAAAGAAGGCTGGATGCTCTGAATACCCATTTGACATTCACAAAACTGTCAGAGAGTAAGGAGGAAGGATGCTCCGTGAACACAATTAACATTCATGAATCCACCGCGGAGAAAGGAGGCAGGATGCTCCACGAACCCATTTGGCGTACGATAACCCTCCGCGGAGCAAGCTTTGTGTTTTCTCCGAGTGAGCTCTGCTTCATGGATCCTCTTGCCTATAAATATTGGGCCCACCTTGATCCCAACTGATGTATCCTCCGACCTTTCAACTTCTTAGCTTCCAAATCATGAAGCAACTTCTGCTCCATGAACCATGAGTTTATCAAGGTACTTTTGAATCACAAAATTCCTCTCCCTTGGTTTGAATTCAACCCCTATTCAAAGTGGTATGCCCTTGGCAGAGCCCACATGCCTCTTTGAAGGAAGGGGATCCCCAATGGGACTTGGGTCTTCGTGGAGCACTTATGCTTCACGAAGTAGCCTCCATGCACATGTGACCCACATGCTACGGTAGGGTCACTCTGCTTTGTGAAGCACATTGCTTCACGAAGCACATTTCCACAATCCATTTTTTATTTTATTGAAGATCCTCTTTGAGGGTATGTGGGAACCAACAAAAACATCCAGCATCAAGTTACACCCTAACAAAACACCCATTACAAAATTCAAATTTCAAAATAACCATTCACCCCGCCAAGACCGTATCATTCAACCTATTTCAAAATGAAAAACACTGAAATCATCACAGATTGTGCACATCCTATGAGTTGACCAAGGAGAATTAGATGCAATGAGGAAGTAACATATTGAACACATTATCACCATCATACACAACACCTCTCCATTGTCACGACACCGACATCACCACCAAAAACTACATCAAACGCCACCAACACACCGTATTTGTGAAGCACTGCTCCACAATTTCCTTTCCACTTCACGAATCACCTTCCATATGCAGCTATGTCCTACTTCTAGGATAGGACACTCCACTTATCAAAGCATACCCCTCCGCGAAGCTCCTCCACTACATGGAGCACCAGAGCATCATAGGGCTTCTACCTTTGAATCCCTTTTCTCTGCAACATATTTTCCCATACAAACCTCCAGGTTCTCATGAAGTGAATTCAAAGTACCTTAGGCGGTGACTCCCATTGCATTGATTCAACTCATGCTTCTTCACCTAGGCATACTAATGGATATTTCATCTTCACAAACCCAGGATAATGTGGACCCCCACAAATGGATCACTCCATGACACCCCCTCTCTATGGTGTTTCTAATGACTTCCCTTCCCCAAGGGTGGGAGGGTATCCGTTATGTAAGTCCTAGGGGTGCAGAGTAAACCCACATTGTCCGAGCTACAGGATGTTAAACTACCAAGTGCTATCATCCGTAGAACATGATGTTAAACTGTGACCTTTCCCTGTGCATTGTACTCGGGGTTCCCCACCTTGGACATTCTGCATGCCAACTGGTCTCCACGAAAGTGAAATCATTCCTCATATGGAATGAGATCTTCTTTATTGGATAGGTTCTTGTCCGTGGGGAAAGGTAAAACATATGGGTGTACGCCCCTAGCCTTTCTTGTGGGAGGTAGCATCCCTGCTCCTCCTATATTCTTCCTTGCCAAAGGCTAAGTGTTGAGAGGGGGATAAGGGACTACGTTTCCCCATCCCTCTCCCACTGGGATTTGTTTCCACTGAGCCTCACCCTACAGTATTTCCAAATCTCCAACTCTCTTGGCTTCTAACCACACATAAGCCCCTATTTCCATTTTGGGATGCTAAACACGTGTAAGACCCATTTCACTTCACACGGATTCACCTTTCACGATGTGATTGTTAGGTCTCTTCCGCATCTTGTTTCTCACACTAAGCACTACTCAAGTGGGATTAGAGAAATCACCAACCATGAAATCTTCTCTAGGAATACAATAGTGTATGCCCCAAACCCCACATACCGAACTACGGGGACTTTGATCCTTGACAAAGCATGGCACGTAAGAAGCATCCCTGTGGTTCAAGCCCACCATCCATTGGTCCTTACCATCTTCACATCGGTTCACCAAACCCTTACAGAAGTACATTCCATGGAATGGCAAGGTACGCAGAAAGCCTCCCTGAGGTTCAAGCCCAACAATCATTGGTTCCAAACCCCTTCACGTCGTTTCACCGACACCATCCCAAACTATGGGGAATGTAATCCTTGCCATGGAATGGTATGTAGGAATCCTCCATAAGGTGTTAGCCCACAATCCATTGGTCCCAACCATCTTCACTTCAGTTTACCAACACTATCATGAACTGCAGGGACTTTGATCCTTGGCAAGGAATGGTACGTAGGAAGCCTCCCAAAGGTTCAATCCCACGATCCATTGGTCCCGACCATCTTCACATTGGTTCATCAAACCCTTGCTGAGCTATGCGTACTTTGATCCTTGCCAAGGCATGATATGTAGGAAGCCTCCCTAAGGATCAAGCCCAACAACCATTGGTACCATTCCCCTTTACATCGGTTCACCAACACCATCCCGAACTATGGGGACTTTGATCCTTGTTAAGTTAAGGTACATAGGAAGCATCCCTGAGGTTCAAGCCCACCATCCATTAGTCCCGACCATCTTCACGTCAGTTCACCAAACCCCTCTCAAACTATGTGGACTTTGATCCTTGCCATGTAAAGGTATGTAGGAAGCCTCTATGAGGTTCAAGCCCAACCACCATTGGTCACGACCCCCTTCACGTCGGTTCACCAACACCAACATAAACTATGAGGACTTTGATCCTTGCCAAGGAAAGGTATGTAGGGAGCCACCCTAAAGTTCAATCCCATGATTCATTGTTCATGACCATCTTCACATTGGTCCACCAAACCCCTCCCAAACTATGTGGAATTTGATCCTTGCCAAGGCAAGGTACGTAGGAAGCCTCCCTGAGGTTCAAGCCCAACAAGTATTGGTCCCTACCCCCTTCATGTCAGTTCACCAACACCATCCCAAACTACGGGGACATTGATCATTGCCCTGTAAAGGTAAGTAGGAAGCCTCTATGAGGTTCAAGCCCACCATCCATTGGTTCCGACCATCTTCACATCGGTTCACTAAACCCATCTGGAACTATGTGGAATTTGATCCATGCCACGACAAGGTACATAAGAAGCCTCCCTGAGGTTCAATCCCCACAACCATTAGTCCCGACCCCCTTCATGTTGGTTCAACAACACTAGCACAAACTATGGGGACTTTGATCCTTGCCAAGGAAAGGTACGTAAAAATCCTCCCTTAGTTTCAAGCCCACCATCCTTTATTCCTAACCATCTTCACGTCAGTTCACCAAACCCCTCCTGAACTACATGGTCATTGATCTTTTCCAAGGCTAGGTATGTAAGATTCCACCCTAAAGTTCAATCAAAACAACCATTGGTCCTGACCCACTTCATGTCGGTTCACCAACCCCTCCCGAACTACGTGGACTTTGATATTTTCCAAGGAAAGGTATGTAGGAAGCCTCCTTGAGGTTCCATCCCAACAACCATTGGTCTCGAACAATCCACGTCGGTCCAACCACATTCTACAAGATGTTAAACTATACACCCCTTTTATCTTGCATGAAACTAAACTGTTCCCCATCCAGTGGTAAGACGTTTTTTCCCACCCAGCAGTAAGTCATTGTGATGCCCTACCCAATGGTAAGTCATTTTAAACCTTATGTAGTGGTAAGCTATTGTGATTTCCATTCAGCGGTAATCCATTATCAACCCCATTTGGTGGTAATCCGTTGAAGTCACCAATCAATGGAAAAAAGTCTTCGGATGAACTATGCGGACTTTGATTTCCCACCATGAGGATACATAGGAAGTCGCTTCGAGGATCAATACTAACATCACCATCTCCCTCAAGTCGACTCCATCTTATTCCCCATCCACTTCACATACCCATACTAGGTAACGAGTTACAAGGAGGAATACATTGAAGGAAGAACTAACATACCATCATCCTGTTTTGATCAATGAGCAAATTTCCCTGAACAAGCGACAGATGCCGCCTGCCTTTGGAAAGCGGGAATATGGGGTAACAGCTGTGTGTCATCAACAAATGGATGCACGCCCCCAGGTGAAAGCATCAGAAAAAATGCTGTTGTATCCCTATTGAATTGTATTGTGATATTTATCAAATTTCATAAAAACATTGCGCTTCTTGATCTTTTGGGATTGTTTTATTTTTTATCCATACGTAATAAGTCATGAATTGAAGTTTATAAAAGATACGTGTTTTCAAATTTGGTATCAGATAATGTTTTAGTTAAGTTTAGGGATTTTTATTTTTAAACATTAGTCAAATACCAAGGTATAAGAGTAAAAATACAAAAACATACCTATTTTTTGGTAAATTATAGATTTAGTGGTTTCCAAAAAACAAAATCACAGTCTGTATACTATAATTGGAAGTGTACATTTACTATTAACATGATCCACACCTTGTGCACAAAAAATATGAATTAATCCCCACTTGTTTTGATAGTTACAAGTTATATTATTCCATAAATTATTATAATATTTATGAACTATTATGATTGAACTAAAAATTCCTAGGAAATTTAATTTTAGGAAATAAACAATGCATAACATATATTGAAACCTATAATCTCATTGGTTAATGAATATATTTAATTAATTATTTTCCATTCAATGTTCCTTGTTTCCATTTTATAAGTATAATATTTTTAAAATTCACATTCAGATTTTTCCATTTGATTTTTTCATTGGATGGGAAAAGGAGGAATCCATTCAACAACCAATGTGATGCGAAATGTGATGACTACTCCAATAAACTTCCCAACACAATGGGACCAGAGGATGGGATCATTATGAAAATAATTTTTCAATTAAATCATGTTTTTTAATAGAAAATTGAATTAGGAGGAACACACACATACTCCTAAGAAAGGGAAAGTTGAAATTGATACATTTATGGGAGAACGTACTCCAACCTCTAGTGTATCTTTTGACCCCATAATTATAGAATAATAAATAAATCTATTAAAATGATCTTCCCTATTATTCAATGATTTGGATAAAAAATGGTTGTGGTGTATATTTATCACTTGGGTAGAGTATCTAATCAATGGTGGATGTTGATCAAGAATATGAAGCCCAATAAAGAAATAAAATCTATGGAGTGGAAAGAATTTAGGAAAATTTTCTTCAATAAAAGTTTTTCACACACTACCTGACATAAAATCGAGAGGGATTTCAATGAACTAAACCAAAAAGATGATGAATCAAGTAGGGTATATGAAGAGTAAATTATAATATATTCATGATATACCTCCAACATTTTCATTGAACTAGAATGTAAAGTTTGAAACGTCTTTCATGGGATATAGGTGAATCTATGAAAATATTTTTTTGATTCAAGGATTTGATAGTTATGAATATATTTTATGATGTGACCACACTGTATAAATAGGGATTGATGAATCCAAAGGCTATCATGGTAGTTGATATATGTAGTGTATAATTGAGGTTAATTCTATAGGAGAAATGGAGAAATATCATAGGGGTATGAAATTTTAACATCCTACATGTCAAAAGTGTGGGAGTAAGCATCACAAGAATTTATTAAAGGGGATATGGAATATCTATATTTGTGGTAAGGAAGGGAACCTATCTATAAAATGATGATGGAAGAAACCGACCAATGTTATGGAAGAAGAAAATCATACATTCAACCCTCATCATACTATATAATGTTTCATTTTCTAAAAATATGAACACTACATGAAACAATAGAATAAGCTAATGGTTGTTGATGATTACTGAAAAACACAATAACTATGGTCTAGTGATAAATGGTGATAATATTCCATCCCTAAAATTGATTTGGATTCCGAAAATGATGTGGTGATAGATATTATTTTTAATCATTAAAGGATAGTGAACATACTATTTGAAGTTGGTTCAATGAATTATTTCATATCATACATGGTTATTAGATCTTTTCAAACACCACCTAAAAATATGGAAGTCAGGTTATTGGTGAAAACTATAATTGGTGAAATTATTTCATCCCAATCATATAAATTTTTCCCTATCAGGATTTTATGTTGAACTTCCCAATGGACCTTGTGATACATCCTTTAGTGTAATTATTTTATATTTTGGGTATGTATTGTATTTCCTTATATAAATCCAACATAAATTGTTGGGAAAAATAAATTAATAACTATATCATGAATTAACCTCTTATTCATTGAATTTGAAAGGAGGATGATGAATAAACATTAGAATCATCATCTGAATCATGGATATTATTACCTTATGTGAAAGTGAGACTAGATGAAATGATTGATACTAACAAAAACATAATCCTTTTTTAGATTCAAATCTTAATGTAATTTGTTTATGTGTCCCCTGAATAATCTCTTGGTCCTCCTCTAAATCAATATCTTGTGTTCTTAATCGAACGTATAACCAATGAATCTCCAATATATCCAAAACACCATATAGAATAGAAAATATTTAACTTGAAGATACGAAGAAGAAAATAAAAAGGAATCTAGATAAAGTTTTTATACACCCAAATGCATCACCTTAGGGTACGCATGTCCTTTTCATCAAGAAGAAGGATGGTCCAATTTCTCTCTATATTTATTATCATGATCTCAACAAGATCATGGTATAGAACAAGTATTAAATTTTATAGATTTATGAATTGTTTTATTATATATGGGGAGACCAATATTTCTATAAAGTAGACCAGTCTTGGGGATATAGAAAATTAAGATAAATAAGGATATTGTAAAGGATGATTTTCATACAAGGTGTGAACCATATGAGTTCATAATGAGGCCATTTCTAATCACTAATTCTATATCTAAATTCATAATCATAATGAATAGAGTCTTTAGGTATTATCTGAAAAAATTTATGGTAGTATCTATTAATGATATTCTTGTCTAGTCGAAAAGAAATGAGAAACTTGAGGATCTTTTGAATGCTATTCTGAATACCTTGCGAAATAAAAATCTATATGAGATGTATATTAAATATGTTTTTTGGATGGTGTAAGTAAAATTCATTTGGAAAATTTTGATAGGAAAGGAGATATTTATAGGTCCTTCAAAGATTGTGAAAATTGATGGATGACCCATCAAAACATCTATAATAGAGATCTATAGTTTTCTTGGATTATGCAGGTACCATCATCGATTAAGTAAAATCATATTATGATTGTCACACCCAATAAATAATTTAACCCAAATGGAATTGATGATTTTTTAGAATGATGAATGTGTAGAGATATTGAAAGAGTCAAATAAGATTTTAATCAATGGACTTGAACTAATATTACCAAATAGTAAGGATGAATTTTTGATCTATAGTGGTGAGTCTTGAAAAGGCTTAAGTTTTGTACTCATGCAAGATGAAAATGAGATAACCTATAACTCTCACCATATAACGATCCATAAGAATAAATTCCCAACCCACTATTTAGTATTTCTTTTAGTGATATTTTTTTTGAATATTTGGTGAAATTATTTCTATGGGGAGAATTGTAATATATAAATTTATATCATAAAATCCTCAAGTAAATATTCACAAAAAATTAGACCAATATGTGCCAATTTAGGTAGTTAGATATAAACAAGTATTTCAATTGTTCAATCCATTACTATCATAGAAAGGTGAAAAAGTGGTATATTCTCTGAGTATAAAGGATCATATAACACTCTATATGATGAGAATTTAAAGGGATAAAATATTCTTAGAAATGAAATGGATGTACATGGTAATAATAATAAAAAATCATATTACCTTTCTTAAATAATTTCTCAACCATCCATTCCTGAGTGGATCAAGGAGGACCAAAAATATGATGAGGAGCTACAGATAGAGGTAGAAAATATTCTGGAGTTCAAATTTTCTAAGGATAGATTTATGAGGTATAGAACCTAGATATGTGTCTCATATAAAATAAAACTAAAGGGGGATCTAAGAGATGATGGGAATATCTCATCATTCTCTATTTATTCAGGAAGCACTAAGATATATAGTAATCTGAAGCAAAAAATATTAATGGATAATGTGGATCAGAATATTAAAAAATTTGTATCTCAATTCTTGGTATCTCAAAAAAATCAAGTATGAATGATATAAGTCTATGGGTATTAAGAAAACAATTTTCCATATTAATATGTAAATGGTAAAACATAAAAATCAATTTCTCCATAGGAAACCCCATGAAATATAAACAAAATAAGTCTATTTTGGGTGGTAGTCAATGACTTTAGAAAGTTAGTGTACATCATTTATATTAAGGAAGAGTTATCTCATGAATAAATTACCAAGATATACATAATATAATTGACATTAATTCATGGAGTTCCATTGTATATTGTATCTTAAAAAGATCTATGTTTTACCCTGAGGTTCTATAGAAGACTTGAATATGAATTGGAGATAAAAATGAGATTTAGTACTTCTTTTCAACCTCATAATGATGGTAACTTTGAAATAACCATTAAAACTCTAGAGGATATAATATTATCAAGTTTATGGTAGTTTCAATCATGTTTTTATAATTACCTTACCATAGTAGATTTCTCATAAAACAAAATTTTCTATTCCATAATTCAAAAAGAACCTAGTTAGGTTTTGTATGGGATGAGGTGTCAGAATCCCATATGTAGAAAGGATGTTGGAGAGCATAAGATGACATATCTTGATCTTAAATAAGAGATTATTTGAAATGATCAAACCATTCAATGTCTTATAAAATCCATAAAAAGTTTTTATAAATTCTATAGATAAAATCATCGATGATACCTAGAGGTTAAGATCAGAGATAAAATTTTCATTTATATATAACCATGGATGAAGTTTATAAGGGTTTGGGATAAATTAAAGATTAGTACTAGATACCCTATCTTGTTTTATATCCATGATAACATTGGATTTGTGGCATATAGATTAACACATCAACCTAACCTATCTTTAGTACCAAATGTTTTCCATGTATCCATGTTGAAGAAGTATATATTAGACCCATCACATGTACTAAATCTTGAGGTGGTACCATTAGAGAATTATAGTTTATATGAGGATCAACTAGGTAGGATCATATAACATAGATAAAAAATTGAAAAAAATATTACTCACTTGTTAAAAGTGTTGTGGTATAACAACAAGACAATGTAGGCGACATGAGAACCAGAAGAGGTAATGAGACGGAAGTATTCTCATCTGTTTTAGTTTATGAAATAAACAATTCAAGGGTGAAATTACATAAGGATGGGGGAAATAAATCAAACTGATCTTTTATAAATGAAATTAAATTTTTAATGAATAAATTCCTTATTATTTAATTTTGTTATCAAAAATTTATTCACAAAAATTTATTCACAAAAAAATCAATTTTTTATTTAGTACCTTTACAAAATTTGACCCCAATTCTGGGTCAAGATTAAATTATCATTAAAAATCATAGTTATTGATAAATATATTCTACATTGGCCATTATTATTAGTATATATTATGTGTTATGATAAATTATTAGTGATATAATAGGAATAAGTGGTGACATCGACATGTAGGATCAAATCCTATGAAGGTCATTTATCAAATCTTTTGAGGGAGATGGAATCACAGAGACTCTACCTTGAATAACGATAAGATGAAATTCAACAACTGAAATATGAGTAAATCCATTTATGGGATAATTTCAAGCTTATGGAGATCATGTACCAAACTATGTTTACCGAACCACCCCATAATGGTACCACCATTTCTCACCATACACATAGGTCATATATTAGTGCAATAAGTAGTTATGTATCTAGAACTTAGTAGTATGAATTTTTATTTATTTTCTTTTTATTTTTTTGTATTTTTATTTTTTATTATTAATTTATACATAATTGTATAATGATTTTGACAAGAATAATATTTTGATATAAATAAATCAAAAATGTATTTTTGTGAAACATATAGTCTCAATTTAAAAACTATCTTTTATAAATTCAAAACAAATTGAAATAAATTTATTTTTCCTGAAATATTGTTATTAAATATAATTTATTTAATTCTAAATGATAATATATTTAAATGAAGTCCAATATAATTTTTATAAAGGCCAGAATGTAGTAAGTGTCATAAAAACTTGTATTTTACAATAAATAAAGACTTTAAAAAAAAATTAAATTAATTTATTTATAAAACTATTTTGTTAAAATATATATTATTTTTGAATTAATTACATTGAAATAATCCAATTATGATTTTTTTATTATTTTTTTATACTGTAGAATTTTTAGATAAAAATTAAATACGATATAAATACACATAACATATTAAAAAATCATAATATCCCCAAATTGATTTAATAAATAATATATGGTGAATAGAAGAAAAAATATATGCTTATAGTTAAAATAATGTGGTTTTAAAATTATTTTATTAATGTTAAAAACCATTAATTAATACTCCAAAAAATATAATATATTTTATGGTTTTAAAATTAATTAATTATTAACATGTCTAACTCCTACCAATTATTATAATGATTTCTATTATTATCCTAATTAAATATTGAAAAAAACTATGGTATTAACCATGGTAAAAAACCATGGGTAGTTTTGAGGTTATAAGTTAGATTCCAAAACCGATGTTTAGAAATTACAAAATACGTCCCCTCTCCTCTACTATACATAACCACCAAGACATCCATTCATATTCAATTAAAATCCATTAGGAATGATGTTAATATATTTATCCATATATATTTCCTTCCCAAGGAATTACCAATATATCAATAATCTTCTCCCAAAATTTTTGAAGTTCCCTCTCAAGGTATGGGAATCTCATTCTCTCATATTCCTTTTTATTCAAGCACTTTCTTTACACTAAGCCATTTTTTCAAATTGATCATGTTATATTGTGTTGTAACACATATAGTTTTTTACCAATGATTCCGAATTAATTATAGACTGCCTTTCAATCTCATTTAACCCTTATTTTGACCTTTATATATACCTATTATACTGTCGAATGTATCCCATGATTTTCCAACCTAAAATTTAGAGTTGTGAATAACCTACACCATATACAATAAACTGTAGTCATAATGATATACATATCCTTAATTTAATAGGTAATTCAATGTATGAAACAAACACTCCTTAATCAATGTAATAAAAGTGATGAAATACATTTTAATATTCAATGATCTATGTGGAACACAAATGCATGTACATAATATGAATATGGAAAGTGGACCCAAAATTATGCATCCCCTATTGCATTGGGTAATTATTATTATGTAATTAAATACCTTGTATGGTGCATGGTTTGTTATCTTAGGAACACTATTTTAAGATATCTTGATGGTTATCCTTGTCTTGTTCTTTTTTAGGTCATGTTTTATGATGTTTGGAAATTATTTTTTTCCTTGATGTTATCATATTAGATTATGATTAAATGTTAATTTTTATAATTATTTATCTTTTATGTCACCATGATATTCATTTTTACTCACATGTTTAACTTTCATCATTATATACATTTATTGTTTCCTTTTTGGGACTTATATCACACCCCTTTCTTATATACGTACCCTGGTTATCTTGTGAAGTTTTATAAGATTAATGGAATTCTGTAGAAATGTTGTGGATTTTTAATTAATTTCATTATATCTATAGTGAAATTTATTATAATATGTATACAATTACCAATATTCAAAATGTCTCATGATATTTTAGGATTATGTTATGTGTGACTAAATGTAACCAATCCTGAATTAATGTTTATAAATTATTAGGGTTGTAATCGGTTGAGTGGATGATAGACCTCCATTATATGACATATTTAATGTTTATTTACACTTATATTTTTCATAGTAATTATTTATTCATGACAAATTACACCATATAAAACACCTTATTGGGAATCTAAGATCACTATTGATTTATTTTTTCCTTTCCATAGGTTACAAGGAAAGGATATTTGAAATAATTCAGAGATATTTTAAGAGGAATAATTTTTTTTGAGATGTTTATATGTTTTTTTATTTTCCCAATGTAATATAAAAATCATGTATATTTATAGTCTTATAAGGATACTAAACTAATTGATCCTATGAGATGTTATATCTCATACCTTATTAGAATGTAATATATATAACACCAGGTCTAAGTTACTGGATTCCATTTTGTTACAATTATAACCCTTTAATATGCAGGGTAATGTTTTATATCACACGAGATTTGGATGGGGAATTGGTGGTATCACTAATTAAAAAAATTTATGGGGAGTAATTGGTTCAAAAACTATTCTATGTTAAGGTTAGGTGGTTATTATTTTACAATATGATATGATTTTTTTAGTTTACGAACTTATCATATGTTATATTTTATATGATATTGTTTTTTCCCAAATTCTTGTTTTATAAAACATATCTATTTTATGTTCTAAATTCTCATTATTACTAATTCATGTTTCTATACTCCTATAGATATTGTATTATGATATGGTTAGGTATTGAAATCTTGATTCATGATTTATAATCCATGTTTTTTGTATGATGTCCTTATTATATGTTCATGTAGAATGAGTATGTTATCTTCCCCACATGTCTATATTAATCTAAATTATGATATTTCAATTTTATCTCTTGTATTTTCAATGTATTGAGTATATGAGCTCACCCTTTCTTATATTTCTCATATCCAGATTATAAATAAGAGTATTATATGAGATATTATTAAAGGGTACCATATGTGAATTATATTAATGGGATATTTTGAGGAATTCTCTTACGATAAGATTATTATGTATCCAGTCACCAGCACAAAAAATATATCAGTTCTAGGGTGTGTTTTATTATAATATATAATGAATATTCATCTAAAATGGTGTGTTATATATATGTACTAATTATTGGTTGTCTCACCCTTACTATTAGGATCCATTTTTCATACTTTATTTAGGGTATTGTTTTCTTGAAAAATATAACCATTTGGATAAAAGAGTAATAAAATTGAGATAATATATATGATGGATTAGTCAATGAGTTTTCCACTCAAAAATCCAAGAGTAATATGTGATATGGTCGAAATGATTTTATTCTACATATATTCATGAATTATTTATATGATCAACAGGGGAAATTCATGATGAAATATGGATCTTGGACCTCTAATTAGTATGAGGAATATTCAAAAGGGTTTATCCTTTTAATGATTGAATATTTACTAAATGTTCTTATCAAATCAATGTAAAAAACGATACTGATAAGACTCACAGTTTTTGGTATACCATCTTTTTTTACATTTCATTTATACATGGACTTATTAGGTTGGCCTCTAGAAAGGTTTGAAATTATAATAGGTGGAATAAATAGTAGTCTAACTTCTGGAGCCTTGTGCAACAAATATTTACATCATAAATAGGTTTAATGATATAAATATGATGGGGGGCATAATCCATAAGGATATTTTAATCCATATAATGTATTTGAATGATATTCTTATGCTGTAAAAATTATTTAAGCTATAAATTTATTTTTCCTAAAAAATAATAAAAGCAATTGGGTTTTCTTGTGTAAGAGGACCCTTGAAGTATTGACGATATAAATTCAAAATTTACACTATAAAGTAGTCCATGGTGAGTGATTTTTAGTATGTCTAGTGTTTATAATTCCTTTTACATGGATATTTATTTATCTCAACTTATAAGAAATCTTGAGTCATTTTTATATACCTACAACAATCGAACTCTTTTTTACAATGGATATACAAGCATTAAATTGTGGAAATTAAGGTTTGTGTCTCATTGTTTTTTCTCGATTCAGATCTCCACGTTTTTTTATTAAATGAAAAAATAACTTGTATTTAAATACCTGGATATATGGGTGTATAAAATTTCTTATGATATATTATTAGGTTTTGTTAGAGGAACAAAAGGATGAAGTTAGATCGTTGGTCTCATCATAAACCCCCAATTCTAATCAAATGAATTCAAGGTAGGTGTGTCTTCTCTCACTCGACGGTTCTAGAATTAGAAGGCTTAGTTTTATTAAAATGGGGTTTCATAGATTCTATTTTCTAATTATACATAATTTTGTGAATGAAATTTTTGGTTTATTAGATTTTGAATATTTTATAGCTTTTAGAAAAACCTCATTGGTTATAATATTAAAATGTTGATTTTAAATCCATGAAATTGTTTGAACCCATAAAAATTGATTGATGAAATTATTTCAAGGGATAATTGTTTTTAAAATTTCTTATTGAATTGAAAATAATATAAATGGGTTGTAATGTGTTTATATAGTTAATTTAAGGTTGTAAGTTCCTCTATTAAGATTTGATGGGTCACAGTAATTGATTAAAACCATAAATACTAAAACCAACATTGAGTGTATTGTGTGTATGAATAATTTGAGCTTCTGGGAATCTTGGAAAAGATATTAAAATCATGAATGGAAGGAAATAATCTTGTCTATGGTTTCCTCACTTTATTTTCTCTTATGGTTATAAATAGTTTTTTACTTATTTTATAACATTTTATATAAATTTATTATCTTTTTCTATCATAGTGGCCTAATTTGGGAAGTATTTGAGTAAATCCTACTAAGTTTATTTTACCCCCATAATTGGGAATTTTAGTGTGTTGATAGATGTCATACATAAATATATAATATAGGTAAATATATAATATTTCTCTAGTGATGCATCTTCAAACCTTCATCTTGGCATGCAGTATTGGAGATTGGTGGTTAGTTGGGTCGTACGTGAGAATATGGAATGATGTCTTTGAGTATTTTTGATTTATGGATTAGTAAATATTTTTTAAATTATCTCTATATTTTGTGATTTTTATTTAAAATTTCTATTTTATTATTTTATATGGGTGTAATATAGTGGTTGAATGTTTATGTTATTTGTTTTCAGGTTTTCCCTTTTATAAGGAACTTAAGACGTTGGAATTTTTCCATAATTTAGTGGCTTGAATATTTCACCCAAATCTAGTGGAATTATTGTATCCTATAAAGAAAATGAGATGGAATGGGATGTTACAAATGGTATCAGTGTTAGTTGGATTATTTATCTCTTAAGATGGTAGAAAGGAGATATGAATTTTGGAAATTGAAACGTATAAATCAAAAATATGTAGTTAATATTTTTGTATTGAGATTCAAGTTACCAGGTCTTCTAGGTACAATAGTGTTATATGATGGTTTTCGAAGTGTTTTCATCTCATCCTCATTTTTTTAAATGATGTGTGTTTCATACCATAAATTACAGTGAGTCTTCCTACAAGGGTTTCATTATTCAACTGTTGTTTAATTGATTTTTGAAAATGGGTTAAAGGGTTTATTTTTGAATTAATGGTTATTGATGGTTTTTAATGGAGATTTTGATTTTTATAATTAATTATTTTCTAGAGAGAGTGAAATAATTTATTTTTTTTGATTTTGTATATTAAAATGACACCAGTTAGATACCCTATATATCAACAGGAAGAAGCTATAGAATGTTTATTTACATGAGATACACGTGAACCAAAAACTTGTATAAATTATCCTAATTTTTTAGGATGTTGAAAAAGGACATGAAAAATGAAAATAAAGGAAATTGGATCATTCAACACTATTTTAGAAGTATATTCCACCTATTTTTAAATGTATTCTCATCTTTAAAAAGTATAGGTGTGGCTCAACCGAATGAAAAAAATTATTTTGTTAGTATAATGATGGATCTAAAGGTAATGTTGGAAATATATATATTGTAGGATCTTCCATGATATGTGTGAGATTTACCTATCCATGTTAATGCTGACCAGTGACTACTTCTGGAATAGTTTTAAGAATTTTTTTAAAAAAAATTATACCCCCAAATATTCAAGAGAGAGAGAGGCTACCTGAATTTTTCATATTTATATAGGAGACTCTATTAGTGATATAATATGTAGTAATGCTTATGAACTTATACTGCTTTGATATGGGATGTGCTACTAGTGCCTCCTTGAAAGAATTAAATTTTGTGTTTTTATTGTGACTGAATATTCACTCTTATATAGTTATTATTTTTATTTTGGGATATACATAAATAGTGAATAGAGCGATAATAGAGGAAGAGGGACACCTACTTCTATGGTGGTGGAGTGTCTCAATATTAAATAATGTGAACAGTTAATTTTACTTTAATACCCAATTTAAATCCTGGTTGTTTCTAATGTGTTTCAACTTCCCATAAGAATATGGATTTATAGAAACACCTAGATCATTCTACAACTGTAACCTGATGGGACATGTTTAGTGACATTGTTGTACTTATTCAAATTGTGGTACTGGTGATGCATCTCATGTTTCTTTAATATCCTATGATTTTATGAGATGATATCACAAAATTAATTTTGATATATAGAACCATGTGATCTAAGGTGATTCTAGAAACACCAAAACATCATATCTTGGGTAATCTCATCAGGGAATCAAGGATCCTGGGGGAGTGAGTAAGTAGCTTATTGTGATGAATAGATAATAATGGATGATCAATATTGTACTTCCATGGTGTGCCATATATTTATTTTTTTATAACCATATTAGTTAATTACTAATATAGTTTTATCCAAAACATTTATTACTTCTCATGTAGTTGATCATATATGGTTATATGTTGAGATGATGCCTTCAATTTTGAAAAATTAAACACCTCTGGGACAACTTGAGTGTCGATCATTTATGTGTGCTGTGTGTTCTATAAAAATATATTGTGATATGTTGGTCTAATATTTCTCATTTTTTGAGATGGTTATTTTAACGCCCAAATATTTTATAAAATATTATTTTGAATAAATTTAAATTATTTGATTTCATGCATTACATGCAATAATGAGTCTTAACAAAATGAGATACACTACCAAAATATTTTAATTTAATATGATAGTGATCACCAACCTAGTCGAATGGTGGATATTAATAGGATTAACTAAATTATAAAAATATATGGTTTACAACATGTTTATTAAATGAATTCTTTAGTGACCAATTATTTATAAATTTAAATTAAGTACTACTTGAAAAATATAGGAAATATTTTTCTAAAGAAAGATTTTTTAAGAACAAATTCATTTTGTATCAATAAATAAAATAAACAAATTTTAGTGAATTATTCTAATGAAATTTATGTGTTATATTTTTGAAAATGTTTTTAATATTCAACTTATATGTTTTCTAGACATTGGATAAGAATAAATAAAAATTTTTATTTAAAAAATATATTTTTTCAAAAAATAATTGTCATCTCATTTTGTTTATTTTTTTTAAAATTTATTATTTAAATATTAATAAAATTTATTTAAAAAATTATAATCAATTATAAAATCAGAATGTAAAACATATGTAAACTTTTTGAAAATTTTCTATGAAGATAATTGTTTACTAATTAGTGAAAAATATTAGTTTTTATTAAGAATTGTCATTTCATTTATAGCATTTAAAAACCAAAAAATAGTTTTAATGTGATTTTAAAAGTAAATTAAGTTCAATTATATATATATATATATATATTAATTCATTTTAGGTCATTTGAATCAATTTGATATTGATTTTTTATATAATTGTTTTTAAACGTTTGAACATTCTATCATTGGAAAACTATTTTTTCGTCGCATATGCAAGTTTAAATTTAAATTTAATATTTTAACTTATAAGAATAAAATTTTTAAAAATGAGTTCCATATTAGGAATCGGTATAATTTATTTTATCTTGTAATTACATTTTATTTTTTACGACAATGAACAATGAAAATATTAAAAATCAATTACCACGCTTGAAGTGAAAACATGATTATAGAGGGTTAAACTAAATATAAAAGGGGTAAAATGAACTATATACTTTTATAAAATATGATTTATGACCATAATTTGACCCAATAATTTCTAATTATATTGAACTGTCCATCCGTGTGGCATTAAATAAACTTAGGTTGACCTTTTTATTTTAAAAAATTATTTGTATGCCACGCACCTCACTAATAAAAGGCCACCTTTTATACTCTAATATTCATACTTTAAAACCCATTTTTATTTGGAACACAACTACCCAAATACCTTAATTATTTCCCTAATATCATTTTTTAAGACTTATTTTGATAGAAAATCTATCAAAGGAAGTGTTTTGTTGAAAACAAAAAATGGTTTCCCCAAGAAAAGGTAAGGTATTCAATGAGTGTTTTTATATTATTTCTTCCTCCGCCTATTTTAAATAATTTTAAACCATGATTATTTAAAAAACACAATATATTAAATATAATTATATTTAATTATACTTTATTAATGACCTGGTTTTATATCCTATTCCCACAAATAGGAAAGGATAACATCGTTCGTCTGTTCAAAGGTCTACCACCTATCGAACCAATGTGACAGGTTTTCCATAGAAAATATTAAGGTTGGGTATGATGATGTATTTAATATATATATATATGATATTAATAAAATAAATATACTTATTTAATTATTATATCACATATATATTATACTTTCTATTCTGTAGGGATACAATAATGTCGTTCATTTGTATGGAGGACTACCACCCCACATAGTGATGTGATTCATTTTTCAATAATAAATATTTATGGAAGTTAATTAGTGAAATTTTATTTAGTATATGTCATATATCTGAAATAAAAAGTAGTCTATAATCGTAATATATTATATTAATTCGTTTTGTTTTATCCATCTAGAAAATGGAAACAATGTTCATGAGTACGTACGACCTACCGTATCTATGAACGATGTATTTAATTTTTTATGCACAAATTTATAGATTAATATAAATAAATATATAATGAATATATATTCTATTTATATAATGGTAAAAATTATGGATATTATAGAATCAAGATTAATGTAATAGGTGGAACCAAGATTAATGTAAGAGGACCAAAAATACCAAATCAAAATTTACATGAAAAACAAAGTAGTTATTACATGAAACATTATTTTAACAAGGACGTATTAATAAATGGGTGATAATGGGTCATAATAAATTCATATATGGAAATATATTTATATAATTACTTTCAATTAATTTATTTAAATTAACCTTATATTTATTATACAAATTTTTTGAACGTGTATGAAAGAAGTTAATACTTAAGGTAAGGGATTTCCAATTCACTTTTTTACTTCTTTGAGACACATACCATATTAACCAACTATTTAATTTATATGGTGTATATTCTTCCCATGTATATATTTTTTTATTATTAAATTTATAATTATTTGTATTTAAATATCCATTTGAGTATGTCCCAATCAGTGGGTTTATGATTCAAAATATACAAAAGAGGTAAGATATTTTTGTATCAATTTTCCTTCTTTGAGACATATGATATGTTATTTGGCTATATTATTTTATGAGGTTTATATTAATCCCCTTTGACATGTAATATATTGAATTTATTCATTCTCATGATTTTTGTGTTTCATTTAACGTTATTATTTCATGGTTTTGATAATTCAGAGTTACCAATGTGGTAAAGGTTTTATGATATTATCTCATTATTTATCAGGATTGTTTACGTTTATTCTTATGATGATGAAATATTATGAATATTATCTCAATAATCTAATTAGTATTATTATCCTATTATTATTTTAGTATAATAAATATGATACCTTAATTTTTAACTCTTTATGATCTCAACAGTTCAAAAATAATTGTTTTATGAAAATTCATCTTAATTTGTCACTTCGAATGAAAATACATTTTTTATTCCATATACATGTTTTCTAAAAATAATTTCAAAAATTATTAAACATTATAAAAATGATTTATTAATGGAATTTTTCATATTATTTACATTTTAAAAATGGTTTTAAAATTATTCTTCATTTTATTTTAAAAATAACCGATCTTTAGATTTTAGAAAAATGTGAATAGAATCTTTGATTTATTGTGAAGAATATGAATAGAATTTACTTTTACCATGATCTCTCAATGTTTTAAAAATTATTATAATTTTACAAGGTTACTTTTAAAGAAAATGTTTTGTAAAATGTTTTGTGTTTTAAAAAGTGATTTTCAAAGTGGAAAGGATGTTTTCCTCATGAAATGTTTTAAATTATTTTTAAATATTATTTTATAAGTTTCCAAGTTTATTTTCAAAGAAAATTATTTTGAAAAGGAATTATGTTTTTTTAAAAATATTTTTAAAATGTGGAAAGTCTATCTCACTCAAAAAATCCTATTATTATTTTGAAATAATTTTCCTTCAGATATGAAATCCTTGGATGTTACTTTTGATTTACCCGGGATAGTATTGAATGATACCAACATTTTTGATTCACTATATGGTTAATTTTTTGATGATAAATTTTTTATAAAACCTATTTATTTTTCATGGGTCATCCAATAGTGAATTGATGAAATGTTTATTATTATTATTTAGTTAAACAAGTTATGATGTGATGATATAATGAACATTTTAGGATATTATGGAACACATAAATATGGATTTAATTATGATATGGGTGAGACCTATATCCCCCTTTAATGAATTGGGTAAATCATTATATCTCATGAGATAACATTGGGAAATATGTATAGGGGCTCAATCCACTATAAGAAATAGGTGAGTCCTTGAACACTATTGGAAAATAGTACAGCTTGACCCAAAATGGGAAACAAGTGTTGAGTCCCAATCCACTACATTTATGGTCTTGGTAGTTAACCTAAACATATGAAATGGTTCTCTTTATTTAGAGGGGTGAGGTGCACCTTAGGAAAAACATAAAATATTATTTTATAATAAATTTATATTCAGTTTCTAATGGCTCCAAACCAATTTATTTAGAGGATAAGGTGGAGATGGGTTGAATAAAACTCAACTAATTGGTTTTATACAGGTTTGGGTCACTTTATTAACCATATCTTTTAGTTTTAACTCTTAGTTAATTAGTCTAACATTTACCATGTCTCTTTTTATTTTTATATTATATAGTTAATAAACTTACTATATACTTCCAAGAGATCCCCATGTGATCCATTAATGATACACCTATCATTATATATGTCCTTTGGATGAACCTTGTATTTTTAGGAATAGAATATGAATTAATAATATAATATTTCTTTTAAAAGCTCATTTATCTCAATTTTTACACTATTCACTAATTGATTTTTGATAAAGCCATAAAAAATTATTAATTCGAACCAAATTCATTTAAGCAATCCTAAAATGTCATATTAACAAATAAAATTAGTTGATGGCATCAATGTATTCCAATATATTTATTTTAACATTTATAATACAAATTATTTGATTCCTTCGTTAATAAGGAAAATACTGCATCATTATTATGTCATAAATAAATTTAATTATTTAATGTCTAAAATTTTTAAATAAAATACCATTATGCAGTAAATCATTTTATCTTTCTAATGAATATTTATATTCTAAAATATCACATATATAACCTTATGTAAATATTGTTTTTCTAAAAGATATATGCTTATGTCATTTTTGTATTTACTTTAACTTAATTAATATAAAGTGTCATTATCACTTACAAGTGGCTCCACGGGGTCCCAAAATCGACCCAATTATTCCCATGGTCAGAAATGTATCAAAAAATAGGGTTAGGACACGTTTTTTGGTAATCTGATATTATTATAATATTATTTGTTTACCCTTATTTACTGGATTTACCCTTTAACCATGGTAAATAAAATATTTACCGAAGTAATTATTCAAAATGTTTAAAAATAAGAGTTACCTATTTAAAAAATTTGGGAATCCTGAATCCAAATATGGAAACCATTTTTCGAAATTCAAAACACAGAAGTGATAGAAATTAATTTAAAATTAATTCCCACTATCAAAACAAAAAGCGTGTTTTTAAGAAACAGTAACTATCAAAAGATTGCACTTGTTTATGTCTGGTTTAAATGTTAAATTATGTCAAGTGACCAACATTGGATTAAATGGTAAAAACATATTCAAAATATACTTTAAAAACACTAAAATTCATAATTAATAAATATTAATTATTTCGATTTAAAAAGTTGTTTTTAATTAAAATTTAGTAATTTTCACTATTTATCAAAATATGAAATCTATCAGAAAAGTACCAAAAATTCACCCTAAGATAATTTCGATATTAAAAATCCAAAAATTAAGTCCATTTTGAATGATAAAATGTTTAAAATTTCAAAAAGTGGGTATTACTATTCATAACGGCTAGTTTGATTGGTTGTGGCGTGTGTTAGAACTTGAAGTTGTGTTCAACACACGATACTATATTATTCAAAGAGAAGCATACCATAGAATCTTCGGGTGTCACATTCTCCCCTCCAATAAATTTTTTCCTCACAATTTATGCTCGGTATTGGAAACTTGGGGTTGACATTTCAAAATATCTTAGTTGAAATCCCACATCGAAAAATGCATTAATGGGGCCTATATTTAAAATAAAGAGTGGAAACTATGAATGTTACCGAAAATAACACATACTAGGGTTCCATGTAGGAAAACATGGATATTGAAGAGAAATCAAACCATCAATATCTGATGTAGAGTGGTAGAGAACATGGCTATGAAAAGGCCAACAATCACAAAGCCATAAATTTTTGATGATCTATGGTACCATTTAGGACAACATTTTTGTTCAAAGTTCCTTTTCTTAATGTTGAGGAATTTATTTATGAGATTGGATAAGATCATAAGGCGATATACTTAATTTATAATTATAGTTTTATCCATTAATAAATTTCTACCACAAACTCATCTTTCACCCCAAAACATAATAAAACTCAAAAATACTCTATTTATCATAATCTTATAGGGTTCCAAAATATAATGAATTTATAATTCACATATCAGACCCTTTAAAAAAATGAAACTACATTATACAATCTAGGAACTTCACATAGTCCAGTGGTAGGCGTTAAATCCAAATCACACTATGGTTGTGGGTTCGATTCCCGCAGCTTTGTCCGACGCGATGGGTTGTCACACGGTCTGCGTGTTGTCCTTTTATAAAAATCCAAAAATAACCTTTCAATCTTAATCCATTCCAACATTTAGACTTATCCAAATACTTCTATCCAAACTCACAGTCCAAAATTTATAAGGAAGTTAAACATAATGAACATCCTTTTTTCCCTTTAATAACACGTGATCACCTTCATCATGTATTATTTTAAAACATGGTAATATTCTGAATTACCATAAAACCTTATTGATTACATTCATTCTCCCTTATTATTTATAGAATACTGGATATACTCCTTCTATCCTTAAATTGTGTAAACTCCAACAATGACAAATCATTAATCAGTTATAAGGTAGTCAATAATATCCAATATAATTAATTCAAATCAAGCATCTATTATTCCAAAATCACTACCACATTATCAGGACCATTTTAATGATTACCTTTCCTTCAACCATGTTTTTTTTACAAAAATTGAATCTCACTATTAAGTCACTATTCTTAGAATCAAATAATCCCAAATCCTCAATAAAATCGTACTGCTGTACAATCCTTATTTATCTCCATAATTCATATAACCAATATATTGTTGATACAACACTCAAAAGAAATAATCCTATAATAACAACATAATAAGTCTAGTCATTCTTCTTCATCTGAGGTAGTATAATAACAAGATTATTATCCAATATCATCATTTGGGGCATACTCTAATGATTTGGACATTGGTTCGCGTAGTGTCCCAACTCTTTATAGACGAAGCATTGTACATTTCAAAACTTTTTCTGACCCTTCCAGTCATGTACATGGTTTCCTTTTTCTCTACACTTATAACAAATTACCATTACCTTCAGGCAAGTTCCAGGGTGTTTCTTCCCACAGTTATCACATATTGGAAAATTCTTCTTTTCCCTCTTCCCTTTATCCATATTTCTCTCTTCCATCATTTTATTATCTTACTTCCCTTCAAATACATAGGAATCAGATAATTCTTTACATATCATATTAACACATGATACTATTTCTTCATATATTGAGAAAACATGAGAGAATACTTCCCTTCTAAATGTTGGCTTAATACCATGGAAGATAAGATTCTTACTACTGTTTGGATCATATGTATTGCTGGAGTTCACATTCCTTCTACTGGGTGCCATTTCTATACAATGGCATACACTAAGTCCGTTTATGAATTGCAATGAGTAATTCCAAACTTGTAAAATACCTAACATAAATTGAACAGTTTATGGATATAATCCATAATCATATAAATGTTTTCTTTGAGTAAGTATATACTCATAAGAACTTTGTAATGGGTTGTAAACAAAATGAGAATTATCCTAACCATATCCCCCGAGAGTTTCATAACCAAGAGTGCAGCAAGTCCCATTGTCGTGCATGAGTTCCCGTTCGAGTCTAGCTCAAAGCTGTGTTTTCGGGTTTTACCCCTAGGTACATCTATGCTAGAGCCGCCTCTAGCTACTCGTATCCAGACAGGGATGTATTTATCAAAAAACTCACAAAATCTATACAATACCAAAATATTATGATGTTCTTCTATACTAATCCTCAAAGCCTATCTTAGGGATACATGCTCTAGTTAGAGTTTATTTAAATCTAGTTTTCAAAGTTATTGCTAAACTTCCTCTGATACCAACTGTAACACCCTGACCCCAGTTATCCAGAGTCGGTGAATTATTTTAATACATTGGCATGATTATACGGACTCAAGTCCTGAAGGACCGATCGGTTTAGCAGTCTTGGAAAATATATTACGTACATGAATGTTTTATTACACTTTATAACATACAACAAAACATAAATAATCCTTTATTAAGGCCATTATTCCCTTAACTTAACCCTATATATCAAACACAATACACTTCTTGGAATCATAGAAAAAATAAAACATGGAAACGGGTGAGATCAGACACTCAGTAAGGGTAAGAAATACAATGGAAAATAACATAAATATTAATCATGGTGAATAATTGAAACCGCAAGCCTTTACCAATAATTATCATGAATAATTTTTTGGCAAGAATATGAGAAAATTAAATAATTCCATAATAAAACATAATCATGGGTATTATACTAGTTGAATGACCACATGAACCATCAATATTATTTCTATAATGAGGGAATGTATAATTCCTATCATTCTAAAACATTTTTTCAAGGCCTCCGCCAAGATGTCTAAAAACAATTAAGGCCTCTTCCAAAACCATAAATAAAATTGGGAAAATGCCTCAGCACATTCCACATCTAGTTGTCTCATGAGACCTACCGATGCTTCGAGGAGCTATAGCAAGATCCACCTGTCATTTACTATGTCCAATACATTCCTCATATGAAATGGTTAAAATATAACATAAATTTTTTTATAAGAACTAGGATACTAAATGTCAATACTCTAACCATAATCCTTAAATGGTATAAAAATAACACATCCCCAGTCTAACATATCACAAAACCTTCAATACAATATGGAAGTTTTATATAATAATAAATCTACTTCAAAACAAGTTTAAAATCCATTAATGTATTTTACATAGAATGAAATGATTTTTAAAACTCTTTGATTGAAATATCCCTTTCCATGAAAACATTTAAAAATCATACAATTTAGAAAGGAAGACATTTAAAGGAATTTTTGAATCAAAGTGTCCCATTCCACTTTGAAACTTTTTAAAGTAATTAAAAATTTAAAACATTCATGTCCCTTTAAATAAATCCTTAAAACCATTTTGAAAAAATTTAAATTAAAGAGAATGTTTTAGAATAATAAATCTTTAAAACATTTAAAATGTTGTTGAAATAGATGAAATAAAAACTATTTGAGAGAAATATCTCTTTTTTTAAAATCATTTAAGAGTCACATAATTATAAAAGAAAATGTTTACTTAGAAAATATTCTTATAAGATTGTTAGGGAAGATTTGATGATTTTATAACGGTGGAAAATAGCTGAACCAACCATATAAGTTAAAAAAAGACATTCTTACCTTAATTTTTTTCGAAAATGTTAAAAAGGACCTTGTTTGGAAAATGACAGAAAGATTCCTTTCAAAAATTTTTATAAAAATTAAAACAATGGTATAAATAAATTTAACCCATAGTCTGTAAAATAGTAAGAATTATTTGAAATACATTTTTAAGAATTATGGATGTGGATGATTAAGAGTTCCTAGTAGATAATTACCTATAAACAACCTCAGATAATGAAGAGATTGTAAAATAAACCCTTCCCAATTTGGTAACTTACGAAACATACACCCTATGAAAGAGGTATTATACAATGAATATGTAAATAATCATAAATTAATGTTTATTAAACAAATAATACAATTATGGGCAGTACATACACCACACAAAAGGTAATAGTAGAAATATGGCCCGAATATCATGGGAATAAGGAGTGATATAAAAACCCCTTACCTTTTACTTTTCCTTTGTTGAGGGTAGGTTAACTTCCTATTATTTGGGTTCTTCCTTTTGATTTGATCAAAAGGACTCCTTAGGTTAGCTTTCTAATCAAACCAAGGCCTCTAGGTTAATGTGAGGGAAGTTTGGAGGATATTTGGGAAGAGTTTGGCCGAGCCAAAAGTCTTTGAAGGTGTGAATTTGAGAAAAGTGGGAGTGCCCTTTTATAAAAGGGGTGAGGGGCACCTTAGGAAAAACTTAAAATATTATTTTATAATAAATTAATATTCGGTTTTTAATGTCCCCAAATTGATTTATTTAGAGGCTAATTTGGGGATGGGTCAAAAAAACTCAACCAATAGGTTTTAGGCAGATTTGGGTCACTTTATTAACCTTATCTTTTAGTTTTAAATCGTAGTTAATTAGTTTGACATTTACCATGTCTCTTTGTATTTTTATATTATATAGTTAATAAACTTACAATATACTTTATAGAGACCACCATGTGGACCATTAATAATACACCTATCATTATATAAGTCCTTTGGCCGAACCTTATATTGTTAAAAATAGATTTTGAATTAATAATATAATATTTTTTTTAAAAACTCATTTATGTCAATTTTGAAACTATTCACTAATTGATTTTTGTTAAAGTCATAAAAAAATTATTAATTCGAAATAAATTCATTTAAGCAATCCTAAAATGTCATATTAACCAATAAAATTCATTTATGGCATCAAAACATCCAAATTATATTTATTTTAACATTTATAATACCAATTATTTGATTCTTTCATTAATAAGGTAAAAACTGCATCATTATTGTGTAATAAATAAATTTAATTATTCAATGTCTAAAAATTATAAACAAAATAAAATTATGTGGGAAATATTTTTATCTTTCTAATGAATATTTATAGTCTAAAATATATCATATATAACCCTATGTAAAAATTGTTTTTCTAGAAGATATATGCTTATGTCATTTTTGTATTTACTTTAACATAATTAATATAAAGTGTCATTATCATTTAAAAGTGGCTCCATAGGGTCCCAAAATAGACACTAATATGCCCATGGTCGGACATGTATCCACCAATAGGGTTTGGAAACGTTTTAGGGTAATTTAATATTATTATAATATTATTTTTTACCCTTATTTATCGGATTTACCCTTTAACCATGGTAAATAAAATATTTATCGAAGTAATTATTCAAAATGTCTAAAAATAATATTTACCTATTTAAAAATTTCGGGCATCCTGATTCCAAATATAGAATTCATTTTTTCCAAATTCAAAACAATGAGTGGTAGAAATTAATATAAAATTAATTCCCACTGTCAAAACAAAAAGTGTGTTTTTAATAAACAATAACTATCAAAAGATTGACTCTTGTTTATGTCCAGTTTAAATGTAAAATTATGTCCAATGAAAAAAATTGATTAAATGGTAAAATTATATTCTATATATACTTTAAAACCACTCAAATTCATAACTAATCACTATTAATTATTTGGATTAAAAAAGTTGATTTTAATTAAAATTTAGTAATTTTCACTATTTATCAAAATATGAAAGTTATCAGAAAAGAACCAAAAATTCACTATAATCTAATTTCAATATTCCAAATTGAAAAATTAAGTCCATTTTGAAAGATAAAATTTATAAATTTTTTAAAAGTTGGTATTACTATTTATAATAGCTAGTTTGATTGGTTGTGGCGTGTGTTGGAACTCGAAGTGGCATACAACACACGCTACTCTATTATTCAAAGAGAAGCGTAACATGGAAGATTGGGGTGTTACATTTATGTGTCAATTATAATATTAAAACAAATCATAAAATATAGTGGCAAAAAAATGATGTATGTAATGATCTTGTAGATGGAAGGTCGTACACACACCTGAGTAGTGTTTCAATTTTCCAATGATCACTATGGAAATAAGGAATGTAATATATTATATTTAAAAAATTATAATTATATAATATATACCATATTATATATATATATATATCATCCATATGGTTTGGTGATGAAGGGAGAGTCACATTACTTTGAGAAGGTAGTAGTTCACACGTACAAGATCAATGTTATCATCTTTAAGTGAGTGAAAATGTAAGATATACAATGATATATATTATCATTAAAGAATTATATATATGATATTAATATAATAGTTATTTCAATTATATCACATATAATCATTAAATTTAATCTTATTACCTTTAATGTAAAGTTTTAGTGAAAGACGATTTATATCACTCCGTGAGGCAAAAGTCCCCTGTACACATGAGAGACGTTATCGTATCCCCTATGGAATGGAAATTAATATATATATATAAATATAATATAATTACTAATAATGTATTAATATGTTATAAATATCATATATATTCATTATATTTATCATCATACCCAACTGTGAAAGGTGGTAATGGAAGAACAAATGACTTCGACTTGCAAGGTTGTAATCCGCCAAACACACAAACATTGATTTTATAAACCATTTGATAAAATTAGAGATAAATATAGGTAAATAAATAATTTAAAAAAACTCCCAATATATTTAATATAAGGTGGTTATTATATTTTAATTTTTTGATAATTATTTAAGGATGTGAAGAAAGAAATAAAATAAAGATTCTCAAGAGAATTCCGTCCTCTTCGTGTATCCTCATTAGGGTTTCCCGAAGTCCTTCTTAGGTTTGATTAATTCCCAAAATAAGGATTACATGAAGAGTGGATGGAAAATTTAAAGTTATTTGGTTTTTTATTTTTTGAACCAAATAGATTTTTAGGTGTGAAGAATAGAGTATTGGGCATGGCCCTTTATAAGTGAGGTGAGTGGCACACATGTAATTTTTTAAAAACATTCAATCATACCCGCATTTTTATCATGAATAATGATTAAAAAATAATATATTATAGAACTTAGAAGATATAATCTTGAAATATTTCCGAAAAATTGGTTTTTAGATGTTTTTAGGTCATTTTTAACCCCTATCATCTTGAATTAACCCTTAGTAATTCCATGTTTACCGTAACTGTAATTATTAATTTTTACTAATTTCATAATTAATTTTGGTAAACAATTATTTTGAAAATATTATAAATTAAATATTAGTAATATTACAAATATGGAATCCATTTTTATAAATTCAAATCACAGAAGTGAAAATATGTAATTTAAAATTAATTACATAGATGGGATGAGAAAATAGGTTTTTAAAATAGAAAATGATCAAATGTGTACAATGGTTTTATTTAAAAGATCAATTGGAAAATGGTTCCAATTAAATCAGTTGAATCATTGGATATATAATTTAACTCATTATTATTTAAAACCATTTTTTTAATTTTATAAATAATTTAAATGAAAAAGAAGTTTACAATTAAAATTTAGTATTTTTCATTATTCCTTAAAAGGCGAAACATTTCTAAAAAATCCCAATAAATAACACTATTTTTTTTTGTATTAAAATTTGAAAAATGAATTTTTTTAAATAAAAATTTTAAAATAGTTAGAAAGAAATTTTAATTTATGTGCACAAAAAATAAATAAAAAATGTTAAAAAATACAGTTTTTTCAGAAAACATTTCGTTTTCTTTTAAATGATCCTTAATTAATTTCTAATCAAAGAGTAAAAAATAAATTTTTTTAAAGTATATATTTTCAAAAATTAGTTATTTATATCAATATGTAAAATTATAACTTTTAGGTGACAACTATCACATTAAATAATAATATTCTTATAATATGTCATATTTCTTTTAAACTCATATTTCCATATAACACATGCTAAATTAGTGTTTTGTATAATGAAAGATAAACTCATTGTTTCATGTAATGATAGATAAATTCAGTGTTTCATGCAATTCAATATGTTTAGGAGATTAAATTTATTTGAAAATAAATATATTGTAAATTCTCCAGGTGATATATTTTCTTCTATGCTTGGTGTTGTGTGTCACATACACGATCAAATATAATGTTATTATTTTAGAATTTTAGGGTGTCACATTCTCCTCGCATTAAATAAATTTCATTATTTTAATTTAAAATTGTTCTTTATGATCTATGAGTTCATATTTGGAAATACCATTGTTGAGAAAACCACATCGTAAAATCATAAAACCATCATCCTATTAATTATAGATAAAATGAAGTATGAAAGTCATTTAGAATAACACCAAACTTCGGTTGAAATTAGAAAAACATAGGTGGGAAATGAATACATGGAAATAGATGAAAAACAAGAATAATTATAGAATTATTTAGGTCATTGAGTATATGAAATTGAATGATCAATGGAATGTTAAGGGCCTCAAAACCAAACATCTTTAATGATGTAAAAGACAATATGATTCATCAGATATGAAGGTAATAAGATAACTTTTTTCAAGATACCTTTACTAATGTTGGGGAATTATTTTAAAATCTATGAATATAAGGAAATATAATTACTTGCTATATTTATATTTTTTAAGAACAATTTCATCATTTGGTTGGGATTTAATTAATTTGTAATTCATACCTTACTCAAAGAAATGAATTACAAAAAATGAATATTTATGTTTAAAGAACTAAAATTCACTTTTTAAATATTTTATGATCCATAAAAGTATTTTAATTCTTTCCTTATATCTCCAACTATTTTCTAAAACTAATATGTTTAGTACAAGTTATCCAATATGCATAATTATCCATATAGTAAAGTACAACATTAATCATTAAAACCTATTCCAAATTTTAACATAAAATTTTTAATAAATAGTTATCCTTATGGAAATTCCATAATAGTATGATTCATAACATTATAGGGAAGTTAATTGAATTTGAAAATGACCTTATCACCTATCCCTAAAACAACATGAACCAGCTCTTAATCATGACATACCAAACACATGAATACCTTCATCTTGAATTCTCTTGAAATATGGGAATATCCAGAATTAGCATTGAACCATGTCTGAAACATTCATGCTTACTTATTTCTAAATTAAAACATATATTATTTGATATATTACTTAAAAAGAAAAAGTTATAAATTACATCAAGCATAAACCAATTTTCCATTAATCATTAATTAGTTCAAAGGTAGTTAGTACTATCCAATATAATTTATCTATATAAATTATCTCTTTATACCAAAATCATCATCTCAATATCATAACAATATTAAGTGTCATCAATATTATGTTTTCCAAGAAGTTCAATTTTCAAAATAATCATTTATCTTTGTCATCGGTATTGTGAAACACAAGCTTTCAATTCATTAATGAAAAATTATTTTAATAAAATACGTATATATTTCATAATTCTTATAACTCGTAAATCATAGATAAAATACTCAAATGACATAATTCATGAATCCAAATAGTAGAATATTAATCATTACCCTTATTTTGTGGTAATAACATATTCTTGACCATGATCCATTATCTTATTTTGAGTTATATTCCTTTTACTCTGGAGAAATTGATTTGTGTAGTGCCCCATATCCTTATAGTTGAAGAATTGTAAATTTGAAAATTTATTCTTACCCATTCTATCGAAAAAATAAGTTCATTTCTCTACACTCTTATAGAAAAATTCTATTTCTTATATGCAAGTACTAAGGTGTTTCTTTCCACAATTATTACATATAGGAAAATCCTTCTTTACCATCTTCCCTTTATCCATATTTTCCCATCTATCCTATTCTTCTCATGATTTCCACCAAATATAGAATTATTTGATAATTATTTATATATATATATTGAACATTATAATATGTCCACATAGGATAATAATGTTTGGGAGACTAGTTTCTTTGAAATACTGGATTAAAACCATTATCAAAATGATTATTCTTACACTTTGGATTATGTGCTTTGATGAAATTCCCATTCCATTTTCTAGGAACAATTTAGAAATGATTTAATAACCTTGATTAAATTATATAATTATGAAACATAATATATAATCCCAAAACTAGTGAAATACTAAACATAAATTGAAAAAAGTATGCACCATTAATCTCATAATTATAATCATGGTTTATTTGGGGATATATTTATTTTGAAATCCTTTATAGTGGTTCCTAAATAAAATATGAATTTTCCTATGTTTATCCTCTTAGTGTGACAAACTAGTTTTGTAATTATTCTTGTTTTCAAGCACCAAGTGACAACTAGGTTAAGTCTAATGTTCTATTTTCATAGTTATTACCCCTATGTAATCCTATAACAGAGCTATTCCCACTTGTAGTATCTTGAAATTTATTAATTGCAATTAAAACCATATAATCTAGACCTTAATTTTTTTAATAAATTCTTTTATACTTATCCTAAAAGTCCATCATATGGTTATATTCCCTAATCAATGTTTTCCTAAATCTAGTTCTGGAGGTCTCTACTTAACCACCTCTGATACCAAATATAGTGATCCCTACCACAAAATACTATAGATGGTGTCATGTAAACAAAATTGGCATAAGACACCAGGAATCAAATTATGAAGGGGAAAATTGTTAATTAAACATGGTAAACTAGATTAATACTTGAATCACAATTATATTTTAAAACATATAATACAAAAAATTATATAATTGAGTTCTCATTTATTCCCATTATAAAACCCCTTCATATTTATAATAAAATACTTCTTGGTATCCTGGGGAAAAAACATAAGAAAGGGGAGAGATCAAATGCTCAGTAAGGGTAATTATATAATAAAATGTATGAATATATAATGAATAATGAATATGGAAAGGTAAATAATGGAAATAAATTCAATTTAATCAATATAATGAGCATGTTTTGGTAGTAATAAATGATGATCAAATAATTACATATAAATAATCACATGAATAGGAAACTTATCTATATATATTCTAGAAAATATAATAGTCACATTAATATAGACAACTAAATTCATAATGGTGGAATTCATAATGATGTACATATGAAACATACCATCGAGGCCCCATTCTAGAAAAAATCTAATACAATCAAGGTTTCAAGACAAGACATATAATACTGTTGTGGACTCATGCCAATACATCTATATAAATGGGTAATCAATCATCCAAATAGATTTATATTTTTTCTTATGAGACCTACCAATGCAAAGAGGGTTTATAGACGGCCTCACCCATCACTTACAAAGTCCGATTCAGTCCTCATTTGAAATGGGTGAAATATAATGCACCTAAACATTCATATTGAAAAAATTAAAATAAAAATGATAATACTCACCTAAATCAATAAACATAATCATAAAGCATTAGGATTATGGTTAATGGTAATAAAATTTTACATCCTAAATTAAAATGATCACAAATCATGGAGGAAATGAATATAGATGATATCAATACGACATATATCTAGTATATCATAAGTACAATACATGGTTCTTGTCATTGATAAATAAATGTACCATAAGGAAATATTTAAAAAAAATTTGAAAAAAATATCATTTTCACTTTAAAATCTCTTTTTTTAAAATAGATAACATGTTGAAAATCATTCTCTTTTAAAATTACTTTTTAAAACAAATAATTCCAAAAATATTAAGGAAAATAATTTTCCTAATAAAGGCCATTGTATACTTATAAAGGATGTTCTGAATAAATGAAGGTCATGATAGTTGATAATTTCATAAATTCTATATAAGTTAAAAATAACATTCCTTTTTCATTTCTGTAATCTTAGGAAGGTGAATTGTTCATAAAATTACAAGAAGATTAAATTCACTTTTTTTTCAATTCCAAATATCCATTATTTTCGAAATTGAAATTATATTACATTAATTTTTTTGTAAAAAATATAAATGGTTAAAAACTAATTTAATAAATCATTTTAATATGTTATTTTTGAAAAAAAAGTTCTAAACATAGTTTACGAGAAAAAAACATATTTCCGACTAAAGATAACATTGAAGTCAAGTTTTATTAAAAACAATTTCTCAATAAATATAAGTACCAAAGACTGAAAAAGGATACTATTAATTGAAAATATTATAAATAAATATTGTATAATAAAATGAAATATGTTTATTAGTATATGATTAAATATTTTTCTTCAAAATATATTCAAGAATAAATCATCTGAATTAGAATGAGATAGTGAAATAAACACTGAAAATTATTATGAGGTTGTAGTTAGAATTAATGAATGAATAAATTATATATGTCATATTTAATTGAAAATAAAACTATTAGAAATACAAAAGAATATAATAAAGTGTCATTAAACACATATTTTTTCATGACATAATAAAAAAAGTATAAATTTAACCCAATGAGTTGAAATTGAGATAAGAAATACCTTACCCAACGTTTCCTTGGGATTGAAAATTATTTAACCTATGGTATAGTGGTTTTAAACATGTTATTAATTTAAAATAAAACCATATTAATATTTATAGTTCATATATGATCCTTTTATATCATTTTTCACCTTTTTATTTGTAATATTTCATTACATTCATTGTTTTACATGCTAATTGCCTCATTTTCTCATGTGTGTTTTGTCAAGAAAAATCTGGTTGTTTAGAATGTTATAATGTTATACCATAATAATAATAATAATAATTAAATTTTTATTTTACTTATTCATCAATTATAGTTTTTAAAACTGATCATTAAATATGGTTATGAAAAATAAATTATGTTGCGATCATGGAGATGATAAGTCGTATGTATGCATGAGTAGTGATTCAATTTTTTAATGATCATTGTGGAAAGAAGGTAAGTAATATATTATATTTATATAATTATAATAATATCATATATAAAAAATTATATACTTATATAAATCATCCATGTGGTGTGGTGTTGAAAATAGAGTCACATTGCTTGGTGTAGGTGGTAGTCCGCACGTTCACGAACGATGTTATCATCTTTATGTGAGTGAAAAAATTAAGTAATAAAATGATATATATTATCCTTAGTGAATGAAAAATATGTAAGTAGTACAATAATTATTTCATTTATAACATATATAATCATTTAAATTAAACTTATTATATTCTACATAAATCGTTAGTGAAATATGAATCACATCGCTCCAAGAGTGGTAGTCCACTGTATGCCTGAGCGATATTATTGTATCACCTACAAAATGGAATGTATATAAATTTATATATATGACATAATGAATCCAATGGTAAAAATATTTTATAAAAATAATATATATGCTTTATAACCATCATTATACCCAACCATGAAAGGTGGTAATTGAACAATTAATGACATCGTTTCACGATGGGGTAGTCTTCTGTACACACGAATAATGATTTAATTAAGCATTTAATGGAAGTGGATATGGTTGTAGGTAATGAAATTTTTACAAAAATATCCCAGTACATGAAAGATACTATGTTTATTATATCATCATGGTTTAACAATAATTTAATTAGTTGGAGAAATAAATAAAATAAATACGCCTATTGAAGAACAATAACTCTTCTTTGGGTATCCTCATTAAGATTTCACTAAAGACGTTCTAGGTTTGGTTTATAACCCTACTAAGGCTTTTATAATGATATTTGGGTAATTTTTAGGTTATTTGGGTAGGTCTTGGATAAAAATAGTTTATATGTTGTGAAGAAGAGAGGAGATGGGGTATCCTCTTATAAGTGAGGTGAGTGACACACTTGTAATATTTTTGGAAAAATTTAATATTATTCACTTTTTAACTTGTAAAAATAATAAAAAAGTGGGAAATTATAGAAAATAGAAGATATTGGTTGAAATGTCCACATAAAATGTGTTTTTTAAATGTTTGTTGGTCATTTTAAACCCTTATCTTCTTAATTTAACCCCCAATAATTCCATTTTTACCTTAACTGCGGTTTTTTTTTCTATTTTCACTATTCAATAAAGTCAAAAACAAATTTAAACTTATTATAAATAAATAATTATGTTGATAAAAAAATAAAAACATTTTGTAAAATTTAATTCAATTATGGGGAAAATTTTAATTTAAAATTAAGCTCACAAACAAGATAATAAATTCGGTTTTTAAAGGGAAAATGTTCAAAAGTTTACAATGTTTTTATATAAAAAAATAAATATGAAAATTATTCCAATGACCTAAACTGTATTATATTTTATAAAATTGAGATAATATTTCCATAAAACTAATTCAAAATTTAATTTAACATTATAATTAATTTAATAAAAAAGGAAAAGTTAGATTACAGTTCAATATTTTTCCCAATGCATGATAAAATAAAACATTAAAAAAACAATAAGTTAAAAATAATATAATTTTGGTATTATAGTTTCAAAAATTTAGTTTATTTTTTCAAATAAATTTTATAAAAGTGGTAAATATTATATTTAAATTATTTTTGGAAAGCGTGACTAAATCATCTTTTAGGAAAATAAATTTTTTCTAAAACCATTTCAATTTCACTGAAATAATTCTTTTTTAATTTATAATAAATTAATAATAAAGGAAAGTTTTAAAATATATATTTTTATAATTTGTTAGATAAATTTAATACAAACTATTCTAATGGATATGGGATAACTAAAAAAATAAATAATAATATTTTAATAACATAATGTTGTTCGTTTAAACTTAGTGTTTCATATAACACAATATAAACTCAATATTGTGCGTAATGAATGATAAAATCAGAATTGAGTTTAATACAAGGTAAAATCAGTGTTTTATGTAATAAATTCTATTAAAGGGGTTGAATTTTATTAAAAATAAATATATCATAAAGTCTCAGGGTTTTATATTTTCTTCTAAGTATGGTTTTGGGTGTTACATACACTATCAAATACAGTTTTCTAATTTTAGAATATCTAGGTGTCAAATTTGTGATATGATATTATTTGTCATGGTTTATTTATAATTATTTATCACTCTTTTGCTATGTGTTTTCTAAAATTTATTCCATGAATCATGTTTATAATCAATGATAGGTTGGGTATGAACATTGTAAGTTATGTTCATGTTCATGGAACCGTGTGATTTTATTATACATTCATATGATATTAGATTAATATATCCTATTATTACCCTTACTAAGCATCTGAGCTCACCCTTTCTCAAGTTTCCTTCCCTAGTATATGAAGAATGTTTTAGGTAGGGCAAGCCTAAGAGGTGTTCTATGTGGGAATATCATTGTGGGAGATGTTGGAGATCTTTAATCAAATAAGAAGATTAATTTTATGGGATTCAAATATAACAAAATAATATGTTCCTTAGCCTTTTTATGATATTTATTGAATATTGATTTAAAATTATGTGATATTTATGTATGAACAACATGGGTCCTTTTAATTTGTATCATAGGAAGGGTTTTGTCAATATTTAGAGAATATGATAAAAAATTACTAAAAATTCTAGGGATATTTCTATGTATGGGATAACATACAAATGTTGTTGTAAAAATGATATTATGTTTTTTTCCATGTAGTATGTCCATGTATGTATAATTCAAGTGGATGTGGTTTCAGGAACATAGGTACTTAGGGGTAATTACTTCAGAAATGGTGAATCAGGCGTTACAAACCATCCTGAAGGATTTAAATAATGACCAAAAGTAACCCATGTCAAACCAAAGCTGTCATAGACTAATAATTAGGTGTCATGATTTAGAAATACTATAATTTATTTTTAGGATTATGTGGTTTCCCATTATGATTATTATTGCTAAAAATATGAATTTTTCTTTTAGTCAATGGATGGAGACTACCAAAACCACGTTAATGATGAATAAACTATACTATTTAATGATTTCACACACATAAAAAAACTTTTTTTAGGAGATGTAATATAAAATATAATTACTATGATCACATAAAATTATCAAGATTTGAATCTTTCTAAACATACAGTGAGAAAAAGAGGGAACAATGGTCAGTTGAATCCATTATTAGGAAACATCCAACTTATTTTCATGTTTCTAATAGTCCAAATTTTGTTAAAAAAAGGAATAAAATCATTGAGAATATATTTTCATTTATTTGGTGTTTGGATCTTGAAAAATTCATTTTTTCCATCTATCTTTTAGAAGGAGAAGAGAATTTATGGTGGAATCTTATCAAGAATTAGAGACAAAAAATATGAAATTGAAACCAATGAGTGAGATGAGTCTAAGAGAATATTTTTCAATAAGTAATTCTTTAATATAATTAATACCAAAATGGAGACGTAATTATTTTATTTAAAGTATAAGGATGTTGAATCTGTTGGCACCTTTGAGTAAAATTTACAAGACTTATGAGATATACTTCTGGTATTATCCTCTAATATAAAAGTAAGGTTGATCAATTATTTTGTGTCTTGAAACTAAGTATCCAAAAGTATTTACCCATAATAGACTTTGAAAGCTATGGCGAAATCATTCATTGTGCCATCAAGGTTGAAGTAGTGAGTTAATTTACCCTATAATCAGATGGTTTTGATAAGAAAATAATGATTGAAATTAATATAAACACGAAAAATCAGGGATAATAAAAGATAAGATTTCTTTTTTTTTCTATCAATGTATTGATGGAAACATGGAAGAAATTATATTCAAAGGAATAATAAATGTTTTATGTGTTGAAATTAAGGTAATAAAGGGTATGAATACCAAAGTTATATGATGAAATTTTCTAGTGATATATATATGGCATCACAAAATGAACCACCCACACTCGAGTGATTCAATTGTAAGGAGATTGGTAATTATGAAAATAAATTCTCTAATCCAATGGTTAATGAGAATGACAAGACACCAAAACCTCTAAATAAAAAGGAAATAGGAAAAGTTTATTTAATCAAAATATATGAAGCGAATCATGATAATTAAGGAACACTTACATAACACTCATTTATTGGGAATTTCATGTTTTAATTAAAAAAAGGATCCATATGAAAATTATAATATTAATCCCTTAGTGAAACATGACGTGATCTTGGACTTTTATTATCTACATATATGTGGATTTTTGAAAAATTAAATTTAATTTTATATTCTATCAGTTCAAGGATGAACCCGTTCATCCAATGGAAATATTTATTTCTAAGATAATACCTTATTTAAATAATAAAGAGTGAATTATATTTTGTAAGCATACATTATGTTTGATTAACATAAGAGTTATGGATAATATCATGGGTTTATGAGTTTAGGATTTATCATAAGTTCAATGTCTCAAACATGCACTTTTCAGTTTTATCTGATAAGAATTTTTCAATATTATGTACACATTGGGAAACTTTTATGGAAATAAAATCCATTGGTGATTTTTTATTGAAAACTTTATTTGAGGTTGAATTCATTTAAATTTTGTGGGAAAAAAATTAAATTTATTGTAAAACTTTATGGTTTATCATATCTTTGATGATAGGGTAATTTTGAGTTACTATAGTTTCGAAATTTTATAGAAAAAATATTAATATAGTTTTGGAAAAATAGAGGAAACCCACAATCTAGATGACCACCCATCGCATCTGGAAAGGAAGTGGGGCTTGAACACACATCCAAAGGGTGAAAAGGGTACAAAACCTACAATTTACTATGTGAAATAGTATTTTTATGGGACAATATAAAGGGATATACCCCAAGGTTCTGGTGGAGTATTAAAAAATATCTTGATACATTGTTGAGTTTCAGTACAATGTATCATCCTCAGAAAAACATTCTATCTGAGAGAGAAAACCAAAACATAGATGACATACCAAGATCTTATTATATAAATTTTAAATGTGGTTGTGGTAAACAACTTCTTCTTGTTGAGATTTCCTACAATAATAAATTATACTCAAGCATTCAGATATATCCTTATGAATCCATTTAATGGGAAAAGTTTAAAACTGTAATTAACATGGATAAAGTTAGCGAAATAAATTTATTTGGATCAGAGTTGGATAAATAAATGTTAGAGAATGTAAGATCCATTCCACAAAACATAAGGACAACACAATGAAAGCAAAAAAAGTTATGGTGAAAATTTCCAATGTAATATGGAATTTCATATTAGTGAGAAGGCATTTCTATAAATTTATACATGAATGAAAGAAGGAAAAACTAATCACTAGGTATATAGGTCCCCTTGAAATTATTTATTGTATTGGGATGGTATCTCATAATCTGTAACTTCCATCAAACCTCTCCCAAGTCCATGATATGTTATATTTATATCTCTCAATAGAGTACATACTTAATCTATCATAAGTATTAAAATTAGAGGTCATACTCCAAGAGTATCGTCTTTCATATGAGTAATAACCAATGAATATTATGAATTATGGAAATAAATTTTTATGAAACATGACCACTCATGTGGTAACTGTTTTTTGGAGAAATCACTCGCTTAAGGAAGCTTCATGGGAACCTAAGGACGTAATGAGGTATAATTATCCATAGATTTTTGTAATAAATTTGCAAAACATCAATGGTGAAAATCATTTTATGTGGGTAGAATTTTATATCCAAATTTTTTATTACTTTTTTTAATAAATATCAATTCTTTGATAGCTTTCATTGCATTCAATACAGATTCATAAAGAATTATAATACACTAATAGAATAATATTTTTGAATATGATAGTTATCACCAAGTTGGTGGAATGGTGGGTATTAATTGGATTATATAAATTATGAAATTAAATTGTTTATACATGCTTATAAAATTGGGACCCCTGGTCTACATCATGGAATTTGAGTATTGATTATATAAAATTGGGACCCTTGGTTTACATCATTATTCCAGATATCATTACACCAATCAAATGGAAAAAAATTAACCACTATAATGGCTTATCGTCCTGAATTGGATGAACAATATGAATAGATGATCCAAACATTGAAATACATTCTATGTGATTGTGTGATGGATTTTAGAGGCTTAATTAAAGATTATTTACCATTATTGGATTTCCCATACAATAACAGTTATAAGAAAGTGATACACATGGATCCATTCCATACATTGTATTTCCATCATTTTCCTTCTCCAATTATTTGGGTAGAAACATATGAGGATTCACATATTGAATCTATCCCAAAGAACAACACAAAATATAAAATTTATAAGATAATAAAGATAAATATGACAGATTAGATTCAATTGAAATCATGTGCATATAATTGTCAAATGATAGTTATCCATTAAAGTAGTTGACCATGTTTTATTAAGGATCACTCAAAGGCTATAGAATTTTTTTTGTAAGAAAGGAATGTTTTCTATTTTATTCATTAACTCATTTGAGATAATTGAAACAGTGGGTGATTTGGATTATCAATTATTGGTACAACCAAGATTATGTTTAGTAAATAATGTGTTTTATTTATCTCAACTGAAAAATTACCAACCAGATCCTAATAATATAATTAAATGAGATGATGTTGATATTGAATAGGGTGATACATTGATTCATGTGCCATTATGAATTACGGAGAGGAAAGAGAATCTATTTAATGGAAAAAATATCTGTTTTGTATTGGTTTTATTGCAATATGTTCAGATTCAGGAATAAACATGGGGGTATGAAAAGGAAATAAATGATAAATGTTCTGATCTATTCAGATTTTCTGTAGGTTTTCTACATTATATTGATGGATAGAACAATAGCGGGGATAGTGTAGCACTCCACCCTCCAGTTTGTGGTATATTGTATTTTTTTACATTTTTGTATGCTTGGAATTATTAGGGTTTCATCTAGAAGTTTTCAAAAATGTAAGTGGAGTAATAAAATAGAGTGTGGATGATAGATCAATGTGTAGGAAATAGTAATTCCATAAACGAGTTTCACAATGTAAACATTATTTGGAATATGCCATAATGATTCTTTGTGATGTAAAACATATTTGGGTGATACTCCAAGAACATAAGATTTTATTAACACTATAAAATAAGTGTTTATAAAAAATATAAGGAACCATGTTTTTCAGTATAAGAGATCTGTTTATTGATTCCTAATGCAAACACCCAATTTATGTAATCAATTAGTGCAGGTCAATTTTTTTTAATAAAACCAGTTGTTGTAATTACTCTTATGCTAATATTCATTTCACATGACTTCCAGGGAACCTAGATGGTTTCTTTAGAGACCTTTAACATATGAACACTATTTCCAATGCATATTCAAGCATTAGATTGTGTTAATCATGACTTTTATCACATTATTCCTTCTCAATTTAGATCTCCATATTTTTTTGGAATAAGGGCTTTTATTTGATGGAAATGGAGTATGATTTGTGTTTGGTTTCAATCGTTACATGTACAGTTTTGGAGATTGCAGGTAAAGGGATCATATGGTTCAATCATGAAACAATTTTGAATATGAACACATTCTCCAGTGTTTGAAAAAAAATTTGTGGAAAAAATTTTGGAGGTCGTATATCAATGTGAAAACTAGTTTTTCTTGGAGGATTTATTCAAATGTTGTAGATGAATTATTTTTGAAAATATGGGATATGTGAGTTTCATTTCATGAATACATAAATTTTTCTAATTGTGTTCTTCGGGATTACAACAAGCTTCATGATCATAGATAGAGATTCCCACGATTATGAGTTTTGGAGCTTCGTGATCATTGAAAGAATGCTTTGCGATTTTGATGGGCACCACCAAGAGAATCATAATTGGTGATGGTGCTCTCTGTTTTCATTGATGAAAGGCTCATAAATTACTTTGGGTTCTACAAAGGGTTTTGATAGAAGTATCTAGGATGGCAATAAGCTTGGAGAACAAAGCATTTTCATTATTCTATGCAAAGGGAGGGGTTTGAAAAATATGATTTTGATGATTTGGAAAATCTAAAAGGAGTCGGTGGAGCTTGGTGAGGGGATAAGACTATAAATATAAGGATACCACTTTTAATTTTCATTGATGTTTTGATGGACTATCCGAAAATGCTCTAAGTTCATGTAGAGTTTCACGGACCATGATTTCTCTGTGAGCTTGAGCATCGAGAAGTAACTATAAGTCTCAACTAATTTTCTATGTTTTTTAAAGGTTACTTCACAGTGATGATGTTATTGACAATGAATCAGTGAGTTTTTTGATGTTTTTTTAGAAAATTTAGGTTGTTCTATGAAGTCAAGGAATCATCACAAAGGTACGTTTATTCCTTGAAAGATATAAAGATTCGTGAATGCATGTTATTCCTCAAAGGCATGGGTGCTTTGTGAAGGACTGTGGTTCTCCAAGCGGATTCATGAAGGAACTTTTTATACTTCATGTTTAAGTGGACATGGATTTCGAAGAGCATCTAATTAGGTTTTTTATGTATGTAGTGTCTCATACTAAATAGATAAAAAGACTTCAATACAAATATTTTGAAGCGGAATTCTGGTCAATAAAATGAGTTAGACTTCTCCCAAAGTAGTGAGTAAGGGGGAGTCAATAGAAATGATCAAAGGGGTGTAGTGATCTTTCCCTAAACCATTGTAAAGGAAGTGGGCCTAGAATATAGTGAGTGTGACTGAACCATTTTATTCCACATATAGTGAATATTAGTGTACTTTGGTATGACCGAAACTCTGTCAGTATACTCCTTGTATGTTTCCATTTTCTGCGAACCAAGTAAAATGGCTGTGTCCTCTCATTGCATGCATTTTTATGTTAGGTTTAATAAATTCCTACTAATGTGGGAACAATATCCACCAGTTTAAGAATAAAGGTTGACACCCTAATTCAACCCTCCCCTTTTAGGGTGCTTTGGGGTCTTTAAAGTTGTATCAAAGGGTAAATGTTACTGGTGTTACATCATTAATTTATTGTTATTGAGAATTAATCCAATGTCAAGGTAATTAACCTCTTTGATGGAAGTAATTTTAAGATTTGGTAGAACAAAATGATAACTCATCTAATATCTCTTGGAATGGAATTCATCCTTGATAATGTTTAAGGAATAGATGTTAATGATCCAAAAGGTATTTCATGACTAATACTATGAAGATCCTAAAGTGGATAGTGATCTCACTACAGGTCTTTCTGATCAGATCTATCTAATGGTGATGATTTTCACCTCAAAAAAATCAATGTTGGGTAAACTTGAAAATATTTGTAAAGGGTATTGAAAAGTGAAGGAGGCAAAACTTAAAGTCCTGCACAACAGGATTTACAATCTGAAGATGCATCCTGATGAAAATATAGATACCTTCTTCAAATAAAATTACTGAATTAGTAGAAGCAATTTGAGGACTATGCAAAGAAATCAAAGACATTGATATTGTAATGAAAATATGGAGAATATTTCCATCCATTTACAATGAAAATGAGTTATACCCTGAGAAAATATATATTTATAAACATTCTCTAGATGATCTACTGAGAAGATTGGTGGCATATTAATGAGAGTCAAACCAGAATATGCTATGACTCACTTGAGAAAGGAAATAGTATTCAAATAAATGAACAAACATAAAATTTCAGGATATAATAGTGGGGAAGATAGTGAAGAAAAATAAATTCTTTCTCTTATCTCCAAGAAGGTATAAAATGGAAAAGGTAAATTTTAAGATAAGTTAGCTATGGCCTTCTTTCTTTCTGGAATAGTTGGGCACACTACCTCTCAGTGCTCAATAGAGTTCAATGATGAAGTGAGTGAAGTTGAAAACATAGAGAAGCCTCAGAAAAGGTTTTTCAAAAATGGGGACTTCAAATCTGGAATGAAAGTACAGAATAAGAGTTTTTTTTGTGAAGTAGAAGAATATGATAATAAACTCTATGAAGAAGAATAACTAAAATTTAAAATTGGAAACCATGCTTCCATGATGGCTACCATTGAAAAGTCAGAACCGTTGACTGATAAAGCTAGAGATAACCAACTGAAAACTAATGCCAATACAAATTTATAACATAATTATGATTTTGGTAGGCTTGAGAATAAGTGTAAGATATGTAACAAGTGGAGATAAATGGTGAATGAATCATCATAATATGTTAATTATATTGAATTTGAAATTGAAGGACTAGAAGAACTGGTCAAAGTATAGTAAAAAATACTAAAAAGAAATGATGATGTTGTAGAACTAAATATCATAATCGAAGAATAGGAAAAATTCATCAATGACATTACCCCCATACTAGAGGGGAAGTCCAATACTTTAGAGGGAATTTAAGAAGTTTTTATAACTCTTAATATAAAACTCGAGAGTGAATCATACTTTAATGAAGGAAGGAAGAAAATAAAATCTCTGATGATGAGTTTCTAGTAAGATATAATTGTGGTACAAATGGATATGAAAAGATATTGAGTGGTAAAATAACTATTTTCATGGGAAATAGTGGAATCAGTTGTGAAGATGAGACATCAACTGCTAAAACTAATGTGATCCAAAAGAAAGACAAGATGAAAGTTAGACATGATGAAAAGTTGCCTAAAGTGATGAAAATAAAACCATCAATCCAAATGATAGGAGAATAGAAAATTATCCTTATGAATATAAAAGTTATAGGCAACAAAAATATCGTCCCATAAAAGGAAACAAGATGTTGAATAGAAATGAGAATAAATTTATACTAATGAAATGTAAATTTTGTGGCTATTTGGGCCATACCTCGTCTGAATGTGACGAAGCGAGGATTTACTTAAATGGGGATGATCTAGGAATTCAACAATGGTGAAAATTTTTAAATCCTACATCTTATAGAATTATATTTTCTATGGATACTATTTTAATTTTTCTAACATTGTTCATAAAGTTTTATATTGAAAGCAGAGGAATGATAGGATATTTTTATACAACACTGAGAGACAGGTGAATACTCGCTGACCAGATGGTGTTTCAATCTCAAACAAGTTTTTTACTTTGGAATAAGAGTATGAATATGAAGAACCCATGTAAACATAAGAGGTATTTGAAATTCTATCAGTGTCCTACAGTCAATCCAATATCTCATGTAAAAACCGTGGAAAATTAAAAAATCCAATCTTGCAGAAGTAAACCTGAAAGCTATAATGAGCAACAACACCTAGATTCTTGATAGTGGATATTCGTCCCACATGATGGGTAATACTGAATGGTTAACGAATTTCATGAAAAGTTTTGATGGAAAAGTGTGGTTTAGTAATGATGGTGAATTAAATATTTAGAGGCAATGGAAGTACCGATATTACTAATGGAGAGCTGAAGAAAACTAAAGTCCTTTTTGTGGATGGTTTATATCACAATCTCCTTACTATGAGTTAACTATGTGACTCAAAACTTATTGTGACATTCAATAAAAAGTGATACACTATAAAGGGAAAGATAGGGAAATATCTCAAGAAAGGATATAGAACAGATGGAAACTTATTTCTTGATTACTATAAAGAGAACATTTTCTATCTAATAGATGAAGAAAAAAACAACCCATATCATCAAAGATTGGGGCACATCAATCAACAATACAAGGAAAATATATATAATCTAAAGATATTCATGGATATCCCCAACATGAAACATGAAAAAGAAAAGGACAACGATGATTGAATGTGAGGGATGCTATTCTGATGTTCTTATCAGACTAAGAAGAAAAAGGCATCATGTCTTCTAGATCTCATCCATACAGATGTATGTAGCCCAATAAACATATTCGGAACTCATGGAGAGAGGTAATTTAACCATTTTGTTGATGATTATAGTTGAATGTGTTGTGTGATGGTTATACAGTAGATGAAGCATGTGATTGATTCCATGAAATCTTATTGCCAAATTGTTGAAAATGATATTAGATGAGCAATCAAGGTTCTACGTTTTGACAATGGAGGAGAATACACATCCTTTGAGTTTGAAAATTAACTAAATAACATAGAATATGGCCTGAGGATGCTACATTGAGAACTCCTCCACTAAATAGAGTAATTGAGCACTAGATTTGGTTAGTGAACAACATGGCTAGGATTATGCTGATTGAGAGTCGTATCTCACGCCACAACTAGAAGGAAGCTGTTGAAGTTGTAGTTGAAATTAAAAATAAATCTGGGATCTATATGGGAGAGATGATGACACCATATTAATTGTGGCATGCAATGACACCTTCTATGAAATAATTTTAAGTTTTAGGAAGTAAATTTTTCATCTGAAACAATGAAGGAAATCAAGAGAATTATGGTGAAAATACAGATGAATGAATATTTCTAGGATATCAAATGAATAGGAAAGCATACAAGTGTTTCAAGAAGTGATTGGGAAGGATTTTGAAAAGAAGTGATGTTATTATCATTGAAGAAAAAACCAAAAATTATTCATGGAATTCCTATTATGATGAGACAGAATATGAGTAATAATGTAGACATGGAGAAAATGAAAATACAGAAATCGAGTAAGGTGTACAAAACATTCAGGAGTCACTTCATGATGTTGTATTTGAAGAATAATCTTAAGATAAAACCATAGATGGAGATAATTATGTTGAACCTAAAAGGATAAATCAAAGAGCATAAATTGTTCAGTAAAACATCATTGGGGATGGTAAAACAAACACACAAATGTGGGGAATGAGGTGTAATGACCGATTTTTGTTTCTATAAGTTGTGGAACCATCCCCATTTGAAGATGCAAAAAAGGATGAATTAGTGGTGAAATCCATCATTTAGGAGTATGATCGGATTGAAAAGAATTAAACATGTTATATAGTAAAGAGATTAGATGGTAAAAATGTGATTCGTACAAAGTGGATCTTTAAGAAAGAATATGATGATCATGGTAATGTGAGCTGAAATAATGCAAGACTGGTGTGCATGGTATATTCAGATATTATAGGTTTCAATGTTGAGGAAACATTTTCTCTGGTGGCTAGAATAGAGTCAATAAAGAAATTTCTTTCCATATAAATAAAAAGAGGGTATAGAGTGTATCAAATGGATGTCAAGATAGTATTCATGAATGAAATTATTGAATAAAAAGTCTATATTGAAAAACCATTGCATTTTCATCTTGTTAATCATGAAAAGATGGTTTGAAAACTAAAGAAGGATCTCTATGGTTTGAACCAGTCACCACAAGTATGGTATTACTAGAAGATTTATTATCTAAATAATCTTGAATTCACAAGAGGATATGTAGATAAAATTCTCTATGTAAATAACTCTCAAAAAGATCAGCTCATGGTGCATGTATACATTGATGATATCATATTTTGTGGAAGAAAACAAGGTTTAGTGGATGAATTTTCCAACCAAATGAAATCAAAATTTTAAATGTCTATGATTAGGAAACTCAAATAATTTTTAGGTCTGCAGGTGATTCATAATAAGGATTACACTATCATTTCTTGGGAAAAGTTTGCAAGGGAGCTACTGAAGAAATTTAATATGCATGATTCCAAACCAATTTCATCTCTGATTGCAGATGGAAAAAAACATGAAAATCATGAGGATGGGACTTCTATGGATCCTATAATGTATAGGAGAATCATTGGAATATTATAGTACCTGACAAGGATAGAGCCAGATATTGTTTTTTCAATATTCAGAGTGGCCCTCTTTCAGAGTAATCTCAAGGAAAAACATATGGATATAATAAAATTAATCATGAGTTATATTCAAGGTACTCAAATTTATGGATTATAATTTGCTATAGGAAGTGACAGAAAACTATCAGAATTTTCTAATGCTGACTAGTTTGAATATATAGTGGAAAAAAGTCCACCAGTGGTGGGACATTCTATATTGGGACAAAAATTTTAGCCTGCCTGAGCAAGAAACACAAAATTACTTCCCTTAGTATTACTAAAGTTGAATATATATCCCCTACAAAGGCGTGCACTAAGTCACATTGGATGAAGCAGTAATTGACTGACATTGGTGATGAGGTGAATCAAACAATGGTGATTTATTATAATAACAAGATCACAATTGATCTTAAGAAGAATCCTATTAAGCATTCCCATATGAGGCATATTGAAATTCAATATCACTTCACCAAGTAAAAATTTGAACAAGGAATGATTAAAATAGATCATGTGGGAACTGATGATCAATTTCATGATATCCTCACCAAGACACTTCCAAAGGCTTTGTTTTAGAAACATCAGTTGAACTTCCAAGTTCATCCACCTCTCAGTGCATAAGGAGGTTAAAAATTTTCCATCTCCCAATTTTTTTAACAATGTTAATCATTTTGTGAAATTGATGCAAGTTTATGGGGGAGATACGATTTTGGGGGAGCATGTTCTACTCTCTACAATGTTCAAATGAGTCTTTGGATTAATTTATAATGGAAGAGAAATGGATAAATTAAATTTAGTTCAATTTGAAGGATGAAATGTTTTTCTGGTTATATGAAAGATGGAGGGAAAATAAATTCAATGAGATACAGAGAAGTGTGAAGGGAGTTCAAACACAATTCATATCTTCCCTCTTGTTTTCTAAAAAAATCACTGCTCACATAGACTTAGAGTGTTGTCTAATTTTATTCTTGTGTATATATTTTTGATGTGTTAATTTCTGTTAGTGCTCTATTGATTTTATCTGTAGATTGCTAACAAACTCAAAGTGGAGATTATTGAATCCAAGGATGTTATTTAATTGAAAATGAGTGTGGTTTTTATTTTTCTCAATGCATAAATGGATGATTAGGGATATTAAAAGGAATGGTATCGTACATTTCAAAAAAGAAATACATTTTATGATGATGATGTTTTCTATTTTTTGCAAAAATTTTAGGGCAATGAATTTGGAGGATGGATTTCAACGTGAAATGTGGGTTTTCTTGGATTATTCATTCAATAGTAGTAGAGGCATGAGTTTCACAAAAAATAGACTATGAAAGCTTCATTTCATGAAGACATAATTTTTTATAGTGGTCTACTTCACGATTACGATGAGCATCATGATCGGAGACTGAGTTCCTTGAGATTAGGAGTTTTAGAGCATCAAAATTATTGATGGAATGCTTTTCGATTTTTTCTGGGCATCGGGAAGAGGACTGCGATCGATGATGGTAATACCTATGGTCATTTATGGAAGGCTCAAAAATTAAAATGGGTTCAGTGATGGGTTTGATGGATGACCCTATGATGATGACAAGCTTTACAAATAGAGAATTTCCATGGTTCTTTGCGAAGGGAGGAGCACCGCAAAGAAGATTTTAATGATCCTAAAAATCCACAAAGAGGCAGTGGAGCTTTGTGAATGGTCGAGCCTATAAATATAGGGCTAAATATTTTATTTTCATCAATTTTTTGAATGAAAATGTAGAAACGATGTGAGTTCATGAATATCTTCACGAACTGGGATTTATATATGATTCTGAGAAGCGTAAAGATACTATAAGTCTCAAATGATGTTCAATGATTTTTCATATAGGGTACTTCACGATGATGGGATTTTTGTGCTGACATAGTGAGTTTCACAAATATTCTTCTATAATGGCACATAATCTTCGTGAAGGCTGGTTGTTCTACAAAGGAAAGGAACCTTTCGGAAGGTGTGTGATTCACAAAGGGGCTTCGCAAAGGGATGTTTGAACATCAATTTTAACTAGAAATGGATTTCAAAGAGCATCTACTTAGGTTTTTGATGAAATTAATGTCTAGTGATGAACAAATACAAAAAACAACAATACCAATCATTTGAAGAAACCTTCCTGTTGATAAACTGAGTTATAATTCTCTCAAAGCGGTGAGCAAGGGAGAGTCGATGAAGGTGATCTAAGGGATGTAGTGAGATATCTGTAAACCATTGTAAAGGCAGAGCACCTAGATCATAGTGACTATGACCAATCTTTCTTATTCCAAATCTAATGAAGATTAGTGTACATTTGTAAAAATGGAACACTATCAGGATATGCTCCTTGGACATAGCCCTTTGTGGTGAACTAAGTAAAACTGATGTGTCCTCTATTTACATGCATTTTTGACAGGTTTAACAGGTTCCTACCTATGTTGGAACAAGATCCATCAGTTTAAGAGAAAATGTTGACATCCTGATTCACCCCTCCCCTCTTAGGGTGTTTTGGGTTTCTTCCATTTTTTCATGAATAAAACCATAAAACTATATTGGAATAACCATAACTATGTATTTTGGGTAAGTTATTTTTAAATCTTCTAGGGTTTTGTAAAGTAATTAAAGGAATATGTAATATCAATGGTTTTTTCATAAATATTATGTTGCAATAAATTGAATTCAAGGTATGTGACTTCACTTTCACTATACAGTTCTAGAACTAGATGGTTTAGTTTTGTTAAAAAATCCCTTGGGTTTTATTTGGTATTTCATTATGATTTCATGCTGAAATTTGTTTGGAGTACCCCTTGTAAAATTGGATGTATTTTCATAATCTAACATTGGTTAAAATTTTAAATAGTAGATTTTAAAATTATGAAATGTGTTGAAGACATATTATTTTTTGGTGGAATTATTTCGATGAAGAATTGTTTTGAGAAATTTTTTTGGCTTGAAATTTTAAAAAAAATGGATAGTGTGTGTTCAAATGGGATGTTTATCGTAGGAAATGAATCCTTTATTTTTATATAGGTTATAGTCTTGGAGTACACCATCAATTGTAATAATAAGGTTTAGTTTATTCTATTCATGCATTAATGTGTGATTATGTGAACTTTTTAAATGTTATTACAATAAAAAATGGATGGAAACAATTTTGTTTAAGGTCTCCTCACTTTATTTTCTCTCATGTATTTAAATAAAAAAATTTAATCCATTTTTTATGATTTATTTAAAATGTGTATACTTTTTCTGTCCCATTGGTGTGATTTGGGAATGTAAAAACCCGGTTCTTATTTTTGAGGTACGGGGTTTTTATTTTCTCTTTTCCTTAAGTGTTTATGAGAAAATAAGGAAAATGGGGAAAAATCCCAATTTTTGGAAAGTACACACCGTGTACTTTTCCACACGCTATGTACTTTGGCTGTGTGGGATGGGTACACAGGGTGTGTAGCCATGTCGATGACGAAGGGTGTAAAATCCGACTACACGCCGTGTAGTGGTACTTTACACACCTTGTAGTTAGTCGGCAGACAAAACAGTAAGGCGGTGGGAGTGACCACAAGATGGGAAATAGTACATGCCGTGTAGTTGAGGATACATGCCGTGTACTCATGTCGACGGATGAATAGTTTGGCGGTGCTGCCAGAGGAACAGTTAAATGAATGAAGTACATACCATGTACTCAAAAGTACACACCGTGTACATTGTTTCTTTCACTTAAAATGTGCAGTAGCCAACCCTGTTCACAGGGAAGGTTTATAACTAGACGAGAGCTTGGGAGGGGATGGCAGAATCTTCAAGGATCTCCAGACGAAGCGTTGGGAATCCATTTCTGCCTCGGATGATCTCGTTGGAACCGCATGGGTAAGCCCTCCACTCTTCTTAAACCATTCTTGCCAATTCTTCCTCTAATGGAAGTTATTTAGATTTAAGCAAGTTTTCTTTCACCTCAGATCTACTTCGTTATGGGACAATTCGTGGAACGTCATTCGAGTATACTGATCAGGGGCGTTTAAGGTAGGTGGCTTGGTGTTTATTTTCCAACTGATGTGTGTTTTGTGTACCGCTGTCATACGCTCCCATGAATAGGGTGTCGTATGGCTGAGTCCTTGTTGAATTAAATACCTAGAATTGTTTAGGTAATTTAAATGTGATTATAAACTGTGGTTTGGGATCACCGCTTGGATCCAGGAGCACCCCGGGGGTGCGTTCCTCCATTTAGCTCTTTGGCCAGGATACCCGAGGGTATGCCTTTATAATAATGATTATAGAATTTACTTGAGAGGGATTTCATGTGTATTTTCTGTTTACATTTTGGGAATGGCCCGATTACTTGTTAGCATGAGGGCATTGTTGTGACTAGCCTGTGGGCAATGAACTACTTAGCCTGTGGGAAACTTCTTTTGTGCCTGTGGGCAGTTGATTCTGTTCCTGTGGGTGACATTTCTTACGCCATTGGGCAATATCCATATGCCTGTGGGCAGATTATTGTGTTTGGTTTCTCTTTTCCTAAGTGTAGGGGTTTACATGTCTAAGGAAATTGGTTGTTTACTTAGAATATTCACTGTGGTGATATTTTAATTGAAATGATTAATTGGATATTAAAATGGAAATGTAACTGGTATGTTAGTTACTTTTGAGTTCTTATTAGTTTATTTCATATACTTTTACACACTGTTGTTTCATGTTTACACACAGCTGAGCACATGAATTTGGTTTGTGCCTACTGAGATTATTTCTTACACCCTGTTTGGGTCATGCTTTTCGGCCCAAAAGGATTATGTTTCCGTAGGTGTGGATAAGGGAAAGGGTCCTTATACAGGTACATGATTGCTGCTGAGGTGTAGGGGAGCATGGGACCGAGCTTAGGCCATTGATGCTACCGACTGTTGTTTTGTTCTATTGTACCCTGTATTGTATTGTACTACTGTGTAACATGTTCTGGCTGTTTTCTTAGAACTAGAGACATGTAGCATCACATCTATACATCAGGTAGCTTATCTTTTACTGTAGTTGTTATATCAAATGTGTATGGTTTATTGTTTCCACTGTTACTGTATACTTTCAATTTTATTCCGCTGCGTTTCACTTTGAGAAATGAGGGCATAGTTTCTACACTATCAGACATGGGCCCTCACTGCTAGTCGGAAACCTCTGGCATTTGGGGAAATGCGCTTGAGGTCATGTGGTGGACCGGGTTTGGGGCAACCGTTGAGTGACACCCAGAACCGGGACGTTACAAAGTGGTATCCGAGGAGGTTCTTTTCTTTGAATTACTATTTGGAGCCTTAGTCATGGATAGGATGAAACAGTAGTTGGTATTAAGTTGTGCTCGGGCGTAGCTAACCCATGTACAGGGAAAATCCAATATACCTCGCATTGCAATTTTATTGATTTTGCAATTTACAGTTCATTTGATTTTCACCGAAGGGTGACGCACTTGTGATTATACTATTTATATTTTATTCATGGGTTCTATTGAGTTGAAACTCGATGAGATGAGGGTATTCCATCTCATGCATCATTTAGGCACATGCTGTAAATCACATGTCATGCATAGTTTCCATGCCATGTAGGTGCATTATTTATTGCATGTTGTTGTGATAGATGTTGTGCTAGTAAAAGCATGCTGTTGTGATAGCTACTTGAATAGATACATGCTATGTGATGGGGTATTATCATGCAAGATAGTTATAGAATGGATGCCAAACTTTGGTTTTTGGGAGCATGAGCCCTCATTAACAAGAATTTGGTGGACCTTACCTGTTTATTTTGTTATAACACAGATAAAATGTCAAACTTTGATTCGTGGGGAGTATGGGCCCTCACGGATCAGAATTTGTCACTTAGGTGTTGTTTGGCAGTATTTTCTGGGTTCTGGAGAAGTTTCTGAGGCATACTGTCTGGAAACCCCTTATACACGCAGTGTAGTACCTTAAACATGCCGTGTATGTTCTTCTGTTCGGGAAGAAAAGAAAACTTTTTGAGTACACGCTGTGTACCCTGAGTACACGCCGTGTATTCTCTTCCCATGTCACAAACTGTGTGGGTGGAAACACGGGGAAGGGAAGAGCATGGGGTGAACACGCAGTGTAGTGTTGACCCGGAGACCCGACCGTGTAACTAAAAAACATGGGCCGGTGTAATCATTTCTTGAACACGCTGTGTCAATGAAGAACATGCCGTGTAGTGTGACCTGGGGACCCGGACATGTAACTAACAACATGGGTCGGGGTAATACTTTCATGTACATTCCATGTGTGTATAGAAAACGCCGTGTAGGTTGAGTCGTTTATCTTATCGTGTAACTAACAACACGGGTCGATGGAGATCATCTATTACATTCCATGTACCTGTGGGACACATCGTGTAGTCTTGTCCGAGGACAGACCGTGTGGAGTTATCCATGTGGCTGGGAAATGGGGCGGTGTACACACTGTGTGCTGGTGTAACACGTCGTGTTGTGTCATGCCGAGTAGTCGACCATGTAACAAACGACACAGGTAGTTGGAAATTACACCATACATGCCATGTAGATGATATACAGGCCGTGTAGTTTTGTTCAAATGGATGCCGTGTATCATAGCTATGTAGAAGGACCCGGGAAGGGGATGGAATGTAAGGTACATGCCGTGTAGTCAGTATACACACAGTGTAGTCTTGTTTTGAAAATTTTAAATGCCTACTTCCTCCTGTTACTTTTTGGGTTTCTTCGTTTTCGGTCATTGTTAATCTTGTTCTAAGGTGTGTGTCTGACCTTGTAGTGTCATGCCGCTGAGACAACCACATGTTGTTCTCTAGGAGAGCGGCAATGAGTATAATCCTGAAACGGTGGGCCATGAGCTACTAGTGGATCCTCCAGTAGAGCCAGATGCGACGCCAGCCGTTATACCAGACGCAGGCTCGGAGGCGCAGTTCCGTGAAGGCTTTATGCAGTTCATGCAGACCTTTCTGGGAGCACCGATGGCTGACACATCTATGGCTGAGCTGAATCATATATTCTAGCAGTAGCATCCGCTGATTTTCTCAGGGGATGGAGGACCACAGGCTGTAGAGTCTTGCCTGGGGTCGATGCAAACTATATTCTAGCATCTTGAGATGCCTCCAGGGTGGAGCGTCAAGCTCGTGACTTACATGCTGCATGATTCCGCCAAGAGGTGGTTGGATGTTACCACCCAGTCAGAGCATCACAGAGACATGGTGTGGGAATATTTCCATACGTCCTTCTATGAATTCTTCTTCCCAGGGATGCTAAGGGCAGATATAGCTCGAGGGTTCATGAATCTGCAGCAGGGCGCTATGTCGGTGATGGACTATTCTACTCGCTTTACCGAGCTTCAGCATTTTTCACCTGTTCTGGTGGGCGATAAGACGCTGAGAACCAGATGCTTTGAGGATGGTCTTCTTTATGACATCCTAGCACTAGTAAATGTTTTTAGGTTGCCTTCAGTACATGCTATTGTGAATCAGGCACTGATTACAGAGAGTAACCTGCGGGCAGCTAGTAGTGTGTGCCAGGGCGGTTCAACACCAGTTTCTAGTAATATTTATTCTGGTAAGAGGAAGAGACAATTATACTTCTCTCAGGGTGGAAGTACCAACCAGAAGAATGTTTCAGGTGGACAGGTCATGTGCTACCAGTGTGGTAAGGAGGGGCACATGCGACCTCACTGTCCATGTGACCCAGTGGAGTGTCGAGCTTGTAGCAGGATGGGTCAACTGCAGCGCCTTTGCAGGGCGTTTCCACCAGTATCTAGTGAGAGGGGATCTGTGCAGGCTCCAAGTGCGGGAGCAGGACCAATGGTTTCTTACTAGTCAGGGAACTAGAATACGTCAGGGCGTGCAATGATAGATGGTGGTCGTGGCCGTGGTAGCCAGACACCAGGATCTCAGAGGCAGCAGGGTGGGGCAGCTCAGGGTAGTCAGGCTATGTCACAAGGCCGCGACACTGGAGAGACAAATGCAGTGCAACAGAACCAGCAGAAGCAGGATCCCAGACCTTCAACTGTCAGAGGTACTAATCAAGTAGCTTCTGTCATGTCTTCAATACTTTTTGACATGTGTGCTACACATAGTTTTATATCGGTGCCTGTTGTGGAGAGCCTTGGGCTCTGTGTTTCTACTTATTTTGATATCATGACACTAGACACAACTTTGGGGACTAGAACGGCTGGTGTGCGTCAGTGCAAGGAGTTCCCCCTTTAGGTTGGTGGTTGTCAATTTCTTTGGGACCACTATGTATTAGAGATGATAGCTTATGACGTCATTCTTGGGATGGACTGGTTGGTTCCCTTTCGAGCCATTATAGATTACTATCGTCACAGGGTGAGTTTTACGTCACTAGAGGGAGGAGAGTCTCTATACAAGGGTGAATGAGATGTTCAAGCGAGTCGAGCTGGGCCAGAGCATCATGGGTGATGTGGAGTCACTGTCCGGATTGCGAGATTATATTTAAACGGCTAGGGGACTTGTCAGATGGATTTCCCTCCAGTGGTTGATCATTTTAGGGATTTATTCCCGGATGACTTTTTATATCTACCTCCGGAGTGAGAGGTGGATTTCTCTTTTGAGCTTGTGCTAGGAGCAGCACCAGTGTCCATTCTTCCTTATAGGATGGCCACACATGATTTGTAGGAGCTCAAGAGGTAGTTATAGGAGTTACAGTAAAATGGTTTTATCCGACCCAGTACTTCTCCATGGGGATCTCCTGTCCTTTTTGAGAAAAAGGCGGATCGTACTCTCAGACTCTATGTGGATTATTGGAAGCTAAACCAGTTGACAGTTAAGAATTGATATCCCTTTAATAGTGTCTATGATCTTTTTGATCAACTTCGTAGAGCACGAGTGTTCTCGAAGATTGACATGAGATAAGGATATCATCAACTACACGTTAGACCATCTGATATACCTCTCACGGCTTTCAGGAGAAGGTATGGTCTATAGGAGTATACGGTTATGCCATTCAGACTCCCGAACACGCCATCAGTTTTCATGGCTCGGAAGAATCGTGTGTTCCATCCTTATCTCGACTCTTTTGTGGTAGTATTCGTGGAATATATTTTGGTGTCATCTCACACTTGACACAACCATGCCACCCATCTTGAGATCGTATTGAGTACACTGAGAGAGCATAAACTATATGATAAGCTCTCAAAGTGCCACATTTGGATGGACCAGATACACTTCCTGGGTCATATCATCTCAGAGGAAAGAGTTTTAGTAGACACAGAGAAGGTGAGAGCAGTAGTTTCTTGGGAGAAACCTAAGAACGTGTTTGAGATACGAAGTTTCTTAGGGTTGGATGGTTACTACAGATGATTCATACATGACTTCTCCCACTTAGCACCAACGTTGACGGGTCTGACTGAGAAGGGTGGGAAGTTTGTTTGGTCGGAAGCTTGTGAGACATCCTTTCAAGATCTGAAAGGAAGGTTGACATCAGCACTAGTCCTAATACTCCCAGAGCAGGGGAATAGCTATACAGTTTACTGTGACGCATCAGGTATTGGGCTAGGAGTTGTGTTGATGCAGGGTGATTGAGTAGTTGCATACGGATCTCGGCAGTTTAGGCCCCATGAGAAGAATTACCCAACGCATGATCTCGAGTTGGATGTAGTTGTTCATGCGTTGCGCTGTTGGAGACATTAACATTTAGGGGACCATTTTGTGGTTTTAACCGACTACAAAATTACCAAGAATATCTTTACTCAGCGTGACTTGAATCTGAGACAGCGAAGGTGGGTCAAATATCTTCAGTCCTTTGATTTTGAGCTTGCTTATACACCTGGTAAAGGTAATGCAGTAGCAGATGCCCTGAGCAGGAGGACTTAGATACAAGTTTTGCAGGAGGCCAATGATGAATGGAATCTTATATCTTTGTTCTATGAGATGCATTTGGAGGTGCACGATAGACAAGGGCGAATTTATCTTTCATCTTTAGCTGTGACTTATACCCTCCTGGATAGAGTGAGGATGAGACAAATATCTGACTCAGAAGGCCAAGTTCTACAGGAGACGGTGGAAAGTGAGGACCCTCCTCCTGGTTGGATGATAGGTGATGATGAAATTATGCGTTTCCATGGATGAGTGTGGGTTCCAGGGGATATACACGAGGAGCTGATGCAGGAGTTTCATGATTCATCTTGGGCAGTTCATCCTGGGGTTACCATGATGTACCAAGACTTGAGATGTCAGTACTGGTGGCCGGGTATGAAGAGAGATGTAGCTGGTTTTGTTACGAGATGTTCCACTTGTCAGCTGGTGAAGGCAGAACATCAAAGGCCAGCCGGACTGTTACAGAAGTTACCCATTCTAGAGTGGAAATGGGATGATGTCACGATGGACTTCATGAATGGTTTACTGAGGACACCTCGAGTTAATGATGTCGTGTGGGTTGTTGTGGACAGACTCACAAAGGTAGCTCACTTTTTGCTGATCAAGGAGACTTTTAGAGTTAGCGATCTCGGGAAGTTGTATATCCAAGAGATCGTACATATTCATGGGGTTCCTTATTCTATCATTTTAGATAGAGACACCCGTTTTACATCTCGGTTCTGGAAGTGTTTTCAGAGGGAACTGTGTACACAGGTGCTTCTCAGCACAACTTACCACCCACAGACTGATGGTCAGTCAGATCATACAATACAGGTGCTTGAGGACATGCTGTGTGCATGAATACTAGACTTTGGAGGCTCTTGGGAGAAGAAAATACCCCTAGTCGAGTTTGCCTATAATAATAGTTTCCAGGAAACTATTAAAATGGCACCATACGTGGCTTCATATGGTAGGTCATGCTGATCACCATTTTGCTGGTTAGAAGCAGGTGAGGCGGCATTACTGGGACCACATCTTGTGCAAGAGACTTCTGAGTAGGTCCAATTGATTCAGAAGCAGATGACTACCGCACAGTCTCATCAGAAATCTTATGCTGATCACCGCAGATGACCTTTGGAGTTCGTGGTTAGGGATTAGGTTTTCCTATGTGTTTAGCCGAGGTTGGGACATAGAACGATTAGGAGACAGGGTAAGCTTTCACCGAGGTATGTGGGGCCATTTGAGATTCTGGAGAGAGTCGGGCCGGTTGCTTATCGGTTGCAGTTACCTCAAAGGTACTGGGCCATGCACGATGTCTTCCATGTATCCCAGTTGTGCCACTATCATTCAGACCTGTCTAACATTTTTCAGCCCGAGGAGGTTGAACTTCAGGTAGATGCATCCATTGAGGAGCATCCGATTCGTATCATTGATAAGAGAATGAAGGTTCTCAGAGGCCGGTCAGTTCCTCTCATACGGGTGCTATGGTAGTATGGCCGAGTGCAGGACGAAACTTGGGAGTGGGAGACCGACGTACATGCTTAGTGGCCAGAGCTGTTCTCAGATTTATCTTCTCCACCCTTGGAGTGGAAATTTGGGGATGAATTTCTTTAAGGGGGGAAGTTTGTAAGAACCCAGTTCTTATTTTTGAGGTACGAGTTTCTTCTTTTCGCTTTTCCTTAAGTGTTTTTGAGAAAATAAGGAAAATGGGAAAAAATCCCAATTTTTGGAAAGTACACGCCGTTTACTTTTCCACACGCCATGTACTTTGGCCTTGTGGGATGGGTACACAGGGTGTGTAGCCATGTCAGCGACGAAGGGTGTAAAAACCGACTACACGCCATGTAGTTGTCCTTTAAATGCCGTGTAGTCAGTCGGCAGACGAAACAGTAAGGCAGTGGGAGCGGCCGCCAGTTGGGCAATAGTAAACATCGTGTAGTCGAGGATACACGCCGTGTACTCATGTCGAAGGATGAATAGTTTGGTGGTGCCGCCAGAGGAACAGTTAAATGATGGAAGTACACACCGTGTACTTGAAAGTACACGCCGTGTACTTTGTTTTTTTCACTTAAAATGGGAAGTAGCCAACCCTGTTCACAGGGAAGGCTTAGAACCGGATTGGATCTCGGGAGGGGATGACCGAATCTTCTAGGATCTCCATATTGAGGGTCGGGAATCCATTTCCACCTCGAACGATCTCGTTGGAACCACACGGGTAAGCCCTCCACTCTTCTTAAACCGTTCTCACCAATTCTTCCTCTAATTCATGTTATTTTCATTTAAGAGAGTTTTCATTCACCTCCGATCTACCTTGATTTGGGACGATTCATGGAACATTATTCTAGTATACTGATCAGGGGCGTTTAAGGTAGGTGTCTTGGTGTTTATTTTCCAACTAATGTGCGTTTTGTGTACCATTGTAATACGCACCCATGAATAAGGTGTCATATGGCTGAGGACTTGTTGAATTAAATACCTAGAATTGTTTAGGTGATTTAAATGTTATAATAAACTGTGGTTTGGGATTGCTGCTTGGATCTAGGACCACCTCGAGGGTGTGTTCAGCTATTTAGTCGTTTGGCCACGATACCCGAGGGTATGCCTTTATAATAATGAATGTAGAATTTCCTTGAGATGGATTTCATTGTATTGCTTGTTTACATGTTGGGAATGGCCAAGTTACTTGTTATGCTGATGGCAGTGTTGTGATTATCCTGTGGGAAATGTACTAATTAGCCTGTGGGAAACTTCTTCCGTGCCTGTGGGCAGTTTATTCTGTACCTGTGGGGACACTTTTTATGCCCATGGGCAATATCCGTATTCCTGTGAGCAGATTCTTGTGATTGGTTTCTCTTTACCTGAGGGTAGGGATTTACATGTCTGAGGACATTGGATGTTTACTTAAAATATTCATTGTGGTGATATTTTAAATTAAATGATTAATTGGATATTAAAATGGAAATATAACTGGTATGTTAGTTACTTTTGAGTACTGCTTAGTTTATTGCATATACTTTTGCACACTGTTGTTGCATGTTTACACACAGTTGAGCATGGGCCTTTGGTGGGTGCCTACTGAGATTATTTCTCACACCCTGTTTCGGTCATGCTTTTCGGCCCAAACAGAATACATTTATGTAGGTGTGGATAAGGGGAAGGGTCCTTATACAGGTACTTAATTGCTTCTGAGGTATAGAGGAGCATGGGACCGAGCTTAGGCTCGCGATGCTACCGACTGTTGTTTTGTTCTGTTTAGTTATACTCTGTATTTTATTGTACTACTACGTAACATGTTCTGGTTTCTTTCTTAGAACTGGAGACATGTTGCATCACATCTATAAATTTGGTTGGTTATATTTTACTATAGTTGTTATATTAAATGTTTATGGTTTATTATTTCTACTGTTATTGTATGATTTCCATTTTATTCCGTTGCGTTTCACTTTGACAAATGAGGGCATAGTTTCCCCACTATCATACCTGGGCCCTCGCTACTAGTCGAAAGCCTCTGGCAATTGGGGAAATGCGTTTGAGTTCACGTGGCGAACCTGGTTCGGGGCACCCGTTGAGTGACACCCGGAACCGGGACATTACATGGAAGTTTTTGTAGAAATCCAATTATTATTATTGTCACTCCCTACTTGGGAACGTTGGTGAACTTTTAGATTTAATACATTGAAAAATAGGTAAGGGTAATATATTATATTTCTCTAGTGATGCATCTTGACACCTTGGGCTTAGTGGGTGGTGTTGAATCCTAGATCTTCTATGGATGGTTCGAGGAATTTTGACTGGTAGTCTTGGAGGATTATTATATTTATGATTATTACCTCTCAATTCCATTATAAATATGATATTATTTTGTTGTTGGTTTAAAATTAATATTTTATTTTTTTATTCATTCATCAAAGAATGTTTTAATATTTATGTTTTCTATTGTCATGTGGTTCAATTTTATAGGGGAAATCATCCCCTAATTATTCCCTTAATGACTTGGAATTTATTCCCAACATTTGGTTCCTTGGGGTTGTCACATAAGTTTAGTGGCATCTTGACTCCCCTCAACCCAATGATATGGGTTGAGATGTTACAATAACCATATAATAATTGATTTTGTTTTAAATTATTATCATCAACAACATCAATCATTATTTTTAGATCAATTACAGATAATTTTAATGATTTATAAAATAAACATCATATATTGGTAGAAATAATTAAAAATCATTATTAAGTTAGAATAAAATTTTATTTTTTAAATATATAACTTCATGAGGGACTAAATGTTAATGTTTTTTAAAAATGATTTTGGATTATTATGAGAAGCATTGATAATTCACCTATGGTCTCAAAGAAAATATAGAAAATATTGACAAAGTAAATTTATTTTCCACTCACATAATCAATGTGATTGAGTGTTCCAATGACTAGGTGAAACATGATAAATCATTTATGGCTTGATATATATTATAATTTCATTTCGAAATCATTGTAGGAAATGTTATAAAAATGATACTGAGTTAAAAAAATTTATAAAATCTTTTATCATTGTTTTCATAAAATATTAATAAATTTATGTGAACTCCAGGTTATAATGACTTATTGACAATACAAATTTGTAAAAGATCAAATTAGAGCAAGATAATTTTGTTTAAAAGTATAGTAATGGTCCTTCAAAATATGTGTTCAATTCAATCAAACCTAAATGAGTTGTTAAGAAGAAGGTGAAATGTTTCCATAAGATGGAATTGTCTGAGACACCTAAATGGTTTTGTGAAACCCTATAGGGATCCCTTGCCTATTATTGATGTTATAAAAACTAATTCTTAAATTTTGAAGGTTGTATAAAGAAAAATTATATTTTATAAATGTTCTAATTATATATTTTTTCATAATCAATTAAAAAAATAATCAGGATCATAGTTTTAAATCATGTAATGAATCAAAATTTTTCAGAATCACATCAAAGAAAATGGGTTCTAAGTCATGGAGTTAAATGAATTTAAAATAAATATGCTTAAATGGATATTAATATATATCGTTATTTTTATCATATTTATATTATAAGATAATAGAATTTTTTCTTTAAAAAATTATTATTATAAAAAATAGGATATAACTTATATAAGGATGTTTAGGATTAGATCAAATTATATTAGATGTTTTTTTAAAACAATTAGATAAATGGAGTTTTATCAAAAATAAACGAGTTTATCCAATTATTTATTAATATATGAGGTATTTCATCCCACCACCCTCTAGTAACCTATTCTAAAGACTAAATATATTTTATTTTGAGTAATTATGAACGAATAGAATACCATATATGATATGAATACTATTTTTTTTTTAATATTTTAGTAAATTCAATTAATTTTTATTTCTCAGAATTTAAGTGTTTGTGTATCTTATCCTAGAATTTAGAAGAGAATAATATTTCAAAGAGGCTAATTGGAGTCTTCTGGGACTTGGTGTGATAAAAAATTTCAAAAATAAAATATTATGAAAATAAATTTCGATGTGAATGCTGAATTATATCCCAAAAGCGTTCATGGTATGTTTATCAAGAGAAGTGTAAAGGGAAATGTAAAGAGTTAAATTTATTTTTAATAATGAATATAAAAGTCACCTTTCTTACTAAAGGTGTTAACTATTTTTTCATAATGAAATAAAGATAATATTTATGATTAGTTAACAAACACAAGTCAATGAAAAAAAAATTTATGGAAAAAAATATCTGAGGATGGTGATAAATATTATATTAAAATAATTAATCATTAGAAATTTGATTCCAAAATTCTCACCATTACTACAAAAAATATATTCTTTGATGTTGGTCACAAAAATATTTTATCAAGATTATTTTATTATATATACATTTTTTAAATTTGGTAGGGATTACATAGAGTTATACTGAGTTAATTAAACATAAAAATGAAACAAAGTAAAGGCATATTTACTGATCTATTATTGACATTTTGATTAGATAAGTTCTTATATGTGGTTATATTAATATTCATAAATTATTTTTATAATATTATGTATTGTTCTAAATTTAAATTATACTTTACATTACTATTCTTTTACATCATAAGGATACCATATTTGAAGGAAATGTTAAATAACTTATTATAGTGTGACATTGAGTTATCTATAATTGAGTTTCTTCATTGAGTATTATATGCTTTGAGAAATTGTTAAGGAAAACTTGAGATGTATTTATTACATATCTATGAAATATTTTCTAAATCAAAAAATAAGTGTGGTGTAATTGAAAGTTGTTGGTACCCAAAAAGGTATACAATGTATTTTTTTGGAGCATGTGATTTTATCCTCACTAAAAAAGATTATTTTTGTAATAGAAGAATCGTTGATCTCAAATAAGAGGAACACATGATATACAAGTTTCTTATAAAATACCTCACACCATGGGATGAAGATAGCTAAAAAACATTTCCCAATCAGATGATGTGGTGGTGAGAACCTCCCTATAGTAGATGGCCCGACATTTCATCAATTATCAATTAAAATGATATCAACTCATAAAGAAACATTTTCATGTTCATCAGGGAACTTCATTTCCTTAGAAAACACTTTCTAGGGGTTTTAAACCACAAATAATAGTGTGTGTGTTTTGGTAGGCTTTAAATGGATTCCTCATGAAGCCAAAACATACTTATAAGTTAAATTTTGTGGTCATTTTTAGTCAAACTACATTTTAGAATTATTTTTTTGGAACATAAAAAATTATCATTAGCCAATATTTTCCATTATGAAGAACCCTATATTCTAAAAATAATTCCTTCATGAAGGACCATGTGGTTTATAATGATTTCTTTAACAATGAACCCAAAAATTCATAATTCACACTAACACTTTGTGAAGTATATAGTTTGAGAATATAGAGATACTAAATGTCAAAAAATAAATTTTTTTGATCCTCCATTATTATAATCTCAATAATTCATAGCTCCTTCAGAAATCTATTGTCGCACACTACTGCAAGAATAATATTTCTTACTTTCCACATACTACCTTTACATACATTCATTATTTTTGAATACATTATGAAAATGTTTACTCCCTATATGTATACCCACATCAGGGAGACTGTAATTCATCAATGCCTATAAATACCCCATACCCATATCAGAATAGACATACAGTTGAATGATCAATAAAATTATTGAATAAAGATATAAAACACTCTCTAACTCAAAGGAGATGTAGATTTTTTATTCATGAATAAATTCCTGGTAATTGATAAATAAATAAAATAAAACATGGAATGAAATGTTTTGTGATGTCCCCTAACAAAAAAATTTCCTATAAGGCCTCCTTCACTAGAAAATTGCTGGTGATGCATTCTTTAGGAATGATCAACCATGAGGACCCTTTATAAATGAGGGGACACCATATAAACATAGACACCCTTCATGAATTCTATACCTCTGAGATTTCCTTTTAAAATTTCCCTTAATACACACCCTAAACAACCCCCTACTTCTTACACAATACAAGCTCTAATGTGTAGTGGGGTCTCTCTATTATTCTCAATGACCTGCCCTTAGTGGTATTCAAATGAAAATAATTTTATGTCAATTTGTTCCCTTCATTAGAATCCAAGAAAGAGAAATTAATATCTTATATGTCTTGTCCTTTATCGGGACTCATACCAAGATTTCCCAAACCCAAATTAAATTCATGTGTTCCATTCTCCAAGGGAAAAAACCCCAAAAAATTCAATTCAATAACTTCTACAAAATAACAAAACATACTTCGTAAGTTCAACTAGTAAACTAGAGTTCCCTCCATCAATCATGTATTCCCAAGATGAAAGGAATCTCATATGTTTTCATTATAGGGATAAGTAAAGGATATTGTATGGTAAGACTACACAGGAATATATATATATATATATATATCTTACATCATTTTCATATCCCAAAAATTATATTTCACATGTAATCTCACAAAATAAAAGACAAAACTGTTTAGTGTATTTGGTTATTAGGTATATAAACATATTATCACACATTATTACTTCATCATATGCAATAATTAAATCTATATAAGACTAAATATAATAAATAATTCAATATATAATTTCATAGAGAATGGGAAAAAAATTAAGGTGGTGATATTGAACCCAATGTAAGGGAAACATAACAATGAGACACAATGTGTTATATCATAAACTTATGAGAAAACATAAATCTGAGAAGAAATATCTTATTAATATATCCTTTTAAGAATAAGTAAAAATCCTAATCAATAATAGAACATAATAAATAATTACATGATATTAAATAATCATTACAAAAGAATAAAACACATACCCTATCTTGTAAAAAAATCCAACAATCACAAGCCATGGGAACATTACAAAAGATCATTTCATAACATGGAAATGGGATATTTTTGGGAAATGAGGCACATAATTTGAAATGTGTCAGAAACATAATAAAATTAAAACATTTTGATAAAACCTAATCATGAAAACATATTTTGAACAAAACCAATCATGTACTTGCTTTAAAAAAGTGATATTTCATAATCAAGCCCATTCTTTTAAAAATATCATTAGATATAAAACCATAAAAAATTCATTGGAAAGATATATAGAACCATAACCATCATTATTATTATATATTTGTTCCATAATAAAACAATCATTCATCATATCATTAAGAACCCATGAAAAGTAAATGGGTTTTATAACATTTAAAACTGTTATCTCATAATTTTTTTAAAGAATATGATCAAATGAGACTAACATCCAATCACCTAAAAATAGTTTTTCATAAGATAATTTTGGAGGGTTATTAATAACATTTATCCATAGGAGATAAATTATACATATAAAATTATAATCCAAATTCCAAAATTTTTAATAAACATTTTGAATGTTATCATACGATATGCAATTACATGTAACACTTGAAAATAATTTTTTTTAAATAAATGATAGTAGTTTTAAAAATTTCATCATAAATGTTTATTTATTAATGGAAAATTGACTATAAATAATTATAAACAAAATATATGAGGAGTGGAATTTTAAAATCCATGTATGAAAAAGAAATTCCTTTATTATTTTAAAATAACATTATCGAAACCCAAAATACTAAAAAGAGTAATAAATATCCCTTTTGAAAATAATAAAATAAAATTATTAATATTTCAATAATAATTCATATTTTGATTTAAAAATAATATAAGTGGGTATGGGAAAAAATAGAAATATGAACATGGAAGAAAAAGATCCATTGGAAAGGGTATCAATTATTATTAATAACATAGCATTTATAAAAGGAAGAAACTGATCAAAGTGGTATTTTTTTGATAAAATGTATATTTTAAAAATATAAAAAAATCTATAATAGTGTACTAGTATCATAATGGGAACATGGAAGAGTAAATTCTAGGAATGTAGACATGACATAACGAATGATAATTGACATGATGGAAACCCTTACAGGAAATTCCTCCACATTCAAACATTTTATATCCTCCTATATAATAAATATCAGCTCCTTAATATATTATTATTGAACTAAATTCAAATTTATTTCCTTTAGTAATAATATCTTAGGTTCATTAATTATAAAATATTACATTATTTAGTAAATATTAATTATTGACGGAGAGTGGTTTTAATCATGATGTTTTTTTTGGTATAATAGTTATAGTTTTCAATTGATTTTTATAAGTTTTTAATCAACATATTAGTAAATTTATTGAAAATATAATTTCCATAATTATTTATTAAGTACCTTATTTATTTTATGAAACTTTGATGATCGATTTATAATAATTAAATTTAATGCAAGTTTGTTTCAACAACATTTTTTGGGAAATTCATTATCCAATAATATTGAGTTAAACCATAATATTATCATTATAGAAACATTTTTATGTATTAATGTAATATCTTATAAAATATTATTTTTCCATAACCATCCTTGATAAAAATTCATAGCATTGATCAGGAGGTGGTTAAAACGACCAAAAGAAGAACATGATTGTATAATTTGGATAAGTACGATTATGAAATTATTTTATTATAGTATTTGTAACTAAAAAATTAAGATAAAATAGAAAATTCATAATTATTATATAATAATAATATTATTTAGGATTTCTTAATCATTCAAAATATAATTATTATAACACCATTCATAGAGGTGGTTAAACAAACACAGACATGGGTGTGTTATAATGACTAAACAAATAAGATCAAGCAATTTAATAATGAAAATAATAATTTTATAGTATTTTAATGATTTATGAAACCTGATAATATAGTAATAAAAATTATTCAATAATATATGAAAAAATAATAAATTAATTAATTATAATATTAGGGAAAAACTTATGTTAATAAATTCAATCCACTATTAAAGACATTCTTGATTTTAAAGGGATTTGGTAAAATTATTAAGTCCAAAAGATCAAAAACATGGAATATGAGTATATAAGAAGAATTAATCAAAATTAAAAGTGAGAATTTGAATTTATTGATTTTCCTTTAAGGGATTATGTAAGGATTATATTAAAAGTGAGAGGAGTGACACTCTTATAAATATAAAGAACATTTAAATGTAATAAATTTAATTCTCAAGAAATGTTTCACTAATTTAGTTGAATTTAGAATATAGTATTTTGTAAATTAAAAAATAAAGTCAATAAATCAAATGGTATATGTTTTAGTGACTATTTTAGCCTAATATCTCATTTTAATACTTGTTTTAACCCTTTTAAACCTTATCGTGGTGACAAACATATACAATAGTAACATAAATCTATTTTCAAAAAATATATTAAAACTTTTAAATTAATTTTGATTATGTTGATTCAAAAAGTGAAATCCGTTTTACAAGATAAAATTTAGATAGTTTTAAAAAATTAATATTAAAATTTTTACATATTATATAATAAAAAAATTATTTTATTACTCACTAAAAATTCAATTTTTCCCAAAAAATAATGAAATTTCACTTAAAAATAAATATGATATTATGAATTTAAAAATGAATTCAATTTTTTAAAAAATTAAACTATAATGGTTAAAAATAAATGTTTTATTATAAGAACACATAATATGGAATAAAATTGAAAAGGGTTTTTTAAACATAAAATGAATCAGTCCATTCCATTCAAATAAATATTTATTTCTTTTATAATTACATTTTTATATCAACCTAAATCCAACCTAAAACACAATTTCTATCATGTATATAATATTTAAATGTTTGATAATAACTTTTGATAGTTTTTTAGTGGTTCATATAGTATTTAACTCAAAGTGATTTTATAAAATTGAACTTCTCTCATAGAATATTTCGATAAATTTTTACTTGTTTGAAATTCACCTTGGAATTGGTAATTCAAAAACTATACTGATGCTACCTACTTTATAATATATTATAATTTATCTTCATAATTAATACTTGTAATACTTGATTCCATTGGTAAAAAATAATGTATAAATTTTATAATTCAATTATATTTATTTATACCTACCAATTCAATGGTTATATAATAACAATGATATTTAATAATTTTATTTTATTAATATATAATCGATCATTTTAGGTCGATGATGTGTATGAAATAATAAATTCAAAAAAATATTTGTGCGTGGAAAATTTCTTAATAAAATTGGGGGTCCTTACTATCCATTAACCTTAAAAATAATATCACTCCTAAAATTTTCTTACTTAGATAAAATAGGTGATGTTACTTTGGCTTGTAACATCTTAAATTATCAAATTTCTACCATAAATTTTTGATTCCATAATAAATATTTTACTATATTTGTGGTCATGTTATAAAACAACTTATCTATTTGACCTATAATATATGTTTCTTGTTCCTCATTTGAGTGGTCATGTTCAAGTTACATGACATCTATGTTCAGTACACATGACGGTTTTGGTGAATACTTCTTGAAAAACATTTATTGAACATTCCATATAATTAGGATATGTCTGGATGAATTTATAAGTTATAAAATATTACTCCAACCTAATTAATAAACTCAATGGGACTGAAATACCTAGGTCTCAACTTCCCTTTCATCACAAATCTCATACCCTGCTTCCAAGGATATATCCACATGATATACTTGTCAATAATGTCAAAGTTTAGATATATTTGATGATAATTTTAATAATAATTATTTAAATCTTATGCTACATTCATATTCCAATAAATGGTCAAAAAATTCTCTATAATTTCTTTAACAAGGTAATGTAATATCGACATCTTCATTCCAAAGTCATTCATGTATGTTGGATCCCTTCATCAGTTCCAATAAAAATTATTATATGGTGTCATATGAATGCTTAATTGAAAACATTTTTTATATGATAAATCTACCAAAGGAGGTTTTTATCCCAATATACTTAGGAATAAATTTAATAGGATCTCAACACATCATTTAGAGTTAAAATGGTCCTTTTCAACTGACCATCTATCTAAGGGCGATAAGTAGTACTGAAACTCAAATCTACCACCATTTTTTTTAACTTATTCTCAAAAACTCAACGTAAAAATAAAATAATTGTTAGATACAAAAATAATTGGAACTTCATGATGCCTTACCACTTCCTTTATATATATCATGGAGAGTTGTTTTAGTGTTAAATATAGTTTGTTTATATTAAAATGCTTTGAATTTATAAGGAGATCCACTATATCCCAAATAGAATTATAGACTATAAATTTATAGGGGAGTCCATGGTAATGTTTTCGCATTTACATATTAGTAAATGTAATGGTTGAATCATCCAATTAGACTTCCATTTTTTCCTTAACATTCTAGAAAACTAAGTATCTAGAAGTATATTAAATAATCTCCCTCTTCTTGTTATCAGATTTTTTTTCGATATATCTATGTACATCTACATGATTCCTAGATTAATAGAGAATGATGTGCTAAGTGAAAAATCCAAATTTCCTATCTATAGTTATTATTTTAAAACGACACATATCATGGTTCTAAACCTTATAACTCCATCATTTCCATAGGTTAAGTCCATAATATTCATTACCATTTGTTGTAGATACAAATAATATCTCTTGGACTCCATGATCTCAATGGGGATGGATGGTTGAATATTAATTTTGGAAATAAAATATTCCCCCTACTCTTATAACTTCATGATTCATTCATTTCAAATCCATTAACATTTGGTCTTTTTTAACCCTCATTATGGATAAGGTATCATTCCTACTCAGAGTACCAACCACCTTTTTTTCCATTCCTAGGTTGTAATGTAATGAGTAGTTTCAGTATTTTGTATATTACAAATATATAATTTAGTTAATATATAAATAATTCTATTCGAATATATATTTTCATATCCTATTATCATTATATATATCACACTTTTTAATATGGAGTTAATTTTTCAAAATCATTAAGGAAATTATCACTTCTTCTAGATACAAATCACACATCGGGTAATGGTTTCTCACGAGTTTTTAATTGATGTGAGGAATTAGAAATTAATTTATCATTCTACATAAAAAAACACAAAAAACACTTTCATAAGAAATCAATATATATGAAAAAAAACCTTCACCATTGTAGGTTAGTTAAGAACTAGTGTGGGACCAGCTTATTCTTAGGATTGCTAAATATTTCCTAAAATTATTCCATCTATGTAAAGTTTACTCCTTTATTTGTTAACTTAGTTATATGATTGGACACTATTGATAAATTTCTGACAAACCAATAGTAATATTCATTTAATCCAAGATAAATTCAAATTTATATCTTATTGGTTTGTATGAAACATTCATTAATCACAAGTATCTTTGATGTATCCACATATATACACTTAATTGTGATTACATGACAACGGAAGAATACTTTTTTCCATAATTTAATCTTTATGATCTTGGAAAATAATTTATCCTTTTGTAGGGTATTTTCTCAATAATCAAATACTCTTCCTATTCTCCCATTGTCTTAGAATGTACATGATTATAGTAAATAAATAATATCATAAAATTTTCATGGTAATTCATAAATCCTTTATTCATAAGATCCATAATTATGGTAGTGAAATTTTTATGTCATAATGGAATCACATTGAATTTATAGTGTCTATATAATATATAGAAGGTTTTAATGAGTATATCTTCAAATTTTCACACTTAATTGATGGTATATAGATTATAGACAAATGTTTTAAAAAATTTTATATCCTCATAGATGGTAAAAAAATCAGAAATACAAGGTATATGATATTTTTTATTGATTGGGATCTTGTTATGTTAATGACAGTCAATGTAGAGATGCATTGATCCATTGTTATTTTTTAAAAATGCAACTACTACACCCCATGGAAGGGTAGGTAGTATTATAGAACCCTTATATTCATTTCAATTTATTTAATTCTTAAATTAAAAAAATCAATGATAACCATTCTTTAAAAATTCTTCAATATTATCATAGCACTAGGCATGTGTTTAATTAAAAAATAAACCTCATCATCTAGGTGTATACTAGAAAATTCCTCAATAAATACAAAAACATATTCTTGAAAAATGGGAATATCAATGATATTTAGTTCCTAATTAAACATTTGAGCTAAATACTCGTCATGATTGGGTATTATGACCGATATAATTGAATTAGTTTCCATAGGTGGTTCATATTCACACTTTCCCTAATAGATGATCGAAGGATGATTCCTGATATTAAATGCGAGTTCTATATCCATGAAGTTAATATGGGGTCTATATAAAGGGATCCAATACATTCCTAAAATCACAAAATGTTCATCTTGAGAAGGAATTATAATATTTGATGTAATAAAATTCCTAAAAACATCTATCAGGGAGTATTCTTAGAATTTATAGGCAGTTATCACTCCATGAAGAGTTTTCCTCAAAAATCCAGTATCAAGTCATCAGGGTGGAAATTATATATATTTAGAAAATGTTATTGATATAAAAAATTTGGTTTTACAAGAATCAAATAAAACATTAAATTTTCTATAGTTCATGATAACTGAGCTTTTCCAACTATTTTATGAAACCAACATCCATAGTTATAATAATTTAGGATTTCCCCTGTTCCCTTGGCATAAGAGGTCACTATAACACCCCATAACATTAATATATTTTCCATTTAGAATAAATTTAATTTTTTCCCTATATTTATATGAAACACAAATTTTATGTCATAATGTTTATCTTTCTCTACATGAAACACCCATGTTAGCTTGCACTACACATAAGACTGAGTTTTACCAAACAATAATATATTATTAAAAATACTATTATCTAATATAATAAGATATATCCTATCATTTTAAATAAATATTATAGTATTAAATAACTAATGAAAATACATTTTTTAATTTATTGGTGAAAATTTATTTAGAAATTAATATAATAACCAACTGAGATTAAATAGAATGTTTTTATAAAAAACCATTTTTATGCTCACAAAACTGTTTTATCCTTATATATAAAATTTCATCAAATTATTAAGTAATATTAATGTAATATATATTATATATTCAACCAAATAATTTTTATACTCATCTAATATAGTTTATAAAAATAATATAAGAACAAAGCATGCATTTCACATAAAATCAATATTTTTCTAAAGACACTCTATACGCCTTTAAATGGAAAACCTAATTAAAATCCAGTTTTCAGAAAATTTATAAATATTATATGTAAAAATAAAACGAAATTTTAAATATAAACATAATATTTAGTTCTGGTTGATGTTTTTTTATGTGATGTTTCTTTTTTTAATAAATTGTGGAAAAAGTGAATTTTAATTCAAAAACAAATTTTCATCTAATTTATTTATAAGAATAAATTATATTTTTAAATTTTTCTATAGTTTAATAATATTAATTTTAATCAATTAATATAGTGTATTCCATTGTAATTATAGTCACTTTAAAATTGAATATTAAAACTTAGAAAATTTCAAACACATTTACTTAAAAAACACGCATTTTTATCCCATTTGTGTAATTAAATTTAAATTAATTTATGGAAATTATGTGATTATAATTTTGAAAAATAGATTAAATATTTTAAATAATAATAATTTATTATTATTAAATTGGTTAATTTGGTTTTTGACCAAAAATATTTGGGAAAGTAATTTAAATTATTTATAATGATTAAGAGGAAAATTTTCCTAACAAAGAACTAAACCTTAAACATCATCCCCAAAATAACCTATATACATGTAAAAACTACATTTTATGGACATATATAGACCCTATACTCTATTTTATAAAATTATTTCCATTATTGGATCCAATTTATATGGAAAAAATGTTGGTATAATTCCATTACCCAAAATTTACATCAGTGGCACTCCACTCCACTGTAAATTGGAACTCACCCATCCCACATCCCAACACCACTCAATACACATTGTATAAAACTATATATAACCAAATATATTTTAAAAATAACTCCCATTAACCTATAATTATTACCCTCATAATAAATTCATCAAACAAAGCACTTTGGTGCAAACCAAAATGAGTTACCTGATTAAGAGGTCACATCATTTCTCAATATATTTTGTTTTATTTTAATTATCCACCCCATAAAATACTTTTATTCCATAAATATATATAAAAATTATTAGCAATATATTTCTATGTTTTTATGTTAGGGGTTCGAACTTCACGTACACACACATTCGTCTTGTGGGTAACTAAATTATTGTTCTTGTGTACGACGAACTACCGCCACACAAAGTGAAGTTGTTCATTTTTCATTCATTACCTATCATGCTGGACATTTTTATGGACACTATATTTATATATGATATATATGATATTTATTATGTCTTTATACTATATTAATTATTTTGTAACTGATACCTTTAAACATTCCATCTTGTGAGAATGTGATATCATTGGTTATGGAAGTGTGGACTACCGCCCCCTCAAAGTGATGAGATTCTTTCACAATATACATGGAATGTATAAAGGGGGATTTAAATAAATATATGTCACATTTATGAAATATATATGATATTATAACTATAATACACATATATATAATTTCACTTTCTTTCTTTTAATTCGAAAAAGAGATGAACGTAGCGTGAATGCGTATGTACGACCCATCGTCTCCAGGAATGATGCATTTCATTTATTTTATCAAAAGATTATAGATAATTATAAATACTTATATACAAGATATATATGATATTGAAATAATAATTTATATTTTGTAGATAATGAAACCATGATCTAATTAATTGGAATAACATGTAAAAATTCCAAACATACTCAATAAACTAGGAAATTAAACACCGAAGTAGTTGATGTAATAAAAGATTAATAAAAAAGGGTAATAAGATATTATAAAAAGTCAATATATGATATTATAAATGTGATTAGGGTAATTGTATAAGTGAGTTTCAGGTTTAAAGACATTCTATAATATGTTACTGTTCGTTCACCCAAAAAGGGAACAAAAGATAAGGTATTTTGTCTCAATTTACATTCCATTGAGACTTATTTGTTGTTATGAACCAATTACCCATTATATAGTGTATATATTATCCAATGACTTATAATATCATTAATTTCATTATACTAATGATATTTTAAGTTTCATTTAATGTTATTCTTATAAGGGTATTATGATTTCAAATGTTTCTGTAAAGACCCATAAATTTCAAGGAAATTTTTTCTTCTTAATTTTCCTTGGAATGTTACAAGAACGTAGTTTCTGACGGCACCTGATTCTAAGGCCCGGTGTGCCCGGAATCATTTTCCGAAGTTTGGCTTGGGTAAGTTCAGTGAACGAACGAGCGAGTTTTTCTAACTTTTGAACCGGTGCTCGGAATCGAATTTTGAGGGCACCGATGGAATCACAACAACGATATTTTCTTAGAAATCCCTCTTCTGAGTTGTGTTTTCTCGGGTGTGGTTTTTAATTTTTGGGCTTTAAGTTAAGAAATAAAATAATGTGGTACGACAAACTTTATTTTATTTCACTTAAAGCCACTTGAAAGCCACTTAAAGCTACTTAAGCTGAGTTGATGCAGATAGGGTGTTATCCGAAAATATCCTAACAAGTGGGTAGGATATTTGTGAGGTGGGGCCCGCACGAGCCCCACCATTTCATTTCCGCTAAGTAACGCACCCGAAAAAACCCCTATTTAATGAAAGTCAACTGGGGAGTTTCTTAGACAATTAAACACTCCTATTAATTGGGTGTTTTATTCGTTGAATTAATTCTACGAATTAATGGGTCGTTACTTAACTTATTGTTTTGTTTGTTGGCATGTAATAAAATAAGACCAACATTCTTATTCTTGTGTGTTGTTCATTGAGAGGATTTGACAGAACGTTAAGTCCTTAAACCTCCTTCACGAAGAACGTGAAGAACGCGAAGAACGTGAAGAATGCGAAGAACACCGGCCTTCGACGAAAGGCGACGAAGAACGCCGAACCCTCGGAGATCGACGACGCGACGCCGTGTTCTGCGATGCCAACGATTCTCCTCCCATGACATTCTTCTGCGACATTCCTTCATCCGCGACAAATCTTCGATTATCCGTTGAGGTGAGAGACTGCAGACCTTTTAATTCTTGTGGTTTATAACAACAACATGGATTTAATTGTTATAATTAAATCTGTATGTTCTTGATCCTCAGAGTTCGTCGACGCAACGACATATACCGCGACGACGCGAGGCCCTTCCGCGACGCGATGATCCTCTTCTCCTGCGACGATCAATTCCACGAAGAACGCACGCTCGAAGACGATGGCGAGGTAGGGGTTTGATTCTTAAAAATCTTGGTGATTTATGCCCGTGACGGTTGTTAAACTCTTGTTGTGTAATATTCTTTTTAAAACGGCTAACACGGTGGGTGTGGACTAACGAACATGTCCAAACCCACCGCACTTTTTCGTTCTTAGTGCGCAAAATGGAGGACAATGAAAAACGAGGCCGTAATGGCGATTTGAGGGCCTGTCAGGGAAGAATGGGACCCGGGAGGAGCCACGGCGTAGACGGAAGTGGAATCAGACCGCCGGAGCAACTCCGGCGGCCCGCGGAATCCGCCGGCGGCGCCCCGGCGTGCTGCCGGATGGAGTGGCCGTGGCTGAAGCCGCAGCGGAAGCGGCCGACCAAACCCGCGACCGTGCGGGTCCGGGGACACACGGGACGCAGCAAAGCTGCGTCCACTGACCCTGTGCGGCCCCACGCGGGGCCGCGACGCTTCATCCCGTGCGGGCAGCCCCCCCCCCCCCCCCCCCCCGCGGCTTCCTCCGCTCGGCCGCTCAGCCGAGCCGAGCTGGGCCAGGTCGCACCCAACTGGGTCGGACCCGGACCCGGGTCGGGTAGACCCGGTTCGGGCCGTCCCAGGGGGGTCGGGCCGAGTCGGTCCGGGCCCAGACCCCCCGTTCCCGGACCTTTTCGGTCTTTTGCTCATAACTTGAGCTACAGGCCTCCGAATGACGTGCCGTCAACGGAGATGCGATCCATGGATCGAGACGGTCGTTTTGGTATATCGTACTCAATGTTTTGGAAAACTTTGGGTTCGGCCGGGTTGGTTCGTACACGAAACCAACTAGGCCATCGGAGCGGAAACACTCATATCTTGAGCTTCGGACGCCCGATTGACGTGCTGTCGACTTTGTCGAACCCCTCCAAGTGAGACAAATATTTTTTTCTTACTCTGCCCGAGGTTCAGACGCAGGTGGAGTACGGTCGGGTTGGTTTTTCCTTAAAAACCAACCGTACCTGTGGGACGAAAAAGCCAATAACTCTCAGACCAGGTGTCCGATTGACGCGCCGTCTGCGATGTTGAGTTCCTGTTGACGATACAGAACTTTTGGATACATCAACTCTGGACTATGTGTTAGTTGATATATCAGCCTCTTGGCTCGTGGAGCGGACCCTCCCGAACGAGCTTGCTGTGTGCGGGAACCCTAAAGCTGGCTGCGACTGCGACGATGATGAAAACAGTACGGGAATCCTCCGTGTTTTCAGAAGTGACCACTATGGTACATCTTGTGATACATCAACTCTGGACTACATGTTAGTTGATGCATCAACCTCTTATCTCGTTGAGTGGACCCTCCCGGAACGAGCATGCTGTGTGCGGAAACCCTAGAGCCGGTTGAGACTTGACGACTGCTGATCGAATGACTCGGTGTGTTACGGATAGCCCAGTGGGAAGCACTTGGTTGTAGCAGCAGTCCCACGGCGGAGGAGCGCTTGATTGTAGTGGGAGACCCGCAGTACTCAACAGAAGGAGTACCTCTGGTGGCTATGAGGGGGAGCACTTGGTTGTAGCGGTAGAACCACAACTGAGGAGCGCTTGGTTGTAGCAGCATGGGGGAGCGCTTGGTTGTAGTGGAATACCCACGACGGAGGAGCGCTTGGTTGTAGCGGATGACCCGTGTTACTCAACATGAGTACCTCTAGAGGCTATGAGGGGGAGCGCTTGGTTGTAGCAGCAGACCCATGTTGGGAAGCGCTTGGTTGTAGCAGCAGACCCCCAGTACTCGATAGGTGTAGTACTACAACAGTCCAAGGTTAGAAGGAAGCGCTTGGTTGTAGCAGCATAACCACTGTACTTGATGGAGAAGGAGTTTCCAAATATCTATGGTTTCCACTTCATGATTGATCCTATGTGGGTCATTGAGGGGGTTAGTACCTACCAATCATTTGTGGGTCTGACGGCTTAGATGAATCAGTGGCTACATCTGATCATCTCTATCGTCTTACGAAGAAGTATATCCTGTGTGAGTTGAATCCTGTTTGCTATCCTATGTGGATTGTGTTGTGCTATCCTGTGTGGATTTACGTTTTTCTTTCCTATGTGGATTGTGTTGTGCTACCCTGTGTGGATTTACGTTTTGCTTTCCTATGTGGATTGTGTTGTGCTATCCTATGTGGATTTACGTTTTGCTTTCCTGTGTGGACTGGGTTGTACTTGAACTCGGATGTTGGAGCCGAGCGAGAATTGATGACTTAGGTATATGTATGGGAATATACCTAAGCCGTGTCGGATGTTACTTCATGATTGTATCTTTCCTTTGTGGTTTATCCTTTGTGGACTCTGGGAGACCTTCGGGGGTCTCGGGGTCCCTACTGAGTATCTTATACTCACCCTGCATGGGCTATGCCCGCACTACGTTGTGTTGGTTGCAGACGACGGACATCGCTGATCGTGGTGGAGGCTTGCGGAGCAGGACGGTACCTGGAGGTGGACCACTGGGTGGGATGTACTCGGAGTGGTCGGCTAGACCCGAGGAGCAGTGGAGGCTATCTATACCCACCCTTCAGGTGTGACTTCTAGTGGACGGCTCGACGTTGCGACTTTACTTTTCAGTTGTTGTTTTCCCTTTCGAGTTTTACTTTACTTCCAGTTTGGGTTTGTATTCTGGACCACTTACTTTCCGCACTTACTATTGTACCAGTTTTTACTTAGTGTTTACTTTTTCCACATGCTTACTCTGTGGTGCTTGTTTACTTTACAAAGTCAATGCCTTCCCTTTACCGAGATTTATGCCTTGGTGCTAGTCACCAGCCCCTGGCCTATGGAAGGCGGGCTTCGGGTAGTCACGACACGAGCCCCGAGGATGGGTCGTGACAAATTGGTATCAGAGGAGTTCGGCTCTACCGTAGACTCTGATCTTTCTTCTATGTGAAGCAATAGTGTTAAGCGTATTGAGTGTGGTTATCAGTCCAGGGTGCCCAGTGTTGGTGCGGCGGCCGACGTATCCGTACACCAGGACCCTGACTTCTGATTTCCGACTTAATGCATGATAACATTGATTGCATGTGTGTTTCAAGTTTTCATTGTGATTACTTGTATCAGCTCACCAGGTATACTGTTCTGACCGTGGCACACCTGTTTCCTTTCAAGATGTCTGCACGACACCAGCCAGCTACGGTTCTGAGTGTTGTACGTGACGACAGCCTGCCGAGCGACGAGGCCTCGGTACAGGGCCCTTTGACAGCAGAGGCACCGGCAGTACCACTACCTTCCAAGCCACTGATGCTTCCAGCCCCGACCGCTGACGATGCATGTCGCCTTAGTGCAATTCATGAGTTCCAGCGCCAGCGACCGCCCAGGTTCTGCGGGGAGACGGACCCCCAGGAAGCCGAGGACTGGATGGAGGCGGTTGTACGAGTTTTCCGGTTAGTGAGGACACCAGCAGACCTTATGGTGGTCCTTGCAGCGAGCCTCCTGCATGCGGCAGCAGACAGATGGTGGAGCTTGATGCTCCAGGTGCACGATGAGGCATCACTCCTTTGGACGGACTTTGAGAGCCTTTTTCTCTCAGAGTTCATCCCATCCACCCTCTGAGCGGTGTGCACCCAGGAGCTACTACAGCTGCGGCAGGGCTGCATGACATTAGCCCAGTACGCGGCGAGGTTTACCAATCTCTCGTGCTATTCCACGGACATGGTATGGGACCCATTCTTCAGGGCCCGAACCTTCGAGCAGGGGCTCATGCGAGAGATCAGAGCTTCAGTTGTTTCTCACAGCATTCCGACACAGACAAGAGTGTTGGAGAGATCCCTCTTAGTGGAGAGTGTCCTTGCTGAGCAGTCTCCAGCAGCAGGACCCACCACTAGCCAGCATGCGGCAGAGTCTTCTGTAGCAGGTAGTAGACAGATGACGCAGGGGTCCAAGAGGACTATACCTACCAGTGGTCGACCGCGTGACACATGGTCGATTGTGCGAGGCACTCGGGGTGGACAACGACTTACCATGAGCAGACAGTGTTAATCCTACGGTGGGGTTGGTCACATGGCTCGTGACTGTCCGACCCGCCATACGGATGACCAGAAGATGAATGAAGGACCTCCTAGGCAGAGGCAGAGGTTCGATCGAGGTGGATTGCATGGATCAGGAGACCATGGCAGAGGAGCTGGCCGAGCAGCAGGTAGTGGACGACGCTTCAAGGTGTTGCCACCACCACCACCAGGAGGTCTACCCCGACCGTATGGAGTTGGTGGACATGGGAGAGCTCAGCTTCAGGTAGCTGAGGCCTTCGATCATGGATCTCTGGGATCAGATGGACATGAGCGGAACTAGTGGATACGTCTTTTGTACTTCTAGTTCCTTATTGCTGTTGTGTAGCGTCTTTGTATTATGATATGCAATAATAAAAGACGCAGACCTTTATGGTGTTTTCATTCCTGTCCTATTTTTTGTTGTTACTAAGAGGTTCCAGTTTAGACTGTTGACTTGACCCTCACTTGTGAGACATCTAATGGAGGAGACCCAGTTACCACACACTGATGCCGACAGTGTGACTCAACCCTTGGAGGCGAGAGTAACGGTTGGATCTCTTGGTAGTAGCGTCGAGGCCTTACGATGTCATCCTTAGTATTGATTAGTATCATCCATGTCAGGATTGACTATATTAGGTGAAGAACATGGTTCATCCAGGGGATGAGACCAGATTTCTCTTATCGGAAAAGAAGAAATCTCACCAGCTCTTGTAGGACCAGAAAGGTCCAAGTCATCCATGAGTGGATGCGGACAGCTCAGAACCGGCAAAAGTCTTGTGCCAAGAGGAGGCGGAGGCCACTAGAGTTCGAGGATAGCGACCACGTCTTCTGGCATGTCTCACCTCAACATGGATTATGGAGATTTGGCCGAGGCGGCAAGTCGTCTCTACACTTCATCGGACCATTCCAGGTCCTCAGCAGGATTGGCAAGGTGGCTTATCGCCTGGCTCTACCACCTCAGTTGCACCGGGTGCACGACGTCTTCCACGTATCTCAGATGAGGAGATACGTGCACGACCTGTCACACATCATTGACCATGGGGAGCTGGACGTTGATGATGGGGAAACCTTTGCGGAGGACCCGGTGGAGATCGAGGATCAACAGGAGCAGGTCCTACGTGGATGATCGATTCCTCTTGTGCGCATCAGATGGCAGTACGGGAACCTCCAAGAGATCACTTGGGAGTGGGAGGCTCAGATGCGTGCTCAGTACTACCTTTGTATCCCTAAGTTTGTGGTGAAGCTTTACAGGGACGTAAAGCCCCGTGGTGGGAGTAATGTAAAGACCCATAAATTTCAAGGAATTTTGTTTTTCTTAATTTTTATTGGAATTTTACAAGAACACAGTTTCTGGCGGCACCTGATTCCGAGGCCCGGTGTGCCCGGAATCATTTTCCGAAGTTTGGCTCGGGTATGTTCAGTGAACGAACGAGCAGGTTTTTCTAACTTTTGAACCGGTGCTCAGAATCGAATTTCGAGGACACTGATGGAATCGCAGTGCCGATATTTGCTTAGAAACGCGTCTTCCAGAGTTGTGTTTACTCGGGTGTGGTTTTTAATTTATGGGCTTTAAGTTAAGAAATAAAATAATGTGGTATGACAAACTTTATTTTATTTCACTTAAAGCCACTTGAAAGCCACTTAAAGCTACTTAAGCTGAGTTGATGCAGATATGGTGCTATCCAAAAATATCCTACCAAGTGGGTAGGATATTTGTGAGGTGGGGCCTGCACGAGCCCCACCGTTTCTTTTCCTCTAAGTAATGCACCCGCAAACACCCATATTAAATGAAAGTCAACTGGGGCGTTTCTTAGACAATTAAACGCTCCTATTAATTGGGCAGTTTATTCGTTGAATTAATTATATGAATTAATGGGTCGTTACTTAACTTAGTTTTTTCGTTTGTTGGCATGTAATAAAATAAGACCAACATTCTTCTTCTTGTGTGTTGTTTGTTGAGAGGATTTGACAGAACCTTAAGTCCTTCAACCTCCTTGGCGAAGAATGCGAAGAACGTGAAGAACGCGAAGAATGCGAAGAACGCCGGCCTTCGACGAAAGGTGAAGAAGAACACCAAACCCTCAGAGATCGACGACGCGATGCCGTGTTCCGCGACGCCAATGATTCTCCTCCCGCGACGTTCTTATGTGACGTTCCTTCATCCGTGACAAATCTTCGATCATCCGTTGAGGTGAGAGATTGCAGACCTTTTAATTCTTGTGGTTTATAACAAAAACATGGATTTAATTGTTATAATTAAATCTGGATGTTCTTGATCCTCGAAGTTCATCGACGCAACTCCGTATACCGCGACGAAGCGACGCCCTTCCGCAACGCGACGATCCTCTTCTCCTGCGACGATCAATTCCGCGAAGAACGCACGCTCGACGACGAGAGTGAGGAAGGGGTTTGATTCTTAAAAATCATTGTGATTTATGCCCGCGACGTTTGTTAAACTCTTGTTGTGTAATATTATTTTTAAAACTGCTAATGCAGTGGGTGCGAACTAATGAAAAAGTCCGAACCCACCACACTTTTTCGTTCATGGTGCGCGAAATGGCAGACGATAGCAAACGAGGCCGCAATGGCGATTTGAGGGCCTGGAAGGGAAGAATGGGACCCGGGAGGAACCACGACGTAGACGGAAGTGGAATCGGACCGCCGGTGGCACGGGATTCCGGCAGCTGGAGGCGGCGGCAGACGACCAGACCCATGACCGCAGGGGTCCGGTGACACACGGGATGCGGCAAAGCCGCATCCACTGACCCAGCGCGACCCCACGTGGGGTCGCAGCACTTCATCCCACGGGGACAACGCCCCCCCCCCCCCCGCGGCTTCCTCCACTCGGCCGCTTGGCCGAGCCGAGCCGGGCCGACCCGCCGGGCCAGGTCGCGCCCAGGCCGGGACAGGCTGGGTCACGCCCAACCGGGTCGGACCTGGACCCAAGTCGGTCCGGGCCCAGACCCCCCGTTCCCGGACCTTTTTGGTCTTTTGCTCGTAACTTGAGATACAGGCCTCCGAACGACGAGCCATCAGTGGCAATGCGATCCTTGGATCGAGACAGTCGTTTTGGTATATCGCACTGAAGGTTTCAGAATACTCTGGGTTCGGCCGTGTTGGTTCGTACACGAAACCAACCGGGCCCTCGGAGCGGAAACACTAATATCTTGAGCTTCGGACGTCCGATTGACGTGTCGTTGACTTTGTCGAACCCCTCCAAGTGAGACGGGTATTTTGGCTTACTCCACCCAAGGTTAGGACGTAGGTGGAGTACGGTCGGGTTGGTTTTTCCTTAAAAACCAACCGGGCCCCTGGGACGAAAAAACCAATAACTCTCAGACCGGGCGTCCGATTGACGTGCCGTCTGCGACGTTGAGTTCCTGTTGACGATAAAAAACTTTTGGATACATCAACTCTCGACTATGTGTCAGTTGATGTATCAGCCTATCGGCTCGTGGAGTGGACCCTCCCAAATGAGCTTGCTGTGTGCGGGAACCCTAGAGCTGGCTGTGACTGCGACGATGATGAAAACAGTACGGGAATCCTCCGTGTTTTCGGCATTGACCACTACGGTACATCTTGGGATACATCAAATCCGGACTACATGTCAGTTGATGCATCGACCTCATAGCTCATGGAGTGGAACCTCCCAGAATGAGCATTCTGTGTGCGGAAACCCTAGAGCCGGTTGAGACTTGACAACTACTGATCGAACGACTCGGTGTGTTACGGGTAGCCCAGTGGGAAGCGGTTGATTGTAGCAGTAGACCCACGGCGGAGGAGTTCTTGGTTGTAGTGGCAGACCCGCGGTGCTCAACAGAATGAGTACCTCTGGAGGCTATGAGGGGGAGCGCTTGGTTGTAGTGGCAGACCCATGACGGAGGAGCGCTTGGTTGTAGCAGCATGGGGGAGCGCTTGGTTGTAGCTGCAGACCCACGACGGAGGAGCGCTTGGTTGTAATGGCTGACCCGTGGTACTCAACAGAAGTACCTCTAGAGGCTATGAGGGGGAGCGCATGGTTGTAGCAGCAGACCCATGGTGGTAAGCGCTTGGTTATAATAGCAGACCCACAGTACTCGATAGGTGGAGTACTATAACAGTCCAAGGTTAGAAGGAAGTGCTTGGTTGTAGCAGCATAACCAATGTACTTGATGGAGAAGGAGTTTCCAAATAGCTATGGTTTCCACTTCATGATCGATCCTATGTGGGTCATTTCGGGGGTTAGTACCTACCGATCCTTTGTGGGTCTGATGGCTTATATGAATCAGTGGCTACATCTGATCATCTCTATCGTCTTACGAAGAAGTATATCCTGTGTGAGATGAATCCTGTTTTCTATCCTATGTGGATTATGTTGTGCTATCCGGTGTGGATTTACGTTTTTCTTTCCTATGTGGATTGTGTTGTGCTATCCTGTGTGGATTTACATTTTTCTTTCCTATGTGGATTGTGTTGTGCTATCCTGTGTGGATTTACATTTTGCTTGCCTATGTGGATTTTGTCGTTCTATCCTATGTGGATTTACATTTTTCTTTCCTGTGTGGACTGGGTTGTACTTGAGCTCGGATGTTGGAGCCGAGCGAGAATTGATGACTTAGGAATATGTATGGGCATATACGTAAGCCATGTCGGATGTTACTTCATGACTGTATCTTTCCCTTGTGGTTTATCCTTTGTGGATTCTGGGAGACCTTCAGGGGTCTCAGGGTCCCTACAGAGTAGCTTATACTCACCCCTACATGATCTATGCCCGCACTACGTTGTGTTGGTTGCAAACGATGGACATCTTTGATCGTGGTGGAGGCTTGCGGAGTAGGACGGTACCTGGAGGTGGACCACTGGGTGGGATGTACTCAGAGCGGTCGGCTGGACCCGAGTAGCAGTGGAGGCTATCTGTACCCACCCTTCAGGTTCCAGTGGATGGCTCGACATTGTGGCTTTACTTTTCAGTTGATGTTTTCCCTTTCGATTTGTACTTTACTTACAGTTTGGGTTTGTATTCTGGCCCACTTACTTTCCGCACTTACTGTTGTACCCGTTTTTACTTAGTGTTTAATTTTTCCGCTTGCTTACTCTGTGGTGCTTGTTTACTTTACAAAGGCAATGCCTTCCCTTTACTGGGATTTACACCTTGGTGCTAGTCACCAACCCCTGGCCTATGGAAGGTGGGCCTGGGGTAGTCACGGCACGGGCCCCGAGGATGGGTCGTGACAGTTTCAAAGTGGCATTGGACACATTAGAATATTTAAGGTTATTTTCCTCAAGAATGTGTTTAATGATTACCTTTACAATCAAAATTTATTTTGTGATTAATAAATTTATCTTTAAAAAATCAATTCCTATTCATAATTTTTATTATTCATTAATTTTCTCGTAAATATCCATATTCATAGGAACTTGATATTATTTTCTCCTAAATAATATAGCATTTTACATTTAGTGTTTAATTTTACATTTATTTGATTAACTGGGGTATCTACTATATCAACTAAACCTATGTGTTTCTCAGCTAACGTGTCACCTCCACAATGCACAACATCACCCACTTTATGTATCCAATTACCAAATAACCCTATACTTTCTAGTTGAACCCCCACAATACCCATTGTAAATTTACTTCGAGAGATGCATCACCGCAACCCATCTTCGACATTAGGGTTCCTCGCATCCAGGTTCTTCCTCCTACATCCTCTCATTCTACCCCTATCCTCTCCATATCCCTAGGGTTCTCGCTATGGTTAACCATCCCGATCCTGCATCTATTCCTACAATCCATCGACGTCATCAACCTCGTAATTTCAATCCTTCCTTACATCACACGATTCTTCTATGATAGACCAGTAAACTCCCTCGATTTTCATTCCTACGAACCTAGGGTTATCGAATTCCTCCCATCCAGTTAGCTCCATTCCTTGTCTCTGATCCCACCTTTGAATCTTCATCTCCATATACTGCCCTTCATCTCCCCATACTTGGCACACCTAAATCCTCATCTCCATCTCCGCATGCTCCCTATCGCCAGCACTCATCATCCCTTCATCTCCATCTCTGTTCACAACAAACTGTCACCTTGACTCCCGAACTACATTACATCACTTCGACTCCCTGTCTAAGTTTACCTTCACCTCCTCCATCTCCCATCACCTTCTATTTACTCCTAAAGCTCTACTCCATTCCAAAATCTTCTACACTGTCAACCGTCGATGATGACCCAATCTCCTCGTCTCCCTATCTACGTTCACCTTCACCTACTCCATCTACTAGCACATTAGATTTACCACTAAAAACCTACTCTATTCCAAAATATACTACAATGTAAACTGATGATGATGACCCCCCGACAACCTCTTAGCTAACCCCTTTACCATCACAAACAACATATTTAGAAATCCAATAGAACTACAATGATGCAACATGTATTTTCTCCTACTTCCATAGAAATTTTCACCCTTACATTCCATTTTGTACCTAGACCTATGTGCTACAGCTTTATTGGCTATATAAATTAGTCTGTCGATGTAATATAAATCCACAATTGTTCTTTTTCCCTATGGTAACCCATCAATTCATTTTCATTTGATATAATCTATTTGAAACTAACTATTTTACTTCATTTTTTCTTCAGTTCTTCTAAACTATTTTACATTTCTACATGATGTGCTTTCATCTAAGGTGTTTCAGGATTTATTATTCTTTATGACATGTACATTGAATTGATACACTTTTTATTTTAATATATCAGTAATAAAGAGTTGATTCTTGTATTTTTTAATTTTTTATATAACTTGGGCTCTTCTTGGTTCAGCTCCCACAATCCCTTCCACAACAGGTATGTTATCCAACTATCCTTAAATACTAATCTCTTCAGTGCATCTTCTGTTTATATTGATTTCGTACTGTACCATTTATGTTTGGATCGAATTAAATGTTTAATCATAACTTACAAAGGAAAATCCTACTACATGCCTCAATTTTAATCCAAATTTCTATATTATAATGAACTTTGATTTAAACAATCTAAGAGTAATAGTTATTAAGGATATTAAGAAACATGAGATTATGGGAGTTATTAGATTATCCAATGTATCATGTTGCTGTCAATATTTATTTATTCGTGTACTGTATTCGATCAACATATAGTCTTCATTTTGTACATTGATTTGTGATAATACCAAACTTTGAGGTTTAATCAACTGTTATGTGAAAATGTTAGTGAATTTATAAACTATTATGTGCAGGATAACTTTTCTTATTTCATTTTTCATGTACAAGAATTATCCAACTTGTTGACAATATGATTGTTTAGTTAACGTGTCAATTATGGAAATATACTAACTGTGATGGTAACATTTTTATTCCGGACAATAGAACAGAATATAAACTACTTCAATGTAGTATTTATTTTGTTCTTATAAAGATATAATAATTATTAAAACATGTCATGTGAATCGCCACTATAAATATCTAACCAATTATGATTATTTTACCTTTTTATTAGAACTATGGCATGCATGCATGGAACCTACTTCACATCCATGGATGAAGGGGGCCTTTGCATACAATGTGAAAGGGTGACTGACACCTGATTGAGGAGAATAAACCATCATGGAAGATTGAAGAAATGATATATTTTAAATAATTGGGTCATTTTTTTTCAATTAATAGTCTATTTTACTTGTATTAAATATGATTTTTCATTCATTTTTTAAACTGCATGTACTCTCATTCAAGTAGTGGATGTTGTAGACCTTAAACCTAGGGTTGAACCTGCTATCCTATCCAATGTGGTATGTCATTTTTATTGTTTGAATTTATTCCCTCAACTCATATAAATTAACACCCTCTGGCCATTAATATTTCTCGGTATTTTCTTATAAAAACCTAAAAATTCATTCTTTTGAAAATAGTTTATCTTGTAGTTATGCTATTGTTTTATGACAGAACCTCTATTTAAATATAATCTCATTTATTCTATGAGATTATTTCAGAAACATAGAACATAAATTTAATATTTTTATTAATTTCTCCAAACAATTTCAGGATACCTAGTCATCCATTCCTTTAGAACCCTATGAAACACCCTTTATCTCCTATAATGTTCCTCACTGCAGGACACTTCAATGTTTGCAGCTTCTGTTTCAGCTTCACTGAGTGAGATTTAGTTTCATAAAATTCTTATTCATTTTCCATTCCCTAAAGTATATGTCATTATTTTCAAAATATAACACTTTAATTTAAAATTACTGAGATCATTATGATTTTACATGGCTTTATTCCTGAAATATTCTCCAAGAATATGGCAGTAGTAAATGTGGAGCCTACCAAGGGAACAACCAGAAATAATTTTTCAGATATGTATTAATGATTACATGATTTTATTTTTGTAAATTATGATTCAGCCTCTATATGGATTTATTTTATGTGGTATTGTTTATTAGTTTTATTCAATGTTTCTTGTCATCATTATTAATTTATTTAATTTTTTGTTTTCTAGATGAATTAATTTAATGTTTGTGTTGTTTTTTATTATATACATCTATAAGTTATGGATTACTAATGTAATGATGTACTATTTTCTCCTATAGTTCAAGATGAGGTGTTGGGATGTTAATATTGGCCTTACATGGAAGAATAATTATACATGTGTTTGATTACTAGTAAATTTCCCACTATTTTTCCACATGTTTTCTTTGTTCAACTTCTGATGTGTGGATTCTTTTAATTTCATGGGTTGGATTCGCATAAAGAATAAGTATTTTTATGGGAGCTACATTAAACAGGAATGTGATGAAGACTGGTGAAGTGTACCACCACAGGAAGGTTGTTTTTGTTTCATATGCATTTTTACATATTTGTAATTGTTTGTCATTTATTTGATTCTGATTTATTTATCAAACCCTATTGTGAATTGTGCTTTATACAGAATTGGTCATTTTTTAATTGATCCTCATATAAATTTAAACTGCTTATTTTTTTAGCAGTTTTGAATGATTTTTTACAACTTTCTTATATTAGAAAACAATACTATCATTCTGTTGGTTGGGTGGGTGTCGACATTTTTAATCATTTTTGTTACTTAGTTTCTTCCCCCCTTTGACAGTTTTATGCGTAGTTGTGTTCCTTTTATTTCCACATTGACCTATTGTGAAGTGTCTCCTACACATTTCTCTCTTTATTCGTTAAGAGTTTTATCTGATGTTGGGGTTTTTAAATGTTATATGCTCATTTATGTGACTTTAATGTTAGTTTTATTTTCTGCTTATAATTTTACTGACTACAATTCTCATCCTCACATAAAAAATAACATAATTCATGATGAATGTGCATGGGTTTATGTAATTAATGTCTTCTATTTACGTGCATAGAGGAGGACAAACATAAGATACACATCACTTATGGATTTCTCTAAATTTGATCCTGGTGTTTTTTTTACCAACTCATTATTTTTATGGATTTGAATTATTGATAAGGATAGAACAATTATATATTGTTCAAAACTAAAGGAGGTAACGATTTAGCGATAGTCGTGTGATTATTCAGTTTGACAAGACAGTACTTGAATATGTCATATTTGGGAAGGTATGGGTTTTTTGGTTGATTTTTCCAATTCATAAATGTTCATTATCTAATATATTTTTTTCCGTATGCATGGTTGCCTTTTTTACATTTAAAATTTCAAGCTCACATTTCCTTATGTTTTATTTCATTTTATTTTGGCTTAAATTAATTTCACTGAACATTATTTGAAAGCCTGGTTTTATATTTTTTAGTAATTTTAATGATGTTTATTTTTGTTGTAACTTTGGAATTATGCTGGTTATTTTCTTTACATATTTTTGAGATTGGAATGATAGTAATCTTATGTGTGATTAAATTGAACTTGCTGAACATGTTTGTAAAGCCATGTTATCCAAGTTTATAATCATATCAATAAAATTCCTTATCTTAGAACATTTATATATATCTTTGTTATTTTTTAATCATTTTTAGATTTGAATGGTGGTCAATATATAAAGGCTTATAGTGAAATTGTTGTATATGTTCGGTAAGATCAATTTTTCCATATTTTAATATTTTTAATGAAATTTCTTATCTTTCTAAATTTCAAAATATACTGTTTATTTTCTTTAATCATTTTTTGGATATAAAATGTGGTAATTTTATGTTGGGTTAATTACTGATTTTCATTGAAACCAAACAATAAAAAAACATTATAGTTTTGTTCATTACTATATAGAAAGATAAAACCAGTGGGTGTTCAAGAGTAAGCAGTGGAATTGATTATATCCATGTATTATATCATTCAATTTTTACAATTTCATTCTCTAAAAAATTCATATAACAGTACTGACATAATTTATAACATTTCATGATAGGTCCAACAATGTGTTATTTCTTCTCCTGGGATATTAAATACAGGAACAATATTTCATATGTCAACATCAGTCATGTCTTCTACGTGGGTATATAACTATTCTCTTTACTATGTTCTTAATTCATTCCATAATTAAAATAAAAATTTCTATAAACTAATTTATATTCTATTTTTTAATTTTTTTTAAAAACATTTTCCTTTCAATCTTGACCTATATACTATTAAATAAAAGTTAACTGTTAAATCACTAATATGTGTTTCACTACTTTGAATTTCTATATATTTTATCATCAAATCATCTAACAAAAATTTATATGTAGAAAATTGTGTCACATAATTTTGATAATGTGGATGAACTTCAATATTATCCACATTTTTCGAGACAAAAACGATACATCGATACATTCTATTGAATCACACACCTAAATGAAGGGAAATGTAAAATGGAGAACATAAAAACAGGCTAAAATGTGATGTTGGAAACTGAGGGAAAACATACATGTTCATGGTTTAATTTGTCTTCTTTGCTATTTTTTGAATTCCTATTTGAAGTGAAATAATAATTACATTATCTATTGGACTAAACATTATTTAAAATTTATGTTTCTCCATAGAAAACATTTTGTCATTTCTTTATCCTATTTTTTATGTGTTCAAGTTACATTGCCTGAATTATTTTACTTTACAAATACGACAAGTTTTTTTCCTTCCTATCATAACAGTTTTCTATTTGCTTACTATAAATAAACACCATCTTGGTCTGTATTATAGAAACACTATATTATTCACATTTATTTGAACTCTATGTTTCAATGCTAATGGTTTGTAAACATCTAATTTGATGAAATAGGACACCCTATATTCCAATCCTATGTTCGGTGGACATAGAAAATAAAGACCATTTAGTTATATTAGACATACAATGATACTGATCATTGTTAGAATTTATCATCTTTTTGATCTACATTTTTTTCAATTGTTATGATGTATATTATAATGGGCTACTAACATGTAACTAATATGTGTTTCATTTGTAGGATATATAAAAAAGGTGACATAAATATTACATGTTCCCTATGTATTTTATATTACTTATTTCTGCTATGATATTCAAAAAAACATTATTTTATACCTCTTCATAAGTGTTTCTTGTTTTTATATTTTATAAAGAATTCATCTGTATATACTGTATAAAACACAATATTATTCAGCTTTATTACAACACAATGATTGATTTTTTTTGAGTTTGTTACTGTCCAGTATACTGTGAATTTCAAGAACATTAACTTCAATTACTACATTTTTAAGTTTAATTTTTGTATTGAATTTTCATATTTAAATATTCATTACTACTTATTAATCTATTTTATTAAATTTTCATCCTTAGAGTTCATTTTCTAGACAATGAAGCTCAAGATATGTTGCAATGACCCATTGTTCCTGGAACACTTATCAAAAACCACTTACCAGGAAAAACTTTTACAAACATGGAGTTCATAGAAAATTGGGTAATTATAGATTGGGTTCTGACATTTTTTACTGATATTAATTCTCTTATATAAAAGTAAAGGAAGTAAGACATGTATACATTTTGAAATTATTTACAAACATCCCCCATGGAACAGAAAATGATTTTCCTGTATCCATTCTATGTTCAAATTTTATTTTGTTGTATCAAGATATTTTCCCCTTCCATTCCATTAATATGTACCAATACCATCTGATTGAAAATAAATTTACACTACCATTACTTGGTGACTTTTGCAAATAAAATTATATTTTCAATGAAAACCCATTAATTTAATATGTCATGCATACGCACGGGTGAGGACTAGTTATTAATAAATCTGAATCTTTTATAAAACACATATATCAAATATGGCCCATTGTTAAATTTATTATTGAATATATGATGAATTCTTTGGAAAATTATGTCATATATGGGGATAGGTTATAGATGACCCATCGATGCATCAATTGTCCCATGAGTTGAATTAGCTTGCCAAAGTAAATGGGTTTTTACCCGATATGTTGTAAAATGTCTTTTGAACGGTCTCGATGGTAAAGACACAATGTACCTAAGAAAAATTGATTCTAATAATTTGTAATATAACTCATTTGTATCTATTTATTATTCATCCATGAGATTTTTCATCGACATATCTATGGATACATATCATTATCAATTTATTTATTGAATGGAATATGTTCTCAATAATTTACATTTCAGTGTTCAATAATTCTCATTAATTCATTATTTCCTCTATTATACTCACCCCTACTGATAATTTGAGATCACCCTGATTGTTTTTCCTTTCCACAGGTTATGAAGAAGAAATATTTGAATAATATTTCAAGGATTAATTTTATTTCATTTTATTATGTATCATGTCTTATTTTTTATTTTCCAAAGTAAAATGGGTTCCATTTATTTAATCTAGCTTTCATATATTTATAAATCAATTCTTCCTTCATTATTTAATTCCTTTTAATAATAACAATGTGATAAAATAATGCACTGGATCTGGGATTCTCAGGTCGGGGCTTTATATTTGGAATCAAAGGATGTTTCGTTGAAATCTTGGAATCAAGATTTAGAAAGCTTATATTAGGGAACATAACCCTAATTTAGACATTGATGATACCAAAAAAGCTCAGTCAGTGGAACTCCCCTGACCATTTATTAAAAGAAAATAAAAGTATAGCAAACAGTTACAACAAGGTAAAATAAACAAAAACATATCATAAAAGTCATACCCATCACCACATCCATAATAAAGTGCTTCCTCCACTGTAGCTGATTCCTTCTCTGAACTATCATGCTACTTCAAAATCATGGCATACTTTCTTCTAAGATTCATCTTTTCTAAGGAAAGAAACTCCTTTGAATAATTCACTCCCTATCTCTCCTTCCCAACATAAGACCTGGAGGACATTGGCTTTTACATGTAATAATAATCTTTCATCATCCTTCTTCGTGGTGGGGCAGTCATCGCTTCCTCATGCACATACACCTTCTTTTTTCCACCCTGCACAGCATCACTGTATGAAGTCTGAGGCCTGATGCCAACATTTTCCTTATCACTATCAATGAAATCCCCCCATTGCCCAAAGATGTGAACAACACGATAACCCTCCTTCACCTCCCATTCCTTCTAAGATCGACTATTAGTGTCAATAACTGCAATAAAATGTGTGTGATCCGTGAACTCATGACTAGTATTTAACCCATTAATCACATAATCCTCTCAGGCTGCAGCATTACTACTCTCCACTTCTTTTGAGTAGTTTTCATTAAAAACAGTCGCAATAACTCCATCTCTAGCATCCTGCTCTTCAAAACCAGCATAGAGTCTTGGAGCTACAACACATTGATCCTTAAGAGAAATGTCACTCAAAGGCATAACCCTATCATGGTCCAGAGCCGAGAAATCATCCACCAATCTAGAAAAAGGGTTACTAAGTGCAATGCCAGTAGCCTGCTTCATAGAAGCTGACATCAGCCCATCTGAACTCCCCACCTATACACCATCTTCATTGACAACCTACTTCAGAGGGATGATAGTATCCTCCTAAAGCAGTCCAAGGGAGAATTCACCATTTTATTGTCCATCCAAAGCCATATTTGTAACTGCAGTTTGGTCTATAGGTTCTGAACACATATGAATTTGGACTATGGGGGAACCCTCAACTACAGAAGTCTTAACAGACCCCCCTGTAACCTTAGGCGAAGCAGCAAGAGAAGCATGATTTCCATTACCACTCCTATAAGTGGATGTAGTTTGAGCACAGATGTACCAAGGAGTAACAACTCCAACAAGGTGTGTCTGACCTTACTCTGAATAACATCGTACATGAATAAAGGACTTACTGTGCACTTGTTTTTACAATATTGGTGGATATTCTTAGGATAATTTACATTTTCTTTACAAAAAATTATGAAGTATTTAAATATACCCCCAAATAAAATATGTTTATGATTATGAGATTATCTATGTATAAGTTCCTCAAGATATATTAGGTGTTATGTTACATTTAAAATTATACATTATTCAAAATTTTATTAGAAAATCTAGTATATTCAATCATCTATAAATGGGATCTAGAGAGAATAAGTATGACAACACTCATGGTTAATATATAGGTTTCCCTATTGATAATGTAAATGTTATTGGTATTGGAACATAGAATGTTATGGATATTCAGGGAAAACGTAATCAGGTTATGACACATAACCTTTCTCGGATAGAGAAACCTGTTCCCTAACTACATTGTTTGATTTTTGATCACATTATATGATAGAGCCCCCATTATTTAGTGGTTCTTATGACACAATGGTGGTAGGATAATGGATTAATTATTTGGAGAAGATATTTATAGCGTTGGGATTTATTGAAAAGGAAAAGGTTAGAGTTTTAGTGTATTATATCAGTAGATATGTAGACCAATAGTGGTTATTGGTCCAAAATATTTGGGATGAAGAATAAATAGAACTCATCGAATAAAAAATTTTAAAGGATACATTTTTCAATAAATACGTACCTCATGATCAAAAAATGAAGCTAAAGAGGAAGTTACGTGGTTTAATGAAAAAGGGAGAAGAATGTGTTGTAGATTATGAATCTACCTTTACAAGGTTATCAAGGTACACAAATTATTTCTTACAAAAAACAGAGTGCAAAATTGACCAATTCTTGGAATGACATAAACCAAATCCTTGAAGGGCACTGGTCTACCAAAATCTTTTATCATATGATTAAATTGTTTTATGTTCCATCAAGATGATAAAAAAGTTTTCTAGAATCATTATATTCAAGGAAAACTATGACATGACAAGGACATATGAGAACCATGAAAAAGGGAAAAGGCCAATGAAGAATAAGGGAATTAATGATTTTTCTACATGCGATAACTATGAAAAGAATCACCTTGGTAAATACTTGAAAGGATTGGAAGATTTTTATAATTGGGAGAAAATGGATCACTTGGAAGAATAATGAAAAGGGAACAATGAAAATTATGTTATTCATTGTTACTATTACAAGGATATGGGTAACTATGAAAAAGAAATCTGCAAGCATCATGGGAATATAGCTCTAAAGAAGATAAGGAATCAATAAAAAAATTATGTTATTAACATAATCTAAGTGGAATGAATAATATAATTCTATATCTGGATCTATTAAATATATTTTAAATGTATTTTATTTATGATGTTATCATTATAAAATTTATATAATATTTATGTATTGTACTAAAAAAAATTTCATTAAATATTTGAGATCATTAGTTCAATGGTACCAAGAAAAGTAATTCAGTAGCAAGTTAAACTATTTTTAACACACATGGTTAAGGGAAATATAACACTTAATATGTTCTCAATAATGATATAATTATTTTGTAATAAATAATTTATTGATTTGGATAATGTAAATTGGATAGTACTGAATACCATGGACCTGATTAATGCTTTGTTGAAAAAGTGGGTTTTTCCATCATTAAGAGATTTTAAATGATTTTTGGATTAATGGAATATATCTAATAATATATAATATATTTATGGAATATGAATAATTCATGTTTTCAATAAGGTTTTATGTTAATTCATGTTATTACAATTTTTACATGTGTGGTATGTGGAAATTAAAAGAAACATTATGTTATTTGATAAGTTAGTTTTGGAAATTCTGTAACCTTCTTTCATAAGGTATTGGATCATAACAATTTCAAAAATTTGACTATTTATGAAATGTTTTATGTTGATATTTTAATTTTGTTTTATTGAATCATTTATTAATTCAATATATGAATAATCATGTACTAATAGATGAAGGATAAATAGTAAATGGCACAACCAAATGATAAGATTGTGTTTATAAAATAGAAATTAATTTTTACTTATATTCTTATTGGGTGAAATAATTACTCAACCATAAGAAAAATGGTCTTGAAATATTTTTCTCTCTATTATCATCACCTTTAATGACATCAATGACAATTTCGTAATAGTGGTTTAATACTTTTTGTTCATCAACTTTTAACTGAACATGTTCTATAACACTCTTTATCAGAACTTAATAGTTATAATTTTCTTACATATACATGTTTCGATTTCCAACATGTGTTCTCATACAAGGTAAACTTGCAGATATAAAATTTTACTTCAATATATCTCTTATTAATAATATTTTTTAACCCTATTCATGATGTGGGTTTTTCAACAATAGTTTATTTTCAAATATCAATCCCTTGATTATGGAGATCGAGTTGCCAATGTGATGATGCAATATATTTAAGGTATAGAGAATGTAATAACCAAAGGATAGATAATGTTAACCCTTTATAATAAATATAATGTTTTTTATTAGATTTATTTGTTGGAAAAAACAATTTAATATTATAAACTTTAGCTTTATCTACGTGGAACGCCGAGGGTAGCTTGTATTACATGCAAGACCTAGTTTTTCCGAACAATAATATATTATTATTTAATATAATAAGATATAACATTAAAATTAAATTTTATATTTTAGTGTTAAATAAATTTTAAAAATATATATTCTAATTCATTGGTCACAGATTAATTAGAAATTAAAATAAGAACCATTGAATATATAGGGATTTGTTTTGTAAAAAAAACAATTTTTTTGATCACAAAGTTGTTTTATCCTAATAAATTAAAGTAATTAAAATTAGTGAGTGATATTAATTAATTTATATATTATATATTTAATAAAATATTTTTTATATTCTTCCAATATATATGATAAGTATAAGATAAGAACAAACCCAAATTTTTATATAAAAATAAACATTTTTCTAAAGGCGATACTTAAGGTCTTTTAATGGAAAACCTATTTTAAATATTTTTTTAAAATTTTATGAATATTATAAGACAAAATAAACTTAATTTTTGAAATATAAACATAAAAATATGTTAGTCTATATTTTTGGTATTTTTATATAAATTTTTATTTTTTTAATGAACAGTGAAAATGATGAATTTTAGTTCAAAACATCTTTTTCATATATTTTATTTATAAGGATGAATTATATTTATAAATATTTATAAAGATTAAAAAGAATAGTTTTTTATCAATTAATATAATTTAGTTCATTATAATAAATTTAACTTTTAAATTTATCTTTGAAATTGAATATAAAAACATAGCAAACTTTTGAATTTTTTTACATTAAAATTCTGCATTGTCATCCCTTCTATAGGATTAAATTTATATTAATTACTACCACTTATGGGATTGGAAATTTTTAAAATAGATTCTATATTTGGATTCAGAATTATTTATAATTTATAACATTTTCAACTTATTTTTTGACCAATAATATTAGTGAAAATAATTAAAAATAATTACAACATTTCTGAGGAAAATTATCTCATCAAAGGTTTAAACGTTAAATTTAACGCTGAAAATGACCTATAAAAGTGTCCAAAATATATTGTATTGCCATATTTCGAACCCATAATCCATTTTATAAAATTAATAACATTATTGGATCCACTTTAAATGGAAAAACATGGTTGTAATTCCCTTTCCAAACTTTTACATGAGTGTCACCCCCTCCACTATATAAAGGAACTCACACCTCCCAATTCCTCACACCTCTCTAGACACCTTGAATAAAACAATATCTTTCCAAATAGATTGTAAAAATCCATCCCCTCATCCTGGTAGCCTCACCTTGGATATAAATACATCCATGGATGTTCTTTGGTGAAAACCAAAAGGAGTTACCCGATTAAGAGGTAACAACTTTCCACAATATTATTAGTTTTATTTAAATTCTCCACCCATAAACTATTATTATTCCATGATTATATAACAAAAAAATTATCCTCAATATAATATTTTGTTTTTATGTTTATGTTTTTACCTAAAATAATACACACATCCATATAATGGGTAACAAACTTACTATTCTTGTGTATGGTGAACTACCACCTCATGAAGAGATGTTGTTATTTTTTACATTTCCACCTCTCATGGTGAAACTTATGATGTAAAATATATTAATATATTTTATTTATTATGTATTTATGATTATTTAGTTATTTTTATTACACAAACATTTATAATTTTAATATGGTGAGAATATGATTACACTGTTTGTGGAAGTGTAGACCACCTCCCCCTCAAACCGATGTGATTCATCACAATATACATGGAATGTATAAATGATTTATTAATAACACAATGTAACATATATGACATATATATAATACTTTAATTATAGTATACATATACATAACTTCATTTTAATTATTTTAATTTGACAAAGAGATGAAAGTAGGGTTCTTGCGTACGTACGACCTACCATCTCCATGAACAGTGCATTTCATTTCCTATCTCCAAATGTTATGGATTATTATAGATAAATATATTTGGGATATATATGATATTTAAATCATGATTTAAATTCTAGATATGATTAAAAATGATCTAATTAATAGGAACAACAATTCACAATTCAATGCATACTCGAAAAATTGGGAAATTAAACTCCCACAATAGTGAATATAATAAAAGATTACTAAAAAAGGGTAATAAGATTTTATATGAAGTTAATATATGATATTATAAATAGAATTATGGTTCGAGTATTAAATTTTGACATATTTAAAACCATTATTAAGGAAGGTAAATTATGTTCACCCAAAAAGTAAACATAATGTAATAGATTTATTCTCAATTTACGTTCCATTGAGACTTATTTCTTATTATACACTAGTTAACTTTTATATGGTGTATATACTCCCCTTTGATATGTTATATCAGGAATATAATTATTATCATGATATTTTATGTTTCATTTAATTTTATTAATTCAAGGGGATTATTTTTTTAAATGTTTCAATGTAGTATGAGACACATTGGAATGTTTAAAGATTAATTTCCTCCAAAATGTGTATAATGATTATCTTTACAATCTCACTTTTATTTTTTAATTGTTAATATTATCATGAAATAATCACTTATTCTTTACCATTTTCATTTTTCATTACATTTTCTATTAATTTTCCATATTTTCATGAAATAGATATTATTCTTTCCTAAACCATATACCATTTTACATATAGGGTTCACTTTGATAGTAATTTGATTTACTGGGGAATTATTGATAAATATATATCTTTTATTCAATATAGATATTTTATAATGAACAATGTTAAATAGATTATTCGATATATAAGGAATGATTTTCACATATACAATATAGGTGGGACCCAGTTATAGATATCCCCTTGATGCATCAGTAGTATTACAATATTAATCAATTCTCCTAATCAGATGGGTTTTACCAGATATATTGTAAAATCCGTTGGGAATGGTCTGGATGATAGAGGTACCATGTACCTAGGAAACATTTCATCCAATAATTAAGAATTTTTCCCATTTAGATTAAATTATTTTTATCCATGATATTTTTCATTAACATATCTATGGGTATTTTTCATTCTCAGTTTACTAATTGAATATCTTTTGTTCTCAGTTATTTACATTTCCATGTTCATTTATTATCATTTTTACTATTAATTTTATTTTATTTACCCTTAATAATGATTTTATATCACACTTATTTTTCTTCCTTTCCCTGGTTATGAAGAATAAATATTTCAATAAGCTTTCAAGGATGTAGTTTATTTAATTTTATTATGTATCATGACATATTTTATATTTCCCAATGTAAAATGGGTTTTATGTATGTAATCTCACATTCCAGGACTACTAACATAATCAGCACTTCAGGATTTGATTCATTTTAATCATTACAATGTAATGAAATAATGAATCAACTCAAAAATTATGTGGTAGAGGCATTATATTTACTCTTATAGATTATTTCCATAAATCCTTGGATTTAGGAATTTATTTGAATAAAATATAAATTCCTTGATTTTTGAATAATTTTATTTTGAGTGGATATTATTCACGGGAAATATTCTCCTATTTTTTGTTAATCAACCACTTATAATTTATTTAAAAAATTTCAACATCATGACCTCCTTTACCACACAGAATATAATTCACTAATCCGTTGAGAAATTTCCTCACTTTCGTCCATTCATGTTGTTAGCATGTAGGTAGTTATAATTTATTTCCCTAATGAAACATATCATCAGAGCTTCATTGAAACTTCCCTTTCTTATTTCTCCCTATAATTATTATATTCCCTAATTTTCATCTCCACTATAAGAAAACATCGAATAATTTCTTCACATATTAAAATGAATAATATGGGAAACATATTTCAATTAATTGGTTTTAATTAATCGATCTTTATTTTAGAGTTAATAATAAGTCAAAAGGTTTACCTTGTAATTCTTGTGAACTTATCCTAATATATACAATTCAATTAAACCTCATTTTATTTTAACTATATAAAATCCATTTCTATTTTTTGTGAGGATTTTTTGGTGAAATATTCAGTGAATAATATTATCCTAAATTCCAACTATTAAAATATTAATGTTTTTCTTTTATAGTGAATTTTTATCTAGTCTACACCATTAATTAACCTCATAATCCAAATGATATATGAATTTAAATTATTCTCATGGTATAATTACTAGATTAAATAAATTTTTTTCTCTATTTTCTTAATCCATATCATCAATTAGTGGATTGGAAGGCCAAATAAATTAGGGTGGATTCTTTATCATAAAAGAATTGATGGAACTTATCTCTTTAGTTGGTGTTTTTAGGATATCAGTATTGTTATAAAAATTATTCATAGTTTAAGTAAATTTGGAAAACAATCACATGAAGTTTTTACCCAATCTTTAATCCCATTTGGCTGTTCTTTGGAAAATCACCACATTTTCCATTACACTAATTTTTAACACAGTTCTTCCTAGTTCTAGAAATTCACTAAAAAATTAATGTTTAAGATGAGAATAGTTATAAAAGAGAAATAATTTACATAAAGAAATTACTTAATAATAATGTTTGTACCATAACGATTTAACTCTTAGTTTTCAATATTGGTTCTCTATGGTTATTTGATTTTCATATTTCTAACATAAGCCTATTCAAATCCCTTATAATGGTTCCTAATTATAATTTTATTTACACAAAAAATATCAACTACGAGTGTCAGACTAGGTCTATAGTTAATCCTATTTGTTGTGAACCTAGTGAATATCATGTTAATACCCAACCAACCATTTTAGAGATACTAACCCTAGGTGAATTCATACTAGATCATGCATCCACTATTTGTTTCCATATAGGGATTTAAATGTTTTTAATCTACAAAATATATAATTTACCAGAACATCAGTATGTTATTGTATATATGGTATTATTTTAAGGGTATTTATATATGTTTTATCATCATATTTCAAAAAATAACTGAACCCTAATTTTATACCAACTAGTCCCCACCCGTGTGTACGCACGACATATTAAATTAAAGGTTTTTCATTGAAAATATAATTGTATTTGTAAAAGCCACCTAGTAATAGTAATGTAAATTAATTTTCAATCATATAGTATTCGTACATATTAATGGAAGAGAAGGGGAAAAATCATGATACAACAAAATAAAATTTGAACATAGAATGGATAGAGGAAAAGTAGTTTCTATTCCATGGAGGATATTTATAAATCATTTCAAAATGTATACAAGTCCAACTTCCCTTCCTTTGATGTAAGAGGATTAAATTCATTAAAAAAACTTCAGAACCCAATCTATAATTACACAATTGTCTATGAACTCCATGTTTGTAAATTTTTTTCCTGGTAAGTGATTTTCGATAAGTATTCCAGGAACAATAGGGCATTGCAAGATATCTTGAGCTTCATTTTATAGAAAATAAACTTTATAGATGAATATTTAATAAAATATATTATTAAGTAGTAATGAATATTTAAATATGAAAATCCAATAAAATAATAAAACATAAAAATATAGTAATTAGAGTGAATGTTCTTGAAATTCACAGTATACTGGATAGTAAAAAACTCAAAAAAATAAATCATTGCATTGTAATAAAGCTGACTAATATTTCATTTTATACAGTATACACAGATGTATTTTATATAAAATATACAAACAGGGAACATTTATGAAGTTGTATAAAACTTGGTTTTTTTGTATATTATAGCATAAATAGGTATTATAAAAAGACATAGGTAACATGTAATATTTATGTCACCTTTTTTTATATATCCTACAAATGAAACACATTTTTGTTATGTGTTAGTGGCCCAATATAACATACATCATAACTATTGAACAAAATTTAGATCAAGAAGATGATAAATGATAACAATGATTAGCATTATTGTATGTCTAATAAAACTAAATGGTCTATATTTTCTATGTCCACCGAACATAGGATCGGAAGATAGGGTCTCCAATTTCATAAAATGAGAAGTTTACAAACCATTAGCATTGAAACATGGTGTTCAAAAAATAGTGAATAATATGGTGTTTCTATAATACAGACCAATATGGTGTTTATTTATAGTAAGAAAACATGAAATTGTGATGATAGGAGGCAAAAAACTTGTCATATTTGTAATGTACAATAATTCAGGAAACGTAAATTGAAGACATAGAAAATAGGATAAGGAAATGAAAAAATGATTTCTATGTAGGAACATAAATTTGAAATAATGTTAAGTCCTGTAGATAATGTAATTATTATTTCACTTCAAATAGGAATTCAAAAAACAACAAAGAAAACAAATTAAACCTTTAACATGTATGTTTCCCATTGGTTTCCAAAATCACATTGTAGTCTTTTTTTATATTCTATGGTTTACATTTCCCTTCATTCAGGTGTGTAATTCAATATAATATATCAATGTATCCTTATTGTCTTGAAAAATGTGGATAGTCTTGAAGTTCATCGTTGTTATCAAAATCATGTGAGACAAGTTTCTACATAGAAATTATTGTTAGATAATTTGATGATAGAATCTGCAACAATTCAAAGTAGTGAAACAAATATTTGTGATTTAACTATTAAGTATTATTTAACAGTATATAGGTCAAGATTTAAAGGAATATGTTTTTTTAAATGAAGTTAAAAAATAGAATATAAATTATTTTATAGAAATTTTTATTGTAATAATGGAAATAATTAAGATCATAGTAAAGAGAACAGTTATATACACTAGTAGAAGACTTGATCGATGTTGACATATGACATATTGTGCCAATATTTAATATCCTAGGAGAAGAACTAACACATTGATGGATATATCATCAAATGATAAAAAGAATGTCAGTAATTTGATATTAATTTTTTAGAGAATGAAATTGAAAAAATTTAATAATATGATACCTGGATATAATCAACACAAATGTTTACTCCTGAACACCAACTGGATTGATCTTCCTATATAGTAATGAACAATAATGTAATGTTTTGTGATTGTTTAGTTTCAATGAAAATCAGTAAAAAACCCACCCTAAAATTACCACATTTCATATCTAAAAAATGATTATTGAAAATAACCAGTATATTTAGAAATTTACAAAGATAAGAAATTTCATTAAAATGATTAAAATTTGGAAAAATTGGGCTTAAAAAACATGTACAGAAAGTTCAATATAAGCCTTTATAAAATGAACACTGTTCAAATCTAAAATTAATTAAAAAATGACCAAGATATATATAAATTTTCTAAGATAAGGAATTTTATTGATATGATTATAAACTGGGAAAATTGGGCTTTCCAAACATGTTCAAAAAGTTCAATTTAATCCCTCATAAGATTACCAGTATTCAAATCTCAAAAATATTTAATGAAAATAACCAACATAATTCAAAAGATACAAAGATAAAAAACGTCATTAAAATTACTAATAAATATAATATTGTGCTTACAAAACATGTTCAGTGAGATTAATTTAAGCAAAAATTAAATGAAATAAAACATAAGGAAATGGGAGGATGAAATTTTGAAAATAAAAAAGGAAACCATGCATTCTGAAAAAATATATTATATAATGAACATTTATGAATAGGAAAAAACAACAAAAAAACCCATACCTTCCCAAATAATTCATATTTAAGTACTATCTTGTCAACCTGAAGAATCACATGACTATCACTGAATCATTATCTCCTTGAGTACTTAACAATATAAAATTGATCAGTCCTTATCCATAATTCAAATCCATATGAAGAATGAGTTGGTGAAAAAACACTAGGATCAAATTTAGAGAAATCCATAACTGATGTGTATCTTATGTTTTTCTTCCACCATGAACGTAAATAGAAGATATTCATTCCATAAACCAATGCACATTCATCAAGAATTATGTTATTTTCTATGTGAGGAAGAGAATGGTAGTCAGTAAAATTATATGTAGAAAATAAAACAAACATTAAAGTCAATTAAATGATCATAGAACATTTAACAACCACAACCTCAGATAAAACTCTTAACAATGAAATAGAGAAATATGTATGAGACACGTTAGAATAGATCAATGTGAAAAAAATGAGTACAACTATGCATAAAAATATTAAAGGGGGGAAGAAACTAAGTAAAAAAATGATTAAAAATGATGACACCCACCCAACGAACCGAATGATAGTATTGTTTTCTAGTATAAGAAAGTTAAAAAATGTCATTCAAAATTGCTAAAAAATAAACTGTTTCAATTTGTTTGAGGATCATTTAAAAAATGACCAATTCTGTATAATGCACAATTCATAATGGTGTTTGATAAATAAATCAGAATCAAATAAATGACTGACAATTACAAATATGTAAAAATTCATATGAAACAAAAATAACCTTCATATAGTGGTACACTTCACCAATCTTCATTGCATTCCTATTTAATGTAGCTCCAATAGAAATACCTATTTTTTAGGCCAAACCAACTCCTGAAATAAAAATAATCCACCCATCAGAAGTTGAACAATGAAAACATGGAGAAAAATAGTAGGAAATTTACCGGTAATCAAACACAAGTATAATTCTTATTCCATGTAAGAACAATCTTAACATCCCTACACCTCATCTTGAACTATAGGAGAAAATAGTACATCATTACATTAAAAATACATAACTTATAGATGTATATAATAAAAAACAAAAAAAACATTAAATTAATTCATCTAGAAAACAAAAAATAAATTAAATTAATAATGATGAGAAGAAACATTGAATAAAACCAATAAAGAATACCACATAAAATAAATCCATAAAGAGACTGAATCATAATTTTAAAAATAAAATCATGTAATCATTAATACGCATCAGACAACTTATTTCTCATTGTTTCCTTGGTAGTCTCCACATTAACTACTACCATTTTCTTGGTGAAAATTTCAGTAATAAAGCCATGTAAAATCATAATGATCCGAGTAATGTTAAATTGAAGTGATATATTTAGAAAGTAATGGCAAGTACCTTAGGGAATAAAAAATGAATAAGAATTTTATGAAACCAAATCTCACTCAGTGAAGCTGAAGCAGAAGCTGCAAACATAGAAATGTCCTATAGTGAGGAACATTATAAGAGATGTAGGGTGTTTCATAGGGTTCCAAGGGAATGGATCACCAGGTATCCTGAAATTTGGTAGAGAAATTAATAAAAATATTAAATTTATGTTCTATGTTGCAGAAATAATGGAATATAATAAATGAGATTAGATTGACATAGAGTTTCTGTCACAAAAAATATCACAACTACAAGATAAAATATTTTCTTAAGAATGATTTTTTTGGGTTTTTATAAGAATATCCCGAGAGATATTAAAGGCCAGCGGGTGTTAATTTATATTATTTGAGGGAATAAAGTCAAACAATAAAAATGAAATACCTTAATGGATAAATAGGAGGTTCAATCCTAGGTTTAAGGTCCACAACATCTACTTCTTGAATGAGAGTACATGTAGTTTACAAAATGAATGAAAAATCATATTTAATACTAGTAAAATAAACTATTAATTGAAAAAATGACCCAAATATTTAAAATATATCATTGCTTAAATCTTCGATGATGGTGTATTCTCGTCAATCAAGTGCTAGTCACCCTTTCACATTATAAGCAAAGGCCACCTTCATCCATGGATTTGCCGTAGGTTCCATGTAGGCATTCCATTGTTCTAAGAAGAAGGTAAAATAATCATAACTGGTTAGATATTTATAGTGGCGATTCATATGACATGTTTTGAAAATTATTATAGCTTTATGAGAAAAAAATAAATACTACTTTGAGGTTGTTTATATTCTGTTCTGTTGTCTGGAAGACAAATGTTACCATCACAGTTAGTATATTTCCATAATTCACATGTTAACTAAACAATCTGACTGTTAGTAAGTTTAATAATTATTGTACATGAAAAATTAAAGAAGATAAGTTATCTTTCACAAAATAGTTTTCATATTCACTAACATCTTCACAAAACAGTTGATTAAACCTCAATATTTGGTATTATCACAAATCAATGTAAAAATGAATACTATAAGTTGATCGAATATAGTACATGAATAAATATATCTTGAAAGCAATATGATGCATTGGATAATCTAATAACTCCCATGATCTCATGGTTCTTAATATCCTTACTAACTAATACTCTTAAATTGTTTAAATCAATGTTCATTTTAATCTATAAATTTAGCATAAAATTGAGGGATGTAGTAGGATTTTCCATTGTAAGGGATTATTGAACATGTAATTCGATCCAAACATAAATCGTCCAATATGAAAACAATATAAATAGATGATGCACTAAAAGGATTGGTATTTAAGGATAGTTGGATAACATACCTATTGCGGAAGGGATTGTTGGAGCCGAACCAAGTAGAGCCCAAGTGATATACAAAAGTAACAAACAAAAGAATCAACTCATTATTACTGTTATATTAAAATAGATAGTTTAACAATTCAATGTACATTTCATAGAGAATAATAAATCATGAAACACCTAAGATGAAAACACATCATGTCTAAATATAAATTAGTTTAGAATAACTGAAGAAAAAAAAGGAAAATGGTTAGTTTCTAGTAGATTATATCAAATGAAAATGAATTGATGGGTTACCATATGGAAAAAGAATGATTGTGGTTGTACATTACATCAACAGACTAATTTATATTGCCAATAAAGCTATATCACATAGATCTGGGAACAAAATGAAGTATAAGGGTGAAAATTTCTATGGAATTAGGAGAATATACCTGTTGCGTCGTTGTAGTTTTGTAGTATTTCTAAATATGTTGTCAGTGATGGTAATGGGGTTCGCCAAGAGGTTATTGGGGGTCATCATCAGAGTTTGACATTGTAGCATATTTTTGAATGTAGTAGGTTTTTAGTGGTAAATCAAAGGTGATGGTAGATGGAAGAGGTGAAGGTGAACGTAGACAGGGAGACAAGGTGATTGGGTCATCAGCAGCGGTTGACACTGTAGAAGATTTTGGAATAGAGTAGGGTTTTAGTAGTAAATAGAAGGTGATTGGAGATGGAGGAGGTGAAGGTGAACGCAGACATGGAGTCTAAGTGATGTAAAGTAGTTCTTGAGTCATGGTGACAATTTGCTCTGAACGGAGATAGAGACAAAGGGATTACGAGTTCCGTAGATAGGGAGCATGAGGAGATGGAGATGAGAATCTTGGAGTGCCAAATATGGGGTGCCAAAGGGAAGTATATGGAGATGGAGATTTATAGGATGCAGTAGATACAAGGAATGAAGATAACCAGATAGGAGGAATTTAGTAACCCTAGGTTCACAGGAATGAAAACCGGTGGAGTTTACCAGTCGATTGTAGAAGAATCTCATGATGTAAGGAAGGATTGAAACTTCAAGGTTGGTGCGGTCGATGGATTGTAGGAGTAGAATTAGGATTAGGATGGTTAACCATAGTGGAAAGCCTAGGGATATTGAGAGGATAGGGGTAGCGCGAGAGGACCCAAGAGGAAGAAACTGGATGCAAGGAACCCTAATATCGAAGATGGGTCGCGGTGAAGCATTACTCGGAGTCAATTTCCAATGTGTATTGTGGGGGTTCAACTAGAAATTAGAGGGTTATTTTTTAATTGGATATGTAAAGTGGGTGATATGGTGAATTGTGGAGGTGACACGTCATCTGAGGAACACCTAGGTTTAGTAGATATAATAGATTAAGATGAAAATACACACACACACACACACATATATCTTAAATAATTTTCATAATTTATATGTCACATTTCCCAAATAATCATGCAATCCTGAAGTCCCAATGGGTTTTTATATCCAGTGATTAACTATATAGAAATCTTATTACACATTATTACTTTAAAATATCCCATAATAAACTCTACACAACACTTCCTTATACACATAATCCTTTATATAGTTACCTAGAGAATGGAAATCATGAGATGGGAGTGATATCAGATTCTCAATAAGGGAAATTTTTCCTTGATATACAACGGTTTATATTACAAAATTGTGAGAAAACATGCTCCCAAGGAGAAATATCTTATGAAAATAATCTTATAATCAGAATCAATTAAATAAAATCGTTTTTAATGTAAATAACTAATGGCATCATTATAGAATCATAATAAATATACCATGTATTGTAAGAAATGAAAATAATAATACTACATGAAATAAAAAAATAGATCACGGAATAAAATGAAAATATTGAAAATTCAGGAAATGAGCTATATCATTCTAAATGTGTAATAAACATAATAATTTGAAAATATTGTGTGAATCCCCAATCATTCATACACTTTGAGAGAAAATCTAATCTTATTAATGCTATAAAATTTTTATAAAACAAAATTATTTTGAAAACATTCATTATCTCATGAGTTATATATCATTAACAATTTAATTTAAGGGCTATATAGGACCCAAAATGTCATCATCCATACACATGTGTGCCACATGAAATCAATCATTCATAATATCATAAGGAACCTATTTAATGAAAATGGATTTCCTAAAATTTCCAATAGTTATCTAATAAACATGGAATAAATAATTTTAAAGGATGACACCAACATCCAATCAACCAAAAATATTATTTAATTTTAACATTTTTATGGAGGTAAAAAAATTCTTTATTCAAGATAGATCATAAAGAGGAAAATAACAGTGATATGAAATTTTTTTCTCAGAACCTTTTTAATATTATCATAAGTGATGAAAATATAGGTAACACTCAAGAAAAATATTTTTTAATTAAAATTGAATTCATTCAAAAATTGAATCCTAAAAAGATTTTTTATTAGTGGTTCCTTGAACTAAAATGGTCATTATGTTAATAAATGTGGGTTAAAAGTAAAAAATATGTGTGTGAAAAACAAATTACAAAATTATTTTAAAATAACGTTATTTAAACCCACATAGTTAAAACGAGTAACAAAAAATCCTTTTAAAAATAGGTAAATATAATTATGAATATAAAAAAATAACACATATTTTTATTTCAAAATATGAAAGGATAATGTTATTAATAAGAAAAATAATAGTGTGTAAGACATAAATCCATTATAAAGGGTAAGAATTATTATTAACAATATAGGATATTTATGAAGGAAAAAATTAATAAAAGAAGAATAATTCTATGATAAAATATAAATACCTAAGAATGAAAGATAAAAAAAATTACAATATATAAAAGGAATCGTAAAATAAACATAAATAATTTATTCATGGAATGTATTTTTTGGATGATTGGAAGAAAATTTAGTTAATGAAAACCCTTACGGTGGATTGCTTCTTAGTTGGACACATTATCACTTGAAACATAATTATCAAAGACCCATTAATCTTCTAATTCATATCCTCATTAATATTTATTACATTATTTAATTACTATTTATGTCCATTCATTACATAATTTTTACATGTTTTTAGTTAATATTCAATATTTGTAATTAGTAGTTTTAACCATTCTATTTTTTTGTATAACCATTCTGATTTTCACTCCATATTTAAATTTTTTTCATCTCTATAATCATAAATACATTGAAAATAAAATTTATATAATGATTTAGTAAGTTCCATGTTTATTATTTGGAATATAGCGGTGTTATGTATTAAGAAGAAATTTAAAATGAATCTTTTTTGGAATCTTATATCAAAAAATGGGTTTTTTTGTAATTATATGTTATATATTAATATTAAAATCACTGAAAAACTTTTTTTTGTTGAATTAATATCATATATTTCAAAAAATTATGGTTTTGTAACCATTTATGAAAAAAATTCATATAAAAAATTATGTAACCATCCAAAATAAAAGCATATAAAAATATTAGTATGTAGGTAAATAACGTATAGTAAATGGTTGAAATCAAATTTTTAGAGTGTCTTTGAAGGGATATGGGAATTATCATTTTATATGGAAGGGTCATGGAACTCCTGTAACTATAAATAACATTAAATTATAATAAATAAATTTCTTATGGAAATTAACCTAAATGTAGTAATATTTAAAAGATAGGATAAGTTATAGTCTAAATACACTACGTGAATAAAATTTATATACGTGTTTGTGATAATTTTATCCTTATCTCTTAGGTTAAACCCTTTTAAACATTTTACCCCTTACCATCATGATTTTTTTTTCATTGTAACTTATATTTATTCCTAAACATTAAGTTGAACTTATTAACTAATGAATATTATGATAATTGAAAATATAAAATTGATTTTAAAATATTATATTTTTATACATGGTGAAGATTAATTTTAACGTAATTAAGAATTATATAATATTAATAATATTTATACTATTCACTTAAAAACCACCATTTCATTAATGATAATAAAATTCATCCTTAAGATATTTTTGAAGTTATAAATTTAAAAATAAAGTCCATTTTATTAAATTCAAACTCTAAAGTTGATAAAATTTAATTTTATTATATGTAATCGTATTGTGGAAAAATAATTTTGAAAGGATATTTTTATGAATGAAATGAATCCAGGATTTATTATGAAAATTAAAATGTTTATCAGTTATCAATATATTATTTTATAATATTAATTAATACTTAATAAACCACTAATACCTAGTAATTATATCTATATGAGAGATATGTATTAGTGGAATTTGTATATGGGGGTTCATCTTGTATGTATTTTGTAGTGATTTTCTTGAGTTTCAACTTTTCTGGAAGACGATTCCACTCAAGACATACTTCTTAATGTTTAGCTTGGAATTGGTCCAATGAAAACCCTAGTGATACTATATTCTTTCCATGATCTTGAAAACAAGATAGATGAAAAATAGTTTTACTTCCTCACACCATTATTTCTCATTTATACATAAATTATATAATTTTAGTTATCCCAATTTACACTTTTCAATTCAATGGGAATGTTGAACCATAATTATTTAATATGTATATTTTATTAATATATCATTGATTGTTTTAGTTCAGTTTTTCATATAAAATAATCTATTTAACAAAAAATTTATTTCATAATATATAATTAAAAATATCATGGGTTGTTATAAGTGGATCTAATTCGAGTTGATTTTAATCATATATAGAGATTAATATGTGTATTCCCCAACACATTTCTCAAAAGTAAATACTCCCAATAAGTCACATATTTAAATATCAATTTTCCCTATGATATCCATATGGCTAACACACATATAATACCCTCACAATTAGGCCTCCTCTAAAGAGGTGCAAGCCCAAACATGGAACTCATTCTATAAAGGGACCTATTCCCCACAAATTAAATTGGAAAGTACATGAATAAGTCCAAATAAAACCTATTTTTACCCATTCTGTTGCACTGATGGTTGACGACACATTACATTAAACATTTTGAAAATTTCCATATATTGTGATGGGAAATTTCATAGTACACTCCAATTACACAACCTTATACTATGAAAGTAAATCTAAAAGTGTTTTAATTCCAGTTAACCAGAATACATAGGATGCCTCATTGGGGTTCAAAACCGACATACACAACATAATTTCAATATGTCCATATTTCACATGAAAACATAATTCTAACCTCCATTAGGTGAAAGTATTTTTTAAGATGTATATTATCAAGACTTATTAAATTTGAGTGTTATATTCATTTTCTTATTAATACTTATACCTAATGGGATCCATTCACTCTAACTTGTTACATATTTCACTATGAGCCCTTATTATTGGTCCATATTCCAAATGATACCATACTCAAAAACTCCAAATCATGCGTTGATTAAGATATATTCCCTGGTAAGAACATAACATCAAGGGATATATTCACTGTGAGAAGAACCAGAAAGGGAAACCTATTAATATGTTTCTTATATTCTATTTATTGGAACTTTATTCCTTGTAGTTAACTTTTCATGAATTTAGAATTGTTGGAATACATACTACACACATGGCCATATAGGGATCTTCACTTGGTTATGGATGTATGAACATAAAAAGAAAATATTGGTCCTTATCTCTTGAAAGTAAAAGGTATGATGTATACAATTATGGAGTGTAAAAAATTTTGGTATTCAATTTTGTTCATGGGGATATATATGAATATCCCTTTATAGGCCCAAACCCAACATCACAGTGCATATGTATCCCCATAATGGAAGTGTATTATAGAGATCCTAGTTATGTGGAATTAAATGATAATTTAATCATTAAACATGATAAAGATAGAGAACCTATAATATATGTAAATAGGTACCATCAAATGAGAAATTATGATATATATAATACCATGTACGGATAAACCTTAATATATATTTATGTTTATATTTGCACATAGTTTTTGACCAGATCATTGGCACATGGAAAACTAGTTCACAGAGAGAATTTTGAAGTATTAATGAATACATCTTAAATCAATATGAGAGATCAAGTGTATTCATTAATTCATAATAAAGATGTTTAAATATGATTGTAATCCCCACTTTAAATTTCATGGAATCATTGGGAAATTACAAGTGACATAATTACTTTAGAAATCTGGACTACATAAACTTAAGATGCCACCATTTTCAAATAAATCAATGATCATGACATGAATTTCATTAATAAAACATATTTGTTTCAAAAAAATGAATGAAAATTTTCTACATTCATAATTTTTATATTATAACTAAATTAGTGTACTATATTTGAACATGTAAATTAAGAAATTAATCAATCAAAGCTACAGGTACTTGTGAAACTACAATGTTGGGTTTTATTTTTTGTGTTTTATAATCCTCAGAACCTCTAAGAATATTTTGAGAAATCAATTAAATCCAAATATATGGAAAAATAAAAGTATAGTGTAGTTAGTGTATAACATCTATGTAATAAATATGTTGTCACTAAAATAATGTTTTTGTCAAAATAACCTAGATTGAAAATTTCACCTACCATGAACCTTCTGTTTTTGGTGACAAATGTGATTTTATTGGAGTACAATATAAATATTGTCATCATTAATTTAGAGGTTACATTTGAGAGATTCTATGAAATTATAACTCATAAGAAATCCACAAAATGAAGTGTTTTGGAGTATCAGGTTCCACCTTTCACCCCCTTTAATAGAATTAAGATCCTTTCCTCAGATTTCAATAACACATACCTTCCTTATCATATGAATATGGAAGAAGAGGTTGACCATGAATTTAAAAAAATTTAGGATCCACCATGAAGGAATCTTACCAGTATAAATTAATAATTTAAATGTATTTTATCCCAATTTCTATAGTATAATACTAATGATTCAACTCTAGAGACCTCAGTTCCAACCTTTCAATACAGGGAACCCAAGAGGTTATCCTACCAGGGATAGAAGGATCACTAGTACTAGGAACATTCTCATATTCCTATTCCCCATGAGGAAGTATATAGGGAAATTCCATTAGATAATGTGGAGTGGAACCATATTCCAAATTGTACTCAAGAATCATGTTAATATATTCAGATAACATTAAGAAAATTATGTCAAAATATTCCTATAATAAATAGGGAAAAATAATATATTCTTTCTCAAACATGTGATATCCATCGACATATCCCAATATAAACTAGAGGTAAAGAATAATTATGCATTCCCATTATAAAAAAGTAGTGTGATAATTAATTTTTTATATGATTTTAATTTTAATTTATCCCATTTCCCCAGATCGATGCAAAATGAAAGTGTTCGATCATATTCCCATTACTCCAACAGAATCTCATCTCCACATCTTGGTGGAAATTGGAGAGTGACCATATATCCATTCTCATATTTCTTAATGTTTAAATAATATTCGATCAATATCAAAAAAAAAATATCGTCAACACATTCTAATGGACCCTATGGGGTATAATATTTTTCCCCCTTCTTATAATATTGAAGAAGCTTGTTTCAATATTAGAATGGATATATAAGAGTGGGAACATATTACCACTCTCATTGAAAGTATCATAAACATATCCCATCAATTAATAAATAATTGGATCAAGATATTATTCTTGTTATAATATGAGAACAATATCATACCCATACAACTATTATAGAGAAATATAATATCCATTCCAACCTCACATGAACCCACTTTTAATTTTTTTTGATTTCTCTTATAAGAAAGATTAAATTCCTATTTTTATTTATCCTATAGAATATTATAATCATATTCCAGTTGTAACCAAGATTTAGATACATTTTCAAGACCATTCAAAAGAAAATCACTAGCATATTCTAATGTAATAGAAAGGACATGCTCATATTTCTACTGACTCTTAATAATTTCATCACCATATCCTTATGATAACACATGAGTCAACTGGGGGGAATCTACATATGGAGGTTGTTGTGTATAGTCTATGAAACCATCCTCCCAATAGAGATCATTCAATAATAAATCACACAAAGGGAAATATACTATCCTAGAAAAAGATCATATACCTTTCCAAATAAAGGATTATGTTCTTAGGTTCCATCAACATAACCTAATATCATCCCATGAATCTACAAACTAGTATCCAGAATGAAAATGTAGTTTTATCCATGGAGGTCCTCCTTGTGATTTAATGATAATAAACTCTATAATTCCTCCTCAGTGTTTCCTCTATAAAGGACCTCACCATGGAAATATAAATATCTATTATGGGTACCCTTGTCAAAGTGAATGAAATTAATGTGCACCTCACAATTGAAAGATCAATCTATCAGATAATACTCCCCTTAAAATTCATCAAACAGTAGTAACCATGATGTTTCTCCCCATGGAAACCATACCATAAACCTTGAAGGTCCTCCCCAGTGTATATATTTAAGAGGTCCTCCATGTTACCACACATCATTATAGGATATAATTCCTCCCCATGTTAGTGAATATGAATATGAACAAAGAGGTACTTACTATGAAATTAACCACAAAGGTCATCCACATTATAAAATCCCTTTCTTAATAGAAGGACATCCCCTTGTCAAGGCCTCTCTTAGAATTCTCTAATATCTAGTGGTACTGAATAGACTGAGTACATCTACACCAAGAGCTACATCATTAATTAGGGGTATGTATTTACTAGGATTTTCCATGCATTATTTTTTGATATTGTATGGATTATCTTTGATAATAGGAGCTCAGATGGACTATGATTCTGAGGCCGAGTGTGTTCAAAATAAATGATTGATATATATTAAATATACTGAAAGGAATACATGTGAATTTTCCCAAAAAAGTGGAATAAATTCTAAATGGAGGTTCATTTTAGAAATACAAGGGATCCATTAAGTAAAAAAGGTTTGTTATACTATATGTGTGATATAACTATTTTTAGTGCGAGTTGTTTGTGAAAAACTTATCAAGGGTGTAAAAAATGAATTAAAGTAATAAAATAAATTTTTTTATTTATTCATTGTTTCAACAAACTATTTTTCAAAAATAATTTAATGGTTATACCAAACTCTCAAGGTTACACTCATAACCCTAGAGACATTGGAGAACTTTTTAAAGCGGAATTAGATGATCTATCTCAGATGAACATCTGATAGATCATAGTTCAACGATAAATACCAAATAGAATCAAAGTATCTCACTGACGATGATGATAAATTATAATTCTTCATCATAGATCAAATCAAATTGAGGTAGGAAATTTTTTAATTTGGATTTCTTCCCATTTGATGATTTCTACCTTGAATGTGAATTAATCGACTACAGATTGATTCTTGCATTATCCATTTAGAAAAATGGGTTTATTTGTGAGGATTTAGTGGGAGATTTTTTAATTATGATTGGTTATTAATTTTTCAATCTAATGGAAACATATCGAGACAAACCAAATACGTTTTAGTTTCATTCCTATTTTTCGTTTAACATTGTTTCATCCATTTGTTCAACATTCATTCACCATTAGGGTTTTGTTTCCCTATGGTTCGACCCAAATTCATTGTAATCAAATTTTGTTCACCTGTTTCTTGGAAAAATTATTCAATGTAACAAATATGAACATGTATTGGCACAAGGATAGTGGTCATGTGGTCATGGTGACTGGATCAACCCATATTGGGGACCCCTAATTTGAGCGGGGTGTACAATGATGATAGGAACCACCAATGAGAATTTTTTAAATGGATTGGAAGGAAGGATCCTCTAAATAATCTAGGATAAGTCTTGACTAGGGTAGATCCACATTTAACAACATGATTAGTAGCTGGAATGGATTCCAAAGTAGAGGAATACAACTAATAAAAGAGTTCTGGATTTTTTGTAAAATTGTGATCTATAAGGCATGTAATTTGGGATTATGAGGCATGTGGAACCCCTATCCAAAACCAGTAATTCCACTTTGAATTTAAGTATCACACGACATTTGACCCTATCACATGGTGTGGGACCCCATTCAGTTGGATCGGTATATACCATGAAGGGTACACAGACACGACAATGAGTACACGGGCACAGAAACTACATGTACTCCCACGTAGACATAGCCAAGCATGATGTACACATGCATATCCATGTACATGGAAATGGGAACAAGTACATAGGAATGAAAACTCTATGTACTTATAAATATACACATACATGTTCTGTTTACATGGGAAGAACTCGGTGGAGAAGGGACAAATCATGTACTTATATTACATGTCGTTTAGTCCTTTAAAGAATGCATGAATCCCTTTCCCTATATATCCTATAAAAGATTCATTATAGTGCATTACCTATTTACTTTTTCCTAAGGGTTAGTTTGGAATCATGTTCAACTCATTGTATAGTGATCCTTTTAGCAAGGCATCGTTGATAGAGTTGATGTAATCTTTCTATGAGGCCCCAAGTGAGATCATACACCATCTTCTTTCCATGGGTAGATTTAGTATTATCTTCATGACCAAAATTATGTGGTCATTGATCCTATACTTATAAATTTATTACTATGTGTATTTCTGGTATACCCCTTATCCTTAGGATTGATCCTCATCTGTAAATCATATATCTTCAGACTTCCTGAATACACACTAATGGAGAGACCTGATGAGAACTACCTCTCAAAAGGATGACATCAGTGCTATTTGGATCATGGAGTGTGTTATCCTAGTTGATTTCAATGTGGAAACTTTTAGAAGTAATGTTAGTTAGGAATTTGGTAGTGAATTTATCATAAAACTTTTTGTATTTTTTCAGTATATCTAGATATTATTTTTATATGAGTTATAGAAATATAACTTTATAGATCAAACCTTTATCCTTTTGTTATATTATTTTCATATTCAGGGTGTCCTACTGGGTATTGTTATACATATCCTTGAATTTGATTTTCTTGTATATAATGTGTACTGAGAAGATGATTGAACATTAGAAAGAGTCATAGAGGGTCCAGGATCAAGTAGTGATTAGTGAACTGGACATATCGGGGTGTGTTCTTGTGATATCTTGAAATTAGTCATCATTGTTACTATTAGGTTTGAAATTTTTTATACTCTTTTTGGAGGGATTATATTTGGACCTTTTTACATTCCATTACTATTTTTGTACTCTATTTGTGGGATTAGATGTATTCATGCATGGTTTATTTTAGTTTTTTTTATATTTTAGCATTGTATGTGCTTAGATATGTGTGCTTGTGTAAAGTAAATTTAGGATAAGCACTCCCATGATAGTTATATGTCTACTCGATGCTAGTCCTCAGCCCTAGGACTATTAGAGGTGGGAATGGGGAGTCATGGAATGGGCCCATTGAGATGGGTTGTGAAAGAATATTACTAGAGTGGTAGGTTATAGGTTAGGGAAAATGTCTATGAGGTTGGTTAGGAGAAGTATTGTGTAGGGTTTGGAGTTTACATTCTAGGCTAGAGACTCCAGTGATAGTATGACAGCTGATATATTCATACACCAGGACTTTGATCACTTTCCTTTCAACTCTGTACATGTGAAAAATGGTTATAGGTGATAAATGGTACATGCATAAAATAATAATGGATTTTGGTTCCCATATCATTCGTGATTTATGACTTTAGATATACTCATTGACTATGGTACATATTGTTTATTTAGTGATGCCTCCGTGATGTATGCCACCTAGGAGTCAGCATCAAGATCCCCAACATGATCCCCTCATCAATGAGACATTAGGTGTTACCTCCAAGTAGTACACATATATACCACTTCATGTTGAGTAGAAGATGGCACCCATAGTACTACCAGATGACATGCGTAGGCTGAGGGAAAATCATGAGTTGAATTGAAGCGACCCCTCGGGTTTTGAGCCACATGGGGATGGAGATCGGCTTCAGGTGGTGACATGAGTTTCCCATCTGGTTCGGACACCATTACACCATATTTTGGTCATAGATGTGTGCCTTCTCTATGGATCAGTGGGATGATGGTGTGGTTTGGTGACCTAGTCATTTGACGAGGTGACTCTAACATGGTCAGAGTTTGAGAACCCTTTCATAGAGGCGTTTTCTATATCTATTCTAAGGGATGTATATATCCATTCTTTTATATAGATTTTGCATGGAAGTATTATAGTATATTATTATTCATAAATTCTCACAAAACTCTCTAGGTAATCAATTGATATGGTTGGGGATCAGTTTTTTTAGGCTCATACCTTTCGAGCCAATACTTTATAGTGACATTTGATCTATCATTATACCTTTGTGCATTTTTAACTATACTGGGATTCTAATGAAAGCTTTGGTGGTTGAGAGTTTTATGGATGAGAATATAAAAAAAAAATGGTTATTGTCAACGGGAAAGTAATATAAGAGACTTCAACAGCAGGGTGATGACACCAATATCAGGGACCTGGACATGTGAGAAAATTCTGGAGGAGGTTCCAGGATAGAGTGTATGTGGTTTAGGGATCACATAATGGGTTTAGTAATCTCAGGGTGTGGCAGTTCCACTCTTGTGATTGGAGGGGACATCTTGCATGGGAATGTCTGACCTTTCATATATCTGACCTGGAAATAGTGGATAAGCCATTGAGGTAGAGACAACCGAAAGAGAAGACGTGTCCATAAGGTAGTAGATGTGGAAGATTCATTGGGATAGAAATTGGAGGTTGTATAAACTTTGACGTGTCAACATCACTACACCTAGGTTGTCCACACTAGGCTCTAAGAGCTAGAGGATATGGGTGGGGGAAGCTCTATGTGGTTGAGGATTATGACCCAGAGAATTCTGAAATGATATGAGGTATGATTTGTGTCTTTTATACTTTATTTTTATAAATTATATACATAGGCTCTATTAATTCATTTATTTTTACCTATCTTGTTTGAGGCCTAGAGATTATGTTTGAGCCATAGGATCGACCTGTACACTTAGATATTCTTACTAGAGACAACTTAATAATAACACACATGTAAGGATAGTGTGACCATACTATTTGAGGTGAGAATTTCTATTTGGATATCATTGTAGTAGCTATGAGGTCTTATGAAATCTTCTCAGGTATGGACTAGTTATCATTAGTTCATGCCCATATCAACTATTTTAGGTGGAGGATGCAGTGTGTCCATTGTGATTGGACCAAGTTCTCCATTTTGGATAAAATAGAAACCTATGTAGCGTAGGACATACTCATTCATAGGAGGGTGTATCCAATTACTAATCAATTGGCCATATTTTCCTTTGGTGGAGTGGATGTTATGAGTTTATAGTTCCCTAAAATGGAGGAGGAGTATGAGGACATGTTTACTGATGATATTCAAGGATTCCCCCCACCATCGAGAGCTATAATTATAAATGGATGTACACCCTGAGATGATCCCAATATCTAGTCCATCTTATTATATGGATATCAAAGAGCTTCTTTGTAACAGCCCAAGATTTTATAAAATAATATTCTTTTTAATTTTATTAATGTCTTGTGTTGTACGCTACACCAAAAGGATCTTGCACAACACGCATCCTTGTCTTGCCTTGCATTACACGCAATCGCGACCTTTCTCGATAGCGTGTGTAATACGCAATACCAAGTTTCACTAAACAACAATGTGCTATTAAAATATTATTAAAACTAGCCGTTATGAATAGTAATAACCACTTTTTAAAATTCTGTAAATCTTATTTTTCAAAATGAACTTCATTCTTGGATTCGGAGTATCGAATTTAGCCTAAGGTGAAATTTTGGTACATTTCGGATAACTTTCATATTCTGATGAATAGTGAAAATTACTAAATTATAATTAAAAACAACTTTTTTAATCGAAATAATTAATAGTGATAAATCATTAATTTGAGTGGTTTTAAAGTATATTTAGAATATATTTTTACAATTTAATACAATGTTGGTCATTGGTTGTAATTTCACATTCAAACCAGACATAATCAAGTGTCAATCTTTTGATAGATATTGTTTCTTAAAAACACGCTATTTGTTTTAACAGCGGGATTTAATTATAAAATTAATTAATGCAACTTCTATGTTATGAATTTGGTAAAATAGACTTCATTTTTGAATTCGGAATATGAAATATAGCTTAGGATGAAATTTTGGCATTGTTCTGAAAAACATCAATTTTTGATGAATAGTGAAACTACTAAGTGGTAGTTAAAAAACTGAATTTTTCATAAAACTTAATTTTACCGCTTCTGTGAATGGAATTTCAAAAATCCTATAGACACGGTTAATATCAAGGACTAAAATGTGGTTCAATGAGATGAAAATAATTTTTTGGTGAATAGTAACTTTTTACTTTTTTTACCGCGGTTAATAGTAAATAGGGTAACTAAGGGTAAATATGATATTACTATTACCCTAACACATGTCCTAATTCTATTGGACATGTGTAATTCGACCAAAAACAAACTTAAGAATAAAATATGACCATTTAGGCCCACTTGGATTAGATTAGGACATTTATTATTAATTTATTTAAAGAAAGGTTAAAATAGTTAAAATCAATGTTTAATAAGTAAATCATTTTTAATATGGGGTTATACATAAGCTAAATTCGACTATAAATATTCATTAGAAAGCTAAAAAGATTTCCTACATAATGGTATTTTATTTGTAAATTTTAGACATCAAATAAATTAATTAATTTATGACACAAAGATGATGCAGTAATTATCTTATTTATGAAATATTGACATAATTGATGTTATAAACACCAAAATAAATGTAATTTGAGAATGTTTATGAATTCCACTAATTTTATAGGTTACTATGATATATTAATGTTGATTTAATCAACTTGGTTCGAACATTTAATTCTGTTATGACTTTCACAAAAATCATATATCAAATAGTGTCAAAATTGACACAAAATAGTTTTTAAATCAAATATTATATTATTAATTGTTATTTTATTCCTAAAAATCTAAGGTTCGGCCAAATGACTTAGATAAGGATATATTTATTAATAATATACAATTTTGGGTTCGTTTGGCATGTTATAGTAAGTGTATTAACCATATAGTGAAAGAAAACAAAAAGACACGGTAAAAGTTAAAATTATTTATCTTAGAGTTAAATCTAATTGATAAGGTTAAAATAATATCCTAAACTTGTCTAAATTCTATTGGATGATAGGATTTCGACCCTTCCCCACTTTAGCTTTGAAATAAGACCCTTTGGAACCATTATAAACCGATTTTGACTTTAATATAAAATAATATTTTGAGATATTCCTAAGGTGCCCCTCACCTCCCCTATAAAAGGACACCTCCTCCCCCTCCTCCTCACACCAATTTGAGCACTCAAGCTCGGCCAACCCCTGCCAAAATCTCTTCTCCACTTCCCTAGAAACATCCTAGAGGTTATGGTCTTCCTCAAAGACCAATTCTAGTGCCCTAAGAGGAGGTCTCAAAGAGGCACTTCAAAGAAGAGGAGGTTCGGACACATACGAAGCAAATTGGACCTAAGGAGGTTCGGACACATACGAAGCAAATTGGACCTAAGGTAAGGGAAATATCACAATCTCATTTTTATCCGAGATTGTTTATTCGTAAGTATTTACTGGGGTGTATTTTATCATCCACATCCATGTTCCCTCAATATGTAATATTGTTTCCATCCACTTGCAATAGTTTAAATCCAATTTTACCCTTAGGTGAGTTTTTAGTAAAGAATATGAAAGGAATCTTTTGTCGTTTTTCCGTACGAGGTACTTTTTGACTTTTCCGACAAAAGTACGAAGAATATTTTTTTTAAATTATACGGCACGAACGGATTTCTACTGTTTTATAAAGCCTTATTTTCATGAAGCTTCCTCTAAAAGATTTCATGACTATTTTCAATAAAATCTCTTTCTTTTAAAATTGCATGATGTTTTGTGAAAAGAAATTGATTTTAAAGAAGAAAGGATATTTTCCTCAAGAATTCAATTCAAGTGTTTTATCAAAATTATTTTCCATCTAAGATAATAAAGGGTTCTGTTTCTATCCATATTTTTACATTGATTTGACTATGTTGTGATGGAATTATGTTTATGAATTCCTTTATCTTATATGAATGGTTTTATGATGTCATGTTGTTTAAGAATCCCATTTTTATTACATGGGTTATGCAATGATGTATGATTTATGATTTTGTGGAACACATAAGAAAGGATTCATTAAGAGATGGGTGGGACCTATATCTCCCTCCAATGCATTGGGTAAAGATTTTATATCTCATGAGATAGACATGGCTGGAATGGTAGGTTATACCGGTTCAGTGAAACAGGACTGAAACGGGGATTACTCGATTCAGAAAGGGACTTTGTCCACTAAGATAGTCTTGGCAATGAGTCTTGACTAACAAGAAATGATTCTCTATGATTATGTGTGTATGCCACAATGAGTAATGTTTTAAGTTATGATTTCATTTTCACTTCTATGATTTATCCCATGTTATGATATTATGAGCTCTTTTGCAGGTTAAGATTTCCAAAAGCTACGTTCTTATGTATATGATGTGATTGATATTTCTTTTGTTTACCCTTACTAAGCATTTGAGCTCACCCTTTTTTTGTTTTTCTATCCCCAGGATATAAAGAAAGGTTTTAGGTAAAAAAAAAGGGAAGATCTTTATGGGAGATATTGAAGATCTTTCACCACGTTTAGAAGATTACGTTCCGAGTTTCCAAAGACACTAAACTATTACGATCCTTGTGTGTGTGTTTTTGTTATGTACTAAGTATTCCGCAAAAGTAATGTAAAGTCTATGTACGTCAGGCTTCGGGTCTCTACAGTTGGTATCAGAGGAAAGGTTTAGTCAACCTTTGGAAACTAGGATGCGAAAACGTTAGTGAGATCCCTAGAGATATTTCTAAGGTATGTATAGGGATGTCCCTAGGGATAAGTATACGTATAGGTTATAGTAATAGAATTACGCTAACGATCATAGAATTAAACCTAAGATGTTGGATATTGAAGGTACTCCCCCTTTATTATGTTGTTTTCCCTAGCATGATTTTTGCCACTCACACTATTCTTTTTGGGTTTTAGACGATGGCTGGAACCCGAAGGAACCATGTTGATCAATGCAATGGACAATGCAATGATTGCCCTCCTGAACAAACAAATGTTATGGGAGATGGAGTGCAAAATCTTATTGCTATACTTACACAAGCTATGAATCATTCTGGACTTCCAAATGAGCAGAGAAGGGAACAATATTCTATTGAGTCCTTCATGAGGCAACGTCCACCTTCTTTCAGTGGGTCTACTGATCCATTAGTTGCTGAACAATGGATTAGTACTACTGAAAAGATATTTTCAGTTCTTCAATGTTCTGAACATGATAAAGTCATCTTAGCAGTATATCGTTTGGAAGGTGAATCTGATCAATGGTGGAATCTTATCAAGAATACGAGGCCAAGAGATGAAATTGAGTCCATGGAATGGGACGAGTTCAAGAACTTGTTTTTCAGTAAGTACTTCCCTCGTATTCTTCGAACAAAGATGGAGAAAGAGTTTCTTGAACTGAAGCAAAGGGACGATGAATCTGTTGGTACCTATGAAGCAAATTTTACAAGACTTGCAAGGTATGCTTTTGGAATTATCATCCAACCTGAAAGTAAAGTTGATCGATTTTTCAGTGGATTAAAACCAAGTCTTCGAAGGGCATTAGCTATAAGAGACTTCAGTAGCTATGAAGAAATTGTGCGTTGTGCTATCAAGGTAGAAATGGAAGTTGGTGTTACATATCCATCTCATGGTTTTGACAAGAAATGAAAGATGGAGTTCAAGGAGAAATCTCAGAATAATGGTGAAAAGAAGATGAATGTTTCCTTATGCACAAAGTGTGGAAAGAAGCATGGTGGAGACTGTCTTAAAGGGACTAGAAAATGTTTTAAGTGTGGAAAAGAAGGTCATCGAGCAGCTGAGTGTCGAAGTAATGGAAAAAGGGTTTCTAATGATGTGAATAAAGCAAACACTGTAGAGAACGCACCGCCAACACTTCAATGCTTCAAGTGCAAGGAAATGGGGCATTATGCTAATAATTGCCCTAATCCAAGGGTTAGTGATGATCAACATGATCAACCACTGAAGGCAAAGGACAAAGGGAAATCACATGCGATCACTTTTGGCAATGTCGAATATGACAACGATGTGGTGGAATGATTAAGTGTTTATGTAATGGGATTCCAAAATAATGTTGTATCATTGAGTATTGATGTGGTATTCAAAGTGGAAATAAGATGATATGCGCATAATGAAGACGAGAAAATGAAATGTTTAATAGTATTCATGAGCTCATGATTGATATAAGGACTAAGTGATATCATGGTTTGAGTATATAGAATTTTGAGGATTTTGGTATGTGGAAAGAGTGAACTTTTAATAGAATTCATGTTTTCACTAAGGTTCAATGGGTATTCAAGAGAGTACATGATTAAGGCCTTTGAATGTCTGTAATGTGACCAACAAGACATGTCTTATGATATATGGGGATCAACAATGGTATTAAATCTCTGGTAATCGATGTCACTATATTATGAGAGTGGACTGCAGTATTATGTATAAGCCTAAAGATTAGACTGGATTATGTTGGACATAAGTTAGTATTGTTTAAGGATAGAAGATTTTCGATATTATTGATGGGATGTTATAGTAACGTAGTTTTAGAAAAAGGGACAACCTGCAGGACGGGCGACAGCCCATCGCTTCGGACAAGGCTGTAGGAATCGAACCCACAACCGAAGTGCGACTGGCCTTTATCTCCTACCACTGGCCTACAGGAAGTCCCTGTTTAGTAGAAACTAGTTTTATTATATTAAGCAGTATGATATATGAATTATAAGTCCATTTTAGGAACCATATATGATTAATCTCACTATAGATCGACTTATGTATATAATTTCTTCTAACCTTTTGTTTGAGACAGATGGAATGACCCGTCATTCTATCACATGATCTGCTAACACTACACGAATAACAAATTCAACTTCATTTATTTAAGAGATGAAGTTGAAATTGTTCAAGGCACAAACAACAGTGAGATTGTACCAAAATAAAGTAAGTATTTATTCTAATTCAAATTTTCAACTTTAGGGGAAATGATCTTGAAAACCAAAAATGTTGTCCTAGTGATCATATACCTGATGAATCAGATGGTACCTTATATCATCACAAATCTATGGATTTGTGATTACTGGCTTTTTCATAGCCATGTTCTCTACCACTCTCCATCAGAACATGATGGTTAGATTTCTCTTCCATATCCATATTTTCACCTATGTGGAAACCCAATGATTATTTTATTTGGGTAACCGTTACGTTTCATACTTTTATTTTTAAATATTGGTTTTGATATTCCTTTTTACGATGTGGGTTTCTATTAAAGAAACTATCGAATAGTAAACCATTTATAACCCCGACGAATTTCGAGGGCGAAATTCATTTTAAGGGGGGTAGAATGTAACAGCCCAAGATTTTATAAAATAATATTCTTTTTAATTTTATTAATGTCTTGTGTTGTACGCTACACCAAAAGGATCTTGCACAACACGCATCCTTGTCTTGCCTTGCATTACACGCAATCGCGACCTTTCTCGATAGCGTGTGTAATACGCAATACCGAGTTTCACTAAACAACGATGTGCTATTAAAATATTATTAAAACTAGCCGTTATGAATAGTAATAACCACTTTTTAAAATTCTGTAAATCTTATTTTTCAAAATGAACTTCATTCTTGGATTCGGAGTATCGAATTTAGCCTAAGGTGAAATTTTGGTACTTTTCGGATAACTTTCATATTCTGATGAATAGTGAAAATTACTAAATTATAATTAAAAACAACTTTTTTAATCGAAATAATTAATAGTGATAAATCATTAATTTGAGTGGTTTTAAAGTATATTTAGAATATATTTTTACAATTTAATACAATGTTGGTCATTGGTTGTAATTTCACATTCAAACCAGACATAATCAAGTGTCGATCTTTTGATAGATATTGTTTCTTAAAAACACGCTATTTGTTTTAACAGCGGGATTTAATTATAAAATTAATTAATGCAACTTCTATGTTATGAATTTGGTAAAATAGACTTCATTTTTGAATTCGGAATATGAAATATAGCTTAGGATGAAATTTTGGCATTGTTCTGAAAAACATCAATTTTTGATGAATAGTGAAACTACTAAGTGGTAGTTAAAAAACTGAATTTTTCATAAAACTTAATTTTACCGCTTCTGTGAATGGAATTTCAAAAATCCGAGAGACACGGTTAATATCAAGGACTAAAATGTGGTTCAATGAGATGAAAATAATTTTTTGGTGAATAGTAACTTTTTACTTTTTTTACCGCGGTTAATAGTAAATAGGGTAACTAAGGGTAAATATGATATTACTATTACCCTAAAACATGTCCTAATTCTATTGGACAAGTGTAATTTGACCAAAAAAAACTTAAGAATAAAATATGACCATTTAGGACCACTTGGATTAGATTAGGACATTTATTATTAATTTATTTAAAGAAAGGTTAAAATAGTTAAAATCAATGTTTAATAAGTAAATCATTTTTAATATGGGGTTATACATAAGATAAATTCGACTATAAATATTCATTAGAAAGCTAAAAAGATTTCCTACATAATGGTATTTTATTTGTAAATTTTAGACATCAAATAAATTAATTAATTTATGACACAAAGATGATGCAGTAATTATCTTATTTATGAAATATTGACATAATTGATGTTATAAACACCAAAATAAATGTAATTTGAGAATTTTTATGAATTACACTAATTTTATAGGTTACTATGATATATTAATGTTGATTTAATCAACTTGGTTCGAACATTTAATTCTGTTATGACTTTCACAAAAATCATATATCAAATAGTGTCAAAATTGACACAAAATAGTTTTTAAATCAAATATTATATTATTAATTGTTATTTTATTCCTAAAAATCTATGGTTCGGCCAAATGACTTAGATAAGGATATATTTATTAATAATATACAATTTTGGGTTCGTTTGGAATGTTATAGTAAGTGTATTAACCATATAGTGAAAGAAAACAAAAAGACACGGTAAAAGTTAAAATTATTTATCTTAGAGTTAAATCTAATTGATAAGGTTAAAATAATATCCTAAACTTGTCTAAATTCTACTGGATGATAGGATTTAGACCCTTCCCCACTTTAGCTTTGAAATAAGACCCTTTGGAACCATTATAAACCGATTTTGACTTTAATATAAAATAATATTTTGAGATATTCCGAAGGTGCCCCTCTCCTCCCCTATAAAAGGACACCTCCTCCCCCTCCTCCTCACACCAATTTGAGCACTCAAGCTCGGCCAACCCCTGCCAAAATCTCTTCTCCACTTCCCTATAAACATCCTAGAGGTTATGGTCTTCCTCAAAGACCAATTCTAGTGCCCTTAGAGGAGGTCTCAAAGAGGCACTTCAAAGAAGAGGAGGTTCGGACACATACGAAGCAAATTGGACCTAAGGAGGTTCGGACACATACGAAGCAAATTGGACCTAAGGTAAGGGAAATATCACAATCTCATTTTTATCTGAGATTGTTTATTCGTAAGTATTTACTGGGGTGTATTTTATCATCCACATCCATGTTCCCTCAATATGTAATATTGTTTCCATCCACTTGCAATAGTTTAAATCCAATTTTACCCTTAGGTGAGTTTTTAGTAAAGAATATGAAAGGAATATTTTGTCGTTTTTCCGTACGAGGTACTTTTTGACTTTTCCGACAAAAGTACGAAGAATATTTTTTTTAACTTATACGGCACGAACGGATTTCTACTGTTTTATAAAGCCTTATTTTCATGAAGCTTCCTCTAAAAGATTTCATGACTATTTTCAATAAAATCTCTTTCTTTTAAAATTGCATGATGTTTTGTGAAAAGAAATTGATTTTAAAGAAGAAAGGATATTTTCCTCAAGAATTCAATTCAAGTGTTTTATCAAAATTATTTTCCATCTAAGATAATAAAGGGTTCTGTTTCTATCCATATTTTTACATTGATTTGACTATGTTGTGATGGAATTATGTTTATGAATTCCTTTATCTTATATGAATGGTTTTATGATGTCATGTTGTTTAAGAATCCCATTTTTATTACATGGGTTATGCAATGATGTATGATTTATGATTTTGTGGCACACATAAGAAAGGATTCATTAAGAGATGGGTGGGACCTATATCTCCCTCCAATGCATTGGGTAAAGATTTTATATCTCATGAGATAGACATGGCTGGAATGGTAGGTTATACCGGTTCAGTGAAACAGGACTGAAACGGGGATTACTCGATTCAGAAAGGGACTTTGTCCACTAAGATAGTCTTGGCAATGAGTCTTGACTAACAAGAAATGATTCTCTATGATTATGTGTGTATGCCACAATGAGTAATGTTTTAAGTTATGATTTCATTTTCACTTCTATGATTTATCCCATGTTATGATATTATGAGCTCTTTTGCAGGTTAAGATTTCCAAAAGCTACGTTCTTATGTATATGATGTGATTGATATTTCTTTTGTTTACCCTTACTGAGCATTTGAGCTCACCCTTTTTTTGTTTTTCTCTCCCCAGGATATAAAGAAAGGTTTTAGGTAAAAAAAAAGGGAAGATCTTTATGGGAGATATTGAAGATCTTTCACCACGTTTAGAAGATTACGTTCCGAGTTTCCAAAGACACTAAACTATTACGATCCTTGTGTGTGTGTTTTTGTTATGTACTAAGTATTCTGCAAAAGTAATGTAAAGTCTATGTACGTCAGGCTTCGGGTCTCTACATTCTTGATCTTATGGTGTAGTTTAGAGGAATTGATGAGGAATGGATTTTTTATGAACTATTTTTTCACAATGGGTATCCCCAGTTTTGTTCTCTAAGAAGGTGGATGAGAGTTTGAGGATAAATGTGGACTAAAAATGATTGAACTACATGAGTGTGAAGGAAAATTAACCTCTATTGAGGACTTTTTACCTATTTGATTAGTTGAGAGGGGGAAATAGTTCTTGAAGGTTGATCTTAGATCCATCTATCACCAGTTTCATGTATGGAATGATGATATATCAAAGATGTAATTCATATGTCACTATGGTCACTATGAGTGCATAATGATCCAATTTGGAATGATGGACGCCCTATAAGTGTTTATGGGACTTATGAATTAGATATTTCATCCCTTATTAGATAGATTCATGTTATTCTTCATCCACAATATCCCTATGTACTCGACGTCTAAGGAGGGGCATGTGAAACACTTGGGGATGGTTTTTAGAATACTCTGAGAGAAAAATCATTACAAGAAGATCTCTCATAGACAATTTTGGATATATGACATCTACTTTTTGGGAAATGATATCTCAGCGGATGGTGTGGTAGTATACCTAGTAATGTTTGTGGAAATTATAGCTTGGGATCCAGTGTGATGGAGGTGCATAGATTCCTAGGGTTGGAGGGTTATTACAAGAGATTCATAACTAACTTTTCCAGGATATAATCCCCCCATAAAATTTGTCACCTATAAAGGGAATCCTTTTATGTGGATGGAGAGGATCCAACAAGCATTTTAGGAGTTGAGGTAGAGATTGAAAAGTGCCCCAATATTTATATTACAATAGTATGGTGTCAATTATATAGTATTATGTGATGCATTAAGAACTGGATTTTTTTTGTTATGATATAGGGTAAACTAGTTATTGCCTATTATTTATGCCATTTAAGAATACATGAGAACAAATTCACGACCCATGAAAATATGGTAGTTGTGGTGCTCTTTGCACTAAAAATGGGGTGACTCAACCAGATGGGTGATCATTATATCATTTATGCTGCCCAGAAGAGTCTCAAGTATGTCTCATCTCAAAAAGATCATAATATGATATAATGTCAATGTCTAGAGTTACACTAGGATTATTACATTGATATTTTCTATACTATTGTGAATGGAATCATGGTTGAAGATTATCTTTGAAGGATATATTTTTCACTGTTTCTGAATGAGGCATCAGAGTAGTTGGACTCATTGTAGTAATCCTTTGTTGATGGAGATGGATATGCCAACCTCCAGTAAATAGTTGTTACTCATCTACTTTTACTATGATTCAATGAATCTCATCTTGTGGATATTGAATATGAGGCCTTACATATTCCGATATCCATTGGACATTATCATGATTTATATTATGATGGTGGGGAGCATGTTATTCTTTTTACAGAAAATAGTATGGTACTAATGATGTTGTGGGAGGATGTTTTGAAAAGATATCATACAACTCCTTTTATATTACATCCAGGTGTATAAAATAGGTACCAGGATCTCTGATGAAAATTTCGGTGGTCACGGTTATGAAAGGAAGTTTTAGAGTTTGTCTCTCAATGCCATACTTGTCAGTAAGTGAAGGCTGAGATCCCAGTTCTTGGGGGGATAAGTCAACCCATTGAGGTTACAGAGTGGAAGTGGGATGGGATTTCCATAGAGTTCTTGATGGTATTACCAATTATTTATGTGAGAAATGATTCCATCTCAGGGATCGTTGACCTACTCACCAAGTTGAACCTCTTCATAGCTATTCGAGAGTAGATTTCAGTAGAGATCTTAGGATTTGTCTACATTAAAGAGATATTATGTCTCAATGGAATTATATAAACAATCATTTTTTACCATGATGATCATTTCATTTATCGGTTATATAAGGGATTTGAGGAGTCTTTTGGGGATCATCTACATTTGAGAGGGACTTTTCACCCCTAGACTGAAGGCTAGATTGAGAAGACCATTCATGTTCTAGAAGACATTCTTCATGATTGATTGTTGGACTTTAGCTATATTTGGGATAATCACCTACCACTAGTGGAGTTTTCATTAAAAAAAAGACACATTTACACTATTAGTATGGATCTATTTGAGGCCTTTAATGGGAAAACATACAGGTCACCACTTTGATGGAATGGCCTAGGAGAGTTGGCTCTCAAGGGACCAGAGTTGGTGTAAGCCACTATTGAGAAGGTAAAGATCATCTAGGATCGGATGGGGACTGCATAGATCCATAATTATTCCTATGTGGATAGTAGACTAAGGCATTTTTAGTTTGAGGAGGGAGACCATGTGTTCCATTGGGTTTCAACTTCACATGGATTAGATAGAATTGGTCAGGGTGACAAGATATATTTGCGATTAATTAGACCATTATAGATAAAATTTTGAGTTGGAAAATTTGTGTTCCACATAGCTCTACTACCATAATTAGATAGGGTACAAGACTTCTTAAACGTTCTATAGCAGAGGTGGTACATGCATGATCCATCACATGTTATCGACTAGGGAGCCATAGAAATCGATGATAGAGATACCTTTTTTTGAGTATCTAGTAAAGATCAAAGATCATTATAATATGATCCTTCATAGGTGATTTGTCACTATAGTGTATGTATGATGTCGACATGAGAATCTCTAGGAGAGAACCTACGAGCAGGAGACTCTGATGCATGCTCAATATCCACATCTCTTTGTATACAATTTTTTTGTTTTGGATTTTCAGAATGTAATTCCCCAAGGTGGGGAGAATATAATGAATAAAAATTTCCATTTATTATTTTTAGATAATATATGGATTATTATTGAGACTAGTAACTAAGATGAAGTGTCATTACTAGGACCAGTGTTCTTGGAATAAGTTTTCAAAATATATTAAATATATTCAGTGTCATGTGCATGTAGTGTTACTAAAAAATTGGAATAACATCTAAAGGGAGGCCCAAATTATAAATCTAATGGAACATTTGAGTTTTGAATGTCATTTTTAGCTTAATTGCGACATAAACCGTTTCATTATGGGGGTGTTTTTGAAAAATCTATAACATGAATAAAAAATGAATAAAATTAATAAAATTAATAATTTTTTTTGTTCGTTGATGCTAAAAACTAATTTATTCTATAATTATATAGTTATTCCAAATCCCCAGGGTTACCCAAATCAACCTAGAGCCTTTGGAGAACCATTAGAGAGAGTGTTGGGGGATATCTCTTATAATAACATCATCTAGATCATAGTTCAATGATTGGTGTGTAATTGAAATAGGGGATCTCACTGCCAATAACAACAAAACTTCATTCTTCATCAATGATCAACCCAAATTTTGGTCGGATTTTTTAATTGGATTTCTCCGATGTTTTTTTCTTATTTTATGAACGAAAATTGTTTGACCAATGGATTGATTCAAGGATAATTCATTTTGAGGGATGGTTTTAGTTATGAGGATCTACTAGTAGATTTTTTTGATTATTATTGGTTATTAATTTGTTTTTATACTGAAAATAGATCAGTTCCAACTAAACACGGTATAGGTCCTTTCAAATTTTCTTCTTTTATTTGTTTTCTCCCTCTTCGATATGTCTATTCGTCACTGAAGTTTCATTTCCTAGTGGTTAGGCCAAAATACCAAGGAATCAAACATTACGCACTCGATTATTTACACAATGATTTGATATCACAGATCTAGACAAGGTATGGAATGAGGATCTTGTGATAGTGGTAGAGATGAGAATATAAGATCTGATTAGAGACCGTTGATTCATCTAGGGCATGAAATGATGGAGGGAACAAACAACAGGTGTTTCTGAAATGGTTTTGAATGCCAGATTCCAGCAAGTAGCCACAAAAATGCTCAGATGATGTAGATCCCTATATCCCAGCATGATCAATAACCAGAATGGAGGATGGATGAGTAGGAAACCACACTGATGAAGGTTCTATATTTTTGTAATATCACGATCCACGCGGTGTGTAATCCATGATTACATGGCATGTGAGACCCCTATGCAATGGATATGGTTTATATAGTGATGTTAAGTATTACACAACATGTGACCCTATCCCGTAGCATGTGACCATATCAAATAGATTTTGAACCCCTTTAATTGGTTTTACATATACCTCAGAGGTTACATAGATATTCCCAAGAGTACATGGGTAGGGCCATGAAGCTTACTCCTACACAAACATGGCCATGCCAAATGTACATGGGAATAACCATGTATATGGACATGGGTAAAAGTACGCTGGCAGGGTCACATTGTGTTCTAACACATAGACAAGGACACAGGTTGTTAACATAGGTAGAACAAATTGTTGAATGGATATGTCATGTACTAACAGTACACACCATATACTCTTCAAAGAAGGATTTAATACACTATCCATCATATCTTGGACATGTTTTATTATATTGTGTTCCCCATATCCTTTTCCCTGAGGGTATTTTTGGAACCACATCATACCCATAGGTTTGTGATCCATTCTGTAAGACATCTCAGATAGAGTGGTTGGAATCCTTATGTGAGTCCTGAAGTGAGATCCTCTATCATATTCATGTCATAGGTAGAGTTCATTGTATCCTTGTATCCAACACTATGTAAGAACTGACCCTCTATATTGAGGGTTAATCTTGATTGAGTTGTTGATATACACCATTTAATTGGGATTTATACTCATTTGTGTATCATATCACTTAAGACTTCTAGGGAATACTTTTAATTGAAACAATCGATGATTACTACCTCTCAGATAGATATAATCAGTGTTATCTGACTCATGGAGTCTCTTTTCCGAGATAATTCCTATTTAGAACCTTTGAGACCTAATAGTAGGATGAAATTTTGGTTGTGAAATTACCTTGAATTTGGGTTTCTTTGTTTATTATATCTTGATATTCTTGTTCTAGGTGTTGTAGATATATATCTCTAGATATCTGACCATTATACTTTTGTTATATTCTTTTTGGTCTCATGGTTTCTTCTAGGTATTGTCATACTCACCCCTGCATAGAATTTACCACACATGTATTATCATTTGAAGATGTTCAACATTTTATTAGAGTCCTAGAGGGACCAAGACTATATGGTGTTTAGGGATCCCAACAGATCATGGTGTTTTCCTACAATATCTTCACAGTGATCCCCATCATTACTTTAAATTTAGAATTGTGTTCAGACTCTTTTTGGTGGAATTTTATTTTTCTTATTTACTTTAAATTACTATTTTCATACTCTGGTTGTAGGATTAGATATATGAATTCATGGTTTATTTTAGTTATTTTTACATTTCATCATTGTATGGTCTTTGATATGTGTGAGTGTGTATTAGTAATTTATGCTAAGGCCTCCAATGTTAGTGATATTCCTACTCAACACTAGTTTCTAACCCCTAGCCTATTGAAGAAATGACTGGGGAGTTACGACATGGGCACCATTGGTACGAGTAATTTCATGATATCACATCTCAATAAAATTATAGTTCAATGATATGTTCTTATTTAATGCAACTTATAGATCATCCGCCCTTCAATGAAATAGTGGATATTATCGGTAATCTATCCCCCTTAGTAAAGAATCTATGAAATGAAAACACTGGTCAAATAAAATGGATGAATCGTTCCTGTAATATGAGGATGAAATTATAGTCTTAATAAAATAAATGGGTAAGGAAATTATAACAATCATGATTTGGTTCAGAGACACTTATTTGTATCATATTATAGAAATATTGAATAATGAATGAATACACTATATATTCTTGAATATTTGGACAAATCTACAATATCTAAAGAGAAAATACATATCATATGGGAAATATGAGGACCATGTCAAGGTGATATGGTAATTTTGTCAAGAAATTTACGTGGATACCCTTATAGACACATGAAAACAAATTTCTAAAAACTAGCATGAATATATCCAATATGAATGCCTAGAAAGATTCAATACTATAGTCAAGTAGATTTATCATTACCTATACAATGTAACCATTTGGGATTGGGGTAAAAAAGGAGTGATATATTTTACACAACTCCAAAACCAATATATTAATCCAAATAAAGAATCCTGCAATTCAATTACCTTATTAAATATTTAAGGAACACATTCTATATATTCTTTCAACTATTTTCTTCAAAGTACCACAATTTATAGAGCTCAAAAATGGAGTACTAAATGATAATAGGATCTTTATAGGACATTAAACTAGACTTATAATAACATCAACTGATCCTCCCACACGAGGATGGGAAATCCATAAATAATAAGGATACCCTGTAAGAAAAGTATGTCATGTTCCTAAGGACTTCTACATCCAATCATTGATTGTGACAAAAAATATAAAATCATGAAGATAATTGTGATAACCACTAAATAGAAATATGGGGGAATCCCCAGCACATAGGGATTGAGAAATTTTTTACAATAACCACAAACCCTAAAAATCCTTAAATCCCATAAAAATATAGGATACGATACTATAATAACTAATTCAAAATTATCCCATATGTTTAGGGGAATTTATATTACCACCTCCCCCACCCCATTAAAATTGGAATTCACTAGACCATGGAAAATTTAATATGATACACCTTTATAATTACATCAAATGTGTGACCCATCCACCGCATTTATGATGTACTCAGTTTATACTACTGGTGATTCCATCTGGATCACTCTTTATATGTCAAAATGGGGGGGGGGGGGTATTGTGAAGAAACCACAATAACTTGGAGGGATTTTAAGAGAAAATAGTATCTTAAGAAAAAAAACTCAAATAAGGATTAAAATTTTCACCTGATAAATACTCAAATGATGATAGATCCACTTATTCTTCTAATAAATACAATGTTCATGTAGTATTTTATGCATCAATGAATGAAATGCTTGTTGTAAAAGAAAATAACTCATTGAATGGAACTAATTTAATAGATCATGATGAGTAATTCACTATCCAAAATATGACACACGTGAAAAAGGTGTGAATAATTGATGATTTAATGCCAAATTACCTAGGGTTAATATTCCCACTGAGTATAATTTTATGTTGAATACCAATATATCACCTCTATTTGATTCCCATCAACCTAATAGATTCACCCAACTCTTGAGGGAAGAGTCTAATATTTTAGTGGGCTCTCGGTATAGAAAAAAAATGTATTTAAACATAGTATCTAAATACTATGAATAATCACCTTTACATGAATAGAAATTAAATCCATATAAGGAAAGATATGAAAGGATGTATTATATGGGATATCAAAAGAAGAAATTGTAAAAACAACCACATTAGTATTTTATTATCACCCATGAAGAGTTTCTTCCCATCAATCATTCGAAAATTAACTTCATGAATATATTGAGTTTGTTGCTTCTTGAATATAATAAATGAAAGGATAGTGAGAACTAGTATAAATAAAGAGGAATACATTTACTAAGATGGTGGTAGAAACTCCTCCTCTACGCATATTTGGGAACTCAATATTCTCTATCCTCAATGGCATTGATGAATCATACGAGAACTTGAAAAACATTCTGTTTTGATGTTACCCAATGTTGAGAACACCAAAAAAGAATGAATCTATCAAGATCAGTGGCATTGTATAAATTCTATAGAGACCAAAATTGAACTGGCATAGTAAAATACTATCTTGATCTGTCATGGGAGGGAGATATTTCCACTTAACGTTCTTATATCAATAATGATCAATTCTAAGAAGTATAATGATCATTCGACTCTATAATTTCAACCAAAATGAGAATGAGAATGCCTCAAACAACATTTTTGGATAAAAAGGAGTGACATTCTCATTTAATATATAACTCATGTTGGAACATTTCATGGAAATATAAATAATAAATCTATATGATGAGTTATATACAATATTATTCTTGTTATAATACTCTTATAGATTCCATGAGTTTTTATTAGTGTATAAATGAAAGATAGTTCTATAAGACAGAAAAAGGATTAATATTTAGTGACTCCATCTACTTAATGAAAGAGGGATGAAAGAGAAGAAATAGAAACTATTTTGTTTAAACTCATTCTAACACACTCCATGAACCCCAAACCTACAAAATATTAAATAGTTCTGAAACATGAAGGAAAATCATATTAGAAGTATACATTAAAATAGGGAATAATCAAGAAAAAGGATTTCTCCATTTGAATATAACAAGACAATGAATATTATTTAGGAATTTTAATTTCCTGTTGTATTTCACCATAGTCCTGGAAATTATTTTATTGTTATTATTATTGGAGACTGAAAAATCTAATGAAATTGGGGTCATTGAGATTCCTTACTATGACCCTTGTCTTTAAAAACATGGGAACAATACCTGTGATTGAATTTTCTTCAATGATATCCTCTAGAATAAAGTTGACTCTAGGCATTTAAATTTATGTTGACTATTATCACAAGTTACTTATGTCTCTACCATCCTAACACATGATTAATGATAATGGTAGGAAATTTCTAAGAAATAATTGTGAGATTTTGATGATTGAATGTTTAGAAAATTAGTCAACTAGGTACATACTGTCTTAATGGTAAACTGATTCAACTAGTTTTGAACCTAGTTCTCTTGGTAATGGATAAGATAGATCCTTTAGTATCACAACCATTCAATATCTAGCATAATCAGATTAAAAATAATGAGGTAGGAAAAATGTAACTCGTACCACTTCCTAAGATAATCAATACTCTTAAAGACTTCTTAACCCCAATATTAGAGGACGTTCACTTTCCCATAAAATGGATCAATGAGAACCATCCCACAAAATAAGATATTAATCAAAGGAAGAGTCAAAATATATTTTTATCAATGTCATCCATATGAACGGTCCATTCTCCGAGGAAGAGGATATGAATGAACTAGATATCTCCACTAATTATTGGGGAAGAGGTCATAAATGTTATCCAGATCATGGAATACAAGGTTGAGATGGATCCTAATTTTCATGAAATGACTCCAATTAAGTCATGTATACTATAAAAAAATAAATAAAAACATAATTGGGTACAAAAGAAGATACAATCTAACCCTCTATCATATAGAGACTGATACAATCTAATTATAGTAGTAGACCATAAAATTAATTTGTTATTATTTGGTTGACATAAAAATATAGGATTTTCATCCCATCATAACCCAATAAAAACAAAAATGACCTCAAATAATATTTAGAGAAAACAAACAAAATCATAGGAATCCTCAGCTTCTAATCCCCATGTAAAGGAGAAGACTCATGGTGGGAAAAGTATTCCCTTGGTCCAAAATTATGATATTTTTATACAAATTAACATCCTTACATATATTTATTAAATATTGGATGTCCTTAACCATTTAAATGTACTTCAAAAAATGATCATAGTGGCCCCTCTACATTCTCAAGTGTTTGAGGTTTAGGGTTCAGTATCAGACGTATATCATTAAGAGACAATATTTTTTGAATGTAAGATGTTCATCTCCTTCACATAAAAATATCATGGGGTATATATATAGGGAATGATAAGAGAATTATATGTTTCTATAAAGGTATATGGTATTGTTATCTTTTGGGATATTATTGATAATAATTCTAGATTAATTATCATATCCATATGATTACTCAGAAACAAGGGCTATAGTGATGGTAACTTGTCTCTTTGTAATATGAAAATCTAAGGGTATGATAATAGTAAGAAAAATACTAAAAATTCAATCAATATCAAAGTTCAGTTTGGGAAACTATTCTTTAAATATAAATCTGTGATCTTATACTAGGATATAGTTTTCAATGATCTATTAGGAAGGATGTGGTTTTATTTTCATTCATTAATGACTTCATCAAAGAATAGATATCTTAATACTCTATTAATGTGAATGGTCGAGAACTATATGACGAATAATTCCCTACTTGAGTCCTCAAAATATCAATATCTAGAAACATGATTCTATAATATAAAATGGAATTAGTCAATAATAGAAAATGCGATCTATATTACCACCCTAACTATTTGGATATGGCTATCATTGATCTGTTGAAGGGAAAATAGGGAACATTTTTGGTCTCTCATCAATAAATTTGAGGATATAAAATCTGATTTTGGAATTCATAAGTCATGAAAATCACCACAATCCCAATTTGACCAGGTGTGATATCTAAACTTTTATAGGTTTATGTGTGGTGTAATTATAGTGACCATACTAGCTCCCTAAATGAAAATTCCCACTCACAGTTTTTAGGATCAAAAGTGTCCCTATAATAATTTCCAATATATAAGGAGGTTTCCATGTATTCCATAAGAGAAAAAATTTTATAATATTTTCCCATGAATATTAATATTTCATCTCATAATATAACTGCTGATGATAGTGAATTACAGAAAAAAGTATCTAGGATTCCATTTAAAATGATTCCCCTACATTGACAACCTCAGGTTCTGGGGAGGAATCCTGGAATATTACAACAAATTAAAATGTTCTGCAATTATCCTATAAATCAAAAAAATGTTTATCCATCTCTCACTTATGATGATATTTAATAATATAAAGAGAAATAATATCTCTAAGATTCCCCTCTAGTATTTGTAGAAGGTGTTTCTACAACTATTGATGAGCTCAAAAAAGAATCAAGGTATAGAGGAATATCCATATCCTACATTGATAATTTTATCCTAGTTAATTGAATTAATGAAAGAATATATCTCAATATTGAACATGTAACATGATGTTCTCTTCATGAATTATTGAATAATTACATGATTGGATCTTAGCATGGACACTAATTATTGGGGTCTACTTGATGATCACTATGGCTATATGTAGGAAACTAGGAGAATAAATATGATCCCATTCTACAAATGTGTAATTTAAAGTTCATAATCTCATAAAATATTCCATCATTAAATAATGATAATACCTAAAATGAATTTCCAACATTGTCCATATCAAAAAGAAGAGAAGAAATACCATGTCTTTTCATGAAATCCAAGATCTCAACCAACTATTCCAAAGGTTGTTTCCCTTATTACAATAATATAAATTTTAATTAATAAAACATATAGATTTTAGGACCTCTCATTCATAGATGGGTATAAATGAAACAATTTCATTTTTATGGCTCCTGATGGTGATGAGGGCCACATAATCAAAGTGATCAGAGGGATATATTATTATAATATAATTTTATTTGGCATGAAAAACATGACCACTATATACCAAGGAACCATGAACCTTATATTCTATACCTTTTTGTAAAAATCCAATAATAATAAATTTATGATTTTTAATCAAGACCAAAAAACATTTTTATAATTTATTTATCTTGAGATAGTTTGAAAAAAACTATTGAAACATATCTTAAATATGAATCCCCTAAAACATGATTTTAGGATAACATCAACTATTTTTCTAAGATTCATAGTCTACCATCATGTAATTTTAGTTAACCCCAAGAATAAAAAGGTGATCATTGAAATGAAACCTCTTAAAATCCTCAAATTTATGATATAGCTATAGAAAGATCTTATATACCTCATATGATTTAAAAAAATCATTGGTATGTTCTTACCCACCATAAAGTTGATAAATATGGGTGTTAAATATCATTGGTATTAATATTTTCAATGAACCATTGGTGATCTCATACAATATCTCTTAATCCTCCTCATATTAATGTTTCCAATATCTTAAATTCTACTCATACAATACATGGAAACTATGATGTAAACGCTCAATGAACTCCTTACATAGAAGAAAAATGTAGGGAAAGAAAAAAAATCATTATTATCCTAGAAATATATATATAATGATACTCAACATAATGAGATGATCTAGTTTTCACTAATCTTTGAAATGAAAAAGCTAGGGCAATACTTGCATCAACACAAGATCCATTTAGTCTCTCACATTTAACCACTAAAATATTGACTTTATTGTGTGATGCAAACAATATTTTTAACAAGGTGGGTAGTCATCCTATGATAAATTGATATCCAATCTTGGCATAAAAATGTATTTAGGGGTGAATAAAAAAATGATTATACTTCACAATACCTCATATAAAATACATCAACACACACACACACACACAAATATATATCTTCTAGATTAAGAGGTTCTCCCTATACATGAAATTCCCATAAAATGGGGGTTTTATTTGAATGGTTCCTCTAAATTTCCCACTAAAAGATGTACAGGGAAAAATAATAACCATTTTTTCTTAGGGAATTTACTCCTCTCTCCAACCAATATAGAATTACATGAATCTTTTATTCTATCAAAGTGTTGGACCAATAATGAATTAGTGTAATAATATCTCATTGATGGATTGGAGTTATCTCTGTAGATTATTTTGTCCCACTTGAACATAAATGGTGATTTATAGTTAGTGACTAAGTATATTGTTTAATAATATGGAATAAACAGGGGATAACTAATTCATATAATTAATTATGTATAATTGTTGATGGGGAAATTTCCTTCTATGAAAACATAGCCTAAAATCCCACATTTACATAATTACCAAGTGGTTTCATTTGATAATATATCCCGAAAACCAGAATATCTAGAGAAGGATAAAACAATCATTAACATTTATCATCATAATTAGGACTCAAAATTCATCTGAAATGACATGAAATAAATCAATGAGGTCAAAATCACCCGTTATATAGGAGAATAAATACCCTCACTGACTAGTACTATCATTTGATTGATGTTATCAAAAATATAAAATATTTAAAGTGGGATTCTTCTATCAATTAATCCTTTGAATGAACATATCTAATGAAATGTAATAAACATTATCCATTATGATGACCCAAATTCCTAGAATTTCCTCTAGAAATGAGGCTGTGATGGATTCCTCCTCATATTAATTGTAGAAGGAGAGACTCTCTCTTTCTCTTATGTTGGAAGTCCATTTCAGTAATCAGGATTGTCATTAATGAGGTTCCAAGCTCTCCAATTAAATCAAAAGGTTTAGAAACATCTACCCAAGCATAACAGAAGACTGCTAGGATTACACTAGTAATTTCCATACTAACCAGATACGTGTTAATTTTATCTATCAATCAAAATAATGATTCTGTACTTCCAAATACACTTATCAATTTTTCATTAGGTGAAATACATGCAATGGTTCGATATCCAATAGATATAACCAAATAGTTTGTAACTTCATGACCCGAAGACCACCTAACTGGCACCTTGATATGGTGGGTCACATTTCCTCAAGCATGCCTCCTCATATGAAAAATTATGTCAACCAGTTGTGAAGGTTTAACGGTGATACAGTGGGGATACTATACCCACATATCAGAGTTTCACAATAGATATAGTAAACAAAACGAAATAGTGGAATGATAATATAAACAAACACTAAATTATTTGACCATGTTTCTGATGCTTTCGCCGGGGCGCGCGCATCTGCCTGTGGAGGACATGTGTCTGTTTCCATGCATTACCACTTTTCAAAGGTGGGTGAAATCTGTCACTTATTCAGTGATGTTTGCTCCTTGATCCAAATGGGATGATGAGATGTTGGTTCTTCCTTCCATGTATTCCTCCGCGGAACTCATCACCTATTCTGGGTCTCCCTTGTAGACTTAAGACATTGTTCATGAAACTCTTCCTAGCTCCATATCTTCATGGGAAACAGTTAATTAAACTTCTTCTATCGGGACATTCCAAGGGGTTTGGTCAGGGCAGAAACCTTCAGTCAGAGGAGTAGTCATGTTTGGAATCCCTGGCATGTCTAGGCACTAGGGGATTGGCATGTATATCTTCTGCCCCTTATTATATGTCTTCTTGAGGACACAAAATCCCAATCAATCCCTCATAGAACACGAGGAATCATATTCCATGGGAATGTATATGAGGTTTTCCTCAGATCCCATGTTTAACACAGGGTATTCCGCATGTTTAACATTCAGCGGAGATGGATCAGACTTATCAGAGCATTGACTAGAGTGGATCAGATGGGTGCAACCCCCTAGAGGGAACAACGATATTGGGAGCAATGTGTGGTTGGATTCCTGAATTCCGTTGAATGAAATAGTTAATAGAGTGGAATGATCCCACTGGGATGTGGCGGCCCAGGTAAGAATCAGGATGGATAATAGAAGATTTCGTGAAGTGGATGGTGAATGGGATAGAACCGCCATGAGGATGATGATGGTTTTGGACTTGAGCCTCAAAGAGGATTCCTACATATCGTCATGGCAGGGAATCAAAATTCATGTAGTTTATCTACTTATGGCTTACTTCCAATTTGGGTTTTCTACGTCTTACCACTGAACGAAGAAACAATGGCTTACCGCTGAATAGGGAAGTCAATGGCTTGCCACTGAATTGGGTCATAATGGCCTACCGCTAGATAGAGATGACAACGACTTACTGTCTGAATGGGTCATGATGGCTAACGTCAAATGAGGTCATGACAGATTACTGCTAGATGGTTGTATTAATGGCTTACCATTAGATGAGGTCACAACGGCTTACAGTTGGATAGGGTCATGACGACTTTCTGTCGGATGGGGTTTCAGGAGATAACCACTAAATGAAGTGACAATGCCTTACTGCTGGATGGAGTGTAATTGATTATCTCTGAATGGAGTGACAATGGGTTATGCTGAATGGAGTGAAAATGGCTTACCACTAAATGGAGTGACAACAACTTACCGCTGAATAGACTGAAAACAGATTACCACTAAATGGATTGACAACGGATTATCACTGAAAGAGGTCCACAGTTTAATGTCATGTAGGATGGGGGAGAAACAATGTGAAGATTGTCGAAGTGACTGAATTTTGGGATTGAACCTCAGGAAGGCTTCCTTTGTACCTTTCCTTGGAAAGGATCAAAGACCACATAGTTTAGATGGTGGCATTTTGGGATTACGCTCTGAGGTGGCCCAAGGTTTTGGTGAACCGACGTGATTGGGGTTGGGAAAACCATTGGATGGTGGTCATGAACCTCATGGGGGCTTACTACATACCTTTCCTTAGCAAGGATCAAAGACCATATAGTTCAGGAGGGTTGGTGAACCGATGTGAAGGAGGACCTATGGTCCCATGGTTGGTGGGCTTGAACCTCAGGGAGGCTTCCTACGTACCCTGCCTTTGCAAGGATCAAAGTCTACATAGATCAGGAGGTGGGTGTGGGGCATATACTATAGGCTTCCCTTGGTGTTGGTGAACCGACGTGAAGGGGGTCGGGATGACCAATGGATGGTGGGCCTGGACCTTGTGGAGGCTTCCTACGTACCTTTCCTTAGCAAGGATCATAGACCATGTAGTTCAGGAGGTGTGTGCAGGGCTTACGCTCTAGGCTGCCCAAGGTGTTGGTGAACCAATGTGAAGGGAGTCGGGACGACCAATGGATGGTGGGATTGTACCTCATGGAGGCTTCCTACATACCATTCCTTAGTAAGGATCAAATACCATGTAGTTCAGGAGGTGTGTGTGGGGGTTACACTCTAGGCTTCCCAAGGTCAATGTCATGCTCGATGATCACTCTAAGCCCATGTGACTCATGCTCAGTGTGAGAAACAAGAGGTGGCAGATACATTATGATCACTTTGTGAAAGGTGAATCCATTGGAGGGAAATTGGGGCTTAAAAATGATCGCACCCCGAAGAGAAAACAAGGTCTTATGCGTGGTAAGAAGCCGGAAGAGGTTGGGACATACTCCAGGATGGAGGCCCAATGGTGAAAAAAACCAGCTGGAGAGGGACATGACACCAAGGAAGAGAGGAGGAGTAGGGGTGATACCTACAACAAGAAAAGATAGGGGCTTACACCATGGTGGTTTCCCTCTCCCCATGCAAGATGCATGGGGGGAAGTAATAGTTTATCATAATGTGCTGAGGATGATAGTGCTTGGCAGTTTAGAATCCTGCATCTTAGATGAGGTGGGTTTACAACACAACCCTAGGACATACATGACTAATACCTCTTTCCCCTTGTGGAAGGGAAGGCAACAATAACACCATGGTGAGGGGGTGTCATGGTGCGAACGATTGAGGGTCCATGTTAGTATGGATATATGAAGAAGAAATATCCGTTAGCGTGCCTATGCGATGAAGCATGAGGCGAAGAAACACAACGAGTAGTATCATCTAAGAGACTTTGAAATCACATTGTGAAAACATTGAGGGTTACATGGGAAAAGGAATTAAAAAGCATAGGGGTTCATAGGCAGGGACCTTGTGAAACTCTACTGTACCACATGGCGGAGGGTACGTGCGAATGGGTGTGCTTTGCGAAGTGGGGCGCCTCAGCCTAGGCATAGGGAAGAGGTGCTTCACAAAGTGGAAAGGAATTCACAGAGCACTACCTTGTAGAGAATAGGTGCTTCACGAAGTAAGGTATCGTGAAACAATGGGCTTCGCGAAGTACAATTACCCCACCTAATTATGTGGATCACATGTACATGAAGGGTGTTTCGGGAAGCATTAATGCATCATGATGACCCGGGTCCCCTTGGAAATCCCTTTCATTTGTGGTGGCCCTTAGGCTCCGCGAAAGGCATCCCTCTCAAAAGAGGGGGTTAAAGCAAGGAAAAGGGGAGGCACTACGCAGAGCATAAGTACCTTGCACAGCTCATGGTTCACAGAGCAGAAGGCGCATAGCGATTTGAGAGCTAAGAAGTTGAAAGGTTGGTTGATCTACCCATGGGACATGGGGGAGAGAAGTATTTATAAGGAAGAGGCACCGTGAAGAAGAGCTCGCTCGGCATAAATATGGAGTTTGCTCTGCGGCAGGCTCATGAACGTCAAATACGGTCATGGAGAGTTACCGCTTCCTTGCTCCATGGAGGGCTCACGAATGTCAAGGGTGATCGTGGAGTGTTATGACCTCCTTTCTCTCTAGTAGGCTCACGAATGTCAAATCCATACATGTAGCGACCATCATCCTTGATCCATGGTGGGCGTAGTGTGATTGGAGCTCCAAAAATAGGCTTTGCAAGGAATCCCCTTGAGGATTCATGTTTCTTCATCTTCTTCTCCCTTTTTGGAGCCAACAAATTCCCCCCTTTATACTTGGAGCCGCGGAGAAATCATGGGTCTAAGTCTGAGGGTCAATCTCCAAAATCCTTGGTCATTCGCGAAGTTGTATCACGATGATGGCTCATTAGGTGGAAAGGGGATGCACAGGCCGAGCACGCTGCAAAAATTGGTGCAAAGAGGACGTGTCGTGAAGCTTCGAAGGTCGCTGCCTGTATAACTGGGAGCTGACCACTCTTTTTTCCTTTTCCCTATCTGTGAAATTGCCTTTTTACACTCTCGAATCACAATGCTCTATGTACTTTGTGATTGATCTACATGAAATAGGACTTCGCTTCGTGGTGCACAATATGTTTTTGACTCCGCCACAACACTTCACAATCTTACTCTTAAAGGCATAGGAAGGACTCCATGAATATGCTTCAAGAATTCTCTCTACGAATGGGATTCATGAACCAATCCTGAAAATCATCCAAGTTATAAAACTGAATGGCTCATCAAAAATCTGCCGAGGGGGTTCTTGCAGATGCTGCCTAGAGTGATGAGATGGTGAACAGTCTGGGTCTAGGAGAGTTAGTTCAGAGCCACTCGGACCATGATTCATTGGTGGCGCTGCTATCAGAGATCCTGAAGAAATACCCACCATGTAAGAGGCTGCCTTTGTATGGCTTCGGGCTGAGGGATGACATCTTCATCCCTAAATCAAGTAGGGACGAACCGGCTTAATGGATCAGGAGTACGCCATGCCAGTACTAATGGTTCAGGGTGGTTGGCGGCCATGCCCAGGAAGACATCACACCCATCATTGCTGACTACATATACACCCACCAGAATAATGTCGAAGGGAAGGCATTGTAGCCTGATACATCTCCTCCTCTATACCACATGATACTAAAGGTAGCTTTGAGGAACTCAAGGAAGGGATGGTCTGAGGAATGGGACCTGTTCCAGGGCAGAAAAATCATAGATGATTGGGCCTATGCCTACTGGGTAGGCTCCTTGTGTGAGGAGTTTGGGGCTTAGCTAAAGAGAGTGGGTTTGTATAAGGTAGCTTGGGCCTCCCAATACCACATATATTAAAAGAAATTGCTAATTCTGGAGCTGTTGAGTAGGTGGTCATCGAGGACTAATACCTCCCATTTACACCATGGGGAGGTTGGTATTAGCTCATCTGATGTCCACCAGATTTCGAGGTCCCAACACTGGGGGCTATGTATGATGAATTAATATCAATCATGAGTGTGTGGGAGGATCCAAAGGAGATGTTGTAGCTGGAAATGGCATTGATCATGCTGTTTTAGGGAGAGGACAAAGAAGTAGTGAGATATGTCCACTTTAAGCGGTGGTTCAAGCAGTTTCTGAATTTCCCGATAGATCGACAATTTTCGGTGAGGCCTCAGACTTTCCTGAAGGGGGCTCAATGGGGAAAGGAGATCTCGTACTGGTGGCTTTTGGAGGACAACCAGTGTAAGACTTGGTGGTTTAGCGTCAGCACTGAGCAGTAGCCAATAGTCAGGATGATGAAATTTATCACAGCTCTTATCTATGGTTGGATCCTTCCAGTGAGGGATACCAACATGGGAGTATGCCCAAGCACATTTATCATGGCATCCACATTAGTGACAGGAGGGCGGGTCAACCTAGGAATCCTGATGCTTGCCAAACTGTATACTATGATTTGGCATATCAGTGATTGGAAGAGGCCGCAGAGGGTATATGGGACATTCTAACTCTTTTATGGGTGGATAAAAACACATATCAGGGGGGTTTATGAATACATGAACCCTATCACTCCTCCAGTATCGAACTTCCACCCATCAATCCTAAATGCCACGAGGTGATTTCTGGCCATGTTGAGAAAACCTTTTATATTTTACTCATTGTGGAAGGTGGAAGAGTTCAATTTTCACCCATTTTCGTTGCCGATGGGGGTATTCAATGATGATGGCCAAGGAACAGAAGAGCACCAGGCATATCTCTTGGCCTTTTGAGGTGGAGTCTTAGTGGAAGGGTGGACTGTGAGCCCCTCTGTGAGCTGTACACCCCACACCGCTTTGCAAGTCAATTCTGGTGTATGCAGCGACTGACCCCGTGGGTCTATTTGGAGGTATTCCATGAGGAACAAATGTGTGTGATGAGGAATATGTGGCACATGTTCACACAGGATGATGAGAAGATGCGGATTGAACTACCTATGCCTTCCGCCATCTTTGGGATGGTGAAGGAGTATTCCATATGATGGGAGGTGGCTTATCTTGGGGAGATGATGATACAAACAACCATTTGGGTTGGTGATGGAGAAACTCCTCGACCTCAGGGTCGGGGCCGGAAGGCAGCCAGGGCATCCCGCGATGATGGGGCTGCCATGGCGGTGAGGGCTGCACCAATTGTGGGTGAGCCATCAGTCATAGATATAGTAGTGGATGCAAACCTGGTGGTTCCAGAAGAAAAAAGACATCTAGAGGGGAGGCCGCTGGGAGGATTCCACAGGATACCCACCCACGCTCCGAGGAAGCAGCTACGCCATATCGATATGTCGGAGAATGTTTTCTCCCCAGAGGCCTGGGACATCTGAGAAGTCAACAAGAAATTCCTCATCCCTGTAGAGATTTTACCACACCTGAACCATCTTTGGAAGGATTTACCTGGGATAATCCCTACCTGGGCTAGAATTTTAGTGCCCCAGGCAGAGGCAGAGTGGTGCCTGGAAGAGTTGTAGGACATCGTGCATTCCCGAGGTGCCCTCGCCCAATGACGGACCGTGTCAAGGTTCTGGTTGACTGCACTACTCCCCTGCAGTTTTCATCCATTTATTTGGGAGAGTGCTTCCCTCTTCCAGAAAAATTAGAAGAGACCTTCTGGGGAGATGAGGCCGGGAGGGGGATCCTGTTGAAGGATGGTGAAGTAGGAGATCAAGACTCGGATCTTGAAGAGTTCATAGAGGCCATTGAGTTAAAAAAAATCTGAAACTCCCTTCTTCGAGATTTTATTTGAGGTCATTCCAGAATCCTTGTTAACATCTGAACCTTATATAACAGTCTTATATATAGAACTCGTTATCATCCATCATTGGATACATATGCGGGACCTTCATGATCTACGCCTTCCGCCACATCTATTGTTGTGTCCATTGGGGCTAGGACACCTGAGGTGACCCCTCTGGAGTTTTCAGATCTTCTGACCATATATGGGGGGACATACTTCAGGGTCCTGATGACATCAACCCAAGAATGAGACCAGGAATTAAATCTCTATAAGTCCCCTCTACTAATTTTATGACTTTCATCCCCTTACCATGTTTACTGATGTCCATGTCATTTTTGGAGCTTACGCTTCTTCAAATCGTGTGGGTCACCTTGGCGGGGTTGGTTGGGTCTTCTTATGGTGTCCTTCCCAGGGGAATGATGATGATCATGGAGGTGGATCACCAAACTGACCATGAGGCAGTGCTCCCGATCACTGGTGGGACCATCAATAGGGCTGAACTCGAGATCATTGAGGTAGGATACGATGATGATGATCGATCAGATAGTTTAGGTCCCATCATGCCCAATCAAACACTATACGTGGACCCTACTAAAGAGTTCTTGGGGGCGTTCCCCATGTATGAGCCTTCCCATCATGCTGACTGGGACGAGGCGGCCTCTGACGAAGAGGATAGAAAGACTTTCTATCACCGATCGTGGAAGCTGATCAAGCGCTTCATTGATGACACCCCCAAGCACTATGGTTGGATGAGATGGATAGACTTCACTCACGACTGTGTCAACTGTGTGTTGTGGGAGTGGATGCCTAGTATACCTACATGCTCTTCTGATATCATATGGTAGAAAATATTCAAGAGTATAACTATGGCCTCAGTGTAGGCTAGCAGCGGAGGAAAGTGGTAAACATAAAGAGGCTCTAAGAGGCTGAGAATGAGGATCAACAGTTGCTGGCCTAGGAAGATGGGCATTCCGCTTCCCTTAACGTGAAATCAGAGCCCATAGCACGGCTAAAAGCCTTGCTGGAGGAGGCTGAAGAGGGCATAAAGTGAGCCTCTGATGAGATGACTGTCATTCAGACCGATGTAGGGTGGGCCTCGATTGCGGCCTATGAATTGCACCCCATCGTTGCCGAGGAGGAACGGGAGCTGAATATGTAGCAGCAAATCTTGGACTCCACCAGTTAGAGGGTGGCAGATCTGCTACGCTCTTTTGATGAGGTTAAATCATCCATGGGGGGAAATGTCCCTCGGGTACTGTAATTATTACTAAATCACAAACGTACTTTCATGATTTGATTATTTGATTCCATAGCATGCAAGAGATCTGTTTTTTACATTGGTTTATTTCATTCTCATGATATTCGTGGAGCGTCCATCGATCATTCCCTAACCTTACGTGGGTTGGGCCTGATATGATAAATAAGGGATGACCACCTTATCACCCCCGTCCAAATTTAGGATCGTAAAACAAGCTTCGTGCACCCGGGGTTTGAACAATCAACACTGATTTCTAGGTGGAAATTGTAGTGACCTGACTTGAGAATGATGCTCTCCGAACATCCGAATTACTATTTTCCCAATGTGATCTTGTGAATGAATGAGGTAACGCCAAGGGCATTGGAATCAATCCGAATAGATGGGAATGGATGTTTTGAATCACGATACCTAGGATTTGGAACATTGTGGTGGTGGTGTGACAATAAAGAATAACTATTGACTGCATTCAAAACACAATATCCTTATTGTGTTAGCCTAGAATGGGGATAACAAATGAGGGCCGACTACTGACCACATTTGAAACACAGGGCCTAACTCAAAATATCATCCATTATTCTTCCTGAACATTGGCCCATGAAAATAGGCGGACCATTGGCCGAGTATACATACTGTTAGGGGGTTCCCTTAGACATGAAAGAGGAATAGGGTCTGAATATGGGTCACAAAATGTGTGGAATGTGGAGTTATGGTTTTTTTCAACATAATCTAACACTCTTGAAATTATGCCACCATGGAGGAAGCACATTATATGGGTGCATCGGTTTGATCATGGATCATTCCTTCTTTTAGACAGGACCTCTCTGGAAAGGGTGCCAAAAGTGAGGAGGAATATGATTTATGATTCCTGGGTCTGGGACCTAGGAAAGATGCCTAGGTGTCTCTATATATCCCATGAGGATGAGAATTAAGCCATACATAGTTCTGGAAGATGTCGGGCAGTTTAACATCTTGAGGCAAGGATGCATAGCGGTCTTATTTTATGGTCATAGAGCTCAGACCGTAGATAGTAGGAAACACGGGAGACACCTGGTGGGGAAATTATGAAACCCGATGTGAATGAGGACTAAGATTCTAGATTACCATGTGTTCCTTGGGGAAGTGTTTATGTTAAGGGACAGAACACGAATGTTTGGCTGGGCCAATGAGGAAGTGCTCGAGCATTTCTCTATATCTCATTAGAATGGGAATCAAACTGTACATAGTTCTAAGGGGTGGAATGGTGAGGTACCTGTGCTAGGGATAAAAGGGGCATGCAGGTGTGGCCCTCACACCAAAATAAGCAGTATTTTATGTATGATGTTTGTCCTTTAAGGTGAATGGTTTTTTAGTGAAGCGACAGACCTAGAATAGCAAGTCCCGGCGTCACCACATGAATCAAGCCATATGCAGGCATTGAAAAATGGTATGAAGTGTGACTGATACCAAACATGGTGTCCCCTTGAGTGAGGATGTAACAGTGCAATGCCATTTTTCATCGTGTTCTAGGAAAACATTGTCATAGTTTAGGGTCATGTGAGGGACCAGATGTGCATTTTAACGTCATGTGGAATAGACGTAGTAGAGACAAGGATAATGGGGAAATGCGCACAGCGCAATAAATTATACCTGACATGATTGAGGACATAATCCAATAACACACCGTATGATATTCCATTAATGAAACCACGGTCCAAGGGGCCAACATAGAGGTAATAGGGTAAGGGGCAGGAGGGACTAGCTACCTATTGAACCAGACCCAAAAACAAGATGTCTGGGTGTTCCTACGTATCCCATGAGGATGGGAATCAATCCAAATGTATTTATAAAATAGATCTTAGTTTATGGTCTTAGAGATCCGACCATGGATAAGGGAATTCAATATGGATCCTCGAATGACGCCTTTACTACGGCTTTGTCGTCCTAACATGAAAATTCGCACTGAGGGATAGTGTGAGGAGTATTAAAATTCAACTTGGACATGATGGGGTGGACAATGATGTGAATCTTGTAACCAACATTCAAGGTTTAAAGGGGATGGAATGATGATGGAGGATGACTATTGACTGTGTTTGAAACACATCACCCATATCGTGTTAGGCTATAATAAGGACAAACAAATGAGCATCAGTCGTTGAACATATTCGCAACATGGGACTTGTATATATTTTTTGTCTGAAACCCTCGTGGATGTTGGCCCATGATGGTAGGAGAGTAGTTAGGCCTAGAATCCATGCCATTTGGGGGTCCCTTTGTGTGTGGATGATTATGGAAGCCCAAATAAAGGGGAACACAAAGCCTGAAAAATGTGCGAAAGCATCTCCATGTAAAATCTGACACTCCAAATGCTGAACAAGAGTACTCTTAAATAGGTTGGTGCATCTCTGTTGAGGGTCGAGGAGGGTGATCATCTTGAGAGTAGCCAATTTGAAGGGATGAGTATAGAATATAGGGATAGAGAACTCCCATGAGGGAGAGGTACGTGGCATGATCATTACAAACCTAATGTGAATGAGGAAATAGTCCCATAACACACCGTATACTCCTCTCCCTGGGAAAGGGTAGGCCAAGGGGCCAAGGTGAAAGGGAGATTTCTGAGAGATGGGGCCAGACATGAAGTCTAGACATTTGGGCGGTCCTACAAATCCAATGAGGATGAGAATCATGTTGTACGTAGTTTTAAAAAGGGGAAACATGAAAAGATCATAGTTTTAGGGCTTAGAACTGGGACCATGGAGAAGCGGGGAGTTTCCCAAGTAAAGGCGGACCTTAACCAAATCCCTAAGCCTATGTGAGTCGAACTCAGTATTGAAAATATGGGTAGATAAGGTATTTGAAATACATGAAATATATGTAGAAGGGAAATCGGTGATCCCTGAATGATTGCCTTATCACAGCTTTTTTCTCTTAACGTGAAGATGCACAATGAGGAATAATACTATGAATTTTGAAGTTCTACATGGAAAAGATGATGTGGAGAAGGATGTGAATCATGTAACCGACATTTTTGGCTTAATCGGGTTGGCATGATGATGGAGGATAATAGTTGATTGTGTTCGAAACACAACATCCATATCATGTTAGGTTGAAATGGGGCCAAACAAATGAGTGTCAGTCACTAAACATATTCACAACGTGGGACATGTATTGATTTATTGTCTAGAACCCTAGAGGGTGTTGGCCCGTAATGGTAGGAGGGCCCTTAAGCCAAGAATACATGCCATTCTGGGGTCCCATCGGATGTGAAAGGTGATGGAAGCCCTAATGAGGGAGAACATGATTCTTGAAAAATGGGTGATAGCATGTCCGAGTAGAGTCCAACATTCCAGGTACTAAACCAGAGTACCCTTAGGCACATTGGTGAATCACTGAAGAGGGCTTAGGGGATCATCTTGAGATCGGCCAGTTTGAAAAGATGAGGACAACACAAGGGGGATGGAAAAATCTCAGGGGGAGGAGGTTAATGGCGTGGTTGTTACAACACCTGACATGAGTGAGAACCTAATCCCATACCACACCATATAATCCTCTATCTAGGGGAATGTGGGACAAGGGGCCAAGATGGGGCTGGACCCAAAGACGAGATGCTCAGGTGGTCTAACAAATCCCATTATGATGGGAATCATGCCATATGTAGTTCTAGAACTGCCAATAGGGGTAAGATACCCTAATGAGGGGGTTGTACGGCCTGGAGAGTAACCTGATGTGAATGAGAACATAATCCCATACCACACCGTATAACAGTAAATGGGAACTTGTATCGGGGCCTGAAAAGTCCACGGGGCCTGAAGTTAGGCCTCAGATGGGAAGGCCCGGTCAATTCGTAGTTTAGCATCTTGCAGTGAGGACAAAGAGAGGGGTAAGATATCCCAAACAAGGGAGGTGTATGGCACGGTGAGTAGCCCGATGTGAATGAGGACATAATACCATACCACACCATAAAACCCTAAATAAGAACTTGGGTCGGGGGCCCGAAAAGGCCAAGGGGACTGAGGCTGGGCCTTAGATGGGAAGGCCCGATCCATTCACAGTTTAACATCTTGTAGTGAGGACGATGAGTGGGGTATGATACCCCAAACAAGGGAGGTTTACAATGCGACGAGTAACCTAATGTGAATGAGGAAATAATCCCATACCACACCACAAAACCCTAAATAGGTACTTGGGCCATGGCCTGAAAAGGCCAAGGGGACTGAGACTGGGCATCCCAGCAAATGGTGGCCATACAACCTCTTGTGTGGTTACCGCCTAATCACAATTCCTAATCCCACGTGAGCAGCGCTCGGTGTAAGAAACAAGGAGTTGGACTCGTCTTTCCGCATCATATGGGTGTCTAATAGCTGACATCACCCGAGGGGGGTTCGTCGATTGGATATACAATGGGGCAGAATGAACCACTTAACTTGATGTTTGGGACATCTTGGGGTGGCTTTAATGACAAAGGATAGTTGTTGAACACATTCAAAACACAACATCCTTATAGTCACCGAGAATGGGAACAATAAATGAGCATCGACTGCTGAAAATATTCGCAACGCGGTACTTGTATCAATTTGTTTCTCAACATCCTCAAGGGTGTTGGCCCAAAGTTATAGGAGAGACCATGGGCCTTGCATCCCTACTATTCAGGGGGCCCTTCTGGATGAGAAGGATGATGGAGTCTCAATCAATGGAGTGGGTAAAGCATAGATGTACCCATACATTTTAATATTAAGCAGGGTGGTGAAAGAGGCGGACACCTATTGGGAATGGGACGAATGGTGGAATCGAGATGAGCTCGACGTGTATTGAGGCAAGAACCTGCACCACACCATATGTCTTTACCTGAGGGGATGTTCTGGAATTTGGGTTGGGCCAAAAGATACAACTTCCAGGAACTCCTACGTATCCCATAAGGATTGGAATCAATTCGTATGTAGTTCTTGAAGGAAATGCAGTTTAACGTCATGCATTGAGGACATGGGAGGATAAAAGAATGGGGATCGGGCACATGATGTGACTGTTATAATCCTAGCATGAGTGGTTCTAAGGAAGCTTGCACCATATCATGAAATAATCCTCCACGAGAACTATACCCAGGGGGAATAGTCAAAGAGAAGAGTTTGGGGGCTGGACTCAAGATGAAACTCTTGAGCGTTCCTACCTATCCCATGTGGCTGGGAATCAAGACACATTTAGCTATGAAGATGAAGTTTAACATCGTGCAGGATGACACATAGTTTAAATCATGTAGGACTGGATATTTTAAGGTCATGCCGGACCAACTTGCAGTTTAAGGTCATATGTGACCTTAATGTTTAAGGTTGTGCTGAACCAGCATGCAGTTTAAGGTCATGCAGGACCGTATAGTTAATGTTCGTTCAGGACAAGAATGTATTTTATGGTCATGCAGGAATGTACAGTTTAAAGATGTGAAGGACCAGGTGGGATCACGTAAATTATTTCTTGAGTAACTTGGTATTGTTGGGAGGAGTTATACGCTCACCATCCATGGTCACTAGGGAGTATGCTCCATTGGGGTAAACCCTGTGAATTTTGTATGGTCTTTCTCATTTGGCCTCCAACTTGGGTGGCTTCCTTCCAGGGATCAATGGTGTCCAGAGGGGAAATACCAAGTCACATTGCAGAAAATAGTAGAGGAGAACCTTCTTGTTGAAGGCTCTATCAATCTTATTGTTATGCCTTTCAAGATTATGCAGGGCACAAAGACTATTCTCGTCAAGTGCATCCAATTTAGCCAGAAGAATTTTAGCTACCTTATCTGGAGCCTGATGGTCATAGACCACTGTGCATAACAAAGGCAGCCATATCTCAATGGGCAGGATGACCTCAGCTCTGTACACCAAGGAATATGGGGCCACCTGGGTGGAGTTACGAGATGTCGTCTGATAAGCCCAGAGGGTGTTGGAGAGCTTGTCCAGAAAACTATTCTTGTTTTGACCAACCATTTTTTGCGAGATGTTAGAGAGGTTTTATTTAATTACTAAATCTGTCGATTTGCCTGCGCATAATAGCTGGAGGTATGGTTCGAACAGATGTTGTACTTGCCATACAATTTCTTCGGCTCATCTTCATGTAAGTTGGTGTCATCATCGGTGAGGATGAAATGAGTGACTCTAAAATAGTAGATGATATTGGAGCTCATGAAGTTAATGATAGAACAAGCCTTAACCTCCTTGAGAAGAACTGTTTCTTCCCACTTGGAAAATAAATTATTGGCGGTCAAGATGAACCTGCACTAGCGAGCTGTCGCCAGTGGATATGGTCCCATGACTTTTTTTCCCAATACCATGAAAGACTAATAGTACTTGGTGGACTAGAGAGGTTTTAGTGGCCGATGCAAGAAGTTAGCATGACTTTGGAACACATGACATCTCTTGGTGAACTCAATGCAGTCATGGATCATGCAGGGCTAGAAGTACCCCAGTCTCCGGATCTGATGGGACAGCTTCGGCCTAGTCTGGTGAGCCCCATAAGAACCAGAGTGAACCTCCTTCATGACTTGAGAAATCTCGACTCCATGGATGAAATAGAGGAGAACACCATCCAACTCATTATTGTAGAAGATTTACTCAAGATTGAGAGCACTCTGGAGGGTAAACTGCAGCGTGCGATATCGGATTTTCTCACGCTCGTCCCAATCTTTTGGGAGGTTACCATTTTGGAGATACTCAACAAAGGGGGATCTCCAGTCAGTGGTCTCTTCAACTATTGTATAAGATAAACCTGGGGATCCTGATGTAGAGGCTCCAATGGTAAGATGGATTACTCTTAGGCCATCGTCATCATATGGGGTGACGAGAGAAATGAACCTCCGATGTGCCACATGTATAATCAGATCATCGTATTTAGGTTCTACAAGTGATGCTGGCAGGCCAGCCAAGGAATCGGGTCGACCGTTCTAAGAGGACATGAGTAACTTTCGGCCGAGATGGAAACTAAGCCATTAGATGGAGGGTGCTCTCCAACAATGGTATAAGATATGGCTTTCTGAAAATGTAGTCACCATTGATTTTCATTATGACTAGTTTGGAATCCCCTTTCAAATGAAAATGGGGCACAATGATCTCAAGGGCCAGCTTGAGGCTAGTGATAAGAGTCTGATAGTTTACCTCATTGTTGGTGTACCCTTCCGACAACAAGAATGAGTACGACAGAATGTATTGCTCCAGGGTAACGAAAACAATACCCATTCCCACTCTGTTGAGTGTGGGATCACTGAGAGTCCTGCCGGTGGGGCTCTGAGAGGCACCATCAAAGTGCATATGCCAACATGGAATGACATGATCTACTGAGAGGATTGTCTCGTTGGGAATATCCAAGTCTAGGGACTGGTCCACAGGGGTTGGATGGGTAGCTAGAAAATCTTCAAATGCATGTCCCTTGACATCTTTTTGAGGCACAAACCTGATGTCAAACTGCTGGAGGATTACTACCCAATATGCTAGAGGGCTGATCAAAATGGGGTGTTTGAGAGTGTACTTTAGCGGGTCAACCCAAGACAGCTGCTGTACCTCATGGTGTTTCACATTGTGTAACAATATATGTACTATGAATACCAGAGCAAGGAAGCTATTTTCGATGGGGGAGTATCTGGTCTCTATATCAAGGAGCATGCGACTGAGGTAGCAGAGGCTGTTTTTAGTTCCCTCATTATTCTTCTTGGTGAGGAGGGAACCGAGAGATCATTCAAGGGTAGTCACATATAGGATCAGTCATTTCCTAGAGACGGGTGGCATCAGAACCGGTGGCTGGAGCAGATACTGGTTGATTTCCTTGAATGTAGTCAGGCACTCTTCGTCCCACTCATAGGCGGGGCCTTTCTTCATGAGCTGAGAAAAGGGCTCACACTTGCTGTCCAGATTCCCAATGAATCGGCGTATGTATGATAAGTGGACTTGGAAACACTGATGCTCTAGAATATTGCTCAGGAGGGGCATCAGGCTGATGGCCTTGATCTTCTCTGGGTCGATCCCAATGCCCTAGTACCTGACAACAAATCCATGATACATCCCAGTGGTGACCCTGAAGGAACACTTCAACGGGTTCATCTTCAGGTGGTGGGAACAGAGGAATCTGATCACTTTCTCAAGGTCCTTAAGATGGTCCTAGTGCTGGCGAGATTTGACTACCAAATCGTCCACATAGAATTCCACCAATGTCTTGAGGATTGGCTTGAATATTCAATGAATGGATCACTGGTAGGTGGAACCTACATTCTTCTGGCCGAAGGGCATAACCTGGTAACAGAAAGTACCTTGGGGTGTCTTGAAATCTATGGACTCCTCATCCTTGGGGGCCATTTGGATCTGGTTGTATCTGGAGTAACCATCAATGAAGTAGAGGTCTTGGAACCTAGCCATAGCATCGATCAAAAATTTTGTCACTGGAAGGGGAAAATAATCCTTTAGACAGTGACGATTGAGATCTTGGAAGTCCATGCCAACCCTAATCTATCTGTTCTTATTACTGACTGGCATAGTGTTGGATAGAAAATTGGGGTACTGGACCTATTTGATGAAGTTGGTTCTGATAATGTTGTCAACTTTGGCCCCGACCATGGCACCATGAGAAGGGTGCATCTTTCTGGGAGGCTGCTTGAACCCGCGATGATTTGTAGGGGGACCAAGGGGGTGGATGGCTACCTGAGGATATAGTCCCTACATCTAGTCATACCTCCAAGGGAATACATCACAATGCTGCTTCAGGAAATCTATGTGTCGTTGCTACTCATCAAGGGACATGGCGGAACTAATCCATGTGGGTCTTGGGTCTACCTCTCTTTGAAGATTCACCTGTACAAGTTTATTGACTGTGGCGGAGATGCCCTATTCAAAGGCAGGCGAAGCATATTCCAGGTCCTCTTCATTGATTATGGAGGGTTACCTAGTGGGAAGAGCATCCTCTAGGTCAACGGATCCCAACGGGGGGCTGGTACCAGCCTGATCAGCAGTGGTCACCGCATAGAGAGATTCTGGTGCTGCTGAAACCATAGAATTGAAGGTCTTCGACCTGATCCCATCAAGTCTTCAGCCCAAGGCGCTATGATTGATAATATAAAAGTAATAGTGGTGTGTTGGCTTGAGCTTGTTGATTCCAGCCCAGACAAATAGACACGTATGACGTACTATTGTTTTCATGGGGTGAAGATCCGGATACCTTATGGGGGTAGGAGGCTCTGGGATCACATGAGCCCTGTTTGTGTAGGAGTACGAGGTGATTTTCTGTTGTCGCTTGGAGTTGGGAATATACTTCTAATATGTACCAGAGACAAAAAAACATATCCCCATGTCAGGGGTTGTGTCCTCTAATTGATGGATCAGAAAGAGGCAGGGGTCATCCAGACCTGCCCAGGGGTCAGTTGCGACCATGGCAGGCTCAACCTCACTCGCCTGAATTTGTTTGTCCTTTCTCTTGTAATAGTCATCATCCAGGTAGTGGGATTCATAAGAGGCAAAAGGGGATGCTTCAACATGGAGTATTCCTACTTGACCATTACGGGAGTTCTTGAGGCACTGATGATATGACGAGGGGATTTCCGCATGCAGGTGGAGCCATGGTCTTCCAATCAATGCATTGTAGGTGGTGTCCTAGGAGACAACCATAATCTCGGTGCTGGAAACATGGCCATCGAACTGGGTCTTCAAATGGATCTTACCAATTAGGGTATTCTCTATGCTATCATATCCCTAGATTCTTAAATCGAAGGGATTCATGACTTCTTTGGATAACCCCTGCTTCAGCAGTGTCCGTGTCAGGATAAGGTTAATCCTTGATCCGGTGTCGTAAAGGTAGTCGAGAACCTCCACTCTATTAAATTGGCTGGTGATGTATAGTGGGAAGATGTTCCCCTATTTGGGTGAGACTTCATCTTCTCCAGAGAAAGAAATGATGGCCTGACATTTGACATTCTCAACTGCTTTAGCATGAAAAGATTTTGCAGCTGCAACCTCCGTCTCAAACTGGTGGGGGCTTCATAAAGCCTCAGTGAGGGCCTCACGCAAAGCAGATGATAGGTGAATGGTCTTGAGGATGGAAAACCTCACTGGGATGCTGGAAAGGTTCTTAAGGACATCATATTTCCATGAAAGGAGTAAACTTCGACATGCAGTAGGCCGCTCTGTGACAGGAGGCATGGCGGGCATTTCCAGCTAGACCGACAGCAGGTTGGTGATGGGCATGTCCCATCGTTCACTATTCAAAGCCTCAGGAGTAGCTACGGGATGAGGACCAGATGACTAAGATTGGCCTGTAGCAGGGTGGGGCTAGTCACAGCCTTGTCGAGGTAGCTCTGCCTGATCCAATAGCACAAACAATGGTGGAGGCGGGCGTGATGACTTCGGATGAAAAGGCTGCACGTGCTAAGTTCTGCACTGGGCCTACTATCTGGTCTCAGTGGCATGCACAACCTAGCTAGATGTTCCAATTGATGTACCTCGATGACCCATATAGCTACAGCTCCACCAACGTGGGCATCGACTACAGATGTTAGGGAGGTTCGCCGAGTGCTCCCTGCCATCAGGAGTCATATAGGGCTTTACCAACTCAACGGTATTAACCGAAGCAGACCCCTGACTATCACTTGAAGAGCCATCTACTGCTGGGTGGATTTTGGGAGGAATACCCATCTCGGGGGGCATGAAGTCACTGAGAGTGAGAGAAGACGATGGAATCGGCGGGGCACGTTTCATTCCCTTGTGCCGCAGATGCTTGTTCTTCTTGGAAGAGGTTGAATGTGACGATGATGCAGAAGAGGCGGTTGTAGCCTCTGAAGGCTCCAGCTGATTCAGGCATGCACGAATGAGACCATGGGCACCGTAAATCATTTTTCAATCCATCACATCGTCATACTTCTGTGTCTCGTGGTTAGAAACCTTCTACCACTCACCCTCATCATCGCTGCTGCTGTATGGCCTTACAAAGATGCATGCCACTTGTGGTGGTGCCAGGCCTAGCATAACTATGTTGTTATCGACCTTTTCTTGATGCCAGTCTTTGAAAAAATAGAACTTCTTGAGGTTTATCCCAGAATCCAATGATAGGGGAAATAGTTGGGGGATCAGTGAGATTCACCTCTTTCGACCTTCTGCACTCAGGAAAGTATACAATCTCCTACTCTAAGGTGCTACTAAAGTAACCAGGGACCTTATTCTCATTGAACAAGTAGCTCTGGTTTCACCTATCTGAGGAGGGGGCCCTTGGAGCCTTACCCTGATGAGGAGATAGAGGAGCCTGTCGAGGAGGCAGACCCTGATTGTCCCTCCTGGGCAGTGGTGGCCCATTACGCAGGTGCACCTGCCGATTCTGAGGTGGACACCGCTGAGCCAGAGGTCGCGACTGAGGTGGAGGGCCTCTGTGAGGCTGCATGGCTAGTCCCACCAGTAGAAATTCACATTGCTTGGGAGATTCTATTTGGGGCACTACGACAGTCTCGACTCTAGAAGCCCTCCTTTCTGAAATTACAAGGGTCAGCAAACGTGCCTAGCTAGCCTATTTCAGGGAATCCTCCTGGCGCTAGGCCTTATCGGAGAAGTCTCGGAATCCTCCAAGGCAGTTCTGGGTGATTAGAGAAGGAACTAGTTCCGTCTTGATATTCCCTATGTACATCGTCAGTAACTACTCCTGAGTCAGTGGCATGTCAAGGGAGTATGCGAGCCCTTTACACCAGGCGATAAAGTCCGTGACATGCCTATTAGGCCTTTGTTTGCACTTGAAAAGGTTTGAGATACTTGTTTTCCATGTGGTGTAACTGAACTGGTAGAGGAATTTCCTAGGAAGGTCCTCCCAGCTGGTTACAGATCTGACAGGGAGCTTGTTGTACAAGACAAATGATGGCCCCTCCAATGTCTGAAGAAAACAGCAGATCTTGGCAGCCTCCTACTGCACTGGAGTTCCTATAATGGGCCCACACCTTGAGTTGATGTGCTCTAGGGGCTAAGGAGGGTCCCCTGTCCTATTAAAGAGGGAGAATGTGGGATTCCAGAAACCCGGAGGTGTCAGCATATTGTCCACCCATGTCGGGTATGGCTTACCATCAGGTGTGATTGCCACATGTCATGTTTCTAACGCCTCCTGGTGTAAAATGAGTTCTTACATTGGATATCTGGGTATGGGTCCCTGTCTTGATGGGGATCCCTAACTACAAGCACGTTGGTGCATTGTTCAACACGGTAAGGCAGCTCAGCGGCTCGTGGAGTGGCCGGTGGGGCGGGCTGTGGGGCAGCTGGGGGAACCTGATCTGGGTTCCGTGTATTTCCATGCTAATCCATAGGGTTTGAAGAGGAATAACTCACCCTCTTTCTGTGAGCTCTGGCTTCAACCCTATCCGTGGGGGCAGCATGATCAGGGTTGCCTGTTGGAATCTCACCGAGGGGATGTTATTCATGCCCATGATGTGCGGACCTAGGATTGTCGTAGTCAGGTCTTCGCTCTGCAGCGCATTCATCCAAGAGGTTAAGGACCAACATCTTCTACTCGACATGTTCTTGGTACAATTTGTCCATCTCAGGGTCTTCCTCCATCTTATGGACTGTGGCGGACAGGTCGGAGTGCTTGGCAGCTCCGACGTGCTCTTTTCCCTTACCAGAATTCCTGCTGAGTACCAATGCCTCTGTGGGCACAGGGAGACCATGTAGTTTCCTCTGCTGATGAGTAATCCATACCAATGGGTCTAATAGTGGTGGCATTCCCTTAGGGGGTATGTCTCCACTGATAAACTCCAGCTCGTCCTCCTCATCCACTATGTCGGCCATGTTGACCATGAACCTTCTCAGGGGCAAGTATTCAATGTCGCCTAGCAAGTCGGGCTCCCACCGGATAGGACTGAAGAGGATGGTAGAATACTTCCCCAGCCATGGACATGTGCGTGGGGGATACCTCCTTGATAATTTTGTGGAGTACCTTGAAATACTGAATGCATTGTTGTTAGAGGGACTCAAGGCGACCTAGTGACTCAAGGCGTTGGGCCACAGGGAGCGCAACCTGATCGACTAGAGGACACTGCTCACCAGTGTCCTTGAAATACACTTGGATCCTGGGATAAACCACTCTCCAATGATGAAAACTAAAATGTGTTTCCTAGATGGTGTGGTGGAAACACTCAACTTCTTCCAGGGTGAGGGATTCCAGTATGTAGAAATTCCGTGCTTCCACGGGCCATAACTTCTCAGGGAAGTGGTCCACTGCAAGGATGTTCTGTAAACTCCTCCGCTCAGATTCAGGGTCTAGCCCTTGATTTCTCCACTTGTCAACGGGGGATGGATGGGGAACTGGTTGTGGTTATGAGGCAGACTGTTTAGTCGGTAGGCTGGCTGGTTGAGAGTATGGCGTATAGGCTTACTGGCCGCTGAATCTCGAGCTGTATTTCGAAGAGTGTAACGACCTGGACGCTACGTCGCGATAGGACATGCTGGCAGCTGTAGTTCCAAGCTCAAGGTCTAGGGCTACAAGTGACAGGATGCAATGCTGCTTTCCCACCATTGGTCCCCAGAATAGCTCTTTATGATTTCTTATCGAGGTAGAGAGTGCTTCTAGGGATGGTGGTGGTGATTGCATGACTGTAACCTGCAAAGTTTCTCGGTTTTCATCCTCCTGGATATACTTGCCGAGGGAGGTGGGAATACAATCGACATCGCATTCAGGGAGCACCAGGTTGATGCGAATTTTCCCTACCCTGGACCTTGACTTGGATGCGCGAGAGGAAGGTTACCACATTGGGTCATACTCCACCTCGGAGTCTGAGAAGTGTACCGGTATGATCTCTGACCAGACCATCTCAGAATTCCACTAATGGTGGTGATGGCCTACCTTCCTTCCCTTGGGTGGCTCCTCAAGATAGAGAAGAACTCTGACACAGGGCCCTTCTGCCGCATTGGTGTTGGGGCGGAGAGGGTTTCCCCCCAAGAAAGATGGTGTGAGAGGAGCACCCGAACAAATTTCAAATCGAACATGGGTAGGACCTCTATGGGTAGCACTGGGGCAGGAAAGACATCCGCTAGAACTGGAAGACGTATGGGGAGGTCCTCCAAGCTTGTTTCCCCAGGAGACCTCAGTACGAGGAGGGTCCTTGTACCGGTTTAGCTGAACACAGTTAGGAAACCCATGCTAGGTATGAGTGGAGCGACACCGACCTTCACCCCTATGGTTGCCGAGGTGAGGAGGACCTTCACCAACTGCTGAGAGGACATGGGGAGGATCCCCAAATTGGAGAGAGACTAGATGGGCAATGTCCCTACACCGGTGGTCAGGGGTAGGAAGAATGACTTCATAAACCATGTAATGGGCACATGAGAGGCTTCCGTGACCGGTATCACTATCGTGGGGAAGTCACTCATTCAGGTTGGGGTGGCATGGGGAAGACCTCCATGTTGAGCCTCAAAGTGGGGAAGGATCGTGCTTTACATGGTAGTGGTATGGGGAGGACCTCCATATTGGGTGACATCACTACGGGTTGGTTCGTGATGACCAATTTTTGTGCCATCGACCAAGAGAGTCGACCCAGCCTGCCCATGGTGCGGTTGGGGCCTCGATCCTGGTCGAGCGTATTAGTGACCCTTCTCAATGTATGCATGGAATAATGATATGCTTCGGTAGTGGCCTGGGGCATAGTAGCTGTCGACATTGAAGCCCCTTGGCGGGCATCCTCCCCAGCTTGTGCCCGACGCTGGTGTCGGGTCGGATGAACTGGGGACGGTGGTGTATGTACATAACATACCTGCTCCTCTTTCTGCCAGATCGAGGGCGGCATTGATGTGGCCAGGTGGGAGCCCTCATTGGGAGCCCTTGGAAGGGGACTCTGATCGAGATGGGCCAGATGTCACCTACCTCGTCAATGTAAGGCATGGAGTCCTCAAAGCTCTCCTGGTACTAGCTCCAGAAACGGTTGTACATTGGGATGGGGAGCAATGACTCCATGTATGGCCCTCGGGGGTGGCATTGGCGATGATCCGTAGATGCCTCCAGATCTAGGTAGGCCATATCCTGGGTCGAGATTATGCCATCCTCCTCGTAGCATCACATGAGGTCGTTGATTACCCTCCATTGAATGTCCTCAGATAGAAAGAGGGGGTGTGGGCAACCCATGGTTTTAGATTTATAGGCTGTTGTGGAAGAGGTGATGCTACATGGAACAGCTGTGTGGGAACTACCCCTACCCCTGCATTGATGGACAGGCAGTGATCACATCCCTGAAGTAGCAACTTGATTCATGAGAGTAGTGAGATTAACTCGTCATTGCTGAAAGGAAAATGAATCGATGAACAATGCCCCAATGCCATCCCATATTCCATGGCCATTAAGATGGATCCAAACTGATAACGTCGCAGAACGGGATGTCAAACATTCTACTACCCCAAATTCTAGTGAGATTCATTCTAGGCCCGCTAATTGATTGGTGGGACCCGACATCAGATAACTGGATCCAGTGACACATCAATCCATTGATTCCTTGAGCGCTACTAGACTCCATATTGAGGAGGGTAATTTCACGTTGGGTTCACCATTTCCATTTTCGATGCTTTCACTGAGGCACACACATCCTTCTATAGAAGACGCAGGGCTGTTGCTCTGCATTCCTACATTCCAAAGGCGGGTAGCATCCATTTATTATTCAGGGACGTTTTCTCCTTGATCTAAATGGGATGATGGAATTTCGGTTTTTCCTACCATGGATTCCTCCTCGAAACTTTTCACATACTTCGGGTCTCCCTTATAGACTTAATATGTTGTTCGCAAAACTTTTTCTTGCACCATATCTTCATGGATACCAATTAAATACACTGCTTCTATCAGGACATTCCTAGGTGTCTGGTCCGGTCAGCAACCATCAGTCATGGGATAAGTCACATTGTGCATCACTGGCATGTCTGGGCATTGGGGGATTGGCACGTCTATCCTCTTCCACTTATAATAGATCTTCTCGAGGGCGTGGAAGCCCAAGGAATCCCACATCGAATGCGGGGAATCATATTCCATGGGCATGCATCTGAGGTTTTTCTCAGCTTCCCGTGTTTATCACAGGGTATGTCGCAAGTTTAACGTCTGGTGGAGATGGATCAGACAGATGCTAGCACTAAATTGAGTGGATCAGATGGGTGCAACCCCCTGGAGGGAACATCAATATTAGGAGCAATGCGAGGTTGGATTCCAAAATCCTTTTTAATGTAATTGGTAATGGAGTTGCATGATCCCATCAGGATGTGGTGGCCTGGGTAAGAATCAAGATGGATAATGGAAGATTTTGTGAAGTGGATGGTGAATGGTTTGGAACTACCATGAGGATGATGATGGTTTTGGACCTAAGCCTCGAAGAGGCTTCCTATGTATCCCTATGGCAGGGAATCAAAATTTAAATAGTTCATCTGATTATGGTTTACTGATTATTTGGGTTTTCAACTGCTTACTACTCAACGGAGACACAGTGACTTACCACTAAATAGGGATGTCAATAGATTGCCACTGAATGGGGTCATAATGGCCTACTAGTAGATATAGTTGACAACGAATTACTATCAGAATGGGTCGCGACGGCTTACCGTCAGATGAGGCCATGGCGTCTTACAGCCGAATGGTGGTATCAATGGCTTACTATTAGATGAGGTCACAACGGCTTACCGCTGGATAGGGTCACAAAAGCTTTTCGACAGATGGGGTTTCAATGTCTTACCACAGATTAAAGTGAAAATAGCTTACAAATGGATGGAGTGAAAATGTCTTACCACTGTAAGGAGTGACAATGGCTTGCTGCTGAATGGAGTGACAACGAATTACCACTAAATGGAGTGACAATAGCTTACTCTCAAATTGAGTGACAACAGCTTACCAATGAATGGAGTGACAATGACTTACTACTGAATGGAGTGAAAACGACTTACCCCTGAATGGAGTGACAACGGATTACCACTAAATAGTGTGACAATGGATTACCGTTGAATGGAGTGACAATGTCTTACCACTGAATGGAGTGACAATGGATTTCTGCTGAATGGAGTGACAATGGATTATCGTTGAATAGAGTGACAATGGATTACCACAAAATGGAGTGACAATGACTTACCACGAAATGGAGTGACAATGGATTACTGCTGAATGGAGTGAAAATGGCTTACTGTTGAATGGAGTGACAACAAATTACTGCTGAATGGAGTGAAAATAGCTTACCACTGAATGGAGTGACACTGGCTTACCACCGAAAGAGGTCCATAGTTTATCATCATGCTGTACGTGGGTGAACCGACGTGAAGATGGTCGGAGTGACCGAATGTTGGGATTGAACCTTAGAGAGGCTTCCTACATACCTTGCCTTGGAAAGGATCAACGACCATGTAGTTCAGATGGTGGCATTTGGGTCTTATGCTCTGAGGTGGCCCAAGATGTTGGTGAACCAACGTGAAGGGGGCCGAGTCGACCAATGGATGGTGGGCCTGAACTTAGTGGGAGATTCCTATGTACCTTTCCTTAGCAAGGATGAAAGACCATGTAGTTCAATAGGGTCGGTGAACTGATGTGAAGGAGGACCTGAGGTCCCATGGGTGGTGGGCTTGAACCTAAGGGAGGATTCCTACGTACCCTGCCTTAGCAAGGATCAAAGTCTACATAGTTAAATAGGTGTGTGGCAGGCTTACACTCTAGGCTGCCGATGGTGTTGGTGAACCAACATGAAGGGGGTTGAGATGACAAATGTATGGTGGGCTTGAACCTCGTGGAGTCTTCCTTTGTACATTGCATTAACAAGGATCAAAGACCACGTTGTTTAGGTGGTGTGTGTGGGGCATACACTCTAGTATTCCCATGGTGTTGGCGAACCAACATGAAGGGGGTTGGGACACCAATGAATGGTGGGATTGAACCTCATTGAGGATTTATAAGTACCTATACTTAGTAAGGATCAAAGACCATGTAGTTTCAGAGGTGTGTGTGGAGCTTACACTCTAGGATTCCCAAGGTCGATTTCATGGTCGATGCTCACTCGAAGACCATGTGAGTCATGCTCGGTGTGAGAAACAAGAGGTAGTAGAGACCAGACGATCATGTTGGGAAAGGTGCGTTTGTGGGAGGTGATGTGGGGCTTATGTGTGATCGCAACCCAAAGAGGAAACAAGGGCTTATTCATGGTTAGCGTCCCAAAGATATTAGGACTTACTCTAGGATGGAGGCCCGATGGTGAAAAAGCCTAGCAAGAGAGGGACTTGACACCCAAGAAGAGATGAGTAGCAGGGGTGATACCTCCTCCAAGAAAAGCTAGGGGATTACAATAGGGTGGTTTTCCTCTCCCCACATATGATGCATGGGGGGAAGCCAAAGTTTAACATCATTTGTTGAGGAAGATAATTCTTGGCAGTTTAACGTCATTTAGCTCAGACGAGTTGGTTTTACTCCGCACCCCAAGGACATACATGACTGATACCTCCGGCCCCTTGTAGAAGGGAATGCATCAGCAACACCATGGCAAGGGTGTGTCATGGAGCGAACCATTGGGGGGTCCACGTTATCATGGCTATGTGAAGAAGAAAAATCCATTAGTGTGCCTATGGAAAGAAGCATGAGGCGATGAAATTAAATTGGAAGTGTCATCCAAGGGACTTTGAAATCACATCGTGCAAACCTGGAGGGTCGCATGGGAAACGGAATTTCCAAGTAGAGGGGTTCATAGGTCGGGGCCTTGTAAAACTCTGCTACTTTTCATGGTGTAGGGTACTTGCGAGGTGTGATCCACGAGGTGGAGAACCTCAGCATAGGCATAGGGAAGATGTGAGTTTAGGATGTGATTTGCGAAGTGGAAAGGCGTTCGCGGAGCACTACCTTGCAGAGAAAAGGTGCTTCGTGAAGCAAGGTATTGTGAAGAAATGTGCTTCACGAAGTATAGTGACCCTACCATAGCATGTGGATCACATGTACTTGAAGGGTGTTTCATAAAGCATAAACACTTCACGACAACCCAAGTCCCCTTGGGTATACCCTTCCTTCGTAGAGGCCCTTAGGCTCTTTGAAATGCATCCCTCTTGATAGAGGGGGTTAAAGCAAGGAAAAGGGGAGGCACTTCGTAGATAAGAAGTACCTCGCACATCTTATGGTTTGCAGATCAGAAGGTGCTTCGTGATTTAGGATCTAAGAAGTTTAAATGTCAGATGATCCACCCCTGGGACAGTGGGGAAGGTTGGTATTTATATGGGAGAGGTGTCGTGAAGCAGTGTTCGCTCGACACGAAGATGGAGCTTGCTCGGCAGCGGGCTCCCGAATGTCAAATGCGGTCACGGAGCGTTACCGCCTCCTTCCTCCGTGGTGTGCTCGTGAACATCATGGGAACTTGTAGAGTGTAAACTCCTCCTTACTCTATGGTGGGCTCGTGAACGTCAAATTTGTTCACAGAGCGGCCCACCTCCTTGCTTTGTAGAGGGCACAGTGTGATTGAGGCTCTGCGAATGGGATTCACAAGGCAGCCCCATGATGCATTCTATTTCTTCATCTTCTTCTCCCATTTTGGTACCAACAGACCAGTAACAAATTGTAGTTAAAGAATATAAAATAGAAATAATAAAAAACCATGGAAGTAGAAATAACTTAATAGTTAAATAATAATATTAAAATATTCAAGGTAATGTCATATATATTATGGAATTAAATGTTGATATACAAAAATGGGAAAAGGGGAAAAGCATATATAATATGGTATAGAAAAACTAAAAAAAGAAAAATGATGATCTACTTCATTCTCGAGCATACACTCAGTCCTATGCCCCTATAATTAAACTACAAGTAAAGCATATTAGTAATCTGTAGCAGGGCTCCTACCCTTATCTATATAGGTAGATTATTAATATACATGGTTAACATTGGCGACTCGAGTTGGGTGTGAGATAAAATCACAATCGTCCACCACTAACAGTGTCTATAATTAATCCAAGCAGTCAACATAGCAAAACTATTATGCAGGTATAACTAAATAATAAGAACTAATGGAAATAAATAAACAATATCCTATTATGGTTCTTATATGACACCAATCTATTCTACCTTCTTAGGCTTATTCTGGAATAACGTCTGATTCATAATCATATATATAGTAATCATATATATATATAATATAGTTATACATTGCATCCATCTATATGCACTGTGTATTTAAGGATTTATGTAACCATATACCTGGATACTAAGAGCTGGATGGACTGGGGTGTAACTCAGTTATCTAGAACATGTCTAAACGAGCCTATGGTACCATCCCTACATCTCATGGGGAATTAAAGCCTACATGCATTTCACTCAATATAGTGGATGATTCATTATGTCAAAACTTGAAGCATGATACGTGGTGAATCATTACCACTATCAAAATAGTGTCAATCTTGTATGATATCTTTCACAACAACTGATGTAAAGGAGAGTGAATCATCATACTCAACAATTCCCTTAACTATCATTTCATAGACAATATATATCATCTAATCATAATAATATAATAAACCAAGGGATCACCACATAACCAATATAATCATTAAACACAATATATATAATAATGGTGTCACAATTAATATATTTATTATCCATGAAAATTCATTAAGTTTCATGGCCTTACAACACATTATTATCCAACCTTATTAATCAATTCATTTCATTTAATACATGGACACCATCATGAAGAAATACATTCATTATAATGAAAACATTTAATTAAACAAGGAATGGAAATTCAATTGCGAGGTTCAATAATTCAGATAGGAGGTTTTATTATCCATTGTGAAATTACCTACAGGGGGAAATTACATCTGTAATTCAAGGTAAGAACATAGAGGCTCTTCGGTTATGTAAACATTTATATAAAAATGGGAAATTACATTTAAAATCCATGTTGAATGCTTATATGGTATTCCAAAGTTTTAACAATTAATTAGAAAGGGAATTTTCTAGTCAGTACACATGAGGGATGTCCATAATTGAGATCAACATCCTCAAATCCCTTAGAAAGGCTCAATGGGAGTATAACAAGTATTGTATATCATTTTAGAATAAAAGTAATCATTTTAGGGAAGCCTGTGGAAAAGACATGCACTTGGACCAATGGAGTATCTATGGAAAAAACACACTTCTAACGGAAAATAACTAGACCACCTACCATAGTGCTGTTGATGACTCCTCATCCAATAGAGGCCTCAGATTTGAAGTATTTTGGATGAAATTAATGAAATAGTCCAACGCCCTGAAAATAGGGTGAATGATCTCATGGAAAAATAGCACAACTAATCCATAGATAAACATATAATTGAATGAATAGATTTAGAGAGAATACCTATAGATACACAATGCTTATGAAAAAACTTGTTTCAATGTTCATATATAGGAGATATCTTAATGCCTAGATTTAGAGGATAAAGAAGCTATAGGAGAAAAACCAAGGGAGCTTGATATGCTATAAATTGGAGGTGGAAGAAAGAATTAGATTTTAGGTTTAATGAGTGGACAAATTGTAATTTCACCCACATAATAGGGGACACAAATTTTGGCCAAACCTTGTGATAATCATTCCAAGACCACCATTTAATGAGGGACCTTGAATGGTAAAGGCACATGGTTACCCAAACCATGTAAAAACCGTCCAAAAATCCACTTTAAAAAACATCAAGTGTCCTTCATGGCTGTGTGCTTTGGGTCAAATGGATATAGAAAAATGGTGTGGCCCATTTTACTCAAAAATTAAACCACACAGTTACCCTACATGTTCTATACTAATCATTTGGAAACCATGTGGTCGTTCATTTTTTCAAATTCTCGGAACTATGAGATCGAAACAGGCCTTACACCCTCGTGGAACCTTCCTTAGGAAATAGTGTCCATTTACCATAATAAAACAAATGAAACATATTGAAAAATAGATGAATGATACCTTCATGAATTGAAGGGTCATTACAACCTCCCCCCCTTGAAGAAAATCATCCCTGAGATTCCCTTCTAATGGTAATTAGGTACCATTGACAATGATTTATAGACACTAAGCCCATATATTAGTTTCCTATTCCTAGGTCTCAATCTATAGTTGGATATGCTTATATGACATGCATAAAAAAGGGAATGATCTTCCTCAGTCTTCATGCCTCGATCCACAATATGTACCAGATACTACATGAAGGAAGCATCCATTTCTAGCTCAACCATATTAGGATGAAAGACATGTGACATGTTTGGAGAATACCAATGAAGATGAGATACCTGAATGAAATCATTCATAGACCAATATCTATGAAGATGATCTATATTTTAAGCCAATAGTCCAATATATATCACAACCATGAAGGGTCCAATGAACCTAGGTGAGTACATACAATGACTCCAAATACATCGATGTCCCAAACTATTAATGAATTTCAAGAACACATGATCTCTGACATTGAACTCAATAGGTCTCTAGATTTTGTTGGAATATGGCTACTATCTAGAATGATCTATCATCATGTGACTTTTGATCAATTGGAATGTCTTTTTAGTCCCCATAATTAGACATGGTCCAATAAAGCTACCTCCCCTGCCTCCAACCAACACATAGGTGAATTAAAAATCCTATGATATATGTCTTTATAAGGAGGAATCTCAATGGTAGCTGATAATATGTTATTGTAAGAGAACTCAAAGATGGGTATTCATGTCACTTAGGAACCCCTGAAGTTAAAGAAACATGCACTGAGCATATCCTCTAACACCATAATTTTATGCTCTATCTGTCCGTCGGTCTATGGGAGATAGGGTATGGATAGAAGAACAAATGCACCCAAGGCCTTCCAGAAACAATACCCAAATCATGAGATGAATCATTATTCTCCATCCAAAATAGAAGAACAATAATCCACATGAATATGTATAACACCAATTATGTACAAACTTCCCAAGTCATCATTTGATAAGGTCTCTCACATAGGTTAGAAATGTGTAACCATGGTCAAATGATTAATAATAAACCACACTGTATCGTTTCCATGAGGTGATATGGGTAAACCAATCATAAAATACTTGTAAAAATAATCCATTTCCACTTGGAAATTGAAAATGAATGTAAAATATCAGTGAGCCACTGATGTTCCTTCTTCACATACTAACAGGTGGAACACCAGTTTATTTCACTAGAAATGTCCCATTTCATACATAGACACCGATATTGGTTACGTAAGTCTTGATACATCATCATGAAATCAGAATGATCTAGCCATGATGAGGCATAAAATTCCCACATCATCTCCTCTCTAATATCAGATGGGACCCAAACACGCTAATCAAATTGTAAATTATCATCCCCATACCCAATTCAACATGGATTTGTATCATCATTTGAGATTCATTCTCTTAGTACATGGCCCTCAAAATCAGTTATTTTACTCATTATAACTCATTCCGAAAGGTATATTTCACTGCTATTTCTGAGGGGATAGTCTTCCCATGATCCTCATGAAATTCAACTTGCATATCTGAAAACAAAACCATGAGCTTTCACTCTCTAGTATCCTTCTAAACCATGGGGTTCTTTTCCTTCTAGCTCATAGAATTAGTTACTACATTTCCATTACCAAGCATGAAGGTAAACTCAAAATCAATGGATTAGAGAAACTCAACCCATATTCACTACATAATATTTAGATCAATATATGAAATAATGTACTTAGGAATTTTTTGATATTTGAATACAACAAAATTCATTCCATGAAAATAGTTCCTCCATTAATATAAGGCATATTCTATAGAGGAAAACTCAAGGTTGTCCATTGGGTAATTCCATTCATGAGGCCTCAACTGACGACACCTGTATACAATGACTCACTCAACCTTCATCATAAGATCTCCCAGACCAAAACATGATGTATCATAGAAGACTATATAACTATTTTTGGGCTCTTTTAGAATCAAGATTTGTGCTGAAGTCAATCATTCCTTTAACTCATGAATGGATACTTCATAAGATTATATCAATATGAATTTCAACCCCATATTTTTCAATCCTATAGGAGGATTTGCAAGGCATGAGAAATCCTAGAAAAAACATATATAATATCTTTCCTTCCCTAATAAACAATGAATGTCAAATATGTTCTTAGGTTATTCCATGGAAAATACCACTCTCACATCCCCTGGGTCTACAAACAATATTAATTATGAGGTAATATAACCCATGAAGTAGGTTTGGTCAATCCAAAAGTGGAATTTATATAGCATAAAATACAGATGATTCTCTATCATTTTATTCATAATGATATGATGTTGGTTGGTAGGGTCATTTCAAGAATGATAATACACTAATATATCATCAATAAAGACTTTGATGATTGAATTCATTTATGGGTGGAAAACCAAATTCTTGAGAGCCATGGAAATTAATGGTTTGTTAATTAGACTGAACGAAGTAAACATATACTCATATAGAACATACCTACTCCTAAATAATATGAGAGGTATGTTTGAAGACTTGGCACACACCTGATGATAGCTCAACCTCAAATTTATCATTTAAAACACTATCACACCTCATAACAGATCAAAAAGGACATCTATTCGAGGAAATGTATACTATTTCATTATCATGATCCGGTTTAATAGATTGTAATATAGGAAAATCCAAATGGTACCATCTAACTTCTTATAAAAAAGGACAGATGAACCCCTAGGAGTGGTGATGTAAATATAAAGTATTTAGCATCCAGATTCTCCAACGATTTATTAATATCTAGAAGTTCCATTACTTCCATCCAATAATGAGGAATGGTCTCTAGTGCTCTTCCTGACACTATCTCAAAATTAAAATGTAACTATCACACTATAGGTATCCTAGAAATGTCCCAAGGGAATACATAGCTAAAATGATCCACCACAGGAAGAAAAAATGGGTCATAACCCCTGGTTATCATTGAAGAGTCTAGTGATCAGAAGTGTCACATTACCCAATCTTCTCTGTTCTGGTCCCGCCCAAGTTGCATGAACATCCCATTCCCCCTTTTGCATGTTACTACTACCCTAGTGATGTAAACATCACCCTTTAATCATAGAAATATGGGATTTATAGAAAACAAAAAACTATATCCTAATAATTACATTAAACCTTATCATGTTGAAGATAAAGAGATCCCATATGAAGATATATCCAACTATCTCTACGGGAAAATATTTATAGCTGAGAAAACACTTTGATTGGATACCTAAAGTGGTATCGAGCATTATCACACCAAAAACATGTTTGGTCTCACAACCCAGAATCTATATAATAGTTTTAGATATAAAATATTGAGATGCATCTATGTCAATTAAATAAGACACTAAAGTGAAGTCTACTAGAATAATACCTTGAACTATATAAGTTTCAGTTCTCTTCTCCTCTAATATAGGTTGTACTATATGTAATTGGATAATACTATGACATTGTGTCACAACCTGACTTCCATGAGCAATCCCACTCTAATGTTTCTATGATTCATGTGTTTGACTTTTTATTCCTTGAACTCCTCCTCATACTGAGTGGCAGTTAATATTCCAAATTCCTTACTAATGAATTACTAGAGTCCCTGCTCTAGAACATGGGGTAGGAGTATATCCCCACTCACTAGAAGTCAATGGAATGGTCCTATTGAATAACTTGATAGGACTCATCCTACCACAACCTCTACATTCCATTAGATCCTATTAACATTTATGCTTTGTATTCCTGGCTTCCCCACTCATCAAATATCATGAATATGTCTTCACAAGGAGCCTAACTACTGCTACCCCCATGAGAAATGTTTAAATGTCGCTTATGTACAATGGAAGAACCACTACTATGACTAGGTGCTGAACAACCATGACTCTCACCATCAGCTTCCCTAAAATTTGATCTATAATAATGGTATCATTTACTATATTAGAAATAGTCATCAAATGAAAAAAACTGACTCGTAATCGAATGGAATATAACAGTACATCCTCAAATTGTAGAGTGGTTATAAGATAAGAACCCACTAGAGTTGGTGAGAACCACTAAAACTTAATAAAGTGATTATAATACCCAATGATAGACATGTATCCTCAATCTAGGTTCATAAAATCTATATGATAGACAACCCTCAGAGTATAAGGAATGAATTATTCCTAGATAATAGTATAGAAATATTCCTTGACCATATTACAATATTAATCATATTAGGTAATAACATTCCACCATCACTAGGAACAATCTTATATAAAACACATATTGAGTTAGTCCCTCTACTATAGAGGCATATCTATATGGTCGAATATATTAATAAGATAATTGAGCCAAGACTCATCACCATATGGCCCACCATACCAAGAAATGGTGGTAGGATGCTACTGCTATAAATCTCAAGTCAACTATACCATATTCTAGGCATGTTGAGAAACACCTTATACAGACTATATCGTATGAAAAAATCCATCATATAAATGGAAATCATTTCCCATATCATAAATATGAAGAGGTTTCATATTTAAAACTATATGGGGAATCACTGGTGTCTCAAGGCCCACCACTTCTAGTGCATGGTCATCACTGCCTTCAGTTCATACAATTAGAGGACCTCATGGATGTATTATTATATAATTGTAAACACATTACTTAGATGAGATTTTAACAATTGAAAGAATTATTGATATAAAACTAGTATATGAGCAAAACATTCCTTTGAATAGATCACACCTCGCTTCCTAATCCAAAATCTAGGTCTAGGTGGTAATGGAAAACCATAACAAGGGATGAGAAAATAATGACAGATCAACTACCCACTACTAATGTCGTTTTTAGGTTTTGGTCATATATCACCTTTATAATATAACCATTTCATTCTAAATTAGTTTTTTATTTTTAACTTTTTAATAATTAATTAAATTAAATCTCTTTAAATGGATGAATAGGATGCATCACCATTTTCAATCCATAATCTCTCACACTCATCTTGAAATGATATATGGAATCCCATTAATCCACACTATAACATGTTCCATCACCTATGACCAGTATTCCATGACTCAAAATTCCATAACCGACAGTTTAAGGTGTCTACTTTATCTTATTTAGTAAAACACACTAATCGAAAAGTAAACTATACCCACAATTTTAAATCATCAGTATAGACCCTAAAACAGTGGGTATAGGCTATAGATATGGTTTTAGGAACCGTGGGATATGATGGTGTATGTATAGACCTATACCCATAGTTTTAATACAAATAGTGGGTATAGGCCCTATAAATTATTTTATACCCACAAATTAACCAAAACATTGGGTATAAATCTATACCCACGGTTTTGAGAACCATGGGTATTTTTTATTATACTATGGAATCTGTACACATGGTTCTCCAAACCATGGGTATTGGTATTTCTCTCAATTTGGCAGTTGCAACGCCTCTTTCCTACTGCACCTCTTTCCAAACTCCTGATCCTATAAATCATATAAACCATACAGTACAAATTTAATTTAATATAAATATTATATGTTCAAAATTAAATCAACTACTTTTAAAAATTTAAAAACCATTCACCAATCTAAAACACACACACACACACACACACATATATGTCCATAAAACTGTTTAATTAAATTCATATACATGTACAACATGTCACATTTCTTCCATGTAAAAAATAGAGGGGAAAAATATCATCCCCATCACCAACAATCTCATACTCATCACCATAACCAACATCCACATTGCAAAAAACATAATATAGAGAATCAAAACCATCATCATCATCATAAAAATCATCATCATCATCATCTACAACATCACCACCACCATCAACTGACTACCACTAGGGCCTTTATTGTAATCATTTAGGCCATCATTTGAAGAGCACATTGATGCAATATGTGAATAAATAATACTATAATACTTTGATGTAAGTGATTGACTTATAATTGATGTAGTTTTCAGGAAATGTTTTGTTATCTTCGTACTTTATTCATGATACTGTAAAGATATTTTATTGCATGGGATTCTTATGCATGGGTGATTTTCAGCTCAAGGGTCTGAGAGGTTTGAGAAGAGATTGATGAGGAAAAATACCTATATGGGATGATGTTTGTCCTTAGTCGACATCAGAATCTCCCCGGGTGATCCTCACCTAATACCTGACAGAAATGATCATTTGGGTTGAAGTTGTCAGCTTCTTTATCATTGAGGGCCTCCATAAACTACTTTTGAAAATATATACAGGGTATTTAATAATAATTTTCATATAAATATTTGAAATATAAATAAAAATACCTAAATTATTTTATTATTTTTGTGGATTTACCTCACTTCTATTTTTTTCTTCCTACTCGAGAAAAATAAATTTTCTCAAGGTAGACAACATTTGATGCCCAGTACCGCTTGTTGGAAATTACATTGATTAGTATAAACATATTCATAATATAAACATTTTATAGTCTAGAATAAAAATTAAGAGAATAAATTTTAAATTAATGAACAATTTATAAATTTAAACATGTGATAAATAGTGATGGAATATTATTAAATAAAAGTTAATAATAAACATTGTATAATTTTTTCAAAACATTTTATCATTCTATAAATATCACCAATTATTCACTAGTATAATTGGAAAAAACAAGTGAAATCCACCAAAACTAATTTAAAATGAATATATAATTTTTATTAGGTTACTTATCATAAACATGTTAAATTATCAAACTATCATTTTTTATTTTTTTAATGTTAAAAAGTTTGTACTATTTTTGGAAGTTATTATGTATGAAAAAATTAGAGCATCAATATTTTTTTAGATGCAATAACTGGGAGGAAGAGTAATGGGATGAGGGATTTATAAATTTTAAATGGAACATGTTGTCAAAGTTCACATGTGGGGTGTTGGGAATTTTGGTTAAGGAGTGGTTAAAGGAATTTGATATTTCTTCAATTTGCTGGGAACTCTATATCAATTATAAGAATAATTAATTTCGTTTTTTTTTTGGGGAGTCGCTCAAATGTGGTGGAAGTTGAATCATGGCTCCTCTGAAGAGGATTCATGGGTATAATTTAGCATCCTTTTCATAGTGGTATGTATTTTAAAAAGGTGTAATGAAAATTTATAAATACTATCTCAGAGATCCAGTAAGGGGGATCTAGTGTTAATGACCCTGGTGTTCATTTCTTGGAACTCATTATATAAGTTTGGGACATTTTGGTTGATGAATAAGCTCAAGCACGACATTTTGATCCTGGATTCAGAAAAAATAATCAATGAACCATATCATGTTTTTATTTTATCTCTTGAGAAAATTGAACGGATTAATTATATCTCATAAATAGAGGATAATCTTAAGGTGTTTAGAAATATCAAATATGTGTCTTGTAGCTCTTGGTTTTTTCTCAGGTTAGATATTTATTCTATTATATTGTTATAATAAATTTATAGTATTAGTTCCCATTGATTCATGGTGTACCATGGTATAGGTGCGGGGATTTTTTTGCCTGTAGTGTGGTCAAGTATCAATGGGTATTTTATTAGGGAAGATTGAATTTCATCTATTAATTTATAGTTTTTCAGGATTTGATTAGATAAATATTTTTCTCTTTTTAAATGATAGAAACAATTCTGTTTAATGTTTTCTTGAAATATTTTTACTTTATGCCTCTAATTGTGGTATTAAAATCTTATTCGGTTATGTTTTAATGGTTATATAAATTTAACATTGATTCATTTCAAAACATAAATGAATAACAAGTTAACTATCTGGTTTTATTTATTTTAAATAAAATTCATAAATGCATCATAATTTTCTAGAAACAATATTTGTGTTTCTATGAATAATATTTTATAAAAACAGAATTTTGTGAACATGTTTTGACATTATGTTATGATTAAAAGTTAGTAGTAGGGGGAAGATTTAGGATGATGTAATTTGGTTATTCATTTCCAGTAGTTCATTATGTTGGTCCCATTTGGGTAGTTGAATTTTTATTTGGGAGGTGTCACATTTTCTTTGTTGGTTTTAAGAATTTTTAATTCAGTTATGGGTGGTGTTATGGTAATGATTTAATGATGTGGGTGAAAACTGGGTAGTTTATTGATCATGTATTCTTCATAAAAATATGACATGCTAGTTTTCAATTTTTACACTAACCAGGAATCATTACATAGGTGGGGAAATCATTTATAGTTCATGTAAGGGAATCATGCATATAATATACATTTTTCATAGAAGCATCGAATGTGTGCACACCAATATCCTAAATATTATTTAACTTTATTATTAATGGTTTCAAGTGGACATATATATAATTTTATACATTATAAGGTATAAATATTGTTATAATCAATAAATTGAATGTTTTTTATATAGATGCATGGATGAAGATTATAAACATGAATAAAAACTAGCCACATGTTATGAGAAGTAAGAATTTGACCAAATAGATTAAAACTCTAATAAACCTTATAAAAAATGGGTTTTCATCCCCTAAAATCCCAAAACCCATCTGAAACCCCATGGGACATGACGACCATTAAACCAATCTAGAAATAGAACCTTAGAGCATTAAAACTACAAGAATTAGGTTTTGAGGTTTGAAATTCTAGTTTCTATAGCCACCAAATAAAAAATTCAAGTTTACCCATGAATTATGAACATCAATAAAAAATAGGACATTACATTTACACAAGTATTATTTTAGTCACTTATCCATAAAGTTGAATCCATAAAATATTGTTAGTGCACATGATCTAAATATATGTAGTGATTTCTAAAAACAATATGTTATAGGATAACCATACATTGGTATATGTAGTGATAATCAAATTATCTATTTTGAGTCCAGTTACAAAGCATTGTTATTTAACCCCTTATTCACATTCATTTTAATTTTTAAACATCCTTTCCATATGAATTTAAAATGTATAGTAAAGGCCCTTGATATATGATCCTAAAATTAAGAGGACCTTCATTATTGTCATATGATGTTAAACTACATAACATGCATTATATTATTTGGATATTCCAATTTTCTCTAGATAGAGTACTAGTGGGACATTCCATAATTACATGATAATTAGATCCATATAAGAGAGTCTTTTGTATATCTTATCCATTCAGTAATATGTCTTGGTCAAAAAATTCCAATCCCTATATAAAATTTGGAACTATATAGGGATTTGTTTTCTTAAAAATTATACATGTATGGATTTCTATTATCATAGGATATATATAAACACCAGGATTTATTATTTTAGGTCTAGCCATATGATCTCCAATACACAATGTATTACTAGTGTATAGCCTCCTCATTTACATGGGTTCATTCTACATAATAAATTCTGTAGATATTTCACTCCCTTTTTTTTGAAATGGTCCTCATATTATGAACCTTAATGGTATAACATCTATGTCATTATATCATGAAATTAAATTATATATCCTATAATACACCTTGATTAACCATTAATTACTAAAGGAAATACATTTCCAATAACCAATCTTCTACATCTGATTTAGATCTATTTTTGGTTCCCAATATACGGATATATTTTCAAAAATATATTCTAATGAAAAGATGTCCCCACCTCAAGCTTCTTTATCATATAAATGGAACATTTTATCCAAATATAGTATTACTTCACAAATTGTTCACTGTGATGGTTCTTCACAAATCTACCCATGAGTTAGATATGCTTGATGTTTTCTAGTATGGAAATCTACATTGAATTACCTTAAACTACAGATCATCTTTAAACATTTTCAATGATGTAAAAATGAAAGACAAATTTCTATCCTATAGGACCTCAAACTACTCAGAGTGGTCCATGTTATGTATCTTAATCATCCTATGTGATATCTAGATCCATGTAATGGTTTATTCTATATATAACTCTATAAGAGATGAAATTTCTATTTATTACCTTCAGAAAAACAGGGGTTGGGTTCCCCATATTCATGCTTGGATATACACTATAGCATTTCCCTAAGCACACACATAGAGATATTTTTTTAATCCCATACAAGGATTTATAAATAACCCTCCCATATATTTGAGCATGAATTCTATAGGGGATACTAATAAAAATTATGGGTTGTTTGATTATTTTTTTCGTGATATATTATGATTTATGAACTAGATATTTTAGACCCATCTACTAATCACCCCAATCTCTACTCCCCCATTATATTCCCCAAATATCCTAATCATGGTTAGTTCATGACTGGGATATTCATTTCACCCATTGGATATTTTATTTGATATAAAATGTGCTGTTCCTTGAGTCCCTGAATCACCATAAAACCTTTCATGGTTATTAGTAATGAGTGAATTAATTTCTATGGAAATATTACGTTTGGTCATGATCATCGGGGCCACCATATTTAATGCTTATAATAAGCGGTGACTTTTATCTTATGGAGAATTTCATACAATATATATACACCATTGATGAAATTTTTATGGAACCAATCATTTGTATTTTGGTTAATGGTCATCCAAGACATTCTCATATCTTCTCATATTCCTAATTAAAATACTTCATGTCATGATTTACATCATCTTCATTCCTTATTAAAATGTGTTGGGGAAATATTATCCCTTGAACCCCATTTGGGATTTCTTGAGTTACACTTTACCATATGGTCCAAGATTTATGAATTTTAAAGTACATTCATTCAATATTGATATAGTTCATAGTAAGAGAGGTATTTTTATTCATACATTGTCTTAATTTAACCTCGTGTTATTAACTATATCACCATTTTTGTGGCTCATGAACTATGCCTCCAAAGTAGGTGTATACTATATTGATATTGTCTATACTAGAATTGGGTTCTTTATTATTGTTAGTTTCACTGTTCCATCATTAGTTAGACTATCTTTCTATTATAATAAAATATTTACAACCATAAAGCCCAGAAAAACTTGGTTAAATAAATCATGTCTTAAATATTAGCCACATTGCTCTCTATATCGATACATAAAAATGAAGAAGGAATGTTATGTAAAATTATCTATGTTGAAAACCCTTAAATGACTACATATGAAAATGTTGTGTATCCACTCACAGGGAATGCATCATTCATCACTCAGAAAAAAATTGTGTATTTGAAAAGAATGAGGCATAGATATTTCATGTATAAAAATAATAAAGGGAATCCATAGTAAATTCAGAGTTCTGGTATGCTAAATCACCCACACACAAGAGTTATAAAAAACTTAGGGAACGAATAAAAGAGAGACAAAGCTCAGGTGTTCCACAACATGACCCCAATGAAAGTAACTTTGTTCCCTCTTGGTATGTTTACCTAGGGAAATAAAAGATCACCATTCTATCCATGTCATGTATGAGTTAAAATGATCTATGTAAAATTAAAAATGATGTAATATTAGGATAATTGTTCCTTCTTTAAAATTTAAATCCTTATTACCAAATTCATTTTTTTATTATCATCTCATCGAATCACCAATTTTTTATATCTTAATAGACTAACTATAGTGTATAGTGATGGTTTATATGAATATACCAATATTTGAGCCCATACCTAGAAGAATATCATTTTCAATATATGTATGGAGCAAATTTAATGTTAAATGATTGTATATATACTCCTATAACCATCCACAATCGCATTACTCATAGGTATCTGTATCCATATTTAAATAGATCAACTATAGTGTTTCTATGATTGTAAGTACTACTCCACCCATAAATGAGAATATGTCATAGAGGAAACCCCATTTGAATCAATTTTATGTGGATCATGATTGACCTGAACCATTCCATTCAATTTTTTGAGGATTTAGTTAAAATCGTACTACTATTTATGTGTTTTTCAGCTTATCATGAATTGATAGGTCGAGGAAACACAAACCACTTGAGTTAAGATCCTCCTCTAGGTGAAGTCCCTCTCATTGGAGAGTTTTCTCTAGAATAATACAATATTTTAATGTAATATTAAAAATTTCCCTATTTTATCTAAGAATCACATAATATTAATTATGAATGAATCCGATTCTATGGGGTATTTTATTTGAAACCAAAAATAAGTTCCATACACTTTTCCATAGAACCCTTGATGTGTTAATCACTCTAGAAATAGATGTTGAGTTTCAAAAGAAAAAAATCTACAATAATTAAGCGGAATAATTTGGGATCTATATGTTTAAAATATATTCTCACACACTAAGGGATGTAGATTCTTCAAAAAAAACCAATCCAATTACATGGTGGTGAGAACCACCCAATGGGTATAGGATATGAATTTCATCCATTACTAAAAAAATGTTTTCAAATAATTAAAAAAAATTCGAATGTCTTCTTGGATATTTTATTCCATTTAAAACACTTACTTCAGGTTTTACCTCTTTGATAAGTGTCAATCCATTTTTCAAGATTCTATTTAACTACTTATAAAGACCAAACAGACATATAGATCAAAAGATATGGTATTTTTAAGATAGAATTCATTTTAATATGAAATAATATTATCAATATGAAATTTTAATGAATAAATTTATTCCTTCCGGAAGAACCACATATTTCATGATGAAGTTCCTTAATAATCACCATATGGTTCACGAGGATTTTATTCATGAGGAGATGAAAATTCATAAATTCATTATTTGGGAAGCACCTTGATCTGTCCTCAAGCATTGTTTTCATGAATAAAATGACCCTATGAGATAGATACTACTGTATCACGATCCTTCGATATTCATGGCTCTAAAGAGATGATCTCATGCCCAGTACAGAGCTACTTTGTAAATATTATGTCATATACATCTCTGAGATGATGCTTTTGTATATGTCATGTACTCTCTTTGATAGCTTTAATCAATCATAGATGTGAAATGATACTACATAATCCCTATTGGGTAACCCACTTTGGGGAGGTATTTATAAAACACTACCTATAAATACATCATTCCAAACCAAGAATTTAAATATAGATGAATAATAGATAAAATAATTGAAGAGGGATTTAACAAATTGAGAAACTCTGAGAAGATAATGATCTTTTATTCCTGAATTAATCATAATTTAATGAGAATCTGGAATATGAAAATAGTGAAGCGAATAATCTACAAGTTCCCTTCATTAGTTAATTTCCATTATGTCCTCTATTGCAAGAAAATTGACCCATGATTCATCCCTTGTGAGTGAATGTGTTACAAGGAAAACATCACTAGAGAATGGTTTATGTGGCCACATTAATCAATTAATAGACCATGAATTTTCCTTAAAAATTAATGGTCCATGAATTAGGGTCCCTAATTCGATCAAATACCCTCATTGAAAAAATGATAACTATGAGAGGCTCCTTCGTGAGGATCCTATAAGGAAGATGTTATTTAGCCCATCCTCCTCATGTATAACATGATATTGTACAAGGTGGAGGCTCATTATGGTTTTGAATTCCATAGTAGATGTTTCATTCAAATTATAAACATTTTATATTTATTTGATAACATTTTGAATCATCCTATATTTAGAAATCGATATCTCTTATGTCCAATCCTTTGTTGAAGTCCCCCACTTGGATCACCCCAACTGTAATGAACAGCATGGAATCCTTACACAATGTTTGAAACCTTAAAAATGAAAAATAAATACCTTATGTAAACCCACAATTCATAAATAATAAGGTTAGTAGGTATTTGAGATTCCAACAATAATCATGCATTCTCTTGAAATAAGGTGTCTTCTGTGTTTTCTACCCACAGGTTAGAAATTAAATTTATTAGATGTAAAAGTAAAATAAAGCACAAGGAATTATATGTAGATCCAAATTGGTTTATAGTGAGAGAATATAAACTAAAAATAACTTTAAAATCAATTATTAAATATCCTATTGAAGAGAAAATAAAGGAAGGTTTTATCTCATAACCTTTGGAATCTATAATATTTATATTTATATTTCCTTTATGTTAGGTGTGTTGGATTTTAGTGTGGAATTTTCACACATTATTACATTATCTGAAACTTTATACATTTATCTAATGTAGATAGGACTTAACCTTCATATCAAAATGAGTATAGATGTAACGACCCAAAAATTTAGGAATAAAATTCCATTTATTTTAAATGTATTATGGATTTAGAAAACACTTACACTTATTTTGATTTATTTTATCTAATTGGATAGAAAATGACTATTATGTATCATTACCATTGATAATATAGCCTTTGAACAGAGATCATGTGACTAGTATAAATATGGGGTTTTGAAAAACTCTTTTGGCACAGACAAAGGAAGTGATGGAGTCAACTAGTAGGATCAGATACTATAAAGACCATTTACCAGAGAATCCAAGGGTGATATAATTTCTTGGATTTTCTATAGACTAATGCAAGGCTGAGATCTAACAACTTAATCAAGATCTAAACCATTTATGGGAGAATTTCAATCTTGTAGAGATCACATCCCAAGCCATGTCCATTGAAAGGCCCTAAGAAAGATCTACCATTGCACACCATACTAGTAGGGCATAAAATTGTGTAATTAAGGAATATGTATCAATACCCTAGAATTATGATAATTATTTTTTGTATAAAATAATTAATATAATTTCATTCAATTATTGTTATATTGTAAATTAGTTTATAAAGCACAAATAGTATTATTGGTTAATATTTGAATTCAATTAAGGAATATGTTTTGATAAATTAATGTATTTTTGATATAAATAATATTTTAATAACATATTATTATTAAATTTTATTTATTAAATATTAATTAACATATAAATTGTATGAAGTCAAAAGGGTATTATTTTAAGGTTTGAAAACTATTTTTTCCAGAACCTGTAGAGACCCGAAGCTTATCGTACATGGACATTACATTACTTTTGCGGAATACTTAGTACATAACAAAAACACACACACAAGGATCGTAATAGTTTAGTGTCTTTGGAAACTCGGAATATAATCTTCTAATCGTGGTGAAAGATCTTAAAAATCTCCCATAAAGAACTTCCTTTTTTTTACCTAAAACCTTTCTTTATATCCCGGGGAAAATAAAACATAAAAGGGTGAGCTCAAATGCTCAGTAAGGGTATACAAAAGAAAAATCAATCACATTATATTCATAAGAACATAACTTTTAGAAATCTTAACCTGCAAAAGAGAGCATAATTTCATAACATGGGATAAATCATAGTAGTGAAATGAAATCCCAATAATCATAACTTAAAACATGAAACTTTGTGGCATACACACATAATCATAGAGAATCATTTCTTGTTAGTCAAGACTCATTGCCAAGAATATCTTAGTGGACAAAGTCCCTTTCTGAATCGAGTAACCCTCGTTTCAGTCCTGTTTCACTGAACCGGTATAACCTACCATTTCAGCCATGTCTATCTCATGAGATATAAAATCTTTACCCAATGCATTGGAGGGAGATATAGGTCCCACCCATCTTATAATGAATCCTTTCTTATGTGTGCCACATAATCATAAAACATACATCATCGCATAACACATATAACAAAAATGGGATTCTTGAAACAACATGACATCATAAAACCATTCATATAAGATAAAGGAATTCATAAACATAATTCCATCACAACATAGTCAAATCAATGTAAAAATATGGATAGAAACAGAACCCTTTATTATCTTATATGGAAAATAATTTTGATAAATCACTTGAATTGAATTCTTGAGGAAAATATCCTTTCTTGTTCAAAATCAATTTCTTTTCACAAAACATCATGCAATTTTAAAAGAAAGAGATTTTATTGAAAATAGTCATGAAATCTTTTAGAGGAAGCTTCATTAAAATAAGGCTTTATAAAACAGTAGAAATCCGTTCGTGCCGTATAAGTTAAAAAAACATTCTTCGTACTTTTGTCGGAAAAGTCAAAAAGTACCTCATACGAAAAACGAAAAAAGATTCCTTTCATACGTATTACTAAAAACTCACTGAAGGGTAAAAATGGATTTAAACAATTTTAGGTGGATGGAAATAATATTACATATTGAGTAAACATGGATGTGGATGATAAAATAAACCCCAGTAAATACTTACGAATAAACAATCTCGGATAAAAATGAGATTGTGATATTTCCCTTACCTTATGTCCGACTTGCTTTGTAAGTGTCCGAACCTCCTGTATAATGATTTAAATAATGTTATTGACTTATTCCAGAATCATATTTATTGTTATGATATCATATATGGTTCACTTATGACATTATATTACCCGTTCTTTTGTAAATTCCATGTTAAAGAAGCATTTTGGGTAAAATCGTTTCATTTATCGTAGGTGTTTTGACTTATTGTTCTTGACATAATTATTACTTATATCATGATTTACTTACATCCAGAATATAAAATATGATTTATATATCATATATATTCAGTGTATATATATATATAATAGATAGATAAATAAAATGAAAAACACCGTTCATGGAGACGGTAGTCCGTACGTACGCATGAACGCTGTTTTACTTTCCTTATTGTCTTGAAATGGAAGTAAGTAGATGACATACATATATATATATATATATAAATAAATCCAGTAGCTTTATAATGTCATATATTTCATTATTATTTCTTATATATACTTTATAATCATTCTTAAATGGTTAACATGGAGAATGAATCTCATCGCGTCGTGGAGACGGTAGTCCGTACGTACGCACGAGCGATGATATCATTTCCATAAATATTGAACTGAATTGAAGTGGATTATACAATATATCAGAATCAATATGATGTTGTAATAACTATGTATAGTTATTCTTTACACCATTATACCCATCCATGTAAGGTGGTGGTGGAAAATAGATTACACCACGGCGTGGAGACGGTATTCCGTACGTACGCACGCGCGGTGATTTCTTTTTCCGTAGGATGGATAGATAGTGAAATAGGGTTATTTAATACTTATAATAACATATCAGTATATGATTTATACTGATGTTATTACTTCATAATGAAACAACCTAAGAAGAATAAGTGGAAGAAGAAATAAAGATGAAAGAATTGGTAACGGTAATTACCTCTTCTTTGAAGCGCCTCTTTGAGACCTCCTCTTATGGCACTAAAATTGGTCTTTGAGGAAGACCAGAACCTCTAGGATGTTTCTAGGGAAGTGTAGAAGAGATTTTGGCAGGGGTTGGCCGAGCTTGAGTGCTCAAATTGGTGTGAGGAGGAGGGGGAGGAGGTGTCCTTTTATAAGGGAGGAGAGGGGCACCTTAGGAATACCTCAAAATATTATTTTATATTAATGTCAAAATCGGTTTATAATGGTTCCAAATGGTCTTATTTCGAAGCTAAAGTGGGGATGGGTCGAAATCCTATCAACCAATAGGATTTAGACAAGTTTAGGTTATTATTTTAACCTTATCAATTAGATTTAACTCTAAGTTAAATAATTTAACTTTTACCGTGTCTTTTTGTTTTCTTTCACTATATGGTTAATACACTTACTATAACATGCCAAAAGAACCCCAAATTGTATATTATTAATAAATATATCCTTATATAAGTCATTTGGACGAACCTTAGATTTTTAGGAATAAAATAACAATTAATAATATAATATTTGATTTAAAAACTATTTTGTGTCAATTTTGACACTATTTGATATATGATTTTTTTGAAAGTCATAACAGAATTATATGTTCTAACAAATTTGATTAAATCAACACTAATACATCATAGTAACCTAGAAAATTAGTTTAATTCATAAAAAGTCTTAAATTACATTCATTTGAGCATTTATAACATCAATTATGTTAATATTTCCTTAAAAGGGTAATTACTGCATCATCGTTGTGTCAAAAATAAATTAATTTATTTAAAGTCTAAAAATTATAAATAAACTATCATTATGTAGTAAATCTTTTTAGCTTTCTAATGAATATTTATAGTCTAATTTATCTTATGTATAACCCCATATTAAAAATGTTTTAGTAAATAAACTTTGATTTTAACTCTTTTAACTCTTCTTTGAATTAAATAATAATAAATGTCCTAATCTAATCCAAGTGGGCCTAAATGGTCATATTATATTCATAAGGTTGTTTTTGGCCGAATTAAACTTATCCAATAGAATTAGGACATGTGTTAGGGTAATAGTAATATCGTATTTACCCTTAGTTACCCTATTTACTATTAACCGTGGTAAAAAAAATAAAAAGTTACTATTCACCAAAAATTATTTTCATCTCATTGAACCACATTTTAGTCCTTGATATTAACTGTGTCTGTCGGATTTTCGAAATTCCATTCACAGAAGTGGTAAAATTAAGTTTTATGCAAAATTCCGTTTTTAACCTACCACTTAGTAGTTTCACTATTCATCAAAAATTGATGTTTTTCAGAACAATGCCAAAATTTCATCCTAAGCTATATTTCATATTCCGAATTCAAAAATGAAGTCTATTTTACCAAATTCATATCATAGAAGTTGCATTAATTAATTTTATAATTAAATCCCGCTGTTAAAACAAAGAGCGTGTTTTTAAGAAACAATATCTATCAAAAGATTGACATTTGTTTATGTCTAGTTTAAATGTGAAATTATATCCAATGACCAACATTGTATTAAATTGTAAAAATATATTATAAATATACTTTAAACCCACTCAAATTAATAATTTATCAATATTAATTATTTCGATTGAAAAAGTTGTTTTTAACTAAAATTTAGTAATTTTCACTATTCATCAAAATATGAAAGTTATCCGAAAATCACCAAAATTTCACCTTAGGCTAAATTTGATACTCCGAATCCAAAAATAAAGTCCATTTTGAGAGCTAAAATTTCAAAAATTTTAAAAGGTGGTTATTACTATTCATAACTGCTAGTTATAATAATATTTTAATAGCATATCGTTGTTTAGTGAAACTCGGTATTGCGTACTACACACGCTATCGAGGAAGGTCGCGATTGCGTGTAATGCAAGGCAAGTCAAGGATGTGTGTTGTTCAAGCTCCTTTTGGAGTAGCGTACAACACAAGACATTAATAAAATTAAAAAGAATATTTTTTTCATAAAATCTCGGGCTGTTACATTCTACCCCCCTTAAAATGAATTTCGCCCTCGAAATTCGTCGGGGTTATAAATGGTTTACTATTCTAAAGATTCTTTAATAGAATCCCACATCGTAAAAAGGAATACCAAAACCTGGCTTTAAAAACTAAAGTATGAAATGTAACGATTACCTAAATAAACTAATCGCTGGGTTTCCACATAGGTAAAAATATGGATATGGAAGAGAAATCTAACCATCATGTTCTGATGGAGAGTGGTAGAGAACATGGCTATGGAAAAGCCAGTAATCACAAATCCATAGATTTGTGATGATATAAGGTACCATCTGATTCATCAGGTATAAGATCACTAGGACAACATTTTTGGTTTTCAAGATCATTTCCCTAAAGTTGAAAATTTGAATTAGAATAAATACTTAATTTATTTTGGTACAATCTCACTGTTGTTCGTGTCTTGAACAATTTCCACTTCATCTCATAAATAAATGAAGTTGAATTTGTTATTCGTGAAGTGTTAGCAGATTATGTGATAGAATGACGAGTCATTCCATCTGTCTCAAACAAAAGGTTAGAAAAAGTTATTAAATATACATAAGTCATTCTATAGTGAGATTAATCATATATGGTTCCTAAAATGGACTTATACTTCATATATCATACTGCTTAATATAATAATACTAGTTTCTACTAAACAGGGACTTCCTGTAGGCCAGTGGTAGGCGATAAAGGCCAGTCACACTTCGGTTGTGGGTTCGATTCCTACAGCCTTGTCCGACGTGATGGGCTGTCGCCCGTCCTGCAGGTTGTCCTTTTTCTAAAACTATATTACTATAACATCCCATCAATAATATCGAAAAAACTTCTATACTAACTTATGTCCAACATAATCCATTCCAATCTTTAGGCTTATCCATAATACTGCAGTCCACTCCCATAACATAGTGAAAACGATTACCAGAGATTTAATACCATCGTTGATCCCCATATATCATTAGATATATCTTGTTGGTCACATTCCAAACATTCAAAGGCCTTAATCCTGTACTCTCTTGAATACCCATTGAACCTTATTGAAAACATGAATTCTATTAAAAGTTAACTCTTTCCACATTCCAAAATCCTCAAAATTATATATACTCAAACCATGATATCACTTAGTCCTTATATCAATCATGAGCTCATGAATACTATCAAACATTTAATTTTCTCCTTATCCCTTCATTATGCGCATATCATCTACATTCCAAAAATATCTGAATAACCTTTCATGGATACTGGTAACATTAATCAGACAACAGTGTAACAATCCTTACATGTCTCTTTATTCTACAGTACCATGAGATTACTTATACAACATTACACATGATAAACATGTAATCATTCCACTACATTCTTAAAATTGACCGAGCTTCAACAATTCTTTCATCTCACATATCATTTGTAGTCTCTTCATCATCATCCACATAAATACTTCCCATACGACCATACTGATTATCTTCATGAGACTTTCCCTTAGGGCATTGGTTTGCATAATGCCCGCACATTCCACATTTAAAACATTTAACCATTGTTGATGTCGTAGCAACACCATTATCCTCATCCATGTTGTTAAATGAACCTTTTCCTTTGCATTTACTTGCTTTGTGTCCTTCTTTTCCACACCCAAAGCATCTTCCAGTTCCTTTGAAACATTCTCCTTGATGCCTCTTCCCACATGATTTACATAGGGGAAATTGAACTTTCTTTCCTCTATGATCATCATGAAACTCCATCTTTCTCTTATTAGCCGAGTCAGGAAACATACCAAATTTTACTTTATTGATCATATTATGAGATTGCTGATTCGGCATAATAATGATGTTTGGACTTCCAAATCCCATTTCATTATGAAGAATATCATTCCATTGTCCATCATATCCTCCATTATCGTGAATCATCTTGTTTCAATCCATTTTCTAAAACCCAAAAAAAATAGTGTGAGAGGCAAAAATCATGCTAGGGAAAACAACATAATAAAGGGGGAGTACCTTCAATATCTAACATCTTAGGTTTAATTATATGATCGTTAGCGTAGTTCTAGTACTATAACCTATACGTATACTTATCCTTAGGGACATCCCTAGACATACCTTAGAAATATCTCTAGGGATCTCACTAAAGTTCTCACATCCTAGTTTCCAAAGGTTGACTAAACCTTTCCTCTGATACCAACTGTAGAGACCCGAAGCTTATCGTACATGGACATTACATTACTTTTGCGGAATACTTAGTACATAACAAAAACACACACACAAGGATCGTAATAGTTTAGTGTCTTTGGAAACTCGGAATATAATATTCTAATCGTGGTGAAAGATCTTCAAAATCTCCCATAAAGAACTTCCTTTTTTTTACCTAAAACCTTTCTTTATATCCTGGGGAAAAGAAAACATAAAAGGGTGAGCTCAAATGCTCAGTAAGGGTATACAAAAGAAAAATCAATCACATTATATTCATAAGAACATAACTTTTGGAAATCTTAACCTGCAAAAGAGAGCATAATTTCATAACATGGGATAAATCATAGTAGTGAAATGAAATCCCAATAATCATAACTTAAAACATGAAACTTTGTGTCATACACACATAATCATAGAGAATCATTTCTTGTTAGTCAAGACTCATTTCCAAGACTATCTTAGTTGACAAAGTCCCTTTCTGAATCGAGTAACCCTCGTTTCAGTCCTGTTTCACTGAACCGGTATAACCTACCATTTCAGCCATGTCTATCTCATGAGATATAAAATCTTTACCCAATGCATTGGAGGGAGATATAGGTCCCACCCATCTTATAATGAATCCTTTCTTATGTGTGCCACATAATCATAAAACATACATCATCGCATAACACATATAACAAAAATGGGATTCTTGAAACAACATGACATCATAAAACCATTCATATAAGATAAAGGAATTCATAAACATAATTCCATCACAACATAGTCAAATCAATGTAAAAATATGGATAGAAACAGAACCCTTTATTATCTTATATGGAAAATAATTTTGATAAATCACTTGAATTGAATTCTTGAGGAAAATATCCTTTCTTCTTCAAAATCAATTTCTTTTCACAAAACATCATGCAATTTTAAAAGAAAGAGATTTTATTGAAAATAGTCATGAAATATTTTAGAGGAAGCTTCATTAAAATAAGGCTTTATAAAACAGTAGAAATCCGTTCGTGCCGTATAAGTTAAAAAAACATTCTTCGTACTTTTGTCGGAAAAGTCAAAAAGTACCTCGTACGAAAAACGACAAAAGATTCCTTTCATACGTATTACTAAAAACTCACTGAAGGGTAAAAATGGATTTAAACAATTTTAGGTGGATGGAAATAATATTACATATTGAGTAAACATGGATGTGGATGATAAAATAAACCCCAGTAAATACTTACGAATAAACAATCTCGGATAAAAATGAGATTGTGATATTTCCCTTACCTTATGTCCGACTTGCTTTGTAAGTGTCTGAACCTCTTGTATAATGATTTAAATAATGTTATTGACTTATTCCAGAATCATATTCATTGTTATGATATCATATATGGTTCACTTATGACATTATATTACCCGTTCTTTTGTAAATTCCATGTTAAAGAAGCATTTTGGGTAAAATCGTTTCATTTATCGTAGGTGTTTTGACTTATTGTTCTTGACATAATTATTACTTATATCATGATTTACTTACATCCAGAATATAAAATATGATTTATATATCATATATATTCAGTGTATATATATATATAATAGATAGATAAATAAAATGAAAAACACCGTTCATGGAGACGGTAGTCCGTACGTACGCATGAACGCTGTTTTACTTTCCTTATTGTCTTGAAATGGAAGTAAGTAGATGACATACATATATATATATATACATAAATCCATTAGCTTTATAATGTCATATATTTCATTATTATTTCTTATATATACTTTATAATCATTCTTAAATGGTTATCATGGAGAATGAATCTCATCGCGTCGTGGAGACGGTAGTCCGTACGTACGCACGAGCGATGATATCATTTCCATAAATATTGAACTTAATTGAAGTGGATTATACAATATATCAGAATCAATATGATGTTGTAATAACTATGTATAGTTATTCTTTACACCATTATACCCATCCATGTAAGGTGGTGGTGGAAAATCGATTACACCACGGCGTGGAGACGGTATTCCGTACGTACGCACGCGTGGTGATTTCTTTTTCCGTAGGATGGATAGATAGTGAAATAGGGTTATTTCATACTTATAATAACATATCAGTATATGATTGATACTGATGTTATTACTTCATAATGAAACAACCTAAGAAGAAGAAGTGGAAGAAGAAATAAAGATGAAAGAATTGGTAACGGTAATTACCTCTTCTTTGAAGCGCCTCTTTGAGACCTCCTCTTATGGCACTAAAATTGGTCTTTGAGGAAGACCAGAACCTCTAGGATGTTTCTAGGGAAGTGGAGAAGAGATTTTGGCAGGGGTTTGCCGAGCTTGAGTGCTCAAATTGGTGTGAGGAGGAGGGGGAGGAGGTGTCCTTTTATAAGGGAGGAGAGGGGCACCTTAGGAATACCTCAAAATATTATTTTATATTAATGTCAAAATCGGTTTATAATGGTTCCAAATGGTCTTATTTCGAAGCTAAAGTGGGGATGGGTCGAAATCCTATCAACCAATAGGATTTAGACAAGTTTAGGTTATTATTTTAACCTTATCAATTAGATTTAACTCTAAGTTAAATAATTTAACTTTTACCGTGTCTTTTTGTTTTCTTTCACTATATGGTTAATACACTTACTATAACATGCCAAAAGAACCCCAAATTGTATATTATTAATAAATATATCCTTATATAAGTCATTTGGCCGAACCTTAGATTTTTAGGAATAAAATAACAATTAATAATATAATATTTGATTTAAAAACTATTTTGTGTCAATTTTGACACTATTTGATATATGATTTTTTTGAAAGTCATAACAGAATTATATGTTCGAACAAAGTTGATTAAATCAACACTAATACATCATAGTAACCTAGAAAATTAGTTTAATTCATAAAAAGTCTTAAATTACATTCATTTGAGCATTTATAACATCAATTATGTTAATATTTCCTTAAAAGGGTAATTACTGCATCATCGTTGTGTCAAAAATAAATTAATTTATTTAAAGTATAAAAATTATAAATAAACTATCATTATGTAGTAAATCTTTTTAGCTTTCTAATGAATATTTATAGTCTAATTTATCTTATGTATAACCCCATATTAAAAATGTTTTAGTAAATAAACTTTGATAAATGTCCTAATCTAATCCAAGTGGGCCTAAATGGTCATATTATATTCATAAGGTTGTTTTTGGCCGAATTACACTTATCCAATAGAATTAGGACATGTGTTAGGGTAATAGTAATATCGTATTTACCCTTAGTTACCCTATTTACTATTAACCGTGGTAAAAAAAATAAAAAGTTACTATTCACCAAAAATTATTTTCATCTCATTGAACCACATTTTAGTCCTTGATATTAACCGTGTCTGTCGGATTTTAGAAATTCCATTCACAGAAGTGGTAAAATTAAGTTTTATGCAAAATTCCGTTTTTAACCTACCACTTAGTAGTTTCACTATTCATCAAAAATTGATGTTTTTCAGAACAATGCCAAAATTTCATCCTAAGCTATATTTCATATTCCGAATTCAAAAATGAAGTCTATTTTACCAAATTCATATCATATAAGTTGCATTAATTAATTTTATAATTAAATCCCACTGTTAAAACAAAGAGCGTGTTTTTAAGAAACAATATCTATCAAAAGATTGACATTTGTTTATGTCTAGTTTAAATGTGAAATTATATCCAATGACCAACATTGTATTAAATTGTAAAAATATATTATAAATATACTTTAAAACCACTCAAATTAATAATTTATCAATATTAATTATTTCGATTGAAAAAGTTGTTTTTAACTAAAATTTAGTAATTTTCACTATTCATCAAAATATGAAAGTTATCCGAAAATCACCAAAATTTCACCTTAGGCTAAATTTGATACTCCGAATCCAAAAATAAAGTCCATTTTGAGAGCTAAAATTTCTAAAATTTTAAAAGGTGGTTATTACTATTCATAACTGCTAGTTATAATAATATTTTAATAGCATATCGTTGTTTAGTGAAACTCGGTATTGCGTACTACACACGCTATCGAGGAAGGTCGCGATTGCGTGTAATGCAAGGCAAGTCAAGGATGTGTGTTGTTCAAGCTCCTTTTGGAGTAGCGTACAACACAAGACATTAATAAAATTAAAAAGAATATTTTTTTCATAAAATCTCGGGCTGTTACAGAACCCATCAATTTTTAATAAACGAATATTTTTATTTTAAAAGTTAAAATTCAAAAATTTAGAAAAAAATAAAATAAACTGAATATTATTTTTGGAATCCGTACATTGAAATTATCCAATGGTGATTTTTTTGTAATTTTCTGAGGCAATCGAATTTCCATGTAAAAATTAAACGATTTATAAATAAATAATGAGTTTTATGGAATAATAATAACCCAATAGTGATGTAATAAAATACTATGAAAGGTATCTTTGGAAAAATATGTGTTTTCATTTAGAATAATGTAATTTTAGGTTTTTTTGATTTATTTTATAAATCCTTAGTGAATCCTCTAAGATATATAAGATATTTTATTTTTTTATAATCATTTCATTGAAAAAGTGACTCACCTCTACATAAGAAAGGGAAATATTTTAATATATTAATCCCTTATATATATAAAATAATCTATACAAATCCGTTTTTTTCATAAACTCTAGTATGGTTTGTTGTTTCGAATGTTTTAGTTTGCATTGTCCAAAACAAAAATAATAAAGAATTCCTCCACCAATCCTATATAAACCCACCCAATAACCCATTTATCTTCACTAAAACTCATTAAATCTCCTCCAAACTCATTTATATACTCCCTAGAGTGTTCCCAAGGAACCCCAAGTCTCCAAGAATCCTCTCCCAGGCCTTTGGGACCACACATCAAAGTAAGGGTTCCTCCCCTTCTCAATTTTTGTCCAAGATTCCTTATATTCTTAAAACGTTTTATTTTAAATTACATAGGATTGGTTATGTTTTAGAACCTACCCTATACTTCAATTATTATGTTTTAATATTGAGAGACCCATTACTCTCTCATTAATCCCTCTCATGTACACTGGTTACCATGAAAAAAATTCCGTAAGGGATTTCTCTCTTCTCATTTTTATTCATGAATTTATTTTATATTATGTATATAAATTCCATTTCATATTTGATGATATTTTTTTCCATGATCCCCTTAATATAAATTTCATTTATAAATTTTGATAGACCCATTTTTCTATAATCAAACCATTCTTAAAATTTATATTTGACGTCGTTATGGTGTCAAAATTGCACCACGATTTTCCATGCCAAAATCATCATGTAGTGATTACCATACACATATCTCTATCAAGGTTTTTCACCTTTATAAACATATAATTATTTAATGGGGACTTACATGTATTTATTACACATTCAATTATCATTGAATAACTTATTATGCTGAATAAATCCATGATATATGATTTCTGTGGCACAGTTAAATGATATATTGAAATCATTATGAAGGGTGTGTCGTGATAGATCTCCAATTCATTGGGTAATGTTTAGTATCATGATACATCATGTTAAAATAGGGTTTAATCATGATAATTCATGTGAAATTATGTTTTACTCATGCTAAATCACGTGCAATGGGGGTTTAATCATACTAATTCATGTGAAATGAGGGTTTAGTCACGCTAATCCATGTGCCATGAGTCTTAACTCATGAAAATATCATGTTGTGTATTTTTTACACATTTACATGTTATATTTATCATAATATATTATGCCTTTATGTTCATGTTTTTTAAATTCTCCATTATTATGCCTATTTACTAACATGCATTGTATTCCTCATGTTATGCCATTTTTATTCCCTTACTAGGATTTATAGCTCATCCTTTTCTTATGTACATCCTCAAGTTATCTCAGGAAGTGTTAAGTACAAAATAATTTTGTGGTCATGAGAAATAATCTTTCAATAAATATGTAATATTTTATGTTATAAGTTTTTATGTAATGATTCTAATACAAAAATACACTAGACCAATTGATCTTATGAGTTGTATTAATTGTAATTTACGTAATAAATCATGTTTAAATATGAAATAAAGATAAGGGTTGTTATATTTGGTATGAGAGGATATGTTTAGTTATTTTTGGGATTAGGATTAGAAAACCCTAGTGAAAATCCTCATGAATAAGACTTAGTGTAGAAAGATGTCCCTAATGTTTGGTAAGTATAGAGTAAGTGGTTTATCAAGAAAATAAATACAAGTCTAGATACTACATGTTTACGTGGTTCTGGAACATATTTACCTAGGAGTAACAACTCCAACACAATGTTTCACTAGCTCATTAAAAACCTTTATTATGGGAATAGATAAATGTAATTTAAAAGTTATCCCTTTAGGGTCGTTGGATTTCCCTTCATGTGTTTAACTACATACGATACTCATTCCTAATTTTCCCTTATTCTATCCAATGGATAGTAATAGGATGAATGGGGTTGACAAAAATGTGAAGGGGAATGTGATGACTACCCCAATGAGATTCCCAAGCAGATGGAAGATCGAGAAGGACATATCATGACTATGTCAAACCAGCTATCAAAAATCAGGATTTACAGTTGGTACATTGTTGAAACACCAAATAATTCAAGGAAAATTAACATATAATCTCATGAAAGTCCATATGATAAAGTTGATAAGGGAAATAAGACCCAATTTCCTTATTGAAACAAGTGTGGAAGGTGGAACCATTGAATAAGTAAAAATGTGACTAGGAGATGTTTTATGTGTCGAAATACAGTTCACAAAGTAGACAATTTCCATGTGAAAATGGATAATGTGATGGAGGGAAAAAAATTCCATTTAAATCATCATACAATGTTCTATGTCATAAATTTAGGGAAGTTTGGAATTATCATAGACAATAATATATTGTAAGGGATGATAATCATGATGATCATAAACAATATCCATGATCACGAGAGAAAGAAAATTCCTTTTCTTATATGGATAATTATTAATGAGTTACATTTAACCACTGGTTAAAAGTAGCGAATCTCATAATTTATTTCAATTCATGTCCTATTATTATATCTTTTTTGTTTTTTAGGAACATTGTGTTCCCACTAGGAATGATACTACTTCATTAGGAAAAAATTCAATATGTATTATGTCAAATTTTGGAATTTGTGGGAATGTTATTTTTTAAAAATGTAAAAGTATGTCATTGGTGGAATTTGAGAAAAAATGACAAATTTAGATTTGATTCCTTAAGGAAATAAAAAATTCATTAGAAAAACTATCCCACACATGATTTGGAGTAAGCAGTTGTGATCTTTATGTTATAAATCTGTTGGGATTATCTCTTTGGGGAGGGGTGTGAAATATATACAGATCACAAAAGTCTGAAATATATATTCACACATAAATCGATAAATATTTACCAATAAATATGGTTATATCTCATCACGAATTATGAGTACTCAATCCACTACCATCATGGCAAAGCAATCAATGTGGTTGATGCTATAATTAAAAGGACCTAGTGATTTTATCATTAATGAGAATTGGAAATGATCCAATATTATTGGATTTGAAAAGGATGGACTTGGGAATCATAAACAATGGTACATCATCAATCATTTCACAAATGATTGTTCAATCATTTCTTTTTGAGAGGTTAAAGGATGGTAAAAATGTTGATGTGGGAATTCTAAAGAAAATGGAAACTATCTGAAAAGGCAAATCCTTGTATTTCAATGTCAATGAAGAAGGGATTGTGAGATTTGGGTCAAGACTACATTTTCTATAAAATCTTGAGTTAATGAAATAACTTTTGGATGATTCACAATGATATACTTTCTCCATTCACATAGGAAACGCCGAGATGTATCGATATCTCTAAGAGCACAATTTGTGGGATAACATGAAGAATGATATCATTGAATATACATTTAACTTTCCACTATGTTGATAAATAAAGGATGAGAGGAAGAAGTATAAGGGGATGATACAACCATTACCCATACCAACATTGAAATGGGAAAATTCATAAAGGAATTTGTAACCAGACATCCAAAGTCATCCAAAGGAAAAATGCTATCTTGGTTATTGTGAATCATCTTACAAAGACTCACACATCATTGGGATTTGAGTGGATTTCACACTAGATAAAATAGAAATAATATACATCAGATAAGTGGTAATTCTACATGGAGTACCATTATTGATCATATTTATTTGAGATTTGAAATTTACCTCTAGTTTTTCAAAAATTATCCATAATTCTCTAAACACGGTGCCAAAATTTAGTACATCTTATCCCCCTCAAATAAATTTCCAATCTGAGCAGACTATCCAAACACATAAGGAAATTTTGAGATATTTCTAAATGTAATTCAAAGGTATATGGTACCAACATATAACTTTTGTTGAGTTATATTAGAACAATAGTTTCCACACAAGAATCAAAATGGATCCTTATAAAGCTTGTGATGGGAAGAGGATCAGAACACAGACATGCTACGATGATGTTGGGGAACAAAAAATTCTAGGTCCGGAAATGGTTGAATAAATGGTGGATAAGTTTAAAACCATCCAATAACACATCAAAACTTCTTAGAGTCGAAAAAAGTGTTATAATAACAATAATTGATGATTCCTTTAGTTTTATTTTGGAGGCATATTTTTCCTCCAAACATCTCCATGGAAAAGCGTGATGAGATTTGGGAAGAAGGGAAAGCTTCATCCACGGAATATCATCCCTTTTGAAGTCCATGATCACATAAGAACAATGGCCTATAGAATACCACTCCCACAAAACCTATCTCAAGTACATGATGTTTTCCATGTATCCATATTAAGTAAGTACATACCAGACCCCTTAGATGTACTCAATCAATTGGTGGGACCATTGGAGAATTTCCTCTCCTATGAGGGGAATCTGGTGAAGATCTTAGTCTGTAGAGAAGAATTTCCATGAAATAAGATAATTCCCCTTGTCAAGTTGTTGTGGAGAAACCATATGTTTGAATAATAAGCATGGGAACTAGATTAAGTGATGAAGAAGAGTTACCATCATCTATTTTAATGTGTGAAAATGAAATATCGAGGGTGAAATTTCTTATGGGGGGAAGGTTTTAACTATCCAGAAATTTATGAATAAAATTTCATTTCTTTTATATGTCATACGGATAAGAAAACACATGCACTCATTTTGTTTTATTATATCCAATTTTCTTTAAATGATGTTAAGTATCATTACCGCTGATTATATTGCTATTGAATAGTGATCACATGACTAGTATAAATATAGGGTTTAAAAAATATTTTGGGAACAAACAAAGAATGTTATGGAATCAACCAGTAGTATCATACCCTATTAAGACCAATTATCAGATCTTACAAGGGAGATAGCATTTCAGGTCCTTTCCCTAAACTAGGCCTATGCAGAGATCCAATAACGTAATCCAGAGAAAAACCGTTAATGTGAGAAGTTCAAGCTTATAAAGATCATGACCCAAACAATGTTCACCAAATGGTCCCATGAAATCCCTACCATCACACACCTTTATCATAGGGAGTATACTGGTGTAATAAATGGATATGTATAAAGAACCTATCATTATGATTTTTTATAGAGTAATGAATATACTTTCATTCAATTATTGCAACTTTGTAAATGATATTATAAAGCACAAATAGTATTTTTGTTTAATATTAAAAATCAAATAATAAATCTATTTTGATTAATTAATGTATTTTTAGAATAAATAAGTTATTAATATAATATTATTATAAAATTAAATTTATTAAATATTAATGATCATAAAATTTTTAGGAAGTCAAAAGTAACTTTTATTATGGTTTAAAAACTATTTTTTCCAAAACCCACCAATTTTCAATAAAAGTAGGTTTTTATTTTAAATCCTAAAATTCACTTATTTAGAAATTTATTCAGATAAAGTGCATGATATTTTTGGAATCATAATATTGAAATTATCCAATGGTGAATTTTTCATAATTTTCTAGGACAACTGAATATTTGGGTAAAGGTTAAATACTGTATAGATATTTAATGTGTTTTATGACATCATAATTACTCAATAGTGATGTAATAAAATAATATAAAAGGTATATTAGGCCAAATATGTTTTATTAATTTAGTATAATGTAATTTTAGGTTAATTTTATTTATTTTATAAAGCCTTTGTGAATTCTCCATGACATATAAAATATTTTATGATTTTAAAATCATTTCCTTGAAAGTTGGACTCACCTCTATATAAGATATGGAAATATTTTCAAATCTTCATCCATTATCCTTATAAAATAATTTATTCCTCTCCCCTTTCTTAGAAACCCTGGTAAAAACAATGTGATGGTTTGTGGTTTGGAATATTTTAGTGTGTAGTGTCCAAAACCAAAATAATAAGGAATTCCCCCACCTTTCGTATATAAACCGACCCATGAATCCATTCCTCTTCACCCAAACTCATTGAATCTCGCCCAAACATTTCTACAGAATACATATAGTCATCCCAAGTCACCCTAATCCCCCAAGAAGCCTCTTCCCATCCTTTGGAATCACATATCCAAGTAAGGTTTCCATCCTTTCTCAATTTTTTCCAAGGTTCCTTATGTTTTTTCGTCCTTTTATTTTCTATTAAAAATAATAGGGTATGTTTTAAAACATCCCCATATTTCCCTTATTATTTTTTAATGATTATATATCCCTTTATCTCTCATTAATATTTCTTGTGTCCACCTGTTACCATGCTGAAATTCTGTAAGGGGTTTCTCTCTTCTCATTTCCATTCACGAATTGTTTTTATATTATGCATCAAAATACGATTTCATATGTCAAGATATTATGTTACATTATCCACATACTATCTACTTCATGTATAAATGATGGGATACACCTTTATTTTTCATCAACCAAGTTTACAAATTTCTATTTGACGTCATTATGCTACCAAAACCGCACTGTGGTTTTCCATGACAAAATCATTGTGTAGTGAATACCATAACCATTTATCTATCAATGGTATTCACCTTTATGAACGTATAATTATTGGAGACTTTCATGCATTTATTATACATTCCTTATTCAAGAAATGACTTATAATTATGAATGAATCCATGTTATATGATTTATGTGGCACAATTAAACATGAGATTGAAATCATTAGGAAGGGTGAACCTTGACAGCACTCCAATGCATTTGGAAATGATTAGTATACTGATAATTCATGTACAATGAGGTTTTACTCTTGATAATTCATGTACAATGAGATTTTACTAATGATAAATCATGTGCAATGAGGGTTTACACATTCTAATTTGTGTACAGTGAGGGTTTACTCATGCTAATCCATGTGCAATGAGCCTTATCTCATGCTAATATCAGGTTTTTTGTTGTTTACACATTTAAATGTTATGATTATCAATATATGTTATTCCTTTATGTTAATGCTTCGTTAATTATCCATTTATATGCCTATTGACTAATGGTTATTTTCTTTCTCATGTTATGCGATTTTTATTCCCTTACTAGGCTTTATAGCTCACTCTTTTCTTCTATATATCATCAATTTATCCTATGTAGTGTTATGTATGAATGAATTTTGTGTTCATGAAAATTCTTTTTTCAATAAATATGTCATATTCTATGTTTTACTTTTTTATTTAATGTTCCTAATTTAAAAATACACTATACATACTGATCTTTTTTGTTTTATTATGTGCAATTTATATAATAAATCATGTTTAAATATGAAACAAAGAGAAGGGTTGTTATAATAGAAGAATCTACTTCCACAAAGGAGAAATAAACATTCATATCTATTACAATAGAGATCCATGCATGGAGAAACTAATTTTCAGACTCATGGGTAGTTCCAAAATCGTAGAAATCACAAAATTCTTGTATAAACAAACCATATTTATTTTTATAAATGAAGCCACTTCTCACAACATAATCAGAACTAAATCCATCTTTATTATTATTCATACCTGATTATGGAGTATGGAAATGTTTCCTTCGACCAACATTTCAATAGCCACTTTGAGTTTGGGGGATTTATAATACCCAATGAAAATTAAACGTGTTTAAACAAACTGAAATGTATTATATCATATAATGTAAAGCATGATTCTATAATTTCATGAACATTAAGTGGTATTACACATTTCCTTGTTGATAATATTGATGTAGGATCTAGTACACCCACACCCATCAATAAAGAATTTAGTTTATACCTTAGCCTTTCTAGATTAGTTTAATAACTAGATTGATAGGACCCTTAGGATAATTATGATCATGTATTACATTTACAATTAGGGTCTTCTTCATGAGGGTACAAATTACGTTTTTCATGGTTCAGGGAGATCATATTGGTTATTTAACTATCAAGTTAATGTATTTTTTCCATTAAATTAGCCTTCCATTCATGTGTCTTCTTCTTCACTATAAGCCTCACTCACATTTTAAATGATGATTTCATCAACCTAAAATCACAAGTGACCTATTTATTTCTTGTATATGTGTTCTAAAAAAATTATTATAGTATCATCAATTAAATATTGTTTTCTAAACAAGAAATGATTGGAATATACGACTAACATTTCAAATAACGTGACTCATATTTTTTATATTGATCCACACAACTTATTAAATTCTTTATTTGATTAATCATTCTTGAGAAATAATATATTTTAATTTGGATATAAATTTATTATTTCAATATTTATACCCATTAAAGATGATATGATTTTAACTCTATATGTTTTATAAGATTTCAAATTATATTCTCAAAACATATTGTCCAAGACAAAATGTAGTTTGTTAAATATATGGTTGATCCATCCTTTTCTAACATTAATATTATATAGATTCAGTATTCCTTGATTTTTTTTATATTTCGTACAACCATTAGACAATGTATTATTTTCATAGATCTTTTACATTTGAAATGAATTTGTAAAATTGTGAAGATAACTTACAAAAAATATTAGCATTTCCTCACTATGATCTACATCACCATTTAGAGTTTTATTATTAACAAATGATCCATAAACCATATCTCTATACAACTCAGTGAATATATTAAATTATTTTCCATGTCTAGTCTAATATTTATAACATAGATTTATCTTGTGATAGATCATATATTTTTTCAACTCTTCGGGTAATATTTTCTTTGAAAAATGACTACATAAACATGAAAAAATGATTTTAGAATGGAAATTTCCATGTTTTCTTTAAATATTGATGATCGCTTTAACCCCTTACTCATAAATTTAATTCATACCATTATCATATTTCTATTTTTAATTCATATTCATCTTATATGGTTAAAAAATATTCCCTTTAAAAAAAATAATACAAGGAATTTAATCAATCCAGTAATAATAATTGATTCAAATTTATTTTATTTGATTCAAAAGTAATCAGATTCCCCCTAAAAAAATCCCCTCAATTTTTGGTTTCAATCAATTTGTAAAATTTAGTTTTTCATTAAAATTTATATTATTCCTAATAAATATTTATAATAATTATACTGATAATTGTGAATAATAATTTATAATTTTTTATTTTTTATTATATATTTATCTTAATCATTGATCATTTAAAGAAAACTCAATTGAATTATGTTTGATCTATTTAATTTTTAAAATCATTTATGAAAATAAAATTGAATATATTTTTGGAATTTAAATTTTCACTATTATTAAATGATTCAATGAACATTTTATAAAATTTTATAGGTAGTGTCTTAATTTGTTTATTTTATGATTTTTTTATTACATGAATTCATTTTACATTTTTAGAGTGAGTTTATTAGGTGTATATTATTAGATTATTTTATTTTTTACTCATATATTGAATTGAAAATCATCTAATATTTAAATAGTTATTTTTTTGATGGACCATGATTATGACTAGTATTTCATGAAAACATGAGTATAAATAATTTATTTCACCTAAAGAAAAAAGATCAAGAGATTATCAAAAACTTTTTCGGAACAATTTATGTTTTTCAAAAAAGAATTACCAATATAAAATTAAATACTAATAGTTTTAATATCATTAAAAATTATATAATTTTTCTAGATATTTACAATATTTATCCACCAATATTATGGATTTTGATATCTCAACTTATTACAAAAATATTTGATTTTTTAAAAAATTATTGACCTCACCTATAAAAAATATTTGCAACATATATATTAAATAAAATATGGATATATTTTTAGTAAATAATATATATATATATATTCATACATTTATTCTTTTATTTTCTTGCAATCGGAAAAAAAATCTCTACAATATTCACTGAATTCTGGAATACATGATCTAAGAGCACCGCTTATTTCTCATAGTCATGGAGACCGAAAAAAGTTACAGATTAGATGTTATGGTTTTTTCAAGTAAGGATAGAAAATGGTTCGCAGAGCCCATTAATAGAGCCCATATGTAGAGATCTGGTTCAGGAATCTCCTACCTCTATGGTCGTGATGAAAGTTGATGAAGAGCTTTGTGAGTCTAACAGAGCTCCGACATTTCAAAGAGCCCACATTTTCTTCATAGTGTGCCTCTAAGAATCTTGAGAGCCCCATGCTTATAAATAATCCCCTCATACCGTCATTCTAGGAGAATATGTCACAGATTTATTTCCTCGCATTCTTAATTCACAGAGCTCATGATCTCTATAAGATCATCTTCCGTTGAGAACCTAGATAATTCCAAACTTCATTTCTTATGTCCTTGAGAGCCTCCAACCCATATGTAGACTCCCTTAATGAAGGACAATTCCATTTACAATGTAATAATGCCCTTTAAGGCACCCTAGGATTTTTAAAGCATTCACCCATCATGAATCACTCGCCCCATGAATCAATAATTCACTCCGAGGAAAGGGAACTCTATATTGTGAAGCCCCTTCACGAGACCCTATGATCCACACGGACCTATCCTTTGTGAATCCCTATCCTTTTCAATGATCCTCCTTTCGCACCCACCGGTCTATACTCTGGGGGTTTCACCCCCTGTACCTCCACTCAGTATTAGTGTCGATCTGTGGTCCCCACCCTCAGAGAGGGTCCTTTCACTATAGTCACTTACCCAGATGAAAAATGGAGAATCACACTAGAAGAGTTTTAGTCCAGGATGTGGGAATTTTGTCTTGCTCCCTTGTCCATCCCCACCTTCTACCTAGGAATACCATTATTTGAGATAATCCTCCCCAATCTCTGAGGCACATTGAGTTGACCTAATTTTTTTGGTCTCATTCCATGTCATGAGTTTATTTTCTCATCTTGGATTCCTCAAACACCTTGAGTTGAATCATTCCTCAAGTATCGTCTGATTCCTCATCACCTATCTCCAATGCTGGGTTGTAATAGAGAGGGATGCTCTTGTGTAAGTCCCACACTATCCATTTCTTATCATCTTCTTCCTAATAGTCCTCACTACATGACTATAAAATATAGTATAACCTATATGTAAAAAATATAATTCCTCTTGTTCCAAATAATATATGCCTTATGAACTAAGAATATGATGTCAAAAAAATTTCACCATATTACTTTAAACTCTAGAATACACTATCATTCAATAATAGGATGCCTCATATGACAAACACGAGATGCCTTTTGTTTGAAGCATAAGGTTCCTCATTCCATGATCATGAGATTCCCACTAGAAAACAACCATGGGCCTCCATATTAGTCTTAATCCCCATTAATATGCCTCAACTAACCAAAAATTATAGATTCCCTCATGGCCTTACTTGGGGAAGCCTGAATGGGAAGCTTCCTTGTGTAAGCTCCTTGCACCTCAACCATTCACATGATGTTAAACTAAACGCTTAACTCATGTAATTCCAATGGTATTCACTCACTGTCAGACATGAGAAAGACATTATGGGAAACTCTTATGCATAATCCACATCTGCACCATTACCTCTCTATTGAAGAACTTGGGCACATTCTATAGGTAAGCCCTAACCACATCCTTGTTACTCCAAATATCACACAGGATGATCCCATGAGTAATCTCCATCCACACCATTACTGCTCTATAGTGTCACTTATGCATCCACCTTAGATGTAATCACCAACTATTTAGAACTATGTGGAATTTGATTTGAAACTAGTAGGGATTCATAGGAAATATCACTGAGGTTAAATCCCATAATCCTAAAAAATCCCTCCACTGATCTTCATCCAACCTTACATAATCCATCCGGATTCTTACCCAAGAGTCCTCATATCAGTGAGGTAATTCCATCTATCTGGGTCAGTTATACATGTAATCCCAATCCTCACCATCAATTCTCCCATCAGCACGAGTAAAGCTCCAATGCTTAAACCCCTTACAATCCAACCAAGATCATTCCTCTTGTGAAGGGAAGCAAACCATGTGTAAGACTCACATCATACCCTCTAGAACTATGTTGTTTTTGATCACTATCTTCTAAATTTGGTATATAGTATTCCTCCCTCATGTTCAATACCATCCAATGGAAAACCTTGGTGCCCACCTCAGAGGGGTGAACCCTCAATGATCCACCTTTAGTGGTGTCCAAGTCAGCCTTTACAGTGTGAAATACTCCCTCAACGGGACACATGTCCCTAGGTCCACTCTCATAGGTCATTTTGACCCAAAAAATGGTAATCCTTGGTCCCCCCTCATAGGGGATAACCCTCTCTGATCCACCTCAAGCGGTGTCTAGACGAGCCTTCACGGGGCGAAAATTTATTTTTACTGGACACCCCTCCCTGGGTCCACTATCATATGTTGTTTTGGCCCGAAAAATGGTAAACCTTGGTTCCCCACTAATAAGGGTACACCCTCCCTAAACCACCTTAAGCAGTGTCCAGGTCAGCCATCACAATGTGAAATCTTCCCCTTATGGGACACACAACTCTAGGTCCACTCTCGTAGGGTGTTCTAACCCATATAATGGTAAACCAGGGTGTCCCCCTTATCAGGATGCACCTATATGATCCAACCTTAGTGGTTTCCAGATAATCCATCACATTGTGATATATTCCATTAATAGGACACACCTCCCTAATTCTTCTCTCATAGGGTGTTCTGGCCTGACGAATAGTAAACCATGGTTCCCCCTCATAGGGGTGAATCCTCTCTATCCACCTCCAATGATGTCTAGATCGTACTTCATTGGGTGTAATTTTCCTTTTATTGGAAACACCGACCTAGATCTGATCTCATTGTGAATTCATCCATTCATCAGGTAATCCTTTGTGTCCCCTAATTTGGATGCACCTCTCTGATCCTCCCTCAATGGTATTAAGATCAGTCTTCATGGGGTGAAACCTTCTCTTTATGTTACACTCCATCCTGGGTTATATCTCATTTTTCATTCTAATTCATCCATCTAGTAAAGGTACTAGGTGTCCCCCTCATTGGGGTGAACCTATCCAGTCCACCTCTATTGTGACTCCTGATTAATCCCCCTCTCACCATCTCTGCAAGATGTTAAAGCCATGACCTACCCCATGTTAAAAATTGAATGACTAAGGGACCCCTTATAATATATTCCTATGGCATAAGAAAACCCAATATTTTTTATGGGATGGCTTGGGTTCCAAACCATTCTAGATTCCCTTCTATGAGGAATAATATGCGTGATCCAATGTCCTAGTTCCTAGAAATGACATTGATTCCCAACGTGAATACTCCCCTAACTAAAATTTTCTACCCTATAAAGACCCCTTTGAATTTCTAGGAAAAATTGGTGTAATTAACTAGAACCCACAAATAGATGGAACTGAGAAATAGTTTCATGAAAAAATATTAATCTACATGGAATACCTAGACTAGGTGATGAATTACAAGGATGAATACATGGAAAGAGGGACTGACATCCCATTATCCTATTTTGATCAAGGTGTGTACATATATAAAGAACTGATAAATTTCACCCTTTTTCTGAATGTGGGAATGTATGGAAACAACTCGAAACTAACAGATGATAGTACACAAGGTGGGTGTGCCCTGAAAAAATGCATCGGAAGTAGAATTGAACCTGATGTGAATATTTTATGCTTCAACCATGGGGATTACCCATGAAGGTCATCCGATCAATGATTATACTCAGATGCTATGGGTGGGCTGATAAAAAATTTCAGGAATGAACAAATTGAGGAATCACTCATGTGAATCCCCTCTTCTTCATGTGTTGGATGATGAGAATCATTAGGTGTGTGAAGAAAAGGAGCCATCAGATTCTCCCTGGCCTCTATACCCTCATGAGATTCATAGGGGAAACAGGTCCTGACACCATCATCTCATCACCGAAACCACCACACTCATGGGCCACATAAGGGCAACGCCCCCGACTCCATTGACTCCCTGCCAGCACCAACACCCTCATGGTCCATGGAGGGGAAAATCGTACCCCAAATACATTAGATCCTCATCGGCTTTACCACACTCATGGGCTACCTAGAGGGAAACCACCCTCAAATTCCTCAGCTCCACACTAACACCTACGCCCTCATTAGCCATGCAGGGTGAAACCCCCTGACTCCATGGGCTCCTCACCGACACCGCTGCCCTCATGGGATGTGCAGGTGGAATCCTTCCTTGAATCCATTAGATCCTTGCTGGCACCAACACCCTCATAGGCTTCACAAGGGGAATCCACCCCTGACTCCATTTTCTACTCCCCAACACCACAAACCTCTTGGTTTTTGTAGTGGGAAACCTCCCCTAACTCCATTGGCTCCTCTTTAACACCCCGATCTTCATGGGCTACAGATGGGACCCCCCACCCCCAACTCCACTGTCTCCTCTCTGACACCACCACCATCAGGGTCCATGTAGAGAGAATCAATCCCCAAATCCAATAGATCCTCGCCAAAACATCCACCCTCTAGGGATATGCACGGGGAAACAAGCTCCCTAATCGATATATTCCTAGCCAACATCACTTAACTCATGGGAACCATATGTGGAAACCACCCTTGAATCTAACATTTCCTCACCAACACTACCACCCTCATGGGCTATGTATATTCAAACCATCTCAACACCATCAGCTCCACACCAGCACCATCACCCCCACAGACTCTGCATGGGAAAAATACACCTGAATCCATCAGCTTCTCTTAAAAAAAGCCACCCACATGAGCTTCAGAGGGGGAAACCACCATCCAACTCCATCGAATCCTTGTCGACACCACCACCCTTGTGGGCCGTGTATATGGAAATTTCCCCCAATTCTATCTGATCTTCACAAAAAATTTCACCCTCATGTTCCATGTTGGGGGACCCTCCCCCACTAACTCTATTTGCTCCTCACCAACACCATCAGAATCCATTTTTCAATTCCTCCACACACATCCATCATTTGACATGTAGATCCTCCCTAGAACCATCGTTAGCCATTGTAGAGGTCCTCCCCACACTTCAATCATCTGATACAGAGGTCCTCCCCATCTCCATCAGCATACATTGTACAGGTCCTCCCCACACTACAATCACCAGGAAAGATGTCATTCCTATCTCCATCAGCATAAATTGTGGAGTTCCTCCCCGCACTACAATTATTGAGAATATAGGTCCTGCCCATCATTATCATCCATTGTATAGGTCCTCCCCACATTGAAATCATCTGACATGGAGTTCCCACCCATCTATATTATAATACATTATGGAGGTCCTCCCTATACAGTAATCACCAGGAACAAAGGTCCTCCCATTCACCATTGTTAGCCATTGAGGAGGTCCTCCCCACACAATAATCATCATGCATGGAGGTCCTACCTGTCACCAACAGTAGCCATTACAAAATTAAACCTTACACTATAATTATCTAGTGTACAGGTCATACACGTCACCATAAGAATCCATTACAGAGGCCCCCCTACACCTCTATCCATAGGCATAGAGGCCCTCCCCATCACTATCATTAGCCACTTTGAAAGTCCTACCCACACCACTATCATGAGTCATGGAGGGCCTCCCAATTACCATCATAAACAAGAATAGAGGACCTTTCTATTGAACTAGTAATCTGTGAGGAGTTCATCCCTACATTGACATAAACCTTCAAGGATTTACACCCCATGCCAATACAAGAAGCCTTCACGTAGGTCCTCCCTATTTCAAATACATTCTTTTATCTGAAGAACTAACATTAAGGGAAATTCGATCCCATTCCTTCTCTAGTTAATCTATGATGTGAGATGTCACTCTTGGGTTCCATGAATGTTGGTATTCAACACCCCATCATACATACGCTCCAGGCTTCTATGCATGTTAGTCTCCAATTCCACATTTTACTGAGGCTCCAGGCATCCACGCCTCCCAAACTCCATCTCTCTATTGTACCAATGATCCTGTCTTCCACACCTAACAGGCTCCATCGCACAATCATACTAATGTTACTGACTTCCATTCCTTCCAGAATCCATCAACCCTTTATACTAATTTTTAATGATTTGACACATTATGGGCTCCATTACCACATCATACTGACCCTCTAGGATTCCAGGCCTCCCAGGATTCATTGCCACATCATACCAACACTCCAATATTCCACACATGTTCTGCTCCATTTCCCCATCATACTAATGATCCAAGATTCGACGCATACTAGAATCCATCACCCCATTGTACCGATGATCCAAGCTCCCATGCCTCCCAATCCTATTGCCTGATCATATCAACACTCTATGATTCCATGACTTCCGGGATCTATTAACCCATCATTCTAATGATACATGATTCCACATCACATGGGATTCATCACCCCATTATACCCAGACATTTCTCTTACATATTTTCTAGGATCCATCGCTCCGTCAAACCAATTCTCCAAGATTCGATGCCTTCTGGGATCCGTCACCCCATCAATCCAACTCTCCAAGATTCCACACCATCCAGGATCCATCACCATATCGTATTGATGCTTCCCAATTCCACATATTCTTGGATCCATCACCATGTCATACTGATACTCCAATATTCCATACTTTTCTAGCTCTATCGCCCCATTGTACCAATGATCTATGATTCCATGATTCCATGACTCCATCGCCCAGTTGTACCAATGATCATGGATTCCATGATTTCTAGTCTTCATCTCTTTATAATACCTATTCTCTAGGATTCCATGCATTTGTGGATTGTACTAACGATTTCGGATTCAACACCTCTTGGGATCTATCGCACCATCATACCAACACTCCAGGCTTCCACACCTACCGGTCTCTATTGTCCCATCGTACCGATGATCCAAGCTTCTAATCCTCCCAATCTCTCTCATCATATCAAACTGATGCTTCAGTATTCCTTATATGTTGGGCTTCATCAACCCATATTACCAATTCTCTGTGCCTCCATGCCTTACATGCTCCATCGCCATGTCCAACCGATGATCTATGCTTCAATTCCTTCCATGCTTCACCACCCCATCGTGTTTACGCTCCTTTTCTTCCACACCTCCCATGCTCTATCGCCCTGTTGTACCAATGATCCAGGCTTCCACACCTACTAGGCTACATCAGCTCATCGTACTGATTCTCTAGGATTCCATACCTTTCAAGATACATAACCCAATTAAACAAATTATCTATAATTTGAAACCTTGCGCGGCCTTATCACCCAGTTGTATCAATAATCCAGGATTCCATGCCTCTTGGGATCTATCGCACTGTCGTACCAACGATACAGGCTTCTACACCTCCCAAACTTCATTTCCCCATCTTACTGATGCTTCAGGATTCAATGCCTACAAGGATCCATCACCTCATTGTACTGACACACTAATATTTCACACCTCTTGGGATCCATCACCCTATCATACCAACTCTCTAGTCATCGATGCCTTCAGGACTCCATCACCTTGTCATACCGATTCTTGGGGATTCCATACCTCTCAGGATGCATCACCCAAGATTAGAGATGATCTATGATTCCATTCCTTCTGGTCTCCATCACCCCATCATACCAACGATCTAGGATTCTATGCCTTCTTGCAGCTCTAGAACTAGCTAATGGAAAGTTTCCTACAACATAGCCCAACTAACTATTGGAGAACATCTGCATGTATGTTGGGCTCATTTTCGGTTAATCCCTTCATAAGGACTCCCCCTGATCATAAGGATCACAAACCAATGTGGTGGAAAAATTATAATTTTTCTACTATAACCATAATCATTGTTTTGGTGGCCTAGATATAGAATTTTTAACATCATAGCACAACCAACATCTTAGTTTCATGATGTCATACTACACAACAATCCTCTTCTTGGTCACCCAACATTAAATGACAGGACAATGAATTGATCACATGATGTTGAATTTTATTTCCTTTTGGTCAAATCTATGAGACTGGAAACAACAACAACCATGATCGAAGCTATGAGGCCTTAATCAATAGCCACTACTCATCCTAATCACATGATATTAAATTATACGACGAAACACCCTTATTGTATGAAGATAAACTACCCTAATATCATCTCTAAAACACAACATTAAACTTTATTCTTTTTATGTGGATATCATAGGATACATCATATGATGTGCATTTGATAATTACACAACCCCATCACATGATGTAAAAATACATAATTCCATGAGGTCCTATATGAGAGAGCACTTTGTGTTCGGAATCTGTCAACTTCCATTCCAAATTCAAGAAATTCGTCTGGACCCTCATCTATGAGAAAGGGTTCGACTCCATATTTCTGATAATATCTACAAACATGAAAAAATCTTCTTTGGTGTAGAGACTAAATAATTGGATTCTACATGGAAATTATTTCAATCTATCTCCATGCTTCGCAACATCCCTTTATTTAGATCCCCATAATATTTTATGTCTGAATGGACACCTAAAATCATGGTTCCTTTCCCCAATTAATTACCTACCATCATGGTAAAATTCCCTAGAATACTTTATACGACATATTGGGATAGGATATGTGTTTCAAAAAATGTTAGAAGTTGAACCACTTTTATTTTCCCCATCCTATGTAACAATATATGTATTCTATATTTTTAAAATGGTAGTAGTTATCCTCCATCACCACACCACCCTCATAGTGATCCAGATATCAAGCATCATGATTCACACATTCCCCATCATTATATTGGTTTATAATTCCATCAATCATTGTGTTACCCCCTATGCATCCATTCTTGATGAGTAAGTATACTAGTGTCGCTGGAATATTATCAACCCAACATCTTCACGCCCCTTCTGTTTTCATCCATGTTTCAATAAAATTACACCACTACTCATTGTTTCCCACACCAACCATGAAACACACAGGCTTAGAAGTTCTGGTATCATGTGTATAAATATGTTTGATCAATAGATAATTCCTCATCTAGGCCACATGATGTTTAACTAGGTTCCATGTCAAAAATATATGAATTTAAAATAGGAGTTGAAATTTAGACACCAAGACTTCAAACTATGTGAGGGTCTTCCTTGGGAGTGTATTATGCAGTGTGGACCTCATTGATCCTCATCCACATCAGGTTTTTCTTTAATTTAATTCGTATTTCTTATGAAATAATCACCCCTTATTGTTTTAACTATATTACCATAAATTAAGAGCCCCTATCGTATGGATTATGTGACCTTAAACTATGAAAAATATTTCCCGAGTTGTATTAATTTATACAATATAGAATAAGGTTCCTAGAGGCAGGATGCTAAAATGAACAACATTAATGGTACTTTCTGCACGAACATAAAAGGAAAGTACCCCCATCCATGAAACGGGATGATAAACTACACTACATTTTCCTAGTTTCGTTATAGTAAACTGTGTAACAATTAATATCTTTGGAGCATGAAGTTTAACTAAACCCCAAGTACAAAGCTCATGAATTTCAATTGTGTATGGATGTTCCTTGGAATTCTATTTTTTGGTGCAGACCACTTGGGTCTTCATTCACACTGGGTTATAGTCGTCACATAATAAAAATTCCTATCAGAACAACTTTCCTCCTTCCTTGCCTAAAAATAATGTTAAACCATTCTACAGTGTCTTTATCGCATGACATTACTCTACACGGGCATATACTAGGCACACGATATTAAATTGGGAGCCTTTGGTCCAAACTCTATAACCATAAACTATGATCCCTTGTTATAAAAAACATGACCTCAAACTATTTCTAGCACTAGGGTCCTTCTTCCTAAGTCTTTTTGGGTCAGACCACTAACATGATATGATGTCATCGGTATGAAAATGAATGTTTCAGGTTCCACAAAGACACTTCCCTGATATATTACCATACATAGAGTCTTTACAAATTCAACTCCCCACCATATGTCATATCTAGATAGACCCCTAACAGTGATGGTACCGTGTCATATTTTTCTAATCTCCTATCAAGGTCCAATTACCAAATAGATATCTAGAAAATAATGGTGTATCCTATGTTTGGAACATGGCCAATAGTCGATTCTAAATTTTCATACCCCACCCCTGACTGGTATAGTTGATCACATTTTTCGAATGTGGTTTACAGTGATTCTTCCCTATCATTCTTCCCTTTTGTTATCAAGATCTAATAAGCCTTGATTTAACTCTTTTCTAACTTTTCCTATGTTTTTTGTGGAAATATATCTCTCTGGGTGTTACTTCTTCATGCATCTACACATGTTGTGTAGGATGGAAAGTTTCATTAGGACATTCCCACATGGAACATCCCTACCCTTACTGTATGCTTCAACATGTGATAGGGGAAAACCCCTCACCACTCCTTATTTCCCATAATGAGCATAAATGATGTGGGATTAGGATTCTTGGAATGGATTATACCCACATAAGGGAGTTACAAAACTCACTACACCGAATCCTATGAACCTATGATAAAAACCATATGGTCCAACACTTATGACTTTAAATTATATGTTTTATTCTATTGAAATTCTATCATGTAGATTTGAGGCCTCATAGGTCCTCATTCATAGAGGGTTTTCTATACAATCATGTTATACATATCTTCTTGAAGCCCTTCTTTCCAGCATTCCAAACTCCATGACCATAAAAGAAGGGTGCATGATTTGGGAACCTTGAATTTAAACTGTTTGTAGTAGGTACAAGAATTTTGACGTTAAACTAATAACTACCCCTATAATCCAAGAATCATGAATCTAAAATATATGCAAGTCTCCTCCGGAATATGTGGTGTGGCAACAGACCTTGATGGTATTCATTCAGGTTGGGTTCATCACCTCTCCATGATAAATATATTTTCTTGCGAACCAGACCCAATTGTATGAATTATATGAACCTAAACTATGAACCGTGTATCCCATTCTATATGAATCTAAAATTCAAAATTTCTTCAGGATTTTCTCATCTAAGAGGAAATCGCTTCCAACCATAGTCTTCTACCGTGATGTTATCATGAACTATGTATATCTTGATTCCCATCCGCATGGGATACGTCAGAACGCCCATAAAGTTTTTCTATTGGATCAGCCATAAATTCAATAATATAGGCCCATTGGCCTAATTTTCCCTTTGGAGTGTGTGGTATGATGTGGGCCTCCTCAAATATCATTAATATCTGGTTATAGTTATCATGCCGTGCACTCCCCCTTGAGAACAATCCTCTTCCCCAACGTCCTAGTCACTTGATGATAAGCTACATTACAAAAACTTTCCATGTTTCCCAAAGATTAAATTCATAGAAACCAGTGTCCTTACCATACCATGATAAACTACATGGACTGGTCCTATCATATGAAATTTAAACTGTGGAAGCATCATCCAGGTCACATGATGAAAAATGGCACATCATGGTGGTATTCTTAAAGGAGAGGAAATGAACAACGGAACTGGTCATCCACCACACCATATATCAGTAAATATATACAGATTGATTCATTTCAACACAGGTAATGTAGCGATGATTGGGTTTTCAATCCTATTCCTACCACTCATAAAAAGAAAAATACAATAAAAAAAATTAATTCCATCCCTCGCTGTGAATGGCCCAGACCCATACATGGATATTTTCCTTTTAAAAACTACATTTGGATTCATTGTTGTCCTCATGGAATGTGTATTAATGCCCATATAATAAATTATAGACCAATATACAACATTATCTCCCATTTTCACATTGGGTCACCAACATCCTTACGATATGACATTAAACTACATGGAATTACAAATCTACAAATGAATTAATTCCTAACCTCATGTGATATGTAGTGACACCAAGAAATATTGTCTTTAGAATATTACATTCTTGGCCTCCTTGAACTAATCATAGTCTAAGATAAATGAATTTAAACTATATGGGTTCTTCCTTAGGAATGCACATGTGGTGTGTTGGGGGATACTTGTTCCTCATTCATGTCAGGTTTGTTATCCCGCCACATTACACATATTCCACTTGGTATGATTATCTCATCTTCTGAATTCTATAACCTTAAAATATGATATTAGTCCAAGAATCTTGACTTTAAAATGTGTGTGTGTCTATTCTGGTATTTTTTTTTGCAATTGGGGCATTTTTGGTATGTATTCATGTCAAGTTTATCATAACACAAAACTGAACTTACCCATCCAATTTAAGATTACCTTCATCATGTTAGATGCTATATGACCTTAAACATGGTTTTAATTTCCAAAAAACATGACATAAAACTATTATCCTACCCTGAACAGGTTCAAGATGTCCCATAATAATAGCCAAATGCTTCATCTTCCTTGGAAAAGAGGATTCCCTCCCACCAGTGTTGGTCTCATACCACACTGTGTTCAATAACAATCCGGGACTTGATTACCATCCTCATAATAAATATAGATATGTTCAATAATTTTTTCTTCAAGACCAACCACATGTTTATTATCATTTTTTGTCACTTTGTCCCTGGTAACGATCCAAACATTGTGACCATAAAATTTATATAATTCATCATGAGTTGTTTATACATCATGTGAGCCTCCTTGGCCTCATTTACATTTTGTTTTATATATATTATTTTTTATGCGCAATCTAATACTAATAATTTTATATTGGTCCAAGATACATGACATTTAAAAATATTCTATGGTCCATTCAATATGAAAATAAACTATTTTAACAATTGGGTTTGAATCCTAGTCTCTGATATGTTAAATTAACACTTTCAGTCTTTCTTGACTCAGATTTCCATAATCCTTCACATCAAAACAAACCCCTAAAAATGATGGTCTCATGCCATTATTGGGTCACCTACAATCATGGACCAACACCATAATTAATATTAGGTAAAAAATAAATTATCTTGTGTTTCAAATTTGGTATGCAGAAGATCCTGTATTTTCTTTCCCCACATTTGTTTTGTATGGTTACTGACCTTATGTATCGAATAAGATCAATAGTTGGCTTCTAACTACCTTTAACCTCTTCCAATGTACCTTTAAAGTCTCAACATACCTCCTTTATACATTCATGTATCATGATGGGGTACTACTGTTGGTACCACCCCTAATGTGCACTCCCACATGTTAGGTAAACCCCTTGTACCATTACATTTTTTTCCAAAAAGACCATGGATCAATTGTGGTTAGGAGTTTCGGTAGGTTGGGAAATGATTTGGTCAAGACATATAAGGGATCCTAGGTCCAAAATCTATGAGCCTCACTAGGATATGTGGTGTATAATTTGTCCCCCTAGGCCACTCATGTCAGGGTTATCTCTTTCCACATCACAAATGCTTTCAACCAATCTGTTATTTGATACTTGTGTGATGTTAAAACCTCCTTTGGATCATTAACATTTGTTTTATTATTCCCATTCCATAAAAATATTCTAAGAATAGGTATTCTTAGTACAGTAAATATGACATTAAACTGTTGGTCTAGGTCTATGAAGTATGACCTTAAATGACATGGAAATTTCCTATCACATAATGTGAAATTTTAGAATGTATCCTAACCACATGAATTTAAACTATACCATTCATCATCCTCACCATATTATTTTAAACTATGTATTTATCATCCTCACCATATGAGGCTAAACTGTGTGCCTATCATCCTCATTTTCATGACCTAAAACTACAAGGTATCCAAGTCCCTCACTTGATAGGTACTATCCCTCAGTGATGGTCATCTAACACATTTTTTACATCGTCAATTTTATCTCCACATCCTAGATGAAACCCTAGGGATGATGGGTTTGAACTTTGTTTATACCCATGTTCATACACCAAGGTGCATTTAGTCATGGTGGAATAATAACCAGAGTGTTGGAATCCACTCGAACATTCCATCTCTCCACCCCATTCTTTTTGTGTCTCTCATTTGGATCCTCATCATCATTTAGGTCTGAAAGACCCAATTAATGGATGGGTATACTACATCGGCTCACCTACCATCCTAGGCCAAAATTCTAGAAGGCATCGAGTGAAATTTCGAATTACGTCCCATGTTTCAAACATGTTCAGTGGCTGACCATAATTTTTGTCCACAATTTTGGCTAGTGGTGAAAATATTGTGTTTTGAACATAGTAAACATTTATCCTATATTTTCATTCCATCCTCCTTGTGTTCCAAATTTTTGGCATTATCATTCAAAATTTTCATTCCCCTTTGTTTGGATTGATTCAAACTCCCCTCGTATTATACCATTTTTGCACTAGAGTATGATGGAAAAGTAGGTCAGCTATGAAAATTTCTTCTTTCCAGCCAGGGAATTCCTAGTTAGAACACTCCCAAAGGTGACTGATGTCCCATTCTGATCCAAGTGCATACTCCACTATTTTTCACTCTCATATAGGTGAATGATCATTTATTTTCTCTTGTTTACCATATCAAGAGTGACTCACATAGGCTTAGATATTTTTAGTCAGTTGTTTCCTCAATGAAATTGAGATATAGTGGGTCCCATGATATTAATTTTCCTCATAACACAGTCCACCTCACCCTCCTCATCCTCGTTGGACTTCATTTTGAGGGGTGGTTGGGGGTATTTGTTGGCATCTAAAAAAATATGCATCAACAAGATGTATCAAATTCTTCCATAAATGATCTATGAGGGAATCCCATTTTATAGGAATTTATTTGAATATTTAGGGATCGTCAATTTTGTTACTAATTAGATATTATAGAAATTTGATGTCGAGTAAGAAAATGGTATGTTAGGCCAGTTCACAGATCCTATTTATGGGTCTCCAGTTTACAAAGCTCCTCCCTCCATGACTGCGATGAATATTGATGGAAGACATTACAAGTCTGAAGGAGTCCAAACTATTCACAGAGACCAGATTTTCTTTATGATGTTCCTCTGAGAGTCATGAGACCCCCATGTCTGTAGATATCTCCCACATGTTGTTATTTGAGGAGGAGACGCCACTGAGTTTCTTCATCATACTTTAAATTCCCATAGCTCATGAGATCTGCACGATCATCCTTTATACAATCCCTAGGAACTATGAAACCTCTTTTATTATGTTCTTTAGATCATCTACCCCATATATAGATTCCCTTTTCAAATTCCTACACCCTTAACATAGGAAAAGGACCCTCTGAGTCACCTGAGGCTTCACGAAGTATTCAACCTTCGTTAAACACTCACACCCTGAATAAGGACATCACGCTGAGGTATGGGAACCCTATTTAATATAGCCACTTCATGATACCCTATGATCTATGAGACCATATCCTTTGTGAAGCCCTATCATTTTCAAAAAATTCTCCCTCCATGAACACTGATCCATACTATGGGGGCTGCACCCCCCCCCCCGCACACTCGGTATTAGGGTCGAGTTGCGGTCTCAGACCTTAGGGCCGGTTCTTTCTCTACCTTCACTAACCACATGAAAAATGGAGAGCCACACTAAAAAAATTTGGGCTAGGTCGAGGACATTTTATCTTTCACCCAACTGTATCCCCACCTTCCACCAATTGAATACCATGATTTACGATACTCCTCCCCACTATTTGAAACACCTTGAGTTGAACTACTCCTCTTAGTCCCTTTCAATGTTGTTTGTTGAGGTTTTCATCTTGGATTTAGTAAGCACCTTGAGTGAAAACATTCATCAAGAATCTCTTGAATCTTTATCACCTGGATCCAATGCTGGGTTAAACCAGAAATGGCTATTCTTGCATAAGTCCCCCACAAGACATTCCTATACATCTTCTTTCTAATATTCCTCACCACATGACTATAAACTGTATGATTCCCTATATGAATATAAATGTATGAATCATGGTACAAATAAGACAATACTTATGTTCTAAGAATAAGATGTTAACATTCCTCACTAAATGAAATTAAACTCTATCATACCATATCATTCAATAGTAGGATTCCTCAAGGGAAAATCACAAGATGCCTTATGATCCAAGCATATGATTCCACATTCCATTATCATGAGATGACCACCAAATAATAAAAAATAGGCCTCCATCTCAGGTGTAAACCCCATTCAAATACCTTGACCCACCAACAAGATGAGATTCCCTAATGTCCTGACATGGGGAATCCTAAATGAGAAGTTTCCATGTGTATTCCCCGTGCACCTCATCTATTCACCTGACATAAAACTAAAATCATTCCTTATGCAATGCACATGGGATTCCCTCATGGCCAGACATGTCGAAGAAATTATGGGTAACTCCTAAGCATAATCCCCATCCACACCATTGAAAATATATAGCGTCACAAAGGAGATACTATGTATAATACCCATCCATACCATACATCTCCATAGTGGCACCCAGGGATATTCCACACGTATTCCCCAACCACATCCTTATTGCTCCCTATAGCACATGGTCATCTCCCATGCGTAATCCCTATCCACACCATTTCGACTACATAGCAGAACCTAATCCTCATACTTATGTTTAATCCTCAATTGTTAATAACTATGCTGAATTTGATTCCCAACAAAAATTCATATGTTAGATACCTCATTGAGTTTAATACCAACATACTCAACAATCCATCCACTCCACTTCATCCAACTGTCTATAGTCTGGACTGATTCTTACTAGGGCGGCCACATACCGATGAGGTCATCCCATCTATTAGGGTATTTTCTACATGTACTCCCCATATGCATTATCACTACTCCCAACAACACCGGCGAATCTCTAATTATTAATCCCCATACAATCCACCTAAGAGAAATCCTCTTGAGATGAGAAGATAACCTTGTGTAAACCCCACATCATACAGTTTCCAGCTAAGTGGGTTTTGATTCTATCATTTAAAAAAGGTATGTAGTATGCCATAATGTGGTTAAATATTGACTAATGGTAAACCATGGTTCCCCCCTCATAGGTTTTAGCCCACTCTAATCAACCTCCAACGACATTCTGATCATCCTTCACAGTGTGACATCTTCCCCTTAGAGGACTCACAACCATGTGTCCAATCTCATAGGGAGTTCTAATTTATGAAAAGGTAAATCATGGTTACCACATTATAGGTGTGAAACATATCTAATACACCTATAATGGTGTCAAAAGTTTCCTTCATGGAGTGTAAGATTCCATTTATTATGCACACCTCCCTAGGTCCTCTTCCATAAGGTGTTATAACCCAACCAATGGTAAAACTTAACTCCCCCATTATTGGGGTGCACCCTCTTTGATCCACCTCCAGTGGTGTCTATATTAGCCTTCATGATGTAACTTTGTCCCTTTATTTGACAAAAGTCCCTAGGTCATCCCTCATAGGTAGTTCTAACCTTACCAATAGTAATCCTTAGTTCCCCCCTTATAGGCGAGCACCCTCTATAATCATCCTACAACATTGGACAAATCTGCCTTCATAGTGTGACATATTCCCTTCAAGAGACACAACTCCCTGGGCCATTATCATTTGGTTTTATAACCTGACCTATGGTAAACCTTGGTTACCCACTCCTAGGGGTTCAACCTCTCTAAACTACCTCCACTGGTGTCCCGATCAGCCTTCACCGTGTGATATCTTCCCTTTATGGGATACACTGCCCAAGGTCTACTCTCATAGTGATGCCAGACCCATCCAATGGTAAACCATGATGTACGCCTCATTAGGATGCACCTCTTGGATTACCCGTTAGTGTTTTCTAGATTATTCTTCACGATGTGACATCTTCTCTTTATTGGACACACCTCCCTGGGTGTGTTCTCATATGGAATTTTGACCCTACCAATGGTAAACCTTAGTGCCCCCCTCATTGGGGTTAACCCTCTTTCATCCACCATCAACGGTGTCCAAATCACCCTTCATGGTGTGACATCTTCCTTTTATAGGATATACCTCCCCAAACCCACTCTCATAGGACGTTATGACCCATCTAATGGTAAATCATGGGGTCCCACTCAGTAGGATTCACATCTCCTATCATCCCTCAGTGGTGTCCTGATCAGAATTAATAGTGTAAAACCTTCCATTTATGGGACACACAACCCCAGGTCCGCTCACATTGGGCATTGATCCTTCCATCTGATAATCCATGGTGTCCCCCATATTGGGATGTACCTATGTGATCCACCCTTAGTGGTGTTCAGACCAGACTTCACAATGAGAAACATTCTCTTGATGAGATATAAAAGCCTAGGTCATTTATAATTGGGTGTTCTAATCTATCAATTTGGTAAAATTTAAAGGTGTCTCCATTATTAGGGTGAACCTCTCAGGGCCTCCTCCATCATGTGTCCAAATAATTCCCCCTTTCACTATCTCTATAAGACATTAAACATATAACAAACCCCATTTTAAACATGAGATACCTAAAGAAATCTCAAAAGGAATTCCTCTACAATAAGATACCCCGGGATTTCAAAGGGATGTCTCAGGTTACACACCCATTGAGAATCCCTCATAAGAGGTAGAATACAGGTGTTCCAATGTCCCAGCTTCCAAACATGCCCACTGCCGAAAGTGACTACTCCCATAACCAAAGTTTTCTGCTCTGTGAAGACCCCTTGGGATGTTCAAAAAGAAGTAGCATAATTAACTAGGATCCACCATGATATGGAACCAGGATTGAGTTTCATGAACACATCTTAATTTATTAGGGAGACCCGAACTAGTTTAAAATTTTAGGGAAAGAATCCATGGAAGGAGGAACTGATTTCACATCATCCTATTCTGAACAAAGAGTAGACATATTTAAAGAAGTTATGAATGTTTTCTACATTTGGGAAGTGGGAATACGAGTCAACAACATTATTCCAGTGGACATTAACACATAAGGCTTGTGTTCCATAAACGAAACTTCAGAAACATATTGTAAAAAAAAATTAAACAAATGTGGTTAGAATTTGAAAAAATCATCATAATTTGAGTACCAATGTGGGGAAGATTTGTAATAAACTTTGAAAAAACACAAATTGTACATGGTAATTTATTAAATTAGTAAAACACTATTCAAATTGACCTAACTTGTATTTTTTGAACTAAAATATTCCAAAATATTTCTCAAATAGATCTATAGGGGTTGGCTTTTATGAATATTTGAGGAACTAGGTCCAATAACATCTTTTCTAGAATTCATTTAAAAAGAATCTTATATTTTCATAAACACTTAATAAAAGTGTATATATCACACCTAAAATGATATTTTTAGCTATAGGGAATATTATTTATTTATTTTAATTTTTACACTAATTTCATGTTGATTACCTTTGAATTTTTGTTAAAAATATGCAATTGGAAAAGTGTGTATGAATAGCACATAGTTAGGGCTAACTCTAAACCCAAATATTATGGATGTAATGAAATACATACAATATAGTGGTGATGGTTGGTAATTTATTTCATAACACATGAATCCAAACCTTACAAACTACTGTTTTTCATGTGTGGATTGATACGAATGATATTTGGAGGAGGGCCATTATATGGTAAAGGGGATAACATGAAAAAATAATTATGTATATAGTGGTAACCATGTGGCCTAGTATTATGTATAGAATGAAACTCCAATTTAGGCACATAGTTTTGGGAAACCATACTAATTATCTTACATACCACGATAATCTATTTGAATAACCTGAAAAAATAGAAATTTTTATTAAATTTATTTTATAATAAAATGTTTTAAAACCAAAAAACATATGATTTTAAGTGTAATTATAACATTTTTATGTTTTTGAATATTTTTTTGTTATGTTTATAAATTGTATCAATCATGGATTTTATGTTTTTTATTCAGTGATCGATTTATTTAAAAAATACCTTCATTTAATTTGTTTTTTTCTAGTAATGATTCTACTTGAAGTAGTTTTGATAAATTTTGGAAATGTTTTAGGTATTAGGCATAATATGCAATATAGTTTTTGTAAGTGGTTTGAAATATGGATAATTCAACAGCTATGAAAAATTCTTTTATAAATGTTTTGTTTTTTAAGTGATACATAATATTTTTCTTCAGTTATGATATATTCCCTTTCCAATTAAAGAATAACCCTTACATAACATATTTTTCTTTACCTTCAAAATAATATGTAATATATATTTCACGGAACATATATGATACATATGATATTTGGGATTTTTTATATCCTGTAATTCATGAAATTTTTAGATTCATCATAAAAAAAATATTTTTTGATCTAACATGTAACAGATTTAGAACTCCATTAAGATATGTGAAATTTTTTACTTTTCCACTAAAAGCATAAAAAATATATTCCCATGATGCAGGGATAAGTAACATATTTTAACCTAATTGTTTTGGTCAATTTATTATAGAAATTAAATAGTCTCCCAAAAAAGGAAGAATTCATGGACATGAAGAACTTTTTATGTATTTCAGATCAATTGTTATATCATAGGTTCCCACATTATAGTGAATTCTATTTCACTATGAAATAAAAATAAAAAGAAGAATTTAAAATTCATGCCTGGACATATACTATTGTTATAGGTTTAACATCTTGTGGTCTTCATGAGTGAAATATATTGATATCAATAAGTGATCAAATGCAATATTTTAAATAACAATTCAAGGTGTCAAAGACCATGGGTGATTCAATGAGAATAAAAATCATGCTACAAACTCAAAATTTCTACTACCACATTAATATTTACTAATATATTCTCTTTAACATTTGGAGGAATCCATTTCTGCAACAACTTGGAAGAGGACCATGTGAGGAATACTACATGCATAAGACTTTATTTTCATGTACAACTCCAAAAAACATCAAATCCCACCTATTTTAGAATACATTGCACCAATTTAATATATTTACATTAATATAGAAACATTAATGATTATTATTCTAGGATTAGTTTATGTTTTCTATAATAATGGGGTTTCTTAGTTTTTAATATATCAATTTTATCTTCTCCATATCTTCTTAGAGTAACTTATTTTCTCCCCACCATTGTAATAGCATAGCCAGGAGGCTAATAAACTAGTGCACTAGACCATTTCACCAAAATAACTTAGGAATGCCACCCAAATTCCCTAGGCTACCGAATAGAAGTGGGGCATAGGAGGTACCATGGAGAGGCTTCAACCTCTATATCTGAGTAAGTAAAAACATAAAAATATTAATGTATCACACATAATAATAAAATAAGTTTACAATATAAGAAATAAAGATAGTTCATATAATATAAAAAATGAAACGAAACATACATATTGAATTTAAATTCTTGTATACAAAATAATGATGTTGAGGCTTCATAAATACCTTTTCCCAGTCTCTTGACTAATTGATCTATCCCGGTCAGTAAATAAAAATTAGGCCCCAACCCAACATTTACCTATATTCAAGTAAGATTTTACTCAGATACCCATGTCTACTGGAGGAAAAAGTATGGATTGGGTATACAACACAGTAGGTAACCACAAAAACATTACATAGATATTATAAATTCAGTGATATGTGCATGTGACATGATAAAATATAAAAAATAAATACCCCATTATAAAAAAATCATCATTGATCATTATATAAAGGACCTCGATTAACCATACCTAATTGTTCTAGTGTGAGGTTTCCTCTAACCATGTCACGATATCATGAAAACCATATAAATATTGAATCCCTGGTTTTAACCTAGGAATCCCTAATACCCTTGATCAAATGAAAAACAAATCTTCTGGAAAGGATCAACAACCATATCATAGTAATTTGATGATACTCCCTAAATCCAATATATCAATGGATCAAAAATAATTCTCAGGAAACCAAAGAAACAAATGTATTAAGAACATCACCTTTTTGATCATACCAAATATAAGGATCCTTGGATTCCAAGTAATATTGATTAAGAAAAAATAATATCATGAGTACCATTTTCCCGGATCCTAAAGAAAATCATGGCCTTTGATAATAATTGTATTGATAACAATTCCAAATATTGAATGATTAGATCGTAGACACACAAGGACTCCTAGGGGCCCATGGAATCCAGTGTGTCCCTTATAGACTCTAGGTGAAATACTGATATCCAAATCATTCTATACAATGCTCAACAACTAGATCCTAGGATACACACTGTATCAGATAAGGATCATAAGGTAGAACTCGATAACATCATATGTATAACAATAAATACATAAAATTATATAAATGAAAGCATACATAAAAGCCTAGGGTTGGATGAATGTCTAAACCCATAACCATTTTCCATAGCCACATGGGATGAAATATTTGGTATGAGTTCTAAAGTCACACCATGACCATATCTACATGTAGACATCCTTGTCCACCAAAGGTCAACACACCACAAGGATGATCACTGAGTCCCCTTGGTCAGATCAATCATGGACACCCAACATGGGTTCTATTTTGTTATTCCCTAATATCAAGTTAAATCCTATCACCCAAATGGAATCATGAACTGAATATCTTTGTAATCATATTACATCCTCAAGGTACATAATGGTAAAACCCCTTGGACTTTATTAGTAATAGACTACACATTAACAATCTCACATCCCAGTATTTTTAGGTGGGTCATCACACCAAACTCATCGATCCTATCTCTCCAGTATGTCCACCCTAGAAACATGTCTCATTGGGTTACTGACAATCATCCTCGGTTAATCTCATCTATATCAAATAAAATAATTCCCCTCAATTCTCTAACTTGGCGAATACCCTAGGCTACACATTCAACTAGTCACTCACCTCTAAAAGATGGTCCCTCAATGTGTCCTACTACAGGGACACTAAATTAATTCCTTTTAATTTAATAAATTAAACCTCTCAAAAGGGTTTTCACATATTTGGTAAATTCATTTTAAATTTAATGATTTATTTAATTAATTAAACAAATCAGTTAGAATTGTCTATCACCCTTAGTGGAATAACCACACACCCACATGTATATAACAAAATTGATAAATCCAGAGGGCTAGTATGAGGACTGCCTACCAAAAATTTGATATTTTACAATTTAATTATAAGGGTTGGTAGTTTTGGCACATCCCACCAATGTATGTTCTAGATCAAATGAACCTACACCACCCAATCAGGCACCTATCTTAAACAAAAACTCCAAAATTAATTAATTATAATTAATTTATAATAAAATAAAAAATTTGAAATAATTCACACAATATGAAATTCTCGAAATAAAGTCCACCTAATCACCGCACATCACTAGAGATAAAACAAACAACACATGAGAGGTTTGTTTGTAACACCCCAAGCTTCCTCGGTATGTTTCCTTTCGAATAATGCAATGACGTGCATTGTACGCAACTTCGAGATTTTAACACACCACAACCAATCAAACTAGCCTTTATGAATAGTAATACCTACTTTTTGAAATTATATATATATTATATTTTGAAATGGACTTCATTTTTGGATTCGGAATATCGAATTTAGCCTAAGGTGAAATTTTGGTACTTTTCGGATAACTTTCATATTTTGATGAATAGTGAAAATTACTAAATTTTAATTAAAAACAACTTTTTTAATCAAAATAATTAATAGTGATAAATTGTGAATTTGAGTGGTTTTAAAGTATATTTAGAATATATTTTTACCATTTAATATAATGTTGGTCATTGGACATAATTTTACAATTAAACCGAACATAAACAAGTGTCAATCTTTTGATAGTTATTATCTCTTAAAAACACGCTTTTTGTTTTGACAGCGGGAATTAATTTTAAATTAATTTCTGCCACTTCTGTGTTTTGAATTTAGAAAAATGGATTCCATATTTGGAATCAGGATGTCCAAATTGTGTAAATAGGTAACTTTTATTTTTAGACATTTTGAATAATTACTGCGGTAAATATTTTATTTACCATGGTTAAGGGTAAATCCGGTAAATAAGGGTTAAAAAAAATAATAATATTATAATAATACTAAATTACCCTAAAATGTGTCTTAACCCTATTGGTTGATACATGGTCGACCATGGGCATCTTTGGGTCAATTTTGGGACCCCATGGATCCACTTGTAAGTGATAATGACACTTTATATTAATTAAGTTAAAATGAATACAAAATGACACAAGCATATATCTTTTAGAAAAACAATTGTTACATAGGGTTATATATGCTGGATTTTAGATTATAAATATTCATTAGAAAGATAAAAAGATTTCCTACATAATTATATTTTATTTATAATTTTTTGGCATTAAATAAGTTATTTTATTTATGACACAATGATGATGCAGTAATTACTAAAATAGTAAAAAATTAACATAATTGATATTATAAATACCCAAATAATTATAATATGAAACTTTTAATGAATTAAACAAATTTTCTAGGATAATATGATATATTAGGATTGATTTATTTGACTTTTTTCGAAGTAATCAATCTGTTATGAGTTTCACAAAAATCAACTAGTGAATAGTGTCAAAATTGACATAAAAGAGTTCTTAAAACAAATATTATATTATTAATTGATATTAAATTCCTAAAAATCTAAGGTTCTGCCAAGAGACTTATATTATGATAGGTTAATCATTAATGGACCACTTGGGGGTCTTTTGGATGTATATAGTAAGTTTATTAACCATATTATATAAAAATACAAAGAGACATTGTAAAAGTGAAACTAATTAACTTAGAGTTAATACTTAAAGATAAGGTTAATATAAGTACCCAAACCTGTCTAAATTCTATTGGATGAGTTGTTTTCGACCTATCCCCACCTCAACCTTTGAATAGTCAACTTTGGAGCCATTGGAAACCGAATATGAATTTATTATAAATTAATATTTCTAGCTTTTCCAAAGGTGCCCCTCACCCCTCTTATAAAAGGGCACTCCTCCTTCTCATTTCCTCACACCTCTCAAGCCACTTGGCTCGTCCAAACTCTGCCCAACTAAGCTCCCCACATCCCTCTCCTCCTCCTTGAAGCTTCCCCTTAGGCAGAAAGCATTTCAACAAGTCCTTTGGTTCCAACCAAAGTGAGTTACCTAAATTAAAGGTAACGATTTCTCTTAAATTATTTTCATTTATTTTGCTTCTTCAACCCCCAAACTCTTTTTATTTCCCTTCTTTTGTAACAACACCAGTATCCTCAATATACTAGGATGTTGTTATAAGAAGTATTCAAACTACACATACACACAACTCCATCTAATGGATGATGAACATAATGTTTCTGTGGATGGCAAACTAACGCCTCACGAAACGATGATTGTTCAAAAACATCTTACCGCCTCTCATGGTGGCCATTATGATGGCACTGTAATTAAATATGATATTAATGATATATATTTTATATATAAGCTTCTGTAATTCCATTTTATTTCATACCATTATTCGTTTCATGTCGTATATACATACGATAATTTCATTTGAGGAAGTGCGGACTACCGCCCCCTTAAAATGATATGACTCGTTCATACCACACATGGAACGTATAAAGGATGATGTTAATGAACTTAAGTAACATATATAAAATATTATATTATACTGGAATAGTAATATACCTATGTATCATTTGGATTCGATTCTTTTAAAATAAAAAATTAAAAAATTAAATGGAAGTAGCGTTCGTGCGTACGTACGGACTACCGTCTCCACGAACGCGATGAGATTCATTATCCATCGTATCCATTAAAGTATAATTATCATTTAATGATTTAAAAATGATGTTTAAGGACTTGATATCATTCTGGATATTAATAAGATACCACAAACATGACTTATGTAACAAAACATATAAAAGAAAATGAGTAAGTTAACACCCGAAACGGCGTTAATACTAAGATATTATTAACAAATCAATGTTAAAAGATCATATATGATATCATATTAAAGTAAATGATTCTTTTATTATTCAATAACAATTATTTCACCATTATATAGGTGGTAAACCTACCATCGACCAAGGAAAAAGTACAAAGTAAGGGTTATTTCACAATCTCTTCATTATCCGAGGTTGTATTATACGTAATAATCTACTGGGATCTCTTTATCATCCACATCCATGTTTCTTCGAAATGTATTTCAAAACATTTTTACTATTTACAAGAATATGGGTTAAAGTCATTTATACCATTGTTTGACTTTTTATAAGAGGTTTATAAAGGAATCATTCCGTCGTTTTCAAAACAAGGTCCTTTTTAACCTTTTCGACATAATTGAGGTAAGAATGTTTTTTTTACTTATACGGAGGGTGCAGTTATTTTACGCCGTTATAAAATCTTCAAAGCTTTCCTTACAAGCTTATAAGAATATTTTCAAAGAAAATGTTTTATTTTATATGGATCTTAAATGATTTCAAAATAAAAGGAGATATTTCTTTAAAAAGAATTTTGATTTCATCTATGTCAACATCCTTTGATGGATTTTAAGATTATTTGAAGTTGATTTATTATGATACAAAACTTCTATATTGTATTGAAGGTTTTGTGATATGTTTGACTGTGGATGTGCTATTTTTATACCATTCATAGTTTATTGTGAAAGTATTGACATTTCGTATGCTAGTTTTAATACGAATGTTTATGTTATGTTTAAACCTTTTCATATGGGAATGCATTGGACTTAATAAGTGACGGGTGGAGCCCGCTATAGCTCCTCGATGCATCGGTAGGTCTCATGAGACAAACTAGTGTCTTGGCACAAGGCCTTGACAAAATCTTATTTTTAGTCTTGGCACGAGGCCTTGGCTATGTGGTTATGATAGTCTGGCATTATGCATTCCAACATTATGAAAGTGGTTATTGATATTGCATGTGATTATTCGATTAGTAGAATATCCATGTGAATAAGTAAATGGCATTATTTCATTTTACTTTTGCCATACTATGTTGAAGTTCAATTTTAAAAGTCTTTTGTTTTAGTAATTCGTTGCCTTAAATGTTTATGCTTATTTTGAATGTTCCGCTATATTGTTATCCTTACTGGGCATTTGAGCTCACCCCTTTTCTATGTTTTATTTTTCCCAGGTAGTGAAGAAGTAAATTATGAATGACTTGCAGGGATATTATGAGGGGTTAATAGTGTGGATATGAAGACTTTGTTGTTGTAGTAGTTTTTCACTTTGAAATGTAATGTAAAACTTTATGATTATATCTAGTGTTTCCAAGGCTACTAAACTAATCGGTCTTTCGGGATTTGATCTTTCTTGTGATCATGCCAATGTTACGAAGTAATGCACCGACTCTGGGTAGCTGGGGTCGGGGCGTTACAGTTGGTATCAGAGGAAGTTTAGTACAAACCTTGGTAGCTAGATTTAGATAAACTCTGATTAGAGCACGTAGACCTAAGATGAACTTTGAGGATTAGTATAAAAGAACTTCCTAGAATTTTTGTATTGTAGAGATTTTGTGAGTTTTCCGAGCAATACATCCCTGTCTGGATACGAGCAGGTAGAGGCGGCTCTGGCACAGATGTACCTAGGGGTAAAACCCGAAAACACCGCTTTGAGCTAGACTCGAACGGGAACTGGTGCACGACAACGGGCCTTGCTGCACTCTTGGTTACGACACTCCCGGGGGATATGCTTAGGATAATTTACATTTTCTTTACAAACCAATTTAAGTAATATATATATAAGATGAGAGTAAATGACCTTGGTTAATCCTAAAATGTTTCAAATTGAGAATATGGTGACATTTTAATCTCTAAATGATTTTACGACTACTATTACTCACACAATGCTTTATGGTTTTAGTAAATGGCTGGATTCCAAGGAAGTCATAGTGACATTGAGAATGATGTACAAGATGGGAACGGTGGTGGCAATGAGCAACAAAATGGAATGTTGATAGGCGTAAAAGATATCGTCTTTATGCCAAATCAGTTTTCCAAAAATATGATCAACAACATATATATTAACCAACTCCCAGACTCAACAAGGAAGAGAAAGGTGATAAATGATAAGAGCTCCAGCAATGGAGACCATGGAGAAAAGAACCCTCAATTTTCATCATGCAGGAAATGTGGAAAGAGACACCCAGGAAAGTGTCTCAATGGGACAACGAAATGTTTTACGTGCGGGAAGGAAGGACATAAAGTAAAGAATTGCCGAAGAAAAATGAATAGTACTATGGAAGAAGATAAAAATGGTCCCAAGAGTCCATTTACAGTCATTTGCCGTAAATGTAGGGGACCTGGCCATTACCCGAGTGAATGTCCTATTCTATAGGATATTTTCTTGGTCAAAGAAGAAGCTATGTTGGAATAAATGTTTGGAGAAATGTTTAAAAAGTATTAGCACTCCTTGTTGATGGGTTTACTATGGAATAATTTTCTCTTGTATTTGTAACCCCGCAGTTTGCCATGTGAGAATGATATTTGAGGAAGAATTGTCTCTTCTCTTGTGGATTTGGGTATAAATAACCATTTGGATTTATATGATCATTGGGGTTTGATAGAATTATAAGTTATTCTAATTTGGGATGAAGATTCAAGGTATGATATAACATTTGTGGTTAAATTTATGATATAGTATTTTGAGGAATTTATCTCATTTTGGAAATATTATAAAATATAGTTTTTGAAAAAGGACAACACGTAGACCGTGTGACAACCCGTCGCGTCGGACAAAGCTATGGGAATCGAACCCACAACCAAAGTGCGATTGGGATTTATCGCCTACCACTGGACTACGTGAAGTCCCTGGTTAGTGTGACTTTTTTTTTGTTAAATGATTTTATTGATCAATAATAAGTTGATTTGGGTTCTTATTTCATATCAAAAGAATACCCTTGGTATAGGAAAATGATTTGGTGATTAAGTGATAAATGTTATTTTGGAAGATGTTCGCTTTGTTGGAAACACTATATGTCCAAGGAAAATAGAATACTATGGGGTTTCATTTGTGGAGTAATGATAGATTTTTATCTACGTTTTTATTGTGGATTTATAGTGATTTGGGTTATTTATGGAAATGATTAACCTATAATAGATAATATGTGATTTGGTTAATTACTTTTGAGTATGTGACTTTAAGAGTATCTGATGTCATTTGGAGATACAATTTAACATGGGAGACTACATAATCAAATTCTTCTATGTTTTGGGTTTCAATATTAGTTTGGATTATATTAAAGGATTTTAAGGACAATTGGTTATTGAATGGTATCTATTTAACTTTGGGGTATTGTTGGTTTAATTTTAGAAATTAAGATTAGTGCATATTTATCTCAATGAATATCCTTTTGGGGGATCATTAGGTCATTCACTGACCATTTTGGTTTTGATTAATCTTCAAAGACAATGTAAATATATGGTTTATCCTTCATGGATCATGTGATTCTATAGAAGTTTATTCTATCTCTTCCAATGTGACCAAGTCTTCTTGAATACTCATCGTTTTAAAAAAAAATGAGTTAGTGGTGGAAATTTATTAAAGAATGAAAATATACTTAAAATGTAAGTATATCTCATAATTTTCTTAGTCAATATCATAAATGAATTACTCTTCCTTATGTAATATAACTTAAAAAAAAATGTTGTCCGTTTACTTTCCTACTAGGAGACTAATGGTCGTTTGTCCCAACACAAGTTTGTGGTTTTCTCATTGTTAACTTTCTCCTGATCATGATTTCTATCCCTCTCCATCAGAACTTGACACTTAGTTTATCATCCATATCCATGTTTTCTTACATGGAATCCTAGTATGGGTTATCTTGGATGACCCTTATACCTCTCTTTCTTTCTTTTAAAGTGATAGTTTTATTGACTCTTTTTCCGATGTGGGACTTTCCATTATATTCCCAAGCAAAGTTTTAAAAATTGCGAGGATGAAATTTATTGAAGGAGGGGAGAATGTAACACCCCAAGCTTCCTCGGTATGTTTCCTTTCGAATAATGCAATGACGTGCATTGTACGCAACTTCGAGATTTTAACACACCACAACCAATCAAACTAGCCTTTATGAATAGTAATACCTACTTTTTGAAATTATATATATATTATATTTTGAAATGGACTTCATTTTTGGATTCGGAATATCGAATTTAGCCTAAGGTGAAATTTTGGTACTTTTCGGATAACTTTCATATTTTGATGAATAGTGAAAATTACTAAATTTTAATTAAAAACAACTTTTTTAATCAAAATAATTAATAGTGATAAATTGTGAATTTGAGTGGTTTTAAAGTATATTTAGAATATATTTTTACCATTTAATATAATGTTGGTCATTGGACATAATTTTACAATTAAACCGAACATAAACAAGTGTCAATCTTTTGATAGTTATTATCTCTTAAAAACACGCTTTTTGTTTTGACAGCGGGAATTAATTTTAAATTAATTTCTGCCACTTCTGTGTTTTGAATTTAGAAAAATGGATTCCATATTTGGAATCAGGATGTCCAAATTGTGTAAATAGGTAACTTTTATTTTTAGACATTTTGAATAATTACTGCGGTAAATATTTTATTTACCATGGTTAAGGGTAAATCCGGTAAATAAGGGTTAAAAAAAATAATAATATTATAATAATACTAAATTACCCTAAAATGTGTCTTAACCCTATTGGTTGATACATGGTCGACCATGGGCATCTTTGGGTCAATTTTGGGACCCCATGGATCCACTTGTAAGTGATAATGACACTTTATATTAATTAAGTTAAAATGAATACAAAATGACACAAGCATATATCTTTTAGAAAAACAATTTTTACATAGGGTTATATATGCTGGAGTTTAGATTATAAATATTCATTAGAAAGCTAAAAAGATTTCCTACATAATTATATTTTATTTATAATTTTTTGGCATTAAATAAGTTATTTTATTTATGACACAATGATGATGCAGTAATTACTAAAATAGTAAAAAATTAACATAATTGATATTATAAATACCCAAATAATTATAATATGAAACTTTTAATGAATTAAACAAATTTTCTAGGATAATATGATATATTAGGATTGATTTATTTGACTTTTTTCGAAGTAATCAATCTGTTATGAGTTTCACAAAAATCAACTAGTGAATAGTGTCAAAATTGACATAAAAGAGTTCTTAAAACAAATATTATATTATTAATTGATATTAAATTCCTAAAAATCTAAGGTTCGGCCAAGAGACTTATATTATGATAGGTTAATCATTAATGGACCACTTGGGGGTCTTTTGGATGTATATAGTAAGTTTATTAACCATATTATATAAAAATACAAAGAGACATTGTAAAAGTGAAACTAATTAACTTAGAGTTAATACTTAAAGATAAGGTTAATATAAGTACCCAAACCTGTCTAAATTCTATTGGATGAGTTGTTTTCGACCTATCCCCACCTCAACCTTTGAATAGTCAACTTTGGAGCCATTGGAAACCGAATATGAATTTATTATAAATTAATATTTCTAGCTTTTCCAAAGGTGCCCCTCACCCCTCTTATAAAAGGGCACTCCTCCTTCTCATTTCCTCACACCTCTCAAGCCACTTGGCTCGTCCAAACTCTGCCCAACTAAGCTCCCCACATCCCTCTCCTCCTCCTTGAAGCTTCCCCTTAGGCAGAAAGCATTTCAACAAGTCCTTTGGTTCCAACCAAAGTGAGTTACCTAAATTAAAGGTAACGATTTCTCTTAAATTATTTTCATTTATTTTGCTTCTTCAACCCCCATACTCTTTTTATTTCCCTTCTTTTGTAACAACACCAGTATACTCAATATACTAGGATGTTGTTATAAGAAGTATTCAAACTACACATACACACAACTCCATCTAATGGATGATGAACATAATGTTTCTGTGGATGGCAAACTAACGCCTCACGAAACGATGATTGTTCAAAAACATCTTACCGCCTCTCATGGTGGCCATTATGATGGCACTATAATTAAATATGATATTAATGATATATATTTTATATATAAGCTTCTGTAATTCCATTTTATTTCATACCATTATTCGTTTCATGTCGTATATACATACGATAATTTCATTTGAGGAAGTGCGGACTACCGCCCCCTTAAAATGATATGACTCGTTCATACCACACATGGAACGTATAAAGGATGATGTTAATGAACTTAAGTAACATATATAAAATATTATATTATACTGGAATAGTAATATACCTATGTATCATTTGGATTCGATTCTTTTAAAATAAAAAATTAAAAAATTAAATGGATGTAGCGTTCGTGCGTACGTACGGACTACCGTCTCCACGAACGCGATGAGATTCATTATCCATCGTATCCATTAAAGTATAATTATCATTTAATGATTTAAAAATGATGTTTAAGGACTTGATATCATTCTGGATATTAATAAGATACCACAAACATGACTTATGTAACAAAACATATAAAAGAAAATGAGTAAGTTAACACCCGAAACGGCGTTAATACTAAGATATTATTAACAAATCAATGTTAAAAGATCATATATGATATCATATTAAAGTAAATGATTCTTGTATTATTCAATAACAATTATTTCACCATTATATAGGAGGTAAACCTACCATCAACCAAGGAAAAAGTACAAAGTAAGGGTTATTTCACAATCTCTTCATTATCCGAGGTTGTATTATACGTAATAATCTACTGGGATCTCTTTATCATCCACATCCATGTTTCTTCGAAATGTATTTCAAAACATTTTTACTATTTACAAGAATATGGGTTAAAGTCATTTATACCATTGTTTGACTTTTTATAAGAGGTTTATAAAGGAATCATTCCGTCGTTTTCAAAACAAGGTCCTTTTTAACCTTTTCGACATAATTGAGGTAAGAATGTTTTTTTTACTTATACGGAGGGTGCAGTTATTTTACGCCGTTATAAAATCTTCAAAGCTTTCCTTACAAGCTTATAAGAATATTTTCAAAGAAAATGTTTTATTTTATATGGATCTTAAATGATTTCAAAATAAAAGGAGATATTTCTTTAAAAAGAATTTTGATTTCATCTATGTCAACATCCTTTGATGGATTTTAAGATTATTTGAAGTTGATTTATTATGATACAAAACTTCTATATTGTATTGAAGGTTTTGTGATATGTTTGACTGTGGATGTGCTATTTTTATACCATTCATAGTTTATTGTGAAAGTATTGACATTTCGTATGCTAGTTTTAATACGAATGTTTATGTTATGTTTAAACCTTTTCATATGGGAATGCATTGGACTTAATAAGTGACGGGTGGAGCCCGCTATTGCCCCTCGATGCATCGGTAGGTCTCATGAGACAAACTAGTGTCTTGGCACAAGGCCTTGACAAAATCTTATTTTTAGTCTTGGCACGAGGCCTTGGCTATGTGGTTATGATAGTCTGGCATTATGCATTCCAACATTATGAAAGTGGTTATTGATATTGCATGTGATTATTCGATTAGTAGAATATCCATGTGAATAAGTAAATGGCATTATTTCATTTTACTTTTGCCATACTATGTTGAAGTTCAATTTTAAAAGTCTTTTGTTTTAGTAATTCATTGCCTTAAATGTTTATGCTTATTTTGAATGTTCCGCTATATTGTTATCCTTACTGGGCATTTGAGCTCACCCCTTTTCTATGTTTTATTTTTCCCAGGTAGTGAAGAAGTAAATTATGAATGACTTGCAGGGATATTATGAGGGGTTAATAGTGTGGATATGAAGACTTTGTTGTTGTAGTAGTTTTTCACTTTGAAATGTAATGTAAAACTTTATGATTATATCTAGTGTTTCCAAGGCTACTAAACTAATCGGTCTTTCGGGATTTGATCTTTCTTGTGATCATGCCAATGTTACGAAGTAATGCACCGACTCTGGGTAGCTGGGGTCGGGGCGTTACAGTTGGTATCAGAGGAAGTTTAGTACAAACCTTGGTAGCTAGATTTAGATAAACTCTGATTAGAGCACGTAGACCTAAGATGAACTTTGAGGATTAGTATAAAAGAACTTCCTAGAATTTTTGTATTGTAGAGATTTTGTGAGTTTTCCGAGCAATACATCCCTGTCTGGATACGAGCAGGTAGAGGCGGCTCTGGCACAGATGTACCTAGGGGTAAAACCCGAAAACACCGCTTTGAGCTAGACTCGAACGGGAACTGGTGCACGACAACGGGCCTTGCTGCACTCTTGGTTACGACACTCCCGGGGGATATGCTTAGGATAATTTACATTTTCTTTACAAACCAATTTAAGTAATATATATATAAGATGAGAGTAAATGACCTTGGTTAATCCTAAAATGTTTCAAATTGAGAATATGGTGACATTTTAATCTCTAAATGATTTTACGACTACTATTACTCACACAATGCTTTATGGTTTTAGTAAATGGCTGGATTCCAAGGAAGTCATAGTGACATTGAGAATGATGTACAAGATGGGAACGATGGTGGCAATGAGCAACAAAATGGAATGTTGATAGGCGTAAAAGATATCGTCTTTATGCCAAATCAGTTTTCCAAAAATATGATCAACAACATATATATTAACCAACTCCCAGACTCAACAAGGAAGAGAAAGGTGATAAATGATAAGAGCTCCAGCAATGGAGACCATGGAGAAAAGAACCCTCAATTTTCATCATGCAGGAAATGTGGAAAGAGACACCCAGGAAAGTGTCTCAATGGGACAACGAAATGTTTTACGTGCGGGAAGGAAGGACATAAAGTAAAGAATTGCCGAAGAAAAATGAATAGTACTATGGAAGAAGATAAAAATGGTCCCAAGAGTCCATTTACAGTCATTTGCCGTAAATGTAGGGGACCTGGCCATTACCCGAGTGAATGTCCTATTCTATAGGATATTTTCTTGGTCAAAGAAGAAGCTATGTTGGAATAAATGTTTGGAGAAATGTTTAAAAAGTATTAGCACTCCTTGTTGATGGGTTTACTATGGAATAATTTTCTCTTGTATTTGTAACCCCGCAGTTTGCCATGTGAGAATGATATTTGAGGAAGAATTGTCTCTTCTCTTGTGGATTTGGGTATAAATAACCATTTGGATTTATATGATCATTGGGGTTTGATAGAATTATAAGTTATTCTAATTTGGGATGAAGATTCAAGGTATGATATAACATTTGTGGTTAAATTTATGATATAGTATTTTGAGGAATTTATCTCATTTTGGCAATATTATAAAATATAGTTTTTGAAAAAGGACAACACGTAGACCATGTGACAACCCGTCGCGTCGGACAAAGCTATGGGAATCGAACCCACAACCAAAGTGCGATTGGGATTTATCGCCTACCACTGGACTACGTGAAGTCCCTGGTTAGTGTGACTTTTTTTTTGTTAAATGATTTTATTGATCAATAATAAGTTGATTTGGGTTCTTATTTCATATCAAAAGAATACCCTTGGTATAGGAAAATGATTTGGTGATTAAGTGATAAATGTTATTTTGGAAGATGTTCGCTTTGTTGGAAACACTATATGTCCAAGGAAAATAGAATACTATGGGGTTTCATTTGTGGAGTAATGATAGATTTTTATCTACGTTTTTATTGTGGATTTATAGTGATTTGGGTTATTTATGGAAATGATTAACCTATAATAGATAATATGTGATTTGGTTAATTACTTTTGAGTATGTGACTTTAAGAGTATCTGATGTCATTTGGAGATACAATTTAACATGGGAGACTACATAATCAAATTCTTCTATGTTTTGGGTTTCAATATTAGTTTGGATTATATTAAAGGATTTTAAGGACAATTGGTTATTGAATGGTATCTATTTAACTTTGGGGTATTGTTGGTTTAATTTTAGAAATTAAGATTAGTGCATATTTATCTCAATGAATATCCTTTTGGGGGATCATTAGGTCATTCACTGACCATTTTGGTTTTGATTAATCTTCAAAGACAATGTAAATATATGGTTTATCCTTCATGGATCATGTGATTCTATAGAAGTTTATTCTATCTCTTCCAATGTGACCAAGTCTTCTTGAATACTCATCGTTTTAAAAAAAAATGAGTTAGTGGTGGAAATTTATTAAAGAATGAAAATATACTTAAAATGTAAGTATATCTCATAATTTTCTTAGTCAATATCATAAATGAATTACTCTTCCTTATGTAATATAACTTAAAAAAAAATGTTGTCCGTTTACTTTCCTACTAGGAGACTAATGGTCGTTTGTCCCAACACAAGTTTGTGGTTTTCTCATTGTTAACTTTCTCCTGATCATGATTTCTATCCCTCTCCATCAGAACTTGACACTTAGTTTATCATCCATATCCATGTTTTCTTACATGGAATCCTAGTATGGGTTATCTTGGATGACCCTTATACCTCTCTTTCTTTCTTTTAAAGTGATAGTTTTATTGACTCTTTTTCCGATGTGGGACTTTCCATTATATTCCCAAGCAAAGTTTTAAAAATTGCGAGGATGCAATTTATTGAAGGAGGGGAGAATGTAACACCCCAAGATTCCTCGGTATGTTTCCTTTCGAATAATGCAATGACGTGCATTGTACGCAACTTCGAGATTTTAACACACCACAACCAATCAAACTAGCCTTTATGAATAGTAATACCTACTTTTTGAAATTATATATATATTATATTTTGAAATGGACTTCATTTTTGGATTCGGAATATCGAATTTATCCTAAGGTGAAATTTTGGTACTTTTCGGATAACTTTCATATTTTGATGAATAGTGAAAATTACTAAATTTTAATTAAAAACAACTTTTTTAATCAAAATAATTAATAGTGATAAATTGTGAATTTGAGTGGTTTTAAAGTATATTTAGAATATAGTTTTACCATTTAATATAATGTTGGTCATTGGACATAATTTTACAATTAAACCGAACATAAACAAGTGTCAATCTTTTGATAGTTATTATCTCTTAAAAACACGCTTTTTGTTTTGACAGCGGGAATTAATTTTAAATTAATTTCTGCCACTTCTGTGTTTTGAATTTAGAAAAATGGATTCCATATTTGGAATCAGGATGTCCAAATTGTGTAAATAGGTAACTTTTATTTTTAGACATTTTGAATAATTACTGCGGTAAATATTTTATTTACCATGGTTAAGGGTAAATCCGGTAAATAAGGGTTAAAAAAAATAATAATATTATAATAATACTAAATTACCCTAAAATGTGTCTTAACCCTATTGGTTGATACATGGTCGACCATGGGCATCTTTGGGTCAATTTTGGGACCCCATGGATCCACTTGTAAGTGATAATGACACTTTATATTAATTAAGTTAAAATGAATACAAAATGACACAAGCATATATCTTTTAGAAAAACAATTGTTACATAAGGTTATATATGCTGTATTTTAGATTATAAATATTCATTAGAAAGATAAAAAGATTTCCTACATAATTATATTTTATTTATAATTTTTTTACATTAAATAAGTTATTTTATTTATGACACAATGATGATGCAGTAATTACTAAAATAGTAAAAAATTAACATAATTGATATTATAAATACCCAAATAATTATAATATGAAACTTTTAATGAATTAAACAAATTTTCTAGGATAATATGATATATTAGGATTGATTTATTTGACTTTTTTCGAAGTAATCAATCTGTTATGAGTTTCACAAAAATCAACTAGTGAATAGTGTCAAAATTGACATAAAAGAGTTCTTAAAACAAATATTATATTATTAATTGATATTAAATTCCTAAAAATCTACGGTTCGGCCAAGAGACTTATATTATGATAGGTTAATCATTAATGGACCACTTGGGGGTCTTTTGGATGTATATAGTAAGTTTATTAACCATATTATATAAAAATACAAAGAGACATTGTAAAAGTGAAACTAATTAACTTAGAGTTAATACTTAAAGATAAGGTTAATATAAGTACCCAAACCTGTCTAAATTCTATTGGATGAGTTGTTTTCTACCTATCCCCACCTCAACCTTTGAATAGTCAACTTTGGAGCCATTGGAAACCGAATATGAATTTATTATAAATTAATATTTCTAGCTTTTCCAAAGGTGCCCCTCACCCCTCTTATAAAAGGGCACTCCTCCTTCTCATTTCCTCACACCTCTCAAGCCACTTGGCTCGTCCAAACTCTGCCCAACTAAGCTCCCCACATCCCTCTCCTCCTCCTTGAAGCTTCCCCTTAGGCAGAAAGCATTTCAACAAGTCCTTTGGTTCCAACCAAAGTGAGTTACCTAAATTAAAGGTAACGATTTCTCTTAAATTATTTTCATTTATTTTGCTTCTTCAACCCCCAAACTCTTTTTATTTCCCTTCTTTTGTAACAACACCAGTATCCTCAATATACTAGGATGTTGTTATAAGAAGTATTCAAACTACACATACACACAACTCCATCTAATGGATGATGAACATAATGTTTCTGTGGATGGCAAACTAACGCCTCACGAAACGATGATTGTTCAAAAACATCTTACCGCCTCTCATGGTGGCCATTATGATGGCACTGTAATTAAATATGATATTAATGATATATATTTTATATATAAGCTTCTTTAATTCCATTTTATTTCATACCATTATTCGTTTCATGTCGTATATACATACGATAATTTCATTTGAGGAAGTGCGGACTACCGCCCCCTTAAAATGATATGACTCGTTCATACCACACATGGAACGTATAAAGGATGATGTTAATGAACTTAAGTAACATATATAAAATATTATATTATACTGGAATAGTAATATACCTATGTATCATTTGGATTCGATTCTTTTAAAATAAAAAATTAAAAAATTAAATGGAAGTAGCGTTCGTGCGTACGTACGGACTACCGTCTCCACGAACGCGATGAGATTCATTATCCATCGCATCCATTAAAGTATAATTATCATTTAATGATTTAAAAATGATGTTTAAGGACTTGATATCATTCTGGATATTAATAAGATACCACAAACATGACTTATGTAACAAAACATATAAAAGAAAATGAGTAAGTTAACACCCGAAACGGCGTTAATACTAAGATATTATTAACAAATCAATGTTAAAAGATCATATATGATATCATATTAAAGTAAATGATTCTTGTATTATTCAATAACAATTATTTCACCATTATACAGGAGGAAAACCTACCATCGACCAAGGAAAAAGTACAAAGTAAGGGTTATTTCACAATCTCTTCATTATCCGAGGTTGTATTATACGTAATAATCTACTGGGATCTCTTTATCATCCACATCCATGTTTCTTCGAAATGTATTTCAAAACATTTTTACTATTTACAAGAATATGGGTTAAAGTCATTTATACCCTTGTTTGACTTTTTATAAGAGGTTTATAAAGGAATCATTCCGTCGTTTTCAAAACAAGGTCCTTTTTAACCTTTTCGACATAATTGAGGTAAGAATGTTTTTTTTACTTATACGGCGGGTGCAGTTATTTTACGCCGTTATAAAATCTTCAAAGCTTTCCTTACAAGCTTATAAGAATATTTTCAAAGAAAATGTTTTATTTTATATGGATCTTAAATGATTGCAAAATAAAAGGAGATATTTCTTTAAAAAGAATTTTGATTTCATCTATGTCAACATCCTTTGATGGATTTTAAGATTATTTGAAGTTGATTTATTATGATACAAAACTTCTATATTGTATTGAAGGTTTTGTGATATGTTTGACTGTGGATGTGCTATTTTTATACCATTCATAGTTTATTGTGAAAGTATTGACATTTCGTATGCTAGTTTTAATACGAATGTTTATGTTATGTTTAAACCTTTTCATATGGGAATGCATTGGACTTAATAAGTGACGGGTGGAGCCCGCTATAGCTCCTCGATGCATCGGTAGGTCTCATGAGACAAACTAGTGTCTTGGCACAAGGCCTTGACAAAATCTTATTTGTAGTCTTGGCACGAGGCCTTGGCTATGTGGTTATGATAGTCTGGCATTATGCATTCCAACATTATGAAAGTGGTTATTGATATTGCATGTGATTATTCGATTAGTAGAATATCCATGTGAATAAGTAAATGGCATTATTTCATTTTACTTTTGCCATACTATGTTGAAGTTCAATTTTAAAAGTCTTTTGTTTTAGTAATTCATTGCCTTAAATGTTTATGCTTATTTTGAATGTTCCGCTATATTGTTATCCTTACTGGGCATTTGAGCTCACCCCTTTTCTATGTTTTATTTTTCCCAGGTAGTGAAGAAGTAAATTATGAATGACTTGCAGGGATATTATGAGGGGTTAATAGTGTGGATATGAAGACTTTGTTGTTGTAGTAGTTTTTCACTTTGAAATGTAATGTAAAACTTTATGATTATATCTAGTGTTTCCAAGGCTACTAAACTAATCGGTCTTTCAGGATTTGATCTTTCTTGTGATCATGCCAATGTTACGAAGTAATGCACCGACTCTGGGTAGCTGGGGTCGGGGCGTTACATTGTTGAAACCCGCAACACTAACTAGAGCCAAACCTCAACATACCAATACCATTTCCATCATTAATTTAATTTAATTTAAATGAAAATAATTAATAAATATGAAGTGCAACATACATTTTATGATTCAATGAATGATGGAAGGAGGAAGACTCCTCAAGTCATCCTTTACCTATGATGTAATAATGTTATGAAAAAATCTAGAAATTTCACAATTCTCCTATGAAATATCCATTTTTTACATAAACAAAACATTACCCAAATTATAAAAAATAAGGTTGAAGAGGATCATAAAAAAACAGGGGAGTCCTTGCTTTTATTTTCAATGAAAAAACACCAAATAATCAAAAATAATTAAAATATTAACCAATTTGTGTCCCACATTAAAATTATTATTGGATCATTGTCATGAGTACACTAGTAAGACATTGGCTACATCAGTTTTCACTGGAGCCTCCCAGCCACCCCAGGTTTCATAGAGCACTAACCTGATCACCTTATCCCATGATTGAGAGTTTTCCTATGTCAAAAACTTCCTAATTGAGCTTCCCAAACTCTTTCAATGCCATTATTATTTATGGATAAAAATTAAACTCATCCACAAGTTTGAAGATTCAAGTTTATCTCACGTTTCAAAAGCATGTAGGAAAATGATGACATAAAAACTCCCCACCACAATACATATCATCCATTATAAGACTTGGTGGTCACAAAATTACACATTATAACCTACAAATTTCATTATTTGATCACAAACTAGCTGATTCCAAAATCAAAAGGATACTTTTTCTTCTAAAGTGAAACCTTAAAATTATGGTTTTTAATCCACCGAACCATGATTCAATAATAATAACAATTACTAAAACATTGAGATGACCCATTATAGAGATTTTACATCTTAATACCCATAAACATTTGGAATAAAATTATTTATTCATCCTGTAGTTCACCCCAACACACGAATCATGTTATAACTACATATTCTAATGATTTTGTGCCTCTTACATTAGATTTTCCAATCAATATTCTATACCCTTATTCTAAAAATGCACCCAATGCGGTTAAATATTTCACAAAACCACATCGTATATGAGAAATTTAGTTAAACATAGAGGATCCCCTCATTATCAATCTTCAAACAATACTAATTGGTGTCACTCCCTAGGCAAGAGGTCCTTGGACATACCAAATTCCCATGTAATGATCCTACCAAACCCAAAATAAACTCACCAAAATTCACTTGATGTACCCAAAATGACACACCCACTTTTTGAACTTCCGTTAAAGAGATTAGCTTCCATCATTAGTGCATCCCCGATACACCCAATCATGATGTCTTAAAAATGAATGGTATATCATGATCATATGAAAAATTACATGGAATAAAATAACCATTATTTTTGTATATCCCATGTTTTAACCATCAATTTTTCATTTCCACCATTGTTACACAAAGTGAGCACCAGTTCAACACTAAATGGATCATGATTGGATCATCTAAACTCATCCCAGGCTCGACGACCATGGATGGACTCCTACTAATTCTTTATTCAAATTTATACATTAAAATAAAAAACATATCTAGGTGTATTCAAATCTAATTATTTATGAGAATATTAATTCTAATATTAGTGTAGAATATTCAATCACACAGTCCCATGACCCTTGTCACATGAGGGTCACATGCCCATGAATCACATCTCACACCCCTCCATTGGAGTGTCCATGTTATTGCATTAATCCATCAAAATCCTAAAACCACAACAAATTCCGAATAAATACTTGAATGAAATGACTAGATTTGGTGCATCCTTCTTATATAGGAATGAAAATATGAAACATTAATACTTTCTACCTCTTTTTCAAGGGACTATCATCCTCATAAATTTCTGAAACTCAAACCATAATGAGTATCATCACCCCCAATCATCCATATGTGCCATCACCACCGTATAGATTTTCCCATACAACTATTTGAGAATAAAATCATTAGGAATGATCATAGGTAAAACATCCAATCCTCCCAATCCATTCACACATAATCAACTAAAACAATTTCCCTTAACTAACACTTAGATCATCCATGTCACTATATTTGATCGATTTCCAGTGTCTCCTCTTCCACTGAGGGATAATTCAAAATTCTCATCTAATACTAAAGAATTAATTCCCATTAGTTTTTCATAAAAATTCTTCAACACTATGTTCAAACATATTCACTATCCTATTAACAATTCAATAGGCACCATACTAATAAGTACACACTACCTGATCAGAACAAAACTCATGGGCCACAAGCTATTCACTGATCAGATTTTGATAAACCAATCTCACCTCCTAGTGTTTCTTATGCCATAATACTAAGCTCGTGATCCCAAAAAACTAACAATTCTACATGAATCATTAGTCTCCTAAACCAGAAGTTTCATATTAATCTCTTTTAAAATCTACCCACTACAATGTCATAATCATAACTAAAAAACACCTTTCATGGATTAGTCTCAAAAGCTAGAATATATTAGTTCTTTAAAACTCCAATAATGTAAGCAAATCTATTCTAACAACATCAAATATTTCCTTAAAAAAATATAAATCAACCACTAAAAATAGTTTTTATCTCAGGGTCTCTAGTTCCTTCTAATAAGCCCATAAATCAATCCTCATTATAATTAAAACTCAAAATAGAACCACATAGTTTTATCCAAAACCATGTGAAATATCACTTTCCTATTACCTTTGAAGTTTCTAATAAACACAAAAAAATCATATACTAACCCAAAAACCTAAAAAGGAACTAATTCTCACCATATACAAGGCCACTCCCTTGAGAACTATAATCTCTATTCAATACTCTATGGTATGATTCGATATAATCCGTGCGATTGACCCAATGTCACCTAGTTTAGTTAAGTTCAGTTTCATTAAAATATATATTGTAAAAACTATATGGTTTATTATTGAAACATTAAATGAATAATAAAACCCAATACTCATGCCAATGGGGGTTTTCTCTAGGCTAGTGATTTCTTTTACTAACCCCACATATTCTATGTGCATACCTTAAAAAAGGGACTATATCACCATCATTTACTATATATCCATAATACCTAACACTAGAATAAAACATTCATATCCAAGTCAAGACAACTCATTAAAATTCGACCATGTAATTATATGGGATAACCCAGTGTGATTAGTTACTGATACATTAAATAGATGATCCATATTCACAAGTGAAAATAATTACACTAAAATGTCTATATATAATAGGTATCTTACATTCCTGATATGATGCAAGAGACTCCACTTGACACAACAAGACAAGTGTCAAGATCCATAAGAAATTTTTTACCAGTGGGACAATAGAAAAAATATGGTAAATTATATGTTTAAAATACAAAAACTCATGGGAATTACTCTTGTATAGAACAACAATAACAATAACAACAAGATCCAATAACACCAATCAAATACCTAGTAAAATTGAAATATCTCATGAATGATGTTTTTACTCTAGAAAATCAAGGTTCATCACTAGTTCATGAACATTAATATGTATCTAGTCTACCAAAATACCAAATAGAAAAACAAAATAATTTTTTTTTGATATCACAATGAAACAACCTATTTTGGAAGACAATCAATTGTTATTATGACCTAGTTCAAAACAAGATCTTATGATGCCTCCTAAAATTCTAGAGGTTGAAACATTTATGGTGGGGTCTAATGAGGTGCCATTGGGTTATTGTACCCATATATATGGGTAATGCATTGAATTAATAAAATCACTTATCACATATAATATTAAATAAAAAATATAGTGGATGAAACAAATATATGACAAGATATAAACAAATTGGAATACACCATAAAAATCAATTAGTCCAAATCACATATAAAATAAAGACACATAGGTTATATGAATAAATCATACCAAACTCATGAAAATCCATGATTTCCTACTCCATCATGTAAAATCAATCCTCAGGATAAAATGTATTTAAAACCATGTGCGATTCTTCTCAGGAACCCTAGTGTAATGGAGTCCTGGGTAGGGTATGAGTACAAAAATAATTAAAGAACCACTATATTGGTCCCATACATACCAGAAATACAATGATATGTGAATATGACATGATCATAATTAAAAAACAAATACATTGTAGGGGGAAAATAAATAACAAACCTCAATGATTTTCTAGTTCGGGTCCTTGATTAAACATACCTGATTTGGATAGTGTGTGGGTGTCTCTCAGCACACCATGATACAATGAAAACTATATAAATACATGATCATTGGGTGAAAGATTGAAATACCTAATATATAATCTCAAATCGACAAGAAGTCATCATGAACATCTCAATGAATAGATCCTAAGTATCATAGAAATATCTCCAAACCCTATTATATAAATGGATTGAAGTCGATTGTCAGATGTACTAGAAGATCAATGAATCCAAAACCACCCACAAGTCACCATACCAATCATCAAGAACAATGGAATCCTATGAATCTTGATTATGAAAATTTAATATCATTATGATTAGTTGGCTATATCCTTGGGATGAACTATGCATCACATAGTATTACTAGTGATCACAATCCCTAATCCTAAATGATAGTATCAAACAATTCTAGGAATCCTAGGGTCCCCTGCAATGCAATGCATATAAAAAAAATCCATGTTTTAATCTCATAACCCTCTGAATTATTCACGCGACACAATATCCATATCCCTAGATTTATACCTAATATTCATGATGATATCATAATGTCCATGTTTTATCACACAAGTGTCTCAAAAGGCTCAAATGTTGAGTCCTAGGAAGCACATTTGTGAATCCCCAAAGTCACTATCAAGAAATATAAGTATCATAAGATTTATGCCATGAAGTTTGTTTGGGAATACACAAATACATCAATATAAATAAATGAAAGATTAAAAAATCCCTGGGTTGGATGATTTTGTAAACATGTAACCACTTTCTTTAGCCCCACTTTCTTACATATTCAGAACGGGTTCTATGATGAAACCCACAAATAGCTCTATCAATATTCATACTCACCCTCTTAAGATCAAAATAAAAATAGAAATATCACTGAGTCCCCTCACCCACATTTAACATGGAAGAAACCCTTACCTTATGTCTTATTCTGTTCTGAACGCGACCTTACTTTCCTAGATAATTATATTAATTAATTATTTAATTAATAACCTTTTATAGATTTATTTTATTTATTATAGTTTTATTATGTTTGATTATAGACTATTTATTTAGTTATAGAGTTTAATTTCATCGTTCGTGAACATTCATTTTCTTGGTTGTCATGATCAGTTCAGATTTTTATAATTAATAATGTTCATCTAAAATAGGTGTAATTACGTAGAGTGTTATATATATTTCATTAATGAAAATCCATAAGACTTAATAGTCTTACATTTTATTATTTTATATATGATTATGATTCATTAGATATATTTTTAATGATAATCTTTTAGATCATTTTGGCGGTTTTTCAATCTTCATAAAACAGTTTTGTCTTATTAATTAATATCACGTACATATATGTTTAGAAAATACTAAAAAACGTATAATATGTATAATAAAATATGGTTTTATAATAAATATGTTTTTACAACCAAACTTTATGGGGTTAATGGAAAAATAAAATGCATCATCCATGATGTCAAAAAATTGACACATCACATGGGATGTTTTCATTTATAGAATAAAATAGAGAGAGGGAGAGGGAGAGATAAATTTGATTATTAATATTCCATTAACATGATATAATTATAGTATATAAATTAAACTGGAGGTATCATTTCTCATTGTACATGGGAGGTGAGTAAAGGATAAGAAAATAAAACAAATTAAAAAGATAATAAGAAAAGAAAGAGGATTTTACCTCTTCGATTATCCTCCTTGAGAACCTCCATAAAGGGTTTGGTTTAGAGTTTTTTATACCAAAGGATCATTGATGTGTGGGAGGTGAATGAGAAGAATATTGGGCAGAAATTTGACAAGTCTCAAAGCTTGGAAGGTTGGTGGATAAGAGGTGGTGAGGGGTGGTTTTTATAGTGGAGGAGAGGGGTGTTTTTTGAATATTTTATTCAATTTTTAATTATTTTGGCTCAATACTAAGAACAGTTTTAAAATTATCATCAATTATACTAAAATAATTAATTAAAGTTCAATATTATGGTTCTTAAATCATTGATGAATAAATTAATAGTGTATTTAACTTATAATATATTTATAACATAAAATATTGTATTTTACTATTCACCAAAAATTCAAGTATTTCAATACAATCCAAAAAGGCATCCTAATAATTTTTTGACTTGTAGGATTCAAAAATTAACTCACTTTTATGAATGTATGTTTATATATATGAGAAAAGTTTTTGTCATTAAAATAATTATTTAATCAAAGAATACATATTTTAAAATTTTAACTGAATTTATAACACATTTGAAAATTTAACTGAGGTCATAAAAATTTATCTTAAAATAAATAGAATAAAATATTAATTTATGATAAAATATTAAAATATTAATTTTTTTAAATTATTTTATTAATTATGAAATTATAGTTAAATATTTATGACTTACAAAAATAACAATTAATACAAGTTAATTTTTAAAATTTTTATTTAATAATACAATTATATAATTATATCATACATTAATTTATAATACGTATAAATTTTATTAATAATTTAATGGGTGAAGTTACAATTCATTTGGAAAGTTTACTATTCACAATGGTTATGTTACTCTTCTTAATGGAAAGTTGCTCTTTCATCGGTATAGGTTCCTTAACTTCTAGAAAATACATCTTAATCCATTAATTCCTCATTTATTAATTTTATATTGTGATATCTAAGTGAATTTATGTTATAAATAATATATTAAAAAATAAAAGAAGAGAAAAATTCATTGATAGAATTTCAGGTTATTACATTCTACCATCCTACAAAAACCATCATTGTTAAAATTTACAGAATGTACCCTCATGAAAAGATGTATGTTTTTCTTCATCATAACCTCCTCCAGTTACTATGTCACCTCATAAATCTTATGGTTTTTACAAAGTGCCTTCACTAGCTGTGTCATCTAATTCCTCAATGCCTGTTCTTTAGTTTTCAGAATCTGGATAGGCTCTTCAAGGTATGAAAAATCATGTTCCAAATCTATTCCTTCAGAAGTGAGAAAATGTGTTTGTTCTGGCTTGTATGTGCATAACAAAGATATGTGGAATACATTGTGTACTTAAGATAAGGAAGTATTGAGAAATTATTATCCATAGATCCAAATACCTCCGAGATTTCAAAAGGACCAATGTACCAGGGCCTTAGTTTCCCCTTCTTTCCAAATCATATAACACCCTTCCATAGAGATACTTTCAAGAAAACATGATCGCCCACATTAAATTAAAAATCCTTACTTCAATTATCAACATATATATTTCACTTAATTTGAGATTCTTTGATATGGGTATGAATAGTTTTTACCTTTCCTGTTGTTTCCTCCACAATCTTAGGGCCAATAAGTTTCCTTTCACCATCATCATTCCAAAATGTTGGTGTACGACATATGTTTCTATACAACGCTTCTTATGGTTCCATTTGAATAATTTAACAGCAACTATTATTGTAGGAAAACTATACCATAGGTTAATATCTATTCCACATACCTTTAATGTCAAGTGATTATGATCTCAACATGTCCTCTAATCTTTAAATGGTATTTTCAGACTGCTCATCAGTTTGAGGGTGATAAGGAGTACTCAAATGAATCTTATTATCCAAATCATTCTGTAGAATCTCTTCAAATTTTGAAGTAAATCAAGGGTAGTGATCTGAAACAATTCAAATAGAAGCTCCATGAAGTTTTACAACTTCATTAATATAGATTTGTGTAGGAAGATCTAGTGGAAAATATTCCCATTATAGTGAGTAAATGCGCAAAATGTTTAAGTCAGTCAACAATTACCCATATTATATCATTCATTATTAGAGTTTTGGGTAATATTGTGAAAAAATACATATTGATGTCATCCAATTTACATGTAGGAATAGGAATATGTTTCAATAATCCTATATGATGTTGTCTTTCATCATTCACTTTTTGAAGGACTATACATCTCGATACATAATAAAAAATTTCATGCGTCATATTATCCCTCCAGAAATGTTCCTTTAAATCTATAAACATCTTTGTTATAATAGGTTGTATAGAGAAATTCCATCAATAGTAATCATACAATAACTCTCTTTTTTTGCTCATGATTGGAGGGAATGAAAATCCCTTTACAAAATTTTAGAATTCCTTCCTCATAAATGATGTCTACCTACTTCCCAACTTTCACAGGTTAAATTTTCCTTTGAAAATTTTCATGTGTAGACAAAGAAATTTTAATCCTCTAGAACAAATATCATTGGGAAAAAATTGAAAAAGTAATGATGATTCATCTTCATTGATAATTACCATATTCATACTTTCTTGATACATGTACACATTATGCTTATCAATATTCATTTTTTTCAGAACTCATTATTTTCCTGTGGATATCTGCTCACTGTTCATGAAGAAAATGTTTTTCTAGGAAAAGTTCCTTAAACTCCCCCCATTCCATATTTTTAATTTCTTCCTAGTCCTTATTGTCTTAAATTCAGGACCACATTGATCCATATATGCAGATAGATTATAAGATTCAATGATAACCTTCTCCCTTTCATTACTTCCCAAAGTTAGAAATATATTCTCTAAGGAACTTATCCACTACTTAGTGAAAAATGGGTTTGTATTCCTATTGAATGATGGAGGCTGTTATCGCATAAATATGGCTAACATTGCTCCTCTACATTATGGATAAGGATGATCCATATAGGTAATGTTATTATTCATATCCTGTGTTAGCTATCCCAATATAGTTATAAGTTTCTCAGCCCGAGTCGTAGCTCTAGTAACAATATTATTATCTTACATATGAGGGACATCACTACATGGAATATGTGTGTTCATACAGATTCCATTCCTTCCAATAGGAACCATTTCTAAATAATGGCATACGATAAATAAGGTTACGGATCATAATGCATAATCTCCAATAAACATAACATAAACTGAAATTTTATGAATAGCTAATCTCATAATCTTAATAATGGTTTCTTTGAGGACTTATTTACATTTAAATTCTTCAAATGGTTTGATTAGAAAAAGTGAATTATCTTATGAATATCCATTGAGAATGTCAAACCAGGAACATAGTAAGGTCTATTTTCATGTACCTAGTTACCCCAATTCAGACCCAGGACACTCCTTTAGAGTTGTTTCCCCTAGGTACCTCTGTACCAGAACCACATCCACTTGAATTATCCATATATGGATGTATTTCTAGGTTAACCTAAAAAATATATATGCTAAAAAAATCATGAATGTTCTTATATTATTATCCTCAAAGTATATCATAGGTTTATTCCCCCTAAAATATTTTTTCTAAATCTATTTTTCAAGGTTTCTACTAAACTATCTCTAACACAAACTATAAAGTCCACATCCCAAGTTTCCACTAGCCAGTGCCTTACTTTATAAAATTAGTCTCATAAACATGTAAGTATCATTTCAAAGGAGTGAATTGTTTAATAAATTTTGGAAACCGGTTATGTACATAAATTTTAATTTAAAGCATTAAAATTAAAACATCATACAAACCCCATTGGAAACATTCAAAACTCCTATATTATCCCTACAAGTCATTCATAATATACATATTCACATCCTGGGGAAAAATAAAACATAAGAACGGGGTGAAATCATATGATGTGTAAGGGTAAGTAATATCGTAAAGGATAATATAAACAATAATTCATAGTGAATGACTAAAACAACATGTAATTTGAACATAATGTTGAGCATAATATGGAAAGAATAAAATGTGAATAAATAATGCAATATAAATAATAGCATGAAACTTAACCATGGATATTATAATAGTCGAATAATCACATGATTTAACAATTACTAATTCCATAATGAATAAATTCATATTTTTTTAATCATAAAAATACCATTGAGACCTCGACTAATACTTCGAAAGATAAATGGTTATAGACTCAACCAAAACCATATCTGAAAATTGGAAAGGATTCGACCAAGTACATATCTATTTTGTCTCATGAGACCTACTGAGAAATCAATGGGCTACATCATCCCCCAAACATTAATTACGAATTCAAATTCATTCAAAATATTAATGGGGTTATACATAAACAATATGTTCATTTGGGATATACATAACATTCCATAATCTGTAAACATAATCACTAACCATTCTCAGTAGTATGATGAATGGTGTCAAAATTGCACATCCACTATCACACTGATCATAAACAATTTAATAAAATGTGGTATATGATAATCATAATAAATCGATAAAATTAAATATATGTTTTAAAATATATTAAAATACAATAATAGAACAATCAAGGAATTATTGAGAGAAATACCCCTTTTACTTTTCAAAGAAGAGTACTTTTGAAAAAAATCATTTTTATATGTCATGATCTTTTTTCTAATACCCGAAATGAGTAAATATATTTTCACATAAAAAAATTAGTTTTTTTATAAAAATAATGGCTTCTTAAAAAATATTATTGTTATTACTTGATAATGGGTATGAAAACAAGGCATTCCTTTTATTCAGGCTTGCGTATCAAGAATGATTGAGTATGGGACCTTGTAAAACATATATTGTCCACACTAAAAAACATGAATAGATAAGGAAAAAAATATTTTCTAACATATAATTATAATTTATAAGAATTATATAAAATAAATAAATAATTATATTTTTATAGAGGGGGAGATCATAACCTGAATGAAATGTAGGTTCGGTAAGAAACCTTAATCTTATGTATGAATTTCTTATGAAATTGACCATAATGTCATGGATAATAAAATTTAATCAATTAAATAACTATTTAATAACCTTTTATTTATCTATTTTATTAATTATAGTTTTATTATGTTCATTTAGGGTATTATTGAAGAGCTATAGAGTTTAATTTTATAATTTCAGAGCATTTGTTTTCTTGGGATTCATGATCGGTTCACTTGTTTATAAGTAATAAAGTTCATGTGAAATGGGTATAATTCTCTAGAATTGGTATTATATGTTAGAAATAAACATACATAATATTTAATGGGCTTATATATTATTTTCTTCTGATATTATGATGATTCATTAGATATAACTTTAATGATAATCCTTTAGATCATTTTGGCAGTTTTTCAATCATCACGAAATAAATTTGTTTTATTAATTATTATCGAGTATATATACTAGTTCTAGATTTATAAATCACATATAAAATGTGTAATAAATTATTTTCTAACAATAATTATTGTTTTATGACAATCCTTGAAGGTGTTAATGGAAAAAAATGTATCATCCATGATGTCAGTAAATTGACACATCACCGGTGATGATTTCATTTATAGAAAAAGGGAGGGAGAGAGAGAAAAAGGATTTTGGTGATATATATTCCTTTAAAATGACATAATTCTAGTATATATATGATTCTAGAGTTTCCATGTCTCTTTTTTACTAGGGAGGTGAGGTAAGGATAAGAAGATAAAATAAATTGAAAATAAAATAAGAAAAGAAAGAGGATTTTTATTTCTTAAATTCACCTCCTTGAGAACCACCTTAAGGGGATTGGTTTTAGTATTTCGTTGATACCAAAGGATCCTAGAAATGGGTTAGTTCTTGAGAAGGTTATTGGAAATAATGATTACATGTATCAAGTCATAGAAGCTATGAGATGAAGAGGTGGTGAGGGCTGGTATTTATAGTGGAGGACTGGGGTGTTTTCTAAATATTTTATTGATTTGTTTATTTTTTTGGCTCAAGATAATGAATACTTTTAGAATTATCAAAAAATATATTAAATTAATGAAGGTAATTTATAGATTATCATTCTTACATCAACTATGATTCAAGTAAGAGAGTATTTATTGTATAATGTATTTATACCATAAATTACCATACTTTACTGTTCAAAAAATTCTACTATTTAAGAAAAATAAAAAAAATTAAACCAATCCAGTTTTTAATGTATAGAATTTAAAAATTAACTCAATTTTATTCAAATAATTTTCTGAATATATAAAATTCAATTTTTAATTAAAATCAAAATTTACTCGAAAAATTCATATTTTAAAATTATAATTGATTTTATAACACTTTGAAAAATTAACTAAGGTCTCATAAAATTATCTTAAAATCAGAAGAGGAAAAAATATTAATTTATGAATAATTTTGTTTGAAAATATATCATTTTTAATATCATTTTATTAAATATAAAATTGAAATTAAATATTTATGAATTATAATAATACAAACACTTCATCATTATTTTTTAAGATATTTATTTAATTATATAGTTATATAATTATATCATAATTTAATTTCTAAGATATATAAATTTTATTTACACTTTCATGGGTGAGGTTACTATCCCTTTGGTAGGTTTACTATTCATAAGGTTCATCTTACGATTCCTAAGGGAAAGTTGAAATTTCATTGCTATAGGTTCCATAACTTCTAGAAATACCTCTTAATTCAGTCAATCTTCATTTATAATTTTTAGTATGGTGATATCTAAGTAATTTTATTTTATTTATACTATATTAAATAACTATAAGAAGATAATGATTCATTGATATAATTCTGTGTTGTTACATATATTTTCCAAAATGTAAAATAGAATTATTCACTTTTTTCAATGTTTTTATAAAACTTTCCAAAATGAAAATAAAATAAAAAAAATTCATTAATAAGTTATCATAGTGAAAAATATTAGAATCAAGAATTTAATTATTTTTGGACATACATAGGTATTTGACTCTCCTTCTATGAACCAAGAACACCTTCATAGAATGGAATTGTTGATTAAATAAACAAAACTATTCAAGAAATAGAAATAACTATATTAAAGGAATATAACCATCCTACATATTTTTCGATAGAATATGTAAGAATCGATTGTTATATCATGAATATAGTTTTAGTGTGACCAATTATGAAAATAAATCCCTATGAACCTTGGATTAACCAAAAACCTAAAGTAAATTACTTAAACGTATTTGGATGTGAGGTGTGTATATTAAATATTAAGGAAACCCTTGGTAAATACGATCCAAGGACTAATAATGGAATCTTTATAGGATATTATTCCACCAATAAATCTAATAGAGTGTATAATAAATCATCAAGGATTATTTAAAAATTAGATAATGTGTTGTTTGATGAAATTAACACTTTTGGTAATAGGAAAGATCAAACAGATGAAATTGTTGACTCTTTTGACGATATGATGCTTGAATAACCTTAAACTAATTTTGAAAATAAAATAAAATAAATTCAGTCCATTCTAAAAGGACATGGGATAGAGGAACCTTAAATTTTATTACATAGAAATTCTAGAAATATAAACGATCATTCTTTAGAAATGGAAGTCAGAAATCATGATACAAGAGTAAGAAAGAAAATTAATACATGAAACTTTGATGAATTCTTTTCCTTCCTATCACAATATTTGCCTTCCTATCACAATTATAGCCCAAGACAGTAGAATAAACTTTAAACGATGAGATATGGTTATTATCCATGCATGTAGAACTTAATAAATTTATGGGAAATAAATTATTGGAAATAGTTGACAGACCAACCAATTAAGAAATAATAGAAAAATGGGGGTTTTGAAATAAACATAATGATAAATGGATCATTACAAAAATTAAAGATATATTAATAGAAATAAGATCAAAATAGGAATAACAGATAAGCTATAAGGAATCATTTTAACATTCTTCCATTTTAGAAGAAATAAGATTCATTTTAGATCATACACCTCATGTGAATTTCAAATTTTATAATATGGATATAAATTTTTCCTTTTAAAATTGATATTTAATTGAGTAATTTAATAGTAAACAACAACCATGTTTTTAAACCACTCGTCTACCAAATTCTATTTTTAAACTTCCTAATGTTTTTTATGTCCTTAAACAAGCACATATATCTTGGTATGAGTGATTATGCTCATTTTTATTCAAAAATAGATTTTATGTAGGATTTACAGAACATACTATTTTTATAAATTTTTTTCTAATATATTATAAGTAAAAATCAATGTTGATGATTTTATTTTTGGATTTAAAAATTAAAATACTTTTAATGCTTCTTCAAATCACATGAATTTTTTTAAATGAGTATTATGAGATATTAAAAATTATTTGTAGATTTTAAAATCTATCAATGATATTAATGAAATGTTTTAAATCAAAGAAAGTATATTATTTGTTTATTAAGAATTTTTACTAGAAAACAATAAGACCTATACACATCATAAGTGTACTAATATAAAGCCTGATTTGGAAGTAGTTGGAAAACTATTTGAACATAAGATATATATTGGTATGATTCATAGTTTATTATATCTTACTCCTAGAATAATAGAAATAATGTGTTCTATGTTTCTATGTGATATATTTTAGTCAAACCCAAAATAATCCCATATTAATACTCTTTGAAAAATGTTTTTATATTTAAAAGGAAATATTTTTCAATCTATACATTACCTAAAAACTTATGATTTTAATTTAGTTTCATATTCAGTTGATAATTTTGTAGGATATAGATTATATTAAAAATTAATATATAAAACCTATCACAATTAATGAAAATATTTAGTGTCATAGTCAAGTAATAAACAACATTTAGTTACTCTTGCAACAGTTGAGGTAGAATATATATCTTCAGGTAGTTTCTATGCACAAGTGTTCTAGATGAAACACACCTTACTCAACTTTAGACATAATTTTAAAAACATACATATCTTATGTGGTAAAAATAATGCAATTAATATTTTAAGAAATTATGTAAATCATTACAGAACCAACCATATTGATATAAGGAATCATTTTCTAAGAGTTAATATTCGTAAAAAGGATATATCTTTAAAATTTTAAGCACTGATTATCCACTTGTTTATATTTTTTCTAAATCACAACAAACAATAATTTTTAATCTTATTAAGGGGTAGCTTGGAATATTTTAATTTTTTAAAAAAATTGTTAATTTTTTATTGATAGTCTTTATTTTATTCATTTTTTATGTTATTTATTTATTTATTATTAATATTTGTAAATAAAAACACAGATTTGATACATATTTAAAATGTGAATATTTAAAAAATAAAATTCAAAATTGTTACGGAGAGTAAATTGGATTTAGAAACTAGAACCACCTCACCCAAAACCATAAAAAACATTCATATCTCTTTTTATTTAACTTACCCTTCATCTTCAAACCCTTTTAGAACTCATATTCTCTTCAAAACCCTAGAATCTTAACCTTATAACTTTATATATTAAAAATTTTCAAAGAAAAATAGAACAGATGAATTTGAACCAAGTGACCCAAACGACAGTGAGTTCCCTTCAGAAAAATCATTCAAGGAAATTTTTTCGATTGTGACTAATAGTATCAGAAAAATATTATAGTGATGTTATCCCTCAACATTTAATGTTTGTAAGTTCTTTTTACTGAAGAAAATTCTAAATTTATTTTTGGGCTAGAGGTGGGACAATTCTATTATAATTTTTAGTTCAATTAAATATAAATACAAGATATCATGATGATAAATATTGATTATAATTACAATTTTAGCTTTTATATCAAAGTAGCATTGATCATAAGAAATCCTCATGATGTTCTATTCTATTTTGATCATCGATCAAATAGAAATTAAGAATACATGTCAAAAAATAGTATGTCATCGCTTTTCAGCTCCTCCCAAATTCGAAAAATGATGGTTAAGGATCCTGAGGATGACTATAAGGTAATGTTCACATAAATATTGTTTGCAATTATCTTGAGAATTATTTAATTATTACAGATTATTTATCCTAAAATGTATGACCTGTTATTTTATTTTACTGATATTAAGTCGAACATCCCTAGATATACGCTTATACATCTGAAACATTGCTATCAGTAAGAGGAACTGATGTCCTTTTATCAATAAGGTCGATCTATTTTTCTTCTTATGTATAGAAATAATAAGTTTCATCATCTATATCTTCAAATTTGGATTAATCATAACAAAATTCAATTTTATATTACCTTAATAATTTTTTTTTCTTTTAGAGTACAGATAAAGGATAACATTTTCTTATTAGTGTGGATGAGCAACAATAATCATGTCTAATTTCTTGCGAGATAGATAATATCAAATCTATTGGATTAGATCATCTATGTAATGAAGAAGTTGGAGAAGCAGGAATAGAAGATGATATGTAACTAAAAAATGGATACTCTTATATGATACTAATGATTAATAATAGGTAGATACTAATCAAGTATCAAATGGGGTCCTTCTCACATATCCTAGAAATATATAAGAACCTTCCAATGAGAACTATGAAGTTGAAACTGTTGCACCTAGAGAGAATGATAAAAAATAGTTTGACAGAGATTAAATCACTACTGAGTACTAAAAAGCTGATAGTCATATAAAAGATAAGAAAACTCATCTTGAAATAGAACAAGTCAAATAAACTTTTCAAGGAGCTGATAAAGATAAAATTTTACTAGCTAATAACATAGAAATAGTTGAAAATCTTTCTATATCTACTACTATACACTCATTGGACCGAACAAATTTTATATCTGGAGAGATAAAATAAGTTATTGATAATATGTACGTTTTATTTTAGTTTGAATAATCCCAATATTTCCTCAGTTATAGTGAATGAATCTCTATAATCAAAAATTTAAGAAGAAGAAACATTTGATTCTTTGAATAATCCGATAGAATATTTAGTCATTAAATATAATAGAATGAAGGAGGAGAACTCCAGTCTTCATAATGATATATAATCAACAATAAAATATATGGATGAATTGATAAATTAAACTATTAATATATTGGAATTAGAATCTCTTCACACTCAGATCCAAAATATGAGAAATAATTTATTTTCCAGAAGAAATTTTGAGGATTTTGAAGGAGAAATGCTAGTTAATTTGGGAGAACTAATAGAAGAATCTATCTAAAATACTACATTTAGAGATTTGAAATATTATTTTTGAAGTCAATTTTAATCAATAAAATGTCTTGGCATTTAATCGAGAGATTCTACTTATGGATCGCCAACTTTTTCAGACAAAATTAAGAGATTTTAAAAAATTACTCTAGTGATGTATGATAGGAATGACCAGATTGATTCACATTAGTGTATCAGTGAACCTATGAATATTATATTTTATAATAAAAAATATCTTTTTGAGAATTTAACCTCAAGTGAAATGGGAATGAGACTACCTTTAATTCAGTTAGGTGATAAGATTAAAATTTTCTTTAGACTGAGTAAAATCTGTATGAGTTTTTAAAAGATAATCTAATTGAATGCTTATTTGTCTGTAGAGACTCATGACTTTTGATAAAATATCTATATGAAAACCATTATGAATTTTTACAAGGATAAATAGTATAGTTGAAGGAATTTATTTAGGCTTTTCGAGCATCACTAAGACCCAAAACCTCTCCTAAACCAATCCTTTCAACTTCAACCAACCCTTCTTTTTAAATCCATCTCACCCAAAATAACTAGTTTATTCTTAAACATCTTATAATAAAAAATAATTTGTTTATTAATAATTATATTTATCATTTTTTCAATTCTATTACCATAACACTAATCTCCTTTTTATCTTATGCCGAATGTAACATTTATTTACAATTATGCGCTACATCGAATGTGTTTTAATCCATTTCTATAACATTAATGAATATATTTATTTTCATAGAACATTATTTAATATTAATGGTTCCTGTTATTTTTTTTTCTCATGATTCATTTATTCTATGTAGTGATGTAGTTCCCTTCTTGTCCACATTTGTTTGGTGATTTATTCTATCTATTTGGTTTTTTAAAAGAGGAATGATGAATGATGAGGTTTCAGAGTAGGTATTTGAGTATTTTCCTATGCCACTATCAAAGAAAGAACCTATTTTATAATCTGTATTTCTAATGGTTATGTGACCCCTGGTGTATCCTTATTATAGAGATGATTATTCATTAAATACGGTTCTAGAATATCAGGTTCTTTTCTATTTGTGAGGTGTTTTAGGGTAAATAATTTAATTAGAGACGATTGATGGATATAGTGAATGTAATTTAACATCAGTGACATGGAATATGTTAGTGTGAGTTGTAGAGATTGAGTACTGATTTGGATTTCATCATTGATATACACATTATATGGCTTTTAGATCATCACTTTATTAAATTTTTTATTTTTATGGCTGTTTGTTTTTGGGGTTTTTGTGTTTTAATATTTATGGGTGTTGATATTTGAGTTTGATTGGTTTGTATGGTATCCAATTTAGTCATATAAGGGTTCTAATTAACACTAAAATTGATTTTAATCTGAAATATAAAAAATTAATGAGATGCAGGTACTGTGATTTTTCATAATCTTAGTTTTTTAACCATTTGGCTGAATTTAACATGTAATAATAATTTATGATTTATGTGGAGAAACATTTAAGAATTTTAGAATAAGTGAGAAAATAAAAATATTTAATATTATCAAAAACAAACCAGAAATAATGATTATTCCATATACATTTCATATTGAATGACCTGAGGAGGATAATTGGTAGAATCTTAAGGATCTACCTTCCATCCTTTTTCAACAATTATCCCCAATGGTTCTCCAACAATGAAGTTCATGTAAAATTAGTGTAATTATGTTTAATTTGATTTATATTTCATTAATAAATATCCAAAATATTTAATGGTTTTATAAATTATTTTTTTACAGATATAGGAACGATTCATTAGATAAATATTTAATGATAATCTTTAGGATCATTTTGGCGATTTTTCGATCCTCATAAAATAGTTTTGTCTTATTAATTAATATCATTTACATATATGTTTTGAAAATACTAAATAACATATAATATGTATAATTATATATGGTTTAATAATAATTATGGTTTCACAACCATCTTTTATGGTGTTAATATAAAATTAAAATGCATCTTCCATGATGTCGGAAAATTGACACATCACATGTGATGCTTTCAATTATAGAAAGAGAGAGAGAGAGGGAAGTTTGATGATTAATATTACACTAAAATAATATAATTATAGTATTTAAATTAAACTGATGTTATCATATCTCTTTATACATGGGAGGTGAGTAAAGGATAAGAAAATAAAACCAATTGAAAAGACAATAAGAAAAGAAAGCATATTTTTTCCTCTTGAATTCTCCTCCTTGAGAACCTCCTTAAAGAATTTGGTTTAGAGTTTTTTTAGACCAAAGGCTCATTGATGTGTATTAGGGGATTAGGAGGAATATTGGGAAGATATGTGAGAAGTCTTAAATCTTGGAAGGTGTGAGGAGAAGATGTGGTATTTATAGTGGAGGAGGGGTGTTTTTTGAATATTTTATACATTTTATTATTATTTTGGATCAATACTTAGAATAGTTTGAAAATTATCAAAAAATATATTAAAATAATGAATCAAAGATATAGAATAAGGTTCCTAAATCATTTATTAATCAAGTAATAGTGTATTTATCTTAAAATATATTTATACCTAAATTACTGTATTTTACTGTTCACCAAAAATTCATGTATTTCAGAAAATTCCAAAAAGGCACCCTAATAAATTATTGACATGTAGAATTCATAAATTAACTCAATTTTATGAATTTTTTTTCTATAAATGTGAAAATTAATTTTTCTTCAAAATCATTATTCAGTAAAAAAATACATATTTTAAAATTTTAACTGAGTTTATAACACATTTTAAAATTTAACTATGGTCTTAAAAAATCACAATAAAATAAAAATAAAGTAATATTAATTTATGAATACATTTAATAATATCAATTTTCATTTAAATAATTTTATTAATTATGAAATTATAATTTAATATTTATGACTTACAAAAATACCAATTATTAAAAATTAATTTTTAAAATTTTTATTTAATAATACTATGATATAATTACATCAAAAATTAATTTATAATACGTATAAATTTTATATATACTATAATTGGTGAGGTTACTATTCATTTGGCTAATTTACTATTCGTAAGAGTAATGTTACTGTTCTTAATGGAAAGTTACTCTTTCATCGGTATAGGTTTCCTAACTTCTAGAAAATATATCTTAATTTATTAATTTCTCAATTATAAATTTTATATTGTGATTTTTATGTGATTTTATTCTATTTATACAATATAAAATTAATATAAGAAGAGAAAATTTCGTTGATTTAATTCTGGGTCATTACATTCTACCATCCTACAAAAATCTTTAGAGTCAAAATTTTCAGAATGTCACCACATGAAAAGATGTATGTTTTTCTTCATCATAAACTCCTCTAGTTACCATGTCACCTCTTAAATATTATGGTTTTTACAATGTTCCTTCACTATCCATGTCATCTAATTCCTCAAAACCTATTCTTCAGTGTCCAGAATCTGGATAGGCTCTTCACGGTATGACAAATCTGGTTCTAAATCTATTCCTTTATAAGGGAGAAATTTTGTTGGGTCTGGCATGTACATATATAAAAAAGTTATATAGAATACATTGTGTACGTCAGATAAGGAATTATCACCAAATTACTAGACATAGATCCAAATCTCTTAAGGATTTCAGTAGGACCATTGTACCATGTGATTATTTTTCCCTTCTTTCCAAATATTATAACACCCTTCCATAGAGATACATACAAGAAACCACTATCTCCCACATTAAATTCAAAATCCTTACTTCAACTATCAACATATCTATTACACCTAATTTGGGATTCTTTGATATGGGTTTGAATAGTTTTTACCTTTTCAGTTGTTTCCTCCACAAGATTAGGTCCTACAAGCTTCCTTTCACCAACTTCATTCCAAAATATATGTGTACAACAAATGTTTCTATATAATTCTTCTTATGGTGCCATTTGAATAATTTAACGAAAATAATTACTGTAGAAAAACTATATCAAAGTTTAATATTTATTCCACATAACTTAAAATTCATGTGATTATGATCTCCACATGTCTTCAAATGTTTAAATGGTCCTTTTAGATTACTTATCAGCTTGAGGGTGAAAAAAAGTACTCAAATTAATCTTATTGTCTAAATCATTATGTAGAATCTTTCCGAATCTTGATGAAAATCATGGGTAGTGATCTGAATCAATTGAAATAGCTGCTCCTTGATGTCTTACAAATTCATTAATATAGAGTCATGCAGGGTACTCTAGTGGAACATATTTCCATTATAGCAAGGAACTGTGCTAATTTAATAAGTTAGTCAATAATTACCCATATTACATCATTCATTATTTTAGTTTTGGGTAATCTAGTGAAAAAATACATACCGATGTCATCCAATTTCCATGTAGGAATAGGAAGAGGATTCATTAATCCACTACCATGTTTCATTTCATCATTCACTTATCGAAAGACTATAAATCTTGATACATAATCAAAAATTTCACGCCTCATATTATCCCACTAGAAATGTTCCTTTAAATATACAAACATCTTATTTATACTAGGGAGTATTGAGAAATTTTAGCAATGGGAATCATAGAATTGTAACGACCCAAACATTTGGTTAATGAAAATACCTCTTGATTTAATAAAATGTATCAATATGTGAAATGATTATAAAAAATATGTGCTTCTTTTGTGTTATGTTTTTTCATTTTAAAATAACATTAATAATTGTGACCATTTCTATAGTAGCCATTGAACAGTGATGACATGATTAGTATAAATACTGGCTTTAACATATCCAATTTACTCAGACAAAGGATGTGATGGCCCCATCAAGTAGACTTTCCCAGTATGAAGAGAATTTTTCAGAGCTTGAAAAAGAGATGGGGTCATTGGGCTTCGCTCATGACCAAGCTCAAGCTGAGCTTGACCATGTTAATCTTGAGTGGAACCACTTATGGTAAAAGTGGAAGTTTATAGAGATTACCACCTGAGCGATGTTATCTGAGCCACCCCAAGAGTTTGTCACCATCGCACACCTCACCCTTCAGTCATATATGGGTGTTTAAGGGGTTATTTAACAAGACCCTAGTACTATGGTTATGAACATTATTTATTTATATAATAATGAATATATTATTGATACCTTGTAAATAGTTTTTAAAGCACAGATAGTATTTTTAGTTAATGTTCCACTAAGAAATCTATTTTGATGAATTGATGGATTTTTGAATTAAATAATATTTTAATAAAATATTAATATTGTTATTAAATTAATTTTTATTAAATATAAATGATCGTATAATTTTATGAATGAAATTGTAATTTTTATTAAGGTTTGAAATCCATTTTCACCAAAACCCATGAATTTTTGATAAATGTATATTTTTATTTTAAAAGTGAAAATTAACATATTTAGAAAATTATTTAGATAAAATGAATTTTATTTCTGGAATTATGACATAAAAATTATCCAACGTTGAATTTTTCATAATTTTCCAAGATAGTCAAATTTTTGGGTGAAAATATATACCGTTAAAAAATGTGTTTTATGACATCATAATGACCCAATAGTTATGTAATAAAATACTATAAACTTTATTTTAGCCCAATATATGATTTACCATTAATATACTATGATTTTATGTTTGTTTTATTTATTTTACAAAGCTTTATTGGACCCTTCAAGACTTATTAAACATTTTGTCTTTTAAAATTGTTTTCCATGGGAGTTTGACTCACCTCCACATAAGCAACCCCATTATTTTAAGAAGTTCGGATATTGGCCATATAAAATATTATTTTCCACTTCCATTTTTCTAAAACCATGAGCAAAAACCATGGACTGGTTTGTGGTTTGGATTAGTTTAATGTGAGGTGTCCCAAACCTCAATAATAAAGAATTCCCTCACCATTCCTATATAAAACCACCCAAGCTCCCACTTCCTCCTCACTCAAAGCCTTTAGTGTTCATCCAACATCTGAAATATACTATCTATAATCTTCCAAAGGTGCCCCAAGCTCCCATGAATCCTCTCTCTAGAGTCTCTCAAGCCTTGGGAAACACACTTCCAAGTAAGGAGATTTCATACTTTCTTATTTTTGTCCAACATTCTTTAAATTTTTATTCCCTTTTAATTTCAATAATAAATGTTGAGGTATAGTTTAAAACCTTCCTAATACTACCCTATTAATGTTTAAATTATGGTATACCCATTTATATCTCACTAAATGCCTCCCATGTACACCCGTTAGTTTGCGGAAATTCTGAAAGGAATTTCTCTCTCTTCATTTACATTCAAGAAATTCTTTTGTATCATGAATCTAAATTCCTTTAAATTTTATGGGACATGTATCTTTATGACCCACATAATTTCCATGTCATTTAAATATTATGATACACCACTTTATCTCCCATCAACCATTTTTAATATTTCTTATGTCATGCCGTTATGCTGCTGAAATTACACAATGCTTTTCCAATACAAAGTCATTATGTAGTAAAAAAAACGCCCATTCATCAATCAAGGGTATTCAACTTTATGAAAATTAACTTATTTTTTTTAATAGTATCATGTATGCATTTTATATTCTTTTATCGTGGAATAAAATATTTTGTTGAATTATTTAATGTTTTATGATCCATGTGGCACACATATGCATGAAAAGAAATGTTTTAGAAGGGTGTGCCTTTATGGAGCTTCTGTTCATTGGGTAAAGTATATTATCATTGTATTTCATGTGAAATGGGTGTTTAATCATGATAATCCAAGTTCAATGAGGTTTTACTCATGGTTGATTTGCAATGAGGGTTTAATCATGCTCTATGGGCAATGAGCCTTGGCACAAGCTAATTCCATATTAAGTGTCATTGCCAAATTTCCATATTGTGATTATCATGATTTATCATGACTTTATGTTTAGGATTATCTTGTGCTCTATTGATATTCCTATTGTATAACATGTATTATATTCTTCATGTTATTCTATGATTATTCCATTTTTGGGATTTATAGCTCACCCTTTTCTTATGCATGTCCTAAGGTTATTCTAGGCAATGCTAAGTATGAGGGAATGTAGTAGTCATGTAAAGGAAGTTTTCAATAAGGATATTGTTTTTCATGTTTTAAGTTGTTATTTGATGATCCTAATCCCCAAAGACACTAGACCTCTCGATCATCTATGTCTTATCAAATTATTTTTTTAATAAATTATGTTTAATTGTGAAATAAAAACCAGGGTTTTCATAGTTGGTATCCGAGGATATGATTAGTTATTTTTGGGATTTGGACTATAAATACTTAGTGAAGACTTAGAGAAAAGAATAAGTATAATTAAAACATCTTTAAGTAATGGTGAGTATTGAGTAAGTAGTTTATTATGAAAATACATCCCTATCTGGATACGAGCTGGTAGAGACGGCTCTAGCACAGATGTATCCTATGGGTAAAACCCAAAAGCACCGCCTTGAGCAAGACTCAGAAGAGAACTAGTGCTCGACAACAGGCCTTGATTCACTCTTGTTTATGACACTCCTTGTGAATATTCTTTGGTAAATTCACAAGCATAGTATTAACAATTATTAAAGGACAAAAAATGCCCTAAGAATATATGTTAGAAAGTAGATCATGGATAAAATTGACTAATTAAAATAGATTCATATGTTAAGGAAATAAAATTTATTTATAAGACATCAGTTTTTTCATTGTATTACACTTTATGTGTTACCTCTAACTATATTTTTATTCCAGCCAATGTCCGGCAATAGGAGGGATTGGGCTTACAAATGATGTGAAGATCAATGTGATGACTGTACTAATTAGATGCCCAATCAAATGGGAGCGGGAATTGTGATCTTTGCCACACTTCACTCTCAGCTAACTCAAGATTTTAATAGAAAAATGGTTCAAGAGGAATGTTCAACCCCCCTAATAAAGAACAAGTCACTATCAAGAGCTTCATGAGACAAAGGGCTCATACTTTTAATCGATCATATAATCCCTCAATCACTGAAAAATGGATCAAATAAATTAAATAGATATTCTCCATCCTTCAATGTTCTAAACTAGAGAAGGTTCTCTTGGCTACTTATCATATGGAGGATGAAGCTGATCAATTTTATATGTTGATAAAAAATACGACGCCCGGGGATGAGATCAAGGCGTTGTAATGGAAGGATTTCCGGAAGACGTTTTTTGATAAATATATACCGTGCACCCTCTGGATTTAGATAGAAAGGGACATCCATTCCTTCTTGAAAAAAGATGAAGAATATATCAGATCGTACGAGTAAAACTTCATAAGGCTTGCATGATACAACTCTGGATTTGTCATTACCCCCAAATGCAAGGTTGACCACTTATTTGGGTGGATGTATCCTAGCCTGAGGAAAGTGCAGGTGATCTGTGACTTTGACAGCTATGAGGAAATTGTCTGATGTTCCCTAAAGGTCAAAATGGAGATCAGAGACTCTCAAAAGAATCATGGGGATAAGAAGCGTAAGGTAGACTTCAATGCTGGCAGTCTGATGGATAAATCCAATGGCGCAATGAAGATCCATCACCACACTTTCCAATGGTATGAAAAGAAGCACCTTGGAAATTGCCTGAAGGGGATGAGAAAATGCTTTAGGTGTGGAAGAGAGGGGAACCTGGCCATTAACTGTCAGCAAGAAAGAACTGCAACTATGATTGAGCAGAGGAACACTCTGTTTGAACCCCAACGCGTGGTTCATTGGTACAACTGCAAATAACTAGAGTATCATTCAAATCAGTTCCATAAGCCAAGGGTTTTCGAAGGCAACCAACAACCTCCAAGGTAGAAAGGGATAGATTTTGTCATCACTCCTGACGAAGTGAAACTCGAAAATGAAGTGGTGACATGTACACCAGTTATTCATTCAAGAATAGAGAATGTACTTTTGGATTCATGTTCTACACATTCTTTTATATCTTGAAAATTTATAATAACAATCCCAGCACCACCACATTTCATGCAAATTAAGATGTTAGTAAGTATGTTAAATGGGGAAATCATTTCATCCAATGAATATTACACCTCCCCTGTCATAATCTGTGGATTGAAATTCCATGGGAATGTCATCATACTCCCTCTGGTGGAATTTGATGCAATTCTTGGCTTGTATTTTCTTTCCTTATATAGAGACAACATAAATTGTCGTGAGAGGGAAATCTATATACATATGGATAATAGACCCCCGATTATATACAACTGCAAAGAGATAGATAAATCTTCATTAGCTCCATCATCTCAAGTATGGATATTAAATCCCTATGAGCACGCGTATCTGGGTCAGATGATTGAGTCTAAGAAAGCAACCATCCTTGATGACCCACCTATTATGAGGTAATTCACTGATGTGTTTCCCATGGAATTGACTTGTCTTATTCCTAGAAGAGATGTTGAATTCAAAATTGATCTTATACCTAGGGAATTTCCAATATCCATGACTCTGTATAGAATGGATGTTGTGGAGCTTGAGGAGATAAAGAAAAAACTACAAGAGAATCTAGATAAAGGGTTTATATGCCAGAGTTCTTCAACATGGGGTACACCAGTCCTTTTCGTCTAGAAGAAGGATGGGTCAATGCGCCATTGCATCGATTATTGAGAGATCTACAAAATCACAATAAATAACAAGTATAACCTCCCATGAATTGTTGAATTATTCGATTAGTTGCGTGGAGCACAATAATTCTCCATGTTGGATTTGCGGTCGGGATATTATCATGTAAGGGTGAAGAAGGAAGATATCCCCATGACTGCTTTTCATTCAAGATACGGGCACCATGAATTCATAGTAATGTATTTAGGAACAACTAATGCTCCAACAATCTTCAGGGACATGTTGAATTGAGTATTTAAATATTACATTGACAAATTTGTGGTAGTCTTTATAGATGATATTCTGGTATACTCCAAAACCAAGGAGGATCATGAGGATCATCTAAGATGTAACACCCCGAGATTTTATGAAAGATATTCTTTTTAATTTCATTAATGTCTTGTGTTGTACACTACACGAAAAGGAGCTTGCACAAAACACATCCTTGACTTGCCTTGCATTACACGTAATCGCGACCTTCCTCGATAGCGTGTATAGTACGCAATACCGAGTTTCACTAAACAACGATATGCTTTTAAAATATTATTAAAACTAGCCGTTATGAATAGTAATAACAACCTTATAAAATTTTAGAAATTTTATCTCTCAAAATGGAATTCATTTTTTGATTCGGAGTATCAAATTTAGCCTAAGGTGATATTTTGGTACTTTTCGGATAACTTTCATATTCTGATGAATAGTGAAAATTACTAAATTTTAATTAAAAACAACCTTTTTAATCGAAATAATTAATAGTGATAAATTATTAATATGAGTGGTTTTAAAGTATATTTAGAATATATTTTAACAATTTAATACAATGCTGGTCATTGGATGTAATTCTACATTTAAACCAGACATAAGCAAGTGTCAATCTTTTGATAGTTATTATCTCTTAAGAACACACTATTTGTTTTGACGACGGGAATTAATTCTTAAATTAATTAATGAAAATGATATGTTTTGAATTTGGTAAAATAGAAATCATTTTTGAGTTCATAATATGAAATATAGCTTAGGCCTAAATTTTGGTATTTTTCTAGAAACTTTCATTTTTTGATGAATAGTGAAACCACTAAGCGGTAGTTAAAAAAATGAATTTTTCATAAAACTTAATTTTACCGCTTCTGTGAGTGGAATTTCAAAAATCCGAGAGACACAGTTGATGTTAGTAAGTAAAATGTGGTTCAATGAGATGAAAATAATTTTTTGGTGAATAGTAACTTTTTACTTTTTTTTACCACGGTTAAAAGTAAATTGGGTAATTAAGGGTAAAAATGTTATTATTATTACCCTAAAACATGTACTAATTCTAATGGATAAGTTAAATTTGACCAAAAACAGCCTTAGGAATAAAATATGACCATTTAGGCCCACTTGGATTAGATTAGGACATTTATTATTATTTAATTCAAAGAATAGTTAAAAGAGTTAAAATCAAAGTTTATTTACTAAAACATTTTTAATATTGGGTTATACATAAGATATATTCGACTATAAATATTCATTAGAAAGATAAAAATATTTACAACATAATGGTATTTTATTTATAATTTTTATACATTATATAATTTAATTTATTTATGACACAATGATGATGCATCAATTATATTATTAATGAAATATTGACATAATTGATGTTATAAAAACCCAAATAAATTTAATTTGAGACTTTTTATGAATTACAATAATTTTATAGGTTAATATGACATGTTAGTATTTATTTAATTAACTTTATTAGAACTAATCATTCTGGTATTATTTTCACAAAAATCAATTACTAAATAGTGTCAAAATTGACATAAAATATTTTTTAAAACAAATGTTATATTATTAATTGTTATTTTATTCCTAAAAATATAAGGTTCAAACAAATGACGTAGATAAGGTTATATATATTAATAATAAACAACTTGGGGTTCGTATGGCTTGTTATAGTATGTTTATTAACCTTATAGTGTAAGAACACAAGAAGACACGGTAAAAGTAAAATTATTTAACTTAATGTTAAATCTAAATTATAAGGTTAAAATAGGAACCTAATTTTCTCTAAATTCAATTGGATGAGAGGCATTAGACCCATAACCACCTTATCTTTGAAATAAATCAATTTGGAGCTATTTAAAACCGAATATGACTTTATAATAAAACAATATTTTTAGTTATTTCAAAGGTGCCCCTCTCCTCCCTTATAAAAGGGCACCTACTCCCTCTCTTCCTCACACCACATTGAGCCTTCATGCTCGGCCAACCCCTGCCCATTTCTTCTATCCACTTCCCTAGAGACATCCTTGGGGTCCTGGTATTCTTCAAAGACCAATTTTAGTGCCCTAAAAGGAGGTCTCAAAGAAGCGCTTCAAAGAAGAGGTAATGCCCGTTACCGATTCATTCATTTTTATTTCTTCTTCCACTTCTTCTTCATTAGTTGTTTCATAATGAAGTAATAACATCAGTATCACTCATATAATGGTATGTTATTATAATTATGAAACAACCCTATTTCACTATCTATCCATCCTACGGAAAATAAAATCACCGCGCATGCGTACGTACGGAATACCGTCTCCACGCCGTGGTGTAATATATTTCCCACCACCACCTTAATTGGATGGGTATAATGGTGTAAATAATAACTATATAAGATTATTATAAAGTGATATTGATTTTGTAATAGTATAAATACACTCCAATAAAATTCCAGGATCATGGGAACGATATCATCGCTCGTGCGTACGTACGGAATACCGTCTCCACGACGCGAGGAGATTCATTCTCAATGATTAACCATTCATTAATTATTATAAAGTATATAAAATAAGTAATCATGAAATATATGAAGTAATAATGATATTGGATTTATGTATATATATATATGTATGTCATCCAATTAATTCCATTCAATTCAATGAGGAAACAAAAACAACGTTCATGCGTACGTACGACCTATCGTCTCCATGAACGGTGTATTTATTTCCATTTATCAATCCATTATATATATGTATATTCTGAATATATATTATATATAAATCATGTTTTACGTTCTGGATGTAAGTAATCATGATCTAAGTAATCATATGAATAATTACAAGTCAAAACACGGACGACAAATGAAACGATTTTACCCAAAACGCTCTTTAACTTGGAATTTACAAAAGAACGGGTAATATAAAGTCATAAGTGAACCATATATGATATCATAACAATTAATATGATTCTATAAAAAGTCAATAACATTATTTAAATCATTATACAGGAGGTTCGGACACTTATGAATCCAATCAGACCTATGGTAAGGGATAATTATGCAAATCACATTTTTATCCGAGATTGCTTATTCGTATGTATTTACTGGGGATATTTATATCATCCATGTACATGTTTTATAAAAGTTTTCTCATGTATGTTTAAAGTCTTTTTTAACCATTCTTTAATTTTACTACATGGTAGGTATGGAATCTTTCTTTTGTTTACGTTACGAGGTACTTTTTGACTTTTCCGGCAAAAGTACGAGAAGTATGTTTTTTAACTTATACGGCACGAACTGATTTTTACGGTTTTATAAAGCCTTATTTTAATGAAGCTTACTCCAAAATATTTCATGAAAATTTTCATCAAAATCCTTTTCATTTAAAATTTGATGACATTTTGTGAAAATAAATTCATTTTGAGGAAGAAAAGATATTTTCCTCAAGAATTCATTTCAAGTGTTTTATCAAAATAATTTTCCATCTTAGATGAAATTATTCCATATGTGTATGTTTCAAGTATAATGTCTCTATGATTTACATGGTTTCAATTTTCTTATTATGAAATGATATCCATTTCTTTTATATAGATTATGTGATGATGGGATGATGTTTATGAAACCCATTTTATTCGTTGGGTTATTATGAATGATGTATGTTTATTTTGTGGCACAAGAAAGAATGATTTCATTATGAGATGGGTGGGACCTATATCTCCCTCCAATGCATTGGGTAATGATTTATATCTCATGAGATAGACATGGGTGGAACGGCAGGTTAAACCGGTTCAGTAAAACAACACTGAAAGGAGGAGTGAACTCGATTCAGAAAGGGACTTTGTCCACTAAGATGGTTTTGGAAGCAATGCCTTGGCTACTATGGATATCATTAAATGTGCTTAATGGATTCCACAATTACATTTTTTATTCCCATGCTATTTTATCATGATTTATGTTCCATTATGATCTATGCCTTATATACTTCCATGTTTTATGTCGTTGTTCAAGATTTTTAATGTTCATGATTTTTTTAAGTTCAAATGTATATGGTATGTTTTATTTTATCCATGCTTACCCTTACTGAGCATTTGAGCTCACCCTTTTTATGTTTTCTTTTCCCCCAGGATTAAAAGAAATATTTTAGGTAAGGAAACAAAAGTAGGAAGATCTTTATGGGAGATGTTGAAGATCTTTCACCATGATTAGAATATTACGTTCTGAGTTTCCAAAGACACTAAACTATTACGATCCTTGTGTGTCTGTTATTGTTATGTATTAAGTATTCCGCAAAAGTAATGTAATGTCCATGTATGTTAAGCATCAGGTCTCTACAGTTGGTATCAGAGGAATGGTTTAGTCAAACTTTGGAAACTAGGATGCGGCAACTTTAGTGAGATCCCTAGAGATATTTCTAAGGTATGTCTAGGGATGTACCTAAGGATAAGTATACATATAGGATATAGTCCTAGAACTATGGTAATGATATTAGATTAAACCAAATATGTTAGATATTGAAGTTACTCCCCTTTTATTATGATTTTTTCCTCTCACACTATTCTTTTCAGGTTTTAGGAAATGGATGGAAACAAGATGATTCACGATAATGGAGGATATGATGGACAATGGAATGATATTCTTCATGAGCAACCAAATGAAATGGGATTTGGAAGTCCAAACATCATTATTATGCCGAATCAGCAATCTCATAATATGATCAATATAGTAAAATTTGGTAAGTTTCTTGACTCCGCTAATAAGAGAAAGATGGAGTTTCATGATGATCATAGAGGAAAGAAAGTTCAATTTCCCCTATGTAAATCATGTGGGAAGAGGCATCAAGGAGAATGTTTCAAAGGAACTGGAAGATGTTTTGGGTGTGGAAAAGAAGGACACAAAGCCAGTAAGTGCAATGGAAAAGGTTCAGTTAACACCAGGGATGGGGATAATGGTATTGATATGAAATCAAAAATGGTTAAATGTTTTAAATGGGGAATGTACGGGAATTATGCAAACCAATTCCCTAAGGGAAAGTCTCATGAAGAGAATCAGTATGGTCGTATGGGTAGTATTTATGTTGATGATGATGAAGAGACTAAAAATGATATGTGAGATGAAGGAATTGTTGAAGCTCGGTCAATGGTTTAAGAATGTAGTAGAATCATGTGTAATGTTGTGTAAGTAATCTCATGGTACTATGGAATAAAGAGACATCTATGGATTGTTACACTGTTGTCTTTCCTTGAGTTTTGAAAGTGTATGATTAATTGTACTAGTAATCCATGAAAGGTTATTCAGATATTTTTGAAATGTAGATGATATGCGCATAATGAAGGGATAAGGAGAAAATTAAATGTTTGATAGTATTCATGAGCTCATGACTGATATAAGGAAATAGTTATATCATGGTTTGAGTATATAGAATTTTGGGTTTTTGGTATGTGGAATGAGTTAACTTTTGACAGCACTCATGTTTTTACTAAGATTCAATGGGTATTCATTTTTCAAGAGAATACATGATTAAGGCCTTAGAATATTTGGAATATGACCAATAAGACATATCTTATGATATATGGGGATCAACAATGGTATTAACATGCTTGTTATATGAAATCTCTGGTAATCGTTTTCACTATATTATGAGAGTGGACTGCATTATTTTGGATAAGCCTAAAGATTGGAATGGATTATGTTGGACATAAGTTAGTATTGTTTAAGGATAGAAGTTTTTTAATATTATTTATGGGATGTTATAGTAATGTAGTTTTAGAAAAAGGACAACCTGCAGGACGGGCGACAACCCATCGCGTCAGACAAGGCTATGGGAATCGAACCCACAATCGAAGTGCGACTAGCCTTTATCGCCTACCACTGGCCTATAGGAAGTCCCTGTTTAGTAGAAACTAGTTTTATTATATTAAGCAGTATGATATATGAAGTATAAGTCCATTTTAGGAACCATATATGATTAATCTCACTATAGATGGACTTATGTATTTTTGATGATTTTTATAACTTTCTTTTAGACAGATGGAATGACCCATCATTCTATCACATGATCTGCTAACACTTCACAAATGACAAATTCAACTTCATTTCATTAAAACATGAAGTGGAAATTGTCCAAAGAACGAACAACGGTGAGACTGTACCAAAATCACGAAAGTATTTCTTCTAATTCTAATTTCATCAACTTTAGGGAAATGATCTTGAAAACCAAATTTTTTTCCTAGTGCCCTTATATCTGATAAATCAGATGGTACCTTAGATCATCAAAAATCTATGGCTTTATGATCGATGGCTTTTTCATAGCCATGATCTCTACCACTCTCCATCGTAACTTGATGGTTAGATTTTTCTTCCATATCCATATTTTCACCTATATTCTCCTACGTGGAAACCCAGTGATGAGTTACATTGGGTAATCGTTACGTTTCATACTTTAGTTTTTAAAATTAAGTTTCAGTATTCCTTTTTACAATGTGGGTTTCTATGAATAGTAAATGATTTATAACCCCGACGAATTTCGAGGGCGAAATTCATTTTAAGGGGGGTAGAATGTAACACCCCGAGATTTTATGAAAAATATTCTTTTTAATTTCATTAATGTATTGTGTTTTAAGCTACACCAAAAGGAGCTTGCACAACACGCATCCTTGACTTTCCTTGCATTACACGCAATCACGACCTTCCTCGATAGCGTGTATAGTACGCAATACCGAGTTTCACTAGACAACGATATGCTATTAAAATATTATTAAAACTAGCTGTTATGAATAGTAATAACAACCTTTTAAAATTTTAGAAAATATATCTATCAAAATGGAATTCATTTTTTGATTCAGTGTATCAAATTTATCCTAAGGTGAAATTTTGGTACTTTTCGAATAACTTTCATATTCTGATGAATAGTGAAAATTACTAAATTTTAATTAAAAACAACATTTTTAATCGAAATAATTAATAGTGATAAATTATTAATTTGAGTGGTTTTAAAGTATATTTAGAATATATTTTTTCAATTTAATACAATGTTGGTCAATGGATGTAATTCTATATTTAAACCAGACATAAACAAGTGTCAATCTTTTGATAGTTATTATCTCTTAAGAACACGCTATTTGTTTTGACGAAGGGAATTAATTTTTAAATTAATTAATGCAAATGATATGTTTTGAATTTGGTAAAATAGAAATCATTTTTGAGTTAATAATATCAAATATAGCTTAGGTGTAAATTTTGGTATTTTTCTGGAAACTTTCATTTTTTGATGAATAATGAAACCACTAAGTGGTAGTTAAAAAAATGAATTTTTCATAAAACTTACTTTTACCGCTTCTGTGAGTGGAATTTCAAAAATCCGAGAGACACGGTTGATGTTAGTAAGTAAAATGTGGTTCAATGAGATGAAAATAATTTTTGGTGAATAGTTACTTTTTACTTTTTTTTACCACGGTTAAAAGTAAATAGGGTAATTAAGGGTAAAAACGTTATTATTATTACCCTAACACATGTCCTAATTCTATTGGATAAGTTTAATTCGACCAAAAACAACCTTAGGAATAAAATATGACAATTTAGGCCCACTTGGATTAGATTAGGATATTTATTATTATTTAATTCAAAGAAGAGTTAAAAGAGTTAAAATCAAAGTTTAATTACTAAAACATTTTTATTATGGGGTTATACATAAGATAAATTCAACTATAAATATTAATTAGAAAGCTAAATAGATTTTCAATATAATGGTATTTTATTAATAATTTTTAGACATTAAATAAGGTAATTTATTTATGACACAACGATGATGCAGTAATTATCTTATTAATGAAATATTGACATAATTGATGTTATAAATACCCAAATAAATGTAATTTGAGACTTTTTACGAATTAAAATAATTTTATAGGTTAAAATGATATGTTATTATTGATTTAATGAACTTTTTTTGAACTAATCATTCTGTTATGATTTTCACAAAAATCAATTACTAAATAGTGTCAAAATTGACATAAAATAGTTTTTAAAACAACTATTATATTATTAATTGTTATTTTATTCCTAAAAATCTACGGTTCGGACAAATGACTTAGATAAGGTTATATATATTAATAATAAACAACTTGGGGTTCTTTTGTCTTGTTATAGTATGTTTATTAACCTTATAGTGTAAGAACAGAAGAAGACACAACAAAAGTAAAATATTTAACTTAATGTTAAATCTAAATGATAAGGTTATAATAGGAACCTAAACTTTTCTAAATTCTATTGGATGAGAGGATTTATACCCATAGCCACCTTATCTTCGAAATAAATCAATTTTGAGCTATTTAAAACTGAATATGACTTTATAATAAAATAATATTTTTAGTTATTCAAAGGTGCCCCTCCCATCCCTTATAAAAGGGCACCTCCTCCCTCTCTTCCTCACACCACTTTGAGCCTTCAATCTCTGACAACCCCTGACAATTTATTCTCTCCACTTCCCTAGAGACATCCTAGGTGTCCTGGTCTTCTTCAAAGACCAATTTTAGTGTCCTAAAAGGAAGTCTCAAAGAAGAGGTAATTCCCGTTACCGATTCTTTCTTCTTTATTTCTTCTTCCTGTTCTTCTTCATTAGTTTTTTAATCATGAGGTAATAACATCAGTATCACTCATATACTGATATGTTATTATAAGTATGAAACAACCCTATTTCACTATCTATCCATCCTACGGAAAATGAAATCACCGCGCGTGCGTACGTACGGAATACCGTCTCCACGCCATGGTGTAATCTATTTTCCACCACCACCTTACTTGGATGGGTATAATGGTGTAAATAATAACTATATATGATTATTATAAAGTTATATTGATTCTTTAATAGTATACTTACACTCCAATAAAATTCCACGATCATGGAACGATATCATCGTTCGTGTGTACGTACGGAATACCGTCTCCACGACGCGATGAGATTCATTCTCAATGATTAACCGTTCATAAATGATTATAAAGTATATATAATAAGTAATCACGAAATATATGACATAATAATGATACTGTATTTATGTATATATATATGTAAGTCATCCAATTAATTCCATTCAATTCAATGAGGAAATGAAAACAACATTCATGCGTACGTACGACCTACCGTCTCCATGAATGGTGTATTTATTTCCATTTATCAATCCATTATATATATGTATATTATGAATATATATTATATATAAATCATTTTATACATTCTGGTAGTAAGTAATCATGATCTAAGTAATCATATGAATAATTACTAGTCAAAACACGGATGACAAATGAAACGAATTTACCCAAAACACTCTTTAACATGGAATTTACAAAAGAACGGGTAATATAAAGTCATAAGTGAACCATATATGATATCATAACAATTAATATGATTCTGTAATAATTTAATAACATTATTTAAATCATTATACAGGAGGTTTGGACACTTATGAATCAAATCAGACCTAAGGTAAGAGATAATTCTGAAAATCTCATTTTTATCCGAGATTGCTTATTCGTAAGTATTTACTAGGGATATTTCTATAATCCATGTACATGTTTTATAAAAGTTTTTTCATGTATGTTTAAAGTCCTTTTTAACCATTCTTGACTTTTACTACATAGTATGTAAGGAATCTTTCTTTTGTTTACGTTATGAGGTACTTTTTGGCTTTTCCGGAAAAAGTACGAGAAGAATGTTTTTTTAACTTATATGGCACAAACAGATTTTTTCTGTTTTATAAAGACATATTTTAATGAATCTTCCTCCAAAAGATTTCATGAATATTTTGAACAAAATCATTTTCATTTAAAATTTGATGACATTTTGTGAAAAGAAAATTATTTTGAAGAAGAAATGATATTTTCCTCAAGAATTCATTTCAAGTGTTTTATCAAAACCATTTTCCATCTAAGATGACATTATTTCATATGTGTATGTTTCAAGTATAATGTCTCTATGATTTACATGGTTTCACTTTTCTTATTATGAAATGATATCCATTTCTTTTATATGGATTATGTGATGATGGGATGATGTTTATGAAACCCATTTTATTCATTGGGTTATTATGAATGAAGTATGTTTATTTTGTGGCACAAGAAAGAATTATTTCATTATGAGATGGGTGGGACCTATATCTCCCTCCAATGCATTGGGTAAAGATTTATATCTCATGAGATATACATGGCTGGAACGGCATGTTAAATCGGTTCAGTAAAACAGGACTGAAACGAGGAGTGAACTCGATTCAGAAAGGGACTTTGTCCACTAAGATGGTCTTGGCAGCAATGCCTTGGCTACTATGGAAATAATGACATGTGATTAATGGATGCCACAATTACATGTTTTATTCCCATGCTATTTTATCATGATTTATGTTCCATTATGATCTATTCCTTATGTACTTCCATGTTTTATGTCGTTGTTCAAGATTTTTAATGTTCAAGTTTTTTAAGTTCAAATGTATATGGTATGTTTTATTTTATCCATGCTTACCCTTACTGAGAATTTGAGCTCACCCTTTTTATGTTTTCTTTTCCCCCAGGATTAAAAGAAAGATTTTAGGTAAGGAAACAAAAGAAGGAAGATATTTATGGGAGATGTTGAAGATCTTTCACCACGATTAGAAGATTACGTTCCGAGTTTCCAAAGACACTAAACTATTACAATCACTGTGTGTCTGTTATTGTTATGTATTAAGTATTCTGCAAAAGTAATGTAATGTCCATGTATGTTAAGCATCGGGTCTCTACATAATAACTATACTTGTACCTTACGAAAGTAAAATCTCTATTAAAAGTACAATAAGTGTGAGTTCTGGTTGAAGGATGTCTCATTTTTGGGATATATCATCAAAAGCAATGGGATATATATGGATCACTTCAAAACAGATGTAATTGAGGGATGGACGATGCCAACATCGGTAGCAGATATCCGTAGCTTCTTGGGGTTAGATGGATATTATCGACAATTTGTGGGAAATTTCTCATGATTGTCCTACCCTCTTACTATGTTATCTCAGAAGGGAGTAAAGTTTTATTGGATTGATGAATGTAAAGAAATATCCAAGGATTTGAAAAGGAGACTTATCACTGCACCCGTGATCACTTTACCAACAACTGGAGAACTACTTTTGGTCATTTGTGATGCTTCGAAGAAGGTCCTGGGATGTGTGTTAATGACAAATAACAAATTCATTGCCTATGCTTCAAGAAAATTTAATTTTCATGAACATAACTATCAAAAACATTACCTCGAGTTGGCTGTAGTGATATTTGCGTTGAAAATTTGGCGGCATTGTATCTTTGAATAGAAGTGTGAGATATATACGGACCACAAAATCCTCAAGTATATATTCACACAAAAAAAGTTGAACATGCACCAATGAAGATGGATAGAGATAATCAAAGACTGTGACTGCTCAATCCATTACCACCCTAGGAAAATGAACAAGGTCCCAGATTCCTTAAGTAGAAAGGACCTGACGATTCTATCATTGATGAGAATTGAAAAGGATACAGTATTCGTAGTTTTGATGAAGATAGACATGGGAATCATAAAGAAGGGAACATCTTCAATACTTTCACAACTGATGGCTCAACCGTCACTTTTGGAAAGGTCAAAGGACACTCAAAAGTATGATGTAGGAATTCAAGAAAAAGTGGAAGCTATCAGAAAAGGGAAATCTTTAGAGTTTAATGTTAATGCAGAAGGAATTGTGAGACTTGGGAAAATTATATGTGTTCCATCAATTCCAGAGCTGAAGAAGGAACTTTTGGATGATGCACATAGTTCAAATTTATCTATTCACCAAGGAAACCGAATGATGTATCGAGATCTCCAAGAGCATTATTGGTTGGATAATAGGATGATGGAGATTGCTGAAGATACCTAAAAGTTATTGGCTTGAAAACAAGTGAAGGTAGAGAGGTAGAAGTCTAAGGGGATGATGAAACCATTTCCCAAATGTGAATGTAAATTGAGAACATCACCATGGACATTTTCATCAGACTTCTGAATACATACAAAGGAAAAAAAGAAATATGGGTTATTGTGGATCATCTTACAAAGGCAGCACACTTCATTGCTATACGGGATGATTTATCACGGGATCAACTGGAATGGATATATTATAGGTAAGTGGTAAGGATGCATGGAGTACCACTATCTATTATGTTTGATCTAGATCCATGATTCACCTCTATGTTTTGAAAGAGTCTTTAACATGCTCTGAATACTGAACTGAACTTCAGTATTCCCTATCATCCTCAAACTGATGGCCAATCCAAGCGAACTATCCATACACTTGAGGACATATTGAGAGCGTGCTAAATAGACTTTAATGGAAAATGAGATCAACATATTTATCTGGTTGAGTTCTCTAATAATAACGGTTTCCACTCTAGTAACCAAATGGTACCATATGAAGCCCTTTATGGGAAATGGTGTAGAAAACTGAAGTGTTTGGATGAGGTTGGTGAGCGTAAGCTGCTAGGACCAGAAATGGTTGAAGAAATGCTGGAGAGGGTGAGAACCATTCAAATGAATATCAAGGCATCCCAGAGTCGACAAAATATTAATGCATATAACTATCAATGAGACCTTGAGTTTAAAGTTGGAGACATGGTATTTCTACACATATCTTCGTGGAAGATGGTCATGATGTTTGGAAAGAAAGGGATGTTAATTCCAAGGTACATCAGCCCCTTCAAGATTCTTGATGTTGTTGGGGATGTGGCCTATCTACTTGCACTTCCACCTACCTTGGCCAACGTACATGATGTCTTTCATGTATCCCTCTTAAGGATATACATTCCAAACCCTACACATTTACTTTCTTGAGATGTGGTACAGTTAGAGGAAGATCGTTCTTATGAGGAGCAACCGGTGAATATCATAGATTACAGATAAAAAGTTATATGAAATAAGACAATGCCCCTCATCAAGGTCTTATTGCGAAACCAAAATTTTAAAGAAGTGACATGGGAATATGAGGAAATGATGAAGAAGAGTTACCCACATATATTTTAGTGTGGGAAATGGAAATTTCGAGGGCAAAATTTCTTAAGGGGGAAGATCGTAACAACCCAAAATTTTTGTTAATGGAAATCCATCTTGATCTGATTAAATTTATTAATATATGAAATGGTTATACAACATAAGAACTTATTTTGTGTTAAGTTTATGGATTTTAAAATAACATTAAAATTATGACCGTTTCTATTGTAGCCATTGAACAGTGATCACATGATTAGTCTAAATATGGGATTTAACAAATCCAATTTAATCAGACAAAGGATGTGATGGCATCATCCAGTATACTTTCCCCATATGAAGCCCATTTGTTGGAGCTCAAAATGGAGGTGGCGTCATTGGGCTTCCCTTTTAACCAAGCTCAAGCTGAGCTATAACACATTAAGCTTGAATGGAACCACCTATAGGAAAAGTGGAATTTGATTGAGTTTACCACCCGAGCGATGTTATCTTAGCCACCCCAAGAGTCTATCACCACCACACACCTCACCCTTCGGTCTTATGAGGGTGTTTTAAGGGTTTATTTAACAATACCCTAGTACTATGATTTTTTATATTATTTTGGTATATAATAATGAATATATTATTGTTACCTTGTAAATAGTTTTTAAAGAAAAAATAGTGTTTTTAGTTAATGCTCAACAAAGAAATATATTTTGATGAATTAATAGATTTTGGAATCAAATAATATTTTAATAATTTACTATTATTATTAAATTATTTTTTATTAAATATAAATGATCATATAATTTTATGAATGAAATTGTTATTTATATTGAGGTTTGAAAGCCATTTTCATCAAAACCCATGAATTTTAGATAAATGTCAGTTTTTATATTAAAAGATAAAATTAACATATTTAGAAAATTATTTAGATAAAATGAATATTATTTCTAGAATCAGGACGTCGAAATTATCCAATGGTGAATTATTCATAATTTTCTGAGATAGTCAAATGTTTTAGTGAAAATTAAATGCTATTTAAATGTATAATGTGTTTTCTGATATCATAATGACCGAATAGTGATGTAATAAAATACAATAAACATTATGTTCATCCAATATATGTTTTCCATTAAAATAATGTGATTTTAGGTTTGTTTTATTTATTTTAAAATCTTTAGTGGACCCTTCAAGACTTATTAAACATTTTGTCTTTTTAAATTGTTTTCCTAGGGAGTGTGACTCACCTCCACATAATTAACACCATTTTTTTATGAATTTAGGATTTTGGAAATATAAAATATTTTTTCCACTTTTCTTTTCCAAAAATCAGGGTCTGGTTTGTGGTTTGGATTAGTTTAATGTGTGGTATCCCAAACCTAAATAATAAAGATTTCCCTCACCTTTTTGATATAAACCCACCCTAGATCCGAGTTCCTCCTCACTCAAAACCTTTAGAGTTCATACAACCTATTCCCTCCACTATCTAGAATCATCCAATGGTTCCCCAATCTCCCATTAATCCTCTTTCAAGCCTCTATCAAGCCTTTGTAAGAACACTTCCAAGTGAGGTTTTTTCTTCATTTCTTATTTTCTCCAATATTCATTAAATTGTTATGACCTTTTAATTTCAATTATAAATTTTTTGGTATTGTTTCGAACCTACCCCATACTGCCATATATATGTTTTAATGATGGAAGTCCCCATTATCTCTCATTAAATACCTCCATTTTACACTCGTTACTATGCCAAAATTCTGAAAGGAATTTCTCTCTCCTCATTTATATTCAAGCAATTCTTTTGTATCATGAATCTTAATTCGATTACATTTGTTGGGACATGTATATATATGACCCCCATAATTTCTATGTCATTTAAATATGATGATCCACCCCTTTCTCTCTAATAAACCATTTTTATAAGTTCTTATGTCATGTCGTTATCCTTCGGAAATTGCTCCATGATTTTTCCAAGCTAAAGTCATAGTGTAGTGAATACCATGCCCATTTATCTATCAAGAGTATTAACCTTTATGAACATTTATGTATGGTTTAATGAATTTCATGTATGTATTACATATTCGTTTATCATGGAATAAAATATTATATCGAATGGTTCAATGTTTTATGATCCATGTGCCACACTTATGCATGAAATGAAATGTTTAAGAAGGGTGCACCCTTATAGAGATCCAATGCATTGGGTAAAGTATATTATCATGATACATCATGTGAAATGGGTGTTTAGTCATGGTAATTTATGTGAAAAGAGGGTTTACCCATGCTTCGTGTGCAATAAGGGCTTACTCATGCTCCATCTTCAATGAGCCTTGGATCATGCTAATTCCATGTTAAGTGTTGTTGCCACATTTCCATATTATGATTATCAAGATTTATCATTATTTTATGATTATGATTTTATTGTGATATATTGATATGCCTATTGTATAAAATTTATTTTATTCCTCATGTTATTCCATTATTATTCCCTTACTGGTATTTACAATACCCCCTTTTATAATGCATGTCCTTAGGTTATCCTATGCAATGCTAAGTACGATGGAATGTAGTGGTCATGTAAAATAAGTTTTTAATAATGATGTTTTTTTTCATGTTTTAAGTTGTTATGTAATAATAATATGACCTAGAGACACTAGACCAATCGATCTTATATGATGTATCAAATGAATTTTATGTAATAAATTATGTTTAATTGTGAAATAAAAACCAGGGTTATCATAATAATAACTCTATTTTTTAGCTCAGGATTAGAGGGAACAAAAAATACTCTTCCCAAATTTTAGAATTCCATCCCCATAAACGAAGTCTTCCAACTTCTTATCTTTCACAACATTAATTTTCCTTTGAAAATATTCAACATCAGACAAATAAATTTAAATCCTCTCCAATAAAGATCATTGAGAAACAAATTGAAAAAGTAATGACGTTTCTCCTTCCTTGATAATTCCCATATTCATATTTTATAAATCCATATACACATGATCCTTATCAATATTTATTTAGTTCATAAATCAATATTTGCCTATTGATATCCTCTCACTGTTCACGGGGAAAATGATTTTCTAGGAAAACATCCTTAAAATCCCTCCATTCCATTTTTGTAATTTTATCCTACTCCTATTTGTTTTAAATTCATGACCCTCATTGATCCATATATGCCGATAGATGATAATATTCCATTGTAATATTCTCCATTTCATCACTTCCCAAAGGGAGAAATATCATCTCTAAATAACTTGTCAACTTCTCAGCTACAAATGGGTTTGTATTCCCGTTGAATAAAAAAGGCTGTTATCGAATAAAGATGTCTACCATTTCTCCTCCGCGTTATGGATCAGGATGATCCATACAAGTAATGTTATTTTTCATAACCTGAGTTAGTTATCCATATATAGTTATAAGTTTATCATCACTAGTCGCATATCTAGTCCCAACATCATTATCTTGAATATGGGGGAAATCTCAAAATGAAATATGTGCATTCATAGAGTTTCCATTCCTTCAACTAGGAGCCATTTCTAAATAATGGTATACAATAAATTAGGTTATGGATCATAATGAATAATCTCAAAAAAAATACCTAACATAAACTGAAATTTTATTCATAGTTAATCACATAATCATAAACATGGTTTATTTGGGGACTAATTTACTTTTAAATCCTTTAAATGGATGTCTAAGAAAATGTGAATTATCCTAAGAATATTCCTTGATAATGTCAAACCAAGTATGCAGTAAGGCCCATTTTCAAGTACCGGGTTACCCTGAGTTAGACCCATGACACATTGTTAGAGTTGTTTCCCCTAGGTAACTCTATACCAAAACCACATCCACTAGAATTAACTAGATATGGATTTATTTCTAGGAATACCCACAAAATCTATATATTAAAAAATCTAAAATGTTCTTCTATGATTATCATCATTGTATATCTTAGTTTTAGGTACCCTAAACTATTTTTTTTAAATCTAGTTTCCAGGGGTTCTACTAAACTTCCTCTTATACCAACAATAGAGACCACATCACTAGTTTCCCCGAGTTAGTGCCCAACTTTTTAAAATTTGTCTAATAAACAAGTAAGTATCATCCCAAAGGAATGAATAGTTTAATATTTTTTGAAAACCAGTTACATACATAAGTTTAAAATTAAAACTAAAACAAGACATAATATAAAATCCATTGTAAATATCCAAAACTCATAGATTATCCCCGCAATTCATTCATAATATACATATTCGCATCCCGGGGAAAAATAAAATATAAAAAATTGGTGAAATCAGATGAAGTGTAAGGGTATGTAATATAGTAGAGGCTAATATAAATAATAATTCATGGTGAATGAATAAAACCACATGTAATTGGAACATCATATTGAGCATAAAATGCAAGAATAAAAGATGAATAAATAATGAAATATAAATAACAACATGAAACAAAACCATGGATATTATAATAGTCAAATAATCACATGATTTATTAATTAATAATTTCATAATGAATAAATTCATATGTTCAAAATGACAAACGTACCATTGAGGCATCAACCAATACTTATAAAAATAATTGGTTAAGGCCTCATCTAAAACCATATTTGAAAATTGGAAAGCATTCAACCATGTCCATATCTATTTTGTCTCATAAGACATAATGATAAATTGAGGGGCTACATCATCCCAAACCATTAATTACTAATTCCAATTCATTAATCATATGAATGGGGTTAAACATATACAATAAATACATATGAGATATAAATATAATCCCATAATCTATAAACATAATCACTATCCATTCTGAATAGTATGGTGAATGATATCAAGATTGCACATCCCTAGTCAAACTGATCATAAACCATATAATGAAATATGGTATATGATAATCATAATAAATCGATAAAATTCAACATATATGTTGAAATATATTAAAATAATACAATAAAACCATCAAGGAATTCTTGAGGGAAATACCTCTTTTACTTTTGTATGAAGAGTTATTTTAAAAAAATCATTAGTATATGTCATGATCATTTTTAAAATACACGAAATGAATAAATTTATTTTTTCATGAAAAAATTAGTTGTTTTATAAAAATAATGTAATCTTGAAAAAATATTATTGATGGTACATGAAAATGGGTAATAAATCTAGGCGTTCCTTTTATTTGGACTTGCGTATTAGAAATAATTGAGTAGGGGACCTTGTAAAACATATATTTTCCATACTAAAAAAGATGAAAAAATAAGAAAAAGAATACATTGTAACATATAATAAGAATTTATAAGAATTATATAAAATAAATTAATAATTACATTTTTTATAGAGGGAGAGATCATAACCTGAATGAAAATGGAGATTCGTTAAGAATCCATAATATTATGTACGAATGTCTTATGAACTTGAACTTAATGTCCTGTATAATAAAATTAAATCAAATAAATAACTATTTAATAACTATTTATTTATTTATTATATTCATTATAGTTTTATTATGTTAATTTATGGACTTATAGTTGATCTATAGAGTTTAATTTCATTGTTTCCGAACATTTTGTTCCTGGTTTTCATGATCGGTTCGTTAGTTTATATGTAATGATGTTCATGTAAAATGGGTATAATTACCTAGAATTGGTATTATAAGTTATAAATTAATATACATAATATTTAATGGTTTAATATATTATTATTTTTCTGATATGAGGATGATTCATTAGAAATAACGCTAATGATAATCGTTTAGACCATTTGGCATTTATTCGATAATCAAGAAATATCTTTGTTTTATTAATTAATATCAAGTATATATACTAGTTATAAAATTCTAGATCACTTATAATATGGGTAATAAAACATTTTCTATCCATAATTATGGTTTTATGACCATCCTCAAAGGTCTTAATGGAAAAATAAAATGCATTATCCATGATGTCAGTAAGTTGACACATCACCGGTGATATTTTCATTTATAGAATAAGAGAGAGAGGGAGGGAGATGATTTTGGTGATAAGTATTCCATTAATATGAAATAATTAATATATATATATATATATGATACTATAGTTTTAAGGACTATTTTATTACTAGGGTGGTTAGGGGAGGATTATAAGATAAAATAAATTGACAAGAAAATAAGAAAAGAAAGAGGATTTTTATTTCTTAAATTCATCTCCTTGAGAACCACTTTAATGGGATTGGTTCTGGTATTTTATTGATACCAAAGGATCATAGATATGGGGTAGGGGATTGAGAAGTTTTTTGGGAATAAACTTTACAAGTATCAAGGCATGGAAGCTATGAGGAGAAGTGGTGGTGAGGGCTGTTATTTATAGTGGAGGAGTAGGGTGTTTTCTGATTATTTTATTCATTTGTTTATTTTTTGGATCAATACAGTGAATATTTTTAGAATTATAATAAAATATATTAAATTAATAATGGTAATTTACTGATTATTGTTATTACATCATCTATGACGTAAGTAATAGAGTATTTAATGTATAATGTATTTATACCGTAAATTATCATACATTAATGTTCACAAAAATTCAACTATTTAATAAAAATCCAAAAAAATCACCCAATCCAGTTTTTAATGTATAAAAATTCAATATTAACTCAATTTTACTGAAATAGTTTTCTAAATGTGGAAAATTCAATTTTTAATTAAAATCATCATTTTCTCGAAAAATACTAAATTTAAAATGATAACTAATTTTATAATACTTTGAAAAATTAAGTAAGGTCTCAAAAAATTATCTTAAACTCATAAGAGGAAAAGATATTATTTTATGAATAAAGTTTTGATAATCAATAATTTTAAAAATAGAGTTATTATTTATAATATTGAAATTAATTATTTATGAATTATAAAAATACCAACACATAATCATTATTTTTTAATAAATTTATTTAATTATACTATGATATAATTATATAATGATTTTATTTATAAGATATATAAATTTTATTTATACTTTCATGGGTGAGGATACTATCCATTTGTTCAGTTTAGTATTCACAAGGTTCGTCTTAGGATTCCTAAGGGAAAATTATTATTTCATCGATATAGGTTCCCTAACTTCTAGAAATACCTCTTAATTCATTAAATATTCATTTATAAATTTTTGTATGGTGATATATAAGTGATTTTATTTGATTAATACTATATTAAATAACTATAATAAGATAAATTTTCATTGATATAATTCTATGTTATTACATTTATTTTCTAAAATGTAAAACAGAATTATTCACTGTTTTTTAATAGTTGTATAAAATTTTCCAAAATGAAAAAAAAAATAAAATAAAATAATTTCATTAAAAAGTGATCGTGGTTGAAAATATTAGAATCAAGAATTTAATTATTTTTCCCTAAACTTAGGTATTAGAAAATCTTTCTCCACAGCCAGAACACGTCAATATAATGGGATTGTTAATAAAGAAATAAAACTATTCAGGAAATATAAATAACTATATTAAATGAATAAAACCTTCCAACATATTTTCAGGTAGAATATATAAGATTATATTTTTATATCATGAATATAGTTTTAGTGTGACCAATTATTAAAAGAAAACCCTTTAAACCAACTGAAATTAAATTACTTAAAATTATTCAGATGTGAGGTGTCTATATTAAATATTAAGGAAACCCTTGGTAAATACGATCCAAGGGCTAATGATGGAATATTTATAATATATTATTCCACCAATAAATCTAATAGAGTTTAGAATAAGATTTCAAGGATTATTTAAAATTTAGATAATGTGATGTCTGATGAAATTAACACTTTTGGTAATAGGAAAGATCACACTGATGAAATTTTAACTCTTTTGATGATATGATGCTTAAATAACCTCAAACTAATTTCAAAAATAATATAAAAGAAATTCATTACATTCCAAAATAACCTGAGACTGAATAACTTTATATTTTCTTACAAAGAATGTCTAGAAACATATAGGATCATCCTTTTGAATTTGTAGTCACAAATCATGATACAAGAGTAAGAACTAGTAGAAATTCCAGAAGCATAGATGAATTTTATACCTTCCTATCACAATATATACCTTCCTATCACAAGTAAAACCTAAGTCAATATAATAATCATTAAATTATGAGAAATGGTTATAATCCATGCATGTAGAACATAATAATGTTTTTGGAAATAAATTTTTGGGAAGAGTTGATAGACCAACCAATTATGAAATAATAGAAACAAAATGGGGTTTTTGAAATAAACAAGATGATAAATGGAACATTACCAAAATTAGAGATACATTAATTGGAAAAGAATAAAACTAGGAAGAATAAATAGACTATGAGGAATCCTTTTCACCTTCTTCTAAATTAGAAATAATAATATTCATTTTAGATCATACATCTCATATGAATTTAAAATTTTATCATATGAATATCAAATTTTCTTTTTAGAATGGATATTTAATGTAGGAATTTTATAGTAAAAAACCACCATGTTTTTAAACCAGTCATCTACCAAATTATGTTTTTAATATTACTAATGATTTTTATGTCCTTAAATATGCACATAGTGCTTGGTATTAGAGATTATGATCATTTTTATTCAAAAATAGATTTTATGTAGGATTTATAGAACTTATTATTTTTATGAAATTTGATTTTTCTAATATATTATTAGTAAAAATAAATGTTTATGATGTTATTTTTGGATTGACAAAAAAATAATTTTAATGATTCTTCAAATCTTTTGATTTTTCTAAATGAGTATTATGGGAGATTAAAATTTATTTTTTGGATTTAAAATCTATCAAAAATATTAATGAAATGTTTTAAATCAAAGAAATTATATTAGTGGTTTATTGATAAATTTTAACTAGAAAACAATAAGACTTATACACCTCCTATGTGTACTAATATAAAACATGATTTGAATGAAGTTGGAGAAATATTTGAACATAAGTTATATATAAGTTTGATTCAATGTTTGTTATATCTTACTCCTAGAATAATAGACATAATGTTTTCTATGTTTCTATGTGCTAGATTTTAGTCAAACCTAAAATAATCCCATATTAATACTCTTTATAGAATGTTTTAATATTTAGTAAGAAATATTATTAAATCTATACATTAATTAAAAACAAAAAATTTTAATTTAGTTTCATATTCAAATAATAATTTTGGAGGATGTAGATTAGATAGAAAAATAATATATGAAACCTATTGCTTTTTATGAAAATATTTAGTATCATAGTCAAGTAAGAAACAACAGTTAGTTACTTTATCAACAGTTTATGTAGAATATTTATCATCTATTAGTTTCTATGCACAAGTGTTCTAGGTGAAACACACCTTACTCAAATTTGAACATAATTTTAAAAATATACATATCTTCTGTTATAATACAAATGAAATCAATATTTTCAAAAATTATATAAGTCATTCAAGAACCCACCATATTGATATAAGGAATCATTTTCTAAGATTTTATGTTCTTAAATTAGATATTTCTTTAAAATTTATAAACAATGAATATCCACGTGTTGGTATTTTTACTAAATCACATCCCTATATAAGTTTTTATTTTATTAAGGGGGATCTAGGAATATTTAATTTTTTTAAAAATTGTTAATTTGATATTCATTGTATTTATTTTATTCCTTTTTTAAGCTATGTATTTTTTTTCTTTTTAATATGTGTAAATTAAAACAAAAATTTGTTTCATATTTAAAAAGTGAATATTAAAAAAATTAAATATATAATTGTTACACTGAGTAAATTGGATGGATAAATTAGAAACGCGTCACCCAAAACCATAAAAAAATTTATATCTCTTTTTATTTTCCTTACCCACAGAATTAAAACCCTTTTACCTTCTAGAGAATTCATATTCTCAAAAACACCCTATAATATGAACCTTCTAAATTTATATACTAAAAAATATCAAAGATAGACAGAATAGAAGAATTTGAACAAAGTGACCAAAATGATAGTGAGTTACCTTCAGAAAAATCATTCTAGGAAAATTAGTTAATTTTGACTAACAGTATGAGAAAAATTTTATATTGATGTTATCCCTCACTTTTCAGGGTTTTTAAGTTATTTTTAATGAAGGAAATTCTAAATTTATTTTTGGTGTAGAACTGTGGAAATTCTATAATAATTTTCAGTTCAATTATAGATAAATACCTGATATCATCATGAGAAAGGCTGACTATAGTTAATTTTTCATCCTTTATATCAAAATAGAATAGATCATAAGAAATCACCATGAAGTTGTGTTCTATTTTTATCGTCGATCAATTAGAAACTTATAACACAAGTCAAAAAATAGTTTGTCATTTCTTTTCAGCTCTACCCAAATTCTAAAAATGATGGTTAAGGATCCTACAAATGAATATAATGTAATGTTCAAGTAAATATAGTTTTAAATTCTCCCTAGAATTATAAAACTATAATAGATTATTTATCCTAAAAAGTTTTTCATGTTATTTTCTATTACTAATATTAAGTGGAACATATCTAGATATATGCATAGACATCTGAATCATTAATTTTATTCGGTGAAACTGATGTCCTTTTATCCTTAAGGTTGAATTATTTTTCTTCTAATGCATAGAAAAAATATTTTTTGTCATCTAGATCATCAAACATGGTATAATCATAATAAAATAATAATATATAGTACCTTAATAAAGTTTTTTTATTTTTGAGTATAGATAAAGGAAAACATTTTCTTATTACTGTGGATGAGCGACAAGAATGTTTTCTAATTTATTACAAGATAAATAATATCAAATCTGTTGGATTAGTTCATCATTGTAATGATGAAGTTATAGAATCAGGAATATAAGATGATCTATAACTGAAAAAGGAGACTCATATATGATACTAATGATCAAGAAGAGGTAGATACTGATCAAGCATATAATGGGGTCATTCTCACATAGCCTAGAAATAGAGAAGAACCTTCCAATGAGAACCTTGAAGTTGAAACTAGTTTACCTCGAGGGAATGATCAAAAATAGTTTGATAGAGAAGAAATCATTCTTGAGGAACAAAAAGATGATAATCATGTAAAGGATAAGAAAACTGATCTTGACATAGAACAAGTCAAATAAAATGGTCAAGAAGCTGATAAAGATCAAATTTCAGTAGCTAAAAACACATAAATTGTTTAAAATCAATCTATATCTACTGCTCCACAATCATTGGACAGAAAAAATTGTATATTTGGAGAGAGAAAATTAGTAATTGATAATATATATTTTTATTCTAGTCAAAATAATACTGATATTTCCTTAGCTATAGTGAAAGAGTCTCTATAATCAACATGTTAAGAAGAAGATACATTTGATTATCCGAATAATCAGATAGAATATTTAGTCATTAAACCTAATAGAATGAAGCAGAAGAACTAAAGTCTTGAAAAATATATTGAATCAACAATAAAATATTTGGATGAATTTAAAAATTCAACTGTTCTTATATTGGAATTAGAATCTATTCAGACACATATCCAATATATCAGAAATAATTTATTTTCCCAGATAGATTTTGATGATTTTCAAAGAGAAATGCAAGATATGTTGGGAGAACTGATAGAAGAATATATATAAAATACTAAATTTAGGGAATTAAAAATATTATTTTTTAAATCAATTTTAATCAATAAAAAGTAATAGAAGTTAATCTAGAGTTTCCACTAATTGACTAGAAACTATTACAGACTAAATTACGAGATTTTAAAAAATTACTCCTATGATGTCTGTTTGGAATGATTGGCTTCATTCAATTCAGTGTAATAGTGAACCTATGAATATTATATTTTATAATAAAAAATATCATTTTAAGAATTTAACCTTAAGTGAACTTGGAATGAGACAACATCTCATTCAGTTAGGTGATAAGATTACAATGTTTCTTTAGACTGAGGAAAATCTATATGTGTTTTTAAAAGTAAATCTAATTTAATGCTTAATTGGGTGTAGGGAGTCATGAATTTTGATAAGATAGCCAGATGAATTAAATTAATAAATTTTACAAGGGAAAATGGTAGTGTTGAAGGAATTTATTTTGGATTTTTGAGCTTCGCGAGAACCCAAAACCTCTCATAAACCAATCCTTTCAACTTCGACCAGCCCTTCTTTTTAAATCCCTCTCACCCAAAATAACTACTTCATTCTTAAAAATCTTACAATAAAAAATCATTTGTTTATTAATAATTATATTTATCATTTTTTTCAATTCTACTACCATAACACCAATCACAATTTTATCTTATCTAGAATGTAACATTCATTTAAAATTATGCGCAACATCGAATGTGTTTTAAGCCATTTTAATACACATTATTTTTATATCACATGTTATAGAAGATTTGGTAAACACTACATAATTTTCTAAATTATGATTTTTTATTTTACAAAATTGTATGGATGTTCTTGTTAGTTATTAAATATAATATCAATATCTTTTAAAAGAAATTTTTTTTTTTATAATTCCTATATTTTCAATGTTAATATATGTAATTTGTGATCATAAAAAAGGGAGTGATTTTTGGGAATGTATTTTCCCAATAATACTCTATAAATATTATTGATTTTGATTCTCAAAATACCCTTGTTTATTTTGCTAATGAAATTAATTTATTTGAATTTCAGAATATTAATATTAAATGAAATATTTATTCATGAAATATAGCCAGGAAATTGATCCATAAGAAATATTTGTTAAAATATTATGGATGTAATTAAATGTATTCTAGAAACTTTTTTTATAACCTATATTAGTAATCATTTTGTATTGTTCAGAGACCCTACATTTGGAACAACACATATAGATATTGTACCCTATTCTGTTGGAAAAGTATTTGTTTGAAAACCTATATTTGGATGGAACATTATATTTGATAAGATGAATAGTATAATTAAAAAACCCTATATAAATATGGAACCCTATGTTTGTGGAAAAAATATATTGTAAATCCAATCTATTTATCTGTTCTACTATATGTTGTCAACTATATGTTCGGAGTTATTTTTTCATTTGAAGGATCACCATGTTCGACTATTCAACTATGGGGTTTTTATTTAAAGATATTTTCGCTGATTTCTACAATGGTCTTTGACATAATAAAATAATTTTTAAAAATATTTCAACAAATGATTCAAATTCTCTTATTCAATGGATTAAAACATTCTAATTTATAAGGGAAATTATGATTCTCTTGAATGATTTAAATTTTAATGATTGCGATCTATTAGGTGATATTCTTATATCTTATCAACCAAAAGAAAGATATGTGTTACATATATAGCCATAGTATTTTATCCTCTATAAAGGATATGAATATATTTTTCAAATATATTTTTGAATAAATATGTTATATAACGAAACAAATGATTGAGTTACTTAATTATTTTCTAAGGTGGCTACACTTCGAAGATATTTATATTTCAACCGCATAATGTTGTGTAATTGTTACTATTTATTTGTTTCTATTCTTATTTATGATCATTCACCAATAGGATCTCTTTAATGATATTATTACTTTAATACATTCATATTTTAAAAATAATATCCAAATTCTATCAGTTTATACTAATACAAATGTGATTAATAACCTGCCCAAACTATCAAATCAAACTATTTTTATATATTGATGTTTTGACTGATCAATTTTCATTGTGGAAGAATATCATATTCTCTGACTAAGAAGTGTAGTAAATAAGTTCACTATAAAATAACCATAAGGATTTTTTAGACCTATTGTAAATATATTATACTTGAAACACTCATTTGTGATGGTATTATGATGAAAGGATGGGTCTAGTGAAAATTACCAAATTCACATATAGAGTGTTGGTAGACTGGACTAGGGGATCTACATTCCTAAACAACTATAATAATTTCTATTCTCTTATATAGTGTTTTTTCTACAAAAATTACATATAGATGGGAGTGATGTATATAATAATAAATCAAAAAGAATGGCAGACTCCAGAATCTATCAAGATTATATAAATGACACATTTACATATTCTTGTGTATCATTGTATTATTGTGACCAAAATGAGGGCATACGACCATATAAAATTCATATAACAAATGAGGATGAAGAAAGGAATATGACTCATCAAAAATATGAGGGAGAGAAAGGCTAATTTTACCCTTTAAATAATCACAGTATTACTTGTATGGGCCTGTTGGCAAGAAAGAGGGACTATTGAATGAGGTGGTTCTACTAGCTAAGAAAAAACTTGTTGGTGTCTTACTAGTGGCTAGATAGTGGATTCTATATTTTTTACTATTGTATCTTGTCCATCCCACGATACATCAAACACAAATCTCAACTATAAAACCAACCTTTTATTCAGATTATATATATAAATATGCATGTTTCATCTAAAGAGACTCTCAAAATTTTATTTTGATGTTTGGATAATTTTTTTTCCTATCCACTTGTTGAATGATTAAAATTTACCCTAAATTTAAGAATCCCATTTGTACATGATACACTATGTCTTTGTTTATCATATTTCTCAAATGCAGAACTAAACACACTCTATTTCAAAGGTGGGATAAATTATTCTTTATGTTATTTTTTATTCAATGTTTTCTATTTATTTTATTCTTTGCATATAGTAGTGGTTAAATATATTGTAGTGAGAAATCACCATTTTTTATCTATTATTGTGATCTTATTCTTTATTCATATATATTATTTGACTTCACTAATTACGTCATTCATATCATTGAGTTTCACTTGGACACTATTGACCAAAAAGAGGAATCATAGTTATTTTTTAGTATAGTATTATCCTACACACAGAGATCTCTATGTTGGGTAATAAGCATTTGAACAGGGGGCTATATTTTAATAGGTCTTGATCAATATATTGAATAGGATATGAGAATATTTTTAAATGAATTTTAATATCCTTAATGTAAAATGATATGTTTGGAATTATTTTTCTCACAAACATCAATACATTTTTATTCATATATTTATATATCATAAGAAATTTAAAAAACCCCCACCATTTTAAATTTCTATTTATAAATTTTTTCTCATATAAATTGTGATAATAGAAATATTTTTTACGATTGATCATCTTGAGATATCGACTATAAGGTGGGAAATATACTTTATTTTAAGGAAAATAATGATATATTGAATTATAATTTGTGATATATCCCCTCATTAATTTTTCATTATTTATTATGAGGAAAAACCCATGTACATGATGTTTTCTAGAAAATAAATAAAATTATAAATTTCAAAAAATTGAAAAAAATATAACATTAATGAGTATATATATATATATATATATATTCATAGAACATTTTTTAATATTAGAGGTTCCTTTTAAGGGTTTTCTCATGATGAATTTATTATATGCAGTGATGTTGTTCCCTTCATGTTCACATTTGTTTTTGTGATTTCTTCTATCTATTTGGTTTTTTAAATGACGAATGATGAATGATGGGGTTTCTTGGTAGTGAATAGAGTCTTTTGCTATGCTAGTGTCAATGAAGGAATCTATTTTCTAATCTATATTTCTATTGGTTATGTGAACCCTGGTGTATCCTCATTACCGAGATGATGATTCATTAAAGATAGTTCTAGAATATCAGGTTCTTTTATATTGGTGTGGTGATTTAGGGTAAAAAATGTAATCAGAGATGATCGATGGATATAGTGAATGTAATTTAACTTTAGTGACATGGAATTTGTCACCGTGAGGTGTAGGGATTGGGTACTAATTTGGATTTCATCATTGAGATACACATTATGTGGCTTTTAGATCATCACTTTATTAAAAAAATTATGGTTATTTGTTTTTAGGGTTTTAGTTTATTAATATTCGTGGGTGTTGATATTTGAGTTTTATTGGTTGGTATGGTATGTGATTTAGTCATATAAGGGTTGTAATTTATCATTAAAAATGAGTTTAATAAAAAATATAAAAAATTGATGAGCTATAGATATTGTGATTGTTTATAATCATAGTTTTCTAACTATTTGGATGAATCTAACATATAAGAATATTTTATGATTTATGTGGAGAAAAATTTAAGAATTTTAGAATATGTGAGAAAATAATTTTTTTAATAAAATCAAACACAAAAAATCAATAAATATATATAATGATTATTCCATTTACATTTCATATTGACTAACACAAGGATGATAAGTTGTAGAATCTTAAAGATCTACCTTCCAACCTTTCTCAACAATTATCCCCAATAGTTCTTCAATAATACATTACATCTGATTCGAATTTGGGAGATCATGATTATTTTTATTAATATTAGACAAATTTTGTATTCACATAAACATTAAGTGATTCTCATATCATTGAAAAAAAACTGCATCTCCATTACTCTATATTTCATTAGAAGAAGGCACCATTGTGGTTTTGGAATTTAATTAAATTTTAGAGGATATTAACTATCTACCTCCTACTCCAACAAACAAACTCCAAAAGGAATTCACCATTAAAGGTGAAATTCATGTTGTACCCTTACAGGGAGGTATTCATTTCCTAAAATTATTTCATATGTTTTTATTGAAACAAAAATAAGTATTACATCCCACTTATTTGAATATTTAGATACATATATTACCTAAATTTATTTGGAGTAAAATGAAAAGTAATAATAATAATAATAACATGTTATGATTTAATTAACATTTTTCGTTCTTGATGAAATCATATTTCAAGCCGCCTTAGGTAAAGGGATAAATGATTTCATTAATTAATATTATTTTTATTCCATTAAAATTGGTTTTTTTAAATAACCAGAAATTACTAAAATTACTAATACAACATTATATGAGTAGGCCTTGGGTGATTATAAAGAATATGAAACATAATTTTTTTTGAATAATAAGTTGCCCATATATTTTTATAAACTCATTATATATATTTCATAATATTTATAAGCTTATAGACATAAAATACACTATATATGAGTTATCATATAACAATTTCAAGTTTAATAGAACTATATATGAAATTATTTTATGATTTATGAGAATTTATCCACTCCCACATTCATATTACTGATAGAATTTTCAAACTACCAACTAGAAGCATGGAAAATTGTTTCAATTTAAGGGTTAAAAAAATTTGATCTAATTTTTATTTCCTTTTATGTTCATTTATATTTATTATGATTTAAATGAATTTATTATGTTTTTTTCTTGTTTTAATATGTATTTAATGTCACATTATCAATGATATTAACTCAAGGATTCTAATATCTAAACACACTCTAGTAGTATCTTTCCATTTTAGTGATTTTTATACCATTTTTTTAATATTATTGTGATTAAATGAATATTAGATAGATATTATTTTTTGGGGGTGTTGATTACATAATTTTTTATGTAATTATTTTTTCATTATTTCAAAATATTATTTTATATAATTTTACATATTTTATTTCTATTTTAATATTTTTTTATAATGATATTCATCCTAATTTATTAATTTAAGAAATCAAGGCCATATTATAATTTTTTAGACACTATTTTATTTAAACTTTTATGATTTAAATAATTATTGGAATTATTTTTCATTGACTTAATATCATTTCATTTAATTTAGATTTACTAATTATGAAATGGATGTGCACTAGTACTACTTTAATTAAATGTCTTACCCAACATGATAGGTTTTTAATTATCTTTCAACACATCATTATATTTCTATTTTTCTGGAGAGTCATGAATAATTTTTGGAGATCCCTATATTACTATTTTACGATTTTTAATGATTTCATAATTCATGGAATGTGCCAAGTATTATTGAGGTGCCATTTGGAAATCCTCATTTTACATTTAACACATAGTTTTCCCAGAACATCATCCGACCATTATTAAAAACATAATATCCATGAAATAAATATTTAGAAATGAAAATTAAAATCTATATATTCCTTTCAAAAATAATATATAAGTTAAATGAATTACTATTTTTAAATATTTTTTTGCAGATTTTGATGTAATTTACATGTGTTACCTTAAAGAATACACCTCAGTGCTCAATATAAAATGGGTTTAATGTTTTTATAATCAATTAAAATAAATTAAAGAATAATTTATTTAAGGAGGTAAAATATATAATTAGAAATATGCATTTAGGAGTTCACCACCATTTTTATGTTCAAACATACACCAATTCCCCAAGAAATCAAATTTTTACCTAAATTCCTAGATCTGAAATGTTTAAAATAGTTATAATACATTAAGAGAGGAGGGAGGAAATATCAATGTTGCTGAAATTTTCTAATTGTGTACTAACCATGAGTATCAAAAATGAATTCATAGGATAAAATTCTACATGAGGGTGAAGATCATATTATTCTTGGTGGAAACTATTTCAATGCATTTAGTTTTGTTTAGAGCTAAATCCTCCTCATTATTCCTCTTGTAATTTTACATTAAAAACATACCCAATGTAAGACATAAAACAACACTTGTAAAAATTTTCATTATTGACACATTAATTATAACGAACCGACATCAATCCTTACATTATATTGAATTAGATGAATAATTCACATAGAGGATCTTTTCAGGTTTAGAGTTTTAGAGAGTTAGGGCATAACTATTACATTTAAAAATATTACAAAATAGACACTTCTACTCAGTTTCCATTTTTTTTACTAAACATGAACTCTTGAAAAAAAGTGTCATGTCTAGTTCCTTATTTTAAACGGCGTGAATTTTCCTTGATCCCATCCTTTACCCTATTCCACTTTATGTCCTGTGAAAAACATTTCAAAACATGGGATGAGCATATAAAGCTCAGTAAGGGATACAAAAATAAGGAAAACTGTTAGCTTTTCAAAAAAACAAATAAACCATGAATACTTAATCATAATTAATACTTTTAACCTTTTTTGAAGAAGTAAATATTGTTAACAAAAAAGATCATTACTTACCCTTTTGTAAACAAAAGATTACCATAAAACCCATATAAAGAACACGTAACATATAAAGGTAACTTCGGACATAAACATACTTAAATAGAATAACCATACGGTCGACTTCCACACATATAACTTAATGGAATAGACATGTAGCCAACTTCCACAACCAATGCATTAGAGCTTATAACATAACCACCCATCCTGGTATTCACGACACCACCCGTCATTTGGTTTATCATTTAACCACCCGTTAAATTTCCAAGTACCATTATAAAATTGTAACACATAAAACAATTATAATGGAAAGAAAATGTTTCCACATTTCATTCGCAATATACCACTTAAATATATTGACAGAAAAAATCCATTATCAAAACCATTTTCAATACCAAAATACATAAAAGAGTATATGGTATTTATTTTCTTTTAAAAACATTATGGCTTGTTGAGGAAGCCAAAGATCAAATAATATTCGCAGCGGCAGAAAAAGGTTGTTGTCACCGCTTATGTTAAAAAGAAACACAATTTTATACATTTAGTAAAAAACTTCATAGAAAAAGATTCCCTTTGAAATTCAAAGGATGTTTATACATAGTATGAAATAAATTCATGTATTAAAACAAAATACGCTTCATTGAAAGGAGATTGAGACGAAGTCCCTTACCTCGCGTCCGACTTGACTTGATAGTTATTTAATCTCCTGAATAATAAACTAAAGATAATTTATACTTTCTTATGAACCATTTTCGAGTTTATTATTCCTTTTCTATAACTTATTTCCATTTTATAAACATTATGTAATCATTTAAGTTAATAAGTTTTGTTTTGTCGATATTTGGTACTTGAGTCAAAAATGAACACCTTATAATTACAAGTTGTCCATGTAGTCAATATTCCATTCTATCTAGAATGATATTAATGGTTTAAGTATCATATATATCATATATATTCAGTATATACATGTATTTATAATATTATATAACATTTTGAGGTAAGAAATGAAATGCACCATTCATGGAGATGGTAAGTCGTACGTATGCATGAACGCTACTTTCATTTCTATTTTTTATTTTAATAGAATTAAACCATAATGATACACAGGTATATTATAATTCCATTATAAGATCATATATAATATAATTAACTCTATCCTTTATACATCCCATATAAGTCATTAACGAGTCACCCCACTTTAAGGGGGCGGTAGTCTGCACTTCCTCAAATGAGATTATCGTATTTATCCATTATTGATACCATAAAATATTGATATAAATGGAGAAGTACAGAAGCATAAGGAAATCATAAACATAATATATATTATATATAAATACAGTTCCATCATAATGGACACCATGAGAGGTGGTAAGATGTAATTGAACAATCATCATTTCGTGAGGCGTTAGTTTTCCATCCACAAAAACATTATGTTCTTCGTCCATTATATGGAGTTGTGTGTAAGTGTAGTTATAATATTCATCATAAAAAGTTCCTAGTATATTTATGATATAGGTTTTGTTACAAAAGAAAGGAAATAAAAATATTTTAGGGGTTGGAGAATTAAAAATAAAAGAAAACAATTTAAGAGAAACTGTTACCTTTAATTTGGGTAACTCCCTTTGGTTTGAACCAAAGAACTTATTAAGTGCCTCATGCCTAAGGTAAGGCTTTCAAGAGGAGGAGAGGGATGTAGGGAGTTCAATTGGGCAGAGTTTGGACAATCCAAATGGCTTTCAAGGTGTGAGGAATTGGTTATAAGTGGTCTCCTTTTATAAGGGAGAGGAGGGGCTCTTTATAAAAGTGTGAAAATATTATTTTATAATATAATTATATTCGGTTTATAATGGTCTAAAAATCATTAAATTTGAAGATAAGATGACTAATATTCAATATAAAATCATCAAATCAGAATTTGACATGTTTTGGATAATAATTTAATCATTATAATCGTATTTATTTAAATCATTTATTAATGAGGTAAATACTGCATCATTATTTTGTCATAAATAATTTAATTTATATGATGTCTAAAAATTATAAAAAAATACCATGATTTAGGAAATCATTTTATATTTCCAAATAATATTTTTAGATAAAAATAGGACTTATATAGCACCAAATAAAAATAAATCACTATAAGATTTTTGTTAATCTCAATTTTGTCTTCACATTAAATTAATTAATCTAAATTGTAATTTTCACTCCCATGTGGCTCAGTGGGGTCCCAAAATCGACCCAAAGATGTCCATGGTCGTTAATGACTCCACCAATAAGGGTTTGACAAGTGTTAAGGTAATTTCAAGTTATTATAATATTCATTTTACCTGGAATTACCCTATTGACCTTTAACCGCGGTAAATAAAAGCCAAAGTTACTATTCACCAAAAATTATTTTCATCTTATTGAACCAATTTTACTTCTTGATAACAACCATGTATGTAGGATTTTCAAAATTCAATTCACAGAAGTGGAAAATTTTCATTTTAATGAAAAAGTCATTTTTTTAACTACCACTAAGTGGTTTCACTATTCATAAAAAAATGACGTTTTTTCAGAAAAATACAAAAAATTCATCCTAAGCTATAATTGATATTCCAAATTCAAAAATGATGTCTATTTTTTCAAATTCAAAACATAGAAGTGGAATTAATTAATTTTCAAATTAATTCCCATTATCAAAACAAATAGCGTGTTTTTAAGAAACGATAACTATCAAAAGATTGACACTTGTTTAAGTCCAATTTCAATTAGAAATTAACTCCAATGACTAAAATTGGATTAAATGGTAAAAATATATCCTAATTACACTTTAAAAGAAATTAAAAAGATAATATAACCATATAAATAAATTATATTAAATCATAGTTTTGAATTAGAATACAATATTTTCACTATTCATAAAAAATGAACAATATCAGAAAAATTCCAAAAAATTACACAAATCAAATTTTGATGTCCCCATTCCAAAGAAGGATTTTATTTGGTCTTATAGAATGTATTAAAGTGACCAAAAATAGTTTTAAAAAGGGGATTCCATTAAAAGGTGATAAATCATCCTTTTAATGTAATTTATGATTAAAATTATATTCATTCATATTTTAAGCCTCTAACTTTTTATTGGATAAATGTAAATACATTTAACAATAATGTATAATCATATTGTAGTTATTTTCATTCATTCCAGCCAATAAAACTTCTAGGAGTTAACTACCATTTAAAATAATAATATTATGTTAATAGTGTGCAACGTAAGATTCCAAAGAAACTCGTTGTTGCGTATCAGGTACGCTATCGAACATAGAAACCCCTTTAAAGTAAAATTAATATTTAATTCAAAAATATTAATTAATATAAAAATAACATATTTTTCATTAACCTGGGATGTTACATCCTTCCCCTTTTGGAAATTCCATCCTCACAATTTTATTTACTTATCAAATAAATGGGGGAATTTATCCCTCATAGAATTTTTAGATTCCCATGGTGCCTATTCAACCATATGGGTTTTACACTAAACCTTTACCTGGTGAATTACCTTATTTAGCAACATTTTCTCTCTGTGGTCAAGAATTTGGATTGGTTATTCTTAATAAGAGAGATTATTTTCCAACTGAACTACCTCTGGGCTCAAAACATGAGATGGATCTGGCATATACTTTCTCAACTTTGAATCATGAAAAACATTGTGTACCTGGGATAAACATGGAGGTAAATATACTCTGTATTCAACATATCCAACTTTATCTAGGATTTCATAGGGTCCAATGATCCTCAGAATCAACTTTCCCTTCTTACAAAAATACATCACACATCTCCATGGAGAAAATTTGATTAAAACATGATCACCTACCTCAAAAGAAAGATCCTTCCTCCGGTTATCTGCATAACTTTTCTGTCAGCTCGAAGATGTTATCATGTGCTTCTGAATTAACTGATCTTTTTCTACCATCTCTTCTACCAATTCGGGTCCCATAAGTTTCTTTTCACCTAATTCATCCCAAAAAGCTGGTGTTCGACAATGCTTTCCTTATAATGCCTCAAATGGAGCCATCTGTATACTGGAATGAAAACTGTTATTATAAAAAAAATTCCAACAAAGAAATATATTGGTCCCAACTTCTATGATAATCCATCAAGCTAGAACATAACATATCCTCCAATATCTGAATTGTTCGTTCTGATTTCCCATCTGATTGAGGGTGAAAAGATGTACTAAAATTTAATTCAGTACCCAACGACTTCTAAAGGCCTTTTTAAAAGTTATAAGTAAACCTGGGATCACAATCAGATACAATGGAGAGGGAAACAACATGCAACCTGACTATCTCTTTAACATACAACCGAGCATGTAGATCTAGAGACAAAGTATCTCTAATCAGAAGGAAATGAGAAGATTTCGTCAATCGATCAACTATAACCCAGATTGCATTATTACCTTGAGATGTCTTTGGTAATCTCACAAAAAATTCCATGGATATATTTTCCCATTTCCATTTTGGAACTAGTAAACACTGAAGCCTTCCTTTCGGTAACTATCGCTCTTCTTTGACCTGCTTAAAAGTCAAACAATTCATAGTAAAATCAGTAATAAATCTTTTCATTCCATCCCACTAGTAATACCTCTAAAGATCTCTATAAATATTAGTACTTCTAGGATGAACTGGAAACAGAGAACTATGAGATTTACATAACAACACGTTCTTCAACTCTGAATCATAAGGCACAGATAATCTCTTTCCAAACCTCAAAACACAATCATTATCAGTGTTAAATTTAGGCAACTTACCCTTCTGAACCAACTCTACCTTTCTCTATAACTCACTGTCTTCCTTCGGCGCTTTCATTATTCTGTCTGATAGAGATGATCTCACTGACACCTAAAACAAAATAGAAGAATTTCCTCCACCAACAACCTCGATGACAAATTTCATCAAATAAAAAACCAAAGGATCTTGTTCCAAACGTAGCATCACTAATGAGACATTACTTTTCCGCCTCAAAGAATCGACCACTTTATTTTCTTTTCCTGGATGGTAATGGATCGTGCAATCATAATCCTTGATTAATTATAGCCATGACCTCTGTCTCATGTTCAATTATTTTTGAGTGAATATATACTTTAAACATTTGTGATCAGTATATATTTCACATTTTAATCCATAGAAATGATACCTCCACAATTTTAAAGCAAAAGAAACAACAGCTAATTCCAAATCATGTGTAGGGTAATTTTACTAATGAGGTTTCAACTGACGTGAAGCATAAGCAATTACCTGGTCATTCTGCATTAGGACACAACCCATTCCTTTCAACGAAGTATCACTGTAGATAAAAAACTCACCATTTCTGGAAGGAAGTGCCAAAACTGGATCATTCACCAATCTTCTTTTCAATTCCTGAAAATAATCATCACATTTTTTTGTCCAAATGAACTTAACACCTTTTCGATTTAACATAGTCATTGGACTAGATAACCATGAAAACGTTTCAACAAACCTTCAGTAATAACCTACCAAACCAAGAAAACTATGAATCTAGGTTATATTTGTCAGTCTTGGCCATTATTCTACAACCTTTGTTTTAGTAGGATCAACAGTTATTCCTTTTTTTGAAACAATGTGACCAAGGAATGAAATTTGGTGTAACCAAAACTTGTACTTGCTGAATGTACCATAAAGTTTATTTTCTTTTAATATTTGCAAGACAACCCTTAAATGACTTTCATGTTCCTCCTTAATTTTCGAATAAACCAAAATATCATCAACAAACACAACCAAAAACTTATCCAAGAAATCATGGAAAATTCTATTCATAAGATCCATGAATATAGCAGGTACATTGGTTAACCAAAAAGGCATAACTACAAATTCATAATGGCCATATCTAGTACGAAACATGGTCTTCTGAAAGTTTACTTATTTTACTTTCAACTGATGGTACCTCGACCTCAAGTCAATCTTTGAAAAATACCGAGATCCCTAGAGCTGATCATGAAAATCATCGATATGAGGCAAAGGATACTTATTCCTAACAGTGATGTTATTCAATGATCTATAATCAATGCAAAGTCTCATTGAACCATCCTTCTTTTTAACAAACAATACAGGAGCACCCCATGGTGATCTTCTTGGTCGAATAAAAGCTTTATCTAATAACTCCTACAATTCCTTCTTTAACTCTAAAAGTTGAATTTGTGCCATTCGATAAGGGGGTTTTGAAATTGGCTTAGCATTAGGAACTAAGTGAATAGTAAATTGAACTTTCCAATCAGGTATAATTCCAGGAAAACCATCAAGAAAAATATCAAGGTACTCATTTACCACTGGCACATCAATAATCTGAATAGTTCCTTTATTTTCAACAGTATGTTCAAGGTAATATTCATTTACATTTTTTACTAGTTCTTAGCTTCATGATATGTTATCAAAATCAAGGGTTCATTCTTGTACACAAACTGTAAATCTTTCTAAAAAAAACCTCTTTAGCTCTGCAGTCAATCTTAGCATGATAAACAGATAGCATATCTATGCACAAAATAACATCAAACTGTACTAGAATAAAAACAATAAGGTTCGCGGGTAGATTCTTTCCACACAAAAGGACATGAATGTTATTATGTTTTCATTTTGTCTCAACATTTCCTCCAGGTGTTTTTACCATAATTTCAGTATTCATTTCATCAGATGGAATTCTTAATTAACTAGAAAAATTCTCAAAAATGAAAGAGTGTGTAGACCCTGAATCAAACAACACATTGACATAATCTGAACAAATAAACAATGTACCTGATACTACTTCATTTGATGGCCCAATATCTGCTGAAGTAGTTGAGAAGGATTTCACCACCCATTTTTCCTTGTTGTCCGACTGCTTTCCCTCAGTTGAGTTATTTGATGGACACTCATTGGAATAATGACCCATTATGTTACACTTAAAACATCTTACCGATGGCTTTTCATTTCCTGCTTGTTCATCTTCTTTATAGTTATGAGCAATATGACTAGACTTACCACACTGAAATCACTTTTTAGTCTTTGATACACATTCTCCATGATTCTTTTTACCACACTTCTCACAAGTTAGATATTTAGTTTTCTTACCTCCAGGTTTCCTTGATGAATTCTTCCCATTTTCCTGCCAAATGGACCTCTTATTTTGTTGTTTTTCAAAGAACACTTGATCATCGACAAACTCCATTTCCACCTACTCCGCACATTGAACAAGTTTTTCATAATTTTTGAACTCACGAGAGGATAACGCTCTTCAATATAATGGATTCAGTCCAGAGTAAAATTGATTTATCTTACTATCAAGATCTTGGATGAAATTTGGTGCATACCTTGCCAGTCAAGTGAACTTTGCTTCATAAGTAGCCACTGAGTCATCCTCCTACCTTAATTATAGGAATTGGTTTTCCATCATAAGATGAACGACCATAGAAAATATTTTTCAAGAAGCATATAGTTGAATTAATCCCAATCAAGAGCATCAATCTCCTCACTATCCCTGATATTTTTCATCATCGACCAACACTGACCAGCTTCACCTTCAAAATGGTAAACAGCAACACTATCCTTTTGATGTTCTAAAAAAACCCATGACATCAAAAATCTTCTACAGTGATTTAATCCACACTTCAGCTAGCACTGGATCATATGATCCTCTGAATGATGGGGGATGTTGCCTCATGAAATGTTCCACTACTGACATGTTCTTCTGTGGCTGATCTGGCTGATCTTGTGCATGGATTCCACCACCATTTATCACTTGAGTCAGCCATTCCATCACCGCAACAAACTATTCAGTTCTGATTCCAACCATCTCATGTTGCTAATTTGGAAGGTTTTCTTCCTCCTGATGTCATCCCAACATAGCTGCCCTTTTTCCTCTGTAGAAAACCATTCTGAACACAAAAATATCTTAGGTGAAGCAACATAGTAATCTGGAAATGCTATATGATGTCAATATTAACATAAATTACATTATGGATATTTCTTTAACAATACCCTAACACCTAAAGTTATTTAAACTGACCTCTGATACCAACTATAAGGACCTGACCTTAAACCGTACATAATATTGAATTAAATGAATAATTCACGTAGAGGATCTTTTAAGGTTTAGAGTTTTAGAGAGGTAGTCCATGACTATTACATTTCAAAATATTACAAAGTGGACACTTCTACTGAGTTTCCATTTTTTTTGCAAAACATGAAATCTTGAAAAAAAGAGTCATGTCTAGTTCCATGTTCTAGACGACATGACTTTTCCTTGATCCCATCCTTGACCCGATTCCACTTTATGTCCTGTGAAAAACATTTCAAAACAAGGGATGAGCATATAAAGCTCAGTAACTGATACACAAAGAAGGAAAACTATTAGCATTTCAAAACAACATATAAACCATGACTACTTAATAATACGTAATACTTTTCACCTTTTTTTGAAGAAGTAAATACTCTTCACAAAAAAAAAAAATTACTTACCCTTTTGTAACCAAAAGATTACCATAAAACCCATATAAAGAACACATAACATATAAAGGTAACATGGGACATAAACATACTTAAATGGAATAACCATACGGTCAACTTCCACACATATCACTGAATGGAATAGCCATACGGCCTACTTCCATTCCCAATGCATTAGAGGTTATAATGTAACCACCCGTCCTGGTATTCACAGCACCACCCATCATTTGGTTTATCACCTAACCACCCTCCAAATGTCCAAGTACCATTATAAAATCATTACACATAAAACAATTATAATGGAAAGAAAATGTTTCCAAATTTCATTCATAATATATCAATTAAATATATTGTCATAACAAATCCATTATCAAAACCATTTTCAATACCAAAGTACATAAAAGAGTATATGATATTTCTTTTCTTTTAAAAACATTACGGCTTGTTGAGGATGCCAAATATCAAATAATACTCACGGCGGCGGAAAAGGTCATTGTCACCACTTACGTTAAAAAGAAACATACTTTTCTGTCATTGATTAAAATTATTCGTAGAAAAAGATTCCCTTTGAAATTTCAAGGGTGTTTATACACCGTATAAGTAATTTAGTGTATTAAAACAAAATATGCCTCAATGAAAGGAGATTGAGATGAAGTCCCTTACATCGCGTCCGACTTGACTCGATTGTTCTTTAATCTCTTGAATAATAAACTAAAGTTAATTTATACTTGCTTAAGAACCTTTTTCAAGTATATTAGTACTTTTATATAACTTATTACAATTTTATAAACATTATGTAATCATTTAAGTTAATAACTTTCATTTTGTCGATATTTGGTACTTGAGTAAAAAATGAACACCTTATATTTACAAGTTGTCCATGTGGTTGATAGTCCATTATATATATAATTATATTCATGATTTAAATATCATATATATCATATATATTCAGTATATACAAGTATTTATAATAGTACATAACATTTGTAGGTAAGAAATGAAATGCACCGTTCATGGAGACGGTAAGCCGTACGTACGCATGAATGCTACTTTCATTTCTATTTATTATTTTAATGGAATTAAAACATAATAATACATAGGTATATTATAATTCTAGTATAATATCATATATAATATCATTAACTATATCCTTTATACATCCCACATAAGGAATTAATGAGTCACATCACTTTAAGGGGGCGGTAGTCCGCACTTCCTCAAATGAGATTATCGTATTTACCCACAATGGAAACCATAAAGGCATGATATAAATGGGGAATTACATAAGCATATGAAAATATTAAAAATAATATATATCATATATAAATATATATCCATCATAATGGCCACCATGAGAGGCGGTAAGATGTAATTGACAATCATCGTTTCGTGAGGCGTTAGTTTTCCATCCACAGAAACATTATATTTTTGATCCATTATATGGAGTTTTGTGTACGTGTAGTAAGAATATTTCTCACAAAAACATCCTAATATATTTAAGATACTGGTTTTGTTACAAAATAAAGGAAATAAAATGAGTTTAGGGGTTGAAGAAGTAAAATAAAAGAAAACAATTTAAGAGAAACTGTTACCTTTAATTTGGGCAACTCCCTTTGGTTTGAACCAAAGGACATCTTAAGTGCCTTGTTCATAAGGTAATGATTCTAGGATGAGGATAGGGATATAGTGAGTGTAATTGGTCAGAGTTTGGATGAGCCAAATGGCTTTAGAGGTGTGACTAATTTGTTAGAAGTGGTATCCTTTTATAAGGGAGAGGAGGGGCTCTTTAGGAAAGTGTGAAAATATTATTTTATAATATAATGATATTCGGTTTCTGATGGTCCAAAAAATAATTAAGGTCTAAGATAAGATGACTCATATTAAAAATAAAATAATCGAATCAGAATTTTACATGTTTTGGATAATAATTTAATCATTATAATCTTATTTATTTAAATCATTTTTTAATGAGGTAAATACTGCATCATTATTATGTCATAAATAATTTAATTTATTTGATGTCTATAAATTATAAAAAAATACCATGATGTAGGAAATCTTTTTATATTTCCAAAGAATATTGGTTGTATAAAATAGGACTTATATAAAACCATATAAGAATTAATTACTAAAATATTTTTGTTAATGTCGATTTTGTCTTCACATTAAATTAATTAATCTAAATTGTCATTCTCACTCTCAAGTTTCTCAATGGGGTCCCAAAATCGACCCAAATATGACCACGGTCGTTAATGACTCCACCAATAAGATTTGGACAAGTGTTAAGTTAATTTTGAATTATTATAATATTTTTTCCTTGAATTACCCTATTTACCTTTAACCGCGGTAAATAAAAGTCAAAAGTTACTATTCCCCAAAAATCATTTTCCTCTTATTGAACCACATTTTTCTTATTGATAACAACCATATATGTTGTATTTTTGATATTCAATTCATAGAAGTGGTAAAATTTCATTTAAATGAAAAAGTCAGTTTTTTTAACTACCACTAAGTGGTTTCACTATTCATCAAAAATTGATGTTTTTCAGAAAAATACCAAAAATTCAGTCAAAAATGATGTCTATTTTTTCAAATTCAAAATATATAAGTGGAATTTATGAACTTTAAAATTATTTTCCTTTATCAAAACAAATAATGTTTTTAAGAGACAATAACTATCAAAAGATTGACACTTGTTTTAGTCCAATTTCAAAGAGAAATTAACCTCAAATACCAAAATTGTATTAAATGGTAAAAATATATTCTAATTACACTTTAAAACCAATTAATAATATAATCTAACCATACAAATAAATTATATTAAAACATAGTTTTGAATTAGAATACAATATTTTCTCTATTCATAAAAATGAAATTTATCGGAAAAATTCCAAAAATTTACACAAAGTAAATTTTTATGTCCAAATTCTAAAGGAGGAATTTATTTGGTCATATAGAATGTATTAAACTGACTGAAACTAGATTTAAAAAGGGTTCACCATTAAAAGGTGATAAATCAGCTTTTAAATGTAAATTATGCTTAAAATTATATTCATTCATATTTTAAGCCTCTAAATTTTTATTTGATAAATGTAAATATATTTAACAATCATGTATAATCATATCATAGTTAGTTTCGTGCATTCTTTCCAATACAACAACAAAGAGTTAACCACCATTTAAAATAATAACATTATATTATTAGTGAGAAATGTAAGATTCCAAAGAAACTCGCCATTGCGTATCGGGTACGCTATCGAACATAAAAACCCCTTTAAAGTAAAATTAATATTTAATTCACAAATATTAATGAATATAAAAATATCTTATTCTTCATTTAACTGGGATGTTTCACTAATGGTTCTTTTAAGATGTGATTCTTAGAATACATCAATATTATGTGGAAAATTCATGTTCTTTGGATTGAGAATTTTTTTAAATTAAAATCCTCAGGTTAGAGAGAAAAAATTTTATTTGGAGGTAGGTACAATTTTCACATGAGGATTAATATGATATTTAATGTATTTTAATGATTCATAAGGATTCAGAGAATTGAGATTCACTAAGGAATCATGAAATATATATATTTATAATAATCCAATAGTATTTTGAATAATTCCATATAATGTTTTTTTGTCCTTGGTATAGATTATATACCTAGATTGAAGTTCTTATAAGTGGTGGATAGATAAAGTACATGTTTTTGTTAATTTTTTTGTTTAAAAAATTAATTATTTTCTCCGTGAAGCCATAAAAGAAAAGCGTGTAATGTTTTAAATACTTTAAACCTATGAATAAATCCCATACAATTCCAATACTTTAATTTTTTCATGGTATTTACACAAAAATCATTCATTATTTAAATTTGAATTCTTTTATTTCATTACCACTATTTTAGAACACCACCTCTTGTCCAATCTAATTCCTTTCATTTATCTTCGTAACTAAATTACAAGTCTCATTCTTCTTGATATGGTTCAGTTATTTAATAATATAATTAACAAACTATTATTGATTTAGTTCTCCTTCAAAATATTTATGTTCAACATGAGAGAATAGTGAAGTATAACCTATTTTACTCAATGTTAACATAATTTATACCTACTGATTTCTATTCAAAATAATATTTTTATCCTATACATACCTTGTAATCCATGGATGAGATGAATGATATTTCTTCTCATAAAGTAAAATGGTTGAATACTCTTTTACATCCTATTAATCTTCAATAGTACCATTAACTTCTGATGGTTCTTGAGGATATTTAACAATAATAACATCATTGTCAATGCTAAAATTTGATTTACCCTTTATATCTTATTGTTTTATTTTTCAATCACCTTTACATTAATAATATAATCTATTGTTATTTTTAGTTTAGTATAATATGGGTTTCCACTTCCATTTTGAGGATTACCAATAAAATTATAGCAACACTTATTAGCTGAAATACACCATTTTTTACCTTTAACGTTGATAATGGATTCCAAACACACGAAGGAACTTCAATATTTGAAATTTATTACACTAACTCATAATAAGACATATTAAAATTTGGTCTCTACCAAAAATAATTTTGAATGTGAACTACAACATAAATAACATTCCTAAAAAATATTGAGAAATATTATGCCCAACCAGTATTTTACAAGCTATATCCACTAAACACAAATTCATTCATTTATCCATACTTTCTTATTATGATTTTTATGGTTCATCTAGTTCATTTAGGATTCCATAATTCTATAAATAAGTTCATAGAATTTCATTTAAAATGTCAGTTCAATTGTTTTTATATATTCTTTTGATAAAAACCACATAATTTCTCAATACTATACTAAAAATAATTAAAATTTCATAAGGATGAAAAATTATTTTTTAAAACCCCAAAAATGTAATATGAGTAAATTAATAAATAAAACTAATAAAGTAAAAACTAAATATTGGATTAATTCTTCCTCATGGCCTCATACACATCCAACTCAATTATCTCTAAGGGATGAGTATATTGAATCTCCGCCTTTTTGTGCGAGGGTTCAATAAGTTTACCCTTTTTGAAAATCGACACATTTAAAATATTAATGATTTTTTTTCAAAACAAACATCATGAATATTTTATCCACTGGGGATCATGTTCGAATTATTTGGAAAATATTGGAAATATTTTGACTCAACAATTAATGCACTTTTTTCATTATTATATAGCATGAGTTTTTAGCATAATGTAGTTGAATTAAAAAACCTATAGAAACATTTTATATTGTAACCATAGTTCCATATTTATGGTTCATAACCATGAAAACATCCCTTCTAAAATTTTCGTTATTTTCTTCAATAATAAAAAATATACACTAAATATATTTTGTGTCAGTCCATAAACATAATGGTTATTTTTGGATTTGATCTTTTCATTCCCAATTATAGTCAATCCAAATCAAGGAACATTTAGTGGAATATAATTTAGAATATCCACTAAAAATACATTTCAATTTTAATAATCTTTTAAATACTTTAGAAATTACTTCATATGAGAGGAACATCCACTCTCTGGGATCCATGGACATTCCCCTCTTCATGATTCAGTGAAACTTCTACAACCAAAGCATTCTTATATTACATGTTATTCTTTATATAATGATTATGAGTTTTAAAATAATAATTTTTATGGCCTAATAAAAATAAAATTCATTCATTTTTCTTATTTATCGTTCTGGTCACACATTCCAAAGACTTTATTAAGAATATCATACTGATTTCGATATTTGTTTTCCAAAAACTGCAATATGTCTCGACATTTTCCTTTTTTAAGGGGTTTAATCCCCATAAAACCTTTATTACCAAGACTCAAAGTAATATAATTACGCTTTTAGATAAACTAAAACACCTTTTATACATGAAATAATCATCCAAAATAACCAAAAATATAAACAAGAGGTATATTTACCATTGTAAACAGCATAATTTTGAGAGGTTTTGGGTTATATTTATTACTTCTCTGAGTCAATAGTCATTGATCATTTTTGTGAACCCAGTTTATTTTTATGTAATAATAAAATATTATTTATATTATTTATATTTTATTATATTTTGTAGAGTCACTATTTTTTAGGGTTTTTACAGGAATTTAGAGTTCATAAAATTTCATGATTTCTAAGTGTCATCAGATTTGACCCCAAACATGGTCTTTATAACATTATTTATTTTATTTGATTCTCTAATTATAATTTAAGAACTATATTTACCCTTTAAATGTGATATTTTTTTTAATTTAGGAAGAATATTTTTCTTAGAATATTCCACACCTTCCGAAATTGAGTTATTAAAACATGATCTGTAATTACTTAATTCTATTTCTTTTTAAGAAATTATTTTTAAATATAGTAAAAATGATTATAATTATAATTAATTATTTCTTCTAGGGTGAATTTTATATTCTTACCTCCATCAATAATCTTACTTATACTTCAGTGACTTCGATAAATCTTATATAAAAACATATGCCTTAACATAGATGATTAATTTCCCTTTTTCTACATTCTGAACTATGTTTCCATTTGAATTATTTTTAGTGTATAATATTTTAATTATTTCCAAAGAAATAAATCCGTAGAAGTATCTTAATATTCACTTGTAATTTTCTTTATCTCTGGTAAACTTTTAATAATTTTCCTTTTCAATGAGTATATTTTCAAATTCAATATCACTAAAAGTCTTAACTTCCTCTTATTATTCTTACATAACCCAAATTTATTTAAAAAATGCTTTACTCATTTTAAATTTATAAAAAATCACACTCTTATAATTATTAAAACAATTAACCTATTGAAATTATTTTTAAATAATATTTTATTGTTAACCACTTCTTTATCAAAATCTTTTATTGTTTTGGATTTTGGGAAATTTATAGTAACATTAACAATAGAGCCACATTGGAAACATTTCAAAAGAGTCGTTACATTGTAGTTTCCTTTCTGTATTATAATTTTTATAGAGATAAAGGATGCATATTCATCAATATTATCCTCCAAATCTTCATAAAAAAAATGAAATACTAGATTCTTATTCAGTATCATCCTTCATCTTGAACATCTTTAGTTTAATTGTTTTAATGTCAATATACTTTTCATGCATGCCAATTTTATTGATAGACTTATGTTTCCTTGTTTTAAAATAAATAATAATGTTGTGTAATTCAACAAGAGGGACATCAATGAGATCATTTTCAAAACATGAATATAATTTTACAACAAAATTGTATGGTAAGATACTAAATATCACCTCTGTAAGTGTAAATACTTATAACATGTCACTAAAGCATCTCATTAGGCTCCCAATATCATTACACCTATTAAAGTTTTTTTGATAGCATCATCATACATTATCTACATATCTACATATTTATGTCACTAAAAATACAAATTTTATAACTTCACTTTGGTTTTTTTATTCATAAATATTTTATAGTTTTTTTCCAAATGCATTTTATTATTTTAATTTAATTCACACTAAGGAATTAAATTTCTAAAATAGATAATTCAATATAATTTATAGAACTAAAATAATTTTCTATATTCCATTTTTCTACCTCTATATTGAATTCCACTTAAACAATTGGTGAAATCTACCAGGAATGACCTCCAATACATCATAACTTGTGTAAGATATTATGAAAAAATTCAATACTACCAAACATGGTGTCCATTCTGATCAGCTGTTGAAATATAATTGTTTTTTGCTGAATTAAAACAATATATAGAAGATACATGAAATCAGAAAAAAAATATTCTTCTAAAGAGAGACACTAAATAACAATATTCAATTAGCAAATCAAAAATTACGGAATCCTAATTTTTACAACACTTGTGGAACCACCTATATGATCAATTAAGAACATTAAGTAGAGAAAATCAATGATATATATTCCATTTAATTTTTTTTTAAAATAACTTTTTCCAATGTTATGATATCTAATAAAATACAAGAAGGGTGGGGGATTGTAATTCTAAAATAAAGACACAATTTTCTTCTTCTAATAGTATTAAAATTATCGTTTGTTTATACTACTAATACAATTAATCATCGAATTAAAAACAATACAATTATATGAAATATCTACTATATGAAATAAAATAAACATAATAAAAATAATGTAATTATATTTTTAACAATTACCACTGGCAGTGTTAAAACAACATGGATTTGAACTATCAAAAATAGATTAAATCTTATGAGACATAACAAAGTGGTAGTTTAAAAATGAATACAAATGAAATTCAAAAATGAATACAGTGGAAGATTAAAAAAATATAGGGTACTGGTTTGTAATCCAAATTTTCCTTTAAAAGGATCATTTTAAAATCAAAATTTTAAACATATGAAAATTGAATAACTATAGATAAAATATAATGTATCGATAAATTTAAAACACTCAAAAGGTATCCTCAAATTTTATAACAATTAGAAAGACGATATTACTCTCTTAAGAAGAACTAAACTATACCTATTATTATATGTTCACTTTTATACACTATAATTTTTTGAGAAATGTCTTCCTAGAAACAAAAGTCCTCATTCAAGATTATTATAAATCACCTACTCTTGTTATTCTCATAATCATTATGACATAAATTATTTGAAAAATAGCAATTACAAAAGAAATTTCTTGGATAATTATAAAGGAAAAAATCAAATAGTGGATCCCAATAGAAAAAATTAGAAAGAAAAATATTGTATTGATTGAATCCATTCTCAGTGATAATAAATTTTAAATATTCAAAACTAATTGGATGTTTTATAATGGTTGATTAATATGTTAATTAAATGTTTTCATATGTTCTGGAACTCATGGTGTAGATCTAATTAAATGAAATATTGTGACAAAAACTGATTATACGATTTCCCCCAACATAGAATCAGTTGTTACTGAATTGATATCAGATTCATTATCTACCAATGAGTTAAAAAAATGTTTTATCTACTAATGAATTTAATTATCACATCTATAGTTTTTACAAATTCAATATATAAAATATAACATAGTTGTTTAGATCATTTTATTTTCAATAAAAAGTTTCAGTTCTTTAGTATTTAAGTTACTAGAAGTTCATTTTGAACATACATAAAAACCTAATAAAAAAAATCATATTTCATCATTTTTATGAAATTTTTATTATGGTTACCAAAATAAATAAAGGAAAAGTTTCAATAAATAAAAAATATTCCCTTTTAGAAAACAAACTACACATAATAAAATATTAAAATCATGGTAATAGATTAAAATTAAAGAACCCAGTAATATTTAAAATAGAAAATTTCTCTCTCTTTTGTATAAATAAAATTAAAAAAACTTCATTAAAAAAATTACCCCCTTTGAAAAACATATATCAGAAATGACTAATTCAGAATGAGATAAAACTAATACTCACATTTAAATAAATTTGTTCATAAATTTATTCATATTTATAATTTTAAAAATGAAATATTAAATAATGAAAAAAATAATGAAATAAAATTACAGTTATAAATTATAAATTTAATTATATTTGAGAATTTTATGGAATTATTTTTATGTCTTTTTAGAAACTTTTCAAATCTCATTATATATTAAATAAATTTTGTTTTATAATTATTAATGTAATCAAATTTACCTATATAAATTTAATTTTGACCATGATTTATTATCAAAAAATATATTAATACAAATAATAAATGGATTTAACATCACTTTTCCAACAAACTTAAGGATAATTTCATGCATATTCATATAATAGTAGATATGATTATTTATTATCATATTTTAAAAATTACTTTCTTCACCACAACATAGCTTGGGATCTTCAGATATATTTAATTCTCTTATTTCATTAGAAAGGAAAACAATAATCTTTCTAGATGGCCTTATAAGATTCTTCAGATAAACTCTTATACATATACTCACAATAAAAAAAATGCACATAAAAATGTGAAAATAGATAAATCAATGCATAAAATCCATGTGATTTTATTCCTTAAATAAATATTTTAGATATCTATCGTCCAAATATTTTTCCTATTCTAAAAGGGGGATCATAAATGATTGAATTAAAAATGAAAGGGTAATACATTTCTTGTACAAATTTTTTTAGGATTTAAATTTTAAATTTATTTGAATGTGTAAAGATAAAAGATTCCACTTTGAGAAAAAAATAATGAATCCTATGGTAAAAAGTAATTCCGAAAGATTGTAATAATAATCTTACAATTCATGAATTTTTATTTTTTTCCACTATAATATGAAATAATATAAAGGAATAATTGAAATTTTAAAAAATATAATTGAAATTATTAATCATTTCGGAAGATATTTTCAAAAACAAATGTATGTTATTACTCTTTTTAGAATGGTTCTATAAATTTTTTTGAAATTTAAAAAATAAAAAAATAAAATTTAATAAAAATTGATGTTAAAATAATTTGAAAATAAATGATATTTGTTTTAAAATAGATAAGTTTTCAGAATAAATACAATTTAATATGATTGAAAATATATGAAAAAGGAATTCCCCTTTTGCATTTAATATTTTTTAAATATAAGGATATAGGTGGAATAAAAATAAAATTCAGTTGATAGCCCCCAAATAATATTTAATAAATTTTAATATATCAATATTTAATGGTTTTGTAAAATTATCACTATGATGATTCTATATTCTAATAATGTATGGGATTATATCATAATTTATTATGTGATCCACAAGGAAAAGATTTATGATATCTACGCGCTTTTATCATTAGTGATTTTCTAGGAGTCTAAAAAGGGAAATTTCACTTGTGATATCCGTCATGACCCGTCCCCTGGGGCCGGTGCTGTGACTACCCCAGGCCCACCTTCTATAGGCCTGGGGCTGAAGACTAGCTCAAAGCCATAAATCCTTAAAACCAGGAAGACATTGCCTTTATAAAGTGTAAAGACACACAACAGTGTATGAGTTGTATGTAAAACACTAGGAAATATTATATAAAAAGGAGTGTTGAAAAGTAAAAAGGGGTTGGGAATACAATCCCAAACAAAAAGTACTAGTACAACTGAAAAACAAGTACAACTAAAGAAAAGTTAAAGCATCTACTGGGTCATCCTCTAGGGATTTCTACCTGAAGGGTATGGATAGATAGCCTCCTCAGCACTCCACGTCCGTTAGTCCACCGTGTACCAACTCATCGTAAGGTCCACCACTGTGTACCATCCAGTCCTGCTAATCTGATCCTCAGTCAAAGTTTTCCTTCATATGCAACCAACACAACAAGGTGCGGGCATAGCCCATGCAGGGGTGAGTAAAATGATACTCATTAGGGACCCCAAGACCCTCTAGGTCTCACAAAATCCAAAAAGGATAAATCACAATGTATGAAATCAACAAATAACCTCACATAGGAATATCCCCATTCATATACCTAAGTTAACAAGCAACCCATATCAATCATGATGTAAAAACAAAAGTTACTCACTTAGCTCAACAAAGATTTTTATTCACAATGTTGAAACCACGTCTGCTGGAGAACTCATCCTCTATCGAGTACAGTGGGTCTGCCGCCACAAACAGGCACTTCCCACTAACCTTGGACTGTTGAGGTATATCTCCTGTCGAGTATTGTGGGTCCACCGTGCTCACATAGAGGTGCTCCCCACTGTAGGTATGTCGCCAACTACCAGGCTCTCCACCTAATAACCTGCAGAGGTACTCCTCCTGTCAAGAACACCTGGTCTGCCGCCAACTACCAGGTGCTCCTCTACCATGGGACTACTGCAAACTACCAGGTACTCCAAATTGGGCAAGTTGAATCACTCTGATTCAAATCGGTCAAGCACTCGTCAGGTCTTAGTGAAACAGAAGACACATTAATCAGAAGCCCGATCTGTGAGTAATAAGTTTTTTAGTCCCGAGGGCCCAGTTGGATTCAGGTTCGATCCAACCTGACCGTATCTCAACATTACCCAAAACATCAGTGGGGTATACTCAAAGGGACCATTGTTCTCTAAGAAAAACAACACCACTGAGGATTCATAAAAAAAATCATCTAGTGTCAATGATACGGCCAAAGGAAGTAACAGTCAGTAGTGGGCCTCATTCCGGTCTGATCCGGTCGGACCGACTTGGCCCAACCTAGTCTGGGCCGACCCGGTCTGGGTCAACCCAGTTAGATCCACTGGGTCTTACCCAGCACGTTGGACGGGTCCCCCGCTAGGTTGAGCCATGCCTGCTGGTCCCGGCCCAATTGACTTTGGGGGCGGTTTGGCCTGGAGGTCTCCATGTAGGCAACTTTATCCAGAAGCCAGGGTCAGTTCAGATAGATACACCATGAGGGATGCCACAGACTGGCTCGGGAGGCCTGCGGCAGCTAGGCAGGGTGCTCGAGAGGTTGTTCAGGGCACCTGGCAGGCTACGTGGGGTGCGGCAGGCCGTGTGGGGTCCGGGCAGGCTGTGGGCAGGTGGGGCTGACGGCTGGGTGGGGGCCGGGCAAGACAGTTTTGCACATATCAGGCCAGCGCGGGACGAGAGTACCAGTGCGCCAAGGGGGTGGCACAGTTCGCGGAGGCTGCGGGTAGCGCAACCTTTGTCTTCCTCCACCTTCGTCGCCTCTTAGCTTTGTCACCATGCTAACGATTACCATAAACAAGATCGGTAGAGGGGTCTAGCCATGTTGGTTTCACCCAAGCCCTCCACAGTTAGGGTGGTATCAAGCGACTCGCATGTATGAAGTGCAACAACACTCGTTCTTCATTTTGAGAAAAAGGAAGAAAATGGGAAATATCATATATAGATAAAATTAAACCCCTACCTTTAATCATTGGTCGTTGATGGTGAATTCGTGGGAAGAAGATGGACTTTTCACTTGTTGTGTTTGTGGAACAATTCCACTATTGAATTCGCATGATAGTTGTGGAAGAGATTCTACATTGGTAGGTGTCCAGGAAGATGTTGAAGAAGAACCGTCGCCGGCATTCTTCGTTCTTCATTATGGAATGAAGTTCCTCGATGAGAGCTTTCCCTTCAATCACCCAAGTGAGTTTGTTGTTCCAAATAATATATTACTTAATCTATTATTTCCTTGGCACAAATTCAAAAGGGAGAATTAAAATTAAAAGGCTCCTCCTCATTAATTCATGTGTGTTGTCACGTATTAATTGGGGAGTTTGCACCAATTCAAAAAGGAGTAATTAATTAGGTAGAATCCCTCTTAATTGTGGAGGATTAGAAAAATTAATTTCTATGGGAGGTGAAGAGGCTCCCCTAAATTAATGTGAAGCATAAGAGTTTTCTCCACTTTAATGGAATGTTTAAGGGGTTAAGAGCCCGAGTGGTCCCCACCTCATTTATCCTTACATGGAAGGTTGCTTTGGGGTGGGCCCCACCACCATAACCTCTCATGGGAGGTTAAGGTGTGGTGGCCCCACCGCCAACTCCCATGAGGATATTTTAACCACCTAAACTCACATGGTGGCTCAATAGAATAAAGTGTAGCTCACTTTTTTTAATGATAACCCAAAAACTAACTTCTATCCTTGACTCACTTCTATTGAAGTGAAAGTCTTCTTAAGTGAATACTGGCGATGCGAGTTCAACGGTGCCCTAGGATTTCAGTTCCAAGCACTTGTAAAAAAGTTATAAAAACCTGCTTGTATGTTTACTGAACGTACTCGAACAAGTCTTTAGAAATTGATTCTGGGCACACCATGCCACAGAATCAAGCACCGTAAATTTTCTCAGACTCGTAAAATTTCCATGTATTTAAAAAAAATTCCAGTGGATTTTTGGTTCTTTACATTCTTTCCTCCTTATGGCTTTACGTCTCTATAAGCTACAACTCGAACTGAGGGAAAAATGGGGGTACTGAGCATGCATCTGAGCCTCCCGCTCCCATGTCCTCTATTGAAGGTTCTAATGCTACCGGAGAATGCGCACTAGAGGTATCAACCATCCAGGTAGGATCTCCTCCTTTTGATCCTCGATCTCCACAGAAACCTCTATGAAAGTCTCCTCATCATTGATGTATAGCTCTCCATGGTCGATTATGTGAGTAGGGTCGTGCACGTATCTCCTATGCTCAGATACGTGGAAGATGTCATGCACCCCATGAAACTGCAGTGAAAGAGCGTATCAACATGCCACCTCACTTACTCTGATGAGGAACTTAAATGGTCTGATGAATCTCAGAGATAACATTCCACCTCGGCCAGATCTCAGTAGGGCTCGTTGAGATGAGACCCGTAGAATGACGTAGTCACCATCCTCGAACTCCAGAGGCCTCCATCTCCTGTCAGCATATGACTACTGCCTACTCTGTGCAGTCTTCATTCGATCCTGGATGATCTGCATCTTCTCTGTGGTAGACCGCACCATCTCTGGTCCCTCTAGTGCTGATTCCTCTAGGACGGTCCAGCACAGTGGCGATCTGCAAGTTTGACCATACAAGGCCTTAAAATTTTTCATCCTAATGGTTGAGTGATAACTGTTGTTGTATGAAAACTCCACCAAAGGTAAGTGATCCTACCAGCTGCGACCAAAGTCGTGGACATAAGCACGTAGCATGTCCTCAAGGGTCTAAATGGTCCACTCGGTATGACTATCCGTCTGAGGATGGAAGGCAGTGCTCAGAGAAAGATGCGTCCCGAAAGCCTCCTGCAACCCCTTCTATAGCCAGGAAGTAAACCGTGCATCACAATTAGAGACAATAGAAGAAGGTATACCATGTAGCTGCATAATATACTGCACATAGAGGAATCCCAAGATCTCTAATGAACCCTGCTCTCCGATATGTAGGAAGTGGGCTGACTTGGTGAGTCAGTCAACGATCACCCAAATCGAGTCATGTCCCCTGGATGTACGTTGAAGACCCATCACAAAGTCCATGGATATCCCATCCCACTTCCAATATGGGAACTCTAAAGGCTGAACCAAGCCTACTGGTACCTGGTGCTCTGCCTTCACTTGCTGACAAGTGAGGCATCGAGAGACAATATCCCATACTTACTTCATCATACCTGGCCACCAGTACTTTCATCAACGGTCCTGGTATATCTTCGCCACTCCTGGATGTACTACTAGAGGGGAAGTGTGGAACTCCCACAACACTTCCTCATGAAATTCTACTGGTACCAAGGTACATCTTTTGAAGAGGATGTCATTCTCCCCACCTTTAGAAAATTTATCAGGTGCCTGCTCTGTGGATATCTGAGCAAGTTGCGTCTCGCAGTTAGCGTCTTCACTTTGCGCCTCCCTAAAACACTGAATAAATGGGGGAGTGACTATAACAGACTGTAGAAAGGCTACTCTATCTCTATTCACAAAGGATATCTATAAATCTGCTAGCTGCTCTGTCTCCTAACCTAGCAGCACTATACCAGTTCTCCTGTTGAGTGCATCTGCAACAACATTCCCCTTCGCAAGAGTATAGACTATCTCAAAATCATAGTCCTGGAGGAGCTCAAATCAACATCATTGTCTCAGGTTTAGTTCATTCTGAGGGAAGATATACCTGAGACTATTGTGACCAGATTACATGGTAAAACACTCGCCCATTAAATAGTGTCGCCACATCTTCAAGGCAAAGACCACTGCTGCTAACTCAAGGTCATGGGTAATGTAGTTCTTATCATGTTATCTCAGCTACCGAGAACCATAAGAGATCACTGCTCGCTCCTGCATCAGGACACATATGATTCCTATCCCTAATGTGTCTCATTAGACTATGTACCCTAGGACTTCTTATAGAATCCTCAAGATGGGGGCACTAGTTAGCCACTTTCTCAACTCCTAAATGCTCTACTAGCATCTCTCCAACCACAGGATGGGATTCCCATTCTTCTTCAAGGCTGATAGTGGTGCTTAAACTCTTGATAAGTCTAGTACGACCCTCCGGTAGTAACCAGCCAAACCCCGGAAACTCCGCACTTCCATCACACTGTATTGTGGATCCCAAGCAAGTACTGCCTCAATTGTTACTAGATCCACTGCAAATCTAGCCTCCAAGATTACATGACGCAAAAAGTGAACCTCTCAGATCCAGAACTGGATCATCTAGAGCTTACCATAAATTTGGTTCTCTCGAAGTGTGTCCAGTACTACCTGCAAATGGAAGGCATGCTCCTCCTTAGTAGTTGAGTAGATCAGAATGTCTTCGATGAAGACTATGAAAAATCGATCTATGTAAGGATAGAAGATCTTGTTCATGAGTCTCATGAACACTACTGGAGTGTTGGTTATGCCGAAGGGCATAACCAAGAACTCGTAGTTTCCATACCGGCATCTTAAGGTCCTCTTCTTCACATACTCGTCTCGAACATTGAGCTGGTGATAGCCTAATCTGAGGTATATCTTCGAGAAACACCATGCTCCCTTCAGCTGATTAATGATGTCGTCAATCATCAAGAGTCGGTACTTATTCTTTATGGTCACCTATTTTTGGTGATGTTAGTCAACACAATGCCTCAAGCTCCCATCCACCTTCTTGGAAAACTGAATCAGGGCTGCACAAGGATAAACACTGAGCCAGATGAATCCCTTCCCCTACAAGTCCTCCAGCTGTACCTGCAGCTCACGAAGCTCAGTAGGAGCCATCTGATATGCCATAGTAGATATCAGTGCCATCCTGGGGTACAAGTCCATGTAAATGTCCACCTTTCTGCGAGGCGGTAGTCGCGAAACATCATCAGGGAAAACATACACGTACTATCCCACCACTACAGGATAGATCAGACTCTCCACATCAACTGCTCTGAGGGTATGGCATGCCAACTAATGAGTGATTGGATACAAACTCCTCTAAGTAAGTCCTTACTATGGTAAAAAGGATCCCTTCTCACTGGTGATGTTGAATCTAGTCCCATCCGTGCAGACAAACCGCACATTGCGCCTAATATAGTCAATCTGAGAACGAACTGTAGATAACCTATCCATACTCATGATGACATTGTAAGGCCTCAACGCTATTACAAGGAGATCACAGACAAATCCCTCACCTCATAGTGTATGCTCACACTGCCGGTCCCCATGGGTAATCATCGATTCTTCTCCCATTGGAGTATCTAGCTGTTAATATTGAGCTGACAGCTTCGTCGGAATCTCCAAGCTCCGAACGAGGGTAGTGGCAATGAAAGAGTGACTGGAACCTATGTCTATAAAAACTATAGCTACAGTAGAGTAGACCCAAATCATACCTCGAATCATCTCCAGTTCCCCATGATCGTAAGCCTCAGCTGCCTGGAGCTAAGCTCTCCCCTGTCCACCAGCTCCCTACGGTCGGGTTGGACCTCCTGGTGGCGGTGGTGGGAACACCTCGAATCGTCATCCTCCACCTACTGCATGACCAGATCTTTTACCATGTCCACCTTCTCCCTGAGGACTGCCTAGATCAAATCTCTGTCTCTATCGGGATGGTCCTTTGACCATTTTCTAATTATCCGAATTTCGGGTCGTACAGTCACGATCCATGCAACCATGCCTGCTACAAGAGTAACAATGTCCGCTCCTGGCATGTCTGGATCTGTCTCTACTCTGGGTACCCCTCACAACTGATTTTGAGTCATGCGGTCGTCCATCTGTAGGTCAGGTCCTCTTGGAACTATGCAACATTTGTCTACTGCCAGCTGGAGATGACTCTACTGCATGTCGACTAGTGGTGGGTCTCGCTACGGGAGACTTCTCAAAAAGGAAACCCTTTACTAACAAGGCTCGCTCCAACACCCCTTCTTGTGTCGGGATGCTGTGGGAGATCATGGAAGCCCTGATCTCTCGCATGAGTCCCTGCTCCAAGGTCCTGGCCCTAAAGAATGGGTCCCATACCATCTCAGTGGAGTAGCGCGAGAGGTCTATGAACCTCGCTAATTACTGAGCTACAGTAATGATGCCCTACTACAGATGAAGTAGATCCTGTATATGAAATGCGTGGATAGGGGCTGGGACAAAATATTCCTGAAATAGCCTCTCGAATCCATCTAGAGTAGTGTCACCTCATCATGCACCTGGAGCATCAGGATCCACCATCTGCCTGTTGCTGCCTGAAGGAGACTCGCGACAAGGATCACCATGAAGGCAGCTGGTGTCCCTACCAGTCTGAAGACTCTCACCACAGCCTCCAGCCAATCCTCAACTACCTATGGGTCCATATATTCACTTATACCTTGGTGGACTCTAGCACTAGAACTCATGAAACGCGCTCAAGCAGTGTGTATCATCTGCCGCTGGGGCTGGTGGAATCGGTGGCCCAATGGGGAGTGGTACCGCCTGTGCCTCTACTTGAAAAGGGCCCTGAACCGAGGCCTCATAACTCGGTGAGATATCTGCGCGTACAACTCTCGGGGCTCTAGCCGGTCATCCACGGGGAGGCATCCTGAATGAAATAGATGCGACATAGTCAAAAGATTTATACCTAGTGAGCTGACCGGGTTGATCTGACTTAAAGAAAAACTTTTGAAAACACACATGCTATCATTTTTTTCAAGCACTGAGTCGGAAATCAGATGTCAAGGTCTTGGTGTATGGATATTTTGGCCACCACACAAACACTGGACTCCATGATCTAAATGACACACTCGGTACCCTTAACACTATTTCTTGACAGAAGATAAATATCAGAGTCCTATGTTCTACAGTAGAACCGACTCCACTGATACCAATTTGTCACGACCCATCCCCCAGGGCCTATTCCGTGACTACCCCAGGCCCGCCATGAATAGGCCAGGGGCTGGCAACTAACACCAATGGCATAAATCCATAAAACTAGGAAAGAATTTCCTTTATAAAGTGTAAACACACAAAAAAGTGTATGCGTTTGAAGTAAAATACTAAGAGAAACTATATAAAAAGAATGTTGAAAAGTAATAAGGGGCTGAATATACAAGGATAATAGGAAAGTACAAATACAAGTGAAAAAAAGTACAACTGAAGAATAGGTAATGTAGCTACTGGGGCATCCTCTGGGGAATCCTACCTAAAGGGTAGGGACATATAGACTCCTCAGCACTCCACGGCTGTCTATCCTCTGTGTACTGACTCTTCGTAAAGTCCACCTCTGGGTACCATCCAGTCCTTCTACTCTAATGCTCAGTCAACACTATCCGTCGTCTATAACCAACACAACGAGGTACAAGAAAATCCCATGTAGGGGTGAGTATAACAATACTCAGTAGGGACCCCAAGACCCTCAATGTCTCACAAAATTCATCATGTATATATAAAAATTTATGAAATCAATATATAACCTCACATAGGTATATGCCTATACATAATCGTAAGTTACCATGTAACCCATATCAATAAGGAAGTAAACACAAAAGTTACTAACTTAGCTCAACTAGGATTTTTATTTAAAATGTCGAAACCATGGCTACTGGATAACTACTCCTCTGTCAAGTACAGTGGGCCTACCAACACAACTAGACGCTTCCCACTAACCTTGGACTGCTGAGGTACTCCTCCTTTCGAGTACTGTGGGTTTACCACACTCACACAGTGGTTCTCCCCACTGCAGGTTTGTTGCCAACTACTAGACGCTCAACCTTATATCCTGAATATGTACTCGTCCTATCGAGTACCGCTGTTCTTCCACCAACTACCGGGCTATCCTCTGCCGTGGGTCTGCCACCAACTACTAGGCACTCCCTAATGGCCTAGTCGAATCACTCCAAGTTGAATCGGTCAAGTAGTCGTAAGGTCTCATCCAGCTATTAGGTCTCTGTACTTTGCTCACTCATCTCCCAAAGCATTTTCTCCATGAGCTACAACTCAATACTCCAACTATCACAAAGTCATATGTAGAGGCATATCAAAGGTCCGCCTCATCAGAGGTATCTTAACGCAATATATGACATGTAAATCAGTCGCCCGATCATTGAGTTATACACTTTTTAGTCCCAAGGACCCGGTTGGATTCGTGTATGATCTATCCCGACCGTATCTCAACGTTACCCCAAACTCCATTGGGTTATACTCATAGGGACTTTCATGATCCAAGAAAAACAATGCCATTGAAGGTTCATCAAATAGTCATCTGGTGTCAAAGATATGGCGAAAGGAAGTAACAGTCAGTAGTGGACCCGGGTCCGGTGCGACAAGGTCGGACCGACTCAGCCCAACCCAGTTTGGGCCCTCCTGATCTGCGTCTGACCTAGCCCATTAGGCGAGTCAACACAGTAGGTTTGGCCTGGTCCGATGGGCCTGGGCGAGCGGAATGTGAGGTCGATTCGGCCCAGAGGTCACCGCGTAGGCGGCATGGACCAGATGCCGGGGTCTGTTTGGCCAACGACGCCATGAGGAATGCAATGGGTAGGATGGGGAGGCTAGGAGGCCGGCGGAAGCCAGGCAGGGTGCGCAGGAAGCCACGCGGGATGTGGCCAGGCCTCACGGGGTGCTAGGTAGGCCGTGCGGGGCACTAGGCAGGCCGCGCAGGGAGAAGGCATACTGCGCAAGGCACTGGGCATGCATCACAGTGTGCGAGCAAGCCACACGAGAGGCCACACAGGGCAAGGGAAGGCCGTGCAGGGCACCGGGAAGGCCACATGTGGGTTAGGCAGGCCACAGACGGGGCCACAGGCAGGCGAGCCTGGTGGCCGAGTGGCAGCCGGGCAGGCCGGTTCGGCACTGCTCGGGCCGGCGCGGGCCGACGGTGATCGGCCGGGAGCACCGGTGCGCCGTGGGGGTTGCGCGGTTCACAGAGGTCGTGGGAATCAAGACCCTTGTATACCATCACCTTCGTCTCCATACCAATGATTACCATAAACATGATTTGTGGAGGGTTCAGGCCATGTTGGTTTAGCCCGCACCCTCTGCGGTTAGGGTGGTTTCAAGCAGCTTGCAAGTATGAAGCACAACAACCCTCGTTCTTCGTTTTTTAGAAAAATGAAGAACATGGGAAAGATCATACTTAGATAAAATTAAACCCCAACATTTAATCATTAGTCATCGATGTTGATGTCATGGAAAGAAGATGGAGTTGTCGTTCATTGCGTCTACCACACTCTTCCACTCATGAATTCGCATGACGGTTGTGGAAGTGATTCCACGTCAGTAGGTTTCCAGGAAGAGGTCAAAGAAGATCCGTCGCCGTCATTCTTTGTTCTTCCTTGGAGGATGAGGTTCCTCAATGATATATTTCCCTTCAATCACCCAAGTGAGTTCATTGTGCCAAATAATAGATTACATAATCTATTATTTCCTTGGCACAAATTCAAAAGGGTGAATTAAAATTTAAATGCTCCTCCTCATTAATTCACATGTGTTGTAACGTATTAATTCGGTAGTTGGAACCAATTCAAAAAGAAGTAATTAATTAGGAAGGCTCCCTTTTAATTGTGGGGGATTGGAAAAATTAATTTCTAGGGGAGGTGAAGAGGCTCCCCTAAATTAATGTAAAGCTTAAGATTTTTCTCCACTTTAACGGGGAGTTTAAGGGGTTAAATGCCTATGTGTTTCCCACCTCATTTATCCTCACATGGGAGGTTGAGTTCAGGTGGGCCTCACCATTATAAACTCTAATTAGTGGTAAAGGTGTGGTGGCCCCACATCCAACTCCCATGAGGAGATTTTATCCACCAACACTCACAGGGCGGATCAATAAAATAATGTGTAGCCCACTATATATAATTATTTTTTAAGGAAAACCCAAAAACTAACTTCTATCCTTAACTCACTGCCATTGAAGTGAAAGTCTTCATAAGAGAATACCATCACTGTGAGTTCAACGGTGCCATCAAATTTCATTTCCGAGCACCAGTACTAATGTTAAAAAAACCCGCTCGTACGTTTACTAAACGTACTAGAACAATAATTCAGTAATTGATCCTGGGCACATCGGGCCTTAGATTAAATTGTCATAAATTTTCACAGACTTGTAAAATTTATATGTATTTAAGAAAATAATTTTCCACCAGATTTCTAGGTCTTTAAAAAATCACATTGAATTGGGGTTCGATTAAATATCAAACAAAAATTATTGAGTGTGTTTTGCATCAAAAAACATGGCATAACAACTTCTGTGTGCTATATATTCATCTTTAGTAATGGAAAGTTCCATATAGTTGTACTTCGTGATGGAATATGAATCTATAGCAACATATAAGAAATGACATATTTATGAACTATATTTTTTTCTAACCTATACCATCCAAAGTAAAAATTTGAGTAACATTTAATAACTAATTTGTTTCTAGATAAATAGAAATGACCATGTCATGTTGTTCATTTAAGATAATAGAAAATTAATTTTAACTATTTTAAATACATTTAAATGTGGTTTTCCTAAAAAATCTCATATAAATATAACAAAAATATATTATCTGGTCAACGTCAAGTTAGATAAGGTAAAATTTCAATCAGAATTATTGAATTTTTTTTATCTAACATTTTTCTAGAGTCATAAATATCATGTTCCATTGACCTTTTGGATAGTGTTTTTATACATTATGTACTATAAAAATTAAAATATTTGAGTAAATATTCCAAATATGTATGTTGAGTTATGAAATTCCCATCTAGTTTTTACAAAATATGAAAACAAATGAATAAAATTGAGTTCTCTCATCAGGTCCATTTCTAATTCATTTTTCATAAATTTTTAAAAAAACTACTGGAAATAGAGTTTTTATTTGAACCAAAAATAATGTTATAAATATACATTCAAATAATGATATTATTTTTGAAAATTTTCATATTTAAAAGATTTAGATATGAACTAACTTAAAAAAATTTAAAATAATATATCATAAAATTATATTGTAAAAAGATATTGTGTCATGTTTATGTCCATAGTGTTCTTTGGTAAGTTTGAAAACATTATCCGAAAATTTAATCTCTTCAAAAACAAGAATTTCGTCGAAAAAAAATTCTCATTCAAAAAAAAAATTAGGGAAATTAATTTTCACATACAGTTAAAACATCATAATATTTAGATTTTTTATGAACTAATAAAATCCCAATAAAGTATAATCTTATTACTGGTGAAAAGTTTCCCCATAGTATATGTGTTCTTATTTACAACATCCTTTAGCAAAAATACATGATTTATTTCTTATAATATGTCCATTTTTATAAAAAAAATGTTAAATAAAAAACATTTTACTACAATTACCTTTATACTTATAAGACATTCAACTAATTTCAAAACATGGTTTTATTCCAATTTATTGATCACTTCTAATAAGGACCTTATCCAGATTTCATCATTGAATGCATTGTCTAGTATTTTAGGATCAAATTTTTATATGAAAGAATGATTATAACATGTATTTCATAGAGAAATTATTCTTTTAATATATTGACTGAAATATCTAATAATATAATCATAAGAATGATTCCTTAAGATTGACTGAATCCTGGGGAAAGTGGAAAGTTCATCTTAAACTAACAAATTCACATAATTGGTTGAAGTAAATTTCATAAACTAAGAATAAAATGATCCTACTACAGGAGGATCCAATATTGTTATTTTAGTATCAAAATACATTAAATAAAAAAAATAATTTTTGAAAACACCAATAGTGTTATAATTTTTTAATGGTTTTACAAAAAAAAAAGTAAAAATTTTATAAAAAATTACTTGAATAACTTACTCAACAAAATTCGTTCATCTATTAAAACATCTACAAGAATTATTATTTATAGAAGAACCAAAAAATTAATTCCTTATATATTGGATAAATTTTATGTAACTTATTTTCTCTATTTAGGATAAATACATTACATGCGAAAACTCAAAAGTAAGATTGTTTAAGGTTTTTTTCAATCCATGCCTCTTTAAATAATTTATTTAAAAATACACTGAGTAAAAATAGATTTATTATATAATAATTAGTACTAAAAAATTCATCCCAATGATTTATAGTAACATAATACTTACATAGAAATGTTTATGTAATTTCCAGAATAAGACAATTTCTTTGTTCATCAACATCTTTTTTCAATAGTGTTTTAGGTTTAGAAAAATTATGAATTAAATGTTTTTACTAATAAAAGGTTCAAATTTATTTTTCAAAAACTCACCACCCAGATCACTCTTAATAGTAACCAATGGTAGTTTTCTCTAATTATTAAAATATATATGATATACATTCAATTAATTTATATATTTATCTTTTTGAGTGAATAAATAATAATATATAAATTTAGTTTAATAAAAATATAAGATATATGCATATTATTTACCCAGAATTCCTCTAGTTTGTATAAGAAGAAATTAATTTCATGTGTACTAACATAATGATTATTTTTTATATACATCACTTTTAGATTTAAAAATAGAATTTTTTTCTTACCAAATTGATATGGATAAAAAAAACATTATTGTTTTAAATTTATAATATTATATATACCAAATATGTTTTTTGGTGAATGGTTTCCAATTTTACAAAAGGTATATTATCTGAAACTCATATTCTATAACCATGATATGTCTTTAGTTAAACATAAAAATGGAAAATTATGATAACTGAATTCTAATACAATGAATTTGTAATCATTTTCATCCCCATCAACAACAAAATAAATTTACCTTATTAACCTTTTATAATAAATTTATGATTACTCATATTCACAATTTATCCATCATCAAAGAGTTTACTTCTACAGATAGGTTTTTACTTAAGTTGTAAAACATATAAAGAATATAAATTAGTTTTTCTCTATGAAAATAAACAACACCGATTCAAATGATTTTATTCTGCACAATTTCCTTATAAGTGACTCATACACTGATCAATATTATTCATATTTAATAAGTTGTAATTACCTCTAGTAATATGTCATGAAAAATTACTATTCCTTTTCCATTTTTTATGCTTCTGTTAGTCATCATCTTTTCCTAAAAAATATAAAATTGGGTTATTATTACACATACTTGTTTTTTGTATAATGCCAGTAGAAAATACATTTTTTGGAACCAACAAATGTCCAACTATTTTTATGTTTCATAACACTTGTACTTATCAAAAAAAATTATGTTTAAAAAATTTAATTCTAAAAAACATTAAAGAAAATTTATTACTCCAAAGTCCTATTCTTTAAAAATTAGTATAAGAATTTACAGTCATTGGTATAAGATATTTTGATTTAAAATAATGTTTATCAGAAGTATTACCAATTATGTTAATAGTACTACATTGTCTAATTTTATTATAAATTTTATCAAAATATTATTTAACTTATGTTATGTTAGATAAGATTTTAATTAAACTATATAATTAAAATTCACGTGGAAAACAATTCCAATTATCCTAAATGTTTGATTTCTGACCAATAAAAGTTCTGTCCAAATAATTCATATATGAATATATTTATGAATCTAGTTCTGCTGAATTGTGTGAAAGACTTTTAGTTAATTTTGAATGTTTTTTATTATAATTGATAAATCTTTCATAAAAAAAATCTTTGGTACTCTCCAAATTATCTATTTTTTAATTAATAAGAAGTAAAAAACTATCAATTTAACTATATTAGGTAAAACATCTACATTTCCTGATAAATTATGTTTTTCAATATGTGATTTTTTGTATTTTTCATCTTGATATGTAGTTAATAATCATCATCACAATTTTATGTGGAATTTGGATATATAATTATACTTTTAAGGGATTAAAAATTTACATTTTCTATGTATCATTATTATTACTCAAGATACGAGAATATGATTGAATAATTTGTTGAATTTTACTTACTATCTCATTTGAAGAACTATCTATAAAAGTTTCACCTTTACTGGTTAACTAGGTGTGTAAATATTATAATATTTTATTTCCATCACTCTTATAATATACTGTTGATTTTATGTATTTATTGTTAACATTAGTGTAATTTAGTCTAATATATCATACCTTCTTACTTTTAAAGTACATCATATCTGCTAGTTTTTTTATAATGATTTATATCTTTCTGGTATTTTTTGAGAATTATGATAGAAAATTGTTTTATACAAAAGATTCATCATTCTATTTTATATTTGGGAATGTTCATTATCACTCATTTATAAACCACTTCAATCTAAATGATTACATTTCCTTTTAAAAACAATATATTAAAAAGAATTACTACAATCATTACAAGTACCCGGAGTAGGATTACCAAATGAAGAGGAAAATGGGACTCCATTTTTAATCATCTTTATCTCATTATCTCTTTTGATTCTACTTTAATATAGATCATGGTTCCAATTAATAAATCCATGATTAATATTGAAAAATATAACTGATCATTGATTATTACACGCTTGGAATCTCACCCTTTTATCATAATATCAATAATATTTTTAATGTATTGATTTTATGATGACTCTTTCTCATCCAGATAATGTAATCTATTTAAAATATGCATAATAAATTTATTCATTTGTGTTAATAAATCTCAATGTTTAAATTAAAGTTGTTTATAAGAATATATCAATATACCACGATGAGTTTCCAAAACATTGGTTGTTCAAAAAATCATGACCTATGAATTATTAAAAATAAAATTTTCAATTAACAATATGTTAAATTTATATATATCTTCTCAGTAAAAAAATATAACAATTTGTTATTACCATTAAGGTTTAAATTATATTCCATTTTTTTCGTTATATGAAAATAGGAGAATGAATTTTTCTATAACTATGTATCTTTTTAATAGCAATATAATGTTCTCAACTCGATTTATAGTAATATTGGATTAAAAAAATCATGTTATTATTCACAATAAAATCTATAAAAATAATGGGTATAACATAATTTGTTTAAAGAAACAATGATTAAAATACAATAAGACAATATAAATTGAGAATTATGTGAGGATGTCGTAATAACAAATGATTGTATCAATAAAACATATATAGAAATAAAAAAACTTTAAAAAACAACACAATGTCTAGATATGATACCCAATATTGTCTGAAGTCATGATCAATAATAAAATAAAAGGGAGGGGTGATTTTTTATTAAAATAAAATTAAGTTTTTCATCATTTACATGGATTTAGTTGATCAATTTTTCACATTACTGTTCAAATTAAATATTAGAGTAAAAATAATTCTAGCATCAGAAATATATATCATAAGAAATACAGTAAACATAATAAAAATAAAAAAAATCTATATTTTATAAAAATTAGAAAACAAATTTAATGCATAAAAAATATAAAATATTTCTATTATAGTAATTGATATAAGACATAAAATAGAGGTAGTTCACAAATGAATACAATTGAAATTAAAAAATTAATACAATGAGAGATTAAAAACCAAACATTGCTAGTTGGTTATCTATAAAATCACTCATTTAATAACATATTATTAAAACTACACATTTAAAACCATGTTATTGTTATATCTTCATACCAGATCTATTATAGTGACACAGACCTTTCATACATTGATATTTTATCTTAATAGATGAATATTAATTAAATAGCATAAGGTTCCATGCCAAAATCATATAGGTCTATTATCATTGTAAATGTGAATAAATAAACAACTCATTTATAAGAGAAAAAAATCATATCTCACTAGGTCATTCATTAATATGACCCATCTTTGGAATTTCATACTAAATACCTTTCCTTATGACCCGGGTAAAGGAACATAAGAAAGGGTGAGATCAGATTATTTATAATAGTAAATATTGGAAATATCAAAATTCACTTAAACATAACATGATTGTAAGGGTATGAGAATATGGGTATGAAAAATTTAAAACCATAAGAAACATATCGTAGATCATAATCATGATTCATGGAATAAATTTTTTTAGTTCATAATAACTAAATAATAATGCAATCAAATAAAATAATGTATAAGAGTATATAATAGGCACATGATATTGATTTATGGAATACACATAATAAAAAGAAAACCATTTTATAGTATTTAAGAACCATTTCCAAGACTACCATAGTTTACTGGGTTCACTCCCCAACCAATCATCATAGCTCAATTTTACTATCAAGACAATCATAGTGGTTAGTGTCCCCTACTAAATTGGGTTCATTCCCCATTCCTGTCGTATTTAACGCATTATATATACATATGTACCTAATGAATTACATGACTATATAATTTCTGGGCCACAAGTCACATGATGAGAATCATACAAATGTGTTCCTTGAGTTCATAAAATATTAATAATATCATAACCCATGAAAATAAAATTTCTTTGTCAAACATTCCAACATAGCATAAACAATGGAAACAGAAATGGGTTTTATAATCATTTAATCATAGAATAAACTATGGAAAAGAAATAGATTTGACAAACACCTTGTCATAATACAAATAAACTATCTGGAGAATTAATAAGAATGATATCATTTTATCATATCCCAAAAAAACATTAGTAACTACCATGGATGTAATTATAGATAAAAACACCCTTAAAATATCACATGTAATGCTTTTTGAGAAAATACCCATTTATTATTAGAAATAATTTATACAAAATTTAAATATTTATCAAATATGTTGGAAAGAAATTTTTTAATAAAATTAGAAACTTTTAAATAAAGAATAAAATAATTAAGTGGTCATGATTTAAGAAAATTTCATTCATGCTCTATAAGTTAAATGAAAACATTATCTTCACACTTTTATAAAAAAGAAAAAATTAACGTATTTGGAAAATGAAAATAAGATGTTTTTTAAAACATTATTTAAAAATAAAATTTTGGGTATTAATGTATTTAAATGATAATATATTTATATAAGAAGCATTATTTAAAACTTTTTTAGAAAACATGGATGTGAAAGAAAAATGGTTTTCAATAAAACACAGAAATAAAGGTAGTCTTCCTTAAAAATATTATTTCATTATCTTTAGTAAATAAAAATAGTAAATTGATAGAAAACATGTTATATATAGAAATAAATAAATTATAAAAAATTTCCTGAGTTTATTGAGAGGTAGATCATTATATTTCATCATCAGAAACATAATCATAAACAATCCTGATAAATAATGAGATTGAAACATAAAACCCTTAACCAGAGTTCCAATTACTTAAAAATAACACTAAAAAAATATAATACGTTTAAATTTATTATAATTATATATAATTATCATGTACATACTAATAATTTCATATATTATCCCATTAAAATATTTTAAGACCAGTATATTAATAATTCAATGTTAAAATTTCCATTTTTTGGTGATAAATGTTTTATTTTTCATGAAAACTTTGATTGGATGTTATGATACTTGTACGTTTATCATGGTTTTACCATCTATATAATCTTATTAATGTTTTAAATATCATTTATAAATTATATATAGTCATATATAGAGTCAACCATAAAAGCTATAAATATAAAAATGAATTAAACCGTTCATGGAAATGGTAGGTCATATGTTCTCAAGGACACTATTTTAAATATTTGAAATATGTAAAAATAGAATGGTAAATAATAATTAACAATATATATCATATATATTTATAAACTAAAACCTTATTACCATCCATGTAAATTGAAAATGATCAATGAAGAACATCACTTCATTGATGTGGCAGTGCACACGTACACACGAGCGACATTATAATTTTTCTACAGAATCAATAGTAAATGGATGACCTTATATTATCAATAAAAGAGTATAATTATGTAATAAAAATATTATAGAATAATTAAAAAATTCATGATAACCATTCATAAAATATGCGGATGAAAAATGAATTGTATCTCTACATGCTGATATTAAGTCATACATAGCTCAAGTGGTACTTTCACATCATATTTGATGGTAAAGGGGGTGGATAATTTTTGATTCATAATAAAAAAATTATTATAATTATAATAATAATATAATAATTTATGATTAATACCATAGATTTATAGGTGGTAAATGAAGAAGTCATAAGAAAGTGATCGATTACAGAGAATACATCTTTGTTGAATGAACTCCTTTAGATATCCCCTAAAGGATTCTCGGACGGGTGTATTGGTAAGAAAGTAAACATTATAATTTGTAAAATAATGTTAAAAATGTAATTTTTAGGGTTTTCTATATATCTATTGCTCAAAGTGTTGTAATGAAGAAAAAGGAGGGGTGTACTTTTATTACAGAAGTTGAGGATACACTTGATTTTTTAAAAGATTAACAATATATTAAATTAATCCTCAATATATATGATTCCAAATTTCCATGAATTAAAAAAATATTAAAAGGTCAAAAAAACTTATAAAATGAAATTTATATAGGTGTTTTTTATATTTTAACCCATATATTTTTACTAACTCCTTCGTTAACCATTTTGTCCCTTAACTGTGGTAACAACTATTTCAATCCAAAGGGTTATAAATTTTACCATAAATAAAAATGTGACTCATAAATTGACTATGTTTTATGTTTTAAACCATATTGTATTCAAATGGATAATTATAATATATTTATGAATTTTAAATAAATTAATAAAGTATTAAATCTTATAAAATATCATTAATGTCAATTTTGGAACTATTCAATTAAATTAACATTAAAGAGAGAAAGACAAAGAATGTATTCAAATATAATATTTACACAGATACCAATTATCACATATATATCTAAAAATTAATTCAACAGAATAATTCAGCCAAATAGTGTTACTTTTAAAATTTATAACATCATTTGTTTTATTTTTCTACTAATTGAATTAATACTCTATTCGTGTAGAATAATCATTTAATGTTATTATTAAATTAAGAAAATTATAAATAAATTACCATCATTTAATTAATTTCCTCATTATAAAAATAGACACTTATATTAATTTATAAATTGATTTGTTCTTTATGTGAAAGCATAGTAGATATTTTAATGTAAGAGAGTGATATTTTGTATTTTTTATTGATTTTAATATTATAATGATATTTTTTCATGGAAAAGTGTCAGTTAAATAATTAAATCTAGTGAATAACGTGATAAGGGATTAATTACATTTATTTAATAATAATTAACATGAAAAATGGTGATTTTAACATTTAGTTTTAACCTTGACTAACACAATTTAAGATTTATTGAGGTTAAACATTTTACCACAATTACTATTTATAATGATTTAAAATTAAAGGGTTATATTAAAGAAATATGGAACTCCATATTCCCATTATGGAATTATTTTTTCACAATTATATTTCTATAAGTGGAAGAAATTTATTTCAAAATTAAAAGGGAAAAACATGATGAAAACAATTTTTTTGAAAAATATATTTGTAAATATAAAATTTGATATATATTATCATCTCATTCCTTGAACAAATATTTTATGAATGTTAAACAATGATTGAATAAATAATACATTCACTTTATTAAAATCATTCAGAAAGAGTGATCAATTCAAATTATTAATATAAAAACATATTACACGCATAAAAACTGTTTTAAAAAAACATATCTTTTACTTACAAATGAGTTTTATTTTAGTTTTTAATAAATTAATTACTAATGAATTAATTTTATACATATGTAAACCATAAACTTACAATTATTTAGTTATTCCAATTCATTACCACCAATTCAATTTCTAGTATTTAATAGTATACAATATTATGTTTCTTTTAGATGTAGGGTTTTATGTATCACAAGCCACAAAAAGAGTTTATTTGAAGATAAATATAAAATATCAAAGTGTTACATTATACCTGCATTAAAATTAATTTTAAATTTAAAATTACTTATCTATGATAAAAAATATAAGGTTATATCAATTTCATTACATCCTTAGGTTCTCTAGTATCTTCTTGAAATTTTTGATTATTCCCGAGAACTTTTTTCATGTTAGTATTCATGTTCCATAGAAAATTATATCTATGATACAAGATTTATGCTTGTTTTAATTTATAATAAATATCATGATCTAATAATACGAGATTTGAGTTCATTACATGTGAAGGATTAGTTATTTACTTCTGTATGAGATATATAAGAAACACATCATAAAATTAAGACAGGTTTAATGGAAGCATCAATCAATAATATAACATCCATACATGATAAATAATTTTGAAAGGGAATATATTCCTAGGGATCAACTTTCCCTTATTTTAAAATACTGTAACCTAATTTAATGGAGAATTTTACCGAAACACATTATTACCAGCTTAAAAGACTAGTTCTCAGTAATGATTATTATCATAACTTTTCTATTGATTCTCAGTTTCCTTGATGTCCTATTGAATGCCTTGTACAATCTCTGTCATTTCATTATCTTGGTCAGGTCCCACTAGAATCAATTCTCCAAAATAATCTCAACATGTTGGATTTAGACACGTTTTTCAATAGAGAGATTTATAAAGATCCATTTTATTAATTTATTGAAAGGTTTTGTTATAAGAAAACTCGACATTGGGAATGTATTGATCCCAAACACACATAAAATACATAAAGAAGTTCTAAAATGATCCTCTATAGTTTTCATGGTTATTTTATAATGACTATATTTCTATAGATGATAAGTGGTTTTGAAACTATACACCATATTCATGTCTTTATGGAGATATCACTAGAACATCCAGGTAAACCTTGTACCCCAATTAGATAAAATAAAACATGATACTCCATGCAACCGTATTACCTCTGTAACATAGATTTTAGTAATATGATCAATATATAAATATTCTTTAATAGTAATTATGTGTGATTAATTTTTATGGTTATCAAATATACACAAATTGAATTCTGTCTACCAGATGTTTGGGGGATATAGATGAATAAACCCATAGTGATGTTTTCCCATTTTCCGTCTGATATTAGTAATGGTTATAACATCTCATTAGAATTATGTCACACAACCTTAACTTTCTAACATACCATACACCAAGATAATTTCTCAATAATATCTCAATTAATGTTTTACCACTAGAAAAACTCTATTAGAAAATTATACATATTTTAACATCCAATATGAATAGATAATAATGAACTATGGGATTCGTCCAATAACTCCTAAAAATAATGTATTTATAGAACACATACATAGTTTCTGAACATTATCATTCCATCATAATCATGGTTGAACTAAAAAACGTTTCTGACTTTCTTCTACAACTCTACATCTTACTTACACACATCTTCAATCCTTACTTAGTTATGTAGATGAACTCCCATTTGAGAAAGAAAATATCTATCCCGTTCAACTAACATTTACATATCCATCCTTTTTAAAACAAAGCATATTGGATCTTTTTTGATCCTCATCATAGATAAGTTAATATGATTATTTCAACTCATAACATCTTCCACCTTGTTTTTTTTCTCATAGTGGTAATTTATTTTTATGTCATAAAATTTAATCATCTCCAACCATATTCTATGGTAGATATTTATCTCTTTTCTAGGGAATATATTCTTTAAAATTTTATAATTATTATATACACCACATCAACCTACATAATGATAATTCATTTATATATTTAATTAAAATATTATAGTAGCTTAATGAAAATCATTAGTTGGGTATTTTTTTCGTTTAACATAAAGTGTTGTGAGGTATAAACAATAACCATATCATTATACATAATAAAACATTCTGGTAATTTCTTCGATGCATCACTATAACTATAAAACCATCTCCACTATATGGTTTTGAAAGTATAGGTGCGCTAACTCACATTCTTTTTTGTTTCTTTAAATTTTCCTCACATTCATATATCCAAAGGAACCTGGATCCCATCCCAGTTAACATTGTTCGTGGATGAAATGTCCATGATAAATTCTCTACAAACTGTAAATGATATCCCTCAAAACTAATAAAACTATAGATATTATTTCAAGTAGTTTTTTTGGACCAATATTCAATTACTTAATCCTTTGATGGATTAAACAACATACTCTCTCTTGGGATTATATGAACCAAAATTAAAACTTCTTATATCTAAAATTCCAAATTGTAATTTCTTCACACAACATCTTCTTGTATAGGGTGTTCTGTACAATCTTTAAGTGACATTCATTGTCTTATTTTACCATTTAATATATGTTAATATCATCTATAATGATATCCAAAAAATGAATTAGGTAATATCTATAGAATATACTCATTAAATCCATGAATATAAAGGGGAAATTAAAAATACCTAATGGATGAACTAAATATTCATTGTGTCTATATCTTTTATAAAATTTCATATTGGGTATATCTACCCTCCTAACCTTCAATTTATGATATTAAAAATAGATATTAATCCTAGAAAATTATTGAAATATATTGATATGATTAAATAATTCATCAATCCAACATAAATAATGTTTTTGTTTCTATTTTTAACTACTTAATTTCTAGATAATCAATGTTGAGTTGCATTGATCCATCATTCTTCTTGAGAAAAAGTACTAGTGCACACTATGGTGACGTAATCAATGAAAAAAATCCATTTTCAATATTATCATAGATTTTATCTTTGAAATAAAACAAATTAATAGAATTAATTCTATATGGGTTGATTAAAATATTTGTAGGACCACATATGAGTTCAATTGATAATTATACTTCATGATTAAGTGGAATACTAGGAAGCTCCTCTACAAAGACATCTATAAACTCTCAAAAAATAATCATATCATTGATTTTATGTTCCTCCCCAATCAACTGAGATAAATAACCCTTTTGAAGAGGAATCAAGACCCATAATTTCAATTCAATGTTCATATTTATTATTTCACAAGAATGGGATCATAGTATTGTTTGGAATATCAAATTTGACATCCCTTCCCTAGTAAATAATGTCTGTTTGATTTAATGAAATCATATCAATCAAAAAATAATATTAAATCAAACTAATTGGAGAATATTATGTTTGAAAGGATGTATTTTTCCTTTAACAAAAATTTGAGATGAAAAATAAACTTATAATGTAAGAATCATATCATTATGTGTTTCTACTTATAATTCAACATATAATACTTGAGTTGGTATTGTGATACCCATAAAATATTCTCATATAAAATATTGGGTTGATCTTGAATCAAATACGGCATTAGTATTTCTAGAGTGGATGTTAGGTTGCCTAATCACCACTTTATTATAAAAAAAATCATAAATAGTGATCCCATGATATTTACCTTTATCTCTATGATTAAAAGGTTGTTAAAAATAGTTATCATAATTACTCATAAGTATTAGGTACTAGTTTTAATAATTACTATAAATATTTCATTTGAAACATTGCAGTGTGTGTGGTTTATTTTTTGGTGTCTTTCCACCATTATTTTATAAATTATTCTCACCAAAAAGATATTCAATTTATCGATTACCATTCATTCCATACTTAAAAAAATTTACTATTCCCTTGAATACATTTTACACCATATATTCTTTACCACATGGATTATTAAGGAACACTCGGGTTTTTCTCTCTATGTTTTTTATTATTTCCTTTGAATTCCATATTTATTTTCTTATCCAAACTATAAGATGGATATATAAAAAAATATTTATTTCCACCATGATAACACATAAAACAATTTATTAATTTCTACTAAATTATATTATAATTAATTTGCATCAGATACATGGTTTTATATTACTATTGGATCAATTAATATTGCTTTCTGGTTTATTGATAATACTAGAATCGTACTTAAAAAGTCTTGTAAAATGTTCCAGATACTTACAAATAGATTCATTATCCTTCTTCTTTATCTCAAAAACCTTCTTTTTTATTTTTGTAAAAATATTATATTGAAGGTACCTAATGAATAATAAACTCTAAAACTCATCGAAGACTATGGATTAAATTTATTCATATGGCCTAATATTCTTGATAATATTTCACCATTAATCTAATTCTATTTCCAAATAGTAAAAATCCGAAATAACTTTTCCATATTTCAAATACTGGATAATGAAAAATATCTTTTCATTTTTACTTATCCATTTATCTACATGTTCTGGATTCAAAGACCCACAAAAATAAAGTGATACTTGCCTCATAATGGAGTGAAAAAAATTCTATTCCCTCATTTACTTATTTATAATCTCATTTTTAATAATAGGTTTATAATGTTGTGTAATTATATTAATGAGATTTTTTTTCTAGTTCCCATGTTATTTAGTTTCTCATGAGTTAAATAATTGAATTTTCTATCACATTCGTAATTAACTGGATTTTTAATGTTCCATCCATTTAATAAAACTAAAAAACATATTTTGATAGAAAATAATCATATTATGGAACCATGGAATCATGAAAAAGTAATTTTTTGAGTTCTAAATCAAGACATCCAATTTTAAATATATGATATCTTATTATTAACCTGGGTTATCCATGATCATTATCAAAAGTTTAGTATATTATCCCATAATTTAACTAATCCCTAGGGAAATCACTAAAGTTTTATCATCTTACTTTCCAATGGTAACAAAACATTACAATAATACCAACTATAGTCACAATTTTTTTTTTCATAAATAGATATTTTATCTTATTAGAAGAATTTTCATAATATAACAAAATTATCCATACCATAATATAATAGATATAATATCCTTGGAAACATGGATATATAAATGAATTAAATCATCTCTCACTAAGTTAATCTTAATAAGAAGAAATATTATACATATCGTGCTAAATACCTGTATTTATAAAATGGGTAAAGGAAAATAAAAAATGGTGATCTTAGATGCTAAATAAGTGTTAACATGGGAGATATTAATGATTTATTAAAAATAACATGAGAATAAGAATATAAGAACATGGTAATAACATTTGAAAACCATATCATGTATATTAATATATCATAATATGTATTGATGGTATAATTATTGGTAGTTTATAAATAAGTAATGTAAAAGGAATTAAAGAACATAAGCAATGATATCATAACATTGGTACAATACACTGATTATTAATACACACATACGTATAAAAAAATTCCCTTAGTATTTAAGGCTTATTTACAAGAATATTATAGTGGATTATGTTCACTCGCCAAACCTTAATAGTATTCATGGTTTATTCCAAATACTATCACAGTGCATATAGCCCCTTATTAAATTGGGTTTATTCCCTATCCCATACTAGTTTATCTCATTATATGTCCCTCATTACCAAATGCAATGAAGGTATATAGAATTTTGGGAACAATAATAATATAATTAAACTCATACATATGTGTTTCAAATGTTTATAAAATATTCATCACATCACAACATTTGAAAATGAAATGGTTTTCATAAATATTTCATCTTAGAATAAACTGTGGAAATAGACACAGGTTTCATAAACATTTCAATATAGCATAACCAAGGGAAAATAAATGGGATTTGTAAATATATTTTCATCATAAACATAAACCATATATAAAGATAATAAGGATAATATCATTGGATCATATCCCTAGTAAAACATAAGTAATATCCACTGATGTCATCATATATAAAAAATTCTATTAAAATATTACATGGAACATTTCTTGAGGAAAATAAACTTTCATACTTTGAAATCAATTATTTAAAATATAAGAAATTAAAAAAACAAATAAATAATATTTTTGAAAAATAAACTATATAAAATTTAATTTTAATCTTAATATAATAAAGTGTTCATGAATTTTAATTTTTTTAATCTGTTATATGTTAAGAGAAAACATTCCTTTCACACTTTTTTAAAAAGTAAAAAAAGTATCTTATTCAAAAAAATATAAAGAGTTTAATATTTAGAATTTTTTTTTATAAATTAAATCATGGATAAAATGGAACTTAAATAAAAATATTACAATATTAAATTCATTTTTTATTTTTTCAGAAAACATTGATATGGAATAAAATTGATTTTTGACGGAAAAGAGAAATAATTTTGATTTTCCATAAAAAATATTATTTCTGTATCTTAAGTACATAAAGTGAGGAAAAATAAGGTAAAACCTGAAAATTCATGAAATAAACATAGAATAATATTTTTATTAGTTTCATTATTATATTTCATACTCATAAACATAATCATAAAAAATCTTGATAAACAATGAGATTTAAAATAAAACCCCAACCTTGAGTCACACATGTATCAAAAGGTCTCTACCATTCTTTATAATAAATATAAATTAATTTTAATTTTATATAATATTTATTTTTATAATTATAATATAATATATTTTCCCCTTATAACATTTCATCACCCATTTATTAATTATTCGTAATTAAATCATTTTTTCGAGTGTTAACGATTTTATTTTTTAGAAGAATTTAGATTTGTTATTTTCAATCTATATATAACGATCACGGATCAATCATATCCAAAATTTTATTCATGACTTAAATATTATATTTATTTATTATATATATTTATATAGTAATCTATAAATGATATTTATAAAAAAAATTAATTAAACTTTTAAAGGAGATGGTGTGTCATACGTAAGCATGAATGCGGTTTTCAATTTTTGAAGGATGGAAAAAAATGATGATAAAAAATAATTCATGATTCTAAAATCCTTATTTTATCATATACATCATATATACTCAAAACATAAATCCTAATTACCATCAATGTAAGGTATAAATGTAAAATTAATTGCATCGCATTATGGAGGTGGTAGTCCACATGTACATAGAAGCGAAGTTATATATTTTACAATAGTTTGGAAGGTATGAAGTCAGATATGATAATAATATTCAATAAGTTTAAATATTTCCTAAATATCATATATAAAATTATTCCCATTATAACACCCATTCATAAAATATGGGGACGAATAATTAATTGTATCATAACGTGGAGATGGATAGTTATATGTATGCATGAGCAATACTTTCACATCCCATTTGAAATAAAAGAGGATGGATAATGGTTGTTTACTAATAATAATAAAATTTAATTATAATTAAGATACTATATTTATTAATTATGGATAAATACAATTATTTTTTTGTGGGTAAAACAAGAATTAAAAAAAGAAAGTTGTTGGCTAATGAGATTTCCACTTTTTTTAAAGAACTAATTTAGATATCATATTAAGAATATGTGGGTGGTCCTTTTGGATGACAATAACATCTATAATGTGGATAGTTAATTTTATAATAGAATTGTTTATGTATTTTGGAGTTATAATGCTCAAAGTGGTGTACATAAGAGAAAGGATGAGTGTCCTTTTATATGTGAGTGAGAGGATAAAAATAGAATTTTAAAAAAGATTAAAAATATACAATAGTAAATCTGAAGGAAAATTATTCAAAATATAAATTAATTTAAATAAAATAAGTATAGGGTTGAAATAAAATATTTTAATAAAATTCTCATTGGTTTTTGTGTCATTTTAAACAATATAATTTTGAATGACCCCTTCATTAACCATTTTTTACTTTTACCACGATGACAATATTTTCAATATTAGAGTGTCAATAATGTTTATATAAATGTTCAAGTTACTATTAAATGGAATATTGTTTATTTTTTCAAATTTATTCCATTTACAGGGTTAAATTTAAATTTATTATTAATTTTATTCATTTAATAATTTATTTTTTATTCTAAAATATCATTAACATTAATTTTGGATATGATCATTTAATTTGAAAATATATACACCAACTCAAGGATGTAATTCAAATATAATCTTTAAATACATCCCACATATTGAATATATATCCAAAACATTAATGGAACATAATAATTTAATTAAATTTAGTAATTGTATTATTTATAATATCATATATTTTATTTTTTTACTAATTGAATAAATATTGTGTCAGAATTGTGTAATCATTTAAGTTAATTATTGAATTACTAAAAATTGTAATGAAATTAAAATAAAAAAATCATTATTATAAAAATAACCATTTATACTCATTCACATATTTACTTTCGTCCTATCTGAATCTATAACAGACATTTAAAAATATGGGAGTGACATTTATTATTTTTATTTTCATTAAATAATATTAGTATCTTTAATGGAAATGTGTGCCTTTAACAATTAAATTTTTATCCTATGGTCAAAATAGTAAAATTCCATTCATTCAATTAGAATTATGATGAAAATGGTGACCGTAACATTTAGTTTTATCTTATATATGACCTATTTTCCCTTTATTGAGTATAGAAATTTTCCCATGGTTAATTTTCATAATTCTTAGAAATAAATGTGGTATATTTAACAAAATTGGTCATACTTATTCTAAATATGAAATCCTTATTCCCGATTCAATATCATTAATTAGTATAAATTAATTTAAAAATAATTTCATAAAACATAATGCACGCTATTTTTATGAAAATATTTTTTAAGCATAAAACTAGATATATATTATTGTGTCATTATAAGAAAAATTAGATAATTCTTATAAAAATTACTGAATAAATAATAAATAAATTTCATTCAAATAATTGAACAATAGTGATAAATTTAATTTATTAATATAAAAACAGATTTCTGAACTAAGTTTTTTTTAAAAACTATTCTTTGACTGAATAATGAATTTTATTCTCTATTAAAATCAATTGATAAATAAATTATGTTTTAATATATGTAAAAGATATTGTTTTTCATAATTTAAACATTACTATTCACATCCAAAAATTTAATTGTTAAGAACTAAAAATATACCATATAATGGTTCATTTTTTCATTGGGTTGTGTGTATCGCAAGCAATCAAAAAAAATTTATTTGAAGACAAATATATCGAAAAATATAGGGGTGAAATATATTTGGTATCCCAGAATTGAAATCTATTTTAAGCCCGCTATTGTTTTATACATATTTTATGGTGTTTTTTTATTCCTAAAAGTATTTGAATATTACTATTAGAAGAATATCACTTCCACACACCAAATGTTTTCAGCTCTGTTCTAAGTCATGGATGACCCTGATCTAGATTTTCAAAAATTCCATAGTCTTACTTTTCATGAAATCCTTCGATAACTAAAAATTGAAAAAATAACAATTAAAATATAATGTTTTAAGAGATTTACAAATAAAACTTTATAATAGTTTCTATTAATATAAAAAAATTTAATTAATATTATTACACAAATAATAATCCATCATGGGGAAAATAAATTAAAAAGAATTAAATTGAAAAGCATATTCTAGAATGGTCGATCTCTATGTTCATTCCAAATGTTAATATCTTTAAACATTTTATTTTCAAAACAATTGAAATTTATCTACATAAAAAAATAAATGGATAGATCCCAAAAAACATGTAGACATTTTTAAATATATTATTTTAATATTTTCTATATACTGATGAGTTCAACATTTCATTCTATCTACCAAAGAGTTTAATCATCACTACTATAGTGATTTTAAATTTTATGGATATAATATGGAACATAATTTAATATTACATTATTTTTAAAAAATATATTTACTTATTTTTTATTTCAGTTAACTAATGTTTATTTTTTTAAAAACATAATAATTATATAAAACACACAAGTTAAATCATTTTTATATAAGGAGTTTTATGATTTGAAAAATAAATAATGGAATTGTGTTGTTGACTCAAAAATGAAATTCATTGTTGTTTAGATTGAAGTGATATTTACCGTTATCATTCCCTAATACACACCAAGATATATGAACATAATATATTTACAAGGGTAAACTCTCAATGTGAGAACGATAGTCCTTGGTGCGATATGGATTCATCTAGGATCATAGTACCCCCTAGAATCATCGTGTCAGTATAAAGAGTGGGGTATAACTTTGAAGCTCAAATTTTCATGTCTCCTAACGATGCATTGGATAATACCACAAAAATTTGAATACCACACATTATAATGATATGAAAATTTTGATAAAAACTAAAGATTATTTCTTTAAATAGACCGATGTAGAGTTGTTTTTGTATTAAGTGTTGCTTTTTATTCTCATACATGATATCATGTAACTTCATCACTTTTTATTTCAAACACACACACAAAGTTTTATATATTCTTCTTATTCCACTTCATATTATAATTTATATTTTCTAGATAATCTTTAATTCTATTATATATAGTGCATATATACTCACAAATTTTATTTTCTCTCTACTATGTATCTATATCTTCCACAATAATAAAAAATCAACAAAGCTCAAATTTATATTTGAAATTTTAATTAAAATAATCAACTTCCTTTAACAAACATTCAACTACTCCTTCTTCAAATAAATATACCATATTACCTCAAGTCTCTTAAAACCCATTTATGAAATCAAATGACTAAATAGATTCAGTTTGAAAGGCTCTTGATTCCTTAGGAAAGCTACATTATTATATAAACTAAAATTAAAAACTTCATGAAAACCATGATTACAACTATAGATTATTGGACTTTGTTTTTAATCATATATATAAAATTTCATAGAACCAATTCATAAAATGTAAATAAAAAAGAAATGTTTAAATAAATCCATTTCTAATAGGTTAATTTTTCCATCACCAATAGAATCTCAATGGTGTCTAACTCCTAGTTTTTTAAATATCCCTTCCATTTTCATCTTCGATCAACCAATACCTAATTTTTTTTAAATTGTTATAAAATTCCAAAATTGATACTCAATGGTATAGAAAAACATTTTTTTCTAGATAGTGAAACTTATCATCTTCAAAAAATAGAGTTTTGATGTATTTCATAAGGGGCACACCTATAACTATACTATCCATAAATATATAATATGGTTTGGTACTCCCCAATTTAATTTACATTATAATTAATGTTTAGTATTCCCCAATATATAAATCTAAAACTTTTTATTACAGGTTGATTTAAATTGGATAAGTTTTACAATCAAAATCCCCTATGAAACACCCATTTTTATGATGTTATCTCCATTTTCATATGGTTTTATGTACATTAGGATAACACATATTCTCTCTATAGAATACATTAACCTCACAATTTTTCATCTATAGAACTCAAGGACCAAAATATATTTGAAAAATATGTATTTATAATGTTGATCTAAATTTTTCCTTCCCAAAGAACCACTACACCCATTTTTATGAATTGATATAACATGGTCATACCACCTCTAATTCAAAAATCCTTTTTTCATCCATTAAGATTCATTAATATAAATAAAATAAATCCAAAACATTGTTATAGACTTTACCTCATATGAATCACAACGAAAGTCCAAAAATTAAACTTGATTTATGTGTTTACATAATAATTTTTAAAAAATAATAATTATGTTAAAATGCTTCAACAAATCAAAAAAAAAACATTAAAAGTTCCTTAAAATTCATATCAAACCTCTTTATCTCAACATAATGGTATCATCCATTGATTTTCATAAGAATATAGATTTAATTCTTAAAGAATATGAAAAACTACTAATTGGGAACTAGTTTCTCTAATAAATAATTAATTTCCTTAAGTTCAATTCATATGATTTATACCAGTCCAATAATTTTACAACTATAAGCTTATTTTTTTTTCTCTAAATTGATATCAATTTCAAGTGGGATGATAATGATTTTATTTATTTTCAATAGAATAATCTAGAATATGTGTATTATATTTCCAATTATTTCAATAAGTAATTTTATTAAACTCACTCCAAATATAATTATAGCCCATTTTAAACTCATTATATCTATTATGTGTCCATGATCAATATTTCAACATGAATTTAAATAATTAATAATGTATGTAAGTCATTAATATATATGGTGAAGAATCACATCAATCATATCATGTATTTCCCATGGATCTTTGATTGGATTATTATTTACCAAAGTCTATAGTATGAATTCACTCAAAAGTAATCATCTTATATCTTAATGAAAAGTGGTTCTGAGATAAGGTTAACCCAAATCATATTACTAGAATGAGGATCTTAATGGTCAGTGTGACCTCATCACTTAAATTCCTTATAAAAGATAACCCATTAGAACTTAATGGTACGTTTTGATAAGCGTATCTTTAGAAGGAATCTATAAATTATTATTTTAGAGGTGTATTTAATTAGATCATCTTATGTATTATTATTACATTTAAATTTATTCATTCTTATAGTTGTTTATTTTGAATTATATCCTTCCTCCAAATCAACATATTCAATCAACGTTGACGTGTAACTCTTTACAAAACTCATTGATTGTGTTACAAACCCAAATTATATCAAAAATATATTAATAAACATTCGGATGAATACCATGATCAAATTTCATGAAACCCTTTCATGAAAATCATTATAATCACATGAAGTCAGAAATCACCCATAGAGTATTTTTACAGAGATAGATAAACAAACCTCACTTTTCTATATGAAGAATAATGTTTCACATGTTTGAGTTGTCCATATCAAATTTCATATACCCAATGATGCTACACAAAAGTGATACCAAAAATAAAACCAAATTCTAGCATCAAATATATATAAACAATAAATAACTTCTTAATTTTATCACATAATATAGTACAAACCAAATTAAAGGTAGAATAAAATTAAATCCATTATCATTCATATAATTTTACAATTTATATACATTTAATATGATCTTTATTAATAACTTATCACATTAAGGTAAATAATATATCAATTAATAGTATAAAAAATTTATATATATTAATAAAAAACAAGTTAATAAAACAAATAAATGAACAATTCATATATTTAAAAATATGATATAAATAATTTCATAAATATATAAATTATAAACACTTTATAACATACAAAATGATATAATAATAGTGATTATGTTATATACTAGATATTAAGGGGCTACTTTTGTTGAAATATGAGTCATCATCAAATATGTCGATAGAGTATTGGATGTATTTTCATGATATGTCTACATATTCAAGTCCACTATATTCTGCCAAACTTTAGAGTGGTGTTTTCTAACACTATAGTCATCCCTTTAATTGAAACATAGTAGTGGGTTGTATTATTGGGATAGATGTTGATCATGGACTAAAAACTATTCATCCTAGTACTATTATATGTGAGAATAGTGTGATGAATACCAAACTAGTTTATGATATGAGATTTCATGAACTCAATAACAGATCTAGTCTTAAACTCCTAGAGGGAAGTGGCCTTAATAGACTTATCAAACAATTAGGAGGAGGTAAATTTGAAGCTACACTATATGTTCATCACTAGAATAAAGGGACCCATGAAATTATGTCCCCACACAACAAAGGGAAAATAAATTTGGTGGAATGAAGAATTTTTGGTGGATGATGCACAATGTTATCTTGAATGTTATATTAATGAAGCTTTTGGAAAATTAGATGAAATAAAAAACCATTGTGGTCAAAATTTATCCTAATCTATGGAAGTGATAGTATAAATTCAATCATGAATGATGATCCCCACATGACCAATCAGGGATCTCATTCCAGGCTTAGTGTATTAACATTCATGAGATACAATATAAAAGGATTACATCAAATTTATCTCTATAGATGACCTACTCCAACTTGGTGAGAACATAATGGATATAGTTTTCAATACACTGGTGGATTTTTTCATGTTTATATCTATTCGATAATAATGTTTCATACTAGAGGTTCTCAATTAATGAAATTATAAAATTGAATTCCTAGTCTGTGATAGGGGAATTTGATGAACCTACCTAGGAATAGATGGTATCATGTTGACTCACCACACAACATTAATTTTCTAATATAATGGGGGAAATAATTTTTTTGTGCCACATTAATGATATGTCATCCTGATCTAGCTCTTTAGGTGATGTAATCTAGATTTCTAGAGAATTACTCAATCATTATAGTAATATGGGCCATGAGTCAACATCATATATAAAATAAAAAGGCATATAAACGTATGTTTCAACTCAGGAAATGGGAATATATCAATTTTCCAAATATTTTAGTCACAATTAATTTTCATTATGTTTAGATGAGAGTCACCTTTCACTTGTAACCAAGGAACCAAAATCTATTGGGCTAGCTCTAGACCAGTAATGATGGTGTAACCTCCTAACCTTTTCTGGAAATGTCTCGAGCTCAGTAATAGGTACTATTTTCTATAATATTGAGTAATTTTCATCTGGTTTTTACTTCGTGGGTATTTTGGTGAAAAAAAGATAAAATGTAATAATGATGGTAGAGCACGTTTGATGCATAGTTATCTCCAATTGTATGCCATTGATGAGTAAACTGTGTAATAATGGATAGTGGGGATTTTCATGGATGGTGCATAGTTTTTTAAATAGTGTCCCCTCTTTAGAGAAACCAAGAACCCCATAGATGAGGTGCATGGTTAGGTGCACAGTTACGTGAAACCATGCACCCCAAGCGGCAAACTGTACATACCTGATTTTAATCCCCAAAAATTATTAAAAAATCCCAAAATCCCCATCATGTACCCCAAAAGACCCTAGATAAACCCATAACCGATTTATCTCAATTTAAAGCCTCCATGATGTATTCTAAAGTCAAATAACCTCTATTTCTGGTGATTTGACGCTCAGTTGGTAGATCTGCATCTCTTTGGGTATATGGTTTCTTCCCGATTAATCTCTCATTCATCTTACATTCTTTTGCTGGGATCTTTTCCTATGTTTTGTTAGATATTTATATAGATTTGAGGAATTTTTATCAAGGATTGTAGATCTGAATATTTAATTAAGGGATCTTTATTTTTTTTATCTTTTTTTAGGTTATATATTCTGATTTTCTTCTATGTTGTTACTCCGGTGAAATTAGGGATTTCCATTGGATGATCTCTCGACAAAAAATTGTGTTAGGTGTTCTACTATTAAAATACCATATTATTAATATAAATTATGTGTTTGTTATTATAGAATTTCGAGGCTTATTTTATTAATTAGAATTCTTAAATTGAATTAATTAATATGTTCTAATAATTAATTGAGTAATTGGGTATTGGAATAAATATTGAAATTTTGGAATTGGGATAATTAATTATTGGATAATCTAATTATGAAATTATGGATTATTCATTGTAAGTTAATTATTATAACATTGAGATCACTAACTCATAATAATTAATTGATGAATTGATTACTGGAATTCTTGAGACTATGGATTTGATTAATTAATTTTTTAATTATTTAATTGAAATAATGAATTTAAATAATTGGTTAATTAATTAATGGGGTTGTTTGGATTAATAAATTCATGAATTAATTATTTAATTTGTTATAGTTAATTAATTTTTGAATTAATTAATGTTATACATGTGATATATGTGATACATGTGATATATATAATTGATTGAGAAATTCGGGTTTGAGATATGAACTGATAGTTCGAATACCCATAGTAACATATCTATGATATTCTACATCCTAAGAATGCATGAATATTGTATGGGATAGAGAATGATGATCCAATATTCGATAATGTGTGGGTTAGTTATTGGTATCCTCAAATTCCCAAAATGTGTGAGATAGGTACTGATGGTCCAAACACTCATGTTGTTCTAGACAAGAAAATATATGCCCAAATAGTTGATTGGACTAAGGTTCCAAAAGTCGTATCATGAATTAGAAAGAAATAAATAAGCAAAGACTAATTTTTAATTGAATTTTGAATTAATAATGTGAAATGGTTCATACACCGGCATGATCCAATGAAGGTATTGAGGTTCAAGTGTCCTCATGAACTCAGGGGGTTTGTGTGGTTAAATAAAGAGTAAATGATTATGGCATAACTATCTTCTTATAAATTGTACTTCTTTATTATAAAAAATGAATAAACTATTATTGATTGTATATTTTTTAGACCATATTGGTGGTGTCCTATTGAGTTGTACTAACACCCTACTAGGGATTTCTGGTTAGTACTCGAATAGATTTTATGTTTTTATTAAAGGATAATGGAAAAGGCCCTATTTTAGATGGTTGAATTGAGAATGAAGCAAGAATGAAGGAATCAAATGTGGTTTGGGACTTGTTTGGGATTTATCAGTGTTAATTCTTCTGAGATTTTATTTTGATATTTTGAACATAATTTATCATGGAATATCTACACTTTATTTTTTCTACTGTATCTCTAGTTTTAGTAATATGAACTTGAAACTCTTTTATTTCAGGTTATATGTTATTTAGTTATTGTTTCTTATTTTACAAAGGTATATTAATTTAATGAAAAGTAAAGTATCCTCATGATGGATATTAGACCCTCATTATTAGTTATAATACTATATCATTGGGGGGGGGGGGGTTTCCTGAGTTCAATTGGTAGATCGTCTTTGGGAACCGACATGTGACACCTGGGACAGGACGTTAGAAAGTGGTATTAGAGGGGTTTCCTTTATTTTATTTAATCTTACTATTTGGTAATGGTGTATAGGAGAATAATATGAGCTGGTCATTGGTCATTATCTCATTCATGGGAGTTTCAAACCCTTGTATGAGGGAAAACCCAAGTACTCAAGGTGGGATTCTTATTATTGATGTGTTCTGTTATAATTGGATATTAATTCACATTTGGTGATGCAGCTATTGTGTGATGTGATATTTTTTTCAAATATAGGTTGAGATTTGAATCATGGTCCTATATGGAATGAGAGATGAGTATTTAGGCATCATTCGAGGAACAAAAAACTATTTTGTGACTTGCATCATTTCAAACATGCATTGGAAAATGGATTTAGGGTATGTTGTGGAACTTGAACTAATTTTCCTTGCTTGTAAAATTGAATTGAAAATATTTTTTATGTGAAATGAATTATAAAATTATGAAATACAAGAATATATTGTTTATTAATAATTAAAATCATACCAAAGTGATAATTCCCATTGATAACCAAGACATAGGTGTAGGATTGTTAATGGTAGTGATAGAGCCTCAGTTTTCACTGTATAGCTAGGTTCAGGGAAAAGACATGTTCTGATATATTGTATTTTCTGGAATTGTGTTCATATTGTTAAAATAATCCTAAGGTGTGAGTTTGGAATTATAGAAAATATGCCTCCATGATGATGCTGGTTGAAAGGAAGACCATAAGAAATAGATATATATGATCTTCTGGTGGTGTAAACTAAGACACCGACAGTATCAAGAGATGAATTTGGAGAGTAATTCTGAGAGAACTTTTCACTCTTTATGAAAGTTATGTAATGATACTGAGGGTGGGTCATGAAAATCATGTATTATATAATGAGGAAGTTCCATTTGAACCACCCATTAAATTTTACTACCAAGGTTGGATCCAAGGGAGTTGAGTTTGGATTGAGTCAATCCAGAAAATACATGACCACTTAGAGACTCCTTGTGTGAATATATTCAAATTGGACTCCTATATGTTACATGTTTAGGAAAAATTTTCACGTGACATATTTCATAGGGATGGATAGATGTATACTATGCAGTGGAAGGACCTTTTAGTGAAGTTACTGGGTCACTTTAATCCTAAGATGCTTAGGTGTGAGAGAGAACTTGAGTCCAAGAAGTTGAATCAGGGGATCATGGATGTGATTGAATATGATGGATTCTTTACAGACTTGAATTATTTTCTCTATATTTAGTAGCAGATAAGGCTAATTCGACACAATAATTTTAGAATGGGCTTAAATGTGAGATTATGTTCCATATAAACATATTCGGGATGGAACAGTTTTCAGAAGAGGTTAATTAGGCTCTCATCTCACAGGGTAACATGAATTATGATTCTAAAAGTAGATATATGGTTTATACTTGATGATTTAGAGGTATTTATTCTGAGTGAATGAATTTATTCATGATAAGTTTAGCCATATTATTGGGACGAAAATTGGTTGGTCAGAGGGATTAGTTACTTGGGATCATGCCTGAGTGATTTCCACCGGTGTGGTAGGCCAAGAAACATTCATAAACATTGTCCTTAACAACAAGTGGATTGCTGATCATGCAACATGATAAGGAATTTTAAGAGGATCTGCATGAACCCATGACAGATGGTAATGATGGAGGAGCTAGACAGAACTAGGGTGCGGGATGTTGATCTTTTGTACCATATTATTCGGGCATTTGTAGTTCTATTATCCAAGGTGGTTGAGGCATTGGACATGGTGTTTTTGGGAAAGAGAACCCGTATAATCAATTTAGTGTGTCTTAGGTGGAGTTAGACCACATCACATGGAAGAGGGTTAGAATAGTTTCATGCAATGAAAAATATACTTATGGATTGGGATGCTATAACATCAATAGTGAGAGGTATTATTCTTGTAGCTTATACATTATCTAGTTTATTATTGGATATAGGTTCCTCTCATTCCTTGATTTCTAAAAAACCTGTTAGTGATTTTAGCATGGAATCAGATTTCATGTGTGGGATGTTGATGATATATAGACAATTGGGAGTAAGGTTGATATATATCTATTATTGGATTGGGTGTTCTCTTGAATATGGGGAGTATTTTTTTTCTTTGGGATCTTAAATTATTTATATGTCAGTATTTGACTTGATTTTGGGAACATACTTGCTAGTCTCATAATAAGACCACATTGATTTTTTCCACAGGATATTGACTTTTATGTCTCCTAAGGGTGACAAATATATTTATCATTGAGAGTGGAATATCTAGGTAGACCTATCAAGGCCAAATACTCAGGAACTTGGAGGTATCTCAGGCTATGTTTCAAGTCTGTTTCTCGATGGAGTTATAATTAATGGTGTCTATCCACCCATAATAGTTAGTTTTTAGGATGTGTTTGTTGAATACTTCTCAAGGCTTCCAGTGGAGAGAGATGTGTATATTACTATTGATCTAATGTTGGGTGTTGAGCTAGTTTCAATTCCACATTAAATAATGGAACCCATAATGCATGAGATTTCAAGAATTCGTTGAAAGAGTTAGAGGATAAGTGATTTATCCATCTGAGTATGTCGTATTAGTGTTCACAAGTGTTTATTTCTAAGAAGGATGACCGATTTTTGTGCTTATGTGTCAATTTCCAAAATTTGAACAGGATGACATTGAAGAAATGATATAATCTTCTACATATTGTTGATCTGTTTGACCAATTTAGGGGACATTGTGTTTTCTCCTGGATCGACTTCAGATCAGGTTATCATCAACTGGGATTTCAGACTTCTAATATACAAAATACTACTTTCAGAAGTAGTTATATTCTGTATGAGTTCGTTGTAATATAATTCGGGTTAATGAATGCACAATAAATTCCTATGGACTTGATGAATATAATCTTTTATCATTTCTTGGATCATTTTTTAGTATTTGGGAATGATATCATAGTGTGCTCCAAGACTTGTGATGATCATTCCCAACACCTTGATCTCACTATGAGTATACAAAGAGAGAATTGGCTATACACCAATCTATCTAAGTGTCATTTTTGGATGGATCAGATACACTTCTTGGGTCATATTCTCATAGAGGAAGGTGTGTATGTGGACCCATAGAAGGATCAGGTAGTAGTGTATTTGTAGAATCCAAATAATATTTTTGATATCCCATGAATTCAAGATTTAGATGGATATTATTGGATGTCCATTGATAACTTTTCCATATAGGAATCTCCACTTATGGGCTTGAACAAAAATGGGATTATGATTGAATGGTCAAAATCATGTGATAATGCTTTCCAGGAGCTGAATATGTTCATAACATCAACACCAATCATCATCCAACCTGAGTCAGGTGAGGAGTATACGGTGTATTGTGACACTTTTTTAATGGAATCATAACAATGTTGATATAGGGATATCTTGTTTTGGTTTATTGGTCTTGGATGTTGAGGCCCCATGAATGAAATTACCTTATGCATGACCTCAAGTTGGTTGGACTGGTTTATGAATAGAAGGGTTGGTAGAATTATCTATTGGGTGAAAAGATTACTATTTATAAATATTATAATAGTTTTATTTATAAATTATCATAGTAAGACTTGAATGTTCGACAACTGATATGTGTTTAGTATATAAATAAGTTTTCTTTGGAGCAGTTATATACAACCGGGAAAGGAAACATTGTTTTTGAAGCTTTGAGTAAGAAAAATTAGACTGATGTTGTTCATGAGTCTAGTGTAGAGTGGAAAATTATTACTCTCCTAGAAGAGATGCATGTGGCGGTTCAGGAGATTCAATAAAACATGAATATTATATCCATTTCAGTGGAGTATAATCTTTTGATTCAGATTAGAGACAAGAAGTATGAGGATTCAAAGTGCTTGACAATGAGGGAAATCCTTGAATGTGGGGATTCGCCTTCTGATAAGAACCCAGATGATGATGAGATCATCTATATCAGGAATAAATTTATTATTCCTAAAATAATGAGAGAGGAGTATATGTGAGAATTTCATGCCTTGAATTGGGTGGTACAACTAGGTGTGACCAAAATGTACCCTGAAGTATGATGAACGTTTTGGGGGGCCAGCATGAAAAAGGAAATAGAACGGTTCGTGACATGATGTTACACCTATTACCAGGTGAAGGTAGAGCTTCAACAGCCTAGAGTTTTTCTGTAGCTATTTTACACTTTATAATAGATGTGGGATGACATTACTAATGACTATATTGTAAGTCTCATAAGGAATCCACAGAATAATGACTCTTTTTTGGGTTGTTGTGGATAGAATGAGGAAATTAGTGCATTTCTTACCTATACTGGAGACATTGTTAGTGGAATAGCTAGAGGATTTGTATGTCCTAGAGATATTACATCTACATATGCTGACAAAGACTATAGTTTCAGATTGGTACTCCCACTATAATTCATGCTTCTAGAAGGGCTTATAGAAGGGGCTTCATACATATGTTTTTTATGTATGGGTTTCCACCCACAGACAGATGGGAAGTCAGAGTGTATTATAAAGGTGTATGAGGATATGTTGACTTTGTGTTATCTAAACATCAGTTGTTCATGGGAGAAGGATTTGGCACTTGTGGAGTGTTCTTAGAACAATAGTTATCAGTCTATGACACAGATGGCACCATTCAATTCTTTTTGTGGTTGGCCATGATGATCACCTCTTTGTTGGATAGATTCTAGTGAGTCAGAATTTTTTGGACTGAGTCTTTTGTAGGTAGATTAGGGTCATATGATTAAAAAACAAAAGGTTCATTTTGACAGTAGACCAAATTTATATATTGATAGATGTCGATGATCCCTAGAGTTTACAAAGGGTGATCATGTATTCTATTGTGTTTCACCTCGATTGGGCCACTGTAATATATGAAAATAGGGCGTTTTGGTGCCTAAGTCCATTAGACCATTTCAGGTTGTGGATAGAATTAGGACAATGTCATACTGATTGGATCTTCTGTAGAGATATAGTGTTATGCATGATGCTTTACATGTTTCACAACTTCAGTGGTATCACCTCAACCCTTCTCATTAGATCGATGTTGATGACGTTGATCATGAAATAAATACGTCTATTGAAGAGAATCTGATATGTGTGCCAGATCATAGTGAGAATGTGTCTTGGGGAAATAATGTTCATATAGATCATGTACTATGAGAATATTTTCAGGTGTTGGATAAAACATTTGTGAGAGAAGAATATATGCGAGCCCAATGTCCCAAAAATATTTTAATAAAAAATTCATAGGATCTTGGAAGTATATCCTCAGGATGATCTATTATAAGGTGTGGATATTTTAAGGTCTCTACATTTTTTGGAGATATCTCAAGCTCTATAACATATAATCTTTTTTTTGTAATTTTGAGTAATATTTAATTGGGTTTTAATTTGGGATGTTTTTGGGAGAGAATTGAGAAAAAATTTATGAAATAGGGAAATGCAGGGTTGGAAATTGTTATCCCTTGCCCTGATCCTAGGCTCAAAACAATTATGCAACCCTAGATAGAGGGATTTGTATTTCTAGCACCTGGGTTGTCAAACTATGCACCATATTAGGGAAATTGTAAACCCTCCTAGAAGAGGTTCGTGGCTAGGATCATGGTTAGGGGAAACTGTGTGTACATGAATTTAATCCCCCAGAAAATTATTAAAAAAAATAATGAACCACCTTATTATACCCCCAATCACCCAAGATCGAACCACAACCAATTTATCTCAATTCCAAAGCCTCCTTAAGGAATTCAAAGGCTGTCTAACCTCTGTTCTTGGTGATTCGAAGTCCGATTAGAAAATCTGCATCTCTTTGGGTATATGTTTTCTTCCTGATTGATCTCTCATTCTTTTGGCAGGTTGTTATCTATTGTTTTTTATATCTCTATCTATATATGATGAATCTATATCTAGGATTGTGAATATATATATATATATAATTAAGGGAACATTATTTTTTAAGTCTTTAATTAGGTCAGAGATTTGGATCTCGTTCTACATAGTTACTCTGTAGAAATTGGGAATTGCATTTGGGTGACCACTCATCATTGAATCATGTTAGGATGAATATTATTCAAATATAATAGTCATGATATAAAATAAATATATGTGATTGTAGAATTTATAGGGTTTGTTTGTAAATTTAAAATCGTAAAATTGAATTAATTATTATATTTTAATTAATTGATTTAGGAATTGGGGATATTATTGAATAATGAAATTTTGTAATTGGGTTAATTAATTAATGAACTAATTATTATATAATTTAACTACAGAATTGGGGAAAATAAATTATGAGTTAATTATCAGAATATTGATATTTTTGAATAGGAATAATTAATTGATGAATTAATTATGGTAATACTTGTTATTGAAGATTTGATTAAGTAATTTATGAATTAATTAATGGAAATAGAGGGATTAATTATTTGGGGAATTAATTATTGGAGTTTTCATTACTAATTAATTTCATAATAAATTGAAGGATTTTTTGTTATTAATTAGTTTATATATTATTTAATATAGTTTCCATGACTAAATAATTAATGTGATAAATTTGATATATGTGATACATGTGATACATGTGATATATATGATACATGTGATACATGTGATATATGATATTGATTGAGAAAATGGGGCGTGGGACACATACTGATGCTCCAAATACCTGCAGGATCCGAGCCATGATGTTCTAGGACCAAGGAATGCATTGAAATTTAATGGGATATGGATTGATACTCCAAATACCAATGATGTGTGGGACATAGACAGATGCTCCAAATACCCATGATGTGTGAGACATGAAACGATGCCCCAAATACTCATAGAATGCTAGACATGATGATCTATACCCCAAATAATGGCATTGGACTATAGTTCCAATACCCGTATCATGAATTGAATAAAATAGATAATGAATTCCGATTGGTTAATTATATTTTGAATTAGTAATGGAAAATGGTTCAGACTCTAGCATAGAATGAAGAAGGTATTGAGTTTTTAGTGTCCTTGGGACCCCATGTGTTTATGTGGTAAAATAAAGAGTAATTTATAATGTGAATTGTTTTTACTTATGATTTGTAATTCTTTATCCATACAACTACATAATCTTTTATTAACTAGATATTCATTTAGAAATCGTTGGTGGGGTCCTACTGAGTTATACTCACACCCTACATGGATGACTGATCACTACCAAAATAGATTTCATGTTTGAAGGATGTGATATGTGAAAAGGAACTATGTTAAATGAATGGATTGGGAATGGAGAATGCACGAGGGAACAAACCATTGTTTGAGGCCTATTTAGGAGTTGTTAGTGACTTTCATTTTGAGGTTACTTTTTAAAAAATGGAACATACTTTTTAATCAAATATCTACATTTTAGTTTTGATATTTTATCTCCACTTTTGGTCATCTTATGGTTTTGGGAATATTTTATTTCTGGTTATATATTATCTAGTTATTGTTTTTTATTTTCCATTGATTTATTAATATGATAAAAGAGGGTGTAGTCACATAATGATTGATATTAGACTCACATTGTTAGTATGTAGCCTATGGAATTGAAGTTGTTTCACATGAAGTTATGCAACAGACTGTATTGGGGGAGTATTTTATAGAGGTCTTGATACTCATATTTGTTATCGGTGTATTCCTATAAGAGAAAGAATATAAATAAAATGAGAACCTTTTAGGGTTTGTTGACTAAATCTCCAAATAAAACACAATTAATATTAGTTTTATTGATATTTCTCCATTCTAATCACTAAGAGGAAACGTCAATGCATATCTGTTAGATTAGACTTTCCTGATCAATGGAATCAATTAACCATCTTGTGAAGTCGATGTCCAAAGTTAACTCTAATGTGGATTTGTGTGTGGATTTAAAATATAATAATGCATGAACATTAAAATAATTTATAAGGATATGTTTGTTATTTATCTACTAAAGTATCACTTCCCATTATGCCAATAATCCCTAAAAAATGGGAGGGTTCAATAAGTATTTCAGTGGGTCAATATGGGATATCATCCAAACCTCATGATCATATTGGTACTAATGCAGATCCTAAACCATGAAGTTCAAGACAATAAATTTCTTTTCAATATGATAATATCTTGTCTCAATGTAAAGAAATATGAAATTGATATAATTTTTTATGCCTTTATTTTTCATCTAAGCTAATATTGAACCAAGGGGTAATTCCAAGGTAGTCATATAAATGAACTAGAATTTCCATGGAGTCAAGGATATATGATGTTGAGGATGGGAAAATACTATTAGATGTCATTGAATGTAGTATGGTATTATTCAACACACTAGTATGTGACACCTTTATTCAACATCATAGAAAAGGTATTACATTTTCTGACTATATTGATGGGAAAAAACCAAATATATTATAGATAGTCTTGGACCCACCAAAACACTCAGATATTGTTGAGATGAGGTCTTCTAATGATGGAGTTGATATTTTTTGTGTCGATATCAATGCCTATATATAATATTATAATGTTTTGAAACATTATATAGGTGACCATGAATTTACACTTCGAAGGGTTTATCATTAGGTGGTTGGCATGAAGCATATTGATCACATTTTCATAATCATTGTTATGGTATTAAAATTATCTAATATTTTCCAATAATTTATAGACATAAAAATAAACCATTATTACAATTATAGGACTTAAGATATGAAGAATGTCCCCTTCTATGTTTCTCCAGCATTCTTCAATCCAAATGGAATCATTTTATAAGAATAGTTTCCTTGAGGTTCCCAAAATGTGGTGTCTATTCAAAATTTCGAGCCATACATATTTTATTGTACATAGTAAAGATGATAATAATCAATCTTGGGAAATATGGTTGATATTGTTATTAGAATATAACTTTAGTGAATCATAATATTCAATAAATTATTTTATCATTAATGGATATACATTAAAATACTTTTGGAAATTTAATGGACGAAAATACAATTTTTCAACTTGAAATCACATATTTAAAATCATAAAATTTTTCTAATATTAGTGAAGATATTTTATTTTAGAAAAATATTTTATAATTTTAATGTATCCTTCAAAAAAATGAGGGATCATGAGGGTTGGAAATTTTATTCTAGCTGTGTAATTTAAAAAACATTTATTTCACACTTTTATAAGAAATGTAAAAAATATATTCTTCATAAAAAGAAACGATGATTAATTTTATTCCATTTTGTAAAATCTAAACATGGGTAAAAATATATTTAATATATTATAGTATAATAATAGTAATATTCTTTATTTTTTTAATTAAAATATGGATATGGAAGAAAACTATTCCCGAATGAGTAAGAAAAAAAATTCCATTTTCATTAAAAATTTTACTTTAATTTCATGAGTAATTTATGATTGTTCTGTTAAAAGAAAAAATATAATATAAATAAATGAAATGTAAAGAAACAATATTTATTTTTTGATATAAATATAAAATAAAATACTTGGTGGAGAATTAAACAGTATTGAAAAATGACAAGATTGTGAAATAAAACCTCATTGATTTTGTAAATTTTGAATCATAACTCGATAAAAGAAATAAATTAAAAACCATTTATTATCATTAATATAGATGGAATCATGTAATATCATATTTTTGTGGTAGTATATACACCATAAACAAAGAAATATATGGTAAATATGGCATAAGTCTCACAAAAACAAAAGTGAGACGAGATACATATAACTTGGGTCTAACTTTTTTGTATGTGTTCAATAATCTTGTATAATTAATATATAATTAATAAAAATATATCTTATAACCATAATCATATATTTCATACCATATATTATTAATCATAATATTTAATCACACATTTATTGTAATTTTTTTACAATCACAATTCTATAAAATAAATAGTTTGTTTTTCATGTATGTTTTTATTCAGTTTTTATAGTCTTTGTAAATTGATCACAGTTCCATAATATACAAAATTTAAATAATTATATAAATTTAATATATATTAATCTTACATATATTTTTGATAATACATAAAATTTAGAGATAAAAAATGAATTACACCGTTCATAGAGACAGTAAGCCATACACACGTATGAATTCTATATTCATTTTTCGATAGATTGAATGAAATAAAATTAAATAATAATTCACATGTACATAATAATTTGTATATCTCTTTTATAATGTATTTTAATTAAACCCATCCTTATTATCATCCATTTAAATCCAAAATGTGGAATGAATCACATTTCTTTGTAGATGTGGTAATCCATACCTATGTAAGAGTGACATTATTGTTTTCTGATGGTTTGCAAGGATAGACGGTAGGGATGAAATTATCAATTTAGAAGAATAATTATGTTTTAAATATAATATAAAAATATTCAACCCATTATAATACCCTCCTATAAAATATGGTAATGAAAAATGAATTATTTCACTATGTGGAGATTGTAGGCCTTACACACACACATGCAATACTTTCACATTTTATTTAATGGTAAAAGGGTTGATAATAGTGTTTTAATAATTATTATAACATTTAAATTTAGATATAATACTTATTTTATTTTTTATTACATATAAAATTGATTTACTTGTGGTAAATGTTGAATTGAAAAATGAACGTGATCAGTTAAGGTAATTACCTCTTCATTGAAACAAATCCTTTAAATCTATGATTAATGACCCTAGGGTTGGTGTTTTTCAAGAACCAGATACTATATAAAATGGATAATATGTTTTTACAAGAATCATTAATAGGATTTTCCGTGTATTTTTCTTGAAGTTGTGTAAATAATTTAGTGAAGGAATGTCCTTTTAAAAATTAGGGGAGGGGTATTTATAGAATATCATTAAGTTTAAAAAGTAACATAAGTATAATTCATTCAGAAATAGATAAAAAAATTTATAATTGAAATATAATGTGATTATTCATATAATTAATGTCATTAAATTATATTTTTACATGTTTTAGTTGTTTTTTCACCCTTACCAATTAGTTTTATCCCTTGTCTACCCTTTTGACAATTATCACCATAATAATGTTTTCCTCCTATGAAGGTCCAAGAATGTAATAAAATCAGAAAAAAATCCATAAATTGACCATGTAATAATTTTAAGTCATATCCAATTCATTTTGCTGAATGTAATTTTTTTTAAATTTTAAATCATTTAATAACATATTATTTATTATCATATATCATTAATGTCATTTTGACACTTGATTTAATTTTAATTTAAATACATCAATAAAATGAGTGGAATAGAATATATATTTTTATAACTTCTATAATATATATATATATATTGGGTCACTTTTATTATCTCAAAAAATATATATATTCAATTTATTAAAATAATTTATTCTATTTTTCTATCAATTGAATAAATATTATGTCAACATTGCAATATCATTTAAGATAAGTATATAAACACTAATAAATAAAAATAAATTACCATGATGAAGAAATAATTAATATTTCAAATAACCATTTTTTGAAAAACATACCTTATTTTTATCCATATGTCTAAAATTAAATGATAATAAAATAATGAATATGATATTTTGGTATTTTATTTACATAAACTATTTTAAGGGTCAAAATACAAGAAAAATGTTTAAAAAGTAAACATATTTTAATTTTAGATTATTTTAGAGTAAATATAATCATACAATAAAACTTATTCAAGTGTTGGGGTTACATTTAAATCTTATCACAGTATTTTTAGCCTTAACTAACTCATTTACCTTTACCATTGTAACAAAATTTACTAAGATTACTATGCATACATACTAAAAACAAAAGGGGAATATTAAAAAAGTATGGTCAAAATGGTTGAAAAAATGAAATAAAATATTTAATATTAAATTCATTTAATTATAGTAATTTATTTTAAAATTAATCTCGTAAAACGCGATGGAATACCGTTTTTTATAAAAATTCCTTCTATGTATAGAAATTTATTTATACCAAATAAGACAATAAAATTAATTAAAAATACTATAATAATATTCTTTTTAACCACAAAACTAGTAATATTTAAAAACTAATAATAAATTGAATTCTGATTTTTAAATACATTAAAATAAAGTATTGTTCTTAAGAAAATCTAGTATTTTTCACAATTCATTGAAAATCAAACTTTTCAAAAAATCTCATAATTTTACTATAATGTAATTATGATATACTTATTTAAAAAATTATATCATTCTTATAAAATGAAATTTCATTAAGTTCCAGAAATTAATTATAATATTTTCTTAATAAAATTTATAAAAAATGTTTTTAATGAAATATTTTTTCTAAGAATAAAATGACATTAATTAAAATTGAGTTATCATTTACTAAGAATTTACCCTTACATTTATCCCCCTTTTCAAATCTTGTCCTGGAAATCCCAATGTGTTACATTTTGACCCTTCTGTAAAAAATGTCCTTAAAATTTGATCTTCCAATCGATAACCAATCATATAAAATTTTAAAATACATTTTCAAAAAATCCAAATTATAACAAGGGTAAAGAAAAATTCATCTCAAATAGTAGGAAAGGGAAATATGAATTTCAACACAAAACTAGGTTTCTCATTAAAATAAATTTAGTGGGAGGGAAAATTTTGGACATTAAATAGATAATTAATTCTTAATAAATAATAAAGCGTGATAAAGAACATGTTTTGTATAAATTTAATAACCCCAAAACCGTAAATTGATTATGGGTGAAAATACCATCAATTAATCATAAATGATCATATTTAGATTAACATTTATTCTTGATTCGTATCCTTGAGGTCTGGAAATCCTTCACCATCTAGACTATCAATATACGTAAATATACCAACATAAAATGAATGATTTCAATATTTAATTTTTTTTCATAAAGATCACTTCCTTTCTTGAAATGATTTTTATTTAGGATGAATATTTAATTCCTAAAGAACTAAAATTAATTTTTAATAGATCATAAGATCAATAAATGAATGAGAATTCATTCCTTCTTTTTATGTATTTAAAAAAACTAGAATGGTTAGCATAATTTATCTGATAATAAATTCAGTAAAGCCCACAAAGGATAATCTTAATCAATTTCATAAAAAGATTACTTTAGTACTCCTATGAAATATTTTCAACAATATTCAAAACCAAAAAACCTAAAATATTTGATAATATATTTATTAATATACAACAAAATGTATATCATAATTTCACATACTAATCATTTGAATACCTTTATCATATATTCTCTTAATAACCTAAATTACCATAAAACCTCAATGAAAACATAAATGCTTCAATATAACTCTTTATATATAACTTTAATTAGAAAATTAAGTAAACTCTATCATAAATTATGTTTCTATTAGATCACCAATTATTTTTATAGTGACCAATACTATCCCATTTACTTATTTAATTTCAAAATTCCTTTTATCCCCACTAAACATTATTAACTCAACATTAGGAAATTATTAATGGTTATAATTCCATTATTCATTGTAATCATCAGAAATATTACATTACCACTAAATCACCTTTCTTTTTTATCGATATCATTTAATATATTCCTTAAAATTCATCCTGAAAAACTAATGTAGTATAATTTTTATACATTTTATGATTCTTATCGTTATAATATCAATGATAAAAAACTTCTACCATACAATTGTTAAATCCTAATACACAATAACTTTAGTCAGTCTGATTTAGTTATAGTAAATGTTTATGTTGTTCCTTATCCCCTTGTTTTATTATATAGAAATTTACCTTGATGTGTGAAACATTAGTTTTAATAATGAGTCATCCTGTCATACCTAAAGAACTTTATAGTATTACATTATTTATTTTCATTATAGTCACTAAATCTATAACCCTTATCTCTACACTTGTTACAAAATCCCACGTGCTATAGGAATTTTCCCGGATATTTTTTCCCACAATTTTAAAATGATTGAAATTTACTTACGTTTTGTTCTTATTTGAACACTTATCTTTTTCATCAAGATCTCGTAATAAGTTATTTTGTCAATTTTACTTAAAGATATAGGATCTTTGAAGTTATTTCACCTTATTAATAGTACATGATAATATATCATCATATGTTGAATTTTTTTGAGAAACTATTACTCTGGGGAGGCCCAACCTAAGTGTATAAACTAAATAGTCAGTATTTATTTATAGATTATGTATATATTCTGATGAATTCCATGATTATTTTGTAAATATATATTCATACTCTACCACACTTTCTTCTTCATTATTATTTAATGTAATGAAAAACCTATCCATTTATTATCTCTTTTATAAATAGAAGTATTTCTCAGAGAATATAATTTTAAAAGGTCCCTATTCCATTATTTTTATTTCATCAACCCGTTTGTATTATAGATCAATGACCACCATTGACCTCAATATCTTTTAGACAAAAAATACAAAATAACCATTTCACTTCCATTTCATACCAACACTAGTAATATATTTTCTAGGTACTAAATACATTGTTCAGTTTCTAATGGATTAGTAGCTTCATTAAAATATAGAAGCTTCTATCACATAAATCAATCCAACATAGGCGAATCAAATTATGTAACACTATCTTGTTCTATATGGGAAAGGTTATTCAGTATTACATGATTAAACTAAACTAATATGTCCATTATACTCTCTATTTTAATAGTATTTTTTAATTGGATATTTTATCAAGGAAATCTATATATTGACTACGTGTGTTGATTTCCTTTCATCCAATTGGATCCACCACTAAAAAATTAAACACACATATTTTTCTCATAATCAATATCTTTATTCAACCATAAAATTATATCTAATGGTAATATTTCTAAAATAAAATAATTTATTAATATAATTCATATTTTAGATATGATTATTTAAACGCTTTTTATCAATTTATCCACTAAACTTAGTCCATTAACAATTTTAAAGACCCTAACTCTTATATCCTAGATATGATAGTAACTTTTTATATTATTAATATATATAATAAATCACATAAACAATGAATAAATTTTGAATTCACTATGTAAAACAATATACATACTAGTATCTCACCTTATATTTTGAAATTTTAAATTGGAACATATTATTTTCTGTAAGGAAACCACTATTTCATCTATCATAACCCTACATATCAATCAAAAAAATTGTACATGAATATTATGGATAGAAATAAAAAATAGGTGATCTCATATTCATAGTAAGTGTATGAATATCAAAAAGGATACCATGTGTATATATGTTATAATCAAAATGGAATCTTAAATGACAAAATACACAATCCATTTAGTGATCAATAATGCTTCCATAAATAATAATATAGAATGAGTGAATAAAGATCAAATGATTCCACCCAAATAACCATATGATCTTGTGACATATCATTGGATTTCATAACAATTTCAATAATCACAATGACATCAATAATTGATTTCATAATTATGGATTTCATAATTATGATCATCTGAAGCATACCATCAAGGCCTCTCTTCAGGACTAAAACATATTATCAAGGCCTCAAGCTAAGACATATAAAATAAATGGAGAAGTCATTAGAAAAATAAACAACACATTTTGTCTCATTTTAGATAAACATGAATCTATGGGATATATAATTATAGTCCCCAACCATCACATAATAACTCTAATTCATTCATTATACTTACAAAAACACAACCCAATCAATATTCCTTCAATATCAATGACTATTCAAAATTTGAGAAATTATATTTTGAATATCAATACATTACCTAATAAAACTGATAATAATCAATACAAGGATATATGGTGGATTTTATAATTATAATTTTTCCTCAATAAAGCATAAAAATCAATGAATTATTTATTTCATATATGACTAAACATTAAAATATTACTAGAAACATTTTGAGGAACATACCATTTCTCACTTTGAAATCACTTATTTAAAATATTAAAATAACAAAATTATTAAAGTACAATTTTCATTGAATATAAACATGAAAATTTTAAATGAAATACTCAACAAAATCAATGGTTATAATAGTAGGAAATTATGTTCCCGCTAAATAATTTACAAAACAATTATTTCACATTGTTTTAATAAAAGTCAAAAATTACCTCATTCTGAATATGATAAGAAGTTTACATTTTTAAAATTTTGTAAAAGTATGAAATGGGTAAAATATTATTTAAACAATTGTTTTATAATATTATGAATATTATTTAAAACATTTTAATTAAATTATGGCTATTAGAGAGAAATATTCTCATAAGAGTAAAAAAAGGAAGTGAATTTTCTTTAAAAATAATACTTTAGTACCCTGAGAACAAAAATAGAGAGAAATGAAATTAAAAAATAAAATTTCAAGAAATAACCCATGGATAATAAAATATATTTTGTTTATGAAATAGATATCAAATAAATACCCCATTTAAGATTTAAACAATCCCAAATAATGATTGGATTTTGAAAAAAACCCTTACTACTATTGTTAATATTAAATCATTAACACAATAAAAGAAATAAATTCAAAAAAGTACTTTAAATACAATTATAAGAATTTAATCATGATATATAATATAAAAGTGAAAAAATATACACTATATTAAAGAAACAATTAGTGAATATGGCATATTTATCATAAAATCAAAAGTGATATGAGAAATTGTAAACTCTAGTCTGATTTCCTCCGTATACATTAAAAACTATTGTATAATAAATATATATTTATTATAAGTATATTAATGAATAAAAGTAATATATTTTATAACCTATATTATTTACTTATAATATTTTATCACTCATTTATTTATATTTATTTGTTAAAATCACCATTATTATAATTAATAGCTTTGTTTTTCAATTTTTTTTTGGTTCAATAGTTTTGCTCCTTATATATTGATATTGGTTACATAATTTCAAATATGTCAAAAAATTATATAAATATAATATATATTAATTTTATATCTATTTATAGTAATATATAATACATATATATATAGAAAAATTAATTACACCGTTCGTGGAGATGGTTGGTCGTACACACACATTAACGCTATTTTAACTTTTCGATTCATAGAAAATAATAAAGGTAAATAATAATTAACCATTAATAAATAATTATTATATATTTAATACAATTTATATTCATTAATTCCATCATAATTACCATCCACGTTAAATAGAAATGATAAATGAATAACATCACATTGTTGTGGTTGTAGTCTATATGTACACATGATTGTCGTTATCATTTTAAAACAGTTTGGACGGTAAGAAGATAGATATGAAATTATAATTAAAAAATAATAATTATGTAATAAATATATTATATATAAAAAACTAATCAAATAATAAACCATCAATATAATATTGTGATGAAAACGGAATTGTATTGCTATGTGAAGACGATGATCTATACGTTCGCATGTGTGATGCTTTAACATTCTATTTGAATGGGTAAAGGGTAGATAGTGGAAGTTTCATAATGAAAATAAAAGGTTTTTATATTTATGATACTAGATTTTTTATTTCATGATAAATAAAACATGTTTTTGGGAGGTAAAATATGAATTAAAAAATGGAAGAGATTATTTAAGTTGATTACATCTTCTTTGAAATAACACAATTAGATCTCTTTTGAATGAAACTAGGGTTGGTTCCTTGGAAATAATAAAACTATAAAAATTAGATAAATATGTTCAGAATATAATTAGTTTGGTTTTATTTGAGATAGTTTTTTTGAATTTATGTAAATAATTCAGTAACGACGTGTCCCTTTATAAGTAAGGGCATGATAATTATTGGAATTTGTTAGGTGTGAAATTAATTATTATTATATTAAATTTAAAAATGAATAAACCTTTAAATAAATATAAATTAACAATAGTATGTGTTGAAATTCTATCCTATATTAAAAATTATTTTAATTTGTTTTTTGTATTTTTCACCTTTATCTTTTTGTTTTAACTCGGTTAACGCTTTTGAAAGTTATTTCAATATTAATGATTACCACATATTAAGGGTCAAGAATGTTATAATATGAGTTCAAATTACCCATAAATGGAATATGTTTTATTTTTTTAAAAATATGCCATTAATTTATCAAAATATTTTTTTTAGTTTTAAATCATTTATAACATAGTTATTATTATGAAATATAATTAATTTAATTTTTGACACTATTAATTTAATTTGACATCAAATATAACAAGATGGTGAGGGATTTAAAATATTTACTTTTAAAATACATCTAATATTTTATATATATCTATAAAATTCCTAGGTCGTTGTAATTTACTCAAAATATTATATATTATAGACTAATATTTTAATATTATTAATATTATTTTTCTATTAATTGAATAAATATAATGTATGTGTGGTGTAAATGTTTAAATTTAATATATGAAAACTAAATCTTATATATAAATTACCATGATAAAAAACATTTATCGTTTAAATAATCATTTATAGTAGAACATACCTTATTTTTATAACTTTGTGAAAAATTTAAACATAATAAAATAAAGAGTAGGACACTTTTAACTTTTCTTTAAATAAAATTTTATAATGGTAAAAATAATTGAAAAATGTAACAATGGTCATATATTAGAATTTTTTATAATTATAGATGTAATACAATCATCCAATAAGATTAAAGAAACTCTTAGGGTAACTTTTTAATCCTTATCACTTTACTTTTATCCTTAATTAACATATTTACCATTAAATTGGACACAAAAATACTTTGATTACGATTCATAATGACTAAATATGAAAGTAGAATAATTACAAAATTTGGACCTCATGATTTAGAATGTTGAATCAAAATTTTAGGATTCTTTTTAAAATCTGGAAAAAAATTATTTTAAAATTAATCCCACAAAATGTGATGATTTTTTTTAAAAAAATGCCTTTCTAAGTATGAAAATGTTTTTATACCAAAATCAATTATATAATTCTTTAAAAATTCAATAATTGGATTATTATTAAACAAAATTAAATAATTATATTTTGAAACTAATAAAAAATATTTTTTTCCCTCATGAATACTTTAATAGAAAATATAGTTTTCAACACTATTCAGTATTTTCCATTATTCATTGGAAAATAAAACATTTCAATAAAAAATCGCAACAGTTTAATCAAAACATAATTTTCATATACTTATTTAAATAATTATTTTATTATTTTTAGATAAAATTTCTAAAAGAACATGGTATTTATTATAATATTTCCTTAAAAAAGAAATAAAACCCATTTTTAAAGAAAACCTAACATTTGAAAAATAAAATGACATTAATAAAAATTTGGTGATAACTTACTAATCATTAATCAATAAATATATATTGAGTAATGATAGGCACAATATAATTTGTTAATTCCATATGGTCCAACATTGCTTATTTATTTTCAAAAACACTTTTAAGGGGGGAGTGAGAACCCTTAAAACTTAAACAAGAAAAGAAACAACAGATTTTTTGAAGAACAGTTTGAGCCGATTGGAACAAATTTCCCAAAACAATATCCAGGGAATAGAATTTACCAAGGAGTTGGGGTAGTCCTTAAAATTACTTCATATTGAAGAGCCATGTTATCCCAATCTTTCATATATTCCTCCATGTCAATCTCTCCCATATTGAAGCCTCTGAGCAGAATACATGCTTTCCTATCAATCCACTCACCTTGTTCCTCAGAAGTGATCACACAAATCATTCTTCCTATCTTCTTCAGTGCTCCCATATCCATATCTTCCTCTCCCATTTCATCATTTGAGTGAACAAGCAGAGTTATGCATTACAGCATCGATGATATCTGTTGTTGAGCGTCTCTGACGGATCTTTTCTCATATTACTGTCCCGGATCCCTCGTCTTGGTCGATGGAATAACAGGGACTCCAGACTCACCACCTGCATACACCGGGTCACTATATGAGTTTACCACTACATATAAATTGTTCATAGATATAGTATCCTTTGTCAGCTGCTTGCTCTTACTTCCAGACCTCATGATAGGAGGACTGGGTAGGTTAGAGTACTCCTTCCTACATCGCCCTTGCCGTTTGGTCTTAATAAAACCATCAGAATCTGTAGTAATGAACTTTACCTTCCGTGAGGATGATCTTTGATATTCCTATGCAATGTCCACTTCCTTAGGCTCTGCGGGGACATCCAGAACATCATCCATATCCTCTTGGGACTCACTCACATCTACGAAATGGTCCTCTTCATGTGAAGCCTCATTCCTGTTTAGCTCCCCATTAGCTTGGCATTCATAATCACCAAACACTAAAAACCGATTTTGAAGGTCCATGTTTAATCTCCTAGCTATAACCGTCTCCTCATAAGAAAGGGTTTCCTATATGGCCTGCCTTGGTACCTCAGAGGCTACTGACTATTGATATCCCCTTCCCATGTATTGAAGTTTCATTGAGGTGTCTCTCAAAACCAGAAACTGGGATTGCCCACCAGATTCTTGGTCCTCATAGGGTCCCTCAATCACCTCTGAAACATTAGCTGCATTAATTGGATCCATCTGCATTGATATTACCTCCAATTGAACCTCCTTCACTTCTTCATTGTTACCTATAGTTGAGTTACCTTCCAAAAGCAAGTGCAGGTCTTTCCCTACCTCGTTGCTACAAATTAAAACTTCTTTATCCAGGGTTACCACCTCATTAGCAAATATTTCCCCTAGAATTCACACCCCCAAGTCTCTCATTAATCTTTCAAAATCCATAGTAACCTTCAGGTTTGGAGAGGGGACCATTAATTTATTCTTAGAATTCTGTGTTGTGAGACCAGGACTGTGTCCTGGCGCCTCCATCTCCTATTCCTTGCCATGATTGGAACCACTGTTGGCGCACACTGGTCCAACTTACAATGATTTTATGCTACCTTCTAACATACACAATCCCTTTCCATCGTCTCTTTCATCCGAAACATGTCTAGGATATATCCTCACACGTCTGTAGAATACCTCAGGATGGCCCATCTTTTTACAGGAATTACAGAAGTCAATCCAAGATTCATATACTACCGGTTGTTTGTGTCGAAGCTCTTCCTCCAGTGTAATCCACACAAAATCACATGGAATCTTCAAGACATCATGTTTCACACATATACGGGGAATGACTGGGTGGCAGAGCACCCTTGTTCTTGAATCAGCACATAGAAATCTACCAACTAGGTTACCTAGCATTCTCAAAATTGTAGGGTTTTGAAATGGTGAAGGAATGTCCGGAAAACTAACCCATACTGCTACTGAAGGTGAGTCTCGATGCATCTGGAAGTAATACGACCAATGAACGAGGTAAAAATGGAGGCCATTGAAGCTTCACTGGGCACTGGACCAGGCTTTAATCAGATCTTGCTCAGTTGCGAATCGAATCCAAATATGCCTTGAATCAAGCAGACCCACTGTTGCACTATCCTGTAAATAACAAATTAGAAAATGGTAATTCCCCATTTATTATTAGAAGTTATTAAATTTTAATATTACTTTTTTATTCAATTATTGATGTCCATTATAGATGAAAATTAAATTTATTTGATGTTGATGATTAAATCGAGGAAAAACATATACATGAATAAAGAGAATGAAATCAATCAAATAGAACATTCCCTCCTTTTATTAAATAACTGTAGCACAAGGTCAGTTTGACCCTTCATCATAGAGATAAGATTATAAGATGGAAGGAGAAGAGAAAAATAAAGAATAAGGAAAATGGAGAAGATCCAATGGAAGACCTTTCACAACATAGATTCTCACTCCAAAATTAGGTCTCTAGGATATCTTCCACAACAGCAGGATATCCCTAATTTTATTATCCCCTAATGGGATCCAATATTAATTAATTTTATAAAGGAATGTTCCAAAAGTGGTTTGGACTAAATAATGGGTCTTATATTCATTCAAAAATCAATGATACACTGAATCTAGGTGCTGAAATATCAGTACACATGGTGTATATTATTACACTGCATGCGATTTTTTATGTCAATTTTCTTTAATTCATGACATGTCCCTAATTTCATTACTTACACTGATCCATGATGTGTAATTTCATTTTTCTACTCCAAATCCTTCTCCCCCTTTTCCTCATGTTATGTACAATATAAGTTCTCTATGATCATCCTCATGAATCTGGTGTCACTCCGCTATGCTTTGCTCGCAGCACGAAGGGTCTTTAATCTCCAAAATTCACTTATTTTTGTTCCTTTTCCAAGATTATTTTTATCCTCCTATAAAACATAAAAGAAGTTAAACTTTTCACAAAATATAAAGAATAATCGATAAAATAATGAAATCAATACATTAAAATACCATAAAGTACTTTAATGAAGTATAGATATCAACTAAGAACATCATATATATTTCATAAAGTAATTAATTATATTCATACCCAACAATTTAATTTCTATTTTATAATCATAATAATAAAATAATAATATTTTTGGGTTTATTTATGCTTAGTGTTTTGTATTTTACACACTATCGAACAAAGTATTCTTTTAAAATCATGATGTGTTACAGTTAAAGTCCACTTTATTGTTACATAAGGAATTTAATTGGGAGGTGATTGCTCAGCCATAAGAGACTACATTGCAATATCATATTCCAACATAGATATGATATATTACAGAATATAATCATATTGGTTTGGATCGATGAATACTATAATTGTAGAGGTTGTGCATCCAATTCAATGCGGCCTTTGATAATGGGGTCTTCCTTTGACATCAATAAATTATAACTTTTCCAATTGTTAATAGTTCAATGATATTCTCTTGTAGGAATGATATAGATTCCACTTATCCAATAGAGAAAAAACCTTCATTTTTGTGATAGAATGATCAACATGCTTTTGAGAACCAAAATTTCATAAAATAAATTGGTGACTTTTGAGTAGTCCTTCATGTTTAGATCAATGAAATGGTTCCCAAATTATGTGGTTGTTACTTCGACTGGGTGGATTATGAGATTTAAACATCTATATAGGTTGTCCTTAGGATATACCAAGGTAGGTTTCAAATCATTGGGGGAATTTAGAGGCCTAGGCTCATCAATATGGTTCTTATTTCCTTCCCTTTTAATAAAACCCATCAAGATATCATGATTTTCAGTAGTCAAAGGGAGAAGAGTCTCTATGGATAACATTTTATCAACTTTTAAGGGAGTATACGAGGGAGTGATGAAATGGGTAATAGAAAGATATATGTTTTTTGAGCTAATACCATCCCAGTATTTCATTGATGGCAATGTCATGCGAGATAGCCATGAAATAAGTATTCATTAACTAATCACCAAATTAAATATTCATCTAAATATTTCACATGGATTCTACATGATCTTCACATATCCATGGATTTATAGGTATTATGTGGCTAAATTTTCCTCCATGTATTTAATATTGTTGAGTTTCTTTTTTAGGATTGGAATAATCTTGGAGCTACTGTTTGTAACACAGTATGATTTTAGAATATATTTTTTTGTATTTTATTTATATCTCTTCTCATATGAAATATATAATTAAAAGGATCTATGAAATATTAGATGAATTCTATTAAAAATATTATTTATTAATAAAATATTTAGTAAGTAAATTGATTTTAATCATCTAAAAATCCATTCAAAATAAGATTAATAACCCTTAAAGTATTAATTTTTTTTATTTTAATAAAAAATAATTTATATACTATATTTTATTTTATAGGATAAATTTGTTAATATTATAATATTAATATGAAAAAAATATTATTTTTGGATTAATACTGTCACTATAATATTTGGATGAATTTTTTATATTTTTCTAAAATATATGAATTTTTTGTCAATAATGGACAAACACATTATACTAATACCATCACTGTTATGATGTCATCATTACACCATAATGAATTAATTGTTTTTGAATAATTTATTATATTAAAATAAATAATTATAACCAAAATTATTTATTTTAAATTACCATTTTAATTTTATCAAAACCATGCTTAATAATTTAGAAATAAAAATAATATATTACATTAATCACTGATTTTAATCACTTATATTAAAAATCAAATTTCGTCACTTATAAAAATAAAATTGAAAAAATGGATTTCTTATTTCCAATCAATGTTTCCAAATTATTTAATAATTTTATTTTAATTTTTTTGCAAAAAATTGTAACAATTATTATTAAAGTCAATGAACATCAGAATAGTGAAAGGGTTATTTTAAAAGAATTGTTTTATTAATGTTGTGGAATTTTTATCTATAAATTAAATTGAAATATTTTATATAATGAATTATATATAATTTTTTAAATATTTATAAAAATATATTATCACTAATTTAATTGGTAAAAATTTTATATGAGATTAAGAAAATATAATGTTTTAAACAACATTTTTTCTACAAAATAGTTCTTTTTTAAATATTAAATGTTTTAATTTAAAATTTAGTTTTTTATTATTAATAAGTTTAACTTGAATGAATGGAGAATAAAATATATTTTAAAGTCAAATTTTAATACAAGGGTTACCCTATATTTTTAATAAAATATATTCAACTTGGTTAAAAATTTACTTCAATGACAGAAACCAGAAATTTAAAACGTAAAAATAATGTAGTAAAAGGCTTGAAACATGTGTGAATATTGTTATAGGATGATTTATAAACATTATCTCCCACCCCAATATTCATTATATCAATATTTGGTATCCATTGACCTTTTAAAATTTTCACGCCATAATTCAAATGTAATGGGTACTGGAAAAAGTAACATTTTCATCATTTATTAAATTGGAATATTTACAACCCTTTATTCAACCCTTATTCCATATAATTATATTTTTTAAATATTCTATTTTGTTTCTCCTAGAATCATATTTTGGGTTAGTAAACATCTAGTCTCTATTTTATTTTCTATAATCACTATTCTCAATCATATTTCCATGTGAAATCTCAAGTTCCCAATGAGAGTATCTCTTATTCCAAAGTTATTTATTTCTAATAATACAATAAAAAACCATTCTAGATACCCTAATACAATGAAACCAATATTTTTAATATTTTATAATTTTATTATATTAAAGGAGGAACCATTATCCACTAAGAAAAATAAAAAAACGTCAATCGTGTGTATGTGTGGACAGCTGCCACCAGGAAATGACCTGGTTCATTTTTCATCACCACCTTTTATTATTGCCAACATGATTAATTTCATTATACGATATTTTTAATATTTTACATTTATTAATATGAAATGAAAATTTATCATATGTCATCATTCTATTCTATTCATTGATAAATGGTATCATTAATCATGCATACAACATGCTTCCACCTCTATGATAAAAATAGTTATTTTCACCACATACTATGGATGGTTATAATTATTAGTTTAATGATTAAATTTAATATTTATTATATTTTTAGTATTATTTTAATTTTATATAAACATTAAATAAAAGGATATTTCTATATGTAAAATCACTATAACAAGCTCTTGTCCGCGTCAAATTTTACCATCTACTTGCATATTATTAAAAATTTTAAACCTATAATGATTATGGAATGTTATATATTGGTAAAATATTTGAATAATAATTTATTCCTTATGTATTTTTATTCTAGATTTTTTTTATTAATATCTATGATATTTATTAATATATCACATTTCCAGTGTTAAACACACCAGAACTAGTTCATCAAGATTTCCTATTAAAAAACATATACATGCCCTTCACTGAATGTAATGGAACTTATGTAATAATTTAAAAACAATTATTATTATATCTTTAATAATTTGGAAATGATGATATTTTCAATAATAACAGAGAATAAAACCACTGTTTTGAATAGAGTTTGAAATGATCATGATTACTCAAACCTGATACTGAATATAGTTAAAAACTAACTAAAATAAAAGTTTATAATAATTATAAATGAATTTTATAAAAGTACTTAGATATGAATAAGGATAAAAAATAGGTTATTATTAGTGTTATACTTATTATAGAGGAGGTTAGAGTGCTTTTGAGTAAGCGTGAATATAAGGTATGTTGTTTTTTTCCTCAAATTTAATTCATTGAGACATATTACCTTTTATGAACCATGATATATTTCATATTGTTTAATTAATTTATAATTAATATATTCTACCATATTAATTAATTTCATTGTTTTCAAGGTCCATATAATATTCCCTCTTGAAATGGATTTCAATTAAAAAGACACGAATGTTGGAAGGGTTTTTGTTAACACAATTCCCTTTGTTGAGTTGTAATTCTTCTTCTTGAACATATTTATTCAATTATTTTTTTCTTCCAACATAATTTTTTATTTCATTGTACCTTATATTTATCTATGCTAAAAATTAATTTTGAATGAAACCTATATCTTTTTCAATTATGACTATAGTAATTTTATTTTCTGATAATCATTTAATGGTTTATTTCATTTTATGATAATTATTTTTTATATAGATTCATTTCCATGTTTTAAAATTATTTTACTAAAAAATTCAACTCTTGAAGATTTTGGAAATTAGATGACATATTTTAATATTTTTAGGATGTAAAAGTTTAATCTTTATATGTGATTCTTGACTATAAATTTTTTTAATAGATTATTTTTTAAGAACGTATTCTAAAATATTTTTATATCTTCTAAAAGAGAGGTTTTAAAAGATTTTTTCAAAATAAAATTTATATTATAAAAAACCCGATTTTGGTCATAAATTAATATTTTTAGATCTTTTACTAAACCCTTATATTTTATTTTAATGAAACCATTTTATGGACTTTTGAATCTTTTCAAAAAGTGATATTACCATTAGTTTTTCAAGTTATTTTTCCAAAGACCTCAGAAGTTATTATTTCAAAAATGAAAACATACTTAATTTTACTTAGTTCATAATAGGTATATTTTTAATCGACTATCCAAATTCATTCTCTTGATGACTTATGAAATTTTCTTTGAACATTTTTCATAAAACCCACTTATTTTACATGGATTAATTATTTATTGCTTTAAGTATGAATGTTTTATAATTTAATGGAATATATATGTATGGATGATAATTATTTGATGGGTGGGGTCAAATATCTCCATCCAATTAACTTATTAAGGATTTATATCTCTTGAGATAAAGATGGAAAATATGGAAATTTTGTTTGTTTGCAACAATAATCATGAAAATTTTGTTTTTTCATAGCACAATGCATAAACATTTTGTTCATTCAAAACATGAAGAATGAATATATTTATTGTTTTCAAGATGATGCATGGATATTTTTTTCACAACATGAATCTTGGATAATTTTTTTATTCAAAATTTTATAATTTCTATATACTAAAAATTTTCTAATGTTTATTGATGTCATATGTTTAAAGGTATTCGTATATTTCCATGTTATATGGTTATTATTATGCTCCATAGATCATTTTTATCATCTCATGATTCCACAATAATTTTCCAGCGTATTTGTTTGTTCATTTGAGAATAAATATCATTATATCATTATTTTTAGATAAATATTTTTCTAATATTTTTTTGTTTTTTATAAACTTATAATCAAACCATTGAAGAAATTTTTATGATTTTTTTCACCATAAATACCATTAAATGTCACCTATTTCTTATGTTTCCATTTTTTCTAGTAATGAATAAAATTTGAAATTCTGATAATTCTATATTTGGTCTGATTATTATTCTAATATGGAGAATTATTCAAAAGTACTGTAAAATTAGATTCTTAGATAACATTTCATCCAAGACATTAATCCTTTTATCCTTGGGATTGTGTGATTTTTTATTAGATTTAATGGTTTAATTGTGGATATTTTTAAAAATAAATATGGGTTTATCTAACTTAGTAATAAATTAAATTTTAGTAGAGTAATTTTTTAGTGTCGGAGTTCAGAGTATCGGTTTAGGGTGTCTTATTTTCTAATTAGAGAACGGTTTAATTAATTTTGCGTATTAATTAAGTAATTTTTTGGAGTAAGATTGATGATTTTTTTGAAACCCCCAGGTATAAGTCTATGATAAATGTATATATATATATATATGATATTTCAGTGGAATAGTTTCATGTATGGTTAATCACCCTAAAAAAGTAATTTTTTTCTACCCAATATTCAGTATGGTTTGTGATTAGAGATCCTAAGATAGTACATTATCTGAGATACTATTAAGGGATATAATTTGTTTAATCAAATTATATATATAAGATGTAGTGAATGATTTTTTATAGGATAAAAAACCTAAAAGAAAATATATTGATCTAAAAGTAATATTTTATACTAAAATATATTGTAATAATTTTGAAAAGTTAGAAATTTTGATGTGGATTTTATAGATTTGTCACAACACAAATCATAATGATATATTATATGGAGTGATAAATATTGTGGTTATTCCTAACTATTTATCATGAATTAATATTAAAAACATGAATAATTTTGATTTTTTGAACTTACAAAAGAAGATGATGATGGAGTCTTATAGATGATTAGGTGACGAAGATAATGAATTAAAGAAGATTTATATTTTTTTCAAGTAAAAAATTTGGTAAGATTCGTTAATGGGGATCATTAAAATATAACTAATAAATGTTTTATATTGATAAAGGTGGGTATAGATAAACAAATATCTAATAAAGTTGAAGATTTTAGTTTAAACGGCGAAAATAAATTGATTTCTTTGAGTTACCACTAATGGTTCAATTCCTTAAATGTGGGGAACATGGGAACTATCCTAATCAATTCCATTATACAAGTCCTAAAAAGAATGATAGGTTCAAGAAAACTCATAGATTGGGGAAATCCAATGAGATAATAATTATGAATCTGGGATCTAAAAAAGATATGGAATGAGGAACTGTTATCACCCTCTAAGAAATTGCGTCTATGGAATTCAGTTTATTTTACCACTATATTATATACCTAGAATGTTTACTAAAAACATAACATCACCACCCTAACTTCTAGATGATAAATTATTATTAAAAACTTATAAAATTTCACCTATTATGTTCTAACTATAAAAATCCATTCTAATATATGTTAATAGGAACTTTATTTATATAAAATCATATTATCCTTTAGTTAGTCAAATTTTATTTAATATTAGTCATGGATTGGATCTCTTGACAATGATAATATCCAAGATAGGAAAATAACATACAAAAATCAACCCATGATCACATAAAAATATAGGGATGACTATAAAATAACTATGAAAAACTACTAATAATATATTGGGTAATTCAGCAAATTTTTTTAAAGAAAAACTCAACATTATTTATATTATTATTATGTGGAAAATGATAAATTCACTTGTCGTACCAAGAATAGTGAGAATGAAACAACATTAAAAATTAAAACCAAATTCATGTATATATTATTATAAACCCTAACTCTTTCATTTAGGAATAATGAAAATGGTAATGATTTAATTTCATTCGGGGGTGGAGAGAGAATAGAACACGTCTATATTATAAATTTTTTTCTAAATTAATAATATGTTTCAAAACTAATGTTACATTAAACACCAAACTCAAATGAGTGGAAACATAATAGATGATTATTTATAAAATTAATTATTAATAATAAAACAGATGGCAAATTAAAATATTTTAATCAGCTTGAAATTCATATAAAATTGGATTAAGATCGCATAAAGTATTTAAAAGAAATTTCCTTTATATACTGTAGTTTAAAGATAAAATAATTATAAAAATTATTGAGTTTTAATATGAAAAAAATGAATAAAATCTTTGGATTAATAATTTTATTTTTATCCAAGTATAAATTTTTGATATTTTTCAATAATAACTGATTTTTAGGTGAATAGGGAAAAACAATGATTTTGCTAATACCATCACTTTTATGACATTATCATAATAGAAAATTGAATTAAAATTAATTGAAAAAATTTCCTATAAAAATATATATTTATAAATTGAAATAAATAAATTAAAAATAATTTATTTAATTTATGAAACTTATGTTTGTCATTTTAGAATGTTATGTAATATTGTACATTAAACAATATTTCTCTTCACTTATATTAAAAATAAATTTCATCACGTCTAAAAAATAATTATAAAAAACATAGATAGCTTATTTTCAATCCAAATATTAATATTATTTGAATAATTCAATTTCATTCTTAGGAAAAACAATTTAATTATAAATATTAGAGGTAATGAAAATCATATTGGTGAAAGGGTTATTCTCAAAGAGTTTCTTTATTAATTATTAGAATTTTTTATCTCAAAAATTAAATAGAAATATTTTATATAAGGAATTTTATATTATTATTTCACATATTTATAAATATTTTATTCCATGTTTAATTGAAAGAAAATTTTATATGAGATTATAAACAATAAATCTTAAAAAAGACATTTTTCTACAAATTTGTTTTTCTATATAAAATTTAGTTTCATTTAAAAGTTAATTTATCTTATTTAGAAACTAAATTAGACTATATTGATTAATATTTTAGTTTACAGGATCCAAATTTAGTTATAAGAATAATCTTATATTTTAAATAAAAAAAACTTATAGGGTAAAAACTAATTACCACTATAAAAAAACATATGGTAAAATGTAAAAATAAAGTATTAAAAGATTCAAAAATGTTTAAAATATTCAATAAAATTATTATTTTTACATAAAAATAATCCCTTTACATTGTTTTTTAGTGTGGTAGGGGCAGAAAGTAGGTTCTAAGGGTTTAGAGTTGGAATGGATAAAAATGGTGTCGACTATGGTGTGGAGCCTTGGGCAACTCTATAGTATAGGACACTATGACATGGGGTAGTCAATAGTGCATATTGAAGATCAGGAGTGGATAATTCCAAAATTGAAGTGGTCATGTAATATTTATTGTACATGGTGTAGGCCCATCCCAATGGTCAGGCATTACTGTGTGGAGCTGATGGGTTCACCGTAGTTTCTTTGGATGGATCTTCCATTTTATGGGGTGGTTACGCCATAGTGATTTGGGATATGGTGGAGTATCCCTATTTGGATTGTGGGTTCTATAACATGGTCTATAGGTTATTCCACATGAACTAATGTCACTATCATGGGATGTTTTCAAATATACATTTATAAACACTATATATAGTATAATGGCTAACCATATGGTCACTCACAAGGAAGTAGTGTTGAAATCCCCGTGCTCTTCCCTAAAATATTATTGTGTTTTTTTTAAAATAATTTGAAAGAATAAAATGAAATCATATTAAAATAGTGATGAAAAAAATGATGCAAGTATTGAAGAAAATGAAAAAAATGAAAAAATCGAAAAAATGATAAAGGTAACAGAAGAGACAAAGAAGAAAAATTAATGTGAAAATAATAGAAAAAATTAAATTAGAAAAAATCTAGGTCCGTAAATGTTGACCTTTCTACTTCCTATCACAAAACTAAATATTTTTCCTCCATCACTAAACCTCATAGAAATAAATGATCTATTTCATGACATAACTACATCATTCCCCTAAAATGGTGAATAATCATACACTGAATGTCATCCTATGAGTCAGTACCCTTTTAATTGTGTTATGAATCAGTAGATCAAATGATATTCTCACTACATGTAATATACAAAAAATAGATCATCATAATATCAAACAAGAACAAAATGAATATTTTTATTCTCTGTCAATAGTCTACGAAAATAATATAAAAAAATATAGTATAATAAATTAGAAAATATTTCTCTAGAATGATTTTTTGGTTACACCTACGTACTTCATGTTCAAATTTTACCATCATTGAAGAAGAATGAAATGATAAAAAAGCTATTTGGTCTCAAGGAATAATGTATTATCATCTCCTAGAATAATCCCCATTGGTTAGTTCTACATTTTATAGATTTAATATAATAGAACAGAGATAGGAAAACAAATATTAATTTATAATCAAATAAAAAAACAATAAATTGAAAAACAGTGGATGGGAAGATGGATTAGCCAAATCCCGTGTGCGGGATTACATAAATTATCTCACATATATAAAAATACCAATTCTAGAAACGACCCGTCCTCTTATTTGAAAATAAACTGAAGATTAGTGATATCCAAACTATAATATAGTGGAAATATAAGTTTCACAATTTCATGTTATCATCGTCATCTTCGAATATTGTCTCTAAATAACAACCAATCCCTTCCAATGATCTATGATTCCAATATAAAGTATAATGCAATTACCCACGATTATATACCAAGATATATGATCTTACCTGATTTAGCACATCTTGAAAAACCTGTCCTTTAACATCCACCAGGAATGTATTCACTATACATTTACAAACATTCACCATTTTAGGGGAGCTTCTCAGAAACAGAATTTATAGCTGCCAAAAACACTATGCGATAGAGAATCCAAAATCAACATATCTAATTCTCTCCCCATATATAGGCAAATATCATGATAATTAAGTGTAGAATCTCGAATGTCCACTCCCACAATCTACTCTACAAGAGATATTAAATAATTAGTAATCAAAATAATGTAGTAAATTGCTCACATAATCTATTGGGATATGTATCTGATTAACTATGTAGAATACTACCCTCATGTATCCATTTGGTTGATGTAACTATATAATATGTTGTATCCATTTTTATCACATGTAACCATTTGGTCTCATATAACCATTTGTTTCATGATCATTATAGTAATCATGAACGATAGGTTAGAATGGTCATTTAATTTGTGGTTCACTTCAGCGGGTCAGCTCATAAAGTCACATAATTGACTGTGCATTTTATTTCATCTGGTCAGTTGTTCCATCAGTATTAAATAAATAAAATAAAATAAATAATTTAAAATTCAATTAAAAATCACATAAAAATAAGAAAAATTAATTTAGAAATAAAATATGTTTATTATAAATAAATGAATGAACAATTAAATTTTATTTTTCTATAGGTATTGGATTGATATAAAACAATAGCTCAATATAATTACCGAATAACTAAATTAATTATTTTTTATAAAAAAATAAAAAATTATAATACATGAAATTGTGATATTAATATATATTTTGAAATAAAATTATTAAAATAATATAAAAGTATTAATAAATGAAGTATTATTATATTAAATAACCAAAAATAAAATAATAATAATTATATAATAATAATAAATTATAAAATAAATAAATGAAATAAATTATTAAAAAAATTACATAGTTATAAAAAATAGTGATTAATAAATAATTTATTTAGTTGCCTATAAAATAACTAAATAACAAAAATAACCAATGATATTAATATTTTAACATTATATTTAAACTCTTAATAATTAAACCATATATTATCTACAATTATAATTTATTAAATTAAAAACAATATGTTGACATTAATAACAAATCTAATTACAATACAAGATATGGAAAAAAATAATGAAATAAAATCCACATTAAATTCCCACAGAATTAATCAATTACTTTTCTGAACAAATCAATAGATTTTATTTATTTACAAAAAATAAAAGAATTAAATAAAAATTCTACTTAAGATACAATTTACCCAAGAATCAAAAGTAATGGAATAACCCCTCCAATGATTAAAATAATAATGCATCATAATGAATGTAACAAACTACCTATTTTCCACTTCAAATTAAATTTCTAGTTTATGGTTTCAAATAGGATAGATATAATTAAGACATACACATAATAAAGTTATGAATATCACTCTCCCCTAGGATACAAAAATCAATGGTTCATTTTTCATTTCATTGATACAACTCAAATGAGTTTTATATAAGTTGATTTTCCCCTTCTTCATTTGGATTTGAAATTCTCATCACCTTAATGAACTTGTTTTTTTACTATTGAGGAATTTATTATTATTTTTACTTTTTACCCGTCCATGTATGTGTAGATCACTATGCATAATACCATATTTGATATATATTACACATACACCTTGTTCCAAATGTATCAAACATTCACTATGGGATTCCAATTTAGTATTGTACTATAGTAACAAAGGAAATAAATTATTCTTATTTGATTTGGCTCCATGACGTGTTGGTTTAAAAATACAATGTCACCAAGGTTCATGTCAAAATATCTAGTTTCCTCAAGTTATAATATCAATTCCACAAAAACATATCCCATTTCACTCCCATTATTATTTCATAAATTTAATTTCTATTAGATTAGTGGACAATTAAGATTAATAATAACAGTATTCTAGCAATTTCAGAATTAGTGAAACTTGTAAACGAAAAACAAAATTATAACTTGGGAAGGATGTCACGTCCCGACCTTGGGGCTATGTCGTGACTACCCCATGTCCACCTTCCATAGGCCATGGGCTGGGGACTAGCACCAAAGGCGTAAATCGAGATAAAAAGGGAAGGCATTGCCTTTATAAATGTAAAAAAATACCACAGAGTACAAGTGGAAGTAAAAATTAGGTACAAAAGAAAGTGCTGAAAAGTAAATGGGCCAGAATACAAACCCAACTGAAATGTACAACTAAAACTGAATGAGGGTACTACTGAAGAAGGAAAACAGCTGGAATATGGATGCAGCTCATGGGTCCTCCACCTCGGATCCTACCTGAAAGGTAGGTACAGATAGTGCAGCTCCTAGATCATCCACCTCGAATCCTACCTGAAGGGTAGGTACAGATAGTCTCCTCAGCGCCCTCATCCGTCAACCACCTCCAGCTACCGACGGGTCATGTGGTCCACCTCCGAGTACTGTCCATTCCTCATTCACTCGGCCTCCGTAAGCACTATCCGTCATCTGCAACCAACAAAACCGGGTGCGGACATAGCCCATGTAGGTGTGATTATGAAAATACTCAGTAGGGACCTCGATACCCTCAAGGTATCACAAAATCCAACAATAATAACCACAAGGAAGGTTCCCATCAGATAACCATTAATTAGGTATTAGCCAATACTTATACCTAAGTTATCAAGTAACCCATCTCAAACACGAGGTATCACACAGATAAGAAATAAATGGATAACCACTACTTAAGTATATGCCCATACATATACCCAAGTTATCAAGTAACCCATCCCAAACATGAGGAAATCACAATGGTCAATGACTCAGCTCAAAATAGGATTTTCATTAATGATACCGTAACCAAAACTGCTGGAGATCTCCTCCTCTTTCGAGTACAGTAGCCCTGTCACGACTCTGAGGCGCTACTCACTAACATTAGACTGCTGAGGAACTCCTCCAATTGAGTACTGCAGGTCCACACCCAAATGCAGTAGTGCTCCCCTCCAGGGGTCTGCCGCACAAACACTGTAGCGGTTCCCTTAATTGCCTATAGAGATACTCCTCTTGACGAGCACCACGGGTCTGCTGCCAACTACCAGGCACTCTGTCCGCCATGGGTCTACTGCCAAATACCGGGCGCTCCATCCACTGGGCTAGTCAACTCACTCCAAGTTGAATCAGTCAAGCAGCCGTCAACTCCACAACTACTAGGTCTCTGTACTCCGTACGCTCATCTTTGGGAGGATCCGCTTCATGAGGTACTGGTCAATACACCAAGTATCACAATGTCCCACAGAGAAGTATCACAAGGGAACACCTCGTCACAGAGGTATCAACACAACAGACTAAGCATCAATCGGACGCTCGGTCTGTGAGTTATTATCCTTTTCGTCCTAGGGGCCGGTTGGTTTCGTGTACGAACCAACCCAACCGTACTCCAACTACATCCAAAAAATAGGTGAGTATGCCAAAAGATCCATCTCATAAAAGTAATCCAATGTAGTCGACATCACGTCAATCGGACGTCCGATCCTTATGTTATGAGCGTTTAATTGAAGAGGTTCTGAAAATAGGGGGTTTGGGCCCAGCCCGACCCGACCCAATACCCCCACACATAGCACACTGCACGCTCGATTTCCAGAAGGCCCGCTCCTTGAGTCAAAGATCGATACATTTACTGTCATGAAGTCCATAGTTGATGTATCCCATAGTTCCGTCTCAAATCATTGGGGAAAAACCAAGAAAAACGTGCCCAAGTCACGGACAACAAGACGACTAATCCATTTTCCAAAAGTACACAGAGTGTAGATAAGTGATACATGCCATGTCATCAGACACTGGGTACTGCCTATGTGATATGGCCCATGTCGCAGGGCTGGTCGTGTAAATAAGTAAAAATAATACATAGCCTATTGTATGGTTACACGCCATGTCCAAACCTCTAGGGTCGGTGCCATGTGCACTGGCCATGCCTGGCCTTGTGGTGGAGTACATACCCATGTACTCTACCCTGTGTCCATGCATTTCTGGAATACATGCCGTGACTCTTGGCCATGTGTTTCTGCCCTTGACGGTTTATCTCCCAGATTACACGCCGATCCTCACAAAGCTGCTTCTGCCATGGTGGTGGTAGTACACGTTGTCCCACGTGACCGTGTGGTTATGTCTGTGTATCTCCCAGATTACACGCCGAGCCTCGCAAAGCTACTTATGCCTTTCTATGAAGATAATACACACCGTGCCTCGTGGCCGTGTATTTCAGTCCCTGTCTATGTATATTCCTCAAATACACGTCATGCCCATCGAAGAATCCTCTATCAAACTGTGTGGACAGTGCACGCCACACGACCGGTGTCACTTGTCGTGTGTCACTTCTTCTGATGTCTATTACTTCTGCCATTGAATGCTTGTACTACATGGCGTGTTCTTTGGAAGGACACACCTTGTATTCTGGAATTTTTCAGAAACCACGCCTCTGGTTAGCGCACCTCTCGAGGAATCCATTCTTCATTCTGATGATATGTTTGCTGCAAAACTTCTACTCTTAGGTCATCCCGATGTTCCGTGGCCATTTCCGATGTTTTCTGGCCTCCGATTGGCTCCGAAAGCATGCCTTGATTCACTGCTCAAGAATGGTAGCAGAACACCATACAACAAGAATGGAGGAGGAATAAGACCGTGTTATTTTGGTCAGGTTCCTTCGACATTAGTTTGATAGAAAATGGTTTAGAGAGGACCAATAACATAGAAGGAAAACAACTTTTCTCATTCATAAACACACCCCTAAAACTTACGGCAACAATTTATTCCCAACCCGCAAGGAAAACATTCACGGATCAAATTGATAATAATTTTATCCTCATTCTTTGTTTCCTTTAGAATGAATGAATCAGGGGAATAAAATCATACCTAATTAAAAAACCCCTAACTCATGTCATTCGTTGTTCGTTGACGATATCGCGAAAGGGAGTAGACATCGGTTCGTTGACGTCGTCCCAAGGTAGGAGGTGAAGGTGACGATAGTCGTTGGAATTTGTCATTTCATCAAAGGTCTTTGATCTGGATCAAGCATCGTTTCTTGGAGATTTGATGGATGGAGAACCAATCTTCATCGATGGAGGGAGTCGTTCTTCACGGGAGGATGAAGTTCTTCACGAAGGAGGAACTTCCGTCTTTCTTCACACAAAGGCTCCCCTCAAATTCTCCAAAAATATTTTCCAAGTAAATATTTCATTAAGACCCTTTTATTTGAAAGATCACCATGAAATTCAAAAAAAAGTCAAGTGGTGTGACAAAATTAATTAATAAGGTTATTAATCACCTTAGTTGGCTCATTAAGCTTGGGAGGTGGAGGGGCTCCACTTTTAGAAGGGAAGTTGTCAAGTAATTAATAAGGGAGGATTAAAGAGGTCAAGGAGAGTTATGGGGAGGTGAGGAGTTAGGGGTTTGTGTGGGTCCCACCTCACTAAACCCTCCCATTGAAGGTTAGGTGGTTGTGGGCCCCAACTATAACTTCACCATTGTAGGATTAAATCCACCTTCCTTAGATAAAATTTGTACACAACAAATTTTATCAATTTTAATCAAAATCAACATTTATTTAACCTCAACCTGCTCAAAATGCAACTACGACAAAGTTCCCCCTAAGCAATTACCGGCTCTGCGAGTTCATCGGTGCTCTCGGATTTCAATTCCGTGCACCGGTTCAAAAGATTGAAAAACTCTCTCGTTCGTTCACTGAACGTACCTGAGCTAAACTTCAAAAATTGATTTCGGGAACACCGGGCCTCGAAATCAGGTGTCGTCTAAAATAGCACACTTGAAAAATTCCAAAGAAAATTAGAATTTTTTTTTTGAAATTTCTGGGAATTACATTACTCCCACCTCAGGGCTTTACGTCCCCGTAAAGCTACAACATAGACTAGGGAAACTAAAGGAGGTACCGAGGATGCATCTGAGACTCCCTATCCAATGTTCTCTCCTGGAGGTTTCGGTGCTGCCAATGATAGCGCACAAGAGGAATCGACCATCCCCATAGGACCCACTCATGTCAATCCGCAAGCTTTACTGGAACCCCGTGAAAGTCGCCCCGTCAACGATTTCTAGCCCTCAGTGGACAATGATGACAGATAGGTCATGCACACATCTCCATAAAAAGGTGCACATTTCTTTTCAGGAGCCTATCTAATTAAAACTCCACAGTTAATCATGCTTGGATTGGAGTAGTAATTAGGATGGGTGACCTTTTGGGATGTTTTCCAGTGTGTGTGTGAGTGAGGAAAAAACACACCGAAAGAACACGTGTTGGCAAGTGGGGATAGTCATTAGTCAGATAAGGGACCCTAGTGAGTAATATCCTATGGTGTTCCAAGAAGGTAACCAATGTATTACAGGACACCCATGGGGTCAAATGACAAGTTTCATGGACCGGGGAGGTGGGCCGTGACAAATGGTATCAGAGCCAATACCCAGCTGGATGTGCATAGCCACTACCTAGGTTTGGGCTTGGGGTCCACAACGAGGGAGTTATGCTTTAAAGGGGTGGATAATGTGACAACCCTGTAAAAGTGAGACTTAAAAGGCTAAATGTTACAACCTATGTCAACAAGGTGCACCTTTATTTTTGGGAGCCTATCTAATTAGAACTCCATAATTAAGCATGCTTAGCTTGGAGTAGTAATTAGGATCAGTGACCTTTTGGAATGTTTCCCAGGGCGTGGGTGAGTGAGGACAAAACACACCAAAAGAACATGTGTTGGCTAGTGGGGATAGTCATTAGTTGGATACGCGAACCTAGTGAGTAAAAGCCTATGGTGTTCCAGGAAGGTAACCATTGTATTACAGGACACCCATGGGGTCAGATGACAAGGATCATCACCCAGGGAGGTGGGTTGTGACACAGGATGTGATGGATTGGTTTTTTGTTTTTGTCTTTTTTTGAGTTTTTTTTTATTTTTTTGAGTTTTTTAATCTTATTTATTGGTACATAATGAAATGAAATTTGAATTATAGGTACTTTGGAACCCAATATTTATATTTTTTGATGGGTTCATATTGGGAATGCAGTTTAACACATATTATAACCCTCACACACACTTAATTCTTCTTCTTATCCTCATTGTTGAGTCTTATTGTGGGTGAAACATTCATTGAAATAAATACATTTTACTAGTTAAATAATGTATAAGGGGTTTTGGGAAAGTTTATAAATTTATTTACCACAAAAAATCTATTATAAAAAACCCCTATAAAATGAATTGTACTGTTAACTAAAAAATAATAATGTAAAAAATTGTTTTATAAACTTTTATTCTTTTATTTTTTATAAACAGTCAAAGTATTTATAAAATCAACCAAAAATAAGTACGATAAACAATGAGGTAGCCAAAATCAACATTTTTTTGGGTTTAAGAAGATTTTATAATATAGTTCTAGTTAATTTCAAGTTTCTATAAACACGATGTCTATAAACACATGGAAGAAAATTAGATTCATAGTTTTACAAAATAATATAAATGTGTATTCCCCCTCACATGGTTTCCAGACACAGGCATCAAAAATGATGAAAATTATAATGTTTAGAATTAAAAACAACACTCCCCTTAATGTTAAATCTTCTCATTTTTTATGTTAAGAAACATTAATTATCCTTATTTTCTTCTGAATGAAATATTTGGATGCTGAGTTCATATCCCTATAAAATTAAACAAATTATCATTCGAATTCATGATTTAATGTTGAAACAGAAATGAAATACACAGTTTGATTAAGGGAGTTTGGTCTTATTATTTTCTATGTGAATATATTAATATCATTTATTGCCAACCACATGAGATTGATTATTTATTATTATCCTAAAAGAAGAAAAACTATATAAAAAAATAAATATTTAAATAAATTGGGAATCTAAATAGGATATTATTAGGACAAACCCCCAAGGAGTGTTGTGTTTTACTATCTATAGGGAGACATTAATTGGTTCATTCCCTCTCTAAAGGAAGAGTTGGATTCTTGTCTATGAACCACAACATTTTCTTCACTACATTATTGGTACTTTTTATGTTATAGAGTAGGTCTGGTACAATTTAAATAAAGTTCCACGCCTTTTTTTTGAATCACTTTTCGAGTAATGGTGGGGAATATATGATATAAGGTTACTTCTCCTCTTCAACTAGAGGTTGGGGGTGCACGAGTCGTGTGAAATCAACTGTTGGATTTGACTTATAATCTTATTAAATACAATAAAATTTTTTATTTGATAAAAAATGATTCTACAACCTCCATGAAACCCATACAAGGTTCCAGTACCTCCCCTTAAACTAAAGTTCCCATAATACATTTTTCAAACATAATTTGGACTTAACAAAATTCCTCATAAGCTGAATCATTATCATGACTCTATAGGAAAGCCTAAAGCTCGAATTACTGTTCTTATACTAAATAGGGAGAAGAAAAATTGCTACTATATATATAAACTAAAATAAAATAAATTAAAAGTGTGTTCAATAATGTGAAATTCTCCCTTGATTTTTTCATCTTACTAATCCTCTTCAACAGATGGTTCTCTATGGAGTGTGTTTGGGTCCAATGTGAGTTGTCAATATTATGAATCTTCTCTTAAAAATAGAACAACTCAATTGTGGTGTAGTCTAAGGTAAAGTAGATGATTTTTTATGATACATAAATCTATGGAGTTAAATTAAAAAACATTATATATGTAATAATAGTTTAAATCATCATAAAAAGTATAAGAATAATGGCCTTCAATTTTTTTTTCATCGTATTTAGGTTCTGTATATCCCATATGTTTACATTCCACAAAATAATTCTATAAATGTGTATTTTGAAACACTATATTAGCGTCCAAGGGATTATTATGATAAAAAATGAATAGCTCCAATTTCTAATAGTTACTTTATATAAGTTTCAAAAGTGCATTAATAATGTTATAATCCTATTAATCTTAATTGGATGCTTTAAAGATATGCAATAACCTATAAACAACTATGATGTCCTGTGGACTATGTGACTTGAACATCCTTCCTTTTCTCTAGTTATAGAATCCATCTAATGCTTGTTTAACATCTATCACCTAAGAGTAATCTAATGGTGATAATGATTCACGGATTTTTGTTTCCATCACCATTAAATTTTTTTAGTTTTATTTTGAATAGAAAATTAAATAACACCTAAAGAATATATTTATTTTTTAGTAATGTCACCAAAATTTGAACACATGTGGTTTTCGGGAGATATTGTAAAACATACATATTAAGTCTCTAGTTTTATCATAATGGATAAACTTAGGTTCCCTTTCATGGAAAAAGTTTCACATTCCTGTATGGTATTGCTTAAAAACATTCTATATTTTTTAAAAATAATTTAAATGATGGAAATGAAAACAATTTGAAAAAGGGAAGAAAAACATGGACATTACAAGGGAAAAAGTGATGAAAAACATAAAATTGAAAAAAATGAAAATTAAAATATAAAAAAATGAATAAAGAAAAATTATCAAAAATAAGATAGAAAAATGCATTGAAAAAAAACTAGTTCTCTAATTGTTAAACTATCCCCCACCTATCACAGAACTAAATATTATAACCCATTCACTCAAAATAACCCAAATTTAAACTCTATGCCTCAGCAATAAAACCTGAATCCCAAATGAAGTGAACAATAATGCATCAAATTTATTCTTATACATGAGCACACTCTTAATTTTGAGATAAATCAAAAGTTCAAATCTCATCCTCATAGAATCAATTACATGAAAAATAAATCATCACAAGATAAAAAAATCACAAAACCACTCATTTGATTATTTATCGATCATATAATATCAGAATAGGAAAATGAATTAGGGTTATGAAAGATTAAAACTATTCATTAAAATATGTGTGTCGCCACATTTACTCACATCGCATTCTAAATTTACCAAGTGTGAAATAGAATGAATTGATTGAAATTATTTTTAGTCTTTATTAAGCTTCTATTCTCATCACCTAGAACTATATCTAGATGTTATTTATCCATTTCTAGATATTGTAGTACATGAAATGAATTGAGAAAAAGAAACATGTATTTATAATCATGTAACAACATTACAATCTGAAAATCAATGGATAAGAATAATGTTTGTTCATATGTGGTTGGGGGTTCATTGCTTTTACATTTTATTTACATGAAATCATAAATTTAAAAAGGTTTCTACAATTTAATGGAATTTCAATTAACCTAATAAATATTTGACCTGGTGAAATAATGGAATTGGGTATGGATATTGGTTATATTTACATGTTTTATGTTGTGTTGATAGTTTGCCTATCGATTTTATAGATTGTGTGCTTTCTGTGATATGATTTTTAAAATTTTTATTTATAATGGGTTATCATGATGCTTCTAATTTAAATTAGTAAATAATATATGCTATCATTAATTATTTTGGTTAAGAACAGAAAGAGGATTGTTAAATAAATTAGTTGTATCTTTTATTTTCATGGGAATAAAATTGATGCTGATTTCACGTTAAATTCGTTAATTATGTTATTCTATGTCTTAATGGATTTTGGAAATTACATGAAGTGGTTATTATTTTTTGGTTAATATAAAAAAATTCATGTTAATAAGAATTGTTCTCTAAATGGTTTGCTTAAAGTGGAATAAATTTCTAGAAGAATTTTAAATAAATGATAGCTTAAGATAGTTAATGCCTTAGGTTTCCAATAGTTTAAATCTGTGAATAATGAATAATATCATTCAATATTGAATAAAAATACTTTTTATGATGATAAATATTTGGGGTCAAGATTTATCATTTGCTAATAAAGGTTAGGATATGAATACTTATTTTTAGGTGAAGGATGAATGCCTCGTTTTAGTGTATAGATTTCAGTATTGATTATGTTTTTTATTTTAGGTCCTCTATGATGTTCTCTGGATGATAGCCTTACAATACGATATCATATGATCCTAGGATGGCTATGCTTGGGATGAATGATGAGATATGGGTTGGCAGTCTAGAGGTTGTGTTAGTAGTTGATGTTTGTGATAGTGATTGGCATGGGAATATATATGATGGTGTCAGGGATAGAATTGGGATGGATTTAATTGGTTCAACCAGGTATTACCATTTTATCTTTTAAAACCATGATGTTTTCCTGATGTGTATCTTTTTAAGGGTCCATATTTCCTTAAATATTTTTTATCTTCCTTTCTTTCCCCACTTCCTATGGCAGCTGTATGTGATTGGTTTCATCTATCTTGTGGTAGATTAGGATGTTTTTCTAGAGTATGTAGATTTATGGAATATATAATAATGATTACCAAATTTATAAACCCAAGAGGTTGGTTCATGCTGGAATGAAAATGCTAATGTTGCACCTAAGAAACTATAGAGTTGATTTTATTTTTTTCCTTGAGTTACTAGAATTCACATGGAAGTTTAAGTTAGGGTAAATTAGAATAATGTTTATTAATGGTGGGAAAATTAATTAACTTAATTAAAATAATATGAATTAAATTATTAATTTAACTTATGTCTTATTAAATTCATGTATTCTTATAGGATATCTAGTCCCTAGTAGTGGAATACATCCATCCAAGTTATAATATCTGATGTTTTTTATAAGACTATGTTATTTCGAATAGTATGGCTACGAGCTATATTATATCATGTAATTATTATGTTTTAATACACTAACCTAACTGTTTTGGTTAGTGAAGCTGAAACTGAGTGGACTATGGTGGGTTCTTTTCCCCAAATTTCTTTTGGGATGATGAATGGATTACTAACCCATTTAGACTTTCTCTATTCTCTTATTAGTATTATGTTCCGCAACACGATGGTCAGTTTCCCAATATATATGTGAAGAGAGATGTTATATATTATGTTTATTTAATAAAAATATATGCATGGATATATTATTTAAATGGTATGATGGGTATAAGTTTTGATGGCTTGTGGTACCTTACATGGTGTATGGGTTGAGATGCATTTAGGTATAATACCTACTGTATGATACACTTCATATAGATTTTTTGGCCCCTAGAAACTACTCAGTTACTATATAGTATATGAGGATGGGATAATTTTATGATGTGATGATTGAGGTACATGTTTTAATATTTATCCTAGGTGTCTTCAAACTAAATTCTTTTTGAGAGATATGGCTCAATTGGAATGTTTGTGGATGAGATAGAATCTAGTGGGGAATCAGTATCCAGGTACCCTTATTATTTAATTATTATAGTATATGATTTATTTTATATGATACTTGGTGAGATATATCCATGGTGAGGCTGGTAACATAGTATACATGTTTTTGAAAAGGGTTAGTTTCACATTTCATTCACCGGTATTTAGTAATATTTTGTTATCATTTGTATAGAAGACTCTATAGAGTATCCTAATGAGAATACTATTTTTCTAACCCTATGTATATATAACTTTTTCCTCAGGTCAGTAGGAGCATGTTAGAGATTTTGTTGGATATTAGTATCTCGTGATTTTTAAGGATCTATTTGTGATTCATGGTGGTTGTTGAGTTTACGATCATGGTACATGTAGTTTCATTTCACTAGTGGAAAACGCATTTAACACGTCAGTATTTTTCATTTCGGTTATATATAACTGACATGAAAAGAAGTAAAAAATGATTCTTCATGTCAGTTATACATTAACCAATGTGATAAATCTATGAGAATCAATTTTTTATGTTAGTTATTAAATAACCAACATAAACAATACTGTGACTAACTTTATCATGTCAGTTATTTTATAAATGATGTGAAATTATGAATATTGGTTCTTTATCATGTTATTAATTTTATAACCGACGTGATAAAGAAAATATCGACAATTTATCATGTAGGTTATAAAAAGAACCGATGTGATAAAGTGCCATTTGATCAAGTAGGGTATTTTATAATGGACGTGATAAATAATGTTCTATGTTGGTTATTAAATAGAATATGTTTTAAAAAAAAGTTTATCATGTCAGTTATTAAATAACCAACATGATAAAGCTTTTAAATGATTTATCGCTCCCCGTATTCAGTCATTCTATTTTCTTTGATCGGGCGACCCAAAACTCGTCTCTCTCGCTCAGAAAAACTAGATAGGATTCTTTTAATTCATTTCCTCTAGCATCGTTTTTCCAATATCATTCATCATCTTTGTTGTCACCTAATCTATCCAGTCAACTTGCAACCCTGAAGTAATCCTCACACGGCTCGGTTTCACTTTTTATTTTTTGTGATTCCCTAAACTGATTTTTTGAGATGTTATTTTTCTATCTTTGTTCTTGATATCATGGTATGTTTTCATGGTGGTCTTTTATACCAAAATAAATTATTTTCTGGTAAAATAAACCATGGAAGTGATATCATGCAATTTATGATTTTTGTGCGTTCAATCATGTATGTCTGTGCGTAGAGGGGGTGTCCACGGGGGTGGGGGCTGTCCAAGTGGGTGGTGGTGTCTAGGGGGGTGGGGGTTGTCCAGTGGTGTATGGGGGCTATCCAAGGGGGTCATGGATGTCCAAGGGGTTGGGGGTGGTGTCTAGGGGGTGAGGGGATTCCCAAGGGGGTAGGGGTGTCCAGGGGGTGGGGTGGTGTCTAAAGGGTTGAGTGGGCTATCCAAGGGGATAATGGGTTTCTAGGGATGGGGGTTTTCAGGGGTGGGGGGATATCTAGAGGGGTGGGGGATGTCTAGGGAGTGTGGGCTGTCCAGAGGGTTAGGGGCTGGACAAGGGGGTTGTGGTGTCGATGTGGTGTCTAATGGGGTGGGGGTGGTGTCCAGGGGAGAGTGTGAATTCCAAGTGGGTAGGGGTGTCTAGAGGTGGGGGTGGTGTCCAGGGGGTGGGGTGTCTAGGAGGTGGGGGTGATGTCCAGCGGGTGAGCGGGTTGTCCAAGGGGGTAGGGGTGTCCATGTGGTGGGGTGTCTAGGGGTGGGGGCTATCCAAAGGTATTGTGGGCTATCCAAGGGTGAGGGGCTATCCATGGGGGTGGTGATGTATAGGGGTGTCCAGGGGGAGGGGGTGTTGTCCAGGGGGTTATGGGGGCTTTCCAGTGGGTGGGAGGTGTCCTGGGGGTGTCCAGGGGGTGTCCTAGGGGGTAGGGGGTGTGGTGTGGTGTTAGGGGTGTCTAGGGGGTGGGGGTGGTTTCCAGGGGTGAGTGGGTTCTCTAAAGGTCTATGGGGTATTTAGCGGGTAGGGGTGTTCAGGGGGTGTCCTCAGGGGTCGGGTTGTTTAGGGGGTGGGGGATATTTAGGGGGTCGGGGCAGTTTAGGGGGTGGGGTGTCCAGGGGTGGGGGTGGTGTCTAGTGGGTGAGTGGGATATTAAAGGGTGTAGTGGGTGTCCATGGGGGTGTGGGTGTCCAGGGGAGTGGGGGGGGGGGGGGATATCCAAGGGGGTGGGGTGTGTCCAAGGTGGTGAGGGGGATTTCTAAGGGGGTATGGGTGTCCAGGGGGTGGGGTGGTGTCCATGTGGTGAGGGTGCTATTCAGGGGGGTGGGGTGTCCAGGGGGTTGAGTGGGCTATCCATGGGGGTAGGGGGTATCCAGGGGGTGGGTGTGTCCAGGAGGTGGGGGTGTGTTTAGAGGGCTGGGGGTGCTGTTCAGGGGGGTGGGGTGTCCAGGGGGTTGAGTGGGCTATCCATGGGGGTAGGGGGTATCCAGGGTGTCGGGGTGTCCAGGAGGTGGCACTGTGTTTAGAGGGATGGGGGTGCTGTTTAGGGGGTGTGGGGATATCCAGGGAGTGGTAGCTTCCAAGGGGTCTCCAAAGGGTGGGGGTGGTGTCCATTGGGGTATGGGCTTGGACAGCCCCCTCACCCCCTAGACACCACATCCCCATCCCATAGACACCCCACCTCCATGGACTCCCACACCGCCTGGATAGCCCCCTGGACACCCTCTACCCTGTTGGTCACCCTGGAGAGCCCCTATCCCCTTGGAAAGCACCGACCACCCTCAAACATCCCCTTACCCCCTTAGACAACCCCCACCCCTCAGGACAGCCCACCACTGTTGGACACCCCACCCCCATGGACACCCTCGACCCATAGGACAACCCATTCACCCCCCCTGGACACCACCCCACCCCCTATTGGTACAGGTATACTGCAATGACCATCATGCCAAGGGTGTGTGAAACCATTGGGATATTCTATCCCAACGATTTCAGGGGCTATCCCAATGGTTACAAATCGTTGGGATAGGTGTAATTTTCAGTAGTGAATGTATATATATTTTAATATTTATACTTCATATTTCTTGTTTAGGGAAGGTTTAATTTGGTTTCCAGTTGCACTAGGATGAACTCTTTGTGTACCATAAGAATAAAGGATCCAAGATGAATTTAAAACTGTTATATCTGACAATATTTTATTTTTAATAGCTTTTTCATGCATATATTTTTCAAATATGCATAGATTTGTTTTATATTTCAAAAATTTCTTACATTCAAATTATGATATTTTTCATATAAATATAAAATTTTCTTATCATAAAAAGATGTATAATTTTGATATTTTTATAGGTAAAAATGAGTCGAAGTTCGATTATGACACATCAGATGAGTAATGAATATTGGGAGGGTGTTGATGCCATTTTGGAATTTACTAAATGAAATGTTCCAAGCAATGACATGTTTTTCTACCCATGCCTGAAATGTTTGAATATGAATAAGTTGAAAAGTAGAGACATCAAAGATCATATAATTTTTCATGGTTTTAATCCATGTTATAGACCTTGGATTTTTCATGGTGAAAGTAGACATAATTTCATATCTACTGATGATAATGATTTGAAAGATAGTAACATCAATGGGATTTAAGAAATGAATAATGATATTGTTTCAGAACAAATTGAGATAGAACTGATGGTTGTGCATCTATATGGTGATGCTGAAAAACCATCATATCACGGTTTTATGGATTTTATAGTTTTTTTGGCGATGTTAAGATTGATTAACCTGAAGGTGAAACATGGATGGAGTGAAAAAAGTTTTATTGAGCTGCTTCAATTGTTGAAATGCATTCTTTCAAAAGACAACGATATTCCAGATTCACTTTATAAGGCCAATAAAATATTATTTCTGATTGTATTGGGATATATGAAGATAAATTCATGTCCAAATAACTGTATGATATATATGAAGGAATATGTATTTCTGTCAGAGTGTCCAAAATATGGGACATCATGGTATAAGTTAAAAGAAAAATCATAGGCTGATACAGAGATTACAAAGATCCCTACCAAGGTGTTTTTGTATCTTCCTACAATGCATCGTTTGAAAAGATTTTCCTAATTCAAAAAATGAAACAATGTTAAGATAGATTGCTGATGAGAGGATATGTGATGAAAAAATATGACATCTAGCTGATTGTCCACAATGGAAGAAAATTGATGAGAAGTATCCTACATTTGGAAATGAAATTAAAATCTCAGACTTGGGTTGTGCACATACTAAATGAATCCATACTGAACCCTCAGTAGCACACATTGTTCATGGCCTGTTTTATTGGAAATTTACAACCTCTCTATTGAGATTTATATTAAGCGCAAATATGTCTTGTTGAGTATAATGGTCTCTGGCATGAATCAACCCGGAAATGATATTGATTTTTTCTTGTCACCATTGATTGATGATTTGAAACTTTTAAGGGAGAATGGTATTGGAGTGTATGATTCTTATAAAATGGAATATTTTCAACTACATGCTGTGCTTATGATCACTATAAATGGCATCCCAGTGCATGGAAATTTTTCTAGATATAGTGTTAAGGGGCATAAAGAATGTCAAATTTGTAAAAAAAGACATCATATTTTCAATTGAATCGTGGGAGTAAAATTGTATAAATGGGTCATCTAATGTTTTTGTATATGGATAACTCTTATAGAAGACTAAAAAATGAAATCATTGGCTCACAAGAATTTGATATTTCTCCAAAAATTTTATCCCTTGATGTGTATTTTGAGAGGGTGAAAAAAGATGACGTGTCATTGGGAAAGGCACATAAATATGGTAAAGGTATACATATTTGGAAGAAAAGGTCAATATTTTTTGAGATACCATATTAGATATATCATGAATTAAAACATAATATTAATTTCATAAATGTGGAAAAGAATATATGCAATAGTTTTTTTGAAACATTGCTTGATATAAAAGGGAGGACTAAGATGGGTTGAATGCCAGATTAGACATACTATCAATGGGAATACATTTGGAGTTAGCACCCACTCCTAATAGAAGATGGAAATTTATTCCCTTGGCTTGTTGTATATTGTCCAATAGGGAGAAATTTAGATTTCTTCAGTGACTTCTTGATATCAAAGTGCCTCAAGGTTATTCTTCAAATGTTAAAAACTTTGTCTCTTTGAAGGATTTGAAGTTGATAGGTATGAATTATCATGATTTTCAAGTCACGATGCAAAAAATTCTACCAGTTTCATTGTGTGGAATATTCACCATCAGTGTCAGAAAGACTATAATGAAGTGGTGTAATTTTTTCAATTCAATTTGCAATAACGTGATTGATGTGAATGATTTAAACATTTTGGAAAATGATGAAATTTCTATACATTGTCAATTTGAAATGCATTTTACGCCATATTTTTTTATATAACGGTGAATTTAATGTTTCATCTTGTTTAAGAAATAAATCTTTGTAGACTATTTTATCTTCGTTGGATATATCCTTTTGAAAGGTATATGAATATATTGAAGGGTTCTGTTAAGAATCCATATCGACCTGAAGTCAATATTGTTGAAAATTAAATTTGGGGGGAGGTTGCAGTGTTTTTTACGAGGTACTTAGCTATTAAAGAGAATATAGTATTACCACTATCTCACAAATAATGAGTTAATAATGACGGTAGGGGGATTCATGGCTAGAAAGTCAAATTATTGTCTTCTTAATAGATGAAGAAGGTAGAATTATTCATCTTTAATAACATAGTTGATGATCAATTACACATCACATTTCATATTAATGAGTTGAAACAATTTCATCCAATGAAAAAAGAAATGTGGATTTTGAATGAGCACAACAGAACTTTTTTTCCATGGTTTAAAAAGACCTTTCTCGGAAGATCAGATGTATTAGAGACATTAAGACATTTAGTGGGTGGTCTATGTTTAAATGTGATAACATGGTCTGGGTATGACATTAATGGCTATATATTTCATATGAAAGCATAGTACAATTGATGTACAATTCAGAAGAGTGGTGTATTGGAGTTTGCAGAAGCAATAGATTTTTGAGTTATAACTACAAAAACCCAATTTCCACATCCCTTGCATATTATAGAGTCATTGAAGAAATATGGTAGGTTGGTTAATTTAAAATTAAAGTTCCTATTTTTAACTGAAAATGTTTTATCGATAACAACAATGTTAGGCATGATGAATTTGGAATGATAGTTTTTAATCGTAATAGATTAGAAGATGCAACAGATTCCTTTATAATGGAAGCACATTCAAAACAAAATTTTAAGGAATTAGATTAATATGATATGTAGTGGTCTGGTATTTTACGTGGGGAAAAAAATGTTGGGGAGGATAAACTTGATGAAGATGCTGATTTATTTGACATCCCTACTTCCATGGAAATATTAGCGGAAAATAATGATGAGCATGTTGAAGACATGGTTTGTACTATAAGGAACGATCATAGTGAAGGAATTTTGGAAAACAGTCCATTTGTACATTCCTAATTTTACAGGTAACATATGTTTATTTATTTGTTACACTTAATATTTTAATAAAATGTTAGATATTGTAATATTTTTTCTTTATTAGAACTTGTATTAAATTTAATAAGTATAAATTTTTGTTTATTTTAGTTTAGTTTTGTTTAGTTTATCTTGTTTACCATTAAATATCTTATATATCTTTTGATTTTATTGAATGACGGTTACTTTACCATGTTTACCAGGTTTACCATGATTAACATAGTTTACTATTGTTTACCTTTACGTAACTTATATATTTATAGATTTTATTGAATGAAAAATACCCTACCATGTTTACCATATTTACCATCTTTACCATTGTTTAACAAGCTTACCTAATTTACCATGTTTACTATTAGGTAAATTAGTTTAGTTTTCCACTTTTTGTTTACAATAGTATGGTAATATTTGAATATGTATATTTTTTAATAATGATTTCTTTTTTGATTTGAAGGATAATGACAGATCAATTAGTTGATCAACCCCATGATTATGTAGATTAGCATCATTATCATACCAATGGGGAGAAACATTCACATGCTCCTCTTCATGGTCCCCAATCTTCATCATATGCTCCCATAATAAAAAAGAAGATCTCAATAGTTGGTAAATGTGGCTACACATATTTACCAAAATTATCACTTTCCCGTAGCTAGGACCAGAGGATACTGGTTGAGTTCGATGAGAATGATATTCTTAGTGGTCCAAATGCAAAATATTTTAAGAGTTTTGTATCAACACAGGGTAAAATAAATGAAAGAATTCTGTCTGATGATTGGAGAAGTGTGGAAAAATCAATTATATATCATTTGTAGGAGAAAATTTTGGTAAGATATATTGCTATTGTTTGACTAATCCTTAAATGTTTCTAGTATAATATGTTTAACCTATTCTTTCTCAAATGACATTTGAAATTCCGGACATTTGAGGAGTTAGGAAGAGATATTTATCAGTGGCTGCTAGAAGATGGAGGGATTTCAAATCAACCCTCACATTAGATTTCATTTTTGGTCATAGAAACCATGAAAATCCATGTCATATATATATTTTCATAGATGAAGAAACATGGAAGAAATTTGTTGAAAGTATAAGAAAAGATTAATTCTAGGTAAGGGCAATGTAAACATTTATAATCCTAATTACATAAATGATATTATTAATGTTTTTTATGATTTATTATTCCTAATTTATAGAAAACAAGGACATATCATTAGGATATCTAATCTAAAAATTTATACCATCATAGTTAATCTCAGGGAGGGTATACAGTATTAGAAGAAAAAATAGAGGTAGAAAAATTACAATAATAGAGAGTTGAGTCTTCGAGCTCTGGAGGGGTTTCACCTCCACCCCCTTTATCTTGACATAAAAAATGGAAGAGATCTCCAATGAGAAAAATGGAAAATATCATTCAGAAGAATAAAGAATTTTATCTGAGAGGATTGTAAGATATTTTTATTTATTTATTTATGTTAATTATATTTATTATATAATTTGAATCATTGAATAAATATTCAATTAATTAATATAGGATTTTCTTGAGGAGAAGAGCTCATTGGGGCTATTTAAAACTACTGTGAGGCATGATATTTTATATGCAACATTGGGAAATCCGGAACACCCCGGTCGTGTATGGGTATATCAAATGGGTGTATCGGTAAGAAACGTGTTTCCATGTTCTTTAACATCCATCATTGAGAGTGTTTATAAAAAAATATAATCCTTGGAGGATGAAGTTCATAATATTAAGTTGATGATGGAGGAAAAGATTAGAGTGTTGATACAGTCTATGTTTGCAGACATGAAAAGACAATTTCAGACTACAACTCCCACTCCTCCACCTCCACATACAAACCCCATTATTTATTATCCACCAACCCCAGTAGCTCCCACTCCCCCTCCTCTATATACGGACCCTATTTTTTATCCTACTCCTACACCACATCTCCCTACTTATTGGGAGTTATATGTTGGTGATCCTCACCAACATATAGTTACATATGTGATGATATATTATATAAGAGATATTGTTCATCATCAACCGATGGAGGTAGAGCATCATATGGTCACTCTAAAGGATATTACAGATAGATAAGTCTGACTACCATAAACTATAGATTAGGTGACAATAGTTGGACATAGTATCAACCACATTTTATTTTGGCCATCCAGAAATCTGCGACTCAGTACCATAGAGATATGTATATTATATATTTTATTATATTTTTTATTAAAAATTTAACATTTTTAAAATAAAATATTTTTATATTTATTTTTATAGTAATACATCAAAGTTAATGAATACTGTATAGACAACAACAAAGACAAATGGATATGGAATCATATACATATTCTAGTAGTCTTGAACAATTTTCAAGATATTCAAATTTGATGGCGGATCATTATGAGTTTCTACTGGAAGATCATGTATGTGGATGTGAAATCAATGTGGGGATTGTGAAAAATGATATCATGGAGCATGTTACTGAAGATAAGTTTTGAATCAACGTGGTGCATATTTTTTTCATGTAAGTCTTAACACCATTCCTTATGTTATATTTTTTAAAAATGTGTACTTAAGTCTATTTTGTATTAGGATTCATTTAAAATGTGTGAGAATAAATAGAGGAAATATGTATATGGATTCATGGACCCTCGTTTTATTTCCCTTGAAGCACATGCATTGGATAAGGAACAAATAACACTTTATATTGCTAAATGATTTGAACAGATTATAATCATGCATTATTGGATGATGCATTTCTGTGAGAGGTATTAAACATATATTAGGAAAAGTGTTCATTATATTTTAGAAAAACCACTAACCGTAAATTTTCATTTATATCAATGATCAATGGATATTAGGTGTTTTTTTTTCTATGGGAGAAAAAAATGTTATTAGATATGCTATGTCCATAGTGATGTGCAGGGAAGTTTTAAGAATATGTTGGAAAAGTATGATTTAATTTCCTAATAACTTTTAATATCATAATAATATTTAAATTTATCCCATTCATAAAATTTTCTAATATTGGATAGGTCTACTTTAGAAAAAACACAAAGAAAAAGTGTGCTAATAACAAATATGTTAATGTAAAGGTAAATATCAGTTTCTAATTTTTACTTTTCAATGTATTACATAAAAATGATATTTTGAATAGAAACTCATTTAAATAAAATTTTCATGAACAAAAAGGCCTCATCGAATGCGGTTATTATATGTTATGATTTATGTATGAAATACTTAAAACTGGAAGACTTGTGAAGTTTGACCTAGTAAAATTTCCTTATATAATTTTCCATAATATTTCATTTGATTTATTCAGTATACATGTTAACTACTATCCTTTTAATTTGTAGATATTTGATGCCACTCAAAACTATAACGCTTAATCGGTCAAACACTTACAGTTTGAATTCTCAAATTATTTTACAGTATTGATTGGATTTCAGTTGGTTTGTTATGTATAATGTAATTTTCAATATTGTAATCGTGACTGTGTATTTGGTAGTTGTTTTGGTTGGATTTTGGTTATTTTAGTTGAAATTGTATGTTTTGAATGTTAAATATGTAAATTATTAGTTTTTATATAGTTCATATTATTTTGGTCTAGTTCTGATGATTTTCTAGTTTAGATTCTGGTTTAGTTTTTGCCTGGTTTTGGTTTGGCCTTTCCGTGTTTCATACTTTGGTAGAGCATAGTAATGGTTTCATGGGGGGTGGGGCTGTCTAGGGGAGATGCCCAAGGGGTAGGGTGTCCAGGGGGTGGTGGTGTCCAAGGAGGTTGGGGGGACTTTCCATAGGGGTGGGATGGTCTAGGGGGTGGGTGATATCATGGGGGTGGGGGTGTCGATTGGGGTTGGGGTTGACCAAGGTGGTGGGGGTGTCTAGGGGGTCAGTGGGGGTGGGGGGGGGGGGTCTATCTAGTGGTTGAGAGGGTATCCAGGGGTGGGGGGGTTTCTATGGGTGGGGGTGTCTAGGGGTGGGAGGGGTTGTTCTGTGGGGTTGGGGTGTCCAGGGGGTGGGTCTGTCCATGGGGGCCGGTGGTGCATAGGGGGTGGGGGATGTCTAGGGGACTAGGGGCTGTCTAGTGGGGTTGTGGAGATATCCAGTAAGTGGTAGGGTGTCCAGCAGTCCGGGGAGGAATTATATGGGTGGGAGCTATCTAGGGGGGAGGGAGGGGTTGTCCCGGGGTGGGGGATTTCTAGTGGGGTGTGGTGGTGTCAAGTGGGCAGGGGGTGTCAAGGGGGTGGGCGGGTGTCCAGGGGGGTGGGGGATGTCCAGTGGGGTGGATTGGTGTCTTGTGGGTGGGAGGGTGTCTATGGGTGGGGGATATCCCTGGGGTGTGTAGTTGTCTAAGGGGATGGGGGGGGGGGGGGGGGGGGCTCTCCAGGGGGTGGGGAGGGTTGTCCAAGGGGGTAGGGGTGTCCAGGGGTGGGGGATGTCCAGTGGTTGGGAGGGTGTCCAGGGCGGTTGGGTGTGTCCAGGGGTGGGCGGGTGTCCAGGGGGTGGGGGCTGTCCAGTTGAGTGGGGTGGTGTCCATTGGGTGGGAGGGTGACTAGGGGGTGGGGGATGTCTAGGGGTTGGGGGGCTATCCATGGGGGTAGGGGTGTCTAGGGGGTGAGCGGTTGTCTAGTGGGTGGAAGGGTGTCCATGGGGTTGGGGTTCTTAAGGGGTGGTGGTGTCCATGGGGGTGGGAGGGGGTGGGGTGACCAGGGGTGGGCAGGTGTCTAGGGGGTGGGGGTGTCCTGGGGGTGCAGGTGTGATATCTAAGGGGTAGGGGTGTCCAGGGGGTGGGGCTGTCCAGGGGGTGGGGGTTGTAGGGGCTGGGAGGTTGTCCGTGGTAGTAGGGGGTGTCTAGGTATTGGGGGATGTCAAAGGGGGTAGGGGGTTTCCAGGGTGTGGGGTTATGTCTAGTGGTTTTGGTCTATTTTCTGCTTCTTCCAAGTCCTCTTTGACAGCACATTGTAATGGATGGACTGTATTATTAAAAAAAATTGTGTTTTACATCAGTTATCCTATAAGTGACATAATAAATGCATGAGAATGGTTTTTTAAATCAGTTATTTCATAACCAACGTAGTATATATGTGTTCACATCAGTTATTTTTTAACCTACATGAAAAACCGACTCACAGACTGGTTTATCACATCGGTTATAAAAATAACTGATGTGATAACCTTGTGTTTCACATCGGTTTTCTAATAACTGATGTGAAAAAATCTTTGGAGGGGTTGTTTATTACATCTGTTATTTAATATCTAATGAAATAAAGAACATATTATGGATGTTATTTAAAAACCGACATAATAAATCCTGACTATGAATCATTTTCCAAGTTGTTGTTTTAGGAACCAACATGAAAATGGCATCAGATTTCTGTTTTTTATGTCGGTTTTAAAATAACTCACATAAAAAACAATAATTATAACATCCCCTACAATAATGTCGGCCAAAAATAGACGTAAAAAATGAAAAATAACTGACGTAAAAATGTTTTTTGCACTAGTTTTTCTATTTGTTTTATAATTGTATGAATCTACATGTATACACATGGAATTATTTTGTCTATATGAGAAGGATTTGATTTATGTATCAGTTATAACTCTATGTTTTTCATGTTTCTCTTAGAGGTTTATACCTCCCATATATTTTTATGATATACTGTAAGTTATAGTCTATAACTCACGACCTTCTAGTGGAGGGGATCAGGTAGTCACCATATCTCATCCCTAATTTCTTGTTTGGGAAGGGTATTATTTAAGGTGATGGGGTCATGAAAGTGTGGTATTGTAGGTTCAGGTTTTGGGATAGTATGTAATTTTGAACTCGTGAGGAGTTCATGGTTTTGAGAAGAAATTATTTCAGAAATATTAAGTTGGATATGTAAACACAGGAGACCAGTTAAGACATAGGTATTGCGAACCACCTATACCCTATTTCATGAACCATTATGATTACCTAGCATGTTAAAAAATGTGATACAGGTTACGGTGTGGATTCCTAGGAAAGGATCACACAACATTATTCATTTCACCTATATTTTAAATTGGTATACATTGGGGTAAATTAAAAACATAAAATAAAATAATTAATTAATTAATCTTAATTATACCAAATTCTTGGGTTAGGAGTCACTAAATGTTTTTAATTAATGTATTAACGGATTGAAATTGAAGTCCTAAACATTTTCACATCAAATAGGTCCAACATGATATTCCAATAGATCAATTCATAGTAGAGGTCATTGATAATGACACTTGGAGGTGGAAACTCAATTTGTTTTAGTACAAGAATCTATAGAAGTACAAGGGATTTGTTTCATAAATGGTTATAGAAGACTCATTGGATTAGGTAGATATTTTTGGTAGTTCCATACATGCTCGTAAGAAGAATATGATTTCATTGGCAGTGATGATATTGTATGGTGTAGCGATTTAGTAGTGTATTTTGTTCCTTGGGGATGATAAAGAGTTTATGGCTTCAAGAGACAAGTTTAGATACTAGTTCTAAGAATGTATTCATTATTCAACTATTATTGAATCCAATCCATTTGAGTTTCTTACCCTTAGATAAGGGAGTTCTATCACACGATAGTTCAAGATCAATTTCACGACCCTTCTTCGATATGATTTAGGCCAATTTCTAGATAATGAGAACAAGGAATAGAATTCTGAGGATTCATTGAATTCAGATATCCAGTTCCAAGTCACCATAGTTATGCTAAAATCATATCTCGATGTTATCTCAAGAGTATATGTGGTTGATTTAATACTATCCTCAACCAGTTCGACATGAGAGGTTATTCATAAATGTTCATCATGAAGATGAGAATATATTTAGGGTTCCCAGTTTCTGAGACATAAGATATTTCAAGAAACGAGTGTCATCCCACATAATATAATTTTTCTATGGGTGTAGCCCTCAGTCCTATGTTAAGGGATAAAAATGGGTTTCTTATAGAGTCAATGTTCATCATAATTGACAGTGTTTGGCCTTCCTGATCAGTCATTATGTGACATGTGTTCGACTTCATGTTCCTCTATTGAGGATTCTTTATTCATTGTATGTGTGGAATGATACTCTAGCAAGGGATCTATAGATAGAAGATTAGTTTGGATGAGGGAACCCTAAGATTATCTTTATCCTTAGAGAGCGGGTTGTGGCCATAGAGGTTGTCTTCAAAAGGGTGGATAGGATTCCGGTACCCTTGTCATTAACTACGCTAGTTAAATGTCTATATGACCTGTATGAAGTATGTAGAAACTATGATCTAGTACTAGGGAAGAAACCCTCTAATTAAGACACCCAATTTTTACAGATATATCTATGTGACATCATCTACTACATAGATTGGTTGTATTCTATGCAATATGTTATTTATTTATTCAGGAGAAATATTATGTTATCTAAAACTAATATATATCCAACTATGTTCATTAGTGATTGATAGCATTGGATGGGTTTAAGGTATTTTCCTTACTTGTCTTACTTTATGGATGGGACAATTATGTTTTCATTATAGATTCATCCAAAAATGTTTCCTAGGGATTGTGGAAGAGTACACAAATGTTTCCCCTAAAGAGGTTAAGGAATTACCCCCTTTATGGTAGGTCATGTTTGGGACTCGGAAATAACCATTTTTTCTCCAATCTAGATTCCTCCATATAAGAATATACCTTCTAAGTATTGAGAGCTACAAGTGCATCTTGATGATCTATTTCAATGTAGTTTTGTTCCAATGAGTATGTCACATTGGGGTGCACTGATTTTCTTTTGTGAAGAAGGGTGATGATAATTTGTAGCTTTCTATCAATTATAATCACTTTAATCTTGTGATAGTAAATAAACCCTAAACTCTTCCTTGGATTAATGACTTATTTGATCAGCTAAAATGAGTTAGTTGGTTCTTTTAGATCAATTTACGGTCATGATATCATCGTATGAGGTTAAAGGATGAGGATATATTGAGGGTTACATTTTCATGTAATTATGGGAACTATGATTTTCTTTTGATTCTTTTTGTTGTGTAAAACACTGCATTCATGCTCATGGGTTTACCAAATACTGCATCCATTAATGATCAAGGAGTTCATTTCTTGTAAAATTCCTAATACTTATGAGAGATGAAGAGGATCATTTTTTATCGTAGGATATAACCAGATGCTTTCAGGTGATTTCCCTTATCATGTGGATCATTTTATAGCCTTTAATAGAATGGATTTGGTGTTATTATGGACTAAAATCTTTTTGTATCATTCCATAACTAGAAGGAAAATTTGGCCAATGCTAAAGTTATTTTTCCTAGTTGAGTGAGTTTAGATGGATGTTTTATATGATGCTCTGTATCATAGATTGGTTGGTTTTCTAATGTAGTATAAATCAATTTTTTTTATGTGCCCAAAAATGTTTTTTTCTTGATAAATACTATTCTAAAAATGATCTTGAGAAGGAAGAATATGTTTTTTCCATGATGTTGTGGAAGAAAGACTGCATCGATTAATGTTTTTTGTTTTTACTGATTATAAGAGCTCGCGGTACGTATTCTACCAACAAGACATAAAATTGCATCATCGATGGAGGATATAATTTATATAGGATTATTAATTTGATATTTATTATTCACTAGGAATTTTGAATTCTTTAGATGATGTACTGATCATTAATGCAATTATTAATGTTGTAAATGAATCTGGATATTACTATAGAAAAATAGAAGAGCTCTTAATGATGAATCTTGGAATGAGAGAGGTTGGAAGAAGATTTTATATTTTCTAGATGATATTTCACTCATATTTGGTGTAATGTTGGGGTACCTAGAAAGGTGAATCTATATTGGAGATCTTGAGAACCAAGTTGTCCTTAGATATTCCTTTAATGATTATTCTGAGGATGAACAACAGCTTGTGTTGTTTTAGGTAAACCTTTTATTCTATTATGCGATGCATGGGATAGATATCCATGAGTTACATAGATATACTTTTGAATATCATCCTAAAATGATAAAGATATATTGATCTATGAGAGATATATTTTTTTGTCTTGTGTTATAGAGTACAGTTTTAGAGTCTGTGTCTCGATGTTAGGTCTTCTTGAAGGTGATGGTGAAGAACTTTGTTCCCATGGGTATACTCCAACCATTATATATATGTTAGAGCTATTTAGAGGAAATCTCAATGCGATTCTTTACCAGTTTAACTTTAGACTAGGTAGTATTCAATTCTATATGGGGGATAGAGGATCATTTGATTAAACCATACCACTTCATAGTAGTTAAGCGGTTGAGATCATTGTAGGTTTATTCAAAGAAGTATCTGGACGAGGTGGTGAGAATCCATGGAGTTTAGTGGATGATGATCACTGGTTTGGAACCTCATTTTACATCAAGAGTTTGGAGAAGTATCCTATATTATTTTTTATCTCAATTATGTGTGCATGTTATATACATGTTTCCAACCATAATCCTTCATTATATTATGGGTAGTTACACATTTTAAAAGGAACATTCAAAATTATTTCCAAAATATAAGCCCATTTCAATGGAATTTCTCAAATTCTTACTTATTTTCAAGAGAACTATATAATCTAATTTAATAAATATTTTTATTTATAAAATCACATATTTTAGCATGAAAAATATATTTATATTAATTTCAGATTTTTTAAAGAAAACAATCCATTGTGCATTAAAATCCTTTAATATTTTCCTTTAACCACACAAAAATGTTTTATTTCTAAAGCTTCTTTAAAAACTATTTTTAAATGATTTCACCTCAATAAGACTTTATTTAAGCCTTGAATATAATTTCAATGACCTTAAATTTGATTTTCTAGGATATAAATGTTTAGAATATGATTTCATGACAAATAAAAATCATTTTCTTAAATAACTCCTCTTTCCAAAGTAAAAATGGATTTTTCTCTTATCACTTTAAATTTCATGAGATATGTTCCATGTTAACCAATTATTTCTTGATTTTTGTATATATAATTCCCTTTATATATAATATATAGACTCACCATATTATCATGATATTATAAGGTATTTTTATTTGAATGTTTCAAGGTGGTATGAGACACTTTGGAATGTATAAGGATTATTTATTCAAGGATATTTCAATGGTCTAATTTGAAAGTATCATCATCTATGTTAAAATACTTCTTTGAATATTATAATTAATTGAGGTTTATATCCTATGATATCATACAACTTTTTTTATTTAATGTTTTATGATTAGTTTTACTCTGAATGTGCTATCTTGAAACCATTCACCAATTTACTCTAAATTGCAGTGTTTATGCATAATGTTCAGGAAAAGTTTATTATATTTCATATATTAATTGAAATATTAATTTATATGTTGTTTATGTTTATCCCCATTCATATTATAAATTCATTTAAAATTGTGAGTTTCGGGTGGGGCCCTCTATAACCCCTTGGTGTTTCGGTAGGTCTCTTGAGACAAACTACGGTCTTAGCACAAAGCCTTGAAAAAACGATTATTTATTGTCTTGGCATGAGGCCATGATGGTATGATTATGATGTCCCACATTATTAAATACCTATTTATGAATATATTATTGCTGGTTCATGTGGTTAATTGACTATTATAATATCCATGTTTATGTTTTATTATGGCATTAATTATTCAACTCTTATTCCTACCATAATGTGTTCAAGTTTATTTTTAGAGGAAAGTGTGTTAGTTATTCACCATGCCTAATGTTTATGTTTTGATTATCTTCTATTATCTTACTTAAATCTTATTGATAATTTTATCTCACCCCTTTCATTTTTTTTTCTTCCCCAAGTTATGAATAAGAGATTGTTGATTGAGTTTTCAGGGATGCAGTTTATTAGCTTTTCTTATGTATCATTTTTTGGTTTCCTTTAAAAAATTAAAATTGGTTCCATGTATGTATATAGTTTCTTCAATACAACTAAATTGATTGGTCCTTATGGATTTGATTCTTTGAAATCATGCCAATGTATTAAAATAATTCATCAGCTCTGAGATTCTGGTTTCAGGGCATTATAGTTGATATTAATGGAAGTTTAGTAGAAAGATTGGAAACAATATTTAGAAAACTATGATTTTGGAACAAAACAATAAGATATTATATGAGGACAAACATACAATAATATCTTGTAATCTTGGTAAGGAATAGATTATATGGATCATCTTGGAAAATATATCCATGGCTGGATACTACAAGTGGACGTGGTTTTTGAATAGATATACCTAGGAATGATAACTCTGAAAATGAGTTTTGGGCTTGACCCGGGGTATCCTGTTACAAAAAATAGGCCTCACTACACACCTGGTTTGACAGTCATGGGGGAAATTCTTAGGATAAATCACATTTTATTTTCCTACCATTATGAAGGATTTATGCCCCAAATGTAACCAAAGTATATGGTTCTAGGATTTACAATGCATAAATTTTTGTTATGTGTTATCCCATGATTAGAGTCATAGAGAGTTCATAGTGTTATGAGATAATATACAATATGGAATTGATTAGAAATGGTTCATAACAGAAGGAATGATAACTTCACAAATTCATGTGATGTGAAGAGTAAGAAGGGACGTACCTCTAATGGTCTCAAGCCATCATTTCAAAGGAAGACTGTCTGCCAAGTATCCTTATCATATGATAAAATAGTATCATGTGTTTTAAAGGTATGTAAAGACCTCTTTGAGTACTATGGATTTGAAGGAATGAAAATGAAAAAGATGATGGTGGGGAAAAACATTAATAAAGGGAAGAAGGGAAAGCTGTATTTTCCCACATGTGGTAATTGTGGAAGGAAACACCTTAGTATATTCTTTAAAGAAAAAGGGATATGCTACAAATGTGGAAAAAATTCCACCATGCTCATAACTTCAAGACAAGGAAATAATTTCCCTATATTTAATGCTTTAACTACATGGAGATGAGACAATATGAGAATCAATGTCCCAAACGTCAAAGCAATGTACCCGAAATGATGATTTTTGATAATGATTGAATTATGATTCAACCAAAGAAGAAGTATAATGATTAATATGCCTAGTCAAGAATAAATTCATTTGAACATTTTGTCAATAATGTACTGTTTGTTTGAATTATGAGATATATAAGGATTGTACGGTAGTAAAATTTCACTATTGAATTGAGGTCGTATGATGAATAGTACAAAGGAAAAGTGATTTAGTAGAAAGTTATAATTTTTAGAACAAAATATGATTGAGTGAAATAAAACCCTTAATATATATCTGATGTTGTGATAATGATGAAGAAACGATTGATTGAGAGAAATACTAACTATCATGGAACTGATTATGGACTTGTTGAGAAGTGGTCTATTATATCATTGATGGAGTTTAAAAAACTTTTGTATTTAATGAATATATCTAATAACATGTATCTTACTTAAGGAAAATGGAAGAATTCATGTTTCCAATATTTGTTTTATGGAAATTCATGTTATTACCCTATTTCAAGAGGATACATGATGAAGTTATTCAGATGTTTTCAATGAGAATTTTAGAGTGGCTTCTTTTTGATTTAGGTTTAATGATATGTTCATCATGTAAATTTAGATACCTTCATTATAATGTATTGAATAATTATATTTTGTATCCTTAAGAATTTATGAAATAGTTTAAGTTGATTTTTGTATTGGGTTTTGAGTTTAATTTTGTTTCATGATGGTTTCATTATTATTCCTTGAACATGTTGTCCAATTGGAATGCATTGTTTTTTAGAAACTGTTATTTTAACCATATTCTTGATGTGGGTTTCCCACTAGGAAAATTCCATGTATATACCATTAACTTTCAAATTTCAATTTCAAATTTTGAGGATGAAAGTTTTGTAAGGAAGGGATAATGTAACACCTCAAGTATTTAAAAATATATTTAATATAGAATGAATGAAACACTTAGTCTCTAAAAACACCACTTCATTATAACCTATCCTAGTAAACATTATTTTTTAACCTATATGATTTTAATTTTGAAAAACTAATATATATGATTGAGTTCATTATGATATTTAGAGTCTGATAAGGTAATGTTATTTTTTTAGTGAATAGTATCATACCCTTATAAATAGTAACATACCCTTATGAATAGTAATGAATAGTTAATTGTACATGATAAATAGAAACTGCACCAATGAATGTATAAATATAATTTAGGCATCTTAAGGGAGGAAAAATGAACATAGTGTAAGTATTTGTATTTTTGAATGACATAAATATCTCAATTAAAATTTGATGATTAATTTAGTAATTTAAAATGGAAATGTATTTTCAGAAAATATAATCACAAATTTTTACTTGATTATCTTATGTTTATAACATAATTTTATGGGGCCCTGATTGATTTCTCAAGGTTTTATAAAATGAGTAATAGTTTTAAAGTTGTTTTTTGGAATAAATTATGATTTTATTTAAAATTAAATTACAAATATTTAGAAAATTATTTTAAAAAATGGATTTCATTTTTTAATTCTACACATCAACAAATGGTTGGGTGAATTCTTTGGATTTTTCTGAAATTCGTTAATTTTTTATGAATCACCAAATATAGTAAAATACTGTACATACAAATTATCAGTTAAATAAAATATTTATGAAATAATGACTGATATAAGGCCACTTGTTTCAAACTCACACTCACTTATTACTAATAGGGTTTAAATGAAACAACACTGTTGGTTTTTATGAGGGAAACAATAAAATAATGAGTAAAATAATCAAAATTCACTCCACTCCTCCACTAAAAAACCCCCATCATACCCTATTCTCTTCACTCCTATCAAGACTTTATACTTTTCTAATATTGACACAAATAACCTTACTCACACACTTCCAACATCCAGGATCTCTTGGTCTTTCCAAAAGACCAAAACCTCACCCCTAAATAGACTCTCAAGGAAGATTACTTCCAGAGGTAAATTCCTCTTTTCATTTCTTTTATTTCAAGTTCTCTTTTATGTGGTATATATTTCATGTTTTCATAAAATGTTCTTATTTACATTTTATTCTACCCAACTACTATTATATGAGTCTTCTATGAGTTGTTTACCCCTTTCCCCTCTCTTTTTAATATTTTTTAAAACCATGTTGAATAGTTATTATGCTGTAGAATTTTCATCGCAAAATCTCTCTCTTTTTCAAGCGCTATTATTATGTTATTTTAATTTAATTTGAATAGTATTATGTTGGTATGTTTAATTAAATATCTCAATTAAATTCTATATTATGAAATAATTATGAGATACCATTTTTCTATCATCAATATATTTTATGAATTTTCATGTGACGTCGTTAGCCTGTAGGATTTTCACAATGGATTTCTCAACTTTTATTTTCTTTTGAGTTCATTTATTTTTTATTTCTTCTAATAATTTATTCAAACTGTTGTGTTCAATCCATTATATTAAATTTATTTTAATTTTTCCAGGATAAATTAATAATTCTGCATCATATCTTCTTTACCATTCTTTTATACTAAAAATGAAAACACCATCCGGGATGTGATAATTTACCACATTCAAGGATGATGTGTTTTCATTTTCTATTACCATATTCAATTACGGTAATGAAAAAATTATTATTCTTGAATAAGACTATAATATATGTATTATGCCTCATCTATGGTTCTGTAATTTGTTCCTATACACAAGGTTTTGAATTAAAATTCAAAATGAGTTCGTTGGGTTTAGAAACTCTCAATTGACTAAAACAGTTTTCATTAAATACTATATATAATGATTCATCTTCACTCCAAGTGACCAAATTAAATTTACAACCACGTATCCTTTTGGATGTTAAATAATAACATATAAAATCAATTATGTATAACCATCCTCATTTTGAATGACTCTCTGTTCATGTATATAAGTATACCGATCATGAAGAAAATGCTTCCAAAACAATAAAATTAAACCTATTAAACCCATCAAAAATGCAATGAATGAACCAAATAAGGTTATAATAAATAAATTTCATTTAGAATAGGTTCTGTAAATATTAATTAATGGATTTAATCTTGTTATCTAGGACACTATGATCAATTGAAGAACACCATCAGACTTAAGGTAAGGGGTTTCTTCATCTCACTTCCATTTTTTGTGAGATATTCACTAATCAAAACTATTAATAGTGTATGGTTTATGTATACTAACCATTTAACTTTAATATCATTAATATATTTATTTTCATGATATTAAATGTATCATTTTATGATCATTAATTTTGGGTCTTACGATTCAATTGATTATAAAGTTGTAAGGGTTTTTCACCCCAAACTCCATTTTCATTCGGGATACTTTAATTATCTAACTACCATAATGAAATTATTATATATTATTATTAATTACTAATAAATTATTTTTGAGTATTTTATATATTTTTAATAACCATAATCCTTCATTATTTTATGGTGATTTACAATTTTTAAAAGGAACTTTCAATATTATTTCCGAAATACAATCCTGATTCTAGGGAATTTCTCGAATTCTTACCAATTTTCAAGAGATCTCTATAATCTATTTTAAGATGGATTTATCTTTATAAAAAATATTTAACATAAAAAATATGTTTTGGTTAATTTCTAGTTTTATTAAAGAAAGATTTCCTTTTCACATTAAAACCCTTTAATATTTTCCTTTAACCGCACTAAAATGTTTTATTTCTAAAGATTATTTAAAAACTCTTTACATGATTTCACCTCAATAAGAATTTTTTTAATCCTCAAATATAACTTTAATGACCATCCATTTTATTATCTAGTAAATACATGTTTACAATCTGATATCATGACAAATACAAATGATTTTCCAAAATTACTCTTCTTTCCAAAGTAAAAAATAATTTTCTCATATCACATTAAATTTTATGAGATATATGACTTTTTAACCACATATTTATTGCTTGTGGTGTATGTACTATACTTTTTTGTATCATATCAAGAGTGTCCATATTATCATGATATTCTAAGGGATTGGTAATTGAATGTTTCAAGGAGGTATGTGACACTTTGGAATGTTTAAGGATTATTTCCTCAAGGATTTTCAACGGTCACATTTGAAAGTATCATCATCATTATCAACGTACTTTGTTCTATCATGTACATAATTGAGGTTTATCTCCTATGATATCATCAACCATGATTTATTTATTGGTTGACGATTATTTTGATTATGTTTGTGATATCTTGAAACCATTCACTAATTTACTCTGAATAGTAGTGTTTATGTTTAACGTTTGGGCAAGTTATTTAAATTTCATATATTAACTTAAATATTAATGTATATGATATATTTTTTTTATCCCATTTCATATAAAGAATGCATTTGTCACAATAATTTTTAGGAGGGGCCTGCTATAGCCCCTAGGTGTATCGGTATGTCTCATGAGACAAACTACGGTCCTTGCACAAGGCCTTGGAAAAAAATTATTTATAGCCTGGGCACGAGGCCCTGATAGTATGGTTATGATGCCCCACATTATTCATTCCCTATTTATGAAAATATAATTGATGGTTCAAGTGGTTATTTAACTAGTTGAATACCAATGTTTATGTTTTATTATGGAAATAATTATTCATCTCTTATCTCTGCCATAATGTGTTCATGTTTACTTTTATAGGCACATGTTTTTGTTATTCACCATGCCTAATGTTTATGTTTATGTCATCATACATTGAATTTCATAACCCTTTCTAATCCTTATATCTCACCCCTTTCATTGGGTTTTCCTTCCTGAAGTTATGTAGAAGAGATCATTTATTGAGTTTTCAAAGATGTAGTTTATTATCTTTTTTATGTATCATTTTTGTGTTTCCTTTCAAAATGATAAATGGGTTCCAATTATTTAACTATTTTCCTCAAGATGATTAAACTAATTGGTCTTTCTGGATTTGATTCCGTTTATTCATTCCAATGTATTAAAATAATGCATCGGCTCTATGATTTTGGGGTTAGTGAGTTATAGTTTATTATTTATCTCTTCGCTTATGTAATTTCTCATTTTGAGGAAGTGTTTTATGATTTAGGAGATGGTTTTATATTGTGGATTATGGTGGACTTACTATACTCTAAGGGGAATCTCCCACAAGAGAGTGTTTATTACATGGCTGTTAATGGGATATTTTTTAACTTGCATAATATAATTGATGTGGTTGAGATCTTATGATAGAGAGACTCTTGAGTGGAATCTCATGGGGTGGTTTTTTTAAAATCAAATTTTATTAGTTCTCTCTGAATTTGGTTTTTATTTATTAAGGATGATAGTGGTTTTAGAGGAATATAATGTGTGGTCTAGGATCCTAAAATCCCTTTCATTTTTGTTTTGGGTGTTTTTGGTACCAATAGTATATTCAAAGTGTTTTCAGGTGGGGGCAGTGGAAATGTAGTTTACTACAACGTGGAGCCATTAGTTGTGTCGTAGTATAGGCCTCGGTAGCGTGGGGTAGTCAGTTGTAACTTATAAATCTCATTAGAAGCTAATTCTAAATTGTTGGTGGTTTCATTATTATGTATATAATTCCTTGTGGTTGAGAAATTTGGCATGGAGTTGATGACTACACCGTAGCTACTTTGGATTCCTCTTCTATTTGAGGGGGTAGCTAACTATGTGGATTTTTGATGTGGTGTAGCCTCCCTATTGAAAAATGGGCTTCTATAGAATGGGATTTATGATCCATCATATTTATCCTTATGGTCATACTAGATATACTTCATGTTGGTTGAATGTATTCTTGGATGCACTTTTGACCGATAGGTTGCAGCATGGTCTCCTTCCACTACATTATTGCCGTCTTATTTTTTAGAAGTCTATAATGTAGTTCTAGTTGATTCACTATGATATTTATAAATAAATCAGTTTCTTATAAACAACCCTCAAGAAATAGGTCCAATTTCCCTTCCACTTCCCTCTCTCAATCCCTAGGTTCTCTAGAGTTGTTTTTGAAGGCTTTGATCCCACCTTTTGATAAGGACCGATCTCATATTCTCATTTTTTATCCACAACAATTAGAGATACAATCTACATCAATTTTCCCATGGTTCCTTCTTGTATTGATCTCATTTTATTCTATTTCATCATTCCATGTTACAGATGTTTCTCTACATTATTCAATGTTAGTTTTTAGGGGTTTCATTGGAATTTTTGGTGTGTGACATATTTAGAGGGGTGTATTTTCTTATGGGAGTGGTGATCATTGATCCATAATGTAAATAAATTCTCAAAAGAAAAACCATGTAACTTATTAGGTATGGGATCCATTTAATATCATTTTTATTTATATGTTATTGTAAAACTACCATGGATTATCCATTTTTATGGAATTGAACATATCATAATAAAAGTTTAATATGATTAAAGAATGGAATTAGTTATGGATAGTGATCAAAGGTCAGTTTTTTATAACATGATAATGGTCTGTCACTTAATTTTTTATATATTTTCCTATATATGATATGTTTTTTGGTTTTTTTGTTGATTCTGGGGTTAGAGTGTTTCTTCTAGAATAAACTAGTAAAAAATGTAACACCAAAATTAATTGGTTGGATAATGAACATAACGGGGAATTCTAAACAAATCTAGCGTACCAATTAATTTTATAAAAATCAAATTGACACTAAATTCATGTTAAATTTGTAATGTATGTCCTTCATTTTGTGAATGGATTTTCTAAATAACATGAATATATAATTCTTGTACTATATAATATAGTTATTTTAATGTTGATGATATTTTTCATTCTTATGGATCATTGAAACTATAATTAATGGGTATATGTTTGTTAAATAAATGATAGCTTGAGATAACTAATGCCTTATGTTTCCCTTAGAATTAACTCATTTACAACGAGTTGGTTAATTAAAGGTGGAAGAAAAATTTTTATAAAGTAACATATTTTTTCCTGAGAGTACCTATTTGTAAATGTTGGATGCCTTTTATTAAGGGTCATGAGAGCTGGTTTCTATGTGGAAGATTAATTCCATTCATTTATGGACTATATTGGTATGTTGAATATGATGGTTGTCTTTATATTCAATTTTGTGATGTAGATGTGAGACTTTCTAGGCAATGTGATATGATTATGGGATGGATGATGAGATATGGGTAGTGAGGCCTTGGGTTTTGGTAGTAGTTGAAGCCTATAATGGAGAGGTAAATTAGGATATAGATGATGATGTTGTGGATGGAACTTGGAGAGTTGTAGGGGGTGAAGATAGGATTTCCCATTGATGTTCTAAAATTAGGATGCTTTCTTGATATTTTTTTAAAGGGATAGATTTCGTGAGATTCTTAATTATCTATATTCCATTCCCCACTACTTGTGGCTGCTTGATATTCTTAGTTGCATCTCTCTTATTGTATATGAAGTTCTTTACCTAGAGTACCATGAATTATAGAATGTATAATAATGCTTAACAAATTTAAAAACCCATAGGGTTGATTGTTTACAAAATTGCAATTTTAATTTTAGTATTGAGAAACCGTAGACTTGGTTCAGATTATATATGGAGAGAATGGACGTCACTTGGATGGTTAAGGTAGTTTAATTGGGTAAAATGGTAATTAATGGTCAAAAAATTAATTAAAATAAATGAAATTATAAAATTGTAATATTTAATTAAATATAGTTATTCTTAAATACTTTTTTTCTTATAAGATATCTAGGCCCTAGCGGTGGAAGTCGAGTGTCTGAGAGCTGATAGCTTTAGTTGAGCATCGACCAGGTTTTTTCCCTTTATGTAGTTGTAAGATATATTATATATTGTACTTTTTTTAATATAAAATTATAATATACACATGTTGGTTCATGTGACTGATACCTATTGTAATATAGGTTGGTTTTTTCCCCATTATCATGATGGGGGTTTGGATGACTGACTTCCCCCTCTGGCCTAACTCTCTTATCTTGGTAGTATTATGTTATTGTATTCATGGTAGTAAGTTTAACCATATGTGTACATAGTTGGTAGTAATTGATTATAGTTATTTCACACAAATGTATTTCAGGATATAGTATCTAATTTTTTATTATAGGTATTATTGGTATAGTCAGTGATTAAATAAGGTACCTTACTCAGTTTTTGAGATGTGATGGCTTGAGGTATAATACTAGATGAATAATACACATCATACGAGATGTGGTGGATACCAAACACTACTAAATTAATCGATATGAAGATTTGTATGGATTTATTTTATTATTCGATTCTTGATGTTCATGTTTTTATACTTATCCTTGGTGTTTTTTAGGCTATCTTATTTTAGAGTGATATGGATCCAGACTTGTGATATAGGGGCAAAGTGGAGAACCAGTGGGGAAGCAGTTGTGGGGTAACCTATTTATGTCATTATTATATTATATAATCTCTTTTATGCACTATATGAGGAGAGATACTATAGTGATTACAAGAAGATAGAATACCTATTATGGTGATGAGTTATATTCATTTTTATTCACTAGGATTTAGTATTATTAATTTATGTTTTTAATGGGAGGCACCACAGAGGATCCTTATGAGTATACTCTTATTCCTATCTCATGTATATAGTTTCTAGTTTATTGGGAGAATTTTAGAGATCATGATAGATATTAAAAATGTATGGTTTTTTCAGTTGTATAATCTTCATGGTAATGACCAAGTTAACCTTTTTTGAAAATTTTTGTTCTCTTTCCTACTGTTTTTTTCTTATATGGCATTATCGGAATACACATGGGGTTCTTTTATGCATATGAGATTGACTTGATTGGTGTATATGTATTATCACTCTATGATGCAAGTTTCCCTTAGAAGGAAATGCCTCCCATTTGCATGTATGGAAAACCATCCTCACTAATCATATTCCTGAGGCCTATTGGAGGAGGGAATCAGGTGTGCACCATATCTCTTCACCCATTTGCATCCTATGAGGGGTACACTTTTGGGGGAGGTGTTATTATATTTCTGGATGGTTTCTAGATTTTATCACCCCAAATAATCAATTATTTATTTATTTTTGAGGAATTTACCCATTAATTGTGTAAATTAATCATGGAAAAATAATTGGTACTAATAGAAACTCCATTTACATCAATTATAAAATATAACACTTTCAAACCGTCACTCCACCAAAATTCATTATAATTTTATCCACAAACTATGCAATTTGCTTCCATATAGGATTCTCTATCATGATCTTAATCCTCCACTATTAATTATATATCTTAAGGACACCATTTATAAGGATATTTCTAAGAAAAATATTAAGTTATCAACTTGAGTATTTCTTACTATGTAATTTATTCATCTTAATATTCCAATTTACAACATCATAAAGACACAATAATATAATAACACCAATATAATTATATAATGTACCATTATAATATAAATTGAGAAATAATTATTAAATTATTTCTCTTGATGATGAATAATAATATTACATCGATCATGTGTAGGTGTGAACAGCCACCACCATAAAACGTTGTGATTCCTTTGTCCACACTACCTTTCTTGGTTAATAATTAGCACATATTTGTTGGGTGAATATGATGAATTTAATTTATCATCACTACCCTTCAGGGATTGTTTTATGGATTAATTTAATGAATATATATTGTATTAGTAACAATTTAAGATTATATATATGTAATATTAAGGATATAAAAAAACATATCAAAACTCATAAATCATTATAACATTGTCTAATTTGGGTCAGTGTTTACCACCTATGAGAAAGTTATTTCAAATTTTAAACCATAAATTTTTACGGAATGTTAGATAATTTTATTATCAATTAATAATAATGTATTTAAGATGATTAAAGAATTCTAGAATGGTATTATTAATATTAAATATATTTTTTAATATATCACCTTCCAATCAACAAACATTCCTAAACTAGCTCATTGTAATCGCCCTTTTCATAAATCATATCCTTGTGTTTCACTTATAGGGTTGTGACTTAAATAAAAATTGAAAAAATTATTGATGTATACTTATTAATATTTTAATGATGAAAATTCATAGATGAACTATGAATAACACCGATATTTTGAAATTAGTACAAAATGATCAATATTACTTACATCTGATATTAAAAATAGGTAATAACTGACTAATATATTTGTATAAGATAACTATAAATAGAATTTGTAAAAGGATAAATATATTAATAATTTTATGAAATATGTGATTAATTTTTCTATTTATTATAAAATGGGTGTGAACATGTTCGAGTTGGGGGGAATATAATTTAAGGGGTTCATTGTCTCAAATTTTATTCCTTGTGAAATATTTCTTATTATGAACCATGATATGATTGATATTGTGTGATTACTTACTAAGGAATTTAAATATCTATATTAATCAAATTTATGGGGTTTGAAGAGCCATGAAATTTCATTTCATTAAATGGTTTTTTATTTTAAAGTTACGAAATTTATCATGCTTTTTATTAACTCAACTCCCATTTTTTAGTAATAATGATTCTTCTAGAACTACTTTCTAATAGGATTTTTTGGTTCCTCACTAAAATATTATTTCAGGATACCTCATATTACTCTATATGTAAAATATATTTGGAACATGACCCATGAATTTATCTTTTACAAGTATGGTAAAAACATTATTAAAAATATTTTTTTTCCATTTACCGTATGATCAATCTTCTTTAAAAAGATTAATTTTAATGTTTTAAAATGGTTCTAAAATTGTTTTTAACTCTATATTACTTTGTAAATTGAAGGAAATGTTCTTATATTTTTATGAAGTATAAGTATTTATTAAAATGGAAATATCTATTTTTAAAGGGGTTTAAATGACTTTTGGTTTAAGAATTTTTTGTGTGTAATTTTATAAATTCTAAAATAATATTTTTGAAAGAGTATTTATATTTTTTATGAAAACAATGTTTTTTAAATAAATTTTAATAATGTTTTATCATTCTCATGAATTTAACTTTAATGAATTATTATAGATTTTTCAAGAATTTTAATAAGGGGGTTTTGATTTTATTTTTAAGTGATTTGTCCAAAGAACCCAATTTATTATTTTCATCTATGAATGTATCATTAATTTTTCCTATGTTACACTAGAGATGTTTTTAATCCACCATTCAAATTCATTCTCAGAATGTATTACAGAATGATCTAGGGATTTTTTTACTAAAACTCATTTAAAAACATAACTATAATAATACAAAGTCATTGTTTTAATTTATTAAATTGGTATAAGATATGTAGGGTATAAATATATAGGATTGATCTATTTAGTAGTCTAGGAAAACTAGATACATACATGATTCCAACATTAATGACTAAAAAAATAGAATAACAAATATTATTGAATCTTTGAAATAATTCAAAATATCGTTATTCATATTATGGGGAAATGAAAAAAAATAAAGGATGATATAAAATGATCAATAAGGGTCTGATATAAGGGGAGAGACCATGGGTAAATAATTAATAATTAATATAGTAGGTTTGATAAATGAATCCAATTTCAGTCAATCAAAAACATGAGTTCAATGAACATCCTTTTCTAATATCTAAATAAAAATCACATGTATACTAGAAAATAAGTTATTGAAAAAAGGAAAATACATAATGCATGACATTAATGATATATACTGCTCGTGCAATATATCATGAACATTATCATCAAGGACTCTCAACCAAGGATTCATTCATAGTACATTAGTTTGTGAAAATAATATAACAAACTAAAATGAAATTCTGGATGTTTTGTCTCATTAAAACTATTGATGCATCAAGGGGGTATCTATTAATAACCCCCACCCATCTCTTAAAATTCATATGAATTATCTATATTTTGAATGATAAATATAATTCTATCTCATAATTCTTTATAAGACAATAATTATTCATGTTATATAAAGAACATGAACCACCAATATTTCCCTAGTAAATTAAATAATTCATTTAATAAGATTCATTATTTTGATACCCAATATAGAAATAAAGTACAGTTGGAATATAAATAAAGTAATAAGATTCATTCTGAAATTACGATGTCACAAATTCGGACATGATGTAGAAAAAAAGTCCAGTAAATAATGTATTTTGATAGAGAGCCTGATTAGATGAGAGTGAGTGATCTCAATATAAGGTATAATAAATTATCAGTAAAGGATTATATAAGACCATAAATGAATTATAAATGAAGTATTTGGATTTATACCAAAACTTTATAACATAAAATAAAATATTTTTATTTAAAATATCATATTTTTAACTTCATTACAAAATATGGTTATAAATCACATTTCATAATTATTTTAATTCCTTCAAGAATAAAAAAAATTCTTATAATATAATTTTAAATTAAAAAAACAAAATATTGATGAAAATATTTTCATTAAAATAAACCATATAAAAGATTAAAATAAGTTATACTGAAAATAGTAGTCATGATGGTGGGAAAATTAGTTCCTATATATTATGTTAAAATAAATATTTTGTTCACAGCTTTGCTAAAAAGTACCTCCTTTATATAAAATAATTTTCCTTAAAATAATTTTCATAGATAGTGAAACATTGGTAAAAATTAATTTAATAATTATTGAGGGAATAGTTAAAATACTATTGAATAAAATTTATAGAAATATAGACCTAGAAAAAAATGAGTTCAAAAGAAAACTTGAAAAGATGATTTTTAAAGAGATCTATATACATTTGACTTATTGTCGACTCTTGATCCAATATAAGATGAATTGGAATGTAAAAATTTAAACCCCAACCTAGATGGAGGGAAAAAATATGTAGTGGAAAAAATTGGATCGTATAATTTACCTATATCAATTATGAAGAAAACTAATCCCAAAATAAAATTTGATTCTAATAGATATCCCTTATCTAATGATTGACATTACTCATAAGTTATGTTAACCTATTTTATAATAAATCTAAATTTATTATATTTTTATACCCAAATAATATAAAAACTTATAATATAAAAATTATCAACTTATAACATATCATCTATCATCTGTGAATAACATATAACAAAAATCATCATTTCCGAGTATTAACTGTTTTTTTCATTTATGTTTTCGTTATATTATTTTAATTATTTTATATTTATAAATTTTCCATAATATTAATAATATTATTAATTATATAAATATCATATATATTAATTATATACCAATTTATTATCAATCACTAACGAAAGAGATGTTAAATGAATCATATCACCTCATAGAGGTGGTAGTCCACATGTATATAGGAGAAACACTATCCTTTATTTAAAATGTATAAATATAAGATGGTAAATGATATTTTATATTTAAAAATACATATTATTTCATAAATAGTTTTTTATTTTCATATTTATAACCATCCAAGTGAAGTGGTGTGGAATATTGAATTGCACCACTTTTTGGAGATGGCATGTTGTACGTATACGTAAGTGATATTTTTATTTCCCATTGGATTTATAAATTGGTACAAAGGGTTATGACATAAAAATATTAAAATTTTAATATATTTCAGATACCAGTGTAATTATATCACAATGTTATGGACAGTTTTGCATTTGATAAAAGAAAAAATAATTAGAAAACTACCAATTAAGACTTATACATCTTTTTTAGACAATATCATTAGGGTTATACCTTAAGCCTTTATAGGTTCGTATTATGATCAAAAAAATAAATCTTGGAATTGGGGATGGATACTTGGAAATTATCTAGATAGGGAATTTTAAATTTAAGAGCCTCTTGAAATATAGATAGGAGATTGTTGGTGGTGTTTGTTTATAAGTGGGGGAGGGGCCAAAAATGAAAATTTTCCAAAAATTAAAATATATTATTTTTTAATCATGCCAAATAGATCCAAAATGAATCCTTATTAATGAAAACATGTGATAAGGTATATTTATGATTATAAAATAATATATTTAATAGGTTAATGTCCTTTAAACCCTTATAATAGTTTTTCACCCTTTTAACACATTTTAAATATTACAGAGGTAACTTATTTTTTTAGTAAAGTTACTATTCATAATAACAAAAAATGATTATGGAATAATTAAAAAATTTGAAATTATATTTCAAAATATTCATTCCTTTTTAGGAATTGTTTTTCTTATAAGTGGAATAAACTAATTTAACAAACCCATAATATGGGATAATAAGATATTTTCTAGAAAAATCACCTGTTATATAAAAAATGATTTCCTTGAAAAATAAAGTATAATAATCATTAAAATTGAATTAAATAGAAAATTTTAAATAAATGGGTATTTATTTTTGTTTTAAACAAAAAAAATAAAATTTAACTATATAAATACTTAAATAAAATATAATAATAAAAACCCGTTCTCATTTAAATAAAAATATTATTTTGACTTCAAATTTTTTTTACACATATTTCAAAATTCAACATTATATTTTTATATGAATATTATTACATCATATATATATATTAGTTCTATGAAAAATGTTTCGTATACCTTCATGTTTGTTTTATATCCTTATAAATTCATGAAATTTATAGTTTTGAAAAATCCTTATTTTTTATTTTTAAACCAAAAATAATCTTTTTCTAAAAAAATATAAAAAATTCATCTAAAGAAAATTATTACATGATTAATTAAAAATTAAAAATAATTTCATTTAATTTAATTTATATGATTTTATAAACCAGTTTTTAGTCTTATATTTGAATAATTATTTGTATATTATGAAACAATTGTTTTTAGGAATAAGATGTTATTTACTATAAATTAATATCAAGTATTAAATTCCTCCCACCTTTAAAAAATCTTACCTTGAAATTTGTAGAATCTAACATCTAGAATAGTTGTTGGTAATTATTCATAATACATTACTTTTTCCGACATTGCCTCTTTTATTTCATTATTTTTCCAAAGTACCTTCACTAATTGTGTTGTCTGATTCCACAACACTTTCTCCCTTAGGTCAAGAATTTGGATAGGCTCTTCATAGTAAGAAAAATCAGTTTCCAATTATATTTCCATATAGGTGTGTTCATGTGTAGGTTATGTAATTCCTTAGTAAAGAGATATGATGAACATAATAAACATTAGAGAGGCTTGGTGTCGTTACCAAATGGTAGTCCACAACTCTAATACATTCTATTATTTTAAAAGGTCTAGTGTAAATGGTACATTGTATCCATTTTATTAAAAAAATTATAATAATATTCCACATAGAAATGTTAAATAAAATAGGATCACTTACATGAAATTATATATCCTTCCATCAGTTATCAGCAAAGAAATTATCCCTACTTTGAGCTGCCTTAATATAACTATGAGGAGTTATTACTTTCTCCATTGTCTCTTCAACTGATTATGGGCCTAAATATTCCATTTTCAAATATTAAAATAAAATGTTGTGAAATATTTTCCCATATAATTCTATATAATATTTCGTTTAAAAACTCAAATGGAAGATATTATTATATTAAAATTCAACCAATAGAAAATAATAATCCCTCATCCCTTCAAATTCAAGTGTGAATGGCCTCAACATGTCTTCTAATGTATGAATACTCCATTTAGACAACTCATATATAACACCCCAAGCTTCCATGGTCCGCTTCTCTTTGAATAATACAATAGTGTGTGTTGTACGCAATATCGAGTACTAACACACCAAAACCAATCAAAATAGCAGTTATGAATTATAATACCCACTTTTTGAAAATTTATAAATTTTATCTTTAAAAATGGACTTCATTTTCGGATTCAGAAAACTAAAATTAACTTAGTGTGAATTTTTGTTATTTTTCTGAAAATATTCAATTTTTAATGAATGGTGAAAAACACTGAGTTATAGTTTAAAACAAAATTTTTATTTAAATAACTATTTATTTTATTTAAATTTATTTCAGGTAAAAATAGATACATAATACCTATATATGTTCAATTTAATTCATTGTAGTCAGGTTATAATAATTCTAGATATATAGAAATTTTACTGAACTTTTTACCGTCTTTTACCCACATCCTATTTGCATTTGAACATTTATATAAACCTTAATTTTACCGCTTCTGTGAGTTGAATTTCAAAAATCCACGAGACACGGTTGATATCATTAAGTAAAATGTGGTTTAATAAGATGAAAATAATTATTGGTGAAAAGTAATTTTTTACTTTTATTTACAACGTTTAAAAGTAAATAGTGTAATTAAGGGTAAAAATGAACTTATTATTACCCTAAAACATGTCCTAATTCTATTGGAAAAGTTTAATTCAACCAAAAACAACCGTAGGAATAAAATATGATCCTTTAGGTCCACATGGATTAGATTAGGACATTAATTATTATTTAATTCAAAGAAGAGATAAAAGTGTTAAATTCAAAGGTTAATAAAAAATCCATTTTTAATATGGGGTTATACATAATATAAAATTGAATATAAAAATTTATTAGAAAGATAAAATGACTTCTTATATAATGGTATTTTATTTATATTATTTATACCTTAAATAATTAAATTTATTTATGACACAATGATGATGCAGTAATTACCGTATTAATGAAAGATTAAAATAATTGATATTATAAATATCCAAATAATCGTAATTTGAGGCTTTTTATGAATTCCAATAATTTTATAGATTTATATGACATGTTAGGGATGGTTAGATGAAGTTTTCTGGAAGTAATAATGCTGTTATAAATTTAGTAAAAACAATATACAAAATAGTGTCAAAATTGAAATAAAAGAGTTTTTAAAACAAATATTATTTTATTAATTTACATTCTATTCCTAAAAATCTTAGGTTTGGAAAAAATAATTCTTTAATGATAGTTGTATCATTAAATAACCACTTGGGGTTCTCTTGGATGTATATATTATGTTTATTTACCATATAATAAAAAATACAAAGAGGCATGGTCAATGTCAAACTATTTAACTAAGAGTTAAATTTAAATGATAAGGTTAATATAGTGAACGAAACATGTAAAAAAAAATATTTGTTGAATGGTTTTAGATCCATCCCCACCTTAGACTTTAAATTATTCATTTTGGAGCCATTATAAACAAAATATGATTTTATTATAATATTATATTTCTAACTTTTCCTAAGGTGCTCCTCACCCCTCTTATAAAAGGGAACTCCCCCTTATCTCTAATTCACACCTTCAAAGCCATTGGTATCGTCAAAATCTACCCAAATAACCTTCAAAATATACTATCTTCATCCTAGAGGCCTTAATTTAGTCTGAAATCCAACCTAAGGAGACCTTTTGATCAAATCAAAAGGAATAACCCGAAGAAGAGGTAAATATTTCATCACCTCTTTCAAGTTCCTTTCTTCTTCCACATCCTCTTTATTTATTGTTTCCATTATAAAATAATAATTCCAATAAGTTTTATATACTGTTATGTTATTATAAATATGGTAAAACCATATTCCTTATTCTATCCATCCTTAAAATGACATGTCACCATACATGCATACGTACAGCTTACCATCTCTACGTCATGGTGTAATTGTTATTCAATACATTATTATTTGGATGGGTAAAATAATGATGTGTAATTTATTTAAATAATAAATATAACTTGATAATGATTATGCATACATTATATACAATACAATTTTATATTATTTTAATATCAAAAGAATGATATTGTCGCTTGTGCGTATGTATAGATTACCGTCTCCATGAACGTGATGAGATTCATTCCCCATGGTAATCCATTCAAGACTAGTTTTCATTAGATGATTAAAAATAATTTTTAATGACTTAATATCATTTTTAATATGAATAAGATACATCCTATCCATAAGAATCATTTCATACATAACAAATCATATAAAGGAATATGAATAAGCTAACACCTGAAATGATGATAATACTAAGACATTATTAACAAAACAATGTTAAAAGATCATATATGATATCATATTAATGTATAGGATTCTATTATAATTTAATAACAATCATTTTACCACTGTACAATACGTTAACATACCATTGACCAAGGAAAATTACAAGTTATGGGTTATTTTCACAATCTCTTTATTATCCGAGGTTGTTTTTATATAATTATCTACTAGGACCTCTTTATCATCCACATCCGTTATTTCTAAAAAATGTATTTCAAAACATTTTTATTATTTACTAGACTATGGGATAAAGTAATTTATACCATTTTTTTACTTTTATAAGATGTTTTTGAAGTGAATCTTTCTGTTGTTTTACAAACAAGGTGCTTTATAACCTTTTCGAATAAACTATGGTAAGAATGTCTTTTTTGACTTATACAGTGGGTGTGGATATTTTCCACCGTTATAACATCATCAATGATTCCCTTACAATATTATAAGAATATTTCCAAATTAAATGTTTTCTTTTATAATTATATGGATTTTAAAAGATTTCAAAATCGAAAGGGATATTTCTGTAAAAAAGGATTTGATTTCATCTATGTCAACATTATTTGATGGATTTTAAGATTATTTGAAGTTGATTTATTATGATACAATACTTCCATGTTATATTTAAGGTTTTGTCATATTTTTGACTATGGATGTGTTATTTTTACACCATGAAAGGTTTATGGATAAATTACTGACATTTCATATGATATTTTTAACACGAATGTTTATCTAATGTTTAATCCATTTTATATGAGGAATGCATTGGACTTAGGTAGTGACGGGTGGAGCCAACTATAGATCCTCGATGAAACGGTAGGTCTCATGAGACATACTAGTGTCTTGTCATAAGGCCTTGAAAAAATCTTATTTCTAGTATTAGCACAAGGCCTTGACTATGTGGTTATGAATGTCTGGCATTATGCATTCCATAATATTGAATTAGGCCATTGATATTGCATGTGATTATTCGACCAGTAGAATATCCATGTGAATAAGTAAATGGAATTTTTTGATTTTTAACTTTTCCATATAATGCTGAAGTTCATTTTTAAAAGGCATTTTTATTAGTCTTATACATTGACTATAATGTTTATCCATATTTATGAATGTTTCCGCTACATTGTTATCCTTACTGAGCATCTGAGTTCACCGCATTCTGTGTTTTATTTTTCCTTGGATACGAAGAAGTGTATTATGACTGACCTATAGGGATAGTCTATGGGATCTCATTTTGGTCTATGGAAACAATGTTGTTGTAGTTTTCCATTTTATGATGTAATGTAAACCTTATGAATGTATCTTGTACTTCAAAGGCTACTTAACTAATCTGTCTTTTGAGACATGGCCTTTTGTGATCATGCCAATGATACATAATAATGCACCGACTCTAGGCTTATGGGGTCAGGGTGTTACAATTAGTATCATAGGAAGTTTAGTACAAACCTTGGAATCTAGATTTAGATAATCTATGATTAGAGCACATTGCCCTACGATAGATATTGAGGATTAGTATAGAATAACTTTCTATAATTTTGGTATTGTAGAGATTTTGTGAGTTTTCCAAGCAATACATTCATGTCTGGATACGAGTAAGTAGAGGCAGCTCTGGCACAGTTGTACCTAGGGGTAAAACCCAAAAACATCGCTTTGAGCTAGACTCAAACGGGAAATGGTGCATGACAATGGGCCTTTCTCCACACTTGGTTATGACACTACTGAGGGATATGATTAGGATAATTATCATTTTCTCCACAAACCATTATGAAGGGTTTATGAGTATATATTTCCTCAAAGAATTTTTTTTGATTATGGATTATATCCATAAGCTGTTCAATTTTTTTAAGTATTTTACAAGTTTGTATTTATGTATTTTGATTCATAAACTAATATAGTTTATACTATTATTTAGAAATGGAGCCTAATGGAAGGAATGTAAACCATATCAATGTATGAACTCCATGTAGGGATTTCCCTCCTACTCAAGATAATTATAGTGGAGCTGGAGATGAAACTGGTGCTTATCAGCTAATCACCATACTAGTTAAACTCACTTGGGTTATATATAATAACCTTAACAGTTTGGAGCACCCTGATCCAAAACGTGGAGGATCAATGTTATATCTCTTCATGAGAAAATAACCACCAACATTCAATGGGATTACGAATCCATTAGTAGTAGAGAAACAGATAAATTCCAGAAAGAAAATATTCCACACATTGAGGAGTAGCAAAAGGGAAAAAGTTGTCATGGTAGTTTACCACCTCACTGGAGATGCTAATCAATGGTGGTCATTGATTCAAAACACAATGTAATATGATAAAGTACAAATATGGAATGGAGGTATTTTAACAAGTTTTTATTATAAAATTACTTTCCTCATGACGATCAAGTAGATATGAAAAGGAAATTTTTGAGTCTGAGGAAAAAGAATGATGAGAATGTCTCAAAGTATGGGGATAACATTACAAGGTTAGAGAGGTATTATGAAGATTATATATGCAACCCACGAAGTAATATTGATCATTTATTTTATGGGATAAAACCATTTCTCCGTTGAGAGTTAGTATAACAATCCTTCTCATCATATGAAGATATAGTCTCATGTGCTATCAAGACAGAAAAAGAATTCTCTAGGTCATATAACTTTAAAGAAAAGAAAGAGAGCATGAAATCTGCAGAACAATCTGGAAATATAAATAAGGGTAAGAAGGGAAATGTTGAATATCCATCTTGTAGTAAATGTGAGAAGAAAAACCCTAGTACATTCACGAAGGGAATGGGAGTCTGTTACAAGTGTGGGGGAAAAGGCCACCAAGCTCGTGATTTCATGGGTAAGAAAGAGGTTGTCGATGTTGAATGCTACAATTGTAGAGAAAGGTGGTATTATGCGAATGAATGTCTTAAGTGTCAGGGGAACTTACCTAAAAAAGGCTACGTGATCAAGGCCATGCTTATGTGATCCCTACTATTCAGGTTGAAGCACTGAAAGACGTGGTGGCAGGTAATTTAATGGTTTCCTCAAGTTTATAAAATTATTTATTTGATTCTAGATCATCACATTGTTTCATATCTTCCCATTTTTTATAAGAAAATTAGATATTTCCAATTTTATTTAACAATGGTGTTTTCAATCAAATCACCTAAGGGATGTATCATTGCAGAAAGGTTTTGTGATTCAGTCCCCATTAGATCATATAAATGTTCTTTATCTACAAACCTCATCGTCATACCCCTGATTAAATTTGATATAATCCCCATCATGGATTGGATTTCAGACCATGAATAAAGAATTTATTGTAAGAAGAAGTAGGTTACTATTTATGACGAAAATGATAAAGAAGAACTTATCTTTAGAGAAGAAACTTCACAACCTGATTCTTATCTAGATCCACCCGCAGCAGCTCAACCAAATTCAATTATTGGGGAGGAAGATAATGAAATAACTATGGGTGAAGAAATGAATGTTAAAAAAGAGTATGTACCGATTTTGAAAGAATATGTTGAGATTTTTTCAAGATTATTTACCTGGACATCCCCTAGAACGAGAAATTGAGATTTCCATTGATTTAATTTCTGGTTCAAGGATCATATAGAAAATCCCTTATAGAATTGTAACTATGGAATTAGTGGAACTAAAGAAACAATTATAGGAATTGACATATAAGGCATTTATTCGCCCTAGTGTTTCTCCCTGGGGAGCCCCTATCATTTTTTAAGAGGAAAGATGGATCTATGAGGTTGTGCATTGACTACAGGGAGATCAATTCTATAAAAATAAGGAACAATTATCCCCTAAATTACACTGATTTTATATTTGACCAACTTTCTAGAGCTCAATACTTTTCAAAGATTGACCTTTTATCTGGATATAAACAGTTTTGTGTGAAGAAGGAATACATTCCAAAAACAACATTTTGAACCCGGTATGAGCATTAAGAGTTTACAGTAATGCTGTTTGGATTGACTAATGCACCCTTTGTTTTCATGGATCTAATAAACATATATTTCAAGGAATATATTTATGACATTGTAGTGGAATTTATTTATGATATCTTGGTATAATCCAAAATCTACGAAGATCATGAAAATCACTTGTACATTATCCTGAAGGCTCATAGAAGGCTCAACTATATGGGAAGTTTAGCAAGTGTGAATTCTGGATTCAGCAGATTTCTTTTCTTGGCCTTATTGTCTCTATGTATGGAATATTTGTTGATCCTTCATAGAAAAGAGAAATCCATGAATGTCCATCCCCGACACGTATAACTAAGGTATACAGTTTTATCAGTTTAGTAGGTTATTATTGGTGTTTTGTCCTGAATTTTGCCCAATTGGCTAACCCATTAACCAAGATCACATGTAAAGGCATGAAATTTGTCTGAAAAAAAACAATGTGAAGAATTTTTTGATGGATTGAAGAGAATATTAGTCAATTTTTTTATATTGACTCTACCATCGGGGAATGATGGGTTTGTTATTTATAGTGATGCATCAAAGAAAGAACTTGGTTGTGTCCTTATGCAGAATGATTGAGATATTTCATATGCATCACGATGGCTAAAAATTCATGAGAAAAACTATCCTACTCATGATCTTGAGTTAGTAGTTGTAATCATTTCTTGGAAGATATGGAAACACTATCTCAATGGTAAAAAATGTGTGATTAATATAGATCACAAGAGTATGAAGTATATCTTCTCGCAAAAAGAACTCAACATGAGGCAAAGATGATGACTCGAACTACTCAAGGATTATTATTGCACAATAAACTACCACTTGGGGAAGGAAAATAAGGTGGTAGATACTTTGAGAAGAAAAGATCATGGAGTTATGAACAATATTAGTGTTGAAAGGGATCCTATTTTCATGTATCCAGTAATGATGGATATGGGAATAACCATGGAAAGAGAAACATTAATGCTTTATCAAATGGATGCCAAACCATATTTACTAGAAAGTATAACAAGTTCCCAGGTTTATGATGAAGATTTTAAAAATAAGAATAAAGCTATGAATAATGGGAGATTTAGTGGCTTCATATATTAAGATGGAATTTTGAAATTTGGGAAGATACTTTGTGTGCCCAATATACCTGATCTAAAAACGGAATTGTTGGATAATGCTCATATTCCCAATTTCTCTATACACCCTGGTAGCACTAAGATGTATAGTGATTTGAAGGATCATTTGGGGGGGGGGGGGGAAACGAAGAGGGAGATTACTTATTTTTTGTCAAGATGTTTGGTTTCTCGACAAGTGAAATATTGAAGGCAACAACCACAAGGAGTCATGCAACCTCTTCCTATACCCGAGTAGAAATGGGATAATATTACAATGGACTTTGTCATGGGAATACCAAGGACTCTTAGAAGGAATGATTGAATCCGGGTCATTGTTGATCATCTTACCAAGACAGTACATTTTCATTCTATAAGAGAAGATTAACCACTTGAACGATTGGCAATAATACATATTAATGAAGTTTAAAGACATCATGGAGTACCCCTATTGATTGTTTATGATCATGATCCCCATTTTACGTCAAGATTATGGAAAAGTATTCATAAATCTATAGATACTGAACTTCATTTCAGCACTACCTACCACTCCCAAATTGATTTACAATCAGAACAGAAAATTAAAACCTTATAAGACATGTTGATATCATAATCACTTGACTTTCAAGGTATGTGGGATCAATATTTAACCTGAGTTCAATTTTATTATAACAATAGCTTCCATTCAAGTATTCAGATGGCACCATATGAAGCGTTATATAGAAAGAGATGTCGCACACCAACCTGTTGGGATGATGTTGGTGAAAAAAAAACTCACAGGCCCAAAACATGAGGAGGAAACGATGGAAAAGGTGTTGGTAATCCAAAACCACGTCAGAGAAGCTAAAAGTAGGTAGAAGAGCTATGCCAATAACTGAGGGATGGATTGGGAATTTTTTGTAGGAGATCATCTTTCCTTGTAAGAATTTCCATGGAAGCATGTTATACATTTCAGTAAGAAGGAAAAATTGAGTCCCAGGTACATCGGACCTTTCGAAATTCTAGAACTAATTGGGGTTGTAGCTTACCATTTGGAATTTCCGCCAAGTCTCTCCAAAGTTCATGATGTGTTCCACATATCACTATTGAGAAAATACATGCCTGACCCAATGCATGTACTAACCTATGAGATTTAGAACTAGAACCCGATCTTCCTTATAGAAAAGAACCTGTCAAGGTTCTTGATGCAAGATAAAAAGTGCTGAGAAACCAGATGACTCGTCTGGTAAAAGTTCTTTGGAGTATCCATAAGATGGAAGAGTCAATGTGGGAACCCGAGGAACTTATGATGAAGAAACACACATGTATTTTTATTCTATAATATTCTAGAATTTTTTTTGATGAAATTATTTGAAGGAGGGGAGAATGTAACACCCCATTCTTCCACCGTACGCTTCTCTTTGAATAATACAATAGCATGTGTTGTACGCAACTATGAGTTCTAACACACCATATCCAATCAAACTTGCCATTATGAATAGTAATACCAACTTTTTGAAATTTTATAAATTTTATCATTCAAAATGGACTTCATTTTTGGATTCTGAATATCGCTATTATCTTATGGTGAATTTTTGGTATTGTTTTGAAAACATTCAATTTTTGATGAATAGTGAAAAACGTTGAGTTATAGTTTAAAACAGAATTTGTATTTAAATAAATATTTATGTTACATCAATTTATTTTAGGTAAAAATAGAAACATAATAATATATAAGTTCAATGTAATTCATTGGATTCAGTTTATAATAAATTTAGATATATAAAAATTTTCTTGAACTTTTTACCGTCTTTTACCCACCTCCTAGGAGCATTTACAAATTTACATAAAACATAATTTTACAGCTTCTACGAGTTTAATTTCAAATATATGAGAGACACGGTTGATATTAGTATGTAAAATGTGGTTCAATAAGATGAAAATAATTTTTGGTGAATAGTAACATTTTACTTTTATTTACCATGATAAAAAGTAAATAGGTTAATTAAGGGTAAAATGACATTATTATTACCCTACACGTGTCCTAATTCTATTAGATAAGTCTAATTTGACCAAAATCAACCTTAGGAATATAATATGAACCTTTAGGTCCACTTATATTAGATTAGGTAATTTATTATTATTTAATTCAAAGAAGAGTTAAAAGTGTTAAATTCAAAGATTAATAACAGATACATTTTTAATATATGGTTATACATAAGATAAATTCGACTATAAATATCAATTATAATAATAAAAATATTTCCTATATAATGGTATTTTATTTATATTTTTTAGACATTAAATAATTAAATTTATTTATGACACAATGATGATGTTGTAATTACTGTATTAATGAATGATTAAAATAATTGATATTATAAATATCCAAATAAAAGAAATTTGAGACTTTTTATGAATTCCACTAATTTTATAGGTTAATATGACATTTTATGGTTGGTTATATGAATTTCTATAGATTTAATAATGCTGTTATATATTTACGATAAACAAAATGCCAAATAGTGTCAAAATTGACATAAAAGAGTTTTTAAAACAAATATTAAATTGTTAATTGACATTCTATTCCAAAAAATATAATGTTTGGACAAAAGACTTATTCAATGATAAGTTCATTATTAATGAACCACATTGGGTTCTCTTGTATTTATATAGTATGTTTATTTACCATATAATATAAAAATACCAAGAGACATGGTAAATGAAAAACTATTTATAAAGATTTAAATTTAATGGATAAGGTTAATATAGTGACCCATACTAGTATAAAACCTATTTGTTGAGTGGTTTTTGATCCCTAACCAACTTAGAATTTAAATAAATCATTTTTTATCCACTAGAAATAGATAATGATTTTATTATAAAATAATATTTCTAGCTTTTCCTAAGGTTCCCCTCACCCCTCTTATGAAAGGGCACTCCCCCTTCTCTCTAATTCACACCTTCCAAGCCATTATGATTGGACAAACTCTACCCGAATACCCAATGAACTATCCTCCTATTATCCTAGAGACCTTAATTTAGTCATAAAGACAACCTATGGAGCCCTTTTGATCAAATCAAAAGGAAGAACCTCAAGAAGAGGTAAATATTTCATCACTTCTTTCAAGTTCATTTCTACATCCACTTCCTCTTTCATTGTTGTTTTCATTTTAAAATAATAACTCTAGTATATTCTATATATTGTGATGTTATTATAAATATGGTACAACCATATTCATTATTCTATTCACCCTTCTAATGAAATTCCACTATACGTGCATACGTATGTCTTACTGCCTCCACATCGTGGTGTAATTGTTATTCAATACATTATTATTTTTATGGGTATAATAATGATATGTAATTGATGTAAATAATAAATAAAACATGATAATAATTATGTATCTATGATTTAACATCCAATTGTATATTATTTTAATATCAAAATAATGATATTGTCACTCGTGCGTACGTACGGATTATCGTCTCCACGAACGCGATGAGATTCATTCCCCATCATAATCCATTCAAGAATAATTTTCAATATATGATTAAAAATAATGTTTAAAAGATAAATATCGTTGTGAATATGAATAAGATAAACCTTATCTATAACAATCATTACTTATGTAACAAAGCATATAAAGGAAAAAAATCAGTTAACACCTGAAATGACGATAATACTAAGACATTATCAAAAATGAAATGTTAAAAGATAATATATGATATCATATTAAATTATATCATTCTTGTATAATTTAATAACTGTTATTTCACAATTATAAAGGAGGTTAAACAACCCTTGACCAAGGAAAAGTACAAGTTAAGGGTTAATTTCACAATCTCTTTATTAACCAGGGTTGTTTTTACGTAAGTATCTACTGGGACCTCTTTATCATCCACATCCATATTTTCTTAAAAACATATTTCAAAATAATTTTACTATTTACTAGACTATGGGATAAAGTTATTTATACCATTTTTTTGGCTTTTTATAAGATGCTTTTGAATGGAATCTTTCTGTTTTTTCTAAACAAGGTACTTTATATCCTTCTCGACAAAACTAAGGTAATAACGTCTTTTCTTAACTTATACGACAGTAGAGGCTATTTTTCAACATTATAAAATAATCAAATCATCCCGTAAAATCTAATAAGAATATTTCCAAAGTAAATGTTTCCTTTTATTATTATAGGAATTTTAAAATATTTCAAAATAGAAAAAGATATTTATCTAAAAAAGGCTTGGATTTCAACTATGTCATCATCCTTTGATGGATTTTATGCATATTTGAAGTTGATTTATTATGATACAAAACTAATATATTTTATTGATGGTTTTGCGATATGTTTGACTATGGATGTGTTATTTTTACACAATTAATTGTTTATGGATAAATTATTTATATTTTGTATGCCAGTTTTAATATGAATGTTTATGTTATGTTTAAACCTTTTCATATTCGGAATGCATTGGACATAGTATGTGAAGGGGAGAGCCCGCTATAGCTCCTCGATGAATTATAAGGTCTCATGAGACAAACTAGTGTCTTGGCACAAGACATTAACAAAATCGTATTTGTAGTTTTGGCACAAGGCCTTGACTATGTGGTTATGAAAGTCTGGCAGTATACATTCCATCATTATGAAAGTGGCTATTGATATTTCATGTTATTATTTGACTATTAGAATATTAATGTGAATATGTAAATGGCATTATTTGATTTTTATCTTTTCCATATTATGCTGAAGTTCAAGTTTAAGAGGATTCTGTTTTGGTCTTATTCGTTGCCTTAAATTTTTATGCTTATTTATGAATGTTTATACTATATTTTTATAGTTATTAAGAATCTGAGATCACCCCTTTCTATGTTTTATTATTTATAGGATGCGAAGAAGTGTATTATGTCTGCCCTATAGGGATATTCTCTAGGATCTCAGTGTTGTCTATATAAACAATGTTTTCTTTGTTTTCCACTTTATGATGTAATGTAAAACTTATTAATGTATCTAGTACTTCCAAGGCTACTAAACTAATCAATCTTTCAAGGCATGATATTTTGTGATCATGACAATGATATTTAATAATGCATCGAATTTGGGCTTTTGTGGATGGGGCGTTACACCATATATTTTATGATGATGAGAATTTATTAACATATCTCATTTTAAAGAGCCTTATAAATAATTTTACATAATTTTTATGTAAACCATGGGTCATGATTAGATATAATTGAAATATCTGGACTAGGATGTGTTTAATATTTATTAACATAAAAACATTAAATGAAATCTATAGGTAAATCTTCCCTTATAGTGTTTAAATGTGAGGAATTATAAAAGAAATAAAAAATTACTCATATGGATCAATTCCTTCTCAATGTATTCTAAAATCTAGTGACGAACTCCATAATAACATCATCACATTTCCACACAAGAATATGTAGTGTGGTTGTATAAACCCTTTAGGATGTTATCTCTTAATATTTAACTATTGAATAACCATGAATCTTATTACATATTAGGTAATTACTCATTTCATTTTATCAACCAACAATTTTCTATAAAATATTGATGCATTATGGTGTAACCACAGTGTATAGAGAAACATTATCTATGGAATTGAACTAATAATTATTTATTCAACTTAGTTATGGATGAAACAAATATCATTTTCCTAATTTAAATACTCTATATTTGTAAATGATGTATTCCCACATACCTGCATTCGAAATATTTATTTTATTTTGAATATTCTCAAAAAAAATCATTGAAATTTTTATTTTCTATAATAATTATAGTTTTAAAAAAATTTATAATATATGTTCTATTTTTCTTCCCTTTATGGTTCTTGCATTCTTATTTATTAAATATATAAATATACTATCATTAAATTTTTTCATTTTTTTAAAACGACATGACATTTCCTACTCAAGACATTAAAACCCTCGTAATCATTCTTAGTGTGGTATTTTAATGAAAAATAATTATTTATAATAATTATTGTCACCACCTTTGTCTCATTTTGAGATATGTTTTGTGAAAATATGTATTTAAAACTTATTTTATCCATATATATATATCAAATCTTTCACCTTAAAGGTAATGCCTCCATATGTGTAATAAAAATATTATATTATCCAACTCAAGATCATGATTATATGTTTTATTTCATTATTATTTAACTAACATTCTATATAGGAAATGACTCTATCATCTTGTATAAGGAAACATCCATGAACATTATTAGATGAATCATAATATATCTAAAATTGATCCCTTCCCAAAAGTAATGTTCATACCAGTGCATTTAAAAATATAAAATTTAATTCTTTAAAACATTATTTAAATTATTCTACAATTATGATCTTAACCCCTTTACATGTCAACTTTTTTAGGAGTTCATTTAGTAAATATTTGTTTGGAAAAACCATCAATAACTATCTATTAATCCAAGGAAACTATATACCTATGTTATATTCATTATAATTGGACATTCCATAACTACCTTTTCCTTTGAAGTATCAGTTGATTTTTTATAATGAGAGAAAATGATCCTAAGAAAAGAAATATTATGAACCCCTAAATCAAAATTTCTTATTTTCTAAAATATCGTTTTATCATTAAGTGTCTGAAAAATAATTCACAAATGAGAGTTATTCTCTAGATAGATTTTAGTGTATATATAGAAATCATTGATATATACAATAATGATATTATTATGATAATCCATTCATATTTTTTTTCATCGGATCCATTAAAACATAGTGTGTACTAGTCAATATATATGTAATTACTATATATTCATAATGTCCAGATCGTATATAAAACATCTTCTATGGAATTTAATCCTTCATTACAAATAGTTGATGATACCCAAAATAAAGATCAATCATTGAAAAATATTAACCTCCTAGAAATTGATCAAAAAATCATCAATTAAATATGATAATTATGTTTTTTGGTAATGATATTTATTTTTTCATAATCCATTCATAATATCATAAACGAATCATTTTTATTAAAAAGAGGAATAAGGGATCCCCATAGTGAAAATTTAGGTTTTATAAATCTCTTATAAAAAAAACTCATTTACTTTGATTATTAGATACAGTAATTATACTTTGGACAACCTATAGTGGTTATTAGATATTGATTTTTCATCAAGGTGAGATTATTAGACAAATAAATGTTATGGTTAGGGGGGATGTCTAGGTAGTTCATATTAAAATATTTGCAGGAATTATTCCACAATTGATGCATCCTATATTCTAAGGATTCCATTCCCATTCATATGTTTCTTGATATATTTTTCTAAAATAATTTCATTAATATATATCATATGTGGACCCTAATATGATTTTTAAGATATATTATACCTTATAGAGGATAAAAATTATACATATCCATTGTGAATCAATATATATTACTATTGGAAATAAATTTTTGGATTATAGATTAAAATTTAATCCATACCATGGATTACATCAATATCAACAATAGTAATAGTAATTAATTTTGAAAATAGTGTATATTTATGGGTCATAATAGGAACTAACTAATACATCCTTATTACAATAGGATTCATAAGAGTCTAGATTGAAAATTATCTTTTTAGGGTCCTAGGAAAATCACCAATTTTCTTTCTATGTATATAAGACATAAAATATTGCAAACATCCAAAATCAAATAAAATATTATACAATTTTTTTATTAGGATCAGAGTACCTTCCAAACCATATTTAGGAACTTTTAAAATAACTTCAATAATCATAAAATCATGTAATTACCCCCTAAGCCTCTTCTGTGGGAGGTTCCCCGGATTATTGGGACATTAGTTTGAATAATGACCTATTGAATTCTAGCTGAAACAATGGGTATCAGGGGTTTAAAAATTAAACATTCATTTTAGAACCTTATGAATCCTTTCTCAAAAATTGAAATAATATTAGGTTACCATTTAGACGTCAATTTTTTTATTTGAAAATTATCACATTTTGGAAATATCAACTTTTATTTTTTCTTCATTGACACACTTATTTTTTTAGTGCTTATTTTTACTCTTCTTGTCTTAATTTTTCTTGAATGTTTGAGAATTTGAAAATTATTTCTTTTTTTAACAAAACGTAATACGATATCATCTAATGATGAAAATATTTTATAAATAAGTGACCTTTAGGTATTCATCTTATTCCTATCAATTAAATTCCCAATATTGAGTTCTAGGTTATGTATATAGTCTGAAACATGTACAAATAATGTGTTAAATTTATCCTTAGACGCTATAAAACATTACTTTTTCCTTATTCCATAAATTATGGAACATACTATCTATTTATTCTAATTATTAATGAGAAAATTATATCTAGAATGATTCAATATTAAAATTTCTATATTTAATACTTTTTATTTCGTCAACTACTCTGTAATTCTGTATTCATAAATACCATTGATCAGCACCTCAATTTATATAATACACTATGTGAATAAAAATTCCCTTTATTTATTTTCCAAATAAATAAATATTTATCTAAAAGACTAAATCCATTGTTCATCTAATAATGGAATTTTAGTTCCATTAAAATTTAGAAGGCTTCAATTTTATAAATCGATCTAGCATATGTTAACCACTTTATTGAACCGTAGGTTTCTATACATTGGAAATTTTATTCATCATTCCTGATCCAAATACAGAAATATGGTCATGATCTACGTAGATCTAACAAAATTTGTATTGGATTGGACATTAGGTATGTCTCTACATTGACTACATGTATATATTCCCTCTTATCCTCTAGTCACCATCTCTAAATAATGGGACACACTAATCCATCTCATAATCATCACTAATATTATGATATACAATATAAAACCATATAATGGTGAATGATCTCAAATAACCGAAGGTATTTTCCTAATTATAATGTTAGATATGTTTATTTAAAATATAGAACCCATGGTTCCTATTAAACTTCCTAGGATACCAACTATGACACCGAAATTCATGTAACCCATGTCTGGTGGTTACATTATTAAATTAGTACATGATATATGGGGTCTCACCTTATAGGATTGATAATTTTTGAACTATTATACAACTAGAGACATACTTGATTTCTATATTTAATTATAAATATTAAAAATAACATAAGTAACATTTTTTCATCCTCAAAATAATTTACAATATCATTTTTCATGTCATTGGGAATGTAATTGAATAAAAGGGTGATCTCAGATGCTTAGTAGCGTTTATGTACAATGGAATCTATCTTGAGTAAATACAGAATTACCAATATGGATGAGTGTATAATAAAAAATTTCAATTAAATCAAAAATTTCAGTTCAATTAACATCCATGGCTAATATCAGTATACCAATTACTTAGATAATCGAAACTCGAATATTATGAATGGAAAATGCATAATTTGGGAAATACATGATAAAGTCACCAAAACTAATCTATCATGAATCTTACAGTTAATACATCTTCACCAGAATATCATTATCAAAAAAATTGGTAATTGTAAAATAGATACCATCTAATTTGTTATGTCTATATTTTTGTCTCATGACACATATCGATACATCAAGAATGTATATATAGTCAGGCCCCACCCATCACATTCATGTCATTTTCATTCCTCATATTTTGAATGATCAATACAATTCATTATCAAATTACATATAATTTATTAATTATTAGTATTGAATTAAGAATATGGAATAGAAATATTTCCCCTTTAAATGAATAAACATTCTAAAAAAAACCCTTAATGTAATACTGTGTATAAAAATTTAATAAATTTGAACCAACATCAATGTAAATTAATTGATTCGACCCTCATATAGTGATGTTGTTCAAGGAGGGAAGAAGATGATGATTGGTAACCAAGGGGATGTGTTTGCAATTCCGCGAAGATGGTCGAGGAAGGACTACTCTAACCTGAAAAAATGATGCCCACCATATCTTTTTATAAAGGTATGTAAACTAATAATGAGTTACTTTCTTTGGAATTGTTTAATCTCAGTAGGAAGTATGTTAAGATCCTCGTGTAATGTGAACGCTCGGAATGGGAATCAGTGACGGTGGATGCAGCTTTTGGTCATAGAGGTAGTGATGGGTTGGACTTTGATGGTATGTAGTTTTTTATTTGATTCTGTAGCTCCTGTTTTCTGGACATTTCTTTTATTTTAATAAGTAGTGAGGGGCTTCTCCCCTGACTAATATTTCTGGTAAATAAATGCACATGAAGGATAAAAATAATATATATTGAATAATTGAAAGTGATAGAGAACCGGATAACATGATATTTAATGTTTTGAAAATAATGTATAATCCATTATTAGTAATGGATGATATAATACCATTGACTCATTATAAATGAATATTTTCTTGTAAAATAGATCACATTGAAAATAAAATATAAGTCAATTTTTTTAAAAAAATAATTTGAAAATTCTTGTCACAATAGGTTTATAAATCACTTTTCAAAATTCTTTTTTTTTTCTGTTATGAAAATAATACCACTTTCTCTTGATATCATTTTAATTATTAACTAAAAAAATTGAGAAAAAAATTCGTTGAAGATAAATATGCAATCATCAAATATACGAATTGTCATAATGGTGGGAAAAACATTCATGTGGAATACATTAAAATAATGATTTTGTTCACACCTTTTTTAAAGACCCAAACCTGTGCTTCTGAATTCAGTGATAAAAATATGTTGTGTATTTTTATTATAAAATATAACTGAAAAATATGTATTGTTTTATACAAAATATGGACTTTTCTGATCATGTTTTTTGCGGATTAAACAAAACATAAATAAAATCAATGTTTAAAAAAATAATTACAAAATAACTAATTGAATTCAACTACACTAGTACCTTTACTATTATTTGAACATCTAATTAATCCAATGAAAGGTATTTTAAAAGTGTGGGATGATCATAAAAATCTCAGTAAGGGACCAAAAGAATTAAAACTGTTAGTCTAGTGAAAACATGAAAAAGTATTAAAATCCCTTTTCTTGAAAACTCATAGGCATGCATAGAAAAATCATGTAGTTTACTTGAGACATAATTAACATATCACTCTTATATTTATATATACAAATGATATAACCTTTCAGTCTACTTCCATATCTAGAGTACCCAATGCTTTGGAGAGTTATAATGGGGATCACCTGTCATATCTTGAGCTATAAAGGGGTTCAACCAATCATATCATAGGCTATAATGGTGATAAACTCATCATATATTTAGATATAATGGGATCAAACAATAATAAACAATGTTTAAGTAACATATCAAGAAAAGAAACCTGATAACTCCTTTAAACCCATGAGCAACACACATTCAGATATCAATATAAAATTCTCTCATAGAAATCAATTTTACAATAGAAAAAAAATTTATATAAGAATGAAATAATATTCCTCAAAAATAAATATTAAAACATATAAAGGAAAAATTATAGTAATAAAGTGACATGAAAATTAGAGAATCCAATCATGCCATATAAAAAGAAAAAAAATATTTTTGAATTTCATATAAGATACATTTAAAAGTATTGCAAAAGAAACATTTCATAACTCGTGATTGAATTCCTTAAAATGTGTTCAAACCTATTGTATAATAGTTTGAATAGTTTTATTAGTTTATAAAAGAACTAAACTCTTGTTTACAACACCTTATATGATATTCTTAAGCCATTTTTTAGAAATTTGTTAGAACTATTTTATTCCATTCATTGTTTTGTGCATGATATTTTCATGGTTTCTAAAGTCAGTTTATTATATAATTCCTTTTCAAAATTAAATAATAATACATTAGTTATAAAATATATACATTTATGTCCTTTTAAAAAAATACATTTTAATTTATACATTCCATGTTTGTAGTAAAGGAAACAAAAACTCATTATCCACGGTGAATTGACACACCACGAATGTAGATTTCATTATTTGATAATAAAAGGAGAAAATGATATATTTTATGAAGTATATAAGATCAACAAAAAAAATAAATTATATATTTGATACTGGAGTTGTTATGAGTAATCAGATTGGAGGCGAGGATAAGGTATAAACAAAAGATACTTTAATAGAGAAGTAAAAAAGGAATCATACATCTTAAAAATGCCTCCTTGAGAACCTCCTTTAGCCTCTTGAATGTGGCATTTTTGTGATATCAGGGTAAATAAAATGTGTAAAGGGATTGGGAGAAGATAATTTTGTATATTATATTCGATCAAGAAGGCTCATGGTGATGAATATTTTTGAACTAAGGAGCCGCCTTTTATATGTATGTTGATGAGTAACATAGGAATTACTCCAAATTTTTAAAATATAATAAACCAGCTATAGGGTTTATGACTTCCAAAAAGGCCAAAAAACAAATTGGGATTGCATTTTCAAAGGAATTTTATCCTTTTTTTTCATTTTTCCATAATTTTTTGTTTTTTATTCATTTTAATAATATATTTAATTCATGTCGAATAATTTATTTCCAAAAATAACTATTCGTAATTTTGACATTAAACACATCAAAAAAGATTAAAATTATAATAATTTATTTCTTTATATCATAAACATATCCTATTCTTCTAGTTAATTCTTTAAGTAACATAAAAATAACATATAATATGTATAATACTCATTTTAAAGCCATTAATTTTATTTATTCATTAATTGAATAATTTCTACATCATAAATTTTCAAGCCATTAAGGTATTTATTTTTCCCTAACAAATAAAAATAAATTTTAATAAATAATATAATTTTATTATATTTACAAAAAATATTCATTTTACAATGAAATATTTGGAAAATGTCATGTTAAAATTCTAATCAAACTAAAGTTTATAGTTTAAATGCATTCACTTACTTTAGAATAAAATATAACAAAGGTATTAATGTCATTATTGAGGGTCCATGTTGTACCAAATTTGAATAAAAAATGATAATGTTCAAAAATTATTATAGAATAATTCTTTAAAAAAAATTGGGTCATTTAAAAATTCTATTAATTTTAATTAAAAAAATTATTTATTTTTCTTATTCTTGCACAAGTTCTACATCAGCATCGCACATGAATTAATCTTAATGATTTAATATATAATAAATGAAAATAAATTATTATTATAAAAATATGTTAATTAGGTTCAAAATAAAATTTGACATTCTTTCATTATGTATAATCACTAATATACTTGTCAAGACAACATCTTAAATTGGTTATTTTGTCTTTCCGTTCCCTGCATAATTATTACACATGCATTTGGATAAGATTAATGTTATATAATAATAAAATTCAAATATAATAGAAAAAAATCAATAATATATAATAATTAGTAAAACATTCATGAAGATAACTTATAGTAGTCAATTATTATTTATAACAAAACAAATTTTACATTTCCAATGATATGGAAGCATAACGTCATTATTGATAATAACTTTTATACTTATCATGAAATAAATTATAACTTATATGTTCTGAATTATTTATATACAACATTACTCTTATAAAATTAAAATTTATTTATTCAACAAATTTATTAAATTTTATATCATAATAATGTATTCATTACATCATAAAAACCTGATGTATTTTATTAAAAAGATATATTTTTTAATATTCACCCAAAAATAAGCATTCTCAAAATAATATAAAAAATAATAATAAGATAATTTGGACATTATGAATTAAAAAATGAAATTATATTTATCAAATTAAAATACAATAATTGAAAGTCTATTTTTTTAAATAAATAAAATTATTAATTTTATGATTTTGATACAAAAAAAATACAACTATTTAATTCCCAAATACTAGAAAATATGATTCCATAAATAATTACGTTGTTAAATTATCCCCTCATAAATGAATTGTACCCTAAAAAATCATTTATTTAACATATAATTCTGAATTTAAATATTAATTATTACCGTGAAAATATTTTATTATGTGTACTTAATTAACTAGAATTCAAAAAGTAAATTCTATCATTAATTGTTTTTTAAAATTACGATGACCAATCTCCAAAGATTCTGAGATCGTTCTTCTGATACCAAATGTAAATACCAAAACTCTCTCTTCTAGATTCAGTTCTAAAAACATGACATGTATATTTTATAAAAGATAACTGAAATTACATTTTTTTATATAAAATCAGACCTTTTCACGTCTAGTTTTTAGAGGATTAGACAAACCATTCATTAAATCATAGAATAAATAAATAATTACAAAATAACTAGTCGGATTCATCTCCGCTACCACCTTAAATTTACTTTTACCTTCTAAGTAACTCTATAAAAATCATTTTAAAAACTTTTAATGAGTACAAAAACCTCGGTAATGGACATAAATAATGAAAACCGTTAGTCTAGTGAAAACATAAAAATTCATTAAATCCATTTTATTGAAAACTCATTTTTATGCATATAAAAATCATGTAGTTTCATTGGGACATCATTTAAATATCACTATTACATTCACAGTAAAAATTTTAATAACCTTTTGTTCTACTTTTATCTCCAAAGTACACAATGCATTGGAAATCTATAGTGGGGCTCTCCCGTCATATCTTTAGCTATAATGGGGATAAAACCATCATATATTGACCTATAATGGGGATTAAACTATCGTTTATTGTCATATAATGGTCTCAAACCATAATAAAAAAATTTCAACTAACATATCATGAAAACAATTGATAAATCATTTAAGCCCATGAGAACAAAAGATTGAGATATCAAAATAAAATTTTCCTATGAAAATCACTTTTAAAATATAAAAAATCCACACATAATAATGAAATCATATTCTTCAAAAATAACTATGAAAAAAATAAAGGAAACATTATAGTAATAAATCATCATGAAAAGGGGATAATCCTCTGATGTTGTATATAAAGTAAAATAATGTTTTTGTATTTTGTAAAAGAGACATTTAAAAGGACTTCAAAATGAATGTCCCGTACCTTAGGTTTGGATTTATTAAAATGTGTTAAAAAATCATTTATAATGGTTTTAATAGCGTTTATTATTATATTATAGTACTAAACTCATGTTTATAACTCCATACATGATATAATTATAACATTTTCCACCAATTTATTAACAATATTTTGATGTTTCCATTGTTTTGTCTAGGTTCTTTCCAAGGATTCAAACGTCATTTTATTATAGAATTACTTGTACAACTTAGATAATAAACCATAATATATAACACATATATATTTAGGTCATTTTAAATAATTACATGTGAATTTAAACTTTCCATGATTGTGGTAAAGGAAACAAAAACTCATCATCCACAAAGGTGGTGAATTGACACACCATAGACGGTGATTTCATTATTTAGAAAATAAAATAGGAGATGATTGATTTTATGATGCATAAAACATCAACCCAAAAACATTCCATTGTAAATATGATACTATGCTTTTCATGAATCGTTGTAAATTAGGTGAGTATAAGGTATAAATGAAAATGAATTTAAAAGTGGAGAAAAATGAATCTTACATCTTGAAAATTCATCCTTAAGAACCTCTTCATGGCTCATGAAAATGATTTTTTTTGAAACTAGGAGGAATATAATTTATAAAGGGATGAGTATAAGGGAATTTTATTGATTATATTTACTCAAAGGCTCATGGTGATGAATATTTGTGAACGAATGAGCCTCCTATTATAAGTGAGGTGAGGGGTAGCATAAGAATTACTATAATTATTAAAATATAATAAAAATATTATAGGGTTTAGAATTCTGGAAATTCCTAAAAACAAATGTGTATTACATTGTCGAAGAAATATTATTATTTTATGTCTTGTTAAATAATTTTATGATTTTAAATAATTTAATAAAATATTTAATTCATGAATATTATTTTTTGTCAAATAAAATATTCATAATTATGACTTAAAAGACATACAAAAAGTTATAAATTAGAATTACTTTCTTTATTATATCATAAACATATCATATTCATCTAGGGAATTCGTTAAAAAACATAGATATATCAAAATATGTTTATTTTATAATTTTTAATACAATTAATTTGATTTATTTATTAATAAAATAATTATTGCATCATAAATATTCAAGACATCATGGTATTTATTTTTACGCAAAATTAAAAATAAAATTTAATAAAAAATAAATTTATTATATTTCCTAATTCTATTATTTTCCAAAAAAACTATTGGAAAACATCATATTAAAATTTATTATAAACTAAAGTTTATAGAGTTAACACTTTAAATTAAATTTGAATAAAACATATTAAAGGTCTTAATGTGATTTTTGTGTGTCCAAAATATCCAAATTTGAATTAACACATGATAATGGTCGAGAATTTTATATAGAATAATATTTAAAAGAAATGGGCCATTTAATAATTCTTATAATTTTAATTAAATTCATTTTATTTATTTTTCTTATGTTTTCACATGAACCGCATCAACATTGCCTATGCATTAATATTAATTATTTCATATTTAATATTAAAAACAAATTATTATTATAAAAATATTTTAATTAGTTTCAATATAAGATAATATATTCATTAATTATGTATAATTACTAATATGCATGTTAATATAACTTCTAGAATTTTTTTATTTTTCTTTTTCCTGCCCGACACAATTATTACACATGCATTTGGATATAATTAATGTTATATAACAATAAAATAAAAATTTAACAGATAAAAACATCAATAATATATAAATTTTTTAAAAAATCATGAATATAACTATTAGCACTCAGTTACTATATATAAGGAACAAAATTTGACAATGTCAATTTGACGTATGCACTACGTCAACACTAACCATAATTTTTATATATATCATGAAATAAATTATAACATACATGTTCTAAATTATTTATATACAATATTACTATTATAAAATCATTATTTAGTAATTAAATAAATTTTAAAAATTTTAATTCAAAATAATTTCTTCATGAAATCAAAAAAATATTGTATTTTATAAAAAATAGTATTTCATACTATTCAACACAAATTAATATTTCTCAGAAAAATCTCAAAAATGCATACTAAGATAATTTCAACATGATGAATTCAAAAATGATATTAGTTTTATCAAATTAAAATTTTATAATTGGAAAATTAATGTTTTAAATAATTAAAATTATTTATTTTATGATTTACATAACATAATGAATATAAATATTTATTTCCAAACTACTAATAAATATGATTCTATAAATACCTAGGTTATTACACCCTTATTAAAAATAACCTTGTTTGAAAAAAACTAATATTTATAATAAATTTTTTTAATAAATAATACTTCATTGAAAATGATTTTAATAAAACATTAAAGAATATTAAAAAATTAGGAAAATTTTTAATCGAAAATATATACATGGGAGAAAACGTGTTATAAGAGAGACCTGAAAATATTATTTTGGAAAGTAAGTCCCTTATATAAAACTTACCAATTGATTCTTGATCCTACATGAGAAGAAATAAAACATAATCATGTAAAACACAATAAAAACAATGGAAAATAAAATATGTGGAGGTTTAAAATGAAAGTATCAAATATTTTTTCCAATTGAAATCTACAAGAAAACAATCATGAAATAAAATGTGATTGTAACAAAAATACCAGTCTTAAAGATTGAAAATCCTCATAAGTGATTTTAAAACAAATTATAACAAATTTAAAATTTTAAAATATTTATTTGAGAACCATAAACATAATTATAATATCATATATTATCCATTTATATAATTTCAGTAACTTTTTATTAATTAATATTTTTAAAAATCATCATTTTTGAGTGTTAATTATTTTGTTTTTCATATATGTTTTTATTTTGTATTTTTGGTTATTGCATATTTTCCATGGATACAAAATCTTAATAATATTAATCATTATATAAATATCAAATATATTCATGATATATTTATTTATTTATTCATTCAATTAAGATTGTCATGAAAAATGATTCATATCTTCTCGTGTAGTAGGTTTTTAACACGTACACACGAGCGATGCGAACATTTTTTAACAGGTGTAATGAAAGGAATGTAAATGATATATTGTATTTATAGAATAACTATTATTCCATAATTATAAATTATCCTATTAATTTTGATCTTTATAAAAAGGAAAATGAACTAATGATGAAAAACAATTTTCACCACTACGTGGAGACGATCATCCATTTTTATGCGCAAGTAATGTTTTTATTTCTCATTGATGTATAATTAGAATTAAAAAGGTTATAAAATGAACATGATAATTTATTTTATATACATATATTATTATACCTGAGTTTTTAGGATAGGATTGAATGAAGTAAAACTAGAAATAAAAAAGAAAACACTTGGTTATGAACAATATCTCTTCTTCAAAAAACCTCTTTTAGTTATAAGTAAATCATGATTAAAAATTATTATGATCAAGAAAATATATATATAATTTTCTAAGGGATTTTAGTTATATATTTACGATGTTATTGTATCAGATAATAGGCTCTTCAAGTTTTACGAAGAGATGATAGGCGACATGCTTTCAAAAGCGAAGGATATGAGACACCCAAATTTTTTATAAAAGGTTAAAATATAATAATACATTACTTTACAATAATAGATTCTAAAAGACTCACTTAGAGTATAATATGATATCGGGTCAAAATATAAAAATACACAAGGATTAAGACACATTTTTGTCATTTTAATAAATATTTGTTCAGATTTAATAATTTTTTACCTCTTTTAACTCTTACCATGGTAACTGATTTTTTACCAAAGTTACCGTTCATAATGTCTAAAAATGATTGTGGGCTTATAAAAAATTTACAATTAAGAATCCATATATGGATTCCATTTTATCAAATTTAATTTCTATAAGTTTTATAAATTTATTTAAAAACAATCTTAGAAAACGTGAAGTAAATCTGTTTTAAAAAAACTGACTTTTTATGTATAAAAATGAATTTATTGAAAAATAATGTATAACGAAGACCTAAATTTAATAATATGTATAATTTTAAATTAAATGAGTCTTATATTTCAATAAAAAAACTAAATACAATATTATCCATATAAATATGTGATTGGAAAAGAAGAAATTTTTTTTTATTTTAACAAACACATTTTTTAGATTTCTTAAATGTTAGGCATATATTTCAAAGTCTAATAGTATATTTTTATAAGATTTATATTAATATTTAAATATATATTTTTTCTTGTAAAACTTTATCATAAACCTTCATTTTTTATTATATCATTATAATTTCATAAAAGTGATAGTTTTCTAAAATTGGTATTTTTCCCCATTCACCTAAAATTCAACTATTCCTAAAAAATATAAAAAATCAATCCTAAGATAATTTTGACATGATTGATTCATAAATGAAATTAATTTATTACACTTCAGATAACTAAATGTTATAGTTTTTTTATACCCATTCTTGAATAAACGAAGGTGGGTTATGCAATAGTTTCATTAGAAATAGAAGCATAATTACTATAAATGAATATCTGGTGTTACAACCTACCTATTTTACGTTGGTTAATTATGTTATGTTTGGGTTATAAATTATTTTATATTCTAATGGCATGAATTTATATTGATTAATATAATTTTATAGGTGGGGTCTTATATCACCTTCCAATGCATTGGTTAAAGATCTATACCCCATGAGATAAGGATGCTACGCATGGAAATTGTATTTGTTCATAAGCTAGAGAATGAGCATTTTATTTATTCCCGACATGAAGAATAGATATTTTGTTTTTTAAACATGAATTATTGGCATATTTTTTTCACAAAAAGAAGCATGCACATTTTTTTCACAATATAATGCATGGAAGCATTGTTTGTTCATAATGTTATAAATTCTATATGTTAATTTTTATTGTCAACGTTCATTGTTATTATATTATTTATGGCCTTACTATAATTCTATAATATATGACTATGATTATGATATTTGTATCATTTTTATTATAGAAAAATTTCAAAAAAAAAATACATTGTATATGTTTTCTCATTTGACAATACAATTTCTTTTATCATTATTTATGGAAAAGTCTTATTATTCAATTGTCATTTTAATAGAAATTTATCCCTTGTCGATACTATCTCATATTATTATGATATTTAACTTAATGAAATGTTGACTATTTTTTCTAACCTTACATATAATTTGAGTTCACCCCATTTTTATGTCCCAAATACCCAGGTAAAGAAGATGATTTTTAATTACAAGAATTATATAGGGGGTCCAATGTTGTTTGAATATGGAGAAGTATTCAAAAGTATCATAATTTTAATTACCTATGTAATTATTCATCATAGAAACTAAATCTTATATTATTATGGTTTCATGAATTTTGTGAGAAGGAATTCATAAATTATGTATATGTTTTAACAAAAAATTAGGTTAATCTGACTGTATATGAAATCCAGTGTTATGGGAATGTTTTCTTATAACAATAACTAGGAGTGATCATTTGGGGAATCTCAGTGTCCAAAAAATACTTACCAACTTATACACAAACAAATATAATGATACATAGTGGTAAAATATGTCACCTTATATTATGGTGACCTTATATTCACCATATAAGGATATTATAGTTTGGTAATCTTCATTCGTGGCCTCTTCGACAATATAATTCAATAGAATCTACCTGAGTTTCAAACTGAAAAGGTATCTTTAGAGACTTTATGAGGGCCTCATGATGTTATTTTAACTTGTTGAGTGTGTTGATCATTTTTATCTTGGATGTAATACTAGTGATGTTATTGAGAACATCATATTTTTAGGATAGGGGTATGTGTTTCCCCTTATAGGTCACTCCTTGACAAGAAGTGTAGAGGGTTTATCTGAATAAGGGAAATATTATTATATGAAATCTACAAATTTCATCTATTTATTGTATGGTAGGGACTGGGATTTGGAAACCCTGGACTAAAGGTAATAATCAACCAATTAGATGTGATGTGTACCATAATAGGAAAATACTGATGTCTGAGTCTATGCTTACTATATATTCCATTAGAAATTTTTTTATTTTGGTCTCCTTGGTGTATAAATCATTCTATGCGATGTAACCTTAGGTAATGAGATTATTATTGGATTTTGTTCAATTATATATAGGGAATCAAGAATATGTTTCAAATAGAGCAGATTTTTATGCTTTATTTATGCACCCTATATGATAGTCAACTAACCTGATGAAATAAATAAATACATAGTATAATGCTTCATTAGTGGAGTAATACATATTAATAAGGGTAATGTAACTTCCTCCCAATGTATTGGGAATGAAGTCCATGATATTAAACACTAGTTTTTACAATGAAAAGGATTCCCTTGATGGTGCCATTTTTGGTTAAATGTTACGGTTTATCACTTTTCCCTCAAAAGTGTTTTGATAATAAAATGTTAATATCGGTGTATTTTGATCCATGGATGGTTGTGAGGCTAATGGTGAAATAGAGGAGACGGTCTTACCACATAGGGTTCATGTTGATTCAGTCAGGAATGAATGATCGCATGTGATCAAGTGATTGATTTTTTTGATAGAAAATAATGAATATTTTGATATCCACTATCAAATACTCGATTACAGTATTTGATATCTTCCTCACCATTGGGGGTAATAGGAATATGTGTGATATGTATTGAAGCATCACCCAGTTCCATTATCCCCTGATCTACCATATTGTAGTTATAGTATTAAATGATAAAGTAATCGTTGATGGTATTCCAAGGGAATCTATAGAGTAGTAAATATTTGGGATGGTTAGTGAATCCAACCTCCTCTTATATCTCAACTTATTATTACATGAGAACATTTTTTCCTTGGTATAGATAAATAAGCCTAGTAATTATCCAATCCATTGGAAAAGACACCATGTTATTATTCTATTCAAAGTGGATCCTATGTGATTTCCCTTTTTTGGAACCTTGGGATGTATTATTTGTAAAATCTTGTTCTTTATGGGGCCAATTCGATAGGGACACCTAAAGAGGAATTGAGAGGGGGTATGAGGTTAGTGTGATGAATATTGTTTAATCTGTGACTGAATTTCATGCTAGGGTAGGAGAAGGAAATGGATGACATCATTGTTTTATCCAATCCATGTATTCCCAATGACGTTTATGTATATTTGATAATTCATGGAATCCTAATATATACTTAAGGGACATGGGGGTCAAATGTAACTCAACAGAAAAATTCTCCAAACATTTCCCCAAAAACATCTCATAGGGAATGTATCAATTAATAGTATATATAAATCCCTCCCACACAGTGATGAAGTATTTGAAATGTAAATATTATTTATGTTTACAATTAGATAGGTACATGAGACACATCTTGTTAAAGGTATACATGAACTCTTATAAAAACTGATGAAAAAGATCCTCCCAACCACTGATGGAACCAAGTTTCAAATTACTATGATAGAAAAATAGTGGGACTTACAATTGCTATAAAAAACATTGATGCCTAGATTCCTCATACATCTTTGGGGTTAACAATACCAGGCTACACTAAGTGTTGAAAATGGATAAGGGTTCCTATGGGTTACCTATACCATTGATGGAGGAAAAAGTCAAGTTGTTGAAATGTTGTTGTAGAGTATTATGATCCACTGATTCTAGGTATTACTTTTATTATTTTTGTAATGTGACTCCATATTTCTCTATAGAATCAATGGGTGAACTGATGTCACTAATGAAATCATCATTGGGAATGTTGGATACATTTTTCCAATGACTATTTTAATAGATAGCGAAGTAGAGTGACCATGAAGTAATGTTTTTCACCACCTTCATCAGTCTTCAAAATTGAGTAGATCTTGACCATATGTTCTCTTATTTATTTTCAAAAAATTATAAAATTCTTAAAATCATTTAATATAATTAATAAATTTGTAGTAATTTTATTCCTTTTAAGTTTTTTACTTCAATAACATTCAATGATTTTCAACCAATCTAGCCCAAACCCTCTTTGTTGTAATATTGGTTGTGGAACTCATGGTGTAAATCAGGTGAGAGTAAAGTATATATATATTGGATTCATCAAGGATTGTCATAATTGGTAATAAAAAAGACCATTTAAAATCACTAATCCATGGAGAAAGACATTTTTTGTATTTTTTTCCAAGCTTAATGATAAAACAAGAAGGTGAGACTGGATTCATGTGTTTTAAAGAATATTTCCCCCCAAGAGAAAAGAAATTTATGGGTATTTTGAATTATATTTCATGTTTTTTCTTATGTGGGTACCTATAATTTTTTTTATTAAATTCAATTCCATAGTGTTTGAAATACTAGAGGTTACACCCAATTGGGTTTATTTGGAGCTTTGTCATCTTCGGGATGAATATTTTTTTAATTTCAAGAGTTTTAAGGGAATTCAATATTTTATATCTACATGAAGATATATCATTGGTTGTGTTTTAAGAATAATAAGTTCATAGTTTCTTAATATTTTAAATGAAAAATTCATTAAATATAAAGAAATTAGTTGTCCAGAAGTGTGGGACTGATTACTAGTGGATATTGATGATCACGAAAATGGAATGAAGTATGTAAGATCAATTCACTTTATTGAATATCTACAATTATGAAATTATGTGTAACCATAATGTAGTATACTGAATGTTTTTTCTTTGAGTAAATATTGTTTTTAATATCATTATAGATAAGTCTGTAAAGAAGAGATAATAATGGAGGTTAGCTGTTAATTGTTTTTCCTTTCACTCATCTCTTATGTGTATTACCAACATTCTAACATTATATATTATAACCATCTTGAAAATTAGTGATAAAGAAAGTGGTAAATGATATGAAATTTGAAAATTTTATTTATATTATTTTATAGTTTTAATAATAATCGATGGAGTGTTAATTGATCGATATATCAACATAATGTTGATAGGTATACCTTGAATGTAACCCCATGTAGGTGAACTAAGTAAAAATATATTCATTTATTATTATCAATTATTTTTCACTTTTTATGATAATTTCAATGTGTAATTTTCAATTAAAAGACAAAATTCAATTTAATTAATGATAAGAATAAAATATAAATCACTATATTTTTCCCAACCACCCTCTTAGGATGTTTAGTGTGACATCGAGTTATAGAATTCATTAAATGGGTGATTTCTATGATTTATGCACTAAAAGTATAAAAATTAAGTAAAAAACACTTGTTTTTTATCATTATCAACCAATCATTATTCTGGTCATAGATTGGTTGGGTGAATTTCCAACCAATTATCCAGTTATAAATATCCTGATTGGAAATATAGCCAACATGTTATTATAATTAGCATGTATATCTAGTAAACTATGTTTACTACTTATTTTATCAACTATTTTCTTATTTTTTTAATTTTTCACATGTGATGAAAAGATATATACCAACAGTGAATATGTAACACTTATCCCCAATGTAAACGGAGAATATTTTTCCCCATCATAAAAGGTAAATATTCATAGCCCATATATAATGGAAAAATATAGCATATGGTAAATTTATAATATTCATCTAATATTGAAATGGAAGTATGCTTCCCAAATATGAAATTATAATATTTATCCCAACCATGACATGATAATATTTATCACATCATAATAGTATTGGTAAAATCTAAAAGGGTTGAGTTTATTTTACATTTTATAAATCTATGATGAATTAATATATTTACATGTGATGATTTTTACCACATTAATTTAATATCATTTAGTTACTAAAATATACTATGGTTTATATTATGTTGTTTATGGTGGGTTCCTATAATGTTTTATACTGAAACACTTTAGATTCACCAGAGTGGACCTACATAACTTATGTCAGTTATACAGGTCAAGTCATAAGGCCTAACATATGTGATTGGGCTATAGTAGTTTGGTAAGGGTAGAAATTCAATTATAAGTTTTTATTATGAACTAGAGGTGGTGAATTTTTATTAATTAATTTACTTTATACATGTATACTATATTTGATCCTCCAACAAGGTTTAAAGGGATTATTGATCCCCATTAGTATATAATTAGTGCCTCGTAGCATGATTCAAGCATCGTCAACCTTAAATGGACATGTTTGATAGTTTAGTTTTTGGATTGTTAGGTTCTCAAGAGTTAGATACTATCATTCTTATCAACCATAATCACTTTAGGATTTACATCAATTTAGAGAGCGATATGATTCAATCCTAGTCATGTTCTCCTCGTATCGGAAACGGATTTCGCTTCTTCTTGTTCAAATGGTCAGATAACTTATTGATGAAGTGGGACTCTCCTAATGTGGTGATCTGGGTTATTTTTATTGAGATGCCACTCCATTTCTAGAATACCTCTTTTATCTGAATGCTAGGTAAATATGTATGTTGATTTCGATGATCTAATAATAGAATAAGGGATGTTTTCCACCAGATTGCTCCATGAATATGCGTTGAAGTTAATGTTTCCAAAGGACTAGCCTACTTCAGGTAGATTGTTTTTGGTGAAGAGATATGGAATAAAAAACCGATTGACTTTGAGACCTATGTTGATTTTTTCTCATTGGGTTACATGTTGGGACATCAGATGGAAGAGAGAAGGTGTGGAATTTTGAAACAATACTCATATGAAAGAGGCAATGGGTCCAGGTCCTAGTATAAATTATCTATAAACTATGATAGATAGGACTTAAGGACCACACAGGCATGGATATACAAATTTTTGGGCTTCAAACGGAGCCACAACAAAGGTACCATGATCTAATGGTGGAAGATATTCAAGACCAGAAAGCTGGACAATCTCTAGTGCCATAGTCCTTTGGTTCCCCCCAGTGGACCACTAGAACAGAATGGATTTAGGTTCTATTCACATTCAGAAGGAGGCTAGAATAATCAATCCTAATCCAAAGGTGGTGGACATATTAAATAGGCAGAGAAACAAATTTTCTCGACATAATATATTTGAGAATGATGTCTCAGGGTTAGTGGTTACCTATATAGTTGATCCTCATCAATTAGAGTCTACTATGATTCCTTCTTTTGTAGATGTTGCTTGAATTGGAAATGGAATTGAGATAGTGGACAAAAATCGTCATAATTCTCAGTTAAAAGAATTTCCAGGTAAGTTGGGTAAGTGTGTTATTTGTGGGGGAAGAGCAAATCATAGATTGATTATATCCCCAGTTAATATTAGTAATCATTTAAATGGTTTGGAATCCGATACTCTTGATCAGGAGCCATATGGTTCAGGGTGTTTCTCAGGTCAAGAGTTGGGGGGTCAGAAGTTTGATGGCCAAATATCAGAGTATAGTATATAGGGAGGATCTAGTAGAGGTATTCACTATCCAAGGAGGAATAAGGGACAAAAAGAAAACAAGGACTTGGGTTACTGTATTTTTGGAAAGAGGACTAATTCCAAAGTCTGCAAGGACTGCTCATACCACCCAATACCAATAGAGATGAGATCATATAAAAATAAAAGTTAAAGGTAATGGATGTTGATTCATCTAAAAATGAACATGTTAAAGAGGCCATCTTGAATTTTGTGAGTGGAAGTGAAATAGTTTATGGTCCTAACTCTAAGGATCATTTTCTAGAGAAGCAGGCTGATATGATCGAAGAATATTATTGGATCTAAGAAGAATTTATTTTTAATTTTGTCCCACTAACTACTCTTTAGTTTATATCTAGAAAGTATGAGGATGTGGGCGATGTTTCATCAATGATCACAATTAGCTCACATAAGGCTGCAAATGCAGTGACCATAGAAAAATCATAGGACCATCTAATACACTCTGATGAAGAGCTGCTTGAGAAGGTCATGATCATTCATGATTATAATGAGGATGCTGAAAGTATGAATGTGAGAAAAATTCAAGTGGACATAAACACGGAGTAGGGTGAGTAGATCGAAATGGAACATTTAATCTTGACCCGAGGCTTCAACACTAAGAAGATATCCATGGAAGAGTTTGTGAGAATGTGGGACAAATTGACCTATCAATTTGAGGATATTATGAATGATGATCCTGATAAAAAGGTAACATAACTTTCTCAGAAATTATATAGAGATCAATCATGAAATATGATTATGTTTTCTTTTAAAAAAAATTTCATCTTCTATAGATTTTGACACTCTTGTTTGAACTTGAAGGTTTCAAACGTTTTCTATAAAGGAGTTTTTAAAAAAACATTTATATTTAAATAATTTTGGGGTAAATTAAATCTAATAATAAATAATAACACCATATAAATCATGTGATCATATGTTATATCATACACATTCAAGGAAAAAATCTAATGTATGGATCTAAATAATTGGGATGATGATGGATATCCAATAATGTGATAAAAGGGAGTGTATAGGATAAAACCCAAAGCCAAATCAACAAAACATAGATATTGCCTATATATTTAAGGCACGACGGATCACAATCACCATTACGAAAACATAAAACCACATATCGACTATCATAAACATCCACAGCCTCTAGGGTTCCTTTACAAGTATATGTGATAAAAGGTCTGCGTACACCATATAGGTGTATGTAGGATGTGAGAATAAGTAACCTAGAAGGTTATCACCATGTTTTCCCAACAAAACCTTTTTTATATCCAAGAATCTAGTTATAAAATTAATTTATGAAAATATAAATACATTTAAAATACATTTTATATGATACAATCTTTATAATAGGCTAACTATAAAGTAAAGTTGTATATATACTCATTTTTAAATTATAATTATGGGATATTACTGATGTTAACTATGTTAAAGGTATTCTATGATCCTTGTAATATTCTTTATCCATATGAAATCATCTCATATATGCATAGGTTTCAGGCTAGTGAGTAATCCTAAACTAGTTATAATAACCTCTATCTGGAGTATAATATTATAATAGTGATGTAATCTAATCATTTACATGGTAGAGAATCATATATACATTTTTGTACCTATTCTAGGATTCACTACCGAAGAATATTGGATTTTCATGACCAAAATAATTCATAAATGATTACATATTTCTTTACAAAACCATTATATGAATTTAGTGCATAAAATATTGCAAAAAATGGTATGCATCGTCAATTCCATATTCAAAACATGTTTCTAAACAAAATTAATTATTCATATCATAAAAAATAGTTTTGAAACTATTATATCATTATATAAAATTAAATAGTTTCATTCAACACTTTTAAAAACATTTTAGAAATTACATTATAATATTCAGGAACATATGGTTGTTCAATCATAGGGAGAGCATGAAACAACCTGTATAAACTGATGAAACCACAACCAATGTTGGGAATCTACTAAATAATACGAATGATATCCCATGTAACTATATTGAGAGTCATATCCATCAAAATCCCTATCATAATTTTTTTTTCAAATGAGTAACCCATAAAACCATGGATATAGGGAATGTGGAATATATATGGAGAATAATAGAAAAAGAACTGAGGAAAGTGATAATGACAACTTATTTGATGATTCCATCACTATTCATGGTGGAAAATCTATTAGAATCAATTATATGTGGAATAGAAAAGATAGAATCAATGTCTATAGACTACAACATTACAATTGGAGGATGAAAGGTTGAAAGTTGTTAAAACGAGGAGTGAAAGAAGTGAAATTGTAAACATTTAATTTTCAAGACATTTCACAAGGTTTGGATGTTTGGTTCTGAAAGATGTGTATTAGCCTCTATAAAATAAACTCTTAAACATAAAGGTATATTCACGTTTTGAACACAATGTTTACCAAAACATACACTAACTATTGTAATTAAATGAACTATATGCAAGCATCATTCACATTATTTTTTTAGGAATGTAACAGAATCCATATGGTTTCACCTAACCTTGCTCCATCTTTATAGGTTTGTTTCACATTAATGGTAAGGTTTTATAGTTAACAATAGATACCTAAGGGACTCTATAAATTTCTCCATAAACCATGTATTGACTAAGAACCTTGCCTCTTAAGTACTGAAACAACCATGAATATGTGTATTCAATATGGTTTGGCCACAAAATTTAAGAAACATTCTACAAAAAGTCTCACTCTGTTTATTGGTTTCTTCCCATGCAACATGGTTTGGGTACATGTTCAGTTCTAATTGTGCACTAACCATGAACATTGTCGTACATCACAATTTTATTCCAAGAAATAAAATATAATAGATAAAATATAAAATATTAAAGATTAAAATAAATAAAACGTATAAATCATAACTAAAAATTTCTTTTTGAGTGCGATAATTCTTCCCACTAAATCAATTTTTCCGTATAAAGTAAAACTAAAGCTCTATTAGACATTACTGATCTTTTTTATATCATGTGAGGATGAAATATAAATCAATATTTTAAATTGAAAATCATTTTTTTGATATTTTTAGGGTTTATGTACCTCTTTGTGAGTTTAATATGCTTTCATAGTTATGGGTGACTTTAGTGAGGGGATTCCTTAAAGAATACATGGTCACCAACTAAGTACACCAAGGGATGGAAATGACAAATGAAATAATATTTATGAATGATCAAGGACATCACTATTTTTTAGAAAACCTAAAATATTTTGAATCTAATCTATAAAAATACTAGAACCCAATAGAGAATTCAATCCAACCATGGTATAGAAGAGGGGATACTGATATGGGTTTCTATATATGGCTTCAAGATATTTAATTTTGATAGTGGACAATTTTCTATTATTATATGGGAATTAAAAAAATTCTAGATGGTTATCACATGAGCCTAAAAAGTATAATACAAAAGAATAGAGCATATCCCTCTAAATATAGATTTCCTAAATGATCTTCCCATACATTTTCAAATGATAGTTCATGCTTACATTTAATTAGGATCCCATCTAATCTGAATGTCCTTTTTAGAATATGGAGATAAATTAGGGATATTTATTTGAAATTATTATAGAACATAACATATGTAGTTTCATGATATATTATATATACAACTCCCAGTGATCCTCCATGTTAGTTCTATCTCTCACTAGTATGTCATGAGTTTACGTAGATAATCTATCAATCACAACCCAAATAACATTCATCCTTTGAATTGAACATGGAAACCAGATAATGAATTTAGTGGATATATCATCCCAGTTATAAGTGTGTGAGGGGGGAGTATAAATACCATAACCCTATTTTGGTTTCATAATTATATTGGTACTAAATAAAATCTATTATATACCAATGTACCAAATAGTTTAGTAGTCTTGGTAAACAAGAGACATACCTAAACCCACAATAAATTTAAAAAAATAAATCATAGTATCTTATTTTGGACCATCTTTATTCCCACTTTCATATCATTATAATTCAATCATAAAACATTTTCTAGAATCCCAGGGAAAGGAAACATGGGAAAGGGTTGAGCTCAGATGATTATCAAGGTAATGCATTCGACAAAAGCTAATTAATGAATAAATAATATGGTATGAATAAATGATGATCAAATAATTCTATATTGTTAATCAAATGATTTTGAAACATATCAAGAGATATAAAAATTATTCAAGACTCATGGGAAATAATTACTGATTTCTGAATTAATAAATGAATCATGTCATAAATTTGAAACAAAAATTCAATTACTTGTGCTAAGACATCTAAAAATACTATTTCTACCCCTGGCAAATAAACCAATATAAATGTGTATAGCATCATAAAATTACCCAATATATTTTTTATCATGATTTCAAATAATTTATCATAGGGAAATTTAATTCGTGGCCCATCCTTTACCAAATAATTCCAATGCATTCATATTATAAATAAATAGAATATAATAGTCAACATGACGTAAAAATAAAAAAATGTCTATATTAGATGAACTACAATAGAAAATTTCAATAAATTCCTCAGTAAAATTGTTCATAAACCATCCAACTATATATGGCGGGTAGATTCATTATTTTATACCCTTATTAAATAAAATTATTCTATAAAGGATGTTTATATTGATTAAAATCTGTTAAAAGGGTTTCTGGGAAAATTATTGAGGAAAATGCCATTTACACTTTGAAATTAAATATATATAAATTTATGTAATATTGAGGAAATAATTTAAACTGAAAATAACCCTGTAAAATATTAAATTATGTTTCAAATCAATGAGTGGTATTTATGTATGAAAATTACATTTATGCCTTATATGTTTAAAAAAATATTTGTTTTACACTTTTTTTAAAAATGTCAAAGAGTACTTCATTTGGAAAATGACAAGAAGATTCATTTTAAAAAATTTGGTAAAAAAAATTTAAAAAATCCTTAGATTTATATAAAAAATTACATTATAATGTTAAAAACATACTTTTAGAAATTTTAACGATAATATGTATGTGGACGAGAAAGATTCCTGACCGAGTAGAAAACAATGGTCCATTATCCTTAAAAACCTTACTTCGGTATAACTAGTAATTAAAAAGATAATAACGGATTGAAAACTATTATTTTTTTATAAATATAAATAGAATATGAAAATATATTGGTTTTAAGATATCATGATAAAATAAATCCCCAAACAAAGACTTCGAAATAAACAATCCTAAATAATGATGAGAATGTGAAATAAACCCTCACCCCAGGTTCGACTTCCTTCATATGTTTCTGAAACACCTATTAAACAAGTATATATAAATTTTTTTAAATATATTAAAAAATTATATTAATATATATCATACCCTATACTATCTAATTATAATCATTTATCAACCATTTAATAATAATTCTTTATTAAATTATTGTTTCGGGTAAAAACTGCTTCTTTTTCATGTATGTTTTGGTTTGGTAGTTTTAATCCTATTAATTTAGTCATTATCATATCATTTATATATTATTAAATTGATATAATTGTAATATATATTAATTATACATGTATTTATAGTAATACATAAAAATATAGATATATAAATATGAATTATACTGTTCATGGAGATGTTAGGTTGTACGTACGAATGGTCGTTGTTTTCACATTTTGATAGAAGTAATGAAATAAATTTAATTAATAATTCACCATCACATAATAATTATTATATCATATACCTATATTATGTTAATTAAATTTATATTTATTACAATAAAAATAAAACTAAAATTAAATATAAGTCAAAACAATTTGTAAAGGTGGTATTCTCTACGTACGCATGAGCGACAATATTATTTTCCAATGGATTGGTTATTAAGAAGTTTATTGGGATATTATAATTCCATAAGTATAATTTTTTAATAATTATCCTATAAAACCATTAAACCCATCATAATGAAAATCCATAAAATATGGTGGTGTAAAAATAATTTTTTTCTATGTGTAGATGGTTGGCCATATGTATTCACATGCAATACTTTTACATCCCATTTGATGGAAAAATAGAGGATAAGTCTGATTCAATAATAATAATAACATTTAGGTATATTTAGTATATGTTATATATTAAATTAATATAAATATTATAGATTAATAAGAATTAAATAAGTAATAAATTGAATGTGATCGGTTTAGGTGATTTTCTATTCTTTGGAAGAGCTCATTTAGATCTATTTTTAAGGAATATAAGGTTGATTTGTTTTTGATGAAAATAATCTCTATAATGTGGATAAATATTTTGAGAAGATAATTTTTGAGTTATTTTATAGGATATGTTTCTAAATGTGTTTTAAAGAATATAAGGAAGTAGTTCCCTTTTATGAAGGAGGGAAAACACACAGATGGAATTATAAAAACGATCAAAATGTAACTATGTAATTTTCAAAAAAAATGAATTAAAATGGAAATATATTAAATTATAAGTTTGTATATGGTTTAAATGTCATCATACATTAAAATTTGGACATGTTTATGTGGTTTTTAAACCATTTCTTTTAGTTTAACTCCTTTGTTAACCAATTTAATCTTAACTGCAGTAATGAATTTTCACTCTTAAGAGGTTATAATTTAACTTTTAAGGTAAAAATTGGATCATAATTGGACATTGATTGTAATTTTAGATGATATATTATCCTCTTTATCATCTATAAATACTATAATGAATTTTTAGAAAATAATAATATATTATTTTTATAAAATACAATTTTTTATGTTGACACTATTTATTTAATTTGACTTCAAATATAGAAGAAAAATTATTTAATTAGAATATATGTTAATAAGTTATCCATTTTATGTTTTAATTTTTTTTAAAAATCATGTATAATAATAAATCACCCAAATTATATTAATTTTAATATTTTCAAAATTAGTATTTTATTTTCCTATTAATTTGATAAATATTATGTATGTGTAACAGATGAAGACATGTTTAATATATAATACCTTAAAATTATAAATAGTATACCATACTAAAAATAATTTTGTTATTATAAATATATATATATTCATTCTTCCCTTTGTTTTGTCTTTATGTGAACACAAATGAGATATTTAAACATAAGAAAGTGGCATTTTGTATATTTCTCTCCATTAAATATTATATAGGTAATTTTTGGGAAAATGATACATTAAATATTTAAAGGTCATACTTATGGTGATAGGGGTTTAATTAACTTAATCAAGTAAGAATTTTGATGAAAAATGGTTTCGTGAACACTTAGTTCTAACCTCGTTTAACACGATTTTCGCTTTACTGAGATGATAAATTTTTTTATGGTAACTATTCATTGTGCCTAAAAATAAAATGGATATATTTACTAAATTTGAACTTTTGGATTCCAAATTTGGAATCCATTTTATCAAATACGATTTCGATATGTTCTATAAATTAATTTTACATGATGTGTGCAAAACATGATGAATTTAGTTTAAAAAGAATACATTTTTAAGAATAAACCTAGATTTATTCCTATCTCATTCCTAACAAAAACATTTTTTGAATTTTAATCACATTAATAAATATATATAATATTAATTTCAGTAAAGTCATTCACCAACATTTATTAATTTAATTTATTAACATTGAAATATGTCGCATGCATAAAAATAATTTTTTTAGAAAATATTCTCTTTTAATTTCAATTTATTTTTATTTACATTTATAATTAATTGATAATTATGGAATTTATTTAATTCATACATTTTTATAATTTAATTATTCATTTTTTTACCCACCAATTTAATGACTTGGTTAGAATAGTACAAGATAATACATGTCATCTAGATTCAGTGTTGTGTGTATCATAAGCTATTGAAAATGAAAATTATTTTAAGAGAACTATATTTTAAAATCTCAGGGTGTAATAAGGTGGCTATATCAAAGGAGAGGGTTTCATATACTGATATTTAATGTTATAATAAGTATATCACCATGACATGAAATCTTATATTTCATGCCTCACACTAAGCCTCCAATACCTTTTATCTTTTCAAATTATATCTTGGTGGATCCTAGATATGCGTCCCACTGATTGTGATGTAATTAATCCTCATTAAATTTCTCATAAATAGGGGAAACACAGACCAATTCTAGAAATATGAAATAAAATTTGATATGGATAACACTTATTGATGTACTCCTCATAATATTTTATCATCCTAATTTTTTTTTGACATTCTTCATCCCTTTTTTTTCCTGATGAATATGTTTAAGAAGGAAAGGTGTAAGCTAGAATCTCATACGAAACATGATATCCTTCTCTTATTTTACATATAAGTGATTTTTAGCATACAATATATTTAGGATTTGTTTTTCACTATATTTTTTCAAATTTAATGATGAAAAATTCATAAAAAGTACATAGGAAACAACATTTATCATTATTGATGTATATGTTATTTAAAAAAATATATCATAAGATATTACACCCAATAATATTACATTAGATTATATTCCTTTTTGAAAGAGAAAATATAGCCTCAGTGTTTATGAATGATATACACAACGAATTTATAACTAAATAGATAGTTCCACAAACATTTAAGATAATTCATAACAGTCAGTAGATCAATTTTTTTAATTGGTTAATTCTTTTTATTTGTATAACGTTGATGAGAACTTTCTGCTTCTATGTGATCACCTTCCATGAGAACACAAACCAATCCCCTAACTGATGTATCATAATATATGACATAATCATATATACCCTCAAATAGAAGAAATATAAGGTTTTATGTCATCCACAATTTCAATTCATCAAAATATACTTTCCTATAAAGGATCCATATAAATTTCACCCCATTCTAAGTGAGAGTCATCATAGGGGAAATAATCATAGATAAGTACATAACTCATCATCGATAGTAGCCTACTAGAACCAAGATGTTTCTTATTTTGATGAAATTATTTGGTTCTTCCCAATACATAATATACTTTCCATTTTAAATATCTGCTAAAATTTTTTATTCTAACTACACATGTCCTACAAAATTAATTTCCTTGATCAAAAATAAACATTTTGATAAAATCCCACATATGGGATGATTATAGAGTCTTCTCAATGAAATCCTTAAATGATTCTCCTAGATATATTGGATCAGGAATAATTCAATATTTTATCCATGACTACAACATTTAGGGATTCAATTTATCGATGATATATCTTTCTCATAAGTGCGATGAATATTGTATGTGAATTTTTTAGACCAAATTTAAAAAATTATTATTCATAATGATCATTCCTTATTTTAAATTCAATCTTGGTAATTACATAATCCTTCACCCTTAGATGATGGTATTCTGGCTGGAGGTCAGGCTTTGAAAACCAAATTTCCCCATTTATATAATAAAATAATTTAATATTCCAGGAAATGTCACATGTTATTTTTGGTCACGTGAATCAACATCATATAGTTGATGAAAATTTGATGTGTTCAATATATTTTCTTTGAAAAGTACATCATATGAGAGAAAATGATATATTGGGATGAATAAAATTCTTTTAATACGAATTATCTAGTAGAGTATTCAATTCAACATTTTTATCAAGTTCCATTATATATGAATATAATGAAATTTTAAATTCCTATCGAACCAAATAAATAAAAGACATGCCATTTCGCACATAAGGGTATCCCATGATGTTTTTCAAGAATTATTTGGAAAAATCTCAAAAAACGGGAGGAACCTTGCTTCCTAAATCCACTTCACCAGAATCTACTAGAATATATGATACCTAATATATCAACCAAGAAACCACAGGAGGACAAGGACCCACCAAACTATAATGTTGGTTAAATTCACCTTGAAATAAATGGGAGCATCCATAAAGGGAGGAGAAATTCACACATTTATGGTAACAATCAATATGATAATTAAGTTTTCTCATTTAATATATCATGATAATGATATGAATGTTATCCATTTTGATAATGAGAGTTTCCCATGATAACTACACCTTAGATATCAATATATTCATGAATATCATCGAATTCCATACAATTTTCTATTCATGATAGGATAGATATTTCAATAGCATATGAAATAATATTTTATATATTATTAAGTAGATCTACAATAAATTTATATATAAACTAATGGGTGATAACATGAACAATGATTTACTGGGAATTTTTTTGAATATCTAAAATATCACACAGCCCTCATCTCGAGATGTCCAATTGATACTAGATATAAAATCACCATAAAAAGTGGATGATTTCATGATTATCTAGTATAATTAGTTAAAAATTTCAAACAAATAATAAGAATAAAGAATTAATTAAGGCAAAAAATTAATGGAATGAAGAAGAAAAACATACCTCAGATTTTCATCAAAACATGAAAAATCCCCATTGATGGGTAATTGATAGAGGATGGGGTGTGGAAGGATTGTTAGTAATGGCCTCCTTGTACTACTATGTTTTAACAAAAACATTCCAAGGTTCTGACAATAAAATTATAGGTCTACACCTATTAAATCAACACACCCAACACACATCCACATCATGAATAGGGGTTCACCCAGTGAATCCTTTGAAATTGAGGTACCCTTACATTACATTATCTTGTTCACTACATAAATTATGTTTTATATCAATAAATAATATGGGAAGGGATCCACACATACTGACTAACCACATTCAATTTGTGAAATAAATTTCTCATTGAGTGAATAGGTTTAATATATGGATGTTTAGATTTTGGGCCACCTATATCTTCCATGATTCTCACCCAAGGAACTATACCATATCCCAGGTCTCCCTCCACGTCAAAAAATATCATTTAATGACATTCCAACACATATAATCTCATTCTAATACTAGTTATCTATAAAAAAATCATACAAACAAATAATATTCATTATTTTACTAAAATTCATATCCCCAAAAGAGAGGGTTTTAAAACATCCCCATCATATCACTTATTATCCCCGATTAGCCTCAGCGGTATTCAATCCTTATATCCCAACCATCTTAGGTAATCATTTTATCACTGAATCACTACATTCCTTCTACAAATGAAAAAAAAAATTATTATTCAATGTAACATAAAAAATATGGTTCTTAAATCAATAAAAATAAATCCACCTCTCACCATTACTATTGAAACAATGATGAAATATTTCAATGCCTTCATCTATCTAGAGGAACCATTATGTCATAAATATAATTATTATCTAACTCAGGGGTCCCACATAATTGTCTACTTATAATAGGAAATATTGATCCATAATTCTCCCTAACTATGAAATACCATACTCGATGTCTTTTTCAATTGTCCAAAAAAAACTAATCAATGATGTTTCCTTCCAACTGAACCCATATAAACAAAAAAAGGTCAATAATAACTATCCAAACAATTATGAAAATTCACAACCAAAATTTCTGACATACAGTCACATCACCAAATCCAAATGAATCAACACCTAAAGTCATCATGAGGTCATCTATACATCACACACCATGATTCAAACCCCAAAACTAGTGAAATTAAATATTTTACACTTGAACAACCAAATCATCCATCATTCTACCATGCATTAACAATCCCACCATCTAAATGAAACACCCTTTGATAACATCAATGAATCCCAATCCTGATTCCAATATATGGACTCAATAAAACACCTTATCTAAATTACAAAATATGATATTTGATATATAAATAGATAAATCTGATTCACCTCCTCAACTATCCAAAAAAACTCTCTTCACACCAATGACTATATCAACATGGGTTCGTACCTCTAAGACTCATATTCCTAACTCATACACAATCTCTAATAAAAAACATCAACTATTACCCATTCTAAACTCACAAGGAACACCATCCTTAACACCAACAAAAATTATATCAACAACTTAGTTTATGCCCTTCATTTTCAATAGTGCACTCCCCTCTATATGGATTTAATTATACTAGTGAAATTTCAACCGAGTCCATTAGGAAATGAATGTTTCTTTTCCTAATAAATTCCCATATCATTGAGGGAAATTTATTCCAAGGATCAACTTCCATATCGACCATTCAGACACACTCTAATCCAATTCCAATATTTCTTTTACCACGTAGGCAAATTTTCTTTTTCATTAAAATATTAGAAAATCATGCCAGAAAAATTTCACCAAAACCATCAGTCCTAAAAATTCACTAGAACACCTATAAATTTACAATTCAAGGAAAAACACAAACAAAAAGTGTGATATATCCAAATCTAATCTAAAATCACATTTTTATTCTCATGTATCATTGGGTTACAAAATCTAACTCAAAATCCTATGAGTCATAAATCAACAAATGTAGGACCCCACACCTAAATCATCGAACATAGACATGTCATGTCAACATCATCTAACCAAAATAAAACTTAGTTATATATTTAAAAATCAAGTAATTTCACCCATGTCATGGTATACTGCATGATCACCATTTATTTAGAATTTCGTACCAAAATAAAAAGAATTTTCTTACTATTTCACCACATTTATTAAAACACATCCTGATTCAACAGATTTAGGATTCATACTAATCCATCCCTCTAAAACCAAACCATGATACCATGCACTATAACTCAGGGTTGTTTCCTTATGAAAATATATGGCATAGTCATTGTAATTCCATATACAATAGAACCTCCTGTATAAAAAAACTCAACCAAAATAATAAACCCAATATTCTCATCACTAATGAATTCAAAAGTCTAGTTTAACTCCCTCCCTGGTTAACCTATTCGATCATATGTCATATCATCCATAACTCTTGACTCACATACCTTGCGCCAGACCTCAAAATTCATAATATCACCCACCCATACCATTATTAATCACTCTCATTGTTCATATCTCAAAATAAATAGTACTTTAATCACATATTAATCATTATAAGGAAACTCACATTCTAGAGTACCCAATATAGGGTCTCACACACATCAAGACACAAAAGAAAAGTCTTCAACCTACTATGGAACATATTCTCAGTGTAAATCCACATATGAGATAACCCTCTCACGAGTCATGATATTTGGATTAACTATACCAAGCCTCAATATATAGAAGTCACCCCATCAAGGGTCACATATCATCTAGGTACATATATCCAATGTAATTTCCCTACAATGATCTGGGTTGATTATTATAATGTAATATGGTTCATTTATGTAGAATTGTATCAATAGAATATATAAAAACACACCATATAGGTTATTACTAACACATTTAATAATCTAACCTATTTCATTTTCAAAACCAAAATTTAGTATCAAATTTCAATAATGACTTAATAAGAGTTTCTATAAATCCTTTACATGGGGTATTTCATTGTCATATTCAAGAATCATATCACCATTGACCCACATGACTTCTAATTAGAAGAAACATATACCATGGATCAGCTAAGTAGAATACCACGACTATGTTATATAGAAAAACATAGAATAAATTGAAACTAGGTCATTAAATAGATAAACCAACTATTATTATTGATATCAATCACACACCATCATGAAAATTTCATATGAACCCTAAGTGCATAATGAAATGCATGTGTTAGGCCTCTATCCATCGATCTATGATCCAAAACTATAAAAAATCACTAATCTGAAAACACTTTGTGTGTAATACTACCTGAAATCATATAACCATAAAATCAGAAGTCATGACTATAAATACCATTTTCTTATAAAGTTTCACTTCCAATCCTGAAGGGTGTCTATGATACACAAGGATGATATCTATAACATGTTCCAACACATTCATATATCACATTTATATCATCTCCCTATGAAGTAACAAAAAAACTGTAATAAATTATATGATGTCATCGATAAAAAATATTTGACACCAATTTTTAATGTATTCCCCTGGTCTGTAGGCACTGAATGGTGTCCAAACCATAGGATTCACCACATGGATCTCAGGCATACCTCCATGTGTAGTAGAGGTTGGTGACTATCATGGGGGTCAAATATAGTATCATAGAGAGAATATAATACCATATAAAATATTGTAATAACAAATTAAAATAACAAAAAATATAAATATAATAAATAAACATCCATCAGATCATATATAATAAATAACATGGTTCATTAATAAATTAATATGAAAGAAACCAGTCATACAGATTCACTGTCATGCCAATACATAGCAACTAATTACCTATCATCAAACTCTCTTATTCAAATAAAATAATGAATAAAATAAAGTTTGATCAACTACTATAACTAAGCCTTTCCTTATCCAAATATACAATCCCATATAATACATCTTGCATGAGTAGGATACTTTTGCATCTAACCAACAAAAACGTATGATCAATTATGATTTCTTGGGCACCCAAGATCCATGGTGGTTTGAGTAGGGTATTCATAAAAATTAGTTGGGAACCACCAATTTGTATCATAAATTACCTATAAATGTTGTGTGTACGTGTGATATGATCATCCGAGTGATGAAATAAACTTCCAAAGAATAAATAAATAACCACCATCTATTTACAAGTTTAATCAAGACATCTAGGATCGAAAATACTTACTTTGGCCAGTACCATGGTGTGTCTAAGCACATAACATGACCATAAATACCAATAATAGGAGAAAATACCATATAGTTGAATGATTAAATTCTATATCCTTGGAAATATCCAAAGGCATCCAAATATAATTAGTCATACATATGTTCCCTTAGAATAAATCCTATGGGATCTATTAATCCATAGGAAACACAACCATTACCAAGGACGTAATTATAGGTAATCAAAAGTTATTAGTCATCATAAATGACTCCTATGAGGTAATTCTAGGAAATCCCATTAATCATTAGTCACACAACTGATCCATGTGGGGATGACTGTATATATTCTAGTGGCATCATGTTCCATAATCGATTCCTTGGGGGATGAACCTATGAAATCCATTAGTATACGAATGCGCAAATTATTACATGGGGGATGACCTTGGTAAATCTAATAGCAGTAGTTCCTAAAGATTATTCTTTGGGTGATGATCAGAGGAAATTGTGATATTTGGGTTTAAAAGCAACTCCTATGTGGATAAATAATTGTATGTTCATTGGAATCGCAGAAAAAATAGTATTCATATTACATAGTTATAATAGTGCTATGGTAAGAAGGGTTGAACCACAAATAAGGACCAGGATTTGAAAAAAAATAGAAAACAATAAATACTAATAGAAAATAGTGAAGGGGGATGTGTAAAATTTTTTTGTGGAATTGTGAAAGGGAAACAAGTCAGAGCAAGAGAAAATCAGAAGATGGTTTTAGGGAACTGGACCAGAATAGATCGATTAAATTGTAAATTCTATTGAATAAAACCAGTCATAGAGTAACTAAGGTTGTGTACATATGAATGAATAACATATTTCTCATTTGATAAATCACTCTGGCTAGTGACCTCTTTTGGGGACAATAATTTCTAACTAAACAGAAAAATTTCATACTTCCCCATAGAAGAAATATTACCACAACCATTTCCAAAATAGTACATCAGTTGTGGTGTCCAAGGAAAGTGATAATATCCCCGTCACCTATCAGTGCATGGGGTATATTAAAATTATTTTCAAAAGTAAGAGAAATATTATTCCCTATATTGAATATCTCAACCCCATAGTGATTAATTTGATTTAAAGAGTAGAAGAATTGTTCATAGTTCAATTTATCTGATCTAACCCCACTAAACAACTTATCAATTCATAATTGAAGAAATAAAATAAAATTCAAAAGAATAATCTGGGAATAGTAAAATATAGTAATGTAGGGGAGATAAATTTATCATGCTCCGACTATGCTCGTTACACAATTGTCCTCTCCTTGGTCTATTTTCCGGTGAATGGATCCTGAATGATTGGGGGATGGAATATATAATGGATGGAATTTTCGGAATGGATGGATTTTAGGAATGGATGGATGCCCCCATCATGAGGTAAATAAACAGAGATTTGCTTCTATGTTCTAGAGTCCTCATATTTAACATTATCATATCATGATGCTGCACCATAATGACTTCATTGATCATCTCTCATGATTTTGTTTGACACATTCAGTGTGCAATGTATTCCTCCACTATCAACAGATCACAAACTCTTCTAAAAGTGTGATTAACCCTCGACCTATGATGTGATCCACGATCCCATTCTTGGATGTTTTCCATGTGGGGTGCACAATTTCCAAGATAACCCAATGAAAATCCAAAGCTCCCATGATCTCCTTTACAAATGTCTTCCTAAATTAATAAAACCAAATGAGAAAAATGTAAAAAAATAAATAAATTAAATGAAAATATAAATAACGAAATAAAATACATAATTAAATTAATATATCTATATAAACATATGTATTAATATATTTTATTGATTATTATTAAGTAAATGTATATATATATTAATATTAATACAACATAAATCATATTTATATATTTATCCTATTATAATTATTACAAGAAATAATCAAAATTATATAATACATACTTATTTATATATAGATTACTACTATTATTTCTATATTCATTGTATTAACTATAATAATTATAAAATATGTTGTTCTTATTATATACAACATTTTATATATATTTTAGAAGTGAAGAGGGGGTGGGGTCCAATTGACATATTAGGGGAAAGGGGTTAAGATTTGAGTGGTGAGAGAGGGGTAGGTGGATAGATAGTATCTCAATGGTGCGACAGATTTGGGGTTATTCACCAGCTGAAGGATTCATCTTCAATGGTGAGGGGTATCAGTGGAGGTTGATGGTAGACAGTGGTGTGAGGTGAGGTGCAGTTGGATTTCTATTTTCTTCGGTGGAAACACAGACATTATAAGATATGTGGTGGTGTGATAGTTGATAGGGGAGGCTGATGTGGTGCTTGGATATGTTCCTAGTGGAGGCTCGGTGATGGGTTCAGTATCATTATCATCTGGAAAGGAGTGGAAATAAAGGTAGCAGTCATGGCATGGATCATCAGACATGATCTTCTATATTTTCTGGTGATTTAAATTTATGGTTTCAATTTGATCCTCTACTAGTTTTTATGATATATATTTTTTCAGACATTGGTTATCTATTTTTCTACAGTATTGTTTATTTTGTTTCTAGGATTGGAAAATTTTAGTGGCGTGTGTTAATGCATCAGTGGGAGATTTTGGAGATGTAGAAGGTGGAGTGGATGGTGATGGTGGGTGTGAAGGGGATGTTGGTGACCACGTGAGTCACCATTAGAGATGGTGGAATGGCATAATAGTTATATGTGGGAGATTAGTGAGTCACAGTAGTCCTCTTTCATGACCCATCTCCCAGGGCCCATGCCGTGACTACCCCAAGCCCACATTCCATAGGCCAGGAGCTGGCTGCTTGCACGGAAAGGCATAATTCCAAAAACTGGGAAGGCATTGCCACTAAATCCTATAACACACACAACCATGAACACATCATGATTGAAGCACAAGTAAACTGTATAGTAAAAAGATTGTGTGCATTAAGAAAAAGGGGCCAGAATACAAGCCCAACTAGAAAGTACAGAAAAATAGGAAAGTACATGTAAACTAAATAGCTCCTATGAACACCCTCAAGGATTCTACCTGAAGGGTAAATACATCTCTTGAACGGTTGTCTCTGCGGTATCCCTCATCTACGTTCCACCTTTGAAATACCTCTTGTCCCGGTACCCTTGTCCTTAGTCAGCATTGTCCTTCGTCTACACCAAACATAACAAGGTGCGAGCGTAGCTCGTGAAAGGGGTGAGTATAACGATACTCAGTAGGGACCCCGAGACCCTCAAAGGTCACTCAAATTCCACAAATGATAAACCACAAAGTATGAAATCTACTGACAACCCTACTTAGGTATATGCCCATACATATATCTAAGTTATCAAGTAAACCCATCTCATTCATGAGGAAACACAGGGCCCAAATACTTAGCCAACGTAAAACTGTTCCAGGAAGGAAAGAATACCATGAAGGTAACACCACAAAGGTAAGTTCAAAAAATGATACACCACACATTAGAATACCACAAAGGTATCATCATGAAGGTAAGTACCACAAAGGTACGCCACATAAGAGATTACCACAAAGGTAAAGACATAGATCACAACATGTATAACATGGGTACGGTAGTAAATATGATTATATGTAACTATTGAATCATATTACTCTGTTAAATGGATGGCCTGGGAAGGACCCTGAATCATCAGACCCATGTAGGATCCTAATATAATAGACCCACGTAGGATCATAATAAAGCTGACCCACGTAGGATCCTAGTGTAGTCCTATGTAGATTCCTAGAGTGAATCCAAGTGTAAATCTTGGACACAGACCCACGTAGGATCCCAAAGAACAGACCCAAATATGGTCTTAAAGCACTGATCCACATAGGATCCCAATAGAAAAAACCCACCTAGGATCTTTTCTCAGGTTACAACCAGCTGCAGAGTTCCTGCACTATGCTCGCTTGATTTTGGGAGGGTCTGCTCCTTATGCCACAGGTCGAATACACCTACTGCAATGAAGTCCCATGAATAAGTATCTCAAAGGACCTCCACGTAAAAGGGGGATCAACAAAACAAATGGTGTGTCCATAGGATGCCCGATTTGTAAGTTATTGGTCTTTTAGTACTGAGGGCCTGGTTGGATTCATGCTCAATCCATCCCAACTGTACCACAAATTTATCTAAAACTCATGTGTGGTATACCAAAAGGACTGTCTCTATCCAAAGATTCTAACTCTATAGATGGTTCATCAAATGGATGCCCTTATCTCATGATATGGCCGAAAGAATGAAAAAGGTCGAAGTTGGTCCTGGTTCGGCCTTGGGTCTGGCCTGGCCCGCCGGCGCAGCCCGGCCTGCTGGGCAGCCCGCAGTACGTCCTACTGATCTGCTCGGCACCCAGCTCACCTGACGGTTGACCATCCTCCTCCGCGTAGTGCGGCCGCGTGGTGGGCCATCACTAGCGGCCGACACTAATTCGGCCGCCCCTCCATCGCTATTGTGGCCTCATGTTGGGTCCCTATTCACTGGGTTGCACGGATGGCCGACACCAACTCTATCACGCGATCGGTCGTGCACTGGCCTCCGCCTTTTCTCTACCATGGCTGATGGGCCATGGTCCTTCTCTGGAAGTGTGGTTGCACTGCCTCCAACTTCGCAGATTTCTAGTGTTTTGGCCGCCTCTCCCAATCCCCATCGGTGCCGGTCATCGGCACCGGTCACCGATGACATTCCTCAGGTCACCAGGTTTTCCTTGGTGGCCCGTTTTTCATTATGAAGATTCATGCACTCATATCGAGACATCATCATCGATTTAGGACCACCAAATATTCCACCAAGGTTTAAAAGGGTATGGTTTGTGTTTTTTTGGCCCGCACAATCAATGTTAGAAACTTTGAAAGCAGAAATATTGTTCTTGAACCAAGGGGGTATCAACAAGAACTTTGCAAGGGAGTATATATCAACAATACACCCTACATTTCCATTCATTGTAGGAGTCAAGAGGTAGAAGATAAAGTCATTGGGGACGTCGAAGTTCATCGACCCTACAAAAATCTTCTCATCCGGGCTCAAGCATCATCCTCGTTCTTCAATTATAGATGTCATTCTACGTTAGAGAATGATCTTCGTAGGGTGGTGTTCTTATTTGGAGAAAATGATCCTCCAAAAACTCTCCCCTACAAATCCTCTTCCATTCCAATGATTTCCCCAACAATAATTTGTGGAGCCAACATAAATTAAATTAATAAATCATACAATTAATTAATGTCGACACATGTAATTAATTGTAGTTGGCTCAATTAATTAATTAGGGAGCTGAGAGGTTTTCCCCCATTAAGTGGGGTTCCGGTGGTCCCCACTACCGTGAATTTGAATTGGGGGTTTTCTAGCCAAGTGGTCCCCATGACCAACAATTCAAATGGGATGTTAAAAATAAAATAACTTGTTCATTATTTTATTTTTATTTCTATAAAAAACATGAAAACAAAATTTTACACTCGACCAACTGTGGTCGAGGTAAAAGTCTCCAAAAGTGAACACCATCACTATGAGTTCAACGATGTCCTCAGATATCAATTTCAAGCACTAGTTCAAATGTTACAAAAACTCGCTCACAATTTTACTGAACATACCCAAAAAAATGTTCAGAAATTCATTCCGGACACACCGGGACTCAATGTCAAGTGCCATCAATTTCCAAAGACTAATAAAATTCCCTTATAATTAAAAAAATATATGAAAAAATTAGGGTCTTTACATTCTCCCCACATTAAATATTTTTTCCCTGTAATCCACAACAAAACTATAGATACAAGTGGGGGGGGTACTAAGCATGTATATTAGCCTCCCACTCCCATGTTCTCTCTTGAAGGTTCTCATGCTTCCAGCAAACGCACAACAGAGGTAACAATCATTCAAGAAGGACTCCCTTCTATCAATCCTCAATCTCCACTGGATCCTCTATAAACGTGGCCCCATCTTCAATGTCCAGCTCATCGTGGTTGATGATATGAGAATGGGTGTAAACGTACCTCCTCACCTTGGATTTGTGGAAAACGTCATGCACCCGGTGCAACTAAGGGTGAAGTGGTAAGTGGTAATCCCCCTTGACAACAATGCAGAGGAACTGAAAGGGTCTGATGAACCTCAGAGAGAACTTTCCACCCCTGCCAAATCTTCGTAAACCTCGTCTAGGTGACACCCATAAAAGGATGTGGTCATCATCCTCAAACTCCCGAGGTCTCCATCTCCTGTCAGCATAAGACTTCTACCTGCTCTGTACAGTCTTCATCTGCACCTGGATGATCTACACCTTCATTGTGGTATCCCCTACCGTATTTGGTCCCATGAGTGCTGACTCCCCTAGTTCAGTCTAGCACAAAGGTGGTCTCCACGGTCGACCGTACAATGCCTCGAAAGGTTTCATCCCAATGGTGGAGTGATAATTGTAGTTGTATGCAAAATCCACCAACGTAAAGTGATCCTCCAAGCTGCGACCGAAGTTGAGGATGCAAGCACGCAACATGTCATCAAGGGTCTGAATGGTATGCTCAGTATGACAATCCATCTGAGGATGGTAGGTGGTGCTCAATCAAATATGTGTCCTGAAATCCTCCTAGAACCCCTTCCATAACCAGGAAGTGAAAAATGCATCACGATCAGATACAATCATCAAGGGCACTCCATGTATCCTCAAAATCTAGTACACATAGAGGTGTCCTAATATTTCTACTAAACCCTTCTCTCTGAACGATAGGAAGTGGGCCGACTTGGTGAGTTGGTCATCGATCACCCAGATAAAATCATGACCCCCTTGATGTACAAGGAAGACCTGTCACAAAGTCCATGTATATCCCATCCCACTTCCACTCTGGGACCACTAAAGGATGAACTAAACCTACTGGTACCTGATGTTCCACCTTCACTTACTGATAAGTGAGGCACTGAGAGACAAACTCTGCTATTTCTTTCATTATTCCCGGCCACCAGTGATGTCGTTGGAGGTCCTGGTACATCTTCACCACTCTTGGATGCACCGCTAGAGTGGATGTGTGGAACTCAATCAACACTTACTTCCAATGTAATGCTTGTACCATAGTACATCCTCTAAAAATGATGATGTGCTCCCCACCTTCAGAAAATTAGTTAGGGGCCTACCCTAAGGATATCTAAACAAGTCAAGACTCGCAGGCAGTGACCCTTTGTTGTGTCTCCCTAACTCACTGAAGAAGTGAGGGTGAGACTATAAGAGACTGAAGAAAAGATGCTCCATCTCGTTCCACAAATGATATTCGTAAAATGGATAGCTACTCCTTCTCCTCACCTAGCAGTTGTATACCAGATCTCTTGCTGAGTGCATCTACTACAACGTTCCCCTTCCCAGGAGAATATATTATCTCAAAGTCATAGTCTTGGAGGAACTAAAGCCAATATCATTGTCTCAGGTTCAATTACTTATGGGAGAAGATATACCTGAGACTCTTGTGATCAGAGTAGACTTTACAACGTTCCCCCATCAAGTATTGTCCCCACATCATCATGGAAAATACCACTGCAGCTAACATCCGGTCATGGGTAGGGTAGTTCATCTCATTCTCTCTCAACTGTCGAGAACCATAAGTGATCACTCATCACTCCTGCATCAGGATGCATCTGAGACTGGTCCATGATTCGTCGTAGTAGACTACGTACCAAACTCCCTCCTCCGAAAGCCTCAAGATGGAGGCACTATTTAGTCTCTGCCTGAGATCCTGAAAATTCCGCTGACAGTTCTTCAACCACATTAAGGGTTTCTACTTCTTTTTCAATGCTGATAATGGAGATACAAATTTGAATAAATATATAAAAAAACCTTCAGTAGTATCCAGCCATGCCCAGGAAACTCCATACCTCCATCACACTCCTGGGTGGCTCCCAAGAAAGTACTGCCTCAATCTTTTTTGGATCCACCACAACTACAGCCTCTGAGATGACATGTCCCAAAAACTGAACCTCTCATATCTATAACTAGAACTTTGATAGGTTACCAAAAATTCGGTTCTCTCAGAGTGTGTCCAGAACTACCTACAAATGATAAGCATGATCCTCCTTAGTAGTCGAGTCAATCAAAATGCCTTCGATGAAGAAAACTACAAAGCAATCATTGTATGGATAGAATATCCTATTCATTAGTCCCATGAACACTGATGGAGTGTTGGTCACACCGAATGTCATAATAAAGAACTCATAGTGGCTATACCGATATCAGAAAGATGTCTTCTGCACATCCTCATCTCGTACTCTAAGCTGGTGATAGCCTGATCCTAGGTCTATCTTCGAGAACCACCATTCCCTCTTCAGCTGATCAAAGAGGTCCTCAATCCTATGTATTGGGTACATGTTCTTCACGATCACCTTGTTTAGGCACTTATAGTCCACACAAAGTATCAAGCTCTCATCCTCCATCTTGGTGAACAAAATCATGGCTGACTAAGGAGAAACACTAGGCCGGAGGAACCCCTTCTCAATTAAGTCCTCCAGTTATACCCACAACTCACAAAGCTCCACGAGAGCCATATGATATGATGGTGTAGATATTGGTGCTACCCTGTTGTATAATTCAATGTAAAAGTCCACCTATATTCGAGGTGGTAGAACCGAAATATCATTAGGAAAGACATTTGTGTATTGTTCCACCACTACCGGATATCTTGGACTCTCCATATCAACCACTCCGAGGGTAAGGCTAGCCAACTGATGAGTGATCTGCTACACTCACCTCCAGGTAAGTCAATCCTATGCTGCAAAAGCTCCTTTCTCATTGGGGAAGGTAAACATAGTCCTATCAGTGAAGACACACGACACTTTTCACCTAATACATTCAAATTGAGCATAGACTATAGATAACCAGTCTATACCCAATAGGAAATTGTAAGGCCTCAACACTGCTACTAGGAGATCCCAGTTGATTCTCTCACCTCCTAGATTAAGCTCACACTACTATCAATAGTGTGTAATCATAGAATCCTCTCCCTTTGGAGTCTATATCCATAAGGATGAAGACAAAGGCTCCAATGGAATAACTAAGCTCCAAAAGAAGGCAGTGGAAATAAAAGAATGACTAGAACCTGTTTCTATAAGTACTGTGGCTAAGGTCATGTAGACACATATCGTACCTTGTATCATCTCTGTAGGACCATCATCATTGGCCTCAGTTACCTGGAGATGAGCTTTCCAATGTCCACCTGCTCCCTGCGGTCGGGGTGGACCACCTGGTGGTGGTGGCAGTAACAACTCGAATTTTCACCCACCGCCAGCTGCATGACTAGCTCCTCTTCCACGTCTGCCTACTCCCCGTAGACCTCCTCAGTCGAACCTCTATCGCTGCCTGGGCATTCCATCGACTATCTCTTGATCATCCGTACGACAGGTTGGATAGTCATGAGGTATGAGACCCTTATCACATCATGTGGAACACTGCATGGTCCTCGCATGACTAGCTCTATCTCTAGTGCCCCACACAACCGAATCTGAATCCTACGGTCATCCACCTATATGTCTGGTTCTCTTAGACCTCTGTGACATCTATCTGTTTCCAGCTACAGAAGACTCCACTATGTTATTCCCAGTGGTGGGTCTCACTACTGGTGAGTGCTCAGTAAGAAAACTCTCAACTAAGAGGGGCCTATTTACCCCCCTCCTACATAGATGCTAAGGTAAACCATCGAAGCTCAGATCTACCGCCTGAGTCCCTACTCGAAGGTCTGGGTCGTGATGAATGGGTCATGTACTATATCATTGGAGTGTCATGAGAGGTCTGTGAACCTCTTTGAGTACTTGTTCATAGTCATGCTGACTTGCTGCAGATGGAGAAGCTCCTGTATACGCACTGCGCGAAGGGTTGCTGGAACAAACTCTTCTCTAAACATGCTATCAAATCTTTCCTAGAGAAGTGTCACCTCATCATGATCCTAGAGCATCAAGCTCCAGCATCTGGCTGCTGCTTCCTGTAGTAGACTTTCAGAAAGGATCACCATGACATCAGTTGGTGTCCCGACCAGTCGGAAGACTCTCACCACTACCTCCAACCAATCCTCAGCCGCTTGGGGATCCCTCAAACCCCTGAACCTAGGTGGCCTCTAGCACTGGGACTCATGTAATGCGCTCAAGAAGCATGCAACCTCTTCTTTTGGGGGTAGTGTCATCAGTGGCCCAATAGGAAATGGTACATTTGATGCCTCTACTGATAAAGGTCCATGCACCGAGGCCTCGTCGCTCGATGGGATATCATTACGTACTACACATAGAATCCTAGCTGACTGTCTGCGTAGAGGTATCCTGAAAATAAACAGGTGTTCCATGGTCAATTAGTTATAAATGGTGAGCGGACTCAAAGAGTTCACAAAGAAAACATTTTGAAACACACATTAAATATATGTTTTCGTGCACTAAGTCAGAAATCAGAAGTCAGTGTCCTGGTGTATGGATACGCCAGCCATCACACCATCATTGGATTCCCCAAACTTATAATCAGACTCACTACACTTAACACTATTTTCGTTAAAAATATCAGAGCCCAATTTTCTACGGTAGTACCAACTCCTATGTTACCAATTTGTAACGACCCATCCTCTAGGGCCCGTGACTTGACTACCCCAAGCCCGCCTTCCATAGTCCAGGGGCTGGAGACTAGCACCTAAAGGATTATTCCCTAAAAGTAGGAAGTCATTTCTATTAAAGACTCTAACACAGACAACCAAGAAGATAATAAGATATGTTCACAATTAAACTGTATAGTTAAAAAATGCGTACAGTAAGAAAACATGGCCAGAATAAAAGCCCAAAAGGAAAGTACAAGAAAAATAGAATGTATAAGTAAACCTAATTGCTCATATTAACACCCAAAAAGGATCCTACCTGAAGGGTAGGTACAGCTCTTGAACGGTCTTTTATGTCGTACGCCTCGTCTAAGGTCCATCTCTGAGCTACCTCCAGTCCCAATACCACCATTCTCAGTCAGCGATGTCCATCATCTACACCAAACTCAACAAGGAATGGGCATATCTCTCGTAGGGGTGAGTATACTGATACTTATTATGGACCCTGAGACCCACATAGGTCTCTCAAAATCCACAAAGGTAAACCAAAAACCATGAAATCAACTGACAACCATACATAGGTATATGCCCATTCATATACCTAAGTTGTCAAGTAAACCCATATCATTCAAAAGGAAATAGAAGGGCCAAATCCTTATCCATAGTACAACTATTCCATGAAGGAATGAATACATCGAAATTAACACCACAAAGGTAAGTAACACAAAGGTAAATCCACCCATAAGAATACCACAAAGGAATCACCACGAAGGTAAGTACCCAAAAGGTACGCCACACAGAAGATTACCACAAAGGTAATGGCTTATCTCACAACAGGTATAACATATATACGATAGTTAAGATGAATAGATGTAACTACTGAATCATCTTACACTATTAAGAGGCAGACCCATGTAGGATCCTAAATCATCATACCCATGTAGGATCCTAATATAGCATACCCACATAGGATCCTAGTAATGGAGACCTAGGTAGGATCCTAGAGTAGTCCCACGTGGATTCCTAGAGTGGATCCAAGTTGAACTCATGAATAGATACACACATAGGATACCAAAGCATATACCCACATAGGATCCCAATGAACAGACACACATAGGATCTTTTTCTAATGTTACATCCAGCTATAGGGTTCCCGCATTAAGATTGCATGATTTCAAGAGGGTCTACTCCTCAAGCCATAGGTCGAATACTAAAACTACCATGAATTCCCATGAATAAGTATCCCAAAGGATAGTAATGTAAAATGGGCTCAATGCAATAGACGATGCGTCAATCAGATACTCGGTCTGTAAGTTATTGATCTTCTAGTCTTGAGGGCCCAATTTGATTCGTGCTCGATCCATACCGGATGTACCGTACAAGTATCTAAAACTCAAGTGGGGTATATTAAAACACCCGTCATGATCCATGTTTTATGGAGCAGTAGAAGGTTCGTCAAATGGACTCCTGTATCTCAAGATATGGCAGAAAGAATGAAAATGGTTGAAGTTTGTCCGTGTTCGGTCCGAACCAGTCAGGCCAACCCAGCCTTGCCCAACCCGACCTGGTCCAAGTTGGACCGGCCGGACCTGGGTCTGATCATAGGATAGACCTGGCCCGCTGGGTCCGGCCTGGCCCATTGGACGGCCCACGATGGCGGCCCGCTGGTTCATTCAGAACGCGGTTGGCCGGACGGCCAACCGTCCTCCTTCGCGCGGTGCGGTCGCACACCACGCCATCACCAGTGGCCGGAAGCATGTCGGCCACACCTCCCTCATCATCACGACATCATTCCATGGCCCCTATTCCTCAAGTGGGGTGGACATGCGCTAACTCCTCCGTCACCCAGTCAGGTGTGCACTGGCCACTGCCACCTCTATCAAGTGGTCACCTGTGCGCCGACCTCTACCACCTCTGTCACGTGGTCGTCCATGCGTCAGCCACCACCCTTGGTCCACCACGAACGACGGGCTATGGTCCTTCTCCGGTGGGGCGGTTGTGCCACTTTTGTCTTCATGTCCAGCTGGTGTGCCGGACGCTTCTCCCAAGCCCCATCGGTGACTATCGCTGACACGGGTCACTGGTGACATTCCTCGGGGCTCCGGGCACCCCCTGGTGGCCCGTTCTTCATTCCGCAAATTCTCACACTCATATCAGGAGTCACCATCGATTCATGACCACCAAAGATTCCACAAATGTTGCGAAGGGTTCGGACCATATTTGTTTGGCCCACACCCTCAACGTTAGAACGGTATCAAGAGGAAATATTTTTCATGAACCAAGGTGGGGTCAACAAGAATGTCAAAAAGGGATATAAACCAACAACAAACCCTACATTGTCATTCGTTGGAGGATTCTAGAGGTAGAAGATGAAGTCGTTGGGGATGTCAATGTTCATTGATCTCGAAAAATCTTCAGATCCGGGCTCAAGCATCATCCTCGTTCTTCAATTCCAGAGGTCATTCTTTGTTTGAGAATGGGCTTTGTTGGGTGGTGCTCTTCGCTGGAGAGAATAATCTTCTATAGGATCTCCCCTACTACTCCTCTCCCTTCTTGACGATTTTTGCATCAATAAAGTGAGGAACCAATATAAATTAAATTAATAACTCTAACAATTAATTAAATTCGACAAATTTAATTAAGTGTAGTTGGCCCAATTAATTAATTGGGGAGTTGAGTGGTTTTCCCCCATCAAGAGGGGTTCAGTTGGTCCCCACAAACATGGATTTCAATTGGTTGTTTTCTAGATCGGGTGGTCCCCGCCACCAAGCATTCAAATGGGAGGTTAAAAATAAAATAAAATTTGTTATTTATTTTATTTTTATTTCCACGTAAAACAAGATAAACAACTTTCACCCTCGACTAACTACGATCGAGGTGAAGCTCTCCTTAAGAAAATACCGACAGTGTGAGTTCAATGGTGTCCTTATATTTTAGTTCCGAGCACCTGTTAAAAAGTTACAAAAACCCGCTCGAATGTTTATCAAACGTACCCAAAAAAAGATCATAAAATCATTCTGGGCACACCGGGTTTCGGAATCTTGCGCCGCCAATTTTCACGAACTCCTAAAAGTCCCATATAATTAAAAAAATAACATGGAAAAATTAGGGTCTTTATATCCTCATTGGTTGAATGCTCATGACGACTCATTGAGTCACCGTTCGAGTGGGTGGTGGTGACTCCTTGAGTGGGGATATTGAAGAATCAAGGGAGTCCCCATTGATTGAATACAGGTGGTGACTGCTTGAGTCACCATTCGAGTGGGTGGCGGTGACTCCCTGAGTCACCACTAGTGTTTTATAGTTGTTGATCGAAAAGGGTTCTAATTGATGTAGAGAAGAATAGTGACTCCATGAGTCACCATTGGGGTGTCTCGCAGTTGGTCAAGGAGTTGGCACTAGGGTGTCTGGGAGTGACACAGGGATTCAATACTAACATATGCTGGCAGTAGGTGATGATCTCTATTTTCTTGTCGTTAATGAACAGCTGTGGGTGAGGAAGAGGATGTACATAAAAAATCAAATTAAAAAATGTAATAGTAAATTAATTATTTAATTAGAGTAATAAATTAATTTAAAATTTTAATTTAGATTTAAATTATGAATGATGAAATTTTATATAATTAATTTACAAATAAATTAATAAATAAATTTATTCCTATTAAAACTGATTAACACATTTTAAAATTAAAAAAAATTAATAACAAATAATTTGTTCAAAAAATAAAAAATTAAAGACAATTTGATCTAATTAAATTTAGTAATTTATTATTAAAAATATTAAACAAATGATAAATATTTAATTAAATTGAAATTAAATTTTACAAAGTATAGAAAATATTTTTAATTTTAATTTCATTAATGAAAGTATCTAAAAATTTAAATTTATTTATTTAGAAATAAAAAAGATGAATTAATTAAATTCAAGTTTTAATATAATAAGTTATAACATATTATAATTAATCAAATGACTAAACAATGATTATAAATAAATAAATTAGATATAAAGATTATTTAAAAAATGATTAAATTCTTTAAATAAAATTAAATAAACAATTTATCGAATAAAATAATGATATTAAAAAAATGGAAAAAATGATTTCAAAAACACAAAATGAAAAAATATAAATAATTTAATAAAATAAACAAAAACAACATTAAAAATAGAAGTTAATTAATTAATTTTAAATTATTCCTAAACAACTAAGAAAAAAACATTAAAACACGTGAAATTGACAATAATTCAAAATTTCATCAATTTAATATACAAATGAAAATAATTTTAAATTTTTTAAAAATAAAAATATTTTAATAAAAATATAATAAATTAATGTCGAAAAGGGAGATCGAAAACATGTCACATCAAACACCATCATACATAACCAATTGAACTCCTATAAAATTATGTTTGTTTTATTTATTTACAAAAATTGGGAAAAAATGGCCAACCTCCCTACGTTATATGTGAATCCAAGATAAAGGAGATAATAAATTCCTCTAATTCTTGAAATATCATGCCTCCTATGATATAATTACCAACTACCTTATTTCCATTCAAAATATGTTCTAGTTCCTAGAGTGTCATTGGTTAGATGAAAGTATAAATAATTTTTAATGAGCGACATCATTAGTAATTAGTCTCCACCAGATTCCACAGATGGAGAATCCACTATTAATGTTTTTTCTAAATTTATACATCACTTTATTGATTCAACTCAAATAATAATTAAATAATTTTATTTTACACTTATTCAATGGGATTAAAAATTTCCCTCACCTAAATGAACTCATTTTTTACAAGGAATTTTATTTTAATTTTTATCATCTAGCTTTCCTGTACAAAGAACTACAAATAGAACATGTTGAAATTGAAAATTAATTTCATTTATTAACAGAAATGAACCCATAACCCTTTTCTCAGATACTCACCATGGGATCTCATTTACGCATTTTACTCAAGATGAAAAGTACTTATATTATTATAATTAGAGTTTGATCCATAAATGGTTTTCCTAAAAGGTGGGTGTCCCATAGTTTCAAATTCAAATTTAGGGTATTTTCAAGTTATAATAAAAATCCAACAAATGTAACTCCCATCAAAATCCCTTTATTAGTCCTTAAACTGAACTATCATTACCAATATTGCATTTATATTAATTTTAGTCTCCTTGAGACCCTAAAAGAAGAATTCATTTAACACCTATGAAAGATTAAAAGAATTTTTTTTATTTGTACATTTTTTTATTTTTTGTAATATTTTTTGGGATTTATTTAAAATTATAGTGTATTTTTAGTTTTTAATTGAGGAAATTTGAAGATGAAAAAATATGGGACATTCATGTGTTAAATGTGAAAAGTATCAATGAATTGTGATGAACCATCCCTAAAACATAATTAACAGCATTGTCTCTATGTCTGTGGCTCAAGGTGGAAGATAGTTTGAATGTTTGAAAAATATTTAATAAGTGAAGAACACAAAAATGAAGTTTGGAGGGCTTATAGGAATGTTCAAAGCGTTATTTTCCACACCAAATAAAAAATAGTAAAACAAAAAGTCATATACCAAAGAAACCACCAGGAACCACTATTAAATAAAGCAAAAAATGTTTTTTCTCCAATCAAATTCATGTGTCATATGTGTTTAAGAATGATTTTTAAATGAATAACATGAATTAACATGAAATTAATAATATAATAAATTAAAGGGAAAGCAGAACTAAAATAGGGTTGAATTTATTTAAAGCATTTAATCCATAGGAATGTAGAATCTCTTTTCAATGTTTAATAAAAATTACATTTCCCCCCTTAAACCAATGAAATAGGCATCTTGTTGAAAAATTGAAGTTCCTATAGAATGAAAATATTGAAATGGGAAAGAAATCAATAGAATAATTGAATTTAACCAGAGTAATGTTGAGAAAAGTTTAATCTTGGGTTCTTCAAAATAGTAGTTTCCTATAGAATAAATGTTCCAAATAAGGTTTACACTAGTATAGAATTATCACATCCAACAGAGATTACTAGACCACCTACAACTCAATTCAACTGGTAATTAACACTATTAAACAAGAATCCATCAATCCAGAGGAAAATATGTCAATTAATATCTTAGTAATAATGTTTCACCAAATAAGAGAGACATGAAACAAAATAAGGACAATTTTTTCAAATAGAAATTGAAAATTAATGATAAAAAACACCGAGTTTCCTCCTATGAAATACTAGGTTTAAAATATACAACCAAAAATTATCCCTTGTTCTTATCTAACCATGATCAATAAGTTGGTACAATTCATCAATACATGACCCCTCAATGCTTTCTTTTGACAATTTAATAAGTTCAAATTGTACCTCACACAACTCAGTAGCATTAATTAGTCTTTATAATATTATATCACTCATGGACTAAACCTCATTCTAATAGTAGCTTCAAAATCCATAATTTCACTCAAATAATGAGGTAGATGAGAAAAATAAATCTTCCTGATATCTACATTTTTTCATCCTTAATCCAAATATACTCCCTCACAATTTCACCCATACCAATATCCTTAAAAAGTTCTAAAAGAGAAAAAATAGTTCTTTTAGGCGGGTCACTGTCAGGAGAAAGATGACTTCTAAAGGACTCAACCTTAGGTGTATTAGTGGGAGAATCATAAAGTTGGATTAAGAATTTTTCAAAATCATGGATTAACATTTCATCATCCAATTGGTGAAAAGAAGGAGGAGCGATCCTATTGTCCATGTTTGGAATAAAATACATAAACTCTTCCAATTCACTATGAACAGATCCAAAAGACTCAACTTCCACTTCATGCTGAATAAGACTGACTCCAAACTAATACTAAGCTCTAAAACTTTAACCCTCTTTAGAAAAAGTACCCTGTCAAGAATGAATTACATTAGGTTGTAAATAAAAATAAGAAGCTTCAGGGTTGTGAACATGGGTGGGATAAAGAGGTTAAACAGTTTGAGTAAAACTATCAGTGAGATAGCATGGTCGTTTAAGTATCACTTCATGGTTTTGAGAAATGTATTTCCTAATTTGGTTCTCAACTCTCCCAAGCCCTTCTAGATCTTGTGCGGATTCAGACTCAAAAAAAATTTCATAAAAATGTTCACTTTCATATTCACTGAGTACATCATCAAAGGGATGATGATTTTCCCTTATAATCTTATCTCTAAGAACCTTATCAGTAACATCAATCCACATATCACTCACCTCAAGTGGGTACTCTTTAATGAATTGAAATTACTCTTGATCATCACTAGTATTGAGGGCCATCTTACACATTGATACATCAATGACATCCTTAATTGTTTCGAAGAATATCCTACTAATAATGAGTGGAATAGTGTGATACCACATCATATGTAAAATGAAGAAGTCATTGGGAAAGGAATGTTTCCCTTCAAAAACCAAAAGATCATCCACCCTCCCCTAAGGGTAGGAAAGTGACCTATCAGCTAGTTGTAGTGTCACTAGATTTTGATATCAATTCCATAAGGCCTAACTTTTTTATTATGGTATAAAGAATACGATTTAATCTATCTCCTTGATTACATAGGCACCTAATCTCCTCAATTTGACCAATTATAAAATAAATAACAAAACAACATGGGACTTTTAGTACGATATGAATATTTTTTGAACTACAGCACTGCACTCATCATTCAAACACAGTATGGATCTCTCACCCCAATCCCTCTTATCAGCTAAGAACCTCTTAATTAATTTAAGGAATGAAGGGATTTTTTTAAAAATCTTCCAAAAAAGATCATGTTAAAATTGAATATTCTAAACAAATATAGAAACTTGTGGTAATCAATTTTAGTTATATTTTTCATTCTCTATGGAAATGGGATGGGAGTAGAAAATTATTCAGAATAGGTGGGTTATTTCCATTATCCGGAAACCACACCATACTCTTTCCCTCTTTTATCAATTTCTACTTCATTGTTATTTTCTCTTGGAATTTTTCATGTCAATTTTTAACACATTTATCTATTTCACCAAGTGTGTCCAAATTTCTAGATTTTATATTTTCTTGTTTTTCTGTTTTAGTTTTAGCTTGAACATCAGTTTCTTATTTCCATGATTTTTACATTACCAGTTCTTGAGTTTAAAGGATAGATCCAGTGGTGACATCTTGGGCATTCACTAATGGATTAGGAATTGTAGTGCTGGATAGAATTACCATGCCTATTTTTCTAAAGTACCTAGCGATTTGGCACAATTACATTTCTGAACAATGATTTCTAAAATATGTATCCTTTTTTAATGACCCAATCTCAACTATCTCCTATTGAAACATTCCTGAAAGTTCCACTTCTGAATTTGAATACTCATATCCATATTGGTTTGAATTATATGTTTGGGGATGTGAATGGTAATTTGGGGATATGGATTGTTTTTTCTACCTAGGTTCATTACAGGATATATTGGATTGATTTTTTTACCATGAATTGTACTGAATTGAGAATGGATCCTTGGAAGCCTGACATCTATCCCTGTAATCTACTAAATGGAAACTATCATTAATTTTTATAGGGATAATAATGTTGGGAAAACAATTCTGAGTGTGACCAAACATCTGACAGTGTTAAAACTTCTCCCTTAGGTCATTTCAATTTTTTGAATTAGCTAGGGGTGTTGGTTTCAACCATATGGATCTCTCACTTTCTAGTGCACTTGTGTTTGGAAATTTGAGCCAACTTATCAAAAAATCATTTAAATTCATCAGGAGTGGAATCAAAGGAGTCACCCAATCATGATTGGTTAACTAGGTTCTGGTTGTAGGGGTTTATATAATTACAAAAACAATATATGAGAACAAGGGGAGATGACTAGTGATAGGTAATCTATATAAGAATGATTTTGAATCCATATCTCCCTCATCTTGAAAAAACCTTGTGATATTATGCATAACCATAATGGTGGTGTTACTTGGAAAAAATTTGGATAGAATCGCATTGAACACCTCATCCTAGGTTTGAAATATTTCTTTATTAATGTTTTGGAACATTGTCCTAGGCCTCACCATGGTTTTCTAAAACAGTGGGAATAAGTCTAAAAAAAATATTCCCATGGGTTTTCCCAAAACCGTGGGTATAAGGGTGCCCTATACCCATAGGTTTGGGAAACACCATGGCTTTAGGTTTTTTTGGCGGTAACATGGACTTCAGAAGATCTTTAGTGCTGCATTGGTCATGAGGGGCAGCCGAGGTGGTGCTCAGTGGTGTTCCTCATAGAGGCTCAGTGATGGTTCTCTTTCGGTGTCATCTAGAGAGGAGTGACATCAAAAATGGCGATCACGATACAATTCATTAGGTAGGATCTTCCATAATTTCTGTTGGGGTGTCTAGTGATGACTCAGAGAGTCATGGGTGTCTGAAAATCACTAAGGAAACCACCGATGGAGAATGAAGGTAGGTGTATTCAACTATTTTTCTTTAGCCAATATTCAGTGGTGAATGATATGGTGTAAGTACCTAAAAAATAAATTTAATAAAACATAATAAATTAATCATTTAATTATAATAAAAAATTGAATATAAAACTCTAGTTCACATTTATAAATTCTTAAATGCACTTTTTTCTAATTAATTAACAAATTAATGAAAAATAAAATTATTCTAATTATAATTAGTTAACAAAATTTAAAAATAAAATAAATTAATAATAAAGAATTTGTTAAGATAATACAAAATTAAAGACAATTTTATAAAATTAAATTTGTACTTTTTTATAAAAAATAGATTAAATAAATGATGAATATTAAATTAAATTAAAATTAAACATTATTGAGTATAAAAAATATTTATGGAAAATAATTAAAGGCTAAAATTACAATAATTATTTAAAGTATAAACAAATAAGTGAAATTTATGTATTTACAAATAGAAAATGATTAATTAAAAAAATTGATGAATTAATCTAAAAAATGAAAATAGAAGAAAATAAAACAAATGAATGGATAATTAAAATAAACTAATAAAATATATAAAATGTTTATTCAAGCATTAAATGATTTAGAAAATCAGAATAAAATTATATAATGGATCAATAAAATTGAAATTGATTTTATATTACATAAATAAAAAAATGAATATGAAAAGGCAAAATGAAAAAAATAAAAAAATAATTAAACAAAAAAAGTATAATAATGAAAGGAAGTTAATTATATATTAAGTAATTAATTTTAAATTATTCATATAAATATTATAAAAATACTAAAACTGATATCATTAACTAAAAATCATAATATTAACTGTTTAATACACAAATTACCACGATTTTTAATTATTAAAAAATAACAATAATAAAAAATACAAGATTGATTGGAAAAAAATATGGAAAATGCCACATCAAAAACCCTATGTAATTATAGTATTTGTCTCTATAGATGACTCCAAGTGGTATGATCCCATATATTTATAATTTTAGGATAAATAGTTATTTCCAAGGGGGATGACCCTAGGTAATCATGATGTCAAGATCAACAACCAATTCCTAGGTGTTGAACCTTGGAAATCATAAAATTAGGCACAAAAGATGATTAATAGGGAGATGACCATAGTTAAGTATTGTATCAAACAAAAAATATGATTCATTGTGGGATAACACTATGAAATCTAAATTTTAGGCTAAAAAACTGAGCACCAAATGATATCCCTAACATTCCATCATAGTTAGTTCAAATCCAAACATTATGATATATGAGTGGAATTCCATAGTCATTGTGCACAGTGGTCGGATCTAAGTATAACATCCAATGCATCTTATGTATCATAATAAATCTATGTGGGTCATATATCCCAACCAAAAAGTGTCATGAAAAAAGTTACCATAACCTCTTCATGATCACATCATTGATCAATGTTTTAAGAATACACCCACAATCATCACTATTAATTCCCCATACAGACCATCTCACGGTCAACATCTCATCAGGACACCCTTTGGGTCACCTAACTCTCATCATTACCACTAACACCCTTTATAGGTTCTCATATCCAATTCCCATCAACTGGTGACATAACTCCCCCAGACGTATGGGAAATGACACACATAGAATGTCTCGAGAAATCCAATCACTAGGATATAAGAAATCCACACACTAGTTCCACCATTTTATATGGAATCAGGGAAAACCCCAAAATAGAAAATGAGTGAAAACATAAATGATGAAGGGGAAAGTGATATTAATATGAAGGGATAACATTCTTATAATATCAATTAAAATACAACAAAAACACCCTCAATGATGGTGAATCGAGAGAGGGAGAGGGGGAGGTCTAAAAATGATGACCTCACACACCTCTACTCTACCCAAAGGGGGAGAAGGTATAACCAAAAAATTATGGATCTCTCTATTTTTTAAAAACACACCCAACACAATTTCTCAACATGAATAGGGGTTCATTCTATGAGGCTAATTCACAATCCCTCATCCAAACATCATTCATGGTGTGAATTTTCATTCATTCCAAAAAATATATAAGGAAAGGGGTCATGCCCTTCAAAAAACCCCATTCACACTATGAAATACATGGTTCATAGTGTGAAAATTGTGGTTCATAGTGTGAACCTCATTTTTCATTGCATGATTGGTAGTAGTAGCTAACATTCCAACTTTTAGGCCCCTTATCCCCTATTTAGAAATCACCCAAGAACTCGTTCCACAATCGGAGTCTCATTTCGCATCTAGTTTCATAATTTAAAGATGTTATTACTCTTAGAATCTCATTCTCAGGATTGGTTCTAAAAAAGGCATCACCAACCCAAAAAAATTAAAATTATACTGAAAATCCAATCCCAAAAAAGAGAGGTTCTTCAAAATAGTGCACCATGAAACCATGTCTGTTAAACAATGTTCTATGTGACTTTTCATATAGTGTTAATCAGATTATTTATGAAGTGTTACTGATGTTTCAATTGGAATAATTAAATCCCAATGAAATGGTGATTCAATTATATAACTTGTATATAAAATATCATATTGTATTTTTTGAAGTTGTACTAGTGAAGATAAAAAAATCAATTTCTCTATTGAAATCATAATTTTTATCATGGCTGAGGATACAAAGGTGCCACTTATTTTGTGAGACCATTTCATACACAATGTTATGTGAAAATTAAGGCCTTAAAAGGGGGAATAATATTTCATATGGGATATGATAATGTTATATACAACATGCATAATGTTATCAAATAATACTCTCTTTTAAAATATGAATATTTTTGAACCATCCTCACCATGGAAAATTTCTTAGGGTGCATAAAAATTGATATGGGATACCACTATTCATTAAAAGGTAAATATTATGAATAATTATAACTTGACCTGGAACACGAATATGTTTAAATTTTATTTCTATATGGTGGTTAGTACTGGAATCATGTTTCTTTTTTAGTTTTCTTAGATAGAGAGAGGACTAAACTGTTTGTACAATCAGTCATAAAGGCAACTCAGCTGGAATTGAATAACCTTACATCATAACTGAAAAATTCCTATATAGGGGATCAAGTCACATTTCAAGTTACTTTTAACTCATACATAACAAATTGTCAAGATGATATATTGATAAAGTTTAATAAAAGAATGTTAAAATATATTGGAGGGATAGTTAATGATCTTACACAGATCATCCCTAAAATGTTCACCGATAATTTTCTTTCAAAATAATGAAATAGTCCATCTTGGATACCATAGTAAAGGATGAAACCACCCATTAATTGGGTTATTACAAAACATGTCATTATGATAATATAAGAAATAGTAAAATCTATATTATCAGATAGCTTATAGGTGAGTCCCCAGAAATATATACCGTATAAAGGAGACATTATGATAATATCAAATGAAAATAATGATATAATTCTCCCAAGGAAGATCATTAAATATAAGGAATGTGAGTACTATAATAAATTAAATGAATCGAATTAATATACAAACTTCCACATATCATCATGGGTCAAACACAAGAGTGTCCAGTTTGGCGTCATTTTTTATTTCTTCAGGGATAGATATGATCTAGTATAAAATTATCTTGATGACTATGAGAATATTACATTAACAAGACCATATAGAACATTTTTTACCACCAAAATGTAGTTCAACATATCCAAGGATCACAACATATTTACATGTTTTATGGTGTCTTTGTTGCATGATATAGTGGGTATAATATTGGAAGTCTTTAGGGATTATTTTTCTATTTATTGTATGTCATTCCACATTTACATGAAAATTTTGGATCTATTTTTAGAAATATGTGAGAAAAATAAATTTTTTATTAATTGTGACAATGCCACATTATGGTACAATATGCCATATATTTGTTCTATAATCTATCGAGGAATGGAATTTATATTTACCCAAAATATTTAAGTTGTATCTAAATTATCTATCCAAAATTTCATTATGAGTGATTTAATGTTTCCTTAGGAAATCATTCTTCTTACAATAATTTTTTAGTGATTTGAAAATCATTTCTAATCGATTGGAAGACCATTTAATGAACCATTACAACATTGAGTTTGATGAGGTGTCCATAAATGATTATTATCAACTAATAAAGGTTATTGTAGGACCTAATTATGATTGATATAGAATGAAAGTATCTATTTCAGCTCATGGGTGATATAAGTGACCATACTATGGGAGAAATAGTGGGATAATAGGTTGAATTTACCCATTATCTAATCAATTATGTGATTTGTGCATTAGGTGAGGTGAAAGTAAATTACACTTATAGAGAACATGATATTTTTTTGTTATATTTTCATTTAATATATTTTAATCATATCTTTAACTTTAAATGTGATTTTCACTATGGACTTTGTAAAACTATTTTACCTTTGAAAAAACACATACATCAAGATACATTTAATATGATTTGTACTCATACTTCAATAATTTAAAATAAAAATCCTTGTTAAAAATTGGACAGATAACCTTATTGGAGGTCAATTTTATTTTCTTGTGTTTCACCACCTTAAAAAGGGTGATGATATAAAGATTAATGCTTATTTCCCTAATGAACACATATTATTTGTTTATAGAGACCCCATGAAGATGGTTTACAGATATAACTAATTCTTTGACACATAAATTATCCACAATGATCTATCCATCCAATGTAATAATTATTTCTTAGTGGATGAAAAGTAATATTTCATATATGACCTACTACATTTCATGTCATGCAATCAATTTATTATCGACCATTTTCTTCCGAATATGGAAGTACATGATATTTTTTTGTTTTTTCACTCTTCCTCATTTTTGGGAAATCAAGGTCTGAGCTACACCATTTCAATGACTTTAAAATTTTTGTTATTTTTTCCCACCATACACAAGGTTTTTAAGTGTTAATCTTATGATCTAATAGATTAAAACATCAAATCAATAATGAGAATCGAGAATAAAACAACTTTGCCATATTTTGGAGGTGGTAATATTTTGTGTATGTGAAATTTCTTTTATGGGGCCATTCCCAACCTTTAATAGAAACATATTCATACTAGTGTGTGTGGGATATATATCCATGTGTGTGGATGTTGAAACTACTTTGAACAATATAGACAATTTTTTAATTTCATTCATCAAGAAGAATATTTTTATCTAGCATGGAGTTCCTAGATGTTCATCAATGATATGGGTACTCATCTTAATAATTCTATGTTGTTGAATATTTTGGTAAAATGTGTTGTAAATTATAATAAAAACACACCACATCACCCCCCAAATAAGATTTCATGTGGATGTTTATAAATGGTAACTAAAAAATATTATATAAAACACAATGGAGCTTCATGAAAGGATTAGGAAAATAATATTCATAATGGAATATGGGAGTAGATGAAAATATATAAAACTTCTCTATTTGTGTCACGTTTTATGATAATTTATGTGAATGTATTTAATTTTTATATTTAACATGACCATAAAGAATATTTTTCTATAATAGAACTCAATAATGATCATAATATCACAACAGTGAAATTCAAGACACTATAGTCTGAGTGGAATGAAATCAGGAGGTATGCATATAACCATTCCTTCTGTTATAAGTAGATTAAAAAGTTGATCCATGATAACAAAATATCATTGATTTCCTTTTAACGAAGATATAATGTTGAACTTTTTAACTAATGGTAAATACTATTTCTAGGTAAATTCATGTCCATGTGTTATGGGCCATTTAGAGTGATAAGACCATTCACCATTGTGTGATAGAGAACAAGGGAGATGATGGGCTTGGATTTAATGTTAATAGGATGATCTAAAATAAATATTATTACATTGGATTAATTTGATGGAACAATATTAACTACACATTTTGATTATCAAAGAGGAACATGTACATCAATCTTGGGAGGTTAATAGTAGCCCTCATTGAGGGGTAAATCAAAATTTTATAAAAACTCATATTTTTAAGCATTGTATTAGTTTTAGGGGATTTTGTTATATTATTTCTATTATTTTTAGTTTTATTAAATAATAAATAAAAAACTATTTAGTTATCATGGAATTTTATCATTCTAGTTTTACAATAAGGTCTATAGAAATTTTAATATATCTGAACAATTTTAGGGAACTCATAATTTCCTACCAGAGAGAGAACATGAATTCAAAATTGTGTTGGGGAAAAACTTTAATTATAGATTCCCCTCATATTCACAACACATTTGTAAAACTATTCATGAAACCACACATTAAGCCTTTAATATGAACAAAAATATATTGGGTAGTTACTACACAGTCCATAAAACCATGATCTATAAACATGAAGGTCAATGAAAATATATTAAATAGGTCATATGATTAGAATAAATGTAGTCAGACAACATGACTCAAACATGTAAGTATTTGAATGACCTTACAGTTTACTCACACAAGTGAAACATGGTTTACCAATTCTAAGGGATAAAAAGTGAAACATTTTTTTAACCCATGAATTTATTATAATTCGTATGAATTTTTTTTTAAATAACTTACGTATTCTTAAGGATTTTACAATACCAACCCATCCATATTTTATTCTTACCCATTTCTCCACATACCTTAACCCCCCTTCATCATCTTACTCCCATAAAATAAACATTATACCATTTCTTCATCTTCTTTCTATTCTTCCTCTTATTATTATTATTTTTTTCCATTTGATTTTGTTTTTATTATATATTTCTGTTAAAATATTCCCACTAAATTTTTTTTAATATTGATTCAATTTCATTTCAATCCCTTTTCATCAAAATATTTTAAGACATTTTTCCAAATCATCACACCACACATACTACACACCATTTCATTTTCCAAAACCATATAATTTCCTTCTATAAATAGTTAATTTTTGGAGGCCAAAATATTCTTAAAATTTTATAAAATATTTTTTATATTATATGTATATAAATATTAATTTATTTTGAATTTATTTTTTTTCTACACGCATGAACCAAAACCTGAATCCTAACATGTCAAATTACCATCCCAAATGAGCTAGTAGTCCTGACTCTAAATCCCCTACAAGGCATAATATTTTATTTATTCAAAAATATGGAAACAAATATTATAGAAACATAGAGACACTTGTAGTATCTCTATATAGATTATTTTATCTTCAAAATCTAGCTACATTGGGAATTTAGAATGAGATCAGTAATTATATTATGTCGGACCACCTTATTGTGGACAATTCTATTAGTATACTAACATAGAAAGAGTTGGTCCTTTAGTCTAAAACCATTTCTCATTATAACTAGAGGTATTCCATTGAAATGTATGGTTAAATAATTAAAATGGGGGATAAATAAACATTACTCTCCCTTAAGAGATTCCATACCTTTCCCCTTAGATATTTTTAACTCAACATTATGTTGTTTACAAAGAAATATGTTTACACCGCTGAATTTACTAAAATGTTCTCATCATTGGAATAAAATTATTATGAGAAATTTTGTGAATAAATCACCAACTAAATCATTCTTGTATGACTCAAATATACAAGGCCTTTTTGTTATGGGATTTAGGCACTAGTTCTCTATCAAGTTTATACCACCTGCTATACCCCATACTTGAGTAACGTGGGTAACGTTTCTCAAAGGTACCTATTTTTTATCCAATTAATATTTATATAGTACTTGGTCAACCTGTAATTATTTAATATCCCATAACCAGTCTATATTACTACCACTCCAATGTATGAATCTTTAGAGGACATTATGTATATGTAATTGTCGAATTCTTTGGAATTGGTTTTGATGTGAAGGCCAATAATATTATTGATATCCCTCTTCCTTCTGATATCACCTTGGTACTATATATGGGGATAATATAATAGGATATGAACCATTACGATTTTACTAGAACCTAATTATACGTGCAATAGGTAAGGGATGATGCATATTCCTCTTATAAGAATGTGTCATATAAAACTTACAATGCCCCACCACCCATTACCAAAATCCACCATCCTAGAAATAAATCTTCCATTCCTTTACCAACATACTTCCCATAACCACACCCATTTCTTCAGGGGAACAAGTATAAAAATATAGACCATTAATGGATGTTTAAATAATATAATAATTATATTATTGATAAGAAAATCGAGAAAAATGGGAATTAGTTATAGGGTATAAACCTATAAGAAAATCCTCTTCTTGAGATATAAAACCCCTTAAAAACCCATCCCCTATTGTGTTATCTTCTTGGTGGTGGATATGTTCACCATGTAAATTCATTTTCCTCCCATGAAATTAGTGATTAAACAACTACATGTATCATCTATGGTGGTATAAGGGTGGGAGCCTCCATAACTGGTGGTGCTAATAGTGATTTTATATATTTTTAGACCATAAGCTATGATACTAGTAGTGATCCAGCATTGGAAGGGGAATTCAAAACATATTTTATTTAGTAAATATTCATAGACCCTCCCTAGTCTTGGAATTATTATTTTGAATTGATGTTACTTTTATTTTTGAATTATTTTCTACAAATGTTTTCATTGTTACATGGTAGTTAAACACTGCAAGATATCATTTTTTTAGACTTCCATATTTTATATCCTGATATATGGTGTGATTTTATTATAATAATTTTTACACTACTATTTTATTATATTAAATTCTTAAATTTTTAATTTTTTTATGAATAATAATGTAAGTGGAACAAATCAAATTTCTAGAAGCACACTTTTCCAACCAATAGGCTCTCTCACACGAACCACCTTCCTTACAGTCACCATCATTCATATGGTGTTTTCTTTCCTCCTCATGATTTATCTATTTTTTTAAATAACTCTATACTAAAACTTATTATCTTTTTTTACTCACCATATTCCAGATTAACATGGCCATGAGTGTATGGAATCCAGGCTTTTCATTACATATTATTGATTTACATTGTATATATTGGGGATCATTTAATGTTAATTTTTTGGAAAAAAGGGTACATAATATATTAAAACATAAATCATTATTCTAATAAAAATTAAATCATACATCATAGGTTTATTATAATTACATTTAATTTATTTCGTAACCTGAAGACATAAATCAAAATAAACGGTTCCTAGTAATGGAAAGTAAGGGAAACAATTTACATGAGATCTTGAGAAATATCAATAAGAACATCAGAAATATCTAAATGGAAAGATCAAGAGGAATATAATAATGATAATAAATTGAATAATAAAATGGAAATGTGTATAAAAAATTTAAATGAGACATTCATAATCATATAACAAAGGTTTTTCAATGAGGTGTTATAAAAACTACCAATTTTATTCCAAAAGGTATCACAAAACATGCCATCTCTAGTGATTAAATTATTTACCAAATTAATTGGAGTGATATTACGGCATAACCAAAAAATTTACTAATTTTTATGCGATCTAAATAGATCATAATAAGACATACCACAAATAATAAGTGGAGATTAATATAAATGGGTTTCATATCAAAATAATTGTATTTTAAAAAGATATTGAAGAATATGGACATTATGTCATTTTTATCCCACGAAAAGAAAATGAGGGTTTTATAAAAATAAAAAATATTATAAAACAAATAATTTAAACATATTGGTGAATAAAACTAAAAAATAAATAGGTTTGGGTGATCACAAAAAAATATAATTTAGTGGGGAGAATATAAAAAGTTTTAGAATAAAAGTATTTGCATAACAGGTATAAAACATTATTTTAGAAAAGGGAAATAAATGATGTAATAGGTGTATCCCATTAATAAAATAATGTAATATAATAAAATGTATAGTATATCATAGTTCCATAATTTGAAATACACTTCACAATTAAAAGGAATTTGAAATAAAAGAGAAGTTTTGATTCTCCTTACCTTGAATTGTAGCTCCTAAAACATGATAGTTGGGACCTTGGGGGATTGAGGAAACCTTAAGAGTACTCCTTAGGAGGCAAAAACGTTATTGATTCATGGAGGATTAATTTTTAGTGATATAATAGGATAAAATTGTTGGTCAATTATAGAAAAAGTGGGATTTATTTATTAATTTCCAAATTTAGACTATGTACCCCTAGGTGGTGGTAAATGAAAAATCATGTGATTTACCATGTTATGTTTTCATCGTATTGGACACCTGGATCTTATTTTATTCTAATTTATCACACAATAGTAGACTGAGATTTTATGTTACTTATTTTGGCAAGGAAAATTACATTTTTCACAGAAAACATTTTAATGATAATGTTTCCATTTTAATATTTGGAAAGTAAATTATATATTTGAAAATTGATTAAAATATATTAAAATAATTTATGAAATTAAAATAAAATATTTCAAGCCTTGGATTTTGGTTAATTTTTTGTTATATAATTATGAAAACATTATGATGTCATTAAACATATGTAAAAACTAAAACTCCATTTTTACTATTCATGAAAATAAAAAGTATTTTATAAAATTCTCATCAATTCATCCTAACCTAATTTTGAAATTTTGATTTCAAAAAAAAATATTTATATTTTCAATATAATTTATAAATATGATAATTTTATCTTTTTAATATAAAAATCCATATTTATTAAAAATACAAGAAGATTGAAAATTCATAATAAACTTTCCGACACTTCAAAAAAATAAAATTATTTCATCATTTTTATTATAATAGGATTGTTTTATTTATACAGTGTAATTAAAATAAACACTATTAACAATTACATACTTTATTATAATAATTATACAGTTTCTAGAAAGTATAATTTCTATCTGTAATATCAATTCATCAAATTCCAACAAAATGTTGCAATGAAAACTATTCATAATGTGGAAATTATGGGAATACAATTTTATCTATATAATTGTTTTAAAAATTGAATAAATATTATAGGGATATGTAACCCCTTATAACACCCATATACAACCTAAGGGTAAGGTGTGTGATGGTGATTGATTGATGTGGTGGATCAGCTAACATTTCTCGAGTGGAAATTTAAACTAATTGGAACTTATCTCATAAGAAATTTATTTAAAGCTTATATTGTTGAATCTCGCCTTGGGCTTAGTCAAGTGATAATCTTAGCGACACTACATCCATCCAAAACATTGATAAATGAGATTCATACAACATGAATCCACTGGTTGAGTCCATTACCTTTTTTTTAAGTATCAAATATCCATTTTCGAAATTTAACATATAAACTTTAATGATAACCTTAAAAATATTATCAATTGAATAGTTCCCAATTTTCATATTTACCAACTATTAGATAAAAGACTAAAACTGAAGGTAACACTTAAAATTATACTCACTTTATTATAATATATATAGATATGTTGAGTACAAAATAATAAGACACTCATTTTCTGAGGAAACAAATAACATTCAAAAAGTATGGGTCGTTACATTCTTCCCCCATTAATAAATTTCATCCCTAAAATTTCAACTCATTCCCTCAGTTGAAAAACAGTGTTGGAACTTCTGCATCATTATTTCATTTCATATGATGTTCCTTCCTCATATTTATGGTTCCTCCAAAAAACATTGATGTGGTGGGTTATCATTTTGCATATAACCTTGTCTATATGGTCCAAGATCTCCACCTATTACTCATCATAATAGAGGTCATGTTCCAATTATACCACCAAAGGATTCAGTACATGTGAATTGTCATATATATACTTCCACTAGAGAGATACATTGAATACATCATGAACATGAGATGGATTTGGAATAGGTGAAAGCTGATAGGACATTAGTCCTATGAAATCAAATATTTTCATAGGGGAAAATGTACCTAATACTAGGCTTCCCTTTCATTACAAACTACAGGACTCTCTTCAATGGTGAAATTTTAAGGAAGAATTTTTCACCAATATCAAACTCCAAGTCCCTTAAATGGTTGTTAGCGTAACTCTTATGGTGACTCTAAGAATTCTTTATCTATTTTCATATGAGAAGAACATTTTCTATCATATATTTCATATGATTAGTCCCATGTAGCTTTCACTCACCATCTTCATTCTAAAAGGTATGTGTTCTACATCTATTCCTATATAAAGCCTTATAGGGTGCCATTTGAATAGTTGAACAAAAATCATTTGTTGCATGATAACTTAACTAATGGGATATGATTATATCATCCGTATTTAAATTCCATTGATCATGTTTGAACAATATCCTCAAGCATTTGAATAGAACTTTTAGATTATCTATCATTTTTTGGTTGATAGTTCATACTAAAATTCTATTCGGTACTCAGAGCATTTTGAATACTTCCATATAGTTTTTATGTTAAGTATTAATCATGATTATAAATATATCATGGAATTTTGGTCAAGATAGAAATATTATCGAATAGATATGATATGGGTAGTCTTACTCAAATGGTCCACTATAACCCATATCTTATTTTTGTTACCTTTTTATGTCCTTGGGAGACCAATGTCAAAGTCTATAGTGATATTTTCCCACTTCAATGCTAGTATGGGTAGTGGTTTTATTACCCATTTAATAATTTCACTCTACATTCACTTGTTGAAACACCAGGAACCTTATAGTGTAGTCAGAAATCTCCATTTTCATGTTACCCCACCAATAATAATCACAAAGGCCCCTATAAATTTTATTACATAAAATATATATAGAGAATGTAAAGCTATTATATTCATCCACTATGTCATTAATTTCAAAGATATATGCAACACATATCCTTTAATGAAATCTCTGTACACGTTATTGATCAATATTAAACTTAAGAAATGTCGCATTCTTTACATCATCTCTCTCTTATTTGAAAACATATGTCCTCTTTGAGATTTATTTTTCATATCATGTAACGATTGTTGATAAATAATTTTTTATAGGGTTAATGATTTACCTTCCATTATAATTCCCATGACATGTTTTAAGAGGGCTTTGATCAAAGGATCTCCTTGAATCCTAATTATTTCATGCACAACATGGTTTTTCCAACTTATTGAATTAGTGACTATTTTTTCACTTCTATGATGATAATTAACTGAATAATAATATACTTTAAAATTTTCCAAGCATCTCCACTATCTCATATTCAATTCATTTTTCATGAATATATACATAAAACATTTTTGGTCTATGTATATATCACATTTATCCCCATAAAGATAGTGCCTCCATTTCTTTAGAGAAACAAAACCATAGTCAGCTCTAGGTTATGTGTAGGAAAATTATCATCATGAGTCTTTAAATGTATTGTTGGGAAAAAATCCCTCAAGGTATCATTGAAGCATTTTTTAGGTGATTGTGTTTGTTGAAAAAGTGGACATCTGTGTTGTATTTTTGACAAAGAAATCCATGACATAAAAATTTGTTGACAAAGGGGATTTCATGGTGGCATGTCGAGTTCAAGAGCTGAGGTTAACCATACATGATTGATTCAAGAATTTTGACAATGGAATGGATGATATGGAGGTGGTAAAAAAGAATAGATACAAGGTGGCACCATTTTCCAGTGTTTGCCAAATTTTTGGGCTTGAAAAACGGCAAATGGAGAAAAGTGGGTTTGGAATAGAGACTTGCGCGTTGTGTTCTTGAAAGAGTGGAAACTTTCATGCCATATGTTTTTCAAGATCAGAACATATAAAAATGGAAAAGGGATAATGGATGCACATGTTTTGGGATGGTTGCGTAGGTATTGGTGTGGTCACGCAGGTGACTTGCGCGCCGTGAAAGGACCTGCGCACCAATACATAGGAGTATTGGAAAGATGCGAACCTATTGTTTTTCAAGATCAGAACATAATAATATGGAAAAGGAAAGAGGGTCCTGCATGTTTGGATGTGGGTCTCGCAAAGTTACTTGCAGGGGAAGAGACCTGCGCGCCGAGACTTGCGAGATGAGGGCAGACATGCGCAACATTGAACAGGGTGTCAAAATGCCTATAAATACAGGTCAACCCCTCCTCATTATACACAGAGTTCAACACTTAGAGAAAATTAGAGCTCTCGTCATGGAGGTGTGGTGGTCGCACAAGTGGTGGTGCGTCACGGAAGAAGGACTTTAGTGCAAGATTTGAAGAAGGGCGATTGGTGTGTGTTGTGTGCCAATATTGGTTTGGGTGTAAAGGCAAGTTTGTCACGCATGTTTGTAATTGAAGAAAATTGTGTCGCGCAAGTTTCTGAGATGGAATTGTGTGCTAATTGTGACTTGCACGCCGATACTTTCATTCCAGCTTTGAGACGGGCGCAAAGTATGGATGAGTTCTGGTAGTGATTCAGGGCTGTGTGGAAGCTATAAGTTCGCCTGATACCTTTGGTGCAAAGAGAGATTCATCTATCGGTGAAAGTTGGACTTCAAAAGAGCACATACATACAGAGGAAAATGCATTCACTCATGCAAATGTAGAGACCAACAGATCTCTAAACTGTGAGAGGATTCCTTTCGAAGCACAGAGCAAAGGAATAAGAAGAAGGTGATCCTCTCCACTGACAGTGAGCCAGAGAGAGAGAGAAATAGGGAGTGACCCTTAGGAAAGTAGTGAGAGGACCCTAAACCTTGTAAAGGTAGTGATCCTGGGATAAAGTGAATGTTCCTGAACCTTTGTGTCCACATCTAGTGAAGAATAGTGGAATTTGGTATGATCAAAAATTTTTCGGAGTATACACCTTGGACGTAGCCCAGTGAGGGTGAACCAAGTAAAAATATGTGTGTCGTCCTGCTTAATTCCCTACAGTGCATTTAAAGCATCGTCATCAAATAAAGAAGAAAATAAGTGATCATAATAAATACACAAGAGAAAACAAAGTGACCCTTGTAATAAAGAGGTCAATATCTAATGGGGCAGGAAGAACTTTGAAAAAGAATATCAATACCCTGATTCACCCTCCCTCTCTAGGTATATAGGCCCCTATTGGTCCTAACATGTATATATACATAAGAAATCACATTTTCATTATTCATGAGGATGAACCCGATTCCATCAAGAGATTAATTTCTAAAAATAATGAATGATTCTCTAACAGAGGGTAGAGGTAACATGGGTGTAGTAACCAATATCTACTAAATCTCTTGAAAAAAATTATTCTCACTCCTTTGTACATATTAAATTTTCCACCTTTTGATTTATCTTGGTCAGTGGATTATAAAGTCAAAAAATGTTTTCCTCAAACCTCCTATAATATCCTATTAAGCTAAGGAAACTACGAATCACAATTACCATTGTAGGATGAGTTCACTCCTCCAGAACCTTTGTCTTGGTAGGGTCAACTATGATTCTTTAATTGGTTTCAATATGTCCCAAGAATGAAATTCGTTGTAACCAAAATTCACATTTTATAAACTTCCCAAAATAACCTCACCTTCCTCACAGTATTCAATATAACCTTTATATAATCCCCATACTCAACAATAATTTTTTTATATATAATAATATCATCACTAAAAACTACCACAATATTATCAATGTGGTCCTTAAAGACTCCATTCAGGAAATCCATAAAAATAGAATGCGAATTAGTCAATTCAAAGGGTATTAAAAAACTTATAGTTCCCATACATTGATCTAAAAGTGGTATTTGGAATATCATAATTCTTCATCCTTGATTTAGTATAACAAGATCAAAGATCAGTCTTGGAGAAGAATTGAGCCCCATGAATCTGGTCAAATAGGTCATCAATCCTTAGAATAGGGTACTTGTTTTTCATTGGGATCCAGTATTGTTCTATATAATCAATTCGTAGCTGCATTTATCTATCTATCTTATTAAAAAGGTGAATAGGTCCTCTACAAGGAGATAAAATTGTCTAGATAAACCCATTATACAAAAGATCTTGGAGTTTTTCTCTAATTCTTCCATCTCTACATTTTCCATTATTTACAGGGTCTCTGATATCGACTTGGATCCTTAAATGAGTTCAACAAGGAACTCAACCTTCGTGGGGGAGATCCATGTAAATCCTTAGAAAATAGGTTAATTTATTCCTCAATTATAGGGAAATTCTCTTTTTGTATACTTTTAATTAATTATTCATCTCCAAAAATAATTTTTTCAAATAATTATATGGGTGGTGTTTCTAGAAAAAGATTAAGTTGAGATATCCCTCCTTTGAAAACAATTTTATGCTCTCCATTCTAGTCTACTGAGATTTTATTTCTTTGGTAGTTGATCTTTGAATAATACATTGAGATTTTTACCATCCATAGTATAGTGTTGAATTCCAGCATGGGAATGACAACAATACTTTCGATGAGAATGTTCTCTACAAATTCAATACTAATGTTTCTATTCAATTATGATGTTTTCATTGTCCCTCTATGAGTCTTTTTTGAAAACTATACTTCAATATGATCAGGTATTGATTCTATATTATTTAAAAACTTGGAGGAAATAATGGAATTTGTAAAAATAGAATCAGAAAAAGTAATTTCTCACTTTGAAAGAACAATGAGTGTACATGTTACTACATTATTTAGAACGTCAAATTATAATGTGGTGATATAAAAATCCCAACCTATCTACCTTGGACATTGATGAGGATGATGGTGATTCCCCTCCATTAACTTCAGATTTTAAAAGTAATTGGAAATAAGCCCAAGTTTTCCATGCTTTAATTATTGGACTTTAGGATGGTGCTACACCTAATTCCCATTGTTTTTAGTTTTGATAAGATGATGATTCAACTTAATATGATTTTTCCAAGATGTATGTTAATATATTCAACACTTGTAACATTTCCCACTCATGAAAATAAAGTTCCACAAATTCGTCTACCAACATTTTGTGCATGTTTAGAGGTTCAATTTATCTCATCCACTATATGATCAAGGTTTATACCCAATCCTGTCTCTATTGATCTCTTCTTTTCATTCGATCTATGAGACCATTGCGTCTCCATAGACTCCATCTCAAATTTCATTGAATTAAATTTATCTCCTCATAAATTTTATATTCAGGATTAGTAATATTATTTAATATATGGGGTCCTAGTCCACCGATGAATCTATCAACCATAACATTTGGATCCTCAAAAAAAATCAAGAGGGGTGGAAAGAAAGTCTGGTAATGTTTATTTCATAGCTTCCCATTGATTCATTTTCCTTCTAATTTAGCTCTTGGAATTCATTTTCCATTTTTTCTCATCGAATAATAAAATTATATAATGAAAAAGGATCCTCTGAACTCATGCCACTCTATGTCATAAATATCCTTTATTAGATTCTTGTTTTTAATCAGTTTCAACCACCGATCCACTTCTCCCAATATTTGGTACACATACCGGGTGAATTTTTCTTCTTCTAAACAATGTAGAACAGAAAACATATTTTCTATAGAGCTTATCCATTTTTCAACAATCAATGGGTCCGCAGATCCCCTAAAAGAAAGTGGTCATTGAAACATGAAATAATCAATGGAAAGTTAACTCTTTTAGGTGAATCCAGTATCTCAGTTTCAATGAAGTTATTATCCATAACTCGAGTTAGTTGATTCATCATTCTCATTAAGTTTTAAACAACATATTCCATTGAAGGGTTGTGATCGTCTGGTCCATTCAACTAAACATTTACATGGTTCCTCCTAGATCCCTCTATTTTCAAATATAAGAAAACCTTAGTTAGAAAAGTGTTTATTTTAATAATATTATAACTCCAATGGAATTTTATTTCTTAAATCATCATGCCTAAAAATGTTATTCTTCAACAATAATTACATTTTCTATATATTAATCATAAGGGTGCATAAAAAGCATATGAATAACCTAACATATCTATATGTAGTGTCAAACGAGATGGGAATTAAGGCATGTGGTCAAGTACCAGGTTATTTCATATCCGTATCAACACACCTTGTCAAAGTTTTTACATCTAGGTATATCTGTTCTGGAACCACATCCACACCTTCTTATCCAGACGTGGATTTATTTTCTCAGAAACCACTTACTTATTATTTAACAAACACAGTAGGATGTTTTCCTATATTTTACTTATAGATATGATTTTTTCTTAGTGTTTTAAAATCATAATTTCAACAAATAACTAAATAATCATTTGATACCAACTATGGGATCATTCCTTTTTGTTACATAAATTTTCATTTACATTTTATAAACACATGATCTTTTAATGTTTCGTTTCATGGAAAAATATATTACATGATACATGAAAAATTAAAAAAATATCTAATACTTTTAATGTTATTTAGAATAGGTTAATACTAAGTAAATTTACTACATCTCATAACCTGAGTACTTTCATTAATGAAATGAGTGAGCAAAAGGCCCAACAAGAGAATGTAAGGGAAAAAATTTACATAGGAACTTCAGAAATATCGATATGAACATGAGGAATATCATGATAGATTTATGAAGAGGAATATAATAATAATAATAACTTAAATAATAAAATTTAAATGTGGATACAACATTTAAATGGAACATTAATAAACATATCACCATGTTTTTTCACCAATGTGTCATAAATAATTCCAGGGTTATTCACTAAGGTATCGAAAAACATGTCATCTATAGGTATTAAATTATTTACTGAATGCATTAAAGATATAACATCAAGAACAATTAATATTTATTAATATTCATGTGATACATGTAGATAATAATAAAAATGTTCATAAATAACTCATGGATAATAAAAGAAATGATTTTCTTATCAAAATCATGGTGTTTTAAAAGGATCCTAAAGAACACGATCATTATGTCATTTTTAACCCATGAAAAAGGAAATTTGGGTTTTTGGTATGTTAATATCAAAATAAAACTAATAATTTAAACATATTGGTGAGTAATTATAGAAAAGAATGTGTATTTGGTATTCAGAAAAATAAACTAAATGAGAATTTCCTGAGGAGAAGTGAGAGATTTTTTGAAGTAAAATCGACATCAAAATAGGTATACAACATGGTTCTTGAAAAGTGTGAAAAGAGAGGTTAATAGGATGTAAAATACATAATATAATATTTATAAATTAATGGAATTGAATAAATTATATAAAATAACATAGTTTGGAAATTTGAATGGAATTTCACTTAAAAATGGAGTTTGAAAGAAAAGAGAAGTTGAGATTTCCCTTACCTTGAAGAGTAATTTGAAAAAATAGAAGGTTGGGTCCTGGGGGGATTGAGGACACCATGGGAGGAATCCTTAAATGTAAAACTATTATAAATTCATTTTCTATTAATTTGTATTGTAATGAAATTATGAAATGGGTGGGTATTATAGAAAAATTGGGGGATTTGTTTATTAATTTCAAAATTTTGGTCTTGAACACCATGGTAGTGGTAAATGAAATAACATGGGCTAGACAATGGTATTTTATGATTTTTTGACACATAGATCATATTTTATGTCATTTTATTGCACAATAGTTGAAAAAAATATTATATTTCTTATTTTGTCAATTAAAAATAACATTTTCACAAAATAACATTTTTAAAGTTAAAGATTCCATTTTAAAGTTTGGTCAGTAAATTATAAATTTGGAAATTGTTTAATATCAGTTGAAATAAATTATATTAATAAAAAAAATAATTTAAGTCGTTTATTGTGTTTAATTAGTTATTACATCACAAATACATAATTATGATGTCATTAAACATACATTAAAACTCAAACGGTATTTTTACTATTCATAACCAAATTGCGAATTTTAGAAAATTCTCATAAAGTAAATATATCCTAATTTTGACATTATGATTCAAAAATGATATTTATTTTTTTATCATAATTCTCTAAATATGATAATTTTAACTTATAAATATAAAAACATTTATTTATTAAAAATAATAAGGGATTAAAAATATATAGTAAACTTTCTCACACTAAATTTTTTTTTTCATTTATATTTAAATATAATTGTTTTAATAATAAAAAGTCATAAAATAAACTAACTAAAAATAATTTATTTTATTAAAATAATTATATCTTTTTTGGAAAGTGCAATTTCTATCTGAAAAATCAATTTATTAAATTCCATCTAATTTTTATTTAGAAAAACTATTCTAAAAACAGAATTGATGGAAAATAAGTTTATTTTTAAAAAGGTATTAAAATTTAAGTAACTAAGGATCTAATATGTATACCCCTATAAGACCCATATATTTCCTAAGTGTAATACGATTGATGGGGATAGATTCATGGGGTGGATCGAATAACATTGCACAATTGGTAATTTACAATAATATGAAATTTTCCCATAGGCGATTTCGTTCCAGATTCACTTTTTAATTCCCAACATGGTCTTAGTCAAGAGAAAAGAACAGCGATTCTACCTCCATCCTAGGATCTACTAAATGAGGTTTATATGGAATAAATATATTTGTTCAGTCAATCGACTCATCTTTCTCTATCAATTTTCATTTGTCAAAATTTTACTTAAAAACTCTATGGACAAAGTTAAAATTATAATCAATAGTGTGGTTCCAAATGATAATATTGAAAATGGTAATATAATTGTCGAATCCTAATGGTAAAATTTCAAATTATACTCTCTTCATTATTAAATATATATAGTTATGTTGAGTACAAAATAATATAACATACATTTTTTCAAGAAACAAATATCATTCAAAAAGTCTAGGTAATTGCAGGGTGGCTGTTCTTGGACTATATTGTGGGTGAAGGAACCCCATCCTTTGGAACCCCATTTTATTATTACCTTAGCATTTATGAAAGTTAAATTTTTTATTATTGATCATTTAGTATAATGATTTAAATATAATACATGAATATTAGATAAATGGAAATAGATCCTTGGTGAATAATTTTGAGGTTTGACTTTTTCTTGGACTAATAAACTATTCATCTTGGTGTTTTGGATTAGGAAAATTAAATTAAATTTCATTAAAGTTTCACCTTAAAAAAGTTATTTATTTCATCAATCTTGATTTGGTAGTTTAAAATGAGGATATTTGTATATTTAAGTCTTATATAATTTATGCTAGTGATTTTGTGAATTTATTGAAAACACACATTAGGTTATTACATTATTTGAATTTCATGAGCTCTAATATTTTATTTAAAAATTTCCAAGGATACCTCCTTTAGAAAAAGGTTCAAAGTATAATAAGATAGTATCTCACTTAAATTAAAATTTCAATTTTTCAAAATCCATTCCCAAGATGATTAGGTCCTCACATCATGATTCAATGTTCCAATTCAATGTTACTATGTTACCTACACAAGTTGTAATCCAACATTTGATGTTTATAAAAACTTTTTTTATTTTTATAGGGGGTATGAGAAGATGGATATATATTGGGTGACATTATTTTAACATTATAGGTGGAATTTAATTCTAAAAAATTTATTTATAATGAAAAATTGAAAAAACAAGATTGAATCTATTTTGATTACTTAGTTTTTATATTGTAGAGTAATGAAAGGTTAATATAGAACATATAATGGGTTTTAATTTATACATATTTTCATTTAATTGATATAAAAGTACAAGTTAAAACATGTTTCTTTTGTTTTTCCTTTGGAATGATTATCTTAGTAGTTATATTATGACAAACAATCGATCATGTCTAGGTAGTTTGATTCACCTTAGCACAACTGAAAACTATGTAGTGAATTTCACCTTAACAATGATTAATTTATTTTCATAATTTTTTTATGGATTAAATATGATTTTAATGGTGAATAATGGGAATATAATGAAAAATAGATGTTGTCTGCATAATCTGGGAGTTTCATAAGAAAATAGATGAATTTACACATTTTTCTAATGTACATAGTTTTCATTAAAATATAGAATATATTTACCTCATCCCAAGAAAAATTAGAACCATATTTTAAAGAGGAATATTTTAATCACTTAGACCTGATTAGTCATAAGTAACCAAACCCAGTGGCCTGCATGGACGTAAGCTCACCTCTTCAAATGCTAGAGGTTGATGACTAACAACAACGGTCTAATGTTGTATAGTTGACATACTATAACCTCTTGATAAGAGTATCACAAAAGATACTATAAATGAATATATAACAGAATAATAATAACTAAAAATAGATAAGTGAAAGTAAATCATCTAGAGAATATTAATAATCAAGCCAAAGTGACATCCATTACAAAATTAATTGTATTTCATTGTGACATACAAAAAGTTAACCATATATGGAAGAAAACAAATATACAATACATAAATAATAATTTCAAAAAAATTATGAAAAATGATATCTCTAATAGCATTATGAGTCTTGGATTTCTCCCATGTTCCCAAAATCCCAGGTTATAAGTCAATAAGATATCCATGATTGGGAGTTATCCATTGTCCCTATTGGAATCCCAGAAGTCTATCTAGTTTATAAATGACCACCCCAAGAGGGTGTGAGATAAACTCACTAGGCCCCCACTAATGGTGTTTATAACAAATAAATTCTGTGTATATAGACTATAACTATGTGTAGGTAAAATAGGTAAAGATGTAATGTGGATGAAAATTGTAAACATTTCCATAAATTGGGGTTGGAACTATGATAATGAAATAAATGTTCAATATCATTACATAAAGATAAATTGTGAAATAAACTATTATACTTGGAATTTTTTTCATCTGTAAGAATTTTCAAACCAAAATGGTCCAAGTCCCAAGGCTAAAGATCATGGAGACATCCTCAAGTCCATAAAGGTTGTCTAAGGTTTTACCAGAATAGAATATACCTTCATGGGATAGGAACCCAATGAACATGGTTAAGGAATCCTAATATCTAGAGATATTATATATATATATATAAGGGTCTTAGGTTCCATACACCAATCCCCTCATGGGTTTCATACCGTAATAATGATTGGTTCCATAGAGTAATAAAGATCATTGTCATACTATAATAAAGATCAGTTCCATAAAATTAATCAACATCAGGGTTATAATGTAATATTAAAAATCAAAAAGTAATATATAATTTTGGGATATTTTAGTTTCTAATCCTAGGTAAAAAAATTAATTTATTCAAAAAATCATTATTCAATCATTCCATAACTCACTTATTTTACGTAAGGCTTCAATAATGGGTGGAAATGTCTCACACACTAAAGTGTGGTTAAGAATTAGATTCGTTGAATGAACACACCTAAATTTTGGTATGTGATTAGTTTTCCATCCTATAACCATGGAAAGGTGATACATGGTATTAATTTTTAAGGTTCAAAAAATTTATTTTAGACATTGATTAATTTTAAGAGTAACATCCAAAAGGACTAGAATGTGACATAACGAAAATAATTTAATTGTTGAGAAACCCATATGGAAAATGTATAGAACACCTACCTTATGGTTTTTGAGGATAACATTCCCAATATCAAATTTTGAAATTGACTAGAACGAGATAAATTAAGAAATATAAAAATTCATTGAAAATCAGGTAGAAAAACCTATATGATGATCACACAGTGTTTGATGAGAAAAACCAATAAAGGAAGGTATCATATAGATGTTCTTACTAGTGGTGATTAAATTTGAGATATATAACTTGATTTAGTTTTTGATAAAATAATAGGGATTAAATCCTAGGAAGGATTGATATGGAATCCACCCACATGACAGTAATTGGGGAAAATCTATTCTCTAACCATGTAGGGTTACTACATAAGTGGAACCAAGTGTGTGGGCTAGGCATGTGGTTTTAAAAATTATGCACGACCAATGCATGGTCCCTCTGTGATAGGTATGTAGTTTTGTACCCCAACATGTGGCCTCCCAATCATTATTTTTAAACCATTATCCCATATAAATGGGATTCATGGTTGAAAGACACGTTTATTACTAACTTGGCACAAACCATGCCCTTCATAATGTTTCTAAAAAAATGTACAGTTCAGGGATCTGAATAAGACCAGTATTCTAATGAACCATTCATTAAAATCTTAGAACATCTATAATAACAACAAAAAAATTATAACTGAAATTAAAATGTGCCTTACCTTATAGAAAACGGGGGTGCTACAACATCCACCACATAAGACAACTCATCCCTCAGTTTCCCTTCTGAGGGTAGCAAAGAACTATATGAGATAATATAAGGCCAATGGTCATGTATATCCAAGAAAATCCCAAAGGTTTCATCCTATATGTAGCCATGAAACTATAAAATTTGTAATAAAGGAATATTATAACCTCATAGATCCTTCATTATCTAGTCCAGGATGTTTACATGATGCTTTTCAAAGGACACATCTACCTTTAACTCAACCTAATCAGGATGAAATGCGAGACAGGTTTGAATAATTATGATGTAAATGAGAAATTTGAAACACCTCGTGCACTAATCTATATCTCTATTGGAGGACTATTTTATAATCCACTGATCTAAACCTCTCCAAAACCTAAAAAGGTCAAATAAAACAAGGAAAATCATCCATTTCTCCTTAAACCAATGATGGACCACTCTAGTCAAAAAAAGTAAGAATAATTGCTCCTTGACATTAGTCTCCAGAGGTCATCAAATAAGATTGGAATATAACAGCTACCCAGACTGAGTTGTATCCATTCACTTTTAGATCTTATAAACCTAATCTGAAATCTCATGAACTAGATGAGGTCCATATAGTTTTTCATCCATTGCCTCTAACCAGACCATAGGTAATTGAAAATTCCCACCATATAAGGCCTCATAAGGATCCATCTAAAATATCACATGAATGAAATTATTATAGGATATCATTTTTAGAGGTATATTATTATCTCATGAACCTACAAAATCAAGGGCTCATTTTCTATGAATATCCTCCAATACCTGCATTTTCCACTCAAACTACCCATCTGTCTAAGGGTTGTATGATGTAATAAAATCTACCTATGTACCCAACACCCTCTATAACCCTTTCACGAACTGATAAGTGAAACATGATTCCCTATCCAATAAAAATATCAATGTTACTCCATGAATTCACATAATCTATTCGACATAGAGACTTCAAAGCTCATCCAAAGAAAAGGTCTCCTTGATAGGTTAAAAATGAGTGACCTTTGTGAGCTTGTAAAAGAACACCCATACTACATCATTAACTTGAAGGGATATTGGTATATGAGTCACAAAATCATTGGTGACGTCATCCCATTTCAACATAGTATTGGTTAAAATCTGTAGAGTCTTTACTAGTCCTTGATGTTCCACCTTCACCTACAAACAGGTGGAACCCTTGGTAAAAAAATCCATTTATCTCTAGTTTCATGCTAGACCAACAGTATTGGATATGTATACCGTGAATCATATTTATAATCCCAGGGTCTACCACCCCTATAGAGGCATTATAATCTAACATTAATTCCATATGAATGTATGTAGGAACCTAGACGCATCTATGGATGTGAAATAGCACATCCTCATCAATGATCCATCCTGTTGCTAGGTCCTCACTTGAAATACTATCCCTTAGGTATAGGGCCTTATAATTTGATAGGTTCCTCATATTCACTCTCTCTATAAGTTAATATGTCACTAAAAAAGTATTAAGGTTAGGATTACTATGAATCTCCAATAACTGAAATTGTATTTCAAAAAATGGGGCCATCAAAAACCACTGACTACGGACCTGTTGAATAACCTATGTCTGAGTTCTCCAGATCATATCATAAATTACAGAATTTCCCTTACCTAGTGTATATTCAAGATCAATATTAAATAACAGTAGGTATTCAACCCAACTTCTCTACCTGAGGTTCATTTTAGAGACCCAAAGCTTGACGTTCATGGACATTACATTACTTTTGCGAAATACCTAATACATAACAAAAACAAACACACAAGGACAGTAATAGTTTAGTGTCTTTGGAAACTCGGAACGTAATATTTTAATCATGGTGAAGGATATTCAACATCTCCCATAATGATCTTCCCCTTTTGGTTTTCATACCTAAAACCTATCTTTAAATCATGGGGAAAAGAAAACATATAAAGGGTGAGCTCAAATGATCAGTAATGATATTCATGGATAAAATAAACCAAATCATATACATTTAACTTAAAAAATGAACTTAATGTTTAAACATCAAAATCTTGGGTAATGACATAAAATATGGCAGTACATGACGCATAGATGATAAATAAACATTAATCATGATAAAATAGCATGGGAATAAAACATGTGATTGTGGAATCCATTAATCACATGATATGATTTCCATAGTATCCAAGGCATTGCTTCCAAGACCATCTTAGTGGACAAAGTCCCTTTCTGAATCGAGTTCACTCCTCGTTCCAGTCCTGTATTACTGAACCAGATTAACTTACCATTCCAGCCATGTCTATCTCATGAGATATAAATCATTACCCAATTCATTAGAGGTAGATATAGTTCCCACCCATCTCATATTGAAATCATTCTTATGTGTGCCACAAAACAATCATAAATCATTCATCATAACCCAATGAATAAATTGGGTTTCATAAACATCATTCCATCATAACATAATCCATATAAGAAAAATGGATATCATTTCATCATAAGAAAAGTGAAACCATATAAATCATAGATACATTATACTTGAAACATACACATATGAAATAATGTCATCTTAGATGGAAAGTTGTTTTGATAAAACACTTGAAATTAATTCTTAAGGAACATATCCTTTCTTCTTCAAAATAATTTTATTTTTAGAAAATGCCATGAAATTTTAAAAGAAAATTATTTTGATGAAAATAGTCATGAAATATTTTATATTAACCATATAAATCCATTTGTTCCGTATAAGTTAAAAAAACATTCCCCTCGTACTTTTGACGGAAATGTCAAAAAGTACTTCGTATGGTAAACAAAAGAAAGATTTCGTCCATACGATGTGTTAAAAGTATAAAAAAGTGTAAAAATGACTTTAAACATACATGGAACAAATGTAAATATTTTATGAAAACATTTTTGTAACATGTGGACATGGATGAGAAACATAACCCCAATAAATACTTACAAATAAACAATCACAGATAAGAATGAGATTGGAATAATTATCCCTTACAATGAACTTTTTGAAAATAAAACAGATCACTTATGTGTATTAACTATAATGTCTCATAAATAAAGTATAAATACATGATAATATATAAAAATTCATTTCTCACATAATCAAAGAACGACATAAACAAGAAAGAGAAGATCAACCCAAAGAACAGAAATTGGGTTAAGAAGTTCCCTTACCTCGTGTCTGACATGACTCGATCATTCTTTAATCTCCTGAATAATAAACCAATGTTAACTTCTACTTTATTAATAACCTCTTTTATGTTTATTATTCCCTTTCTATCACTTATTTCCATGTTATAAACATTATGTAACTATTTAGGTTAATAACGTTCTTTTTGTCGATATTCGGTACTTGAGTCAAAAATGGACTTCTTATAATTACATGTTGTTCATGTGGTCAAAGGTTCATTATATCCATAATTATATTCATGATTTATACATCATATATATCATATATATCCAGAATATACATGTATTTATAATTGTACATAACATATGAAGGTAAGAAATAAAATGCACCGTTCATGGAGATGGTAAGCCGTACGTACGCATGAAGGCTACTTTCATTTCTATTTATTATTTTAAAATAAGTAAAACAGAATGATACATAGGTATATTACAATTTCAGTATAATATCATATAAAATATCATTAACTCTATCCTTTATGCATCCCACATAAGGAATTAAAGAATCACATCACTTTGAGGGGGTGGTAGTCCGCACTTCCTCAAATGAGATTATCGTATTTAACCACAATGGAAACCATAAAGGATTGATATAATTGGGAAGTAAAGAAGCATAAGAAAATCATAAACATAATATATATCATATATAAATACAGTGCCATCATAATGGCCTCCATGAGAGGCGGTAGGAGAAAATCGAACAATCATCGTTTCGTGAGGAGTTAGTTTGCCATCCACAGAAACATTATGTTCTTCATCCATTAGATGTATGTGTGTGTAAGTGTAATTCGAATAATTATCATAACAACATCCTAGTATATTGAGGATACTACTGTTGTTACAAAATAAAGGATTAAAAAGAGTTTAGGGTCAGAGAAATAGAACAAAAGAAAACAATTTAAGAGAAATCGCTACCTTTAATTTGTGTAACATCCTTTGGTTTGAATGAAAAATACTTTTTGGAGTGCCTTTTGCTTAAGATAAGTATTCTAGTGGGAGTAGAGGTATGTAGAGATATTAATTGGGCAGAGTTTGGATGAGCCTAATGCTTGAGAGTTATGAGGAATTGGATAGAAATGGTCTCTTTTTATAAGGGGGAGGAGGGGCTCTTTTGGAAAGTGTGAAAATATTATTTTATTATAAACTTATATTCGGTTTCAAAATGTAAAAAAATTATTAAAGATGACGATAATATGACTCATGGATGAAATAAAATCATCCAATCATAATTGGACACGTTTTTTATAATATTTTAATCATTATAATCTAATTTATTTAAATCATTTATTAATGAGGTAAATACTGCATCATTATTGTGTCAAAAATAATTTAATTTATATCATGTCTAAAAATTATAAAAAAAATACCAACATGTAGGAAATATTTTTTTCTTTCCAATTAGTATTTATAGTCTAATAAATAATTTATATAGCCCCTTATAGAAATTAATTACTAAAAGATTTTTGTTAATGCCAATTTTGTCTTTACAATCAATTAATTAATCTAATGTGTCATTGTCTTTCATAAGTGGCTCCATGGGGTCCCAAAATCAACCCGAGGATTCCCATGGTCAGCCATTACTCATCCAATAAGGTTTGGAAAAGTCTAAAGGTAATTTTGAATTATTATAATATTATTTTAACCTTGAATTACCCTATTTACCTTTAACCGCAGTAAATAAAAATTATTGTAGTTACTATTCATAATATCAAAAAAAAGTAACCTATTAACATAATTTGGATGCCCTGATTCCAAATATGGAATCAATTTTTCAAAATTCAAAACACAAAAGTTTCAGTAATTAATTTAAAATTAATCCCGTTATTAAGCAAACGGTTTTTTAAAGTTAAAACATTACCAAAGATTGAAATGTTTTTACCAATGAATTCAACGTAAAATTAATGCTAATGACATAAATTATATTAAATGGTAAAAATAAATTCTATTTATACTTTAAATCCATTCAATATTATAATTTAACCATATAAATTATTGCGATGAAAAAAGAGGACTTTAATTTAAATATAGCGTGTTTTTACTATTCATCAAAATATGAAAGTTACCAGAATAATATGAAAAATTTATCCAAAGTAAAATTTTATATCTTGAATCCAAATAAGAATTTTATTTTATCCAATTGTACTTATAAACATGTCAAAAACTAGATTTAAAGTGGGTGCGCCATCAAAAGGTGGCAAAACTACATTTTTTTGAAAAATACTTATTTTACCCGAAAAATTTATTTTGTTCTAATACCATGTTATAGAAAATATGTAAGATGATTAATAAGGTTATAAAATTCAAAATTTAGTTAATACTATTCATAACGACTTGTCCATAATAACAATATATCGATGTTTAGTGAAACCCGGTATTGCGTACAAAACACGCTATCGAGGAAGGTCATGATTGCGTGTAATGCAACCCAAGTTTGGGTTGCGAGTTATGCAAGACACCTTTGTTGTTTCGTAAAATAGAATCCAGTAATATTTCAATTATACATTGAATATATATATATATATAGACACTCAATGTTGCATAGAATGACTACTATCAAACGATCTTGAAATTGTGTATAACACAATCCAAGAATAGTGTTGCGTATACTGCAAGCTAATATGGTGTTCCATATAGCACAAGATAATATTAGTGTAGGAAAAAACAAATGACATCAAATAAATTAAAAATAATACTTATCATAAAATCTGGGGGTGCTACATTTTACCCCCCTTAAAATGAATTTCGCCCTCGAAATTCGTCGGGGTTATAAATGGTTTAATAATTGAAAGTTTCTTTAATAGAAACCCACATTGTTAAAATGGAATACCAAAACCTATCTATAAAAACTAAAGTATGAAATTTAATGGTTACCCAAATTAACTAATCATTGGGTTTCCATATAGGATAACATTGGTGAAAATATGGATATGGATGAAAAATCTAACCATCATGTTCTGATGGAGAGTGGTAGAGAACAGGGCTATGAAAAAGAAAACAATCACAATGCCATAGATTTGTGATGATCTAAGGTACCATATGATTCATCAGATATAAGAGTACGAGGAAAACATTTTTGTCTTTCAAGATAATTTCCCTAATGTTGAAGATTTTTGGAATTAAAAGAAATTCTAACTTGATTTTGGTACAATCTCATTGTTGTTCATGTCTTGAATAGTTTCCACTTCATCTCTTAATGAAATGAAGTTGAATCTATCATATTTGAAGTGTTAATAGATTATGTGATATAATGATAGGTCATTCCATCTATTTCTATCTTAAAAAGTTTTGCACAGTTTAATAAATATACAGAAGTCCATTTATACTGAGATTAATGGTTGTTATAATGGACTTATACTTCAAATATCATAGAGCCTAATAAAATAAAACTAGTATTTACTAACCATGGACATCCTATAGGATAGTGGTAGGCGATGAAGGCTTGTCGTACATCGGTTGTGGGTTCTCTTTCTGCAACCTTGTCCGACACGACAAGTTGTCTCCCGTCCTGCAGGTTGTCCTTTTTCTAAAACAATACTATTATAACAAGAAGATCTAGCCTTAAACAATACTATATGATGTCCGAAAAAATCCATTCCAGTCTTTAGACGTATCCAAAATACATCTGTCCAATATAATAGTATAAAGAAAATTATTACTAGAAATGTCATTAACCAAGCATGTGAATACCATCATTTATCCACATATATCATAAGATATGTCTTATTGGTCACATTCCAAACATTCAAAAGCCTTAATCATGTATTATCTTGAAAAATTAATACACATTGAACCTTAGTGAAAACATGAATGCAGTTTAAAGTTAACATTTTCCACATACCAAAATCCCATAAATTTTATTTACTCAAACCATGATATAAATTTGTCCTTATATCAGTCATTAGATCATGAATACTATCAAACATTTAATTCTCTCTTTATCCATTCCTTATGAAAATATCATCTGCTTTCCAAAATATTTGAATCACTTTTCATGGTTACCGGTACCATATAATTATCAATAACCACAATAAACCATTACATAGATATTCCAATGTTCCACAATACTATAAATGAGATTCCACAACACTATTTTTGAAACCTTTACATAAACTCATAATCATTCCACCACATCATTGTCATACTCAACATTGATAATAGTGATCGCATGTGAGTTCCCTTTGTCCTTTTCCTTAGGAGGTTTCTCATGTTGATCATTATTAACCCTTGGATTATGTCATTGATTAGCATAATGCCACATTCTCTTGCACTTTAAGCATTGAAGTGTTGGTGGTGCATTCACTGTAGTATTTTCTTTATTTACATAATTAGTAACCCTTTTTCCCATACATCAACACTCAGCTGCTCGATGACCTTCATTTCCACAATTAAATCATTTTCTAGTCCCTTTAAGACAATATCCACCATGATTCTTTCCACACTTTGAGAAAAAATAAACATTCATCTTATTTTCACCATTGTTTTGAGATTTCTCCTTGAACTCCATCTTTAATTTCTTGTCCAAAACATGAGATGGATATGTAACACCAACTTCCATTTCTACCTTTATAGCACAACGGAAAATCTCTTCATAGATACTGAAGTTTCTTATAGCTAATTCCCTTCTAAGACTTGGCTTTAAGTCACAGAAGAATCGATAAACTTTACTTTTAGATTGGGTGATAAAGTGAGATTCATACCTTGAAATCCTTATAAAATTTTCTTCGTATATACCAACAGGTTCATCATCCTTTTTCTTAAGCTCAAGGAACTCCTTTTCCATATTTGTTCGAAGAATACAAGGGAAGTACTTACTGAAAAACATGTTTGTGAACTCGTCCCATTCCATGGACTCAATTTCATCTTGGGGCCTTGTATTCTTAATTAGAGTCCACCATTGGTCTACTTCACCTTCTAAATAGTAAACAGCTAGAATGAATTTATCATGTTCCAAACAGCGAGGTATGGAAAATATCTCTTCAATGGTACTGATCCATTGTTCAACAACAAGTGGATCAGAAGACCCCTTGAAAGAAGGTGGACATTTCCTCATGAAGGACTCAATAGAATATTGTTCCCTTATCTGATCATTCTGATGTCCAGAATGATTCATAGCTTGCGTAAGTATAGTAATAAGAATTTTCACTCCATCTCCCATAACATTGGTTTGTTCATGAGGAAAATCATTGCATTGTCTATTACATTGATCAACATGGTTCCTTTGGGTTCTAGCCATCCTCTAAAACCCTAAAAGAATAGTGTGAGTGGAAAAAATCATGCTAGGGAAAACAACATAAGAAAGGGGGAGTACCTTCGATATCTAACATCTTAGGTTTAATTATAATATCATTACTGTAATTCTAGGACAATAACCTATACTTATACTTAACCTTAGGGACATCCCTAGACATTCCTTAGAAATATATCTAGGGATATCACTACAGTTTTCGCATCTTAGAATCCAAAGGTTAACTAAACCGTTCCTCTGATACCAACTACAATGGTCAGGAATTACATACAATGGATTATAATTGATACCTATCAGGGCACTCCATGGGTGGCTACACCCCCTGGGCAGGACACACCACCACCCCTAGTGGCAGCCATTTCCTCATGAAGCCCCTTGGCGGAGAGCCATGATTCGTCCAATGCTCACATGTGAGAGTTCCCAAGGATCAGATTAACTCATACCTCATTTGCCTCTGATACCAACTATAGATACCCAGTGCTTTACATAAATGGACATTACATTACTTTTCTGAAATACTTAATACATAAAAAAACAGACACACATGCACCGTAATAGTTTTGTGTCTTTGAAAACTCAGAACGTAATCTTCTAATCGTGGTGAAAGATCTTCAACATCTCCTATAAAGATCTTCACCTTTTGGTTTTCTTTCCTAAAACCTTTCTTTAAATCCTGGTGAAATGAAAACATATAAAGGGTGAGCTGAAATTCTCAGTAAGGGTAAGCATGGATAAAATAAATCAAATCATATACACTTGAACTTAAAAACATGAACATAATGTTTAAACATCAAAATCTTGGGCAATGACATAAAACATGGAAGTACATATGGAATTGATCATAAAGAGACATTAATCATGATAAAATTTCATGGGAATAAAACATGTGATTGTGGCAACCATTAATCACGTGATATGATTTCCATAGTAGCCAAGGCATTGTTCCCAAGACCATCTTGGTGGAAAAAGTCCCTTTCAGAATCGAGTTCACTCCTCGTTCCAGTCCTATATTACTGAACCGGATTAACATACTGTTCCATCCATGTCTATCTCATGAGATATAAATCATTACCCATTTCATTAGAGGAGATATAGGTCACACCCATATCATATTGAAATCATTCTTACATGTGCCACAAAACAATCATAAATCATTGATCATAACCCAAAGAATAAATTGGGTTTCATAAACATCATTACATCATAACATAATTCATATAAAATAAATGGATATCATTTCATCATAAGAAAAGTGAAACCATATAAATCATAGAGACATTTTACTTGAAACATACACATATGAAATAATGTCATCTTAGATGGAAAGTGGTTTTGATAAAAAACTTGAAATGAATTCATGAGGAAAATATCCTTTCTTCTTCAAAATCATTTTCATTTTACAAAATTCCATGAAATTTTAAAAGAAAATTATTTTTTTGAAAATATTCATGAAATATTGTTGATTAACCATAAAAATCTTTTCATGCCGTATATGTTAAAAAACATTCCCCTCGTACTTTTTTCGGAAAAGTCAAAATATATTTCGTATGGTAAACAAAAGAAAGATTCCTTCCATACGATGTGGTAAAATTAAAAAAGAGTAAAAATGACTTTAAACATACATGGAAGAAATGTAAACATTTTATGAAAACATTTTGAGAACATGTGGACATTAATGATAAACATAACCCGAGTAAATACTTACAAATAAACAATCGCGGATAAGAATGAGATTAGAATAACTATCCCTTACAAAGATCTTTTTGAAAATAAAATATATCACTTATGTGTATTCACTATAAGGTCACATAAAGAATGTATAAATACATGATAAGATATAAAAATGCATTTCTCACATAATCAAAGAACGACATAAACAAGAAAGAGAAGATCAACCCAAAGAATGGAAATTCGGTTAAGAAGTTCTCTTACCTCATGTCCGACTTGACTCGATCGTTCTTTAATCTCTTGAATAATAAACCAATTTTAACTTCTACTTGCTTAATAACCTTTTTTAAGTTTTTATTCCTTTTTTATCCCTTATTTCCATGTTATAAACATTATGTAACCATTTAAGTTAATAACGTTCGTTTTGTCGATATTCAGTACTTGAGTCAAAAATTGACTTCTTATAACTACATATTGTTCATGTGGTCAAAGGTTCATTATATCAAGAATTATATTCTTGATTTATACGTCATATATATCATATATATCCAGAATATACATGTATTTATAATTGTACATAACATATGAAGGTAAGAAATGAAATGCACCGTTCATGGAGATGGTAAGCCGTACGTACGCATGAACGCTACTTTCATTTCTATTTATTATTTTAAAAGAAGTAAAACAAAATGATAAATAGGTATATTAAACTTTCAGTATAATATCATATAAAATATCATTAACTCTATCCTTTATACATCCCACATGAGTCATTAAATAATCACATCAGTTTGAGGGGGCAGTAGTCTGCACTTCATCAAATTAGATTATCGTATTTACCAACTATGGAAAACATAAAGGATTGATATAATTGGAAAGTAAATACGCATAAGGAAACCATAATCATAATATATATCACATATAAATACAGTGCCATCATAATGGCCACCGTGAGAAGTGGTAATAGAAAATCGAACAATCAGCGTTTCGTGAGGAGTTAGTTTGTCATCCACAGAAACATTATGTTCTTCATCCATTAGATGGAGGTGTGTGTAAGTGTAGTTAGAATCCTTATTATAAAAAAATCCTAATATATTTATTATACTGGTGTTGTTACAAAAGAAAGGATTAAAAAGAGTTTATGGGTTGGAGATGTAGAATAAAAGAAAACAATTTAAGAGAATGTGTTACCTTTAATTTGGGTAACATCCTTTGGTTTGAATCAAAAGGACTTATTGGAGTACCTTATGCCTAAGGTAAGGCTTCTAGTGGGGGGAGAGGTATTTATAGAGCTTAATTGGGTAGAGGTTGGACGATCCTAATGGATTGGGAGTTGTGAGTAATTGGATAGAAATGGTCTCCTTTTATAAGGTGGAGGAGGGTCTCTTTTGGAAAGTGTGAAAATATTATTTTATTATAAACAAATAATCGTTTTAAAAAGGTAAAAAAATAATTAAATATTAAGATAATATGACTCATGGTCTAAATAAAATCATCCAATCATAATTGGACATGTTCTGGATAATATTTTAATCGTTATAATCTAATTTATTTATAGCATTTATTAATGAGGTAAATACTACATCATTTTTGTGTCATAAATAATTTAATTTATTTGAAGTCTAAAAATTATAAATAAAATACCAAAATTTAGGAAATATTTTTATCTTTGAAATAAATATTTATAGTTGAAATGATAATTTATATAGGCACTTATAAAAACTAATTACTAAAAGCTTTTTGTTAATGCCAATTTTGTCTTTACATTAAATTAATTAATCTAATGTGTCATTTTCTTTCATAAGTGGCACCATGGGGTCCCAAAACCTACCCAATTATGCTCATGGTCGTCCATTAATCATCAAATAAGGTTTGGAAAATTTTTAATGTAATTTTGAATTATTATAATATTCTTTTAACCTTGAATTACCCTATTTACCTTAAACCGGCGAAAAAAATTACTGTAGTTACTATTCATAATAAAAAAATAAAAGTAACCTATTAACATAATTTGGACCCACTGATTCCAAATATGGAATCCATTTTTCAAAATTCAAAACATAGAAGATTTAGTAATTAATTTAATATTAATCCCATTGTTAAGAAAACGAGTTTTAAAAGTTAAAACATTGACAAGGATTGAAATGTCTTTATCTATGAATTCAATGTAAAATTAACTCTAATGACATAAATTATATTAAATGGTAAAAAGAAATTCTATATATACTTTTAAACCATTCAATATTTTAATTTAACCATATAAATTATTGTGATGAAAAAAGTGGTCTTTAATTAAAATATAGCGTGTTTTTACTATTCCTCAAAATATGAAAGTTACCAAAATAATATGAACAATTTATCCAAAGAAAATTTTTATATACTGATTCCAAAAAAGAATTTTTTATCGAATTGATCTTATAAACATGTCAAAAAATAGATTTAAAGTGGGTGCGCCATCAAAAGGCGGCAAATCTGCATTTTTTTAAAAATAATTATTTTACCCGAAAAAATTATTTTGTTCTCATACCATGTTTTATATAATATGTAAGATGAATAATAATGTAATAAAATTAAAAATGTAATTAATACTATTCATAACGGCTGGTCCATAATAATAATATATCGTTGTTTAGTGAAACCCGGTATTGCGTACTACACACGCTATCGAGGAAGGTCGTGATTGCGTGTAATGCAAGCCAAGTCATGGTTGCATGTTGTGAAAGACACCTTTGTTGTTTCGTATAACAAAATCCAAGCATATTTAATTTATACATTGAATATATATATATACACTCAATCTTGCGTAGAATGACTACTATCAAACAAACTTGAAATTGTGTATAACACAATCCAAGAATAGTGTTGCGTATAATGCAAGCTAATACGGTGTTGCGTATAGCACAAAATAATCTTGGTGTAGCATAAAAAAAATGACATCAAATAAAATAAAAAGAATACTTATCATAAAATCTCGGGGTGTTACATTCTACCCCACTTTAAATGAATTTCACCCTCAAAATTCTTTAGAGTTATCAATGGTTTAATACTTGAAAGTTTCTTTAATATGAACCCACATCGTAAAAAGGGAATACCAAAACCTATATTTAAAAACTAAAGTATGAAATGTAATGGTTACCCAAATTAACTAATCACTGGGTTTTCACAGAATAGGACATAAATGAAAATATGGATATGGAAGAAAAATCTAACCATCATGTTCTGATGGAGAGTGGTAGAGAACAGGGCTATGAAAATGCCAACAATCACAAAGCCATAGATTTGTGATGATCTAAGGTACCATCCAATTCATCAGATATAAAATTACCAGGGAAAAATTTGTGTCTTTCAAGATAATTTCACTAATGTTGAATAAATTTTGAATTAAAAGAAATTCTTACATGATTTTGGTACAATAATATAGTTGTTCATGTCTTGATAAATTTCCAATTCATCTCTTAAGAAATTAAGTTGAATTTCTCTTCTGTGAGGTTTTAGTAGATTATGCGATAGAATGATAGGTCATTCCATCTATTTCTATCGCAAAAATATTTGCACAGTTTAATAAATATACAGAAGTCCAACTATGCTGAGATTAATGGTTGCTAAAATGGACTTATACTTCAGCTATCATAGTGCTTAATAAAATAAAACTAGTTTCTACTAACCAGGGACTTCCTTTAGGATAATGGTAGGTGATGAAGGTATGTCGTACTTCGGTTGTGGGTTCAATTGCCGTAACCTTGCCCGATGTGATGAGTTGTTGCCCATCCTGCAGTTTGTCCTTTTTCTAAAACAATACTATTATAACAAAAAGATCTAGACTTAAACAATACTATCTGATGTCCGACATAATCCATTCTAGTCTTTAGACTTATCCAAAATACATCTATCCAATATCATAGTATAAAGAAAATGATTACTAGAAATGTCATTAACCAAGCATGTCAATACCATAATTTATCCCCATATATCATAAGATATGTCTTGTTGGTCACATTCCAAACATTCTAAGGCATTAATCATGTATTATCTTCAAAAATTAATACCCATTGAACTTTAGTGAAGACATGAATGTAGTTAAAAGTTAACACTTTCCACATTACAAAATCCCAAAAATTCTATATACTCAAACCATGATATAACTTTGTCCTTATATCATTCATGAGCTGATGAATACTATCAAACATTTAAATTTATCTTTATCCCACCATTATGCGCATATCATCTACTTTCCAAAATATTTGAATCACTTTTCATGGTTACCGGTACCCTATAATTATCAAAAACCACAATAAACCAGTACATAGATATTCCAATGTTCCACAATACTATAAATGGGATTCCACAACATTATTTTGGAATCCTTTACATAAACTCATAATCATTCCACCTCATCATTGTCATACTCAACATTGCTAATAGTGATCGCATGTGACTTCCCATTGTCCTTTGCCTTAAGAGGTTGCTCACGTTGATCATCATTAACTCTTGGATTAGGTCATTTATTAGCATAATGCACCATATCCTTGCACTTGAAGCATTGAAGTGTTTGTGGTACATTCTCTGTAGTTTTTTCTTTATTCATATCATTAGCAACCTTTTCCCTTACATCGACACTCTGCTACTTGATAACCTTCTTTTCCACACTTAAAAAATTTTCTAGTCCCTTTAAGACAATCTCCACCATTCTTCTTTCCACACTTTGAGCATAAAGAAACATTCATTTACTTTTCACCATTGTTCTGAGATTTCTCCTTGAACTCTATATTTCGTTTCTTGTGCAACCTATGAGACGGATATGTAACACCAAATTTCATTTCTACCTTGATAGCACAACACACAATTTCATCATAGCTACTGAAGTCTCTTATAGCTAATTCCCTTCGAGTACCTGGTTTTAAGCCACTGAAGAATCGATCAACTTTACATTCAGGTTGGATGGTAAATCCAGATGCACACCTTGAAATCCTTGTAAAATTTGCTTCGTATATACCAACAGATTCATCATCCTTTTTCTTAATCTCAAGAAACTCTTTTTCCATCTTGGTTCGAAGAATACGAGGGAAGTACTTACTGAAAAACAAGCTCTTGAACTTTTCCCATTCCACAGATTCAATTTCATCTTGGGGACTTGTATTCTTAATTAGGGTCCACCACTGGTCTTCTTCACCTTCTAAACGGTAAAAAGCTAGAATGACTTTATCATGTTCCAAACACTGAATTATGGAAAATATATTTTCAATGGTACCGATCCATTATTCACCAATAAGTAGACTAGAAGACCCTTTTTAAAGAAGGTGGACGTTGCCTCATTAAGGACTCAATGGAATATTGTTCCCTTCTCTGCTCATTCGGAAGTCCAGAATGATTCATAGCTTGCGTAGGTATAGAAATAAGATTTTTCACTCCATATCTCGTAACATTTGTTTGTTCAGGAGGACAATCATTGCATTTTCCATTACATTAATCAATACAGTTCCTTCGGGTTCCAGCCATCGTCTAAAACCCAAAAAGAATAGTGTGAGAGGAAAAAATAATACTAGGGAAAACAACATAATAAAGGGGGAGTACCTTCAATATCTAACATCTTTGGTTTAATTCTAATATCATTACCATAATTCTAGGACTATAACATATAATTATACTTAACCTTAGGTACATCCCTAGACATACCTTAGAAATATCTATAGGGATCTCACTAAAGTTTTCGCATCCTAGTTTTCAAAGGTTAACTGAACCCTTCCTCTGGTATCAACTATAATGGTCTGGAATTACTTCTAGGGGACTATAATTGATACCTATCAGGGCACTCCATGGACAGATACACCGCCTGGGCGGGACACACCACCATCCCCAGTGACAGCCATTTCCTAATGAAGCCCTTGGGTGGAGAGCCATGCTTCATCCAACGCTCACATGTGAGAGTTCCCAAGGATCAGATTCATTCCTACCTCCTTTGCCTTGGATACAAACTGTAGAGACCCAGAGCTTGAAGTACATGGAAATTACATTACTTTTATGGAATAATTAATACATAACAAAAACAGACACACAAGGACCGTAATAGTTAGTGTCTTTGGAAACTTGGAACGTAATCTTCTAATTATGTTGAATGATCTTCAACATCTCCCATATGATCTTCCCCTTTTGGTTTTCTTACCTAAAACCTTTCTCTATATCCTGGGGAAAAGAAAACATATAATGGTTGAGCTCATATTCTCAGTAATGGTAAGCAAGTATAAAATAAAACAAATCATATACATTTGAAATGAAAAACATGAACATAATGTTTAAACATAAAAATCCTGGTAAATGACATAAAACATGGTAGTACATAAGGCATATATCATAAAGAAACATTAATCATGATAAAATAGCATGGGAATAAAACATGTGATTGTGTAAACCATTAATCACATGATATGATTTCCATATTAGCCAAGGCATTACTGCCAAGACCCTCTTAGTGGATAATGTCCCTTTCTGAATCAAGTTCACTCCTCGTTCCAGTCCGGTATTACTGAACCAGATTAACTTACCTTTCCAACCACGTCTATCTCATGAGATATAAATCTTTACCCAATGCATTGGAGGGAGATATAGGTCCCACCCATCTCATATTTAAATAATTCTTACATGTACCACAAAACAATCATAAATCATTCATCATAACCCAAAGAAAAAATTGGGTTTCATAAACAATATTCCATAATAAAATAATCCATATAAAATAAATGTATATCATTTAATCATAATAAATGTGTAACCATTTAAATAATAGAGACATTATACTTGATACATACACATATGAATTAATTTCATCTTAGATGGAAAGTGGTTTTGATAAAACACTTGAAATGAATTCTTGAGGAAAATATCCTTTCTTCTTCAAAATTATTTTCTATTTACAAAATTCCATGTAATTTTGAAGGAAAATTATTTTGATGATAATAGTCATGAAATATTTTAGATTAACCATAAAAATCCATTCATGCCATATAAGTTAAAAAAACATTCTCCTCGTACTTTTATTGGAAAAGTCCAAAAGTACTTCGTATGGAAAAAAAAAGAAATATTCCTTCCATACGATGTGGTAAAAGTAAAAAAAGGGTAAAAAGTACTTTAAACATACATGGAAGAAAAGTAAACATTTTATGAAAACATTTTTAGAACATGTGGACATGTATGATAAATATAACCCAGTAAATACTTACGAATAAACAATCTCGGATAAGAATGAGATTGGAATAATTATGCCTTACAAAGATCTTTTTTAAAATAAAATAGATCACTTATGTTTATTCACTATAAGGTCACATAATGAAAGTCTAATTAAATGATAAGATATAAAAATTCATTTCTCACATAATCAAAGAACGACATAAACAAGAAAGGGAAGATCAACCCAAAGAACGAAAATTGGGTAACAAGTACCCTTACCTCGTGTCCGACTTGACTCGATCATTCTTCAATCTCATGAATAATAAACCAATGATAATTTCTACTTGCTTAATAACCTTTTTTAATTTTATTATTCCTTTTATATCACTTATTACCATGTTATAACCATTATGTATCCATTTAAGTTAATAACGTTCGTTTTGTCGATATTCGGTACTTGAGTCAAAAATAGACTTCTTATAATTACATGTTGTTCATGTGGTCAATGGTTCATTATATCCAGAATGATATTCATGATTTATACATCATTTATATCATATATATCCATCATATACATGTATTTATAATAGTACATAACATATGATGGTAAGAAATGAAATGCACCGTTCATGGATATGGTAAGCAGTAGGTACGCATGAACGCTAATTTCATTTATATTTATTATTTTAATGGAAGTAAAACAGAATGATACATAGGTATATTAATATTTCAGTATAATATCATATATAATATCATTAACTCTATCTTTTATACATCCCATATAAGGCATTAACGAATCATATCACTTTGAGGGGGCGGTAGTCCGCACATCCTCAATTGAGATTATCATATTTACCCACTATGGAAACAATAATGTTTTGATAGAATTGGGAATTAAAGAAGCATAAGGAAATCATAAACATAATATATATCATATATAAATACAGTTCCATCATAATGGCCACCATTGAAGGCAGTAGGAGAAAATCGAACAATCATCGTTTCGTGAGGAGTTAGTTTTCCATCCATAGAAACATTATGTTCTTCATTCATTAGTTGGAGGTGTGTGTAAGTGTAGTTAGAATAATTATCCTAAAAAAATCCTATTATATTGAGGATACTGGTGTTTTTACAAAATAAAGTATTAAAAAGAGTTTAGGGGTTGGAGAAGTAGAATAAAAGAAAACAATTTAAGAGAAACCATTACCTTTAATTTGGGTAACTTCCTTTGGTTTGAATCAAATGGTCTTCATGGAGTGCTTTCTGCCTAAGGTAAGGCTTCTAGGGGGAGGAGAGGTATGTAGAGAGCTTAATTGGGAGGAGTTTGGACGAGCATAATGTCTTGAGAGTTGTGAGGAAAGGGATAGAAATGGTCACCTTTTATAAGTGGGAGGAGGGGATCTTTTGGAAAGTGTGAAAATATTATTTTATTATAAACTTATCTTCGGTTTTAAAAGACCCAAAAATAATTAAAGATAAATATAAGATGACTCATGGGAGAACTAAAATCATACAATCATAATTGTACATGTTTTGGATAATATTTTAATCATTATAATCTAATTTATTTAAATCATTTATTAATGAGGTAAATACTGCATCATTATATATTTATAAATAATTTAATTTATTTGATGTCTAGAAATTATAAAAAAACTACCAACATTTAGGAAATATATTTATATTTCCAATGAATATTTATACTCTAAATGATAATTTATATACCCCATTATAAAAATTAATTGCTAAAACATTTTTGTTAATGCCAATTTTGTCTTTAAATTAAATTAATTAATCTAATGTGTCATTGTCTTTCGTAAGTGGCTCCATGGGGTCTGAATATCGACCCAATGATGCCCATGGTCCTCCATTACTCATACAATAAGGGTTGGACAAGTGTTAAGGTAATTTTGAATTATTAAAATATTCAATTAACCTTGAATTACCCTATTTACCTTTAACCCTAGTAGGTAAAAATTACCGTATTTACTATTCATAATATCAAAAAAAAGTAACCTATTAACATAATTTGGAAAAACTCATTTCCAAATATAGAATCCACTTTTAAAACTTCAAATCACAGAATTTTCAGTAATTAATTTTAAATTAATCCGGTTGTTAAGAAAACGGGTTTTAAAAGTTAAAAAATTGCCAAATATTGAAATGTTTTTACTAATGAATTCAATGTAAAATTAATGATAATGAAATAAATTATATAAAATGGTAAAAATATATTCTATTTATACTTTAAAACCATTCCACACTATAATTTAAACTTATAAATTATTGCGATGAAAAACATTGTTTTTAATTAAAATATAGCATGTTTTTACTATTCATCAAATTATGAAATTTGCCAGAATAATATGAAAAATTTGTCCAAAGTAAATTTTTACATCCTGATTCCAAAGAATAATTTTATTTTGTCAAATTGAACTTATAAAAATGTCAAGAAATAGATTTAATGTTGGTGCGCCATCAAAAGGCGGCAAAACTGCACTTTTTTGAAAAATACTTATTTTACCTGAAAATTTTATTTTGTTCCCATACCATGTTCTAGAAAATATGTAAGATGAATAATAATGTTATAAAATTCAAATTTTAGTTAATACAATTCATAACGGCTAGTCAATAATAACAATATATCATTGTTTAGTGAAACCCGGTGTTGCCTACTACATACGCTATCGAGGAAGGTCGTGATTGCGTGTAATGCAAGTAAAGTTAGGGTTGCGTGTTGTGCAAGACTCTTTTGTTGTTTCGTATAACAAAATCCAACCATATTTCATTTATACATTGAATATATATATATATATATATACACTCAATGTTGCTGTTTCGGTGCGGATGTGCGTCGGGTTACGCTGTTCCGCCAGGACGCGTTCGCGCGTGCACCCGTCAACCCGAGGGGATGGGCGCGCGGCTTGTGGTCCCGCAGTCCCGCTTTCCAAGGGCGGGCGGCATTCGTCCCTTATTCAGGGGCGTCTGCTCCTTGATTGAAACCGGGATGATGGGATGTCGGCTCCTCCTTCCTTGGACGTCTCCTCGGAACTCGTCGCCTAATCCGGGTCTCCCTCATAGACTTAAAAATGTTCGTGAATCTCGTTCCCGGCGCCATATCTTCATGGACACCGGTTAATTACGCTGCTTCCGCCCGGACGCTCCAAGGAGTCTGGGCGGGGCAGCAACCTGCGGTGAGAAGGCCGGGTGGCTCTGGGTGCTGGGGGCGTGTCGTAACACTGCGGCTCTGCACGTCTGTCTTCCGTCCCTAATAGGGCTTCTCGAAGGCATGATGGCCTGAGGCATCCCGTACTGGGTGCGGGGAACTGTGTCACCTGAGGTTTTCCTCAGCTTCCCATGTTTAACACGGGGTATGTCGCGAGTTTAACGTCCAGCGGGGACGGCATCGGACCGATCAACACGAAAAGTGGATCAGATGACAGAACCCCTTGCGGGGAACCTCCGACGCTGGGCCAGCACATGGGCGGCTTCCCAAGTAACATGGAGTGGAGTGAAGTGGCATGACCCCACCGGGATGTGGCGGCCCGGGTAAGGATCAGGATGGATGATGGAGTGAATAGCTTGGACCCCGGAGGGGCTTCCTACGTACCGCGCGTTAGCACGGATCAAAGTCAACGTAGTTCGGGTATACAGTTTAACGTCATGCTGGACGTCGGCAAGCCGACTCACAGAGAGATCGAGGCCGCCGGGCGGAGGATTGAACCGAACCACCTCGCACAGAGGGGGATGGAACGGCCGGGTGGATCACAGTTTCACGTCATGCTGGACGATAAAAGGAGAAATGGAAGAAAGGGGCTATGGGGAGGCACAGTGGAGATACACACGGGCAGTCTCCCACAGTGGCGGATTCATAGGTGAATCGACGCAAGCGTGAACCCCGGAGGGGTCCACTGATGGATGAACCGACGTAAATACGACCGGGACGACCAGGTGGCGGGCTTGGACCTCAGGGAGGCTTCCTACGTACCCTGTATAGAAGACAGGGATCAAAGTCCACGTAGTTCATTCTGTCAGGACTTACGCACTTGAGGCAGCCCGGGTGCGGCAAAACTCAGTTGGAAGGGACTTGGACCGAAAGTAGGAGGCACCTCGATCCCAGTCACACCCTCTACTGGCTTTGGCAGTGGGGAGGCGCAATGGAGATACACATGTGCAGCCTCCCACGAGAAACTAGGGGTTTGTAATACCCTGCCCCCGTAGGGAAAAGCCGCTCCCATTAAATCGTCCCAAAAGGGGGACAATCCCGACATCCCTGCAGAGACGAGCGGGTGGGGGCCACATCCAAACCGGGGGAGACCCTGCGTGCGAGGCACGGGATCGAATGATGCGGACGGTTTAGCGTCTTGCCAGACGAAGTACAGTTTAACGTCGTGTGTTGAGGACGAGGCGGACGGTTTAACGTCTTGCCGGACGAAGTACAGTTTAACGTCGTGTGTTGAGGACGAAACACTTGGCAGTTTAACGTCTTGCAGCGCGGACGATGGGGGCTAGGTAGTTTAGCGTCGTGCAGCTTGGACGTAGTACAGTTTAACGTCATGTTGGACGGATGTGCAGTTTAACGTCATGCGGGACATATGTGCAGTTTAACGTCATGTGGGACGAATATGCAGTTTAACGTCATGCTGGACGAATATGCAGTTTAACGTCATGCTGGACGAATATGCAGTTTAACGTCATGCTGGACGAATATGCAGTTTAACGTCATGCTGGACGAATATGCAGTTTAACGTCATGCTGGACTAATATTGCCGCCGATGGGTCCGTGTCACTTCCCACGAGCCTGGAAGGCTGCACGGGAAGACAGCGCACGGTTCGGGCACCCAGGATGAGGATCATCGGGCGCCACGCAGGCGGGTACCCTCAGGGGGTCAAGGGAGGCGACCCTGGCGGATTGCTCGCAAAAGAGGAGCTTTGGGCGCAAAACCGCGGGTCGGCGCGCAAAATGGCGGGCTGGCGCGCAATTGGGCCAGCGCTTCGCGCGCGGATGGTTGGGATTGCGCGCACCGGGCTTCGGATAGCGCGCGGGGGCAACGGCTCATTCTCTAACGAATGGCCACTTTGAAAATGGGGGGTGCGCGCAATCGGGCTGGATTGCGCGCACCCGGGGGGGCAATTGCGCGCAAGAGGCTTCTTTTGCGCGCAAAGGCCTTCGAGTTGAAATTTATTCAAAGGAAAGGAGCCAAGGGGATTGCGCGCGAAGGCGAACCCCAAGGCTCTATTGCGCGAAAGAAAGGAGGTGACCTGAAGATCGGCATTGCGCGCGGAAGGGGTTGGATTGCGCGGACGAGCGCCGCTTCGGATTCTGGCAACCTTCAAAACGTCGGGGGTCGCCTTATATTTATAGGCAACCCCGGGCGCGGAATCCGGTCTCGGGAGCGCAATTCGCTTCGCGGGCGCGGAATCAGGACCCAGCGCACAAAAGGCGCCGCGCAGGCCGCGGGCGCGCAAAATAGCGCGCCGGCCCAGCGCATTGCGCGCATCCCGGGAGGATTGCGCGCCGCGACTCAACTTTGCGCGCGAGCTTTTGAAATTTCGCACAAGTCCTCCGGGCCCTCCGGAACGTGCCTCTGACTCCAAATATCACTTCGCTTTCCGCATCCGGAGCTTCGTTTGGGAACAACGGACTTTTCCGGCGTCTACAAAAGCCCCCCCTCGGAATCTGATCGGCGAGAGGTCGCAACGATCGGGTTCCGAGGGAGACGCCGGAATGTCGAAATCCTGGGCTGCGCGGGACTTAGGCGCGCAAAAAGGGGCGTCGGGCGCGAAATTCGCCGCTGCGGTCGCGCAAAGCGCTTTCCGCGCAGCGCGGACCCCGGCCTTGCCTATAAATA